>CAWUFW010000686.1:482500-1682500 GCA_963921515.1 Calotriton arnoldi | reverse complement strand
CTCATCCACACACGGTGGTGAACTGGGCCCGATCCGACCCCCTTTTCACTTTCCTTCTACAGCGTCCCGGCCCGATCGCGTCTTGATCAAAACCAGGGGGTAAAGGCTGTGTACTTTACTCGCTGCTTGGCCCACTGTTGGATGTCTCTGGCAGTAGCCCCCTTATCGTGTTGAGATGCGGAATCGGCAGCGAGGGGGAGGCACACCGCCCCTCGGCGCCATCTTCACCCGCCCCCGCTCCTGCACGTACACTGCCTGGGCCCGATCCGACCCCCGGGCCTAGTGTAGGGCTGCTGTGGCCTGGACCAGTCTCAGCAGGGGGGGTTAGGAACAAGCAGGGGACGGGGAAGGCCGCCCACCTCCTCAACCGCGCCCAGCTCACCTGATCCGGCTGTTTCGCTGGTAGCTGAGTGCCACAACGCCCTGCGTGGGGCACAAATGGCGCAGGGGGCGCAATGCAGGTGCCGCCGGTCAGGCTTTCTTACAATGCCCTTCAGGCCCTCTCGGTTGCGCGCGGGTTCCCCTGGCGTGCACGGACAGTAGACAACCGCCGCCTCTCACAATGGCGCCACCGCCGCTCCGGTAGGGGGATAATGGAGCTCCTCGGTGCCCCCGGGACCACTGCTTCAGTGTGGGGGGGGGCCCACGCCGTACCTTCACACAGTGGTTGGCACGAACGTGCACTTGCTGGATTCACTCACGGCCGATGGTGCCTCGCCGCTCACGAGCGCTCCGTACTCAGACCCCGGGGGATCTGCTTAATGGGCTTCTCCTGCCTTCACGGCCTTCCTCCGGGTTCGGCTGCGAGCCACCACAATGCAGGCATTCTCTTGCTTCCTCACCGCAATCGGATGGCTGGGGATACCGTTGCTTGGCAGGATAAACGAGGGTTTATGGAGAAGCTCTAACGGCCCCCGTCCGCCATGTTCGGCTGGTTAGCCATGCCCCACTGTAGATTCCTCACCTTAGAATAGATACCTAAGCAATACCTTCCTGGAGTTGGGTCTGCAAACAGGCTCAAACCAGGAAATCCTGGAGGACCGAACAAGCAAAATGCCCATCCCAACAGACCTGACTGTCCAGGCAGCAGTGCTTCATGAACGTGTGGGGAGATTCCCATGTAGCACCTTGGCAGGTGTCCAAGACAGGTACTCTGCACACTAACGCAGTAGTAGTGGCCGTGGCCCCTGGTGGAATGGGCACGCAAGCCCTCAGCAGGCTGCTTTTTAATTTTTTTATTTTTTTTATTGATTTTATAGATTTTAAAGATTCCCATTTGTAGTAGGTGTCAGACGTTCGGGGGAGCTATCCAGTTGGGCCAGCTCAGTTTCAAATTGGGTAAGACTGCCCTGTTTCGCACGTAGCACCCTGGCTTGTTTAGAAATGCAGATGCCACAAATAAATGCTTAAAGGCATCCCACAGTACTGCATATTGTGTCACCGAGCCTGTGTTAAGAGCATAATATTAAACTCCGATTTAAAAAGCTCATCTAGTAGTGCTGTGGCCAGGAATGACCATCTACGTTCCCAACCGGTAGAGTAAGGGATAACAAGGTGGAGTAGCACAGGTGCGTGGTCTGACAGAGTGCGAGCAGTGTTTCTACACTGCGTATCCATTGACAAGTAGTGGTGTCTACAAACCAATAATCAATGCGTGTCCATGTCGAATGTGGTGCCGAGTAGAAGGTGTAACCCGGGTCTGCGGAGTGTTGTATGCACCATGCGTCATGAAGGGCTAATGTGGCCAGAAGGTCCCGGAAGGCCCGCAATGCCTGGGGTTTAGAGTCCTGTCCAGGACCGGACAAGCCGCGGCTGGGGTCCACATGTCCCCCCCGAGGATTAATTTGTCAGGGTCATGTCTGTCAAGTAATGTGAGGAGCTCAGAAAAAAAAGCGGGATCATCAGTGTTAGGCGCGTGAACATTAAGAACAGGGTTTCTTGCCCAGCAGTGTCCCTGTCACTAATACGTTTCGCCCTTGTTCGTCTGCAATGGTGGTATGGTGTGTGAAGGGGAGGCTATGATGTAACAATATACATACTCCGGAGGGAATATGTGCTGTACCCAGCGAAGAATCGATGAGGGCCCTAGGAGGAGGCAAATGGAGGGGAGGATTGTGGGGGTAAGTGAGTTTCCTGTAAGAATGCTATCTTAATGTGGTGCCTATGAAGGTAGGATAACACTAGCTTGCATTTCCGGGGGTTGTTGAAGCCGCATACATTCCAGGACAATAACCGCGCTTAAACTTTTGTGTCAGGAATTACCGTCATGAAGGTGCCGGAGAGAAAACGTGCTGGATATACATGTGGAGTGTACTACATGCGAAAGAGAGAATGGGGCCCATAGGAGGGGAAAAGGGAAACCTAAGAAAGGGGAAAAAAAGAGCAAATCCCAAATAACCCACCCCCCACCCACACCAGGGAAAAACGACCTGGCGAATTCCCAATGCCCAATTCTAAAAAACCACATCCCAACATCAAACTAATCGGAATTATCCGGGGTGGGGCAGGCAACGCTTCGGAAGCCCAGTGCCCGGTCTGTATATAATGTCATTAAAATAGAAAGAGTTATTGTAAAAGGGTAAAGAGCCTTAAACTTCACAAATCCCAGGTGTAAATTGTAAGCGTGTAAAAGTATAAAGCAGTGAAAACAACCATTAAATGCATAACTGTAACATGGCACACTGATGGTAGCGGAAGAGAAATGGAGCCATCATTACTCCGAAGGGAAGAGTTTCCCACTTGTCGCCAGCTGTCGGTCAGGGGATGAGCGCCCAGATGAGTGTGGAGGGCTTTTAGGATTGTTATCTTTTTGCATTTTGCAGAAAGCCATGACACCTGCCGGGGTGTCAAAAAAGCGAGGTTTATCACCTACGGTCACCTGTCGTCTCGCTGGGTATAGCATGGCATATTTCATGCCCAGTTTGCGGAGGTGCAACTTAGCGTCAGTGAACTTTCGCCGTGCCTCCTGGACCGCGGCTGTATGATCGCGATAGAAGGAGAGTGAAAATCCCTGATATTGCAGTGGAGTGTTCTCGCGTGCCAGCCGAAGGGCGGTGTCACGGTCCCTGTAATTTAAGAGGCGTGCAATAATGGGTCTTGGAGGGGGCTCCCAGGGGGAGGGCGGGGGCCCAGGGATCTGTGCGCCCTTTCCACAAGGAACACTTTGGAGAAGTGTTGGGGCCCAACCAAGTTGGTGAGTAATGTTTCCACAAAGAGCTTGGATCGTCCGAGGTTGTTAGATTCTGCTAGGCCAAGTATCCGTATGTTGCTCCTCCTGGATCTGGCTTCTAGATCTTCGTTCTTGATCGCCACTGTCTTAAGCAATCGTTACATCTTGTCCAGGCGGCATGTCGTGTCTCTTGCCTGGTCTTCATGTGTGGATATGCGCTCCTTGGCTGCATCCAGCCGGGTGCCATGTCTGTTCAGGCACTGTTAGAAACGGGTAGCGTGATGCAGAGCGGGCGGGCCAAACTCCGGAGGAAATGTGTAAAGCATCTGCGCAGCACACTCACAGGCGACACACCAGGCACACTACAAAAGGAGACCACACCAGGATGCATGAAAAATAACTTGTGTATTATACCAAATACAGTAGGATGCAATCACATGGTGAACACGGAGCCAACTGGCACCAGGTAGTCATTTACAGAGGGGGACTATTTACAAGGCAGGGCCAATCGGGCCGCTGCCGGAATCATCACAAGTACACAGGATAGATGTGCAAGCATCAGTAACTGTGTAACAACCCGCACTTACAGGCAGGATCCTTGTGGGCATAACATTAGGCAACTTGCATGAGGCATCTCAATATGCATAAAAACACATTGTGGGCAACAATTAGGCATGGAAACATAGGAGACACTCTCATCAGGGGTAGGCCACCTTAGGCGGGGCATAAACCTCAGCAATGTCCACCCTAGGAAAAAGCATTAGGCACATTAGCATAACCCTAGGTATGAACACATCTGTATAAACCACTTTAACAGGAGGCCTGGGATGAGAACCTTAGGTTAGGCATGGAAATGCAACATGCATATTCAGATTGGCATTAGCATAAAATGCAACCTTAAGGCATTCCATCACACTGTGCATACATAACATTAGCATTACGCAAAACCAGGTGAGCATAAAGGCACCACCATCATTAGCGACACAGCATTAGGCCTGAACATGTGGGCATGGAGGCGACACCATTAGGGTGAAAGCATGAACAACACATTAGCAATTTGGGGGAAAACATTACCAGCATAAATGCATTAGCGTAGACCCCTTAGCGCAGGCATAGCCTTAGCATAAATCACCTGTACATAAATCATAAGAGGCGCTAGGCCTCACAAGCATAAGCCCCAGTCGTCCCAATCGGGGCACAACACTCTGAAACTGGGCCCAGGCCAACTGGCCTCTCTCAGGGGCTCAGAAGCCCTATATCCCGCAAAGTCAGGGCTGGCTGCCAGGGCAGCGAAAACAAAGGTGCGCAAAGCGCTAGGGCAGGAGGGTCCCTCACTCCTCTCTCTTTCCCTTCTGGGTAATCCAATGCCCCCAATGCGTGGCAGCTGCCCCCTGTCCTGCGGGGTAGCTGGGTAAACCCAACAAGCACTGGCGCCAACAATGCAGCGATGGGAGCCCCACTCCGGGCTCTAACAGGAATCTGCCCACAAGAACACTGGCACGGTGGAGCCCCTCTTCTGGGACTCTAGAATTTCCCAAAATGCCTCTGTCGTGCAGCTGAGGGAGGAAATAAGTACTGGGCACGTTGGAGCCCCCTCCTATGGGACTCTAAACACAACCAATGCCCTCCAAAGAATACTGGCACCGGGGCGGGCACCGACAATGTGCCCCGACATACCCCCTACCACAGGATTACTGAGCCCCACTCACCAGCAGTCTGAGGCCCCTCTGGATGTCTCTGCAGTCTCCGGGCACCGGCAATGTGCCCCGACAGGTCCCGCTTCTGGGACATCTCCTGGCTTCACCCTCAGCGGAGCCTTCTCCTCGTCAGCAGCGCGGAGGGGCAGGCACCGACAATGTGCCTCGGGCCCCCTCCGCCGCAGGACTCCTCCTTGGCAATTTACATATAGCGCTCACGAGGCGCTAGGGCACAGGAAAGTTCTTGGGCTGAAATTAAGTTGTAGCGCCCACAAAGCGCTAGGTCCCACACCATAAAGTGGTAGCGCTCCCCTTCCCTGGCAATGAAATATAGCCCTCCCGAGGCGCTAGGGAGCAGGCAGGAAGGCACAGTCACTGGAAATATAGCGCTCTCGCAGCACAGCGCTGCAGATGTCAGCTCCTCACCTCCTGGGCAATAAGATAAAGCGCTCTTCTTCTCCAGGCGCTAGCCAGCAGGCAGGGATGGTCAGTCACTTCAAATGTAGCACTCCTCTTCTGCTGGGCACAGTTATAGCGCTCTCTCAGCAAGCAGAGCACAGTCAATGCAAATATGGCACTCCGGCAGCCCAGCGCTGCAGGACCCACGCACCTTCTTCTCCTGGGCAGGGCTGGAGGCAGCGCTCTCCTGGTGCAGGAATAAGGTCGCAGCGATAAGTCCCACAAAATAAAGTTGCAGCGCTCCTCTTCCCCTGTGGCACAGTTATAGCGCTTTAGCAGCACAGCGCTGCAGGCATCAGCTCCTCTCTTCTCCTGGGCAGACCACGTGCTCACAGGGTGCTAGGCAGCAGGCAGCTGGCAGTAAGATATAGTGCTCACCAGGTGCTGGGCTTAGGACGGCAGGAGAGCAGGCAGGCAATACTGGGCAAGATCAGCAGGCAGTGGGTACTCATCAGAACAGGACAGCAGCTCCTAGAAGCAGTCATCTCCCATAAAGTGGCACTCCTCCTGACACAGCAGTCTTCACTCCAGTAAAGGGCTCTCACTGGCCCTGTGGACAGCGGAGGGGTGCAGATGGGCACAGGGGCCAGCACACAGGCCCAATGTGGCGGTACCTCCTGGCAGTGTCCCCTCTCATTCAGGTCCACGCTCAGTCTGAGCCCATGGAGGCACAGCCCCCCTCACCCCACCTACCAGAAAGGGCTGGAAGCTTCTGGAAGGTTCCCTGGGAAACCGGTCCCAACTGGTTTAGGGGAGGTGTAGAGCACCCTGTCTGCCAGACTTCCCTCCAAAAGCTGGGGGTGCTGGGAAACAAACGACTAGACTGGTAACCCACCTCTGGCAGGCAGGCACAAGCACCCAGCCATGGCATCCATTTTAAAAGTAACATTTTACAAAGGTGCATTTCTACAATGGTGGAAATAAAGGTGCGTACACCATTGCACAGCATTTATTATTTTCAGTTCAGACACACCATGTCAGTAAAAAGGCTAGGGGGAAAAGCGAAAAAATTTAGGACAATAAGGGCCAAGTCCAACAGGCACTCTCCCATTTTGTCCAGCCGTGTAGTGAGTGTGTCAAACCGTGCATCAATGGCACAGAACCTAGCTCTTAGTTCTGCCATAATGGCTGCCGTGCCCTCGAGCGGGGGGGATGTGCTTCAGAGTCTGCCTCGCCATCTGTGTCTAGGTTCTGTCCCGGGCGGTCCGGCGCACCGGGCCTTTCGAAAGTTAACTTGCGCTGTTTGGGATCGCTGCAACCCATAGGGCTGCAGGCGGGCGTCAGAAAGTTTAGATGAGGGGTGGGCGCCGTTAACGCTGTTGTTTAGTTCCGGGGGCGACACCGCGGGAGTCGCGGGACCCAGTTCTTAGTGGAGGAAGGTAGGCAGTATAAAGAGGTGGAGTCGATGCACGGGATGCGGGAGCCCAGCCGAGACCCCACGTGTCCTGTGAAGCAGTAGTTCGAGGCCCTTACAGCACGGGGCTTCCCCTGGTGGCGCCAAGCCAGATAATGATTCCCCCAATCGAGGGCCACAGATATGGGGAGTGTTGCCCAGCAGCAAAACTCAACTGGGCCGGCCACCCAGTGGGAAGACGTAGGGATGGGTGAGGCCCTACGGGGATCCCGCAAAGCCCAGGCCAAGCAGTGGATCAGGCTGCTCCCTAACTCCTCAGCAGTGCCACGGAGTCGAGCCAGTCCCCCGGGGGGGGGCAGATGCAGTGTCCCAGCCCTGTCCAGGAGGGCAGGGACGTCTGGTGTAATGGTCTGTGCACCACTCGCGGTGGCGGGTGTAGGCCCAGCTTTTACGCAGGTCCGTGGATCGGGGCCTGCAGCCCCTCAGCACCCAGGCCGCAATGTCGAGCCGCAAGGTCCTTGGCTGGGCCCACCAGGACAAGTATATGGGCACTCTGGCAGGGGCGGGGGGAGGCCAAAGTTGTAGTGAAGCGCCGGCGCTGGACGGGGGAGAGGCCACGGAACAGGCTAATCCTCCACCCCAGCCTACTCCAGCTCGCGTCTGCCGAAGGGCTGCAGCGGCAGCCACAGTCACTCACCCCAGGTAACCTCGTGGGTCCCCCCGGATGGATCCAGTGCAGCGCAGTTGTTCCCGGGCCGCAGCGGTGATGGCTGGATGTGTGCGGAGCAGAGGGGAGGCCCAGCGGGGCACCGCAGCCCCGGCCTCAGGCTCACCCTTGACCTCTGTCGTCGCGAGGCCGTCTGGGCCGCCTCCCTCTCCGGCAAGGTCCTGAGGCAACTCAATGGTGTGGAGCCAGGACCAGTTTGCCCTCCGAGCATTCTCCGTTGGCGCAGATGGCAGGATCGCTGTATTTTTGAGGATGGGGGTGACGGGATTGCTGTGATTTCAGAAGGATTTGGGCGGTGGGCACTGTAGCTTCAGTGCCGTGCGGCCATCTTGGAGGCTGCTTTTAACCAGTACATAGCAGATCTTAATACAAAGTACAGTCCATTGAGAGGTAGTTCTCTTTTGCACAGCTATGCCTTTTTTACTCTCCTGAAAAAGGAGCTGATCTTCCACTCAGTGGTCTTTGGTACAATCAGTGTAAAAAGACAGAGCTCTTATCTGATCCAGATGGTAGAGCCTTTTCCCGACCGTGGAAGGATGAGTGGAGTGAAAAATGTCGGCAACATGATGGTTTGACCAAAGTGCTTGGAGTCACCACTTTCGGAAGGAAAGAGGCACCAGTCCGAAGAACCAGTTTGTCCAGGTAGAAGTTGGTGTATGGAGGATGAAGTGAAGGAGTTTGAATCTTGCTGACCCTCCTGGCCAATCTAATGGAATCTAAGAACACTGTTTTAAGGGTCAGAAGTCTCAGAGAACAGCTGTGTAGGGCTCAAATGGGGTGCCTATAAGAAACGCCAGGCCCAAATTAAGGTCCCATTGGGGCATGATGAAAGGGGTAGGAAGGAACAAATGTTGCATACCCTTAAGGAAACATGTCACAACAGGTGACTTAAACAATGAGGGCTGATCCAGCAACTGCAAAAAATACCAAGATGACTAAAAGATAACCCTTAATGGTGCCCAAGGCAAGGCTTTGCCGGGCTACTGACAGAACAAAGAAGAACACCTCTGACAAGGAAGCAGAAAGTGGGTCAACATGAAAGGAAGAACACCAAGCCACTAATTTGTCCCAAAGGCAGGCATATACACTCTTTGTTGAGGGAAGCCTGGCTGCCAAGATGACATCACAAATCTCAGGAGGAAGATAAAAGGCATTCAACTGTTGCAGCTCAATCTCCATGCATGAAGATGGAGTGTGTGCAGATTCGGGTGCAGGACCTTGCCCTGCTGCTGCGACAGCAGGTCCTCCAGAAAGGGCAGCCTTATAGGAAGACAGATGCTCATGCTCAGGAGTTCGGGATACCAAGTGTTCCTTGCTTACTCCGGAACCACTAAGATGACTTGGGCTATGCTGATCTTCTTGAGAACTCTGGGCAGGAGCGGTATCAGCAGAAAGGCGTACAGGCGTCCTGGGTTCCAGTATAAACGACTGGAGTTGAGAGCCGCTTTGGAAACTCCAGCGTGTAGAAGTGCTGACATTGCCTGTTCTCGGTGGTGGCATAGGTTGAGCCAAGGTTCTTGCGCTACCTCTGGAAGTAGATGCCACTTGTGATCCACAAGGTAACGACGGCTGAGTTTGTCCACCCTAGCGTTCAGAGATCCCACCAGGTGCTGCACAACCAGGAAGATGTCCTGGCGCTCCAGTCCCATCCGGAGGTGCAAGGCCTCCTGGCACAGGGCCCACGACGCAACCCAACCCTGCCCTGTTTGTTGCAATACCAGATGGCAGTTTTGTTGCCTGTGAACACCTGAACCAGCTCCAGAATGTTGATGTGGAACTGGGATTCTCTGGAGATCAGAGCACTCTGATCTACACCTCTTCCAAGTAGCCACCCAACCCGGAAGTGATGCATTAGTAACCACTGTCAGTTCTGGGTGGGGAAGGGAGAGGGGTCTTCCGCTGGTTAAATCGCAGTTCGTCAACCACCACTGCTGATCTTTTGCAGTCTCCCCTGAAATCTGGACCAGGTCGCAGAGATTACCCTGGTGTTGTGCTCCCTGAGACATCAGATCCCAATGCAGAGCCTGCATATGCTATCAAGCGTGCTTCACCGGTAGGATGCAGGAGGTCATCAGACCCAGCAGAGGCAGTCTTACCAAAATCCAGGACTGAGGTTGAAACATCTGGATCATAGCCTGAATGTCCTGGACTCTCTGCTCCAGATGGTAGGTGCGTAACTGTATTGTACCCAGAATTGCTCAGATGAAAGGGAGCATGTGAGAGGGAGTCAGGTGCGACTTCAGCACGTTCATAGAAACCCCAGCGAGTGTGAGTGGTTTGCCGTAGTCTGGAGGTGGGTGACAGTTGCCTAGGGCAAGCCTTCCTTCAACAGTCAGTCAATGAGGTAGGGAAAAACTGGTAATCCTGACCTCCACAGAGGAGCTGCAACCACTGCCATCACTATCATGAACATGCGAGGGGCACTGGTCAAGCCAAAGGGAGCATAGAGAACTGGAAATGCTCATGGCCTACTGTGAACTGCAGATAATGCCTGTAGTCGTGCAGGAAGAGAATGTGGAAATACACAGCCTGAAGATCCAACACTATCATCCAGTCTCTGGGATCTAGGGCAGACAGAAGGTGAGCCAATGTCAGCATCTTGAATTTCTCTTCTGGTGCCGACACTCTCTCAATGGCTCTTTTGGACAATATAGCCCGCCTAATGGAGCAAAAAATATATGGTCCTTCGTCAGCCATTCTGGGGATGGCGGCAAAGGTGGGGGAGGGGGCTTCCAGGAAGGGCACTGCATAACCTTTCTGCACAATTTTGAGCACCCAATTTTTGTGAGTTATTGCCTGCCATTGGGACATGGGGTGCCTGATCCTGCAGCCAACGGGATGGCTGCGTTGTGTCGAGGACCCATTAATGAGGTTTTGAGGCTTCAGCAGCTAGAGAGGGTGGGAGACTGGAAAGTACGCTGGGTGTGGATCCCGTGTCCTCTATGGGATCCGCGACTCTGGCCACAAAAGAGCTGTGAAGCTTGAAGGGGGCTAAGTTTGGTATTGAGGATACCCATTTGAGTCCCAGCCATGGCCACAGAAAGGGCGAAAAACTGTTGCAGTTGGCGGGAACCCAAGGAGAGACCAAGGGATCTGGCAGTAACTTGACTCTCTTTGAAGCATTCAAGCACCGTGTCAGCCATGTCTCCAAAGAGGCCGTCGAAGGGTATGTCTATCAGAGACAATTGGACATCCCAAAAGAAAACCAGTGGACCACAACCAGGCATGCGGCGGTGTGCTACTGTAGGGGCAATGGCCTGCCTAGTGAGTCAGTAGTGTCCAGACCACACTGAATGGTGAACTTCACTGCACCCCAGCCATCAACCAAAGCCTGGTTGAGAATGGCCCAGCCTTCTTTGGGAAGCCTAGGCAGCAGCTGCGCAACTGAATCCCAGAAGGCATGGGAGTTTCTGCCCAAGAGACAGGCAGTGTTAACCGATCACAATGTTAAGCTGGTGGAAGAGGAGATCCTTTTCCCAAAGGTATCCAGTCTCTTATATTCCCTGTCTTGTTGTGTGGTAGGAATGCGGCGGGGTTAACCTTGGAGGAGGTGGCCTGTATGACCAGACTGTCGGGTCACTTTGCCACTGGATTCAAGCTAGCCTGGCTGATGAGGGCTGTTAGCCTGAAACCGGTCCCAGGATGCTTGTTTCCGGTCCAAGGAAGACATGGCTTGGCAGTTCGGTCTGGACTGTTCCCATGAGGCACAGGGTCAAGACTGATTTGCATATACCTGTGTCTGAACTGGGGTGGTGAAGTGAGCTAAAGAATGATGATGGATTCAACCCAGATCTGTGACTGGGGGTGAGTGTCTGAAAAGTTTCAGTGCTCCGTCCATCAACTCCTTGTGTTTGCTTAGCATGACCCTCCTACCTTGGAAAGTCAAATAATTGCTTCCCAGGTGTCAGACCACAGTGATGGGAGGGGAGACACCCCCCCCCGCCCGTGCCGCTGCTTCTACAGGAGCTGTTCCAGTGCCTGCACAATAACACTACCCCTCTCCAGGGTGGCTTACGGCCGGCTATACCCTTAGACGCCTTGGGATTCCCATTGCCCAACCTGCAAGCATGTCCTGCCGAGTCTGACACTCAAAGGGGGACCCAGTATCCAGGGCACTCGCCTCGCCCAGCCCTTCAGTGCTACCCTGAAAAGGAGAGACATAGTAGGATCGACCTGGCCCCCCCCCCCCATTTAGTATAATGGCAACTGCCAACCGGTGCTGTGGTGCCACCCTGGTGTCCCTACCCCCAGCGAGTGTATATGCGCCCAGGATGACCTAAAACCATTAGTTTGGTGTTGGTTAGATGTTACATTGCCTGGCTGAAGAGCAATACCTTTGACCAGCCACTCCTGACAAGATGTGCCAATGCGGGTAGACGTAAGAGTTATCAAGCCCACCTTACTTCCTCTCACCCAGTTATCTGTGTATAGCGCTTGTCGGAGCATGTCCCTCGAATTCAGCCAGTCACCACCCTAGGTGATGCCTTTCCCTCCCAAACTTCTGCTAGTACACCAGGGAGCAGACAAGACAGTGAACCGGAGGGGAACCATATGTATAAATACCTGCCCTTTTTTGAATACTGGGAATGCCAAGTGTTCTTTAATCTTTTGCAGCCCTTTTGTGCTTTAACCCAGAGTTCCCCCCAATTTTTGGACCGTAGCCCACTCGATGGATGACAACTTCCACAACCTCCATGGCTGACAGCCAAGGCTATAGGGCGGGTGAATTTACACATGTTCATTGTTACTCAACTCAATGGTACTCGTTTTTTCGACCTCAGAAGGATGAAATGCTAAGTGGACCTACCAGGATCTGAACCTGCGACCAAGAGGTCGAACACAAGCCCCTTTCAGTTCTGCCGCTCCACATGCCTGTGAACTTGTATCCCAGGGCCGACTTCAGGCACCTTAACCCTTACTAGGACATGCCTGAGCTAGAAACCCACATCTAAAAGGCCTGCCAACCGGCTGACCACCAGAATGCAGTCCCAATGTTAGCCGACAACTCCCAAGGAAAATTCGCTTGACTGAAGCAACTGGTAACATGCAATCCATTTTGCTCAGGGGACATGGAGTAAACCTATGAGTAATGTACCTGCATCCTCTTAACTATGACTGCAAAATGTGCTCTGGTAGTTGTCCGTATTAGTGCTCCCTCCCCTCCATATCGGCCCTATCAAGGTAAACCGCACCCTCTTGGGAATGGCACACTCACGCCCCAGCTGACAGAAAGTGCCTATTCGTGTGTAGCCCATAACCTTACGTTTTTCACTAACGGTATACCAGGATTATGCTGAAACCTAGCTAGCTTTACTGCTGAGTGCGCGTTGCACAATCACAGGTATGCCTATCTTTGCCTATTCCGTTTCTGACTGCAAAGTTTGATGACCTTGCCAGCCCCAATCCCAGGCAAAATAAAAGGAAGCTATACTGCTGCCCATGTGAGCCGCTGCTGGTGCTAATGATGGTTCAATAAGCACCGGTAAACTAGATGCTGTACTATAGCAATAGAGGGCCATTGCAGCACCTTATTAAAGTCCATGGCTAACCTACTCACAGTATGGCAGAGACAAGAGAGGCTGTAAATTTAAAGCCGATTGAGATGATCGATAGATAGACTCTCCCAACAGGGAGTGATCCTGTGAAATGAGGTAGCTATCACCACCACCACACCCCGCATGAGACTCAGTCCAGGTTTACTTTGCCATGTGTAGTAGTGCAGCCACCATTCGCCGGCATCTAACCTGTGCAGTGTCCTGTTCTGTGCAGTCCCCCTCATGTGCTTCCACTGGGCACCTCTGCCTGATGTGCGTGACCTAAGACATAGTCCCCTTGCATGGCGGCCTGCCAGTGAGACAATACATCACATAACCCATAAGTACTGCTACTTGCCTTCGCTAGAATCTTGCCTGGCATTCCTTTATGCCCAGAATACCAAGCGATAATGCCTCTACTCGGTCAAAAGACCCGGCCACACATCAAACCCACAGAGACAAGGTGCGGCCCGTTACCCTGCCCCAAACTCTGCGGAAACAACAAATGAGCAGGATCTGACATAAATGAGGGGATCCCCAGTTGCACTTGAAACTTTTTGTACTGCCCAACCCGATGTGCCCCTTTGAAAGATACCCCAACCGCTTTGGATTTGAGCCTCACCAAGCACAACCTTTTATCCTGGACCTACCTCCAACATGACATGTATTTTAGCGCGCTGTCACCCTAGGGGTCTGCTGGCTCTGACAGAGCAGTGACAAGATGAAGCCTGCTAACCTGCCCCCAAACTCAGCAGAACACCCACATGTGCGAGCTTGCCACAAACGTCTGTAAAAGCATGCCAACCCATATAGTGTTTTACTTCCCTTTGCTCAAGGGGGGAGGGGGGAGCAGTCCTGTCTGGAGGTGTGTGTATTGAATGACATGTGTCCTGGAAGTACCTATGATTACAGTACAAATGTCACTACTTCATAGTACCTGGTGTGTTTAATAAAACTAATAACAGATCTAACAAATCCATCAAGCATCCTCCGCTTACTTTAGGGATGTTGGATTGAGGGGATCCAGTGAAATTTGGAAGATATCTCCCTTGGTATGCCATCCCTTTAGCACAACATTTACAGCTTTTTGGCATGTCACTTAAATCGTCTCGATCATGTGTTTAAGGCTAATTAGTTTGAGTTCTGCTCTTGACAACATACCTTCTAACCAACAGGTTGAGTAACCACTCATGTTTGTTTCTTGTACAAGTCGTCCCCGTTAACCTGGCACTGTTTAGACCAAATGAAGCTTTTAACAAGCTTCCTATACACAAGTGTATCATGTTGCGCAACTTGGGACACTTACTTCATCACTACGTACGTTCAGGCATGAAAATACTGCCAAAGGTATCCCCACCTTAGTACATGTTTAAATACTAAATAAATAAATACTGTATAAGGGAACAACAGATTTCGAGTGCACCTAGCCATGGGCCTTCCACTGCATGTGAACCCCCGTCGATGCGTTTTAGACTGTTGCGCTGTGTGAGCTGTAACATCTATAACTTTATTTCATTTCACTGCAACTTGTGCTGGAGATGACGGAATTTGCAGCAGGTCCATGGATATAGGCCATAAGGCGTGGCATTGTATAGTTCCAGTGACCTGGCTGAGAGGAGCTGCCTTACCACTGTTGATGGCACATGGAGTGCGAGGCTCGGTCGCCTCCCTCCATTAAAATAACTGACACAAAGTAAAGACCCTCATGTGTGCATGTGCAAAGCTGCTAGGTTGGCTGTGGGCAAAATGCCAACATTCAATTAATGTCATTTCGGGTCCACAATTGACTGTCCTAACCATTACTAAAGCTCTTCAGTGACAGACCTTACAACAATGTGCTCCTGGGTGGATCAGTTAACTAAACATAATTGTGCCAAAAGGCGGCAGAAGGTTCAATTCACCGTAAAGTATGACTGGTGGCAATGATGCCTGATAGTTCCCGTAGAGTGTAACGCTCGCAAACCATACACGGGGAAACCAGCTGCACGTTGCCAGCTACTATAGAGCGGGATATGAGTTTCTAGAGCATCCCCACCCAGCAGCTCACCTGTGACTGCTGTGTGCAGCTAGAAACCTTTGTGCTGGAGATGAGTCTATTGTCAGATATAGCTGTAGCTCGCTCTACAAGGTTCCTAATTTTAACAAAGTGCCGTTGCATGAGAAAATTCTCTTCTTATGCAAAGCTAAGTACTTAGGGCAAATTTTGATTTCCTAGGCATAAACATAAAACCCCCAAGTCATGTCTCAGGCTTGGGGAGGGGCAGCTTCATACATTATAAACACCCCGCAAGTCACCATGGAGCCTAGAACATGTCGACAAGTTGACCAACAATCTATCACAACTCTACCTGTCTTATCTTGAAGCGCGTCTAGGGAGGACATCAGGTTGCTCACTCATTGTCCTGATGATGATCTTAAATCCCTAAAAGATCGAAACGCCGTCGACCCCCACAACAGGAACTTCCTCAATTGTACTCACTTATGCGAAGTTCCTACTCTGTTGTCAATGTGATGTAATGTTTTTAAGTTCACTGCACCTTGTCACATTATGCACCTGTCACTTTATGTAAGCACCTGTTTACTCTGAGTATCATTAACCATACGTGTAAAATAAAATGTTATTTTACACTACATATGCTCCCCTACTACTTTCGTGCTCCCTCAATGATTAATTGTCTAGCCAAAAAATCCTTTTACTCTGTGTCCTTTTCAAGGACCACACTTTTTTGCATAGGACTCGATTGGGCCAAACCGAAACATTGTTTTCCTTAAACAAACGCCTAGAAAACAGGCGCACTTCTTCCAATGGCGTCCCTTGAAAGATGCGCTTGATAAAGCGCAGTGTCACCATCCTAGACAGTGACACCCAGATGAAGAATCCCTGGCTAAAGTCCGTCCTTCCACCAGAACACACTCCGAAACGCGCTGCTGTCTGCGGGGGAACATGCTGGCTGAGACCCGCCGTACTGTACGGAAAGCAGGACACGTTGGTTCTCAAGATAAGCCCGATAGCATCCCGACTGCTGCCTCAACTATTTAATAAAAGGCAGCAACAGACAGAACTGAAAGAGGAACGAATGAACTTAAACAACGGGCTGGGGGAGCTGCATCCCCCCCCTTGGCGGACACCAGCCCAGGCAATGGCCGGGCGGTGGCCGCGCTGAATGTTTGGGGGGGGAGGGGGAGGGGGGTCATGGACTAACCATAAGATGCAGCTCCTGAACCCGACCAACGGCACGGCAGACGACGAGGAACCTCGGCGCAAACGGCGTAACGGGCAGCCACAAAGAGGCCGCCAGATGGGCGGGGAGAAGCACTTATACTGCATCCCCCGCCCACCCCTTACCGAAAGTGACGAGGCACGCGGACCCGTAGTGGGTCCCTAACAACTGGACTGACTCGTGTGCCCTAATGTGGCACTAAGGCGGCCGCCCTCCTAGGAGGGTCCCCTTCGTGGACCACGGGCAGCCAACAATCTCACTATAGAAAAGGTTCGCCTGGCATTGTGGCGGTTGCTCAGGGGGAAAGCGCCAGGCAGTGACGGCTTCCAGGCAGGATTCTATCATGCTTTCTTCCCCTCTCTTACCTAACGCTTATTGGAGGTATACTTGGAGGTCAAAGACTCTGGTGAACGTCCCTCATCCATGAGGGAGGGCTACATCTCTATGATGCTGAAACCCGGGACAAAAGGCTCAGACCCGTCCTCATATATGCTGTTCACGATGATCAATACAGACACAAAAATACTTTGTAAGGCACTGTTCCTACGACTACGTCCAGATCTGGCAGAAGAAGTCTGCCTGAGGGATAAGGGCGGGCGACGTCACTCACCTGGTGTCTGTTTACAGTGGTGATACCCTTGTTTACCTTACAGCCCCCAGACACTCTCTCCCTCTTTTTAATGGGACACCTCGATACCTTGGGGAGCTATCTGGCTTTCGGATTATCTATAAGAAATCTTAGGTGTTTCCTTTGGGAGCACTTCTCTTCCGAGACCTGGAGACTTTACCGCCCTTGCCTCTCCACTGGTTATTTGGGGTGGTGGTGGCCCAAATGAGACAAAAACGTCTACAGTACAAGATAGACAGGGTCACGGAGGGACTCCGATCCACAGTGCAATTCTAAAAGCACCCTCTCGCTCTTCCTTATGGGACGGGTGGCCATCTTGAAGATGGCATTTTTACCACGGTGTCTGTACTCCATTCAGCATTCATTTGGCAGTCTTCCTCAGAAGGTGTTCAGGAGGCAATATTCCCTCCTTACTTCCTTGATCTGGGCAGTGGGGCGAAGGACTTCATATTCTTACCGCTGGAAGAGGGGGGACTGGCAGTTCCAAATTTGGAACGTGAGGGGCTCGACTCCCCCAAAGCTTTTTATGGCAGGGGGAGCGGTGCTGAACAGACACCATACCTTAATAAGCACTCTGCTTCCCTGAGGGAGCGTACCTTCAAGGTGGTTTTAAAGAAAGCTCTTTTGCCAGGGAATTCGTCTTCTGGGACTTACCTACTTTCAGAGTGCTCGCGGATGCCACAGATGGTTCTGCCTGGCGCGAGGGAGGATGTGAGACACTGGGGCATTGAGTTTTTACATTCGAGGCCCTGCAGGGCAGTTTTCATCTGGGACCAGGGCTGTTCCTACAACAGGCCAGTCTCATTGCTATAGTTAGGGGCATATGGCCATCCTTCCCCGATGCTCCGGTCATATCCCATACATTACGGGGGCTGCTGGGGGGCACCACTTGGTTTCTCTCCTCTATAAGGCCATGACGGCTGATTGGACATGCACCCAAGCGCCTGCACGTGCAGCTTGGAACAATGACCTGTGGGTACATTTTGAAGATGCACAATGGGAGAGAATTTGTCCATTAGTGAGATCCATCTTGAGTAATGCTATGTCCAGACTCACTCACTTCCATTTCCTACACCGCACATACATAACACCTGTGCTCTTTCATAAAAAGAACCCTGCTCAGCCCCTCAGCTGCCCCTGATGTCGGAGTCTGTTTCGTTTTTACATTTGCATGGAATACCCACCTATGTAGACATTCTGGATGAAATTGGTGGCACAGGTAAAAACAGTAGTTCCAATTCCACGTACTGCACGGCCCACCGTTTGCCTCCAGGGAGACATCCTTAGACAGAAAGCCAAGAAAATGGTGTTTAAGTTTTTACATTTGTTACTGTTACTAGCTAAGTGCCATATGGCGATTACCTGGATGCGTCAAGGCGGTCCCAGCTTGGAGCGCTGGATGACAAATGTGACTGAATAGGTGGTGGCAGAGGAGGTGCGGTTAAAATAGTGTAGGCACGATGATAAAGTGGGGTTAGATCTTGAGGTTTGGTGGGAGCTCCTTGCTGATTTTCTGGCCCTTGAGAGATTGTAGGCAGTACTCCTTTACGTACGAGGATGATTCCATCACCTCCATGGATGCATAAATGTAATTACTGATAAGGTCTCTGCTACCCCGGGAGGACTGGTATCACCCAGGCTATACCATTGACAATTGCAAATGAGATCGATATAAGTATGATGCTAATATATGGATCTGTTTACCTATCGCTGGCCTAATCTTCTGTGACATAGTTGATGTTGGCTGTAGTTGACTTGTATGGTCTATTGTTTGTACTATTACATTGTACAAAGTCAATAAAAAAAGTTTTAAAAAAACAACAACAAAAAACATAGGGATCCTCAGATCCTGCCCAATCGTATTCTCCACAGGGCCTGTCTCTGACCTGGATGTTATTAGTCAGGTTGACACTGGAGTGGACGTCAGATAGTCGGATAATGCTGGTCTGGCTCTGTATTGGAGAACGTGTATAACAATGGGGTTGGCAGCGCCACGGGGTGAAGCAGCACCAGGAACGGCGCCACTGGAATGGACTCCCGGAAAGGTCATGGACTTACGACTGGAGGGGATCCAGATCCAGGAAAGGAGCCAAAGGGCCCAAGTGGCGCCACGTGCGAACCCACCAGCGGAAATCTAGGTGGGGCCCGAAGGTGCTCCAGAGGGGTTGGAATGCCCAAATATGAGGTTCATGACCTCATAAAATTCTTTAAGCTATGCTGGGGTCGCTCTGGGAGACTGTGGTAAGCTGGACTTGTTTGCAGATGTCCCTCCCCTTTTTGCCCCTATTTGAACTACTAGATGCTGGTTTTTTGACTTTGGCAGTGCACTGAAGCCTGCTTACCAGGCCTAGTGCCAGTGTTCTTTCCTCTAAACTGACATGTTCAATTGTAATTCAGTTGGCAAGAAAGTTAGCATCCTTGTAAGTCCCTAGTAAATGATACTTATGGCACCCAGGGCATAGGTACTAAAGAGGGTCCCTATGGGCTGCAGCATGTATTATGCCACCCCACAGGACCCACACAAACAACTACATGCAGACTGCCATTGCAGGATGCGTGGAATGGTGCAAACCACTTTTGAAAACATGACATTGCACACTCCCGGTCTACTATGCCCATGAACACTGCATATACTATATGTAAGTCGCCCCTACAACAGGCCTTAGAGCCCTACGGCAGTGTGGATTTATATTATATGTGAGGACATATCCGCATGAGCAGATATGCCCCTGTGATGTCTGGATCCATTGCCACTGCATTGCAAGTGATCAGGAAGCCATTTTAAGCATATATAATGGGCACTGGTCATTACAAGTTACCCAACTACATAATGGCTTCACTGAAAATAATGGTGTTTGGTATCAAACACCTTGACTTAATAAATCTACACTGTCAGTGTTGGATTTACTATGACATGCATCCAGAGGGCACCTTAGAGGTACCTCCTAAACCTACCAGGCTTCTAGTGTGCAGACTGACTGGACTCTTCCAGCCTGCCACCACAGACTAGTTTCCGACCCTCGGCTTGGGAGAGCCAACGCTCTCCGAGGTCAGGAACAATGCCTGCTCTGGAGGAAGGTGATCATACCTACTCCAGCAGCATGGCTAGTGAATTAGCATACCAAGGCCAGAGGCTTCAAAGCCTCTGCCGCCTTTGATTTGTGACCCTGGCTTCCTGGAGAATGCCACTCCCTGCTCTGGGGCCCATTTGGTACCGGAACAGGCCGGAAAATTAGCTAGTTAGTAAGCGTATCAAACTATTAGACTAGGCACACCCCTAAGGTGGGCCACCTGAAATGGACAATCGACGAAGAGTTTCACCATCTTGTGTTTGGTGAAACTAAGAACTCTGGGTCAGGTTTATGCCCGCTTTCCACAGTAGGTGGTCATATAGGGGGTTTAGCCACCCCAGGGACAGGTAGCCTATTGGCTACTACCTTACACTCCCCTTAACGCCTTTTAAGTTCAGTATTTAGGTGGTCCCTTGACATCAGGGACTCACATTCATCTACCTGGGAACCAAAGAAGGACAGAAGAGAGCCGTCACCACGAGATCTGAGAACTTACCCTGTACTTGGCGCCAAATCCTGCCTTGCTGCTGGTACTTCAACAATTGCACTGACCAAGCACGTCCAAAAGCTGTGCATTCTCCCAAGCCCATGGAGGACTGTCCAGTACTTCAACAACCAAGCAGCATTTCCCTTGGGGTGGAGGAGCCATTCCCCTGCAGCTACAGGCATCGACCGCACTTACGCTGTACCTCGACTTGCCGACCATCGGGTCCACAGAGGTAGCATCTCACCAGTAAGAAGTATTTGCTGTTCCAGGAGGTCAGATCCATCTCCCTGCCGAGTTTGGAGACGCCAGGCCCTCCAAGAGTCGCTCAGCACCAATACCCTGGGTACTGGAGCAACCAAGGCTTTTTGTGTGTTCACACCAGACACCACCGATGGCGACGAGCGGAATAGGGACTTCAGGATCACCGAAGCCAACACCAAGATTGTCCCTGCTGTCTGATTTTCTCTCCCTCTCCAGGCCAGCAAGCCAAGTGAGAGCCTCTAAGCACAGCAACCCGCTGACCACAACACCTCTGCACCCAAGCCCCCCCCTTCCAGCCCAGGTTTACAGAAACCGACTGTGTCCCTGTGCTCCAGAGACCCTCAAGAGCTGAGCCCTCCCATTGGGTTCTTCCGGACTTGTCCCCAAGTCCCCACTTGCAGCCTTTTTCTTTTGCAGGTACCTTTGCCACTGACTTTACCGCATGGCGCTTGAGGCTACCAACGCGACCAGTACCTCTACACCTCTACACCTGGACACACCAGGGTAGGTAAACCTGAACTGCTGGGTGTTTCTTGGACCTTGGTATCCTCCAAAACCATTTGCAAGTGTACCTATGCAGTGTATGTTTCTCCCATAGGGTAATATTACCGTGTTCGAAGGCTCATACCTCAAAACCGTAAGTGATTGTATTTTTCTAATGCCTCAAAAATTCGATAACACCGAAACTACTTACCTGATTCCGATTATCTTGGTGTCTAAAATTATATAAAAATCTGTTATTTTTCTAAATCGGTCTCGGATTTCTTTTTGAGTCTGTGTGTCATTTATTGAGTATCTGTGTACAAATGCTCAACACTACCCTCTGATAAGCTTAATCTGCTCGCCCACACTACCACTAGAAGAGCACTTGGGATTATTAAAGTAAGTCCCTGTAAACCAATGTTAGAAATGGGGGTCTCTAGTTGGCAAGGGCTTGCACCTTTGTCCAAATAGGGACCCTTCTTCCTAGTCAGGGTAAGGGAGTTACACTTCTAAAATAACCCCTGCTCACCCCCCTGGTAGCTTGGCACGAGCAGTCAGGCTTATCTTAGAGGCAGTGTGTAAAGCATTTGCAGATAACCAACAGTAACACAGTGTAAGCACTACAAAAGGACACCACACCAGTTTAGAAAAATATCCAATATTTGTATATATTTAAGACAAGACCAAAAACGATAAAAATCCACAATACAGTACTTCAAAATCTTCAGTTATCAAAATATGCTTTAAAAACAGTTCCTTGATGTCGATAGCTCCGTCCGGGGTTATCACGGCGTCGTGAGCAAACAAATCCAAACAGTTCTGGCTGACCGCGGCGTCGCGGGTCAGCTACGGTGTCGGGAAGACCCACAAACAGTACCTTTTAGAAATGCAGGGCGTCGGCGACCTCTCGTTGGGCTTCCGAAAGCACGGCGTCTGCAGGCGTCGGTTCCGGAGGTCGGTGCAGGTGTCGTCAGGGCCCTCGAAGTCACACACGTTGCAGATCTCCTCTCTGTTGAAGTTAGGAGCGCTGGCGTCGGCAGGCGCCGGGTGCTGCGCAGCGGTGCGGCGCCCTCAGGTCGCGGTGTGAGCAGCGGCTCGGTGGCGTCGTCGGTGAGACCAGGGTCGCGGTGCGAGATGAAGGCGGTGCTCGTCACTGTGCTGGCAGGTCACGGTGCAAGCAGCGGCGTCGTCGTTGCTGAAGCGCTGTTGTCGGCAGACGAACTGGAGTCGATGGCGCCGGCGTCGGTAGGCCAAGGCTGCGGTGCGGGATGAGGGCGGTGCGTCGTGTAGCTTTACGAGCGGTGCCCTCGAACCACGGTGCAAGCAGCGGCGTAGATTTCGGCGTGGAGCGGCGTCGTCGGGGATACCACGGCGGCGTCGCGAGGCGGTGCGGAGTGCAGTGCCCACAGGTCTCGGTGCGAGCAGCGGCTAGGTGGCGGCATCAGCAGGCATCGTCGGTGAGACCAGGGTCACGGTGCGGCGTTGCGGCGGTGCCCTCTGCGGTGCCAAGGCGTAGTCGCAAAGCGGTGCGGAGTGCGGTGCCCACAGGTCGCGGTGCGAGCAGCGGCGTCAGCAGGCATCGTCGGTGAGACCAGGGTCGCGGTGCGGCGTTGCGGTAGTGCCCTCTGCGGTGCCTTTGGGACACAGAGTCGGCAGAGGCGTCGTAGACGTCGTAGAGTTGCTTTTCTTTTGTTGCAGCACAAAACACACAGTCCCCAGTGCTGAGGGCAGAAGAGCTTGAAGTCTGTTGTGCCTGAGACTTTTTGAACAGGGGGCAAGCTCTACCTCAAGCCCTTGGAGAAACTCACAAAGTAGATTGCAGAAAGTTCAGTCCAGTCCTTTCACTGCCCAAGACAGAAGCAGCCACTGCAGGCCAACACAGCAAAGCACACAGCAAAGTGGTAGTTCCTCCTCACAGCTTCTCCAGCTCTTCTTCTTGGCAGCCTTCTTGATCCAAAAGAGTTCTAAAGTTCAGGGGTCTGGGCCCCAATATTTATATCCCAAAATCCTTTGATCCTTTAGGCAGAGAGTGTCTGTGCCCAGCCAGAACCAGTTCTGCCTTCTCTGGTGTGACTTCCTGGCAGGAGGTGGAGACGGTATTGTCAAAGGCAGACCAGGCCCTTTGAGGTGCAAGGAAATCTCCTCCCCCTCCCCCAGTTGCAGCCCAGGTCTATTCGGCCCTTTCCTGACTCACCTAGACTATCTGGAGCCACTCCTGCTCCCCAGCCTTCTGTCATCCAAAACCCAGACAGGCAATCCACATTCCAACAGAGGCACACAGGATGACTGAGCAAGAAAATACCTACTTTCTAAAAGTGGTATTTTCAAAAACAGAATGTAAAAATCACCTTCACTAAAAGATGCATCTTTAGATTCTGAGTTCAGGCATACTAAACTTCATTTTCTTACCTAGTTCCCAGGGCCAGTTATGTTTATAAGATGTTATAAACAAACTTCCCATTCTGTCCTATGGGGAACAGGTAGCCTTGCAATAGTGAAAAACGAAATTGGCAGTAATTCACTATCAGGACATGCCACACACACCAGGGTATGTCCTACCTTTCACATACACTGGACCCTGCCCACAGGGGTACCTTGGGCCTACCTTAGGGGTGCCTGACATGTAAGAAAAAGGAAGGTTGGGGCCTGGCAAGTGCGTGCACTTGCCAAGTCGACATGGCAGTACCAGACTGCGCGCAGACTCTGCAATGGCAGGTCTGAGTTACCTTTTCAGGGCTACTCACGTGAGTGGCACAATCAGTGCTGCCGGGCCACTAGTAGCATTTGATTTACAGGCCCTGGCA
The DNA here is from genome assembly GCA_963921515.1 of Calotriton arnoldi. Lineage (NCBI taxonomy): Eukaryota > Metazoa > Chordata > Amphibia > Caudata > Salamandridae > Calotriton > Calotriton arnoldi. The sequence goes on along the minus strand of CAWUFW010000686.1, from coordinate 1,658,605 downwards.
CACTCAGTGCACTTTACTAGGGACTAATAAGTAAATCAAATATCCAATCATGGAAACACCAATCCATAACACAATTTACCACAGGAGCACTTGCACTTTACCATTGATCAGCAGTGAGAAAAGTGCGCAGAAACACTAAGCCAGCACAAACAGAGTCAAAACCGGGAGGTCAGAAAGCAAAAACTCAGGGGAAACACGCCAAAAGATGCCAAGTCTAACACATGTCCCCTCCAGCTGAAAGTAGGGAGAACTACCCAACCTCCTGGGAGTTCTCTTCACTAAGGCGGAAGAACCTGGACAGACCATCTGCATTGGCGTGTTCTGTGCCAGGGCGGTGTTCCACCGTAAAGTCCATTCCCTGTAGGGAGATGGACCACCTCAGCAGTTTTGGATTCTCACCGCTCATTTGCATCAACCATCTGAGGGGCCTGTGGTCTGTCTGAACCCGGAAGTGAGTCCCAAACAGGTAGGGCCTCAGCTTCTTCAGTGCCCAGACCACAGCGAAAGCTTCCCTTTCTATGGCACGCCACCTCTGTTCCCTGGGGAGTAGTCTCCGGCTAAGAAAGACTACAGGCTGGTCTAGGCCCTCTTCGTTCAGTTGTGAGAGCACCGCTCCCACTCCATGCTCTGAAGCGTCAGTCTGCACGACGAATTCCTTGGAGAAGTCGGGTGCCTTGAGCACGGGTGCCGTGCACATGGCGGCCTTCAGGACATCAAAAGCCTTCTGGCAGGACTCAGTCCAGATCACCTTCTTGGACTACTTCCTGGAAATCAGCTCTGTTAAGGGGGCAACAATGGTGCAATACCCCTTAACAAACCTCCTGTAGTACCCGGTGAGTCCTAAGAAGACCCTCACCTCTGTCTGGGTCTTGGGGGGCTCCCAAGCCAGAATGGTGTCAATCTTGGGTTGTAGGGCCGCCACCTGGCCGCTTCCTACCTGGTGTCCCAAGTACACCACGAACCCTGCCCGATCTGGCACTTACTGGCCTTGATAGTGAGGCCTGCCCTCTGCAGCGCCTTCAACACTTCACCGAGGTGCTGCAAGTGTTCTTCCCAGCTGGAACTGAACACTGCGATGTCATCCAGGTAGGCGGCACTGAAATCCTCCAGCCCAGCCAATACCTGGTTGACCAACCTCTGGAAGGTGGCAGGGGCATTCTTCAACCCAAAGGGCATCACCCGGAACTGGTAATGTCCTTCTGGGGTTGAAAATGCTGACCTCTCCTTGGCCCCATCGGTTAAGGCAATCTGCCAGTACCCAGACGTTAAGTCAAACGTGCTGAGGAACTTGGCAGCTCCCAACCGATCAATGAGCTCATCAGCTCTGGGGATGGGGTGGGCGTCAGTCCTGGTGACGGCATTGAGCCCACGGTAGGCCACACAAAACCGCAGTTCTGGAGTGGCACCGGGTGCAGCAGCCTTTGGGACCAAGACCACTGGGCTGGCCCAAGGACTGTTGGAAGGCTCGATCACCCCTAACGCCAACATCTTAGAGACCTCCTCTTTAATTCTGGCCTTGACCCGGTCAGTCAACCTGTAAATCTTGTGCTTCACAGGAGGGCTGTCACCGCTGTCCACGTCATCGGTACACCAGTGAGTAACACCTGGGGTCAGAGAGAACAGGGGGGCAAACCGTCCCAACAACTGGTGACAATCACTCTGCTGTTCTGGGCTCAGTGTAGGGGAGAGGATCACACCTTCCACTGACCCATCGTGCTCCTTGGTAAACAGGAGGTCATGGAGAGGTTCACTCTCCTCTTCCGTCCCATCATCTGTCGCCAAGCGCATGCTCACTTCGGACCTCTCGAAGTGGGGTTTGAGGCGGTTCACGTGGAGGACCCTCAAAGGGTTCCTTGGAGCCTGCAAATCCACCAGGTAGGTGACATCACTTTTGCGCTCCACTACCTCAAGTGGCCCAGTCCACTTGTCCTGCAAGGCACAAGGTTCCACTGGGGCCATGACTCACACTTTCTGCCCAGGTTGAAAGTCGACCAGAGTGGCATTCTGGTCATACCACTTCTTCATTTCTTCCTGGCTTGCTTCCAGGTTCGCCTGAGCGAGTTTCCTGAAGCGGGCAGTTTGGTTTCTGAAGGCCAGCATGTAACTAAACACATCCTGGGGAGTTTTCCTGGGAGCTGCCTCCCAGCCTTCCTTGACCAAACTCAGAGGTCCTCTCACAGGGTGACCATACAAAAGCTCAAAGGGACTGAACCCAAGAGACTTCTGTGGCACCTCCCTGTACGCAAAGAGAAGGCATGGCAAGAGGACGTCCCACTTACGCCTCATGGGTTCTGTTAGACCCTTAATCATGCCCTTCAAGGTCTGGTTGAATCTCTCCACCAGACTGTTACCTTGTGGGTGGTAAGGGGTGGTGAACTTGTAGGTTACACCACACTCCTTCCACAGGGATGTCATATACTTGGATATGAAATTGGTCCCTCTGTCAGAAACCACCTCTCTGGGGAACCCCACGCGGGTAAAGATCCCCATTAACGCCCGGCCCACCACTGGCGCCGTTGTTGTCCTGAGAGGGAAGTCCTCCGGGTACCGGGTGGCATGGTCCAACAAGACCAGGATGTACCTGTTGCCCATGGCTGTCTTGGGATCCAGTGGCCCCACAATGTCCATCCCTACCCTTTCAAAGGGTGTTCCAACAACTGGAAAAGGTTGGAGAGGAGCTTTGACCTTCCTCCCACTGTTACCACTTGCCTGGCAAGTTTGGCAAGACCTGCAATGTCCATCTGACTGCCTTCATATTTGGGGCCAGAAGAAGTGGGTGACAAGCCTGTCAAAGGTCTTGTCCTGCCCCAAATGTCCTGTCAAAGGCACGTCATGAGCCAGACCCAGTAGGAAGGTCCTGAAGCGCTGGGGTACCACCAGCACACGGGCTGACCCAGGCTCAGCGACCTTAGGCTCACTGTACAGGAGACCATTCTCCCAGTAGATCCAATGTGATCCGGACTGATCACCTGCTGCCTGGTCTGCAGCCTGCCGCCGCAGACCCTCCAGAGAAGGGCACTCTTTCTGCTCCTTGCAGAATTCCTCCCTGGTGGGACCCCCTTCTTGCTGCCAATGGGTCAGCTCAGAGATGTCTCCCAGTTCAGCTACCTGCTCCCCTATAGGCACTGGGGCGTCCCCCTCAAGGTCCGCCTCCTCCCGGTCCGTGGGAACTTCAGGGGCCGGTTTTCCGCGCCCCTTGCCCTTTCTCTTGGCAGGGACTTGGGCCACTGTTTCAGGCTCCAAGTCCTCTTGATCACCCTTTCTGGCCGCCATTGACCGAGTGGACACGCATGCCCACTCTGGCAACCCAAGCATCTCCAAGTGAGACCTGAGCTCAACATCCTTCCATAAGGACTGCTCCAGGTCATTACCTAGCAGACAATCTACAGGCATGGAAGGGCTCACAACCACCCTCAAAGGACCTGAGACCCCCCCCCCCACTCAAGGGAACCTGGGCCACCAGACACTGGCGCTCTGAATTGTCTACAGCAATTACTTGGTGGAATGCCCCTGGGACTACCTGCTTCTCAGAGACCAGGTGACACCGGACTGAGGTCACACTAGCTCCAGTATCTCTGAGAGCCTCTACCCTTTTCCCATTGATGGTCACCCAGGTGCTGTATTTCTTTGTGTTAGGGGGCACCTGGTGTCCTGGGACCATCTCACTGTCCCCTAGTGAGACGAGGGTCATTTCTGCAGGATCCCCATCCTCCTGTGGGTACTCCTCCTCCCCAAGCGCTACACTAGCCAACACCTTGGACTGCCCACCGGTGGGTGGTTGAGCCCCCTTTGGACACTTGGGGTCCCCCTTCATGTTGCCCACCTGGTCACATGCAAAACACCTGCGGGGGCCGGTCTCAGCAGGCTTTCCTGATGAGACCCCTGGCTTCTTATCTCCGGGGGGATGGGAACCTTTACCCTGGGTGTTAATTTGGGGCCATTTAGAGAACTCCTGTGTTTTACCCTTGTCCCCCCCCCCCCACTTTTCTGCTGGGGACCCTGCCCACCATTGGCTGTGTCTCCCCCAAACGCTTTCTTGTGGATCCTGGTACTCACCCAGCGGTCCGCCTCCATAGCAAGCTTCCTGGGGTCAGTCAGCTTACTATCAACTAGGTGCTGGCGCAGATCTGCAAAACATAGACTAGACAAGTGCTCCCATGCAATCAAATTGTAGAGCCCCTGAAAATCTGTCACAATACTGCCCTTCACCCAGCCATCCAGTGACCGGCAAAACACATCCACAAATTCCAACCAAGTGTTGGCATCAGACTTCTTACTGGACCTGAACTGATCCCTGTACTTTTCAGGAGTAAGACCATACTTAGTGAGAAGGGCGTCCTTCATGTCTGGATAGGTGAGGTGATACCCCTTACCCAAAGCTATTAAAGTATCCCTTGCTTCTTCTGGGAAGAGGGGCCACATTCCTGCTCCCCAATTCTCCTCAGTGACCCCATTCATGTGAATTGCTGCCTTGTACCCCTGAAACCACCTTTGTATGTCATCCCCCTTCTTGAATTCCATGCCTACATTTTTAGGGATGTGCACAATCCTGTCTGCCTGTCTTGACGAGTTGCTTCCACCATCTGAGCTGGCTCTACTTCTCTGATCCAGCTCCTTTATCCTGATCTCGTGATCTAACATCATCCTTTTCTCTTCCATGGCTAACTTAAGCTTCTCCAGTTCTACTGCCACTCTCCTTGCTTCCCGCCTGTCCTCCAGCTCTTCTGGGGACAGGCCACTGCTGCCTGGCCTGGAGGGTTCCCCCCCTCCCAAAAGCACATCCACCCTAGGAATAGGCTCCTCCGCCTCTCCAGTGAGATCACCAGACTGCTCGCTGGTATGTCTGGCTGCTACCCAGGCCCTCGGCGCCTTTTGTAGCTCGTCCTTCCTAGTGAGGCCTCTGACTTGGACTTTTAGGTTTTTGCAAATTGATTTCAATTCCCTAACATTGTAGGCTTCCAACCTATCCTCCTCAAAGGCAATTTCCAGGGATGCAACGGATGATGCTCTTGATTCCGGCATGATGAAGTAGCAAGTTCAAACTGGCAAGATCAAAAATAGGCCAAAAAGAAAAAGAACCAGTATGTGGCACGTAATGGTCTGCGATATGGTAGTAGTGCACACCAATCACTGTAAGTCAAGTGCAAACGCAAGTCCTATCCTCACCGCTGACAACCAATGTTAGAAATGGGGGTCTCTAGTTGGCAAGGGCTTGCACCTTTGTCCAAATAGGGACCCTTCTTCCTAGTCAGGGTAAGGGAGTTACACTCCTAAAATAACCCCTGCTCACCCCCCTGGTAGCTTGGCACGAGCAGTCAGGCTTATCTTAGAGGCAGTGTGTAAAGCATTTGCACATAACCAACAGTAGCACAGTGTAAGCACTACAAAAGGACATCACACCAGTTTAGAAAAATATCTAATATTTTTATATACTTAAGACAAGATCAAAAACGATAAAAATCCACAATACAGTACTTCAAAATCTTCAGTTATCAAAATATGCTTTCAAAACAGTTCCTTGATGTCAGTAGCTCCGTCCGGGGCTATCACGGCGTCGTGAGCAAACAAATCCAAACAGTTCTGGCTGACCGCGGCGTCGCGGTCAGCTACGGTGTCGGGAAGACCCGCAAACAGTACCTTTTAGAAATGCAGGGCTTCGGTGACCTCTCGTTGGGCTTCCGAAAGCACGGCGTCCGCAGGCGCCGGTTCCGGAGGTCGGTGCAGGGGTTGTCGGGGCCCTCGAAGTCACACGCGTTGCAGATCGATCTCCTCTCTGTTGAAGTCAGGAGCGCTGGCGTCGGCAGGCGCCGGGTGCTGCGGTGCGAAGTGCAGCGGTGCGGTGCCCTCAGTTGTGGTGTGAGCAGCGGCTCGGTGGCGGCGGCGGATGGCGTCGTTGGTGAGACCAGGGTCGCGGTGCGAGATGAAGGCAGTGCTGGTCACGGTGCTGGCAGGTCACGGTGCAAGCAGCGGCGTCGTCGTTGCTGAAGCGCTGTCGTCGGCTGACGAACTGGAGTCGATGGCGCCGGTGTCGGTAGGCCAAGGCTGCGGTGCGGGATGAGGGCGGTGCGTCGTGTAACTTTAAGAGCGGTGCCCTCGAACCACGGTGCAAGTAGCGGCGTAGATTTTGGCATGGAGCGGCGTCGTTGGGGATACCACGGCGTCGTCGTGAAGCGAGGCAGTGCGGAGTGCGGTGCCCACAGGTCGTGGTGCGAGCAGCGGCTCGGTAGCGGCGTCAGCAGGCGTCGTCGGTGAGACCAGGTTCGCGGTGTGGCGGTGTCCTCTGCGGTGCCAAGGCGTCGTCGCGAAGCGGTGCGGAGTGCGGTGCCCACAGGTCGCGGTGCGAGCAGCGGCTCGGTGGCAGCGTCAGCAGGCGTCGTCGGTGAGACCAGGGTCGCGGTGCCCTCTGCGGTGCCTTCGGGACACGGAGTCGGCAGCGGCGTCGTAGACGTCGAGTTGCTTTTCTTCTGTTGCAGCACAAAACACACAGTCCCCAGTGCTGAGGGCAGAAGAGCTTGAAGTCTTTGTTGTGCCTGAGACTTCTTGAACAGGGGGCAAGCTCTACCGCAAGCCCTTGGAGAAACTCACAAAGTAGATTGCAGAAAGTTCAGTCCAGTCCTTTCACTGCCCAAGACAGAAGCAGCCACTGCAGGCCAACACAGCAAGGCACACAGCAAAGTGGTAGTTCCTCCTCACAGCTTCTCCAGCTCTTCTTCTTGGCAGCCTTCTTGATCCAAAAGAGTTCTAAAGTTCAGGGGTCTGGGCCCCAATATTTATATCCCAAAATCCTTTGATCTTTTAGGCAGAGAGTGTCTGTGCCCAGCCAGAACCAGTTCTGCCTTCTCTGGTGTGACTTCCTGGCAGGAGGTGGAGACGGTATTATCAGAGGCAGACCAGGCCCTTTGAGGTGCAAGGAAATCTCCTCCCCCTCCCCCAGTTGCAGCCCAGGTCTATTCAGCCCTTTCCTGACTCACCTAGACTATCTGGAGCCACTCCTGCTCCCCAGCCTTCTGTCATCCAAAACCCAGACAGGCAATCCACATTCCAACAGAGACACACACGATGACTGAGCAAGAAAATACCTACTTTCTAAAAGCGGTATTTTCAAACACAGAATGTAAAAATCACCTTCACTAAAAGATGCATCTTTAGATTCTGAGTTCAGGCATACTAAACTTCAATTTCTTACCTAGTTCCCAGGGCCAGTTATGTTTATAAGATGTTATAAACAAACTTCCCATTCTGTCCTATGGGAAACAGGTAGCCTTGCAATAGTGAAAAACGAAATTGGCAGTAATTCACTATCAGGACATGCCACACACACCAGGGCATGTCCTACCTTTCACATACACTGCACCCTGCCCACAGGGGTACCTTGGGCCTACCTCAGGGGTGCCTGACATGTAAGAAAAGGGAAGGTTGGGGCCTGGCAAGTGGGTGCACTTGCCAAGTCGACATGGCAGTACCAGACTGCGCGCAGACTCTGCAATGGCAGGTCTGAGTTACCGTTTCAGGGCTACTCACGTGGTTGGCACAATCAGTGCTGCCGGCCCACTAGTAGCATTTGATTTACAGGCCCTGGCACACTCAGTGCACTTTACTAGGGACTAATAAGTAAATCAAATATCCAATCATGGAAACACCAATCCATAACACAATTTACCACAGGAGCACTTGCACTTTACCACTGATCAGCAGTGAAAAAAGTGCGCAGAAACACTAAGCCAGCACAAACAGAGTCAAAACCGGGAGGTCAAAAAGCAAAAACTCAGGGGAAACACGCCAAAAGATGCCAAGTCTAACAACCAATAAGGGTCATCTGGACTATTTGCATGGTGTACCCCTACATGTAGTACACTACATAAATTGCCAGGCTTCGCGGCTGATGTGTCTGAATGGGCCTAGGTTTGTGGTGTTGTTCCCCGCCTCATCCTACGGCTTGGACTGGTGCGGAGAAGCCGAAGAGAGCTTTGGTTTCGGTTTCTTCGGTTTCTTTTTCTTGTGGGACTTACCCAATGATGGTTTGGAGCACGACGATGACTGGTGGGAATGACTCCAAAACCGGCCTGGAATCTTCCTCGTGGTCGGAACCTGAAGTGGTGCGCAGTCGTCTGCTGTCAGGCAACCAGGAGCTCCAGGGCACACCTTCAGACAGCCTTGGGGTTAATTGCTTGACAGTTCGGGCAGGCCTAGGATTTGTGGCCAGGCACCACAAGCAAACCAGGTGTCTGCCTCATACATCTGCCTGTGACAGGAACCACAGAGTTTAAACCCCACAGGTTTTTAATGGGGACATCCCGAACGTATATTGGGAGCTTAGCTCGAAAAGAATTTCAACAAAATGACAAATAAGGTAGTCCAAGAAAGGACTGAGGTAGCTCTCTCCATATCTGCAATGATGGCGCAGAAAGAAAAGAACTGATGTCAGTGCCCTGGGGTGGCACCTATATAGGCACCGCACACTTCACTCATGGCACAGACGACACTGATGCAGAGCCGATTGATGCTACCTAGCGGCGCGCTGAGGTACTGCTCAAGGTTTTCCAGATCCAATCTGACGCCTGGGGAAAATTCAAAGGTAAGGAATCTGTGTCTACTATCAGATGAAAAATTACTAGCAGGATTCCTAGGGTCATTTGCCTGTGCAATTCACACTATGAATGCAGCTTATATACTATCTTGTACTTTTTTTGATTGTATGAATGCAGTGTAAGCAGCACAATTACAGAAAAACTGCCACATTTACCCTATCTGGGGCTATGAATGTATGCTGAAGATTTTCATGATGGGGTTGATTGATTGGCTTCTGTATGAGGTTTGCAGGTCCTACTGGCATTCCGTTCAGACCATCACAATGTAAAACTAAAAACAGGGGTGTTGGGTACAGTGCTTAATTGGAGAACATAGATTTTAGAGGCATCAGTAGGCACAGTGATCTTTGTTGCCGTATCTGATCCAGCGCGACTAATATAATTTCTTCTCCTATGGACATAACATCCAGGTTGGAAACACTGTTTTCCAACAACTATACCAATATGACGGTGGGGCCCATAACACCGCATATACATTCACTCACTCAAATATTCCCTGGATCTCATCCACTTCTACCTAGGAGAAAAAGTTAAATGACTGCTGGAAGAGAACAGGATACCTTTTTAAAGTTGACAAGATAATTTCTCAAACATCATACATAATCAGTTTTAATCCTGTCGATTTTCTAATACATCAAGGTATTCCGCTCATTGGTCGATGGACCAACTAGTAGGAATCAGTTGATGGTGATTAAGACCAGCTCAATCACTTTAACCTATTAAACATTTGCATTTATTATTGAGCTAAAGAACCACAGACTCGTAGTTTTAATTTATAATAAAGTTTATCTACTTGTTTAAAATGCATAGAAAAGTCTCAATTTTATTAATCAATTAATACATTTATTATCATTATAAGAATAAACTTTAAAGAATTTATGCATACCCTTTTAGATGGAAAATAAAGTCCGTCACAGCAGATAAATTGCAGATCACAGCATAGAACTCCCAAAACTGACTGTCTGTCCCGCTAAACAGGCCTCCTCGACGGACCACCTATACAGGTTTCCCGCAACGATCTCGTTCCTTCCCAGTCAGATTTTAAAAGCAAAAAGATTAATTATATTAAAAAGAAAATGGCCTATAGAAAATAGCAGCGATTCTCCAGCGTCAAAGTTCAGTGCTCAAAAATTATGTATGAATAGCGCTCCTCCTACTTAAGAGTAGGTCCTCTTATACCCTATTACTAGCTTACTAAACAGAAATGTTTCAATCTTTGGGGGCGAGATTCACGCTAATTGGTCCATTGGAGGGGTGGCAAGCATCTCCTCATTGCCCTCCTTGTTCAAACCAGTTCCGAAAATGTTTATAATTTTGTCCTTTCACACGGTTTTAGGACATTACCAATCTGATTGACAGTTCTTAACATGTATCTTCTTTTGTATCCTTATTTTAAACAGTTCATTGTTAATTCACAGCTGCATCTTTGGTTCTCATACATTCTCGCTGAGTCCTTTTTGGCACCCATCTGGTGACAGGTCACGCCGACCTTGATCCTTTTCATTCTGGGCTCTACAAGCAATCACGTGACATATTTCCGCAGCTCTCTTCCACTTGGAAGCCATTTTGCACTTGCGCATTAAGCCCATATGCCTCGGCAGCCATTTTTACAGCGCGGCCTAGCAGGCCCGAACGAACTATCATGAAAACAAACACAATAATAGTTAAGAATAAAGAAAATAAGCCTTTTCGTTTCCCACACGTCATTCTACGTACCCCAATTAGGTGTCACCTAGCAAAAGCGACATGTAAAGCTATGTTTACTTACCATCCGCATTTCTTTAGCCACAATACAGTTTACTACATAGCACAAATCATGCAACATTACTTTAATTAGTACGCAAACCATTATGTTAATATTATTTCACGTTGACAAATGTAAGTAGGTTAGCTTTTGCACATAAATTGCGATTACCACTTATAAAAGATGTCTATAAGAGACGTAAAGTGTTGATTAGTTATCAAAACAATTAATAGTATTAATTATTAGCATTAATATAAGGGAGTTCAAAAATTTCTTATTTACCTTGCTCCATCACCGTATCTTGATAACTGAAGTTTAAGAAAGCAAAGCCATCCCATTATCAGTCAAGGAGGATGAATAACATCTAAGTGGTGCCTCATACCCTGGACTGAGACCCTGCTCATGGTTCAGCTGGAAACCTGCTAGTCACTACACAGCAATGTGCAGTGATCAGTGAGCAGAATCCATATGAGAGCTATACTCCCAAAACAGGAGTTGGACTAGGTCCAGTAATACAGGGGATCCAGTGACTTTGCAGATGATCAAAGGGGCGCATTAAATAGCTTACCATGGCTTGAGTGGGTCATAGGGAGAGCTCAACCACACAAAAGTGCTTAGAGTTAGAGGCTGCATTGATATACCTTGACACCAGAGGGGACTAAAGCAGTAAAACTGCTCCAAAATCCAGTGTTTTCCAGTTGCTACTAAAAAGGAAGTATTCACTTTGGTGGGGTTCTATCAGTTTCAACTGAAAACAGGAAACCCTATCTATATTCTTACCTTTCTGATGCAGTTAATAAGTAACCTAGATCCCAGGTTCCTAATTTCTCGCTTATATGAAAAAGTTAATTACCTATCTTTCTGGTAGATATTCTATCTATCTGCAGACTCCTCACCTTCTGAATGTTCCAGGTACCAGACTGGATCTGGAAACCTTTCCATAGCTTTTCCACACCAGTAGGGTGCGCAGGCTTCACATCGCACCAGAAACAACATCATCATGACGCCACTGGAGCCATAAAGTGCTTACGCCTGTGTGTAGGCGTCACTTTTCAATCCATTGTTTCTGCACCAGTGAGGTGGGAGGATGAAAACTTTACCATATAAGTTGATGTGCAGTGCAATCAATTGAATTGCCCATGACTATCCTTCAAGATGGGGAGGAGGATGAGATCGGTGAGGAATCTTTGGAGGAGTGAGGCGGTGCATAGAAAGCCAGCAAGGTGATGGATTGCCTCATGTGGAAGGGTCTGACTACCGTGGGTAGGAATGCTGCTTTTGTCCAGAGACTAATTTGTACTGGAAGAAAGATATATAAGTGGGAACAACAGACAATGCCTGGAGTTTGGTCACTCTCCAGGCCAATGTTAGGGCGATGAGGAATGCTGTCTTGATTGTAAGAAGATGGAGAGAGCAACTGTGTATGGGTTCGAAGCGAGTGCACATCAAGCTGGCAAATGCCAAATAAAGGTCCCACTGCAGCATGACAAATGGAGTTAGCGGGGACCAGCCCCTTCAAAAAACACATTACAGCAGGTGACTTGAAGAGCGATGGCTGGTCAGGTAAACGTCAGAAGGCCAAAAGGGCAGAAAGGTAACTTCTAGCTGTTGCCACAGCAAAGCCTTACTGGGTCACTGACTAACAGAACAGGAGAACATCTGATAAATGCACTTTTAGGGAAAGAGGGCCAGACAACAAACTTCTCCCAGCATCCTGTATAAAACAATTTGGTTGAACGTTGCCAAGATGACACTAACCGCTTCGGAGGAAGATCAAAATCCATCAACTGTTTCCGCTCAATCTCCACGCATGGATGTGTAGGTTGTGAAAGCTTGGGTGCAGGACCCGTCCCTGCTTCTGCGACACGAGGCTCTCCGAAAGGGGTAGATGGATCGGAGGACAATTGCTTACGGCCAGAAGTTCTGGATACCACACTTCCTCACCCAGTCCGGAGCAACTAAGATGACTTGGACATCTTTTCCAGTACTCTGGACAGGAGAGGGAAAGGTGGAAAGGCATACAGGAGTCCTCAGCCCCAATGTAGGTGGAAGGTGTCTCCTAGAGAGGGCTGCCTTGGGAACTCCAGCGCAAAAGCTTTCACACAGCACGTTCTCTGTGGCAGTAATAGTTTGAGCCAGTGTTTTCTCCATTGGTGGAAGACGCCCTGTGCCACATGCGAGGTTAACTGCCATTCGTAATCCACTAGGCAACGGCAGCTGAGTTAATCTGCGTGATGTCTAAAGATTATGCCAGGTGTTGTGCAATCAGGGATATGCCCTGAGCTTTTCACTTCCAGAGACGTTGAGCCTCCTGGCACAGGGTCCACAACCCCATGCGGCCCTTTATTTTGCAGTACCATATGGCGGTTGTCTGTGAGCACCTGTACCCCGTCCCCCTTGATGGTGGGGAGGAATGCTTTCAGTGCAAAGTGAATCACTTGCAATTCCAACAAGTTGATATGGAGGTGAGCTTCCGCTGGAGACCAGAGTCCTTTGAGCTCCACCTCTCCCAGATGACCCAGTAACGATGCATCCATCACAACCATTCATTCTGGATGGGGTAGGGAGATGGGTCTTCTGCCGGACCAACTGCAGTTGAGCAGCCACCACTGAAGGTTTTTAGCAGCCTCCTTCAATACCTGGATATACTCAGACAGGTCGCCTTGGTGCTGAGCACACTGAGACTTCAGATCTCACTGCAGAGCCTCCATGTGCCACCTGGTGTGGTTCATGAGCAGGATGCAGGAGGCCAAGAGGCCTAGAAGTCTTAGAGCTGCCTGCACTGAGACCCAGGTCAGGGGTTGAAACATTGGGATCATAGCTGAATGTCCTGGAGTCGTTTAAGCAGAGGGAAGGCTCATAAGACATCATATCCATAATGGCTCTAATGAAGGGGAGCCGTTGAGAAGGAGTCACGTGTGACTTCATTCTTTTTGATTCCCTGTCAGGCAGGTTGGTAAGGAATGCATTTGGGTTCAAGTGCCTCATTGATGCTTGAACATAGCTTTCTGGGGTGGGATGCTGCAAGAGGAAGCCTGGAACCCCTGGAGCTGGTCTATGCAGGCTCACCATCTGCCTACTGACTGGAGGCCAAGACCTGCTTTTTGAGTAGGTGCTCTCCAGTACGTCAGTTAAGACCTTGTTAAAGAGGGAGTAGAGGCTCCTGATTAGATTGTGCAGGGTTAAGGACCTTTGTTAGATGAGTAGTTCTGACCTCCTGGGTTGCCAGGTTGAGGTCAGTCTTATTAGCCACCTTTCGAATCACTGTGGCGAAGGATTTGTGTCCGGGGAGGTGTCTTGACCACTGGTATCCTGGAGGTCTTCACAGATGCACCCTTGTCATATTGTTCATCGTCATCCTGATCAAGATAGCCCAATTTGTAATGTGAGGCATAATCTGGCTCAGAATGGTCATATGTTCTGGGTGGTAGCGTGTGGGTCTCTGAACTTGACAGTACAATAAGTTCCCCTTCTGGCATCGGTGATGATCAGCGCCGGTTGTTGCACCAAACACAGCATTGTGCATGGGGCGGGCATGGAGCAGTAGATGGCATCAGGACATGGTTTGGTAACGCCGAAGCAGGAGACAAAGTTGGCCACAAGTATAGGTCAAGGAGCGCAGTCAACATCAATGACAGATCTACCGACAGCAGGCCAACTGGAGGCCCCCTCAGATCTGTGGGACCTAAAGGCGGAAAGGGGATCAGGTGTAGCACCAAAAATATGATCTCTGGCCGCCTTCAGCTACTGTAGCTGCTGTTGCGTTACTATTCATTCAGGGTGGGACTGAAGTGGGACTAGCGTCTGGATAGGTTCCTAAGTAGGAAACATCTCTGCAGTCTGGAGGTGCTAGGGGTGTCACATCGCTGAGTAGTGGGAGTGGAGGGATGAAGGAGATCCATGCTTGGATTTCCTGCTTCTTGTGGGACTTCCTCAGCTTACCCAAGGCCGATGACCTCGAAGACGGCCAGTCACTGAAGCAACATCAGGAACAGGGGTGTGTCCACTCCCTTAATTTCGACCAGGACTGTTGTGCTTTTGAACGTGAGTGCTTTTTCAACCTCAGAGTTCAGCAACAGCTAGTTTGGCTTCCTGGTCGTGGATGGCCTTTTTGGAAATGTTTGTGCAGCACGGTGTAGGAAACTGCCCCTTTTTGCTTGGTTCCCCCTCGCGTTTTACCTGACACATGATGCACTTTGACTTGGTATGCCCTGGGTCCCTGCCAATCGGGTTCCCAGGGCCTGTGTTCTTTCCCAAAATTGTACCTTTGTACCCACAATTGACACATCTCTGGCAACAGGTAAGCCCCTTGTAAAAGATACCATGGTTACCAAGTGCACTGTGACCAGGGAAGGCCTCTAAGGGCTGCAGCACCTATTGTGCCACCCTTAGAGGCCCTGTACCTTAACACCCACACACTGCCATTGCAGGCTGTGTGTTTTGGTGCAGAGAAAAGTGAAGAGTCGACAAGGCACACATCCCTGTGTGCCATGCCTACAACCCACTGCCTGAGGCCTAGGTAAGCCACCCCTCTAGCGGGGTGCACGAGCCCTCAGGTGAGCCCTCAGGTGAGGGCTCATGCCACCTGAGGGTGCACTAGCTCTCAGGTGGCATGAGCCCTGTACCCCTACAGTGCCTAAGTCCACTCTTAGACATTGTAGGTGTAGTAAAGCCATAAAGAGTATATGGTCCAGGAGTTGGTCATTACGAACTACACAGCTCCATAATGGCTTTACTAAAGCCTGGGAAGTTTGGTAGCAAAAATCTCAGCACATTAAACCCACACGGCCAGTGTGGGATTTAAATGTAAAATGCACTCAGGGGGCATCTTAGAAATGCCCCCTGAAAAAACGACCAGCCCTGGTCGGTTCCTGGGTAGAGAGCCTCCGCTCTCTGGGTCCAGAAACAAAGCCTATCCTGGGCAGAGGTGTCATGCCTCCTCCCCCAGGATGGGTTGTGGCCACAAAGGGGAAGCTTCAAAGGCCTGTCGCCTTTGTAAGCTGTCCCTGCCTTTTGCTGCCCCCAGCAACTGGCTCCCACCGGTTCTCACCCCCACTTTGGGCAGGAGAATTGGCAGGAAAACCAAGCTAGGAGGAGAGGTGTGCCCATCTTTGCCAACCTCACCCCTCAGGTGGGGGAGTTGAGGTGAAGCACACATCTCAGTCCCCTCCATCTTGAAGATGAGGAGACCCAGCCAATTAGGGAGAGGCTCATGCCCCCTTCCACTGGAGGGTGGCATAATAGGGGGTGTACTCACCCCAAGGAAGCGACCCATTGGTCCCGACCTACACACCCCTTTAGTATTCAGGGGCAACCCTGAACCTTGCCTCCTCAGATTTGAGGAAGAAAGAAGAAGGACCAAAGAGCCGTGCTGACCCAGGAAGAAGAGGACACCTACTGCTTTAGCCCCAGCCCTACCGGCCTGTCCCATCTCCGACCTACCTACAGCAAAGAAACAGGAGTGTCCAGCAGCGCCCCAGAGCCTGGAGGACCTGCCCTGTAACCATCTTACAGACTCTGTCTCCCGTGAGCACCGGATTTGCTCAAACAAAAAGACTCGCCCACAGAATCCGGATACAGGCGGCTCCGTGATTCTGCACCACTCTGCATCCAGACGCCCACAGCCCGAGTTCGAGTGGGCCAACACCACAAGGAGGTCCCCCCCAGTGATCCTGACCTGGGATCTGGTGATCCCCAACCTCCCTCAAGCTTCAAGATGATGCCTGCAGCCTCAACCTGAAGGGTCCCCCGACCACGACCGGAGCTGGTAAGAAGACCAGATGCCAGAAGACACCCCTGCACCCGACGCCCCAAGGCCTTGAGTGGCCCAAATGAAGGTGTCCAGGCATCCCCCAAGAACCCAACTTACCTCTCCAGCCCGTGGTCGACCTTCAGGAAGTCTCCTTGCCCGAGCCTGCAGCTTCTTTGCCAAACCGGAGGTCTGTATTGGAAACCACAAGGTCACCGACGTCTTCTTGGCACACTGCACCCAGCCGCCCCTGTGCTGCTGGTGGTGCAGCTCATGTGCTGATTGTTGGCCCCTGCGGGGTTACCTTAACCCCAGGAGCTTTGCTCCCACACCTGAGGCCTGCTCGTAAGCAGTCCCTGACCGAAGGCCTCCTTAGCCCCATTTGCTAACATTGGGCCCCTGCACTCTGCACCCGGCCGCCCCAGTGCCACTGGGGGTGCAACTTGAGTGGCTACCTAGACCTTGAGGACCATTGGTCCTAACCCCCAAAACTCCCACTTGTAAGACGTTTACTTTCCTGTGAAACTGATAACCATTTTTCTCCCATAGGAACCCATGTTATGAGTTTTTGGGCCTAAAATGTTTTGTGTTGAACTGCTGTTTTGTATGGGGAAAAAAGTAAATATAACTGAAACCAAGAAAAGTCCTACTTACCTTGTATTATGAGATAATTCAGTGTGGTATCTAGGCATACCACTCCAAGTAGTCGATGTAATCTGAAAGTAATCAAAAAGTATACTAAAAGTAATTACTGTGTAATTTAAACTGCGTTTTGAAACCATACCAACCTGTAACAATTGCAAATCCAATCCCAATTGCATTTCTGTGTAAAGGTTTACAATTGTAAGTACATTTTACCTACCTGTACCAAGTCCTGCTTGGTTCTAGAAATAAAATACAAGTATACCTTTTTTAGGTTTCGCCTAGCGTTGCAGCGCATGCGCTGCTCACTTTGCGAGGCATATTGTATTAGGGTATGTTTTAGAAGTGGTGTTGAAACCCCGCCCATATTTTTCATTGGCTGGCGTCATCGTCCATGGTAAATGCTGGCTTCCCATTGATAATGAGGCTTCTTAGTCCCTCCTTGTTACCGCCCTGTCTCCTTTTGGGACCGCCCATCAGGACTGGATCGTTTACTTGCGGCGTTACACTGTCTCCTTCATTAGTCGGCACTATTTTGAAAATGGACACTGATGGGGACAATGGCGGCTGCAGCGCTAGGCGCTCTAAATTGTATGTTTTTTATTACTCTAATGAGCGCGGCGCCCGCTAGGGACACCGCGATCACTTTATTTATTTATACTTTATATTTATGTTGAGCGCGGCGTCCACTTCAGGGACACCACGCTCTGTTTTTTGGTTGTTTTTTTTTACTTTAGAACTGAGCGCGGTGCCACTTCAAGGACACCGCGCTCGGTTTCTTTATATATTTTTTAACTTTAACACTGAGCGCAGCGCCCGCTTCAAGGACACCGCGCTCAGTGTTAAAATAAAAATAAAAGAAACCGAGCGCGGTGTTCTTGAGGTGGCGCTGCGCTCAGTTTTAAACTTAACCATTTGCAATGCAATTGGACCTATTACATTGCAAATGCTTGTTAAGGTTCCCCACGATGCCGCTCCTAATCACGAACAATGGCGGCCAGCAGCGAGCAGGACAACAGGATCAAGGGAAGCACGCGCTGCCCAGCCCTTACAATAAATGTTTAGTTCGCGTAGAAGCGTGGGCTCCATTCGTGCACTGCCGAGACCCAGGGCTGTGCATTGCTACTTTCGTTCCATTAAAAAAAACGGCATGTCCATTTGTTGAAGTTGCAGCAGCTCACGAAGGACAAGGTCTCAGAGACCCTCTGTGCAGCAGCGAGCCCTGAACACTGCTTGATTCATGCAAACGCTGTGGAACGTTCGGGGCAAACGATATAAGCACATATCTTAGGTAAGATTACCTACCTGCGTCCACATTTTATTGATTGATATGGCGTGCTAGGGGTTTCACCCATGTTTATTTTACTTTTAAGTAACGGAGGTACCTACAAGTGTTCTAATTAACTAGTTACTAAGGACTTCATCCACATTCATACCCGTACTTCATGGGTATGTTGTCGCAAGTTCTCCAGCTCGGTATTTTCATCGAAGGAGTTTAAGTGCGTTTGCGTTCTATTTATTAACACTGCATGCTAAGGGCGTCATCTCGGAGTCAAAAGCGCAGCTGCTGCTTCCTTTGATTTTACATAATATACAGCAGAGTACATCGAGACCACAAATTCGCTGCCATTACTCCTTTAAGTCTCCCCGCAGTGGACAACATGGTCATCAAATTAGAGTCTAGCTCTGCCCCGCTCATCTGCGTCCTGGTTTACAGGCCCGCGCAGCACATGCCCCTGTTCCCTCTTTTGTTGAGTGAACAAATAGCCAACCTTGCAACGAATTATGCTAAAATACTATTAATAGGTGACCTAAATTACTGGTCTAACGACGTACACGGTGGGCCTCATTCTGCCGAACTGACTGATCTACTAACCAACCTAAACTTTACTCAGCACCTATCTTCAGCCACACACACCAAAGGACACATACTGGACCAAGTCTGGAACACAAACCTCTCAGTGTCCGCGCCCACGATCCTACCATGTATATGGTCTGATCATCACCTAATAAAATTCATGGCAATGATTCCTATCAGTAGTAAGACCCCCACGGCCGAGGGGGGCATGATCAGGAAATGGAGTGCCCTCAACAAACAGGAATTTCAGGACACACTGGCTAGCTCACCCCCGCCTTTGACTCCGATGTCGATCTCTTGGAAGCAAATATCTCAGCCTGGCTACTAGCGGCCAGTGATATGCATGCTCCGCTCAGAAAACTAAAATGAGCTCGCCGCTCTGACGCACAGAAATGGTTTTGTAATGAGCTAAGAGACCAAAAATTGGCCCTTCGCCAAAAAGAAAGGAAATGGAGACTGAACTACTCCCTTGAAGGGAAACACCACTACTCGGAAGCACGGAAAGAATATAAAAAGCTATTACGGCAGCCAAGGCTGCGCACTTCTCCGCTAGAAGTTTAAACTCTAACAACAGGTCGAAGGAAATTTTCTCTATCGTTAACGAACTATCCAATGCAGAGAGAGTCCTACCTAAACCCACACCTACCCAAGAACTCTGTGACTCTCTGAATAACTACTTCGTGGAAAAAATTTCTAACATTAAAGCTAGTATCCCAATATCCAGCCCCATTGAGACTCCCCTCGCTACGATAAGGCATCCTTTTATCTTGGATCACTTTCCAGCCATTAGTACCCAGTCCTTCCTGGACTTGTTGTCCAGAGTCAAATCTGACTCCCCCATGGACTGCTGCCCACCTCATATCTTAAAAGATATCCTCTCCGCCCTGCTGTGTACCATCATGACCTTCCTGAATGAGTCCCTCTCGCAGGGCCGTGTCCCTAAAGCATTCAAGCAATTGTGGTCCCCCTCCTAAAGAAACCGGGAGCAGACCCCCAGAACCTATCAAACTATCGCCCCATCTCCTTGGCCAAAGTTCTGGAAGCCCACGTGGCAAAGTGTTTGTCCAATTTCATGGAACATTCTGAATATCTAGACCCTCACCAAGCGGGATTCCGTCCCGCTCACTCTACGGAGACAGTGATTTTAGCAGTACTGGACGCCTTACGAGATAAAGCTGACAGAGGCACTCCTCAGGCCCCGGTGCTTTTAGATCTTTCAGCCGCATTTGCCACGGTCGATCATGAAATTTTGATGGACCGTGTCAGGCAGGCCGGCATCCAGGGTCCAGCCTTCAGCTGGATTAGCTCTTTTCTCGAAGGCCGTACTCAAGCGGTACGCTTAGCCTCATTCACTGCACCCAAGCTATCACCCGCGTGTGGGGTCCCACAGGGATCATCACTATCCCCCCCCATCTGTTTAATCTGTGCCTCTTATCTCTGATTCAGTCCCTGAAGGAACGGAAGGTGACCACCTTCAATTATGCCGATGACCTACAGTTAACTTTCACCATAGATAACTCCCCTAACTCAGTCCTGGAATTCCAGGCCGCCATGCTCCACATTCGCCATTGGATGGACCAAAATCATTTAAAACTCAATCCAGGCAAGACCGAACTAGTTCTGACAGGGGGCAGTCAGATCTTCTGGGGCCCACACTATTGGCCGGCGGAACTCGGATCCCCCCCCGAACCCTCTACCTCTGTCAAGAGCCTAGGGGTCACAATAAACAACGACCTATCGTTAAGATCTCAAGTTGGTGCAGTGGTCTCGACCTGTTTCTTTCAGTTACGTAAAATTAGAAAGATCAGCCGCCTGCTTACTCATGCAGCGCTGATACAGGTCGTGATAGCCATGGTACTATCACACTTAGACTACGCCAACTCAATCTACCTAGGCATGCCACTTTTCCTAATCAAGCGGCTTCAGATGGTTCAGAACCAAGCAGCGAGACTGATCCACCAGCAACCCAGATGGCAATCAGCCAGACCTCTTCTAAAAAACTACACTGGCTCCCTATCTCCCAATGCACGGCCTTTAAGACGGGATGCCTAAACTTTAAGTCTCTACATAGTCGGAGCCCCAAATTTATCAACTGCCTCTTATCAAGGTACACTCCCTCCCGCAACCTGCGCTAAGTTCACCTCCAGCTACTGACCACCCCTGCCTTCAAGTTAAAACGTCAGGGAGGATGTAGGTTCGCATCCCTGGCCCCAAGACTGTGGAATTCTTTTCCACTGGAGATTCGGTCATGTACTGATCTTCTGAGTTTCAGGAAAATGCTTTAGACATGGCTGTTTGTGCAGGCTCACGAATAACTCCTCCCAACGGTCCCGGCATACTCTAGAGCTAGCGCCATGAAACCTTTTGGTGTACGCGCGCTGTATAAATTTTTTATAACATAACATAACAGAGTACAAGGTACAAGCAACCCAAAAGTCCCTAAGTCTAACCATTTTGTGCGCGCACACCACTTCGTGTCCGGCTTCAGGAGCAGTACATTCAGTAACAGCCTCCCCCGGTTCCTCTGCTCTCTTCTGTGATTAGTCGGGGTCAGGAGGAGTGCCACCCCAGCTGCTGGATTTACTTTAGGCTTTAATTAGCCCTTCTAACTAATGTCTGCTGAACCTACTTTTCATTGGAGCCATAACAGCACATAGGCAATAACAGCGCATTCCTTGTAATTAAGAAAATACTTAAATGCCCCCCACCCTGTCGGAGAGATCTGTGAGAAACCACACTCGTTCCCTGGAGTATCACTACTGGTTTACAATTGGCTGTTAGATTATGGACTGCTGTACAGAGTTATATTACTCGTTATGTTATCAGCACATGTGACTGCTGTATGACTAGACTAAGGCATGGTGAACATTCTCTAGAGTTGTGATTTCCTGTAGCCTGTACCATTGTATCTTCCCAGTTTTTGTTTGAAGATTAGAAAACAAAAAGAGCATTATCGCATTCGTATGAACAGAGCACAGGGTGGCTCTTGTTTTTCCATTAGCTCCATTTAGTCTTTGTTTTAGTGTCACAGAAGGTAAGTATGGTTTGTAGGTTCTCGTTTCTGGTGTTCACCAGTGAATTGCAGTGCAAAGCTTTTAGTTGTGGGATAGCACCTCTTTGTGCATGTTCTAAACAAATAACCCAGTTCAGACATATATTTCAGGTTGTTTGCTAATGCCCTTGCAGTACAAATGGCTATTGAATTCTAGGTCATTACCGAAGTGCAGGGCCGAACTGGGACAGAAAATAGGCTAGGCATCTCAATAAACTTGTGATCTGTAAGCCGTCGTTACAGCCAAGTTTGCTTCAATTGCAAAATAAATAGTTAGAGGTGAGGCAGAGCAAATAATATGTTTTACACCCTTGAGTCAAGGAACAGACAATATTAAAGAAATGGGGCTATCTGCTTTGATATACCCAGTAAAATAATTGCATTTAGGTTGACAAGCAAAGTAACCCATTGTTCTGCATTGCTTATTGTGCACAGCTTTGTTAGCTTGAGGGAGATGTTGAGGCAGGTCTCTGTAAAAAAAAAAAGGGTGCACAGTAGTGTAAAAAAAAAAAAGGTGTGGAAGAGTAATTATGGGCAAAGCTTGGTGGGAGAATGGAGCTCCCGTGACCTGTGAAACTCTAAGGCACTCGGTTTGCCAGTATTGTGTTTCATGCTATTTTAGGTTTGTGTATCTTGCTGCACTGCAGGTGGGTCAGAAGCTCTAAAAAAGTCTTTCAGGACAACACTTTCATTGTTACTGCTTCAATTACAATGTCATTTGGAAGAGAATCATAAAGTAAAGATGATCTTCAGTACCCCAAATGGTACTAAATATCCCGAATCACCTTTGAAAGCTCAATCCAGAGCTTAACAGCCATTTTAGAGAAAACTTGATTACTTGAACACATTTTTTATTTGTGAAGAAAAAACAAGCGAATGCCACCAGACTGTGAGCCTTTTTGCTAGAGACATAGTAGGGCAGTGAGCGGTTAGTACACGTTTTTTAAATGCAAGTATTCTGGTTTACCCCTGAGGTTGTTGGGCCACCACTACTCTCGCACTCCAGTTGGATCATCAAGTTGCTCCCTTTGGGCACTTGACTCTTTCTAACTTGTAATACTTGAAGAGGTGGTTCATGGAATATGCACCAATGTGGTTCTTTAAGAATGTGCACAAATGTGTCTACATTTATACCTGTTGCATTGAAGGGGCCATATAGAACTCCAGCCTGGCAGCAGTCTTGCAACTGATGCTGTTTTCTCTTAATTACCAAGCCTTTATTACCACACTGGGATTATGCAGGGGGTCTGATGGATGATTCAAAAAGTTACCAAATGCTATCTGACCTATCGAAGTGCCTAATTACTGTGACTTTTTTTTTTTATAAAGCAGCTATACCGGACATTTACTAGTCCAAAAATCTTTTAAACAACAGCTCACTCTGTTACCCAATTTAACGGTACTTTCAGTGACCCACAAAGGATGAAAGTTGGGTTCGTTTTGCTCTTGCAATGTGGCCTAGCTGACCATAGCAGAGGACTTAGCAGTGGGCATTTAATTCGTTGAGCCTTTTTCCTAGTTAAGATCATTTTAATTGTTTTTTTTTGTGATGCTCTCCCAGTTCAACCATGAAAGTCTATTTATCAATCTATCTCACACTTCCAGCCCTCTCATCTCACCCCACTGCCCCCTCATCTCGTCCTCCCATTCCCACTGCCCCCTCTCATCCTTCCCTCACACTCCCTGTCTCCTCTCTGGACTGCTTGCTCACACATGTGCCTTCCTCAACGCCACTCTACGCCACTGCACTCTATACCACTGCACTCTACTCTGCACCACTCAACTCTACACCAATGCACTCTACTCTGCATCACTCCACACTCTATGCCACTCTAATCTATTCTGCACCACTGCACTCCTCACCACTGCATTCTACACAACTCTATGCCACTCTACCCTGCACCACTCCACTCTACCCTGCACCACTCCACTCTACACAACTTCACTCTACTCTGAAGCAATGTACTCTATGCCACTGCACTCTACTACACTCTACTCCTCTTTGCGACACTCCACTCTATGCCATTGCACTTTACGCCACTGCAATCTACTCTGCACCACTCTACTCAACTTTACTGCACTCTACGCCAATCTACTCTACACCAGTGTACTTTACTCAACTTCACTCTAGTCCACTCTACTCTAACACTCCACGATACTCCACTTTATAATGCTGTATTCCATTAAACTCTATGCCACTCTACTCTATGCCACTCTACGCCTCTCTCTGCCACTACTCCACTCTACAACGCTCTATGCAACTCCCTCTATGCCACTTTACTCCGCTCTGTTCTATAACACTACTCCACTCTACTCCAGCGCATCACCTGAGCATCACCTCCACACCAGCACACAACCACCTCAGCACCACCTCAGTCTGCCCTTGGAATCTGGCATCTGTTGATTCTCCCCTAGTGGCCGTCTGCTGCTCGTGTTGTAATTCAGGTACTATTTCCCAACCTCCACCCCACCCCCATGAAAAAACAAAAAACTATAATGAGTATTGGAACAGGCAAGAAGAAGTTGCCAGCACTGCAAGGACAAAAAAACAAGAAGACATTTTTATATTCTTTCTTTAATAGGATCTTTCACTTGTACATAATGTCTTCTTGGTTATATTTAAGGTAACAAAAATGCTTATAACACTTTTATATTATAACTTTTCAACATATTGCTCAAGTAGCCACACTGCTCTACAACATAACTTAAAAACATTGGCAAAGCCAATAGCTCTGGCTGAACACTTATAAGGTACCAAAGGCGAGACCTATTGGCTATGCCAATGCTTGTTATACTTACCTAATTGGTCTGGATTCTGTTTCTGAGTGTGTGTAATCAGTCCTTGAGTGAGTATATACAATAAATGCATAACACACCCTCTGGATAAGCCTAACTGCTCGCCCACACTACCAAAAAGAGAGCTTTTAGTACTTACCTAATTTAGGGCCATATGTATCAAGCCTTTTTCCCGTTTGCAAACGGGCAGATTCTCAGAATCGGCCCGTTTGCAAATTGGAAAAATCCTTTTGGGATGTATCATCCCAAAGGCCATCGTAAAATAGAGAATTGCAAAATTTGCGATTCTCGATTTTGCGAATGCAATTAAGGAATTGCAAATTGCGATTCCTTAAATGCAATTCTAGAAGCACCAGAAATTTGCTATTTGGCTTTAGGAATTGCAAATTACCACCAACTTCAAGTTGGTGGTAATTTGCGATTTTCTTTAAAAAAGCACTTTTTAGATTTTTAAAAGTGCCATATGTCGCACATACATGCCCTTAGGGCATGTATGTGCGTAAAATGTGTACACACGCATATTTCAGGGGTGCAACAGGGTGTCCTTTTGGCACCCTTGCAACCTTGAAATTGCATTCTCAATTTGCGATTCTCTAATTGGTAATCGCAAATTGAGAATGTCTTCCCATTCATTCCTATGGGCCTTCTAGCCCATAGGAATGAATGGGAAGGTATTCCTTATTTGCGAATCTCAATTTGCGATTCGCAAATAAGGAATATGTAGGATTCGCAAATTTTTTAGCAAATCCTACATACATCGCATTTTCCGATTCTTTTTTTTTTTTTTTTTTTTTTTATAACTTTATTTAGCATTTTATCATATAGCAACTTACAGCAGTGAGTATATAAAATCGACAATAGCTGTCCAGTGTGGTTTCTGAGACAGCACCATATAGCGTAATCAGGCAGAGTTACTGTGTACAAAGATAGTCATAATGATAACATCACATCAGAACGTGTAAACGGCACCATCAGCAGTGTGCAGTGTTTTAATGCAGCGTGGGACCACTCCTCATCTGTGTCATGGGCAAAGCTGATAACGGACATCAAAAGCAAACAGGCAATGTAAAGAAATCACAGTCGGGCATTACTTGTGTCATGTTGCATCGACTAACCAATACCCACGGGGACAATGCCCTGTTCGAGCAGGGTGGAAGGGGCTTGCTGCAGGGATGTAAGGTAGGCTCTAAGGGGGCTCCAATGTCCCTGGGACGTGATGTAGTGGGAACTGTGGTGGCACACACCTCGCTCCTTGTGTTGCACGAAACTAAGCTGTTCATCCAACCTTTAACTGTGGGTGCCGTCTTACTGCCCCAGTGAATGGCCACTTCTCTCTTAGCTAGTAGTAGGCAGATGGCGGCGAAGTTCTGCACCCTTTTGGGGAAGTTAACCACGTAGCCTAAGAGGGCAATTTCGGGCAAGGGGTTGAGAGGCAATTTAATCATGTCTCCTAGTATTCTGTGGACCTCTTTCCAGAAGGAGTGTAAACGGGGGCACGTCCAGGCAATGTGTGCAAAATCTGCTTGCAGGGCGTTGCACTTGCGGCAGTTATGGGGCTTGGATGGGTCTATTCTGTGGACTCTAGCGGGGGTGACGTAGATTCTACGGAGGAATTTGAAGTGGATCAGCTTGTGACGGCTATTTAGGGAGACCGTTTTAGTTACTGCGCAGCAGGCCTCCCATTGGTCATCGGTTTGCCCAGATCTCCCTCCCAGTCTTTACGAATCTTATCGTCATTCAGTGGAACAAGAGCTGCACACGCTTTGTATAACCTGGAGATCAGATGGGCCCCCCTGTCATCCTCAATGAGCAGAGTGAGTGGGGGGAATGCTTGTGGTGCAAGGGGGAAGTCGGGAAATGTGGCGCGCATTGCAGAACGGACCCGTTGGAGCACAAATCTGTCCATGAATGTGGCGTCTGGGAACCGGGACTCATCGTCTATGTCAAAGGCATGCCCTTCCGGGAACAAGTCGTCTAGTTTAGATACCCCAAATTTAGTGAAGGTACGTTGTATTAGACGCTCATCAGTGAGCGGCAACCAACGGGCGTTAGGGAGTGGTAGGGCGGCAGAATATAGAGTGGCAGTGCCGGTGGCTTGTCTGAGTCTTTCCCAGGCCCAGCAAGTCGTGGATACCGTTTGGATATCGTACGGGTCCCGGGGTAGGCCCTTGGGGAGAATTACCGCTAATTTCTCAGGGAGAACCAAGTCCGCCTCCGGGCGGAGATAAGGGATTCTGGCATCTGGGTGATACCATGCATGCGCGTAACTGCACTGGGCGATTAAATAATATAAGTGCAAGTCGGGAACCCCATAGCCCCCCCTTTCGTAAGGGAGAGTCATGACCCGCCAACGCACTCGGGCTCGCCTGTCCCCCCATACCAGTCGTATCATATGAGAGCGGAGAGTCTGAAAGAAGCTATTTGGAAGGGGGATGGGAATGTTACGAAAAAGGTATAAAAATTTAGGGAGAACAATCATTTTAATGAGCGCCACTCGGCCGGCAATCGACAGTGGTAGTTTGAGCCACTTGTCAACTTGCGCTTCCAGAGTGTGTACAGCCTGTCCGTAATTGAGGCGGATTATTTGTTCTTTATCTAAGTGTATGTGGATGCCCAAGTATTTGACGGAGTCAGTGCACCACTCCAGCGGGAACTCCATGTCCCATGCCTTCGTACTGGGGGTGAGAGGGAAGATCACAGACTTGTGCCAGTTGATGCCTAGGCCCGAGTACAAGCCGAAGCGGAGTATTTCACGGATGAGGGGGTCAAGGTTAGCCCGTGGGTCCCGGACGTAAAGAATCATGTCATCTGCGTATAGTGATACTAGGAGTGGGCCCGGGTTAAACTGCAGGCCTCTGTGGAGATGTTTTTCCTGGAAGTGGCGAATCAGTGGGTCCATAGCGAGAATGAATAATAATGGTGAAAGCGGGCAACCTTGCCTCGTGCCCCGCGAGAGTGCAAAGGGGTCAGAGAGTGTTCCATTCAGCCTGAGACGGGCTGAAGGACGATGATACAGCAGTGCAGTGGTGGCGACAAATCCCATGGGCATCCCCATTCGGCGCATGATAGACAGGAAGCAAGGCCACTCGAGTGAATCGAAGGCCTTTTCAGTGTCTAATAGTATCTTGGCCGCTGGCACCTCCGGATTTATCCTGTGCAATACAGAAAATAGTGTGCGCAAATTAAACGATGTGGCGCGATGGGGAACAAAACCTGGCAGGGCCGGGGAGATTATGAATTCCATTAACTGGGAAAGACGGCCAGCAATCACTTTGGCCAAGATTTTGTAATCCAGGTTTAAGAGCGAGAGGGGTCTATATGAGCTACAGAGCAACGGGTTTTTCCCGGGTTTGCGGAGAAGGGTTATGACTGCTTCACGAAGGGTGGGCGGCAGTACTTGTCTTTTCAGGGCCTCAGCGTAGACCTCTATGAGTTGGGGCGCCAATACGTCTTTGAACGCCTTGTAGAAGTCGCCTGTGAATCCATCGAGACCAGGCGCGGACGAGGACCGCAGGTCGTCTATGGCGGCGAGGACATCTGCTTCTGAGATTGGCTCCGCCAGGAAGTCCTGCATATGTTTCTCTAAGTAGACCAGAGCCACCTCAGATAGATAAGATTCCTGGGCCGTGTGGTCATCCCCAGCTCTGGAAGCATATAGTGCTTTAAAATAGGACAAAAATTCTGCTTGGATTTCCGATGTGCCAGTGAGCTGCTGGCCGGTCGGGGACTGTAGTTCGGGTATATATGCCTTGTTGTATGGGGGTCTGATCATCTGCGCTAGAACCCTCCCTGGTCGCTCGCCCTCACCATATTGTCTTGCATTATGATATTTACCCATGAACAAAATCTCCCGCTCGGCCTCGTCTCTGTATTCCGACAGCAGGGTCACACGCTTTGATTCGACTTCTGAGTTGGGTCCACGCAACTGCCTGGCATCTAGTTCGGCTAGCTCACGCTCCAACCGAGACAGAGTGCCTCGCAAGGCTCGGAGTACTCCGGAATGCTTTGAAATGCAGACGCCCCGTATGTACGCTTTAAAACCCTCCCACAGAACCGCTACCTTGTCCACTGAGCCTGAGTTTTAGTCAAAATAGTCCTCTATTGCCTCCCGAATTTCGTGTTGAAAGAGGTCGTCCGCCAGAGCGCGGCTGGGGAAGCGCCAGTGCCTCTCAAAACCCTCGGGTCGGGGGACCCCCATGCGCCACAAAACTGGAGAATGATCGGAGTATGTCCGAGGGAGGGTCTGTATCAAGCGACTCCAGCCAAGGACATTTGGGGAGGCCAACCAAAAATCGAGTCTGGTCCAGGTGTTGTGATAGCCAGTATAATGGGTGTAATCTGTGTGCTTAGGGATGCCTACGGGCCCCACATCTATCACTGACAATTGTTTGCACAGGGAGAAGAGAGCTCTACGCGCGCGCGGTTTGGGATCAGGAGCGAGAGATGTGCTATCAAGTGTCGGGTCCAGGGCTATGTTAAAGTCACCCCCTATCAGGAACGTCACAGTGCCAAGGCTCAAAAGTTGGGAGAGCAAGGAATAATAGAAATCTGGTGAGTCGGTGTTCGGTCCATACACACAGACCAATGCGAGGTTATGTCCCATCAAAGCCCCCACTACAATTACATCTCTGCCCTCCTTGTCTCGAATCGTGGTGTGCAAGCTGAAAGGGATTAGTTTGTGAATGAGAATGGCGGTACCTCTAGCGTACGTGCTAAAGCTCGCAAAGTATCGGTGGGAACCCCAGCTAGTGGCAAAATGGGAGGGAGCAGTGGGGGTCATATGAGTCTCCTGTAGGAAGGCGACATCCACTGTGTGTCGAGCCAAGTAATGCAAGACCTGGCGTTTCTTGCGTGTATCATTGAGACCCCGTATGTTCCATGTCATTAGTGACAAGTCGGAGGGGCCATTGCTACGACCTAACTGGGCCATTTGTGGTGTGGTATCTGAGAATTGAATAAGTGCTGCCGTGCAATAAAATGACTCCTGCTGGCTTTAAAACGCTGAAGTAACCAAGTGTAACTACATGTAAACGAACCCCCCCCCCCCACCCACCTCCCCTACCCCATATGAGAGGCAAAACCAACCAGAATGAAATAAACCAGTGTACCAATCGACATGTCAAAAAATTGCGAAAAGCACAATCAGGGTACATTCGTAATTAACAAAAACAATTCACAGTGTACACCAACTGGGGGTGGCAACGCCTTACGGCCTTCCAGCAATCCGGAATGATGCGTGTAGTGGAAGAATATCCCCATGTTCTCACATCGTTGTAGGCAATGCAGCTAGTCCGAGGTGCTCAGCCGTGGGCTGTCCCGGAGAAAAGTTCCATGCTGGCGTCGGAGCCGCTATGGGGTGGAGATGGAGCAGGATTGTCACCAGGCCACTGAGTGTTCCGTTTGTGGGCGCGGCAGAAATCTTGCGCCTCCGTGGGGCTATCGAAGATGCGGGCCCTGCCGTTCACCTCGACCCGCAGCCTCGCCGGATAGAGCATGCCATACTTCAAGCCGAGGTTCCGAAGTGTGGCTTTGACGCCGTTATATTTGCGGCGGGCCTCCTGGACCATGATGGTGTAGTCTGGGTATAGAGACAGCTTGGAGCCCTGCCATTGAGTTTCACCGCGCTCGCGGGCAAGGCGGAGAGCGGTGTCCCGGTCCCTGAAGTTCATGAGGCGGGCGATGATGGGACGTGGCGGACAGCCAGGATTGGGTCGGGCCCCCAACGTGCGGTGGGCGCGCTCCACCACGAAGCCAGGGGTGAAGGCGTCCCTCCCAAAGATGTCAGCCAGCAGTGACTCAACAAAGGTGTCCATGCGGCCCGTAGATGTAGACTCCGGCACCCCAATAATACGTAGGTTATTCCGGCGACTGCGTGCTTCCAAATCTTCATTCTTGATGGCTACCTCTTTCTGGATACGCTCCACTCGTTCAAGCCGCTTGAGGGATTGCGCTACTCCATCGTCGAGATCAGAAATGCGGGATTCCGCTACGTCGAGGCGTTTGTCATGCACCTGGATTTTGGCCCCTAGGTCCGCCATATTTTTGTCCAGGGCATCGAATCTCCCATCCAGGGCCCTGAATCCCGCCCTCATCTCCTGCAGCAAGGCGCTAATTTGGTCGCCATTATCGTTGGAGCGGCCCGCATTTTGGTCGCCCTCCGCCATGGTTGATGGATCTTCCAGGGGCGTCTCGGGAACCTTTTCAAAGTGTAGGAGCCTTTGCTTCGGATCTTTGCGGCCCATGCCGCTGCTCCTGCGTTTGAGTGCACCGCTGTAGGCTAGTCCAAATCCGAGGCGTATCTGAGGGGACGCCAAACGTGGGGATCAGTGCCAGATAATGGGAACCCACCGCCACTAACAGGGCGTCAGGCCTGAAACACTGTAGCCCCCCTCCGGGGGGACACCATGGATGGATCGCCCTGATGAGCCTGCAGCGTGGCTGAAGACGTCGCCAGGACTTGCGTCTGCCAGGTGGGCAGCTGACCGAGAGGCTGATATCTCCCGCCCTCAGCAGGCCACGATGAGGCGGAGCGGGCCCGGGGCACAGTCGTGAATGTGGGGTGCTCTTGGCGGCAGCAGCCGGCACTGCGATCCCAGGCGGGGAGAGGGGGGGCGGCACAGCGGGGAGGGAGCCAACCGGCGGTGCCCCCAGGGGCCAGAAGCAGCAGGCAAGTAGAGGCCCGGGGGCCGCGCACAGGAGGAACACCCGGGCCCTATCCCGTGGGTTCCCGCGGTCTTTCCGGGGTGCGAGCCGTACGCGACGTCGGCGTCCACTGCCAGTGCCCCGATGGGAGCTGCCACCCGCCGCCCCACACCCCGAGCGCTCACCGCCTCCTCTCGTCCGCTGCTCCGCAGCCGCCGTGGCACTGGTTCCGCTCTTGGGCCGCTCTCATGCGTTAGTAGGCCTCGCCGCCGCCATTTCCAAGGCTCCACCCGGCATCGGATCGGCGAGTATCTTCGCGCTCACCGTGGCATCATGCAGGTCGCGGGGCTCGTTGGACACAGGAACCGCTCAGGAGTCTAGCGGTGCTCATTTTCGGGCCATTTAGCAGCTGGGTATGGGGGATATTTCGTTGTGGGCTGGAACGGCCGGTAGAGCTTCAGAGCCGCGCGGCCATCTTGGTCCGCGCTTGGCCACGCCCCCATTTTCCGATTCTCTAATTGCGATTCGCTAAAAATCGCAATTTGAGAATCATAAAACTCTTTTTGATACATATGGCCCTTAGTCTCTGCTATACCTCTGGGGACTCCCTGGACTCTGTGCACACTATACCTTACTTTGGTATAATATATACAGAGCCAGCTTCCAAAATGTTGTCGATGGGATGTAAAGCTTTGCATTTATTGGACTAACTTAGTAAACCCCTGATCACATGACAAGAATCCAAAAATTGACTTTAGTTCAACTCATTTTTTAAATTGACTATTTTTCTCCAAATTTATAAAAGGTCGTTAGGGCCTTGTGTTAAGTTCCTGTAGCCTTTTTAGAACAAGTAAAAGTCACTGTGAAGTTAGGGTGAAAGTACTTAGAACTGTTAGTGTAGGTCTTCTAAAAAAGAACCCCACTTTAGAAACATAATGAGCAACACAGGGAATGTGTCTGAAGAGCTCAACCTCACCCCTTACTCCAACCTAAGGGTTGGGGAGCTAAGGCTTCTCTGTAAATCTAGACAAATAAGAACAGGGTCCAACTACCAGAATAGAACTCCTGGAGTTTCTGGCAGAGTCTGAAAAGGACTACCCACCCCCTGACGAAGAAGCCTCACAGGGAGATGGGTAAGGTAGTGAAGTGGATGAGGTCTTTAACCCTCCACCTCAACTATTGAGGGAGGGAGGGAGGGAACTTTGAACTCCCTGCCTCCAAGCCAGGAAGCAGAGGGAGGCTAGACTCTGTTCAAGACAGTGAAGACAACTTCACTGAAGAGGACAACCTTTTAGCAAGGTTGACCAGGAAGCTAGAGACTAGGCTCCTAGCTCTAGAAAAAGAGAGGGCAGCTATGGGGCTAGGTCCAATCAATGGTGGCAGCAATACTAAAAACCAAGAGAGAGAAGGATCCTATGATCTCAAAATCCCCAAAGGGATTGTCATAAAATGTGAGGATGGTGATGACATCATCAAGTGGTTCACAGCATTTGAGAGGGCTTGTGATGCCAGAAAAGTGAGGAAGTCTCGCTGGGGGGCACTCCTTTGGGAACTGTTCTCGGGTAAGTGCAGAAACAGACTTCTGACCTTCACTGGGGCAGAAGCAGAGTCCTATGAACTCATGAAGGGCACCCTGATTGAGGCATTTTTTTAAAAACATATTTTATTGCATTTTAATTCAGTGTCATGCATTAATCATACAATACATTCTTATTGTCTGCTACATCTTTACGTCTTCATAGGTTTCAGTTTAACATATACAAGTCATCTTCATTAGTTCAAGTGTGACTTCCCCATTTTTAAACTTCCCTCCTCCCACTCCCCTCTGCAGGTCACATCCGAGTTCTAGTAGTAAATGAGTTCACGTCCCTGATCACCCCTCGACCATATTCTGTTTCTCCTCATTTCATCATTGAGTGTCCTAGGTTTCCTTTTCCTTATTCCTCTAGTTGTCATTGCGTTCCCCGCTCCCCCAAGTCCTGAGGGGACTGGACTTCCCGCGGAAGATTGTGCCATTGGGGTTGACCTGCCTGAATCAAGCTGCGAGTTCCTCATGTCATCTACCAGTGCTACCTCGGCTTTGGGTCTCTCCACTGATCCTATCCCACTGTGGGCAGTCCTTAGTAGGACTCTACTCTCGCCCAGTTTTCTAGTTCTTTTTTCCAAGTCCCAATCCGGGGTCCCCCGGTCGCCTTCCAATGTCTCGTTATTTCCCGTTTTGCTAGTATAAAGGCTAGGTCCTAGAATCTGTCAGGGACCCTCGTTTTGGAAGTGTGAGGGAACAAACTGAGGAGGCAGTGATCCAGCGCACAGGGTACCACTCTTTCAGTTATTTTCGGCACTTCTGTCGTGACCTCTTGCCAATAATGGTGTAATGTTGGGGAAGCCCAAATGATGTGCAGCATTCCCGCCCGTGTTCCCGCAAAGCGGGCACCCCACGTCCTCCCTATTGAAGTATCTATTGATGCGCTCCGGAGTGAGGTATGCCTGATGAAGGACATAGAAATTAATTCATCTAAATCGAGCGTTTCTTGAGATCTTTGGGTTCCTAGCAAGAATGTTCACCCAGTCTTTATCCTCTGTAGGAAAGTAGGATCTGCTTTTATGGTTACCTCACTTTTTGCTTGGTGCTAAGCTGTTATTGACTAGTCTGACTGGGATCCTGCTAATCAGGACCCCAGTCTATCTGCTTTCTCCCTTAAATTGTTGTGTTCAGTACTTGGGTACATCCCAGATTGGATACTGGGGTACCCTTATCAGTCGCTAGTATATGGTACTAAGGTACCCAGGGCATAGGTACCCCAGAGGTCCCCCATGGGCTGAAGCATGCCTTATGCCACCCATGGGAGACCATTCAAAATGGAACTACAGGCCTGCCATTGCAGCCTGTGTAAGTTGGTGCTAGCACCACTTACTAAAGATATAGGTTTCCTAAATCTAGGGTCACTGCACTTAAAACCTATAAGTCACCCCTCTAGCAGGCCTTTGCAATCCTGAAGGCAGGGTGCGTGGTTCTAAGTGTGAGGGTGCCCCTGCATGAGCAGGACACCCCTGCAGCCTACGGAGTCCATTCTCCCGGGTTGTAAGTGAAGCAGCCATATACTATGTAGAGGGGCATCGCGTGATTACCCGATGACCATCTTGAAACTGGCTGCAACGAATCCTATCATGTTTGGTATCAAACATGTTGGAATCATACCCCCACACCGTAAACGGTGTGGGAAGTATGATTCCAAGTACTGGAAGAGCCCTCCGTTAGGCTCTCAGCGTTCCCTGTGCCAGCCTTCTAGACCCGGACAGCACAAAATGGTTGCTGCTGACCAAGGACACGATTCTGCCTTCCTGCTGCTGAGCCAAGCTCGAGCAGGGAAAGGCAGAACAATAGGCATCCTGTCACAGGGAGGTGTGACCACCTCCCAAACAGGATTTAGTGTATTGGGACCGGATGGGTGCACTTGCCAGTGCCACTAAGTCTGCATGAGGGGCACATTTGGTGTCCCCATGCATAGTCCAGTTCAAACCAGTCCTGGGAGCCATTGGCTCCCGCTCTGGTGCGACACTGGACAAAGGACATGGGAGTGACCTCCCCCCTGTCCAGACCCTCCCCTGGGAGGGTCCCCTGAATCGTCCCAACCCTTTCCTAAGGGTAAGGGCTTACCTCTGGGTGGGTCCCTAGATTCGGCGTGGGACAAGATTTAGATCAGACACCACTTCTTCTTCTACCGTCTGGGCACTCTGGACTTTGCTGGACTTCGTTTAGGCTTGACTTCGTTCGCCTTCCAGTCTGCTGCATCGTCTGTGCCTGTGCACCATACAGGAACCTTCCAAGACCTGTGGGCATCAAAGACACCTGAAGGAATCTCCCTTGCAGTGAAGGAGTCACTTCCCTGCATTCGCAGGCACCGCAACTAAGTCGACCGGTCTGCTGATCCTGAGCTCCTCCTGACTCCGTAAGGTCCTGCAACACAGGTGGTGGTTCTCCACAGTTCTCGAGGCCTGCCCTGCCCTCTCACCAAGTTTGAGGCCAGTATCCCTCATAGGGGCTGCAATAACCGAACCCCTGTGCCCCACGTCAACTTGCAGTTGCAAAGGCTTGTTGGCTTCCTTCTAAGAAGATCTTCGGGCTCCCAGTAGCCTCCACCTCGAGCATCTCCAGTGACTAGAATCCTCGGCCACACTGCATCGTTGTGCATCGTGGCCTGCATCTTTTGGTGAGCTGCTTGAGGTCCTCTCGCGACTTGGGTGCCTCCGGCCTATGGGTCCATTTGAGGGTTACCTTTGTTTCTTTTGGGCTCCCCTGATTGCTCGGGGCCTGCCCTGACTCTCCTGCTTGTGGTGAGTCCCCTGGACCTTGCTGGTCTCGACACTGCACCTTCTTCGACTTCTGCATGGGTTACATTTGCCAAGGCTTGTTGGTGCTCACGCCGGACCCTGACCCCTCAGCACTCGACATCCGACATGGGACAGCTCGTGCACGGCTTCTGGTCTTCCTCAGCATCGCCTGGTCCTCACAGCTGCAGAGTCATGGTCACCGTCAACTCTCCTGCAACTCCCGACATTGGTGGGCATTCGTCTTCCAGATCTCATGGTCACTCCTGAGTGACAAAGACTCTGTCCCCTCTGCTTGCAAGTACCTCTCAACTAGAATCCACCTTTGGATTCCACCAGACACTTTCTCCTTCTTCAGCAGCGGCACTTTCCTTAAGTCCTCCATTGGGTTTGACTGTGGTTTCCGACACCACTTCACACCTATGCACCCGGCTTTCCTGGTGTAGGTAACATGGGTACTAGGGTATCCAGGGGTGGGGTGGCTCTCCAACCTTCTGTCTTCCATGTGGTTTCTTCAGGGTCCACTGGGAAGGGTCCTTAATCTTTAAAATTCCAACCGTGACTTACACATAGACTTGTACAGAGCACGCGGTCGTGTTCCCACACTGCACACGCTCTCCGTGGGGTTCCTAGTCACTCACCTTGGGTGGTTCCTTGGGTCCCCAGCACTTCTACGTCCTCTCGACATTGTCTTGACCCGAGTCGTGGTTCTTATACCACTTTCTTAGTATATGGTTTGGTCCCCCCCTTGGGCCCACTGTGTATTTTGTGCTATTTACAGTATTTCTAAGCAAGGTATTGTGTGCATTGTGTTTATCTCCGGGTAGGAGATATCTAAACATGTTAGAGAGTATTATATAATAAATACATATTTTTATAAATACCTTGTGTGGTTCTTTTTCATTTAATCTATACTATAAGATTGCATTCTGGTAAAACAAGCTGCTTTACACTCCTTCTGGACTACGGCTGAAGGCTGCTCTCCACAGCTACCACTTGGAGAGCATTCTAAGGTTGTCTAAGACCTCTTAAATCACCATAAGGGTTGTCTGGACTGTTGCAGGGTGCCCACTTACGTAAGTGGACATCATATACCAGGCCAGCTTCTCACATCCTCCATAGGGGTATTCAGGTCCGTTGGCCAGAGTTTCCTCA
The DNA here is from genome assembly GCA_963921515.1 of Calotriton arnoldi. NCBI lineage: Eukaryota > Metazoa > Chordata > Amphibia > Caudata > Salamandridae > Calotriton > Calotriton arnoldi. The sequence continues at coordinate 1,622,050 of CAWUFW010000686.1, read as the reverse complement.
ATTTAGTCAAAGGCTGTAGGGAGTCATTACCAATCGCTCTATAGAGGCATGTGACCCCCTTGATTTTCTTTCCCGCCATGCCAATATACTGACAAGTAGAGTGGTGTTTAGGTTCTGAGGCCGCCATTACCACTCTATAGAGTAGAAAATGGCCTTGGGGAAGGTCCCACTCTGTCCGAAACTCTTCAAATGGGAGACGCTCCCCCTCCCTTTACAGGTTCCCCAGTTTAGTCGCACCTGCCTGCATCCAGTCTTTTATGCCCCTCCCTCCACTGTCCTCCGTGTGGCAGAATACGTACTATCGCCAGTGGGAGGTCCGGCGAGTAAGGGACCCGGTTATGTGTTTTCTGGAGGCACCACCCCAGCATCTCCTCATTACCTGTAACTGTCCTGTGCCCACCGTGGCTTCCCACCAACCTTCAACAGCATCTGTAAGAATACATTTAGCTCAGACACAAATGGCCCCATCACTCTTCTCTGTGTCTGCCGCCCCGCCAGCCACTGAGTGAACAACTGTAGCTGTCCTGCGCGATAATATGATTAGAAGTCGGGGACTGCAAGTCCTTCCTCCCTCCCCCATCAGGCGCTTCAGTGTCGCCAAGGCCACCCGCCTATGACCCGTCCCTCAAATAATGGTCACCATAAGAAAGTCCAGCTCAGCGAACAGTGTCCTGGTTTTCCAAATAGTCAGGGTTGTGAAAAAGTACAGTAGCTGTGGGAGTGCCACCATTTTTAGAAGCGCCACCCTACCCGCGACGGATAAGGGGAGAGTCCCCCAGAAGTCCATGCTGGCTTTTAGGGATCTTATGGTGGCCCATATGTTTCTTTCCTGCAGGTCAGATGGGAGTTATGGATCTTGGCTCCCAAGTACCCTAGGCTGCGAGGCTCCCACACAAGAGTGCCCAACCCAGCGGGTTGGTCCCTACCTCCCATCAATGAGAAGAGGTGAGATTTCTGCCAGTGGACTTTAAGCCCGACAGCTCCCCAAATTCAGCCATCATTTCTCTGGTGCCATGCAGTGCCCCTCCTAGGTTACCCAGGAACATTAATAAGTTGTTGGCATACAGCGCAATGTGATGGGTATGCCCTCCTAGCTGCAGGCCCTGATATCTGTCTCCTGTCCGGGTCAGGCATGCCAGCAGCTCCATGGCCAGATCGAACAGCAGGGGGAAGAGGGGGCACCCCTGTCGTGCTCCCCTCTCCACCATGTACTGCTCTGAGATTGTTCTGCCCGTTCAGATCCTAGCCAGAGGGTCCGCGTATAGCAGCCTGACCTACCGCATGAAGCCCCGTCCTATCTGCATATGGTCCATGACCGCATATAAGAACTCCCACTCGAGGCTATCGAAGGCCTTTTCTATGTCGATCGCGAAGACAGCCCCCTCCCCTCGCTCACGCCCATGTGCCTCCATTATGGACAGGAGTCGTAGTATGTTAAGGGCTGTGTTGCGACCCAGGATGAATCCGGCCTGGTACGGGTGTATGAGGGTGGTCATAAATGGTAAGAGTCTCGCTGCTAATATCTTGCTCAGAATTTTAAAATCTAAATCAAGCATAGATAATGGCCTGTAAGCTTTGAGTCCAAGGGTGATTTGCCGGCTTGAGTAGGGTAACTACCAGTGCCTCCCGTGTAGTACGGGGAAGCGCGCCCTCTGCTGTGGCCGTTTCGAACAGCTCCACCAGTCTCGGGGCCAGCTCCTCAATATATGAGACATAGAACTCGGCAGGGAGCCCGTCCGTTCCCGGAGTTTTGCCCCGGGCGAGACCCCTAATGGCAGCCCTCACCTCACCCTGATTGAGGGATTTTAACTCACTAGTGAGGAGTACAGAATTAAATTCAGGGGGACTTAGAAATCCCAGAGTCAGTCCTAGGTGGAATTTGTAGACTACTCAGTAAAGACACTAGGTGGCTGGTTGACTGGAACTAAAGTGCAGAATTATGAAGGACTTTATAATTTGTTTATGAAGGAACACATTTTAAGTAACTGCATCAATGAAAAGTTGCATCTTTATCTGGTAGATCTAGGTCTAATTTCTCCCCAAGAATTGGGAAAGAAGGCGGACCACTTGGTCAAGACAAGGGTAACCAAGATAACCACTGGGGGTGACCAAAAGAAAGGGGTCACAAAGCCACCCCAGGGGAAAGAGGGTGAGAAACCCAAGGATAAAATACAAGAGTCTTCTAAAGGCCCCCAAAATCCTGGTCAAGGGGGTGGGCCCTAGAACTCTCCAAGCCCACTAGAGGGCACAAGGGAAAACATTTTGATCCTGCAAAGACCTGGTGTTTCCACTGTAACAAGAAGGGACACCGAACTGGAGATTCTGCCTGTACCAACAAACCAGCCCCTAGTCCCCCTCCAGTTTCTACTGGTGTTGCTAATCTTGAGATGGGATCAACAATGTGCCCAGAGCAAATTAAGGCCCACACTAAGGCTGTTTTAGTCTCTGGGGGGGGTTAGCCACTTTGGCTGTCTGGTCCCCTAATTTAAAGAAATACTACAGTACCCCTTAGTGAATGGGACTAAGATAGAAGCCCTGAGGGATACAGGTGCCACTGTCACCATGGTGAGAGATGCATTGGTTTCCCCAGAGCAATACCTAACTGGAAAACCTATCCAGTTACCAATGCTGACAGTGTCACCACTAACCATGCCATGGCTATGGTAATATTAGACTTGGGTGCTGAGGGGAGGGGGGGGGGGGGTTTGCTGGCCTGAAACAGGTAGTGGTCTCTACAAAGCTCATAGCTGCCTGTCTGATCTGGAAACCTCAGCATGGGCCGAGGTGGAAAGAAAGACACATGCAGCCATGCTGCAAATCCCTGAGATAGTGTGTGTGAAAACAAGAGCACACTGCCTAGCCCAGGGTGAAAAAGGAGCGTTGGAGCCAGAAATGATGGCTCAACCTCCCTAGAGAAAAGGTAGGAAGGCTGGTGAAACAGCTTCAACACAGCAAAAATATCAGGACCACTCTCCTCAGGGAGAGGACTTGTCAGCCCCAGAGGGAACTGTGCCCAAGGAGCTTGAGCCTTACGAGGCAGAGCTCTTGGGACAAGGGGGACCCTCTAGGGAACAGCTGTGCCTTGGGCAGCAGGTCTGCCCCACTCTTAAAGGTCTTAGGCAGCAAGCTGCTGCACAGGAGCAGGGAGATGTCAGTGGCTCCCACAAGGTCTATTGGGAGGAAGGACTCATGTACACTGATGCCAGAGACTCCAAACCTGGTGCCACTAGGAGAGTGGTAGTGCCTCAACTTTATAGGGAGTTTCTACTCACTCTAGCTCATGACATCCCCCTAGCTGGACATCTGGGCCAGACCAAAACTTGGTAAAGATTGGTCAACCACTTCTATTGGCCCCAGATGCCCCAAAAAGTGAAGGAGTTTGTAAGCTCCTTTGTTACCTATCAAGCCAGTGGCAAGACAGGAGGACACCCAAAGGCCTCCTTAATTCCACTACCAGTGGTTGGGGTACGCTTTGAGAGGGTAGGAGTGGATATAGTGGGTCCACTTGAACCTCCCACAGCCTCAGGAAACAAGTTCATACTAGTAGTAGTGGATCATGCTACTAGGTATCCTGAAGCCATTCCCCTTAGGGCTACTACAGCCCCTGTGATAGCCAAGGCCCTCAGTGATGTCTTCACCAGGGTAGGGTTCCCTAAGGAGGTAGTATCAGACATAGGTTCCAACTTCATGTCTGCATAATTAAAACACATGTAGGATGAGTGTGGAGTGATCTACATGTTCACAACACCTTACCACCCACAAACCAATGGCCTTGTTGAAAGATTCAACAAGACATTGAAAAGCATGTTAATGGGACTCCCTGAAAAACTAAAAGGGAGATGGGATGTTCTGTTGCCCTGCCTGCTTTTTACCTACAGAGAGGTGCCTCAGAAGGGAGTAGGGTTTTCATCCTTTGAACTTCTGTTTGGCCACCCTATAAGGGGACCACTCTCACTTGTGAGGGAAGGATGGGAGAAACCCCATCAGGTACCAAAGCAAGATGTGGTGGACTATGTACTAGGCCTTCGTTCCAGGATGGCAGAGTACATGCAGAAAGCATCAAAGAATCTTGAGGTCAGCCAGGAGCTCCAGAAGCTCTGGTATGACCAGAAAGCTGCACTGGTAGAATTTCAACCAGGGCAACAGGTGTGAGTTTTGGAGCCAGTGGCACCAAGGGCTCTCCAGGACAAGTGGAGTGACCCTTACCCTATCTTAGAAAAGAAGAGTGAGGTCACCTACTTGGTAGACCTTGTCCAGCTTGTCCAGTATTTGTAAAGCGCGAACAATTACCCGAAGGTGTCAAGGCGCTGGGGGCCGTCGGGAAGATTAAGCGAGCTATTGCCCAGAGTCACATGGTGCTGATCTGCCGCCGGCACCGGGGATCGAACCGTGAGCCCCCGGGTTCCGGAGTCAGTCGCCCTGGCCGCTGCACCACACCTCTTCCACTGGGCACTAGCAGGTCCCCCAAAAGGGTGATACATGTGAACCGCCTCAAACTCTATTGTGACAGGGCTGATGTGACCATGCTGATGGTTACTGATGAGGATCAGGAGACAGAGAGGGAACTCTCCCTGACCTCGTCTCTTACAGCCCCCAGGATGGGTCAGTAGATGGAGTTGTGCATTCAGACACCCTCTCTGCCCAACAACAGGCTGATTGCAGACAAGTTCTGCAACAATATGCCCAGCTCTTTTCTTTATCCCCTGGTCAGACTCCCTGGTGTACCCATGATGTGGACACTGGAGACAGCTTGCCTGTCAAAACCAAACTCTATCGCCAGTCTGATCAAGTTAAGGAAAGCATCAAAGCTGAGGTCAGCAAGATGCTGGGGTTGGGGGTCATTGAGCCTTCTGAGTCTCCCTGGGCCAGCCCAGGGGTCCTAGTCCCCAAACCTCATCCACATGGTGGTAAGAGAGAAATTAGGTTTGTGTGGACTACAGAGGCCTCAGAGCTGTCACCTACAGCTGATGAACTGATAGATAAGGTAGGGGCTGCCAAATACTTAAGTACCTTTGACTTAACTGCAGGGTACTGGCAGATTGGCATGGCCCTGGAGCAAAAGAAAAGACCGCATTCTCCACACCTGATAGGCACTTTCAGTTCACTGTGATGCCGTTTGGTCTAAAGAATGCCCCTGCCATCTTCCAGAGGTTGGTGAATCAAGTCCTTGCTGGGTTAGAAGGCTTTAGTGCAGTTTATCTAGATGATATTGCTGAGTTTAGCTCTTCTTGGCAGGATAACCTGGTCCACCTAGAGAAGGTGTTACACGCCCTGCAAGCTGCAGGCCTAACTATCAAGGCATCCAAATGCCAGATAGGGCAGGTAACTGTTGTTTACTTGGGCCACCTTGTAGGAGGAGGCCAAGTACAACCACTAAAACCCAAAATCCAGACAATCCTGAATTGGGAAGCTCCAACCACCCAGACCAAAATCAGGGCATTCCTTGGCTTGACTGGGTAAAATAGGAGGTTTGTGAAGGGGTATGGATCCATTGTGACACCCCTCACAGAGCTCACCTCCAACAAGATGCCCAAGAAAGTGAACTGGACAGTTGGATGCCAAAAGGCTTTTGACACCCTAAAAGAGACAATGTTCTCAACACCTATTCTCAAGGCTCCAGATTACTCCAAGCAGTTCATTGTGCAGACTGATGCCTCTGAGCTAGGGATAGGAGTGATCCTATCCCAGACCAATGATGATGGACAAGACCAATCTGTTGCTTTCATAAGCAGAAGGCTACTTCCCAGGGAGCAGCGTTGGAGTGCCATTGAGAGGGAGGCCTTTGCTGTGGTTTGGTCCCTGAAGATGGTGAGACCATACCTGTTTGGTGCTCACTTCCTGGTAAAAACTGACACAGACCTCTCAGATGGCTAATGCAGATGAAGGGGGAAAATCCAAAACTTTTGAGGTGGTCCATCTCCCTACAGGGAATGGACTTCATAGTGGAACATCGACCTGGGACTTCCTATGACAATGCAGATGGCATTTCCAGATTTTTCCACTTTGACAATGAAGACTCTCTAGGGAAAGGTTAGTCTCATCCTCTTTCGTTTGGGGGGGGTGTAGGAAAGTGTCCCTTTTTGCATGGTTACCCCCCACTTTTTGCCTGACACATGATGCACTTTGACTTCGTGTACCCTGGGTTCCTGAAAATCAGGGTCCCAGGGCCTGTGTTCTTTCCCGAAACTGTATCTTTGTACCCAAAATTGGCACATCTCTGGCCACAGGTAAGCCCCTTGAAAAAGGTACCATAGGTACCAAGGACACTGTGACCAGGGAGGCCTCTAAGGGCTGCAGCAACTATTGTGCCACCCTTAGAGGCCCTGTACCTTAACACCCACACACTGCCACTGCAGGATGCATGTTTTGGTGCAAAGAAAAGTGAAGAGTCGGCATGGCACACATCCCTGTGTGCCATGCCTACAACCCACTGCCTGAGGCCTAGGCAAGCCACCCCTCTAGCAGGGTGCACTAGCCCTCAGGTGAGGGTACAGTGGCATGAGCCCTGTACCCCTACAGTGTCTAAGTCCATTCTTAGACATTGTAAGTGTAGTAAAGCCATAAAGAGTGTATGGTCTGGGAGTTGGTCATTACGAACTCCACAGCTCCATAATGGCTTTACTAAAACCTGGGAAGTTTGGCAGCAAACTTCTCAACACATTAAACCCACACTGATGCCAGTGCGAGATTTAATGTAAAATGCACCTAGAGGGCATCTTAGAGATGACCCCTGAAAAACGACCAGCCCTGGTGTGGTTCCTTAGTGGCTGCCCGCCATTTACCACTACCAGACAGGTTTCTGGACCCCTGGGTAGAGAGCCTCTGATCTCTGGGTCCAGAAACAAAGCCCATCCTGGGCAGAGGTGTCATGCCTCCTCTGTCAGGATGGGCTGGGTCCACGAAGGGGGAAGCTTCAAAGGCATGCCATCTTTGTGAGCTGTCCCTGCCTTTTGCTGCCCCCAGCAACTGGCTCTCACCGGTTCTGCCCCCCACTTTGGACAGAACAATCGGTGGGAAAACAAAGCTAAGAGGAGAGGTGTGCCCACTTTTGCCAACCCCACCCCTCAGGTGGGGGAGGCGAGGTGAAGCACACCTCTCAGTCCCCTCCATCTTGAAGATGAGGAGACCCAGCCAATTAGGGAGCGGCTCATGCCCCCTCCCACTGGAGGGTGGCATTATAGGGGGTGTACCCACCACACAGAAGGGACCCATTGGTCCCGACCTACACACCCCTTTAACGCCCCTAAATTTAGTATTTAGGGGCAACCCTGAACCTTGCCTCCTCAGATTCAAGGAAGAAAGAAGAAGGACCAAAGGGCCCAGGAAGAAGAGGACACCTACTGCTTTGGCCCCAGCGCTACCGGCCTGTCCCGTATCCGACCCGCCTACAGCGAAGAAACCGGCGTGTCCAGCAGCCCCTCAGAGCCCAGAGGACCCACCCTGTAACCATCTTACTGACTCTGTCTTCAGTGAGCACCGGATTTGCTCAAACAAAAAGACTCGCCCACTGAATCCGGATCCAGGCTTCTCCGCGATTCTGCACCAGACGCCCACAGCCTGCGTTTGAGTGGGCCAACATCACGAGGAGGTCTCCCCAGCGATCCTGACCTGGGATCTGGTGATCCCCGACCTCCCTCAAGCTTTAAGACAACGCCTGCAGCATCAACTTGAAGGTTCCCCCGACCGGAGCTGGTAAGAAGATCCGACACCAGAAGACACCCCTGCACCCGATGCCCCACGGCCTTGGGTGGCCCAACCCACGGTGTCCAGGCACCCCCCAAGAACCCAACTTCTCTCTCCAGCCAGTGGTCACCTTCAGGAAGTCTCCTTGCCCAAGCCTGCAGCCTCTTTGACAAACCGTAGGTCTCCATTGGAAACCACAGGGTCCCTGACGTCTTCTTGGCACACTGCACCCGGCCGCCCCTGTGCCGCTGGTGGTACAGCTCCTGTGCTGATTGTTGGCCCCTGCTGGGCTGACCTTAAGCCCAGGAGCTTTGCTCCCACACCTGAGTGGCCTGCTCGTAAGCAGTCCCTGACCGAAGGCCCCCCTAGCGCCATTGGCTAACATTGGGCCTCTGCACTCTGCACCCAGCCGCCCCAGTGCCACTAGGGGTGCAACTTGAGTGCCTACCTAGACCGTGGGGAACCTTGGTACTAACCCCCAAAACTCCCACTTGTAAGACCTTTACTTACCTGTGAAGCCGATTTTTTGGGCCTAAAATGTTTTGTGTTGAACTGCTGTTTTGTATGGCGGAAAAAGATACTATAGGGGGCGTGGCCAGCCAACATGGCCGATCAGACGTGAATCCGATCGGCTCCGTCCCAGGCCCCGGACTGCAAGACACTTACGGGGTACCAACTGGTCTGAAGACCCCAGCCACAAAACCGGTCAATGGATTAGAGGTCCCGAAGTGCGGCGGGGACCCCCCGGTGATCTCAGACGGCTGTGGAGGAGTGTCGGGAGGAGCGGGCGGATCCCACCACAGCTTGGCGTAAAATGGCGGCCGGGCGCTGAGCGATCCCGCGGCCGCTCGGGAGCTGAGGAAGCACTGTTGACACGCCGTTATTGAGCCCGGGGGACCGCGAGACAAGGGTGAGTTGGAAGCACCCCCCTGGGAGCAGCTTCCCGGCGACGCCACACAACCGCTTCACGGCCGGAGCACAACGCCCACAACGCCCGGGGGAGGAGGAAACGGCTCACTGAGGCAGCACGGGACTCTAAAGCCCGGCGGAGTGGTAAGGGGGGGCCCCCCCATGTCTGGAATAGCGGCAGGGGGCTCCCGATCGGCTGCTTGACCCCGAACCGGTCAATGCATGACTCCAAAATGGCGCCGACCTCATACAATGCGAGGCCGCTTGACTGCACAATGCCACAGTCTACCAGCTCGAGCTTGAGGTGAGTCACAGCAGCAGCGGACGCAGTCTACTCGCTGGGGGTCCTAAAGCAAGAGTCCTAGTAAGCAGCACTCCTCCCAGCGAAGGTCCCTGCGGACTGGAGGCGACTCCCGAGGCACTGAAGAGACACGGGCCCTGGTGAACACGTGGGCTTGGAAGAGGGGTGAAGCGGGCGGTCGGACGTGGCCCATCGGAGTCCGCAGCAGTGCGGAGGGCCCCAGGCGGCCAGTCCTTCCACCCCATATGCCGCCCAAAAAAGTTGCAGCTAACAAAGTCTCCAGCTATTTTGCCCAGGCAGGCCCAACTCCAGCCAAGGAAGGAGACAGACAACAGGGTGACAGAATGGCGCTCACCCGCGAAGACTTTTTAGCATCCCTTCGGGACTTTAAGAAGGAATTACGAGAAGACATCAAGGCCGACATGGAGGCCTCCTTCGAATCCTTCAGAGCGGAGGTGAGGGGGAAGTTGGTGGCCCTGCAGGCGGACGTGGACTCGGTGGGGACGCGTACATTGGACGTGGAGGCGAAATGCCAGGAGCTGGAAGATCGCCTGAAGCCACTGGAGGAAGGAACGACGGAACTCCGTTCACAGCTAAAGGCCTCTGCCCTCAAGTGTGAAGACCTGGAGAATCGCTCGAGACAAGACAACATTAGGGTCAGGGGCCTGGAAGAAGGTTGCGAGGGCGCTGACCTAGAGGCATTCTTGGTGGGCCTCTTCTCCACCGTCATCGGAGAGGAGGGCCCGAGGTGAGTCTCGAGCGGGCCCATAGAGTAGGGCCGAAGCCCCCTGGCTCCAACAGAAGGCCGCGAGACGTCCTTGCGAACTTCAGCTCCTTCAAAACCAAGGAGCTAGTGCTCCAAAGAGCGAGAGGAACCGAAAAGGTCTCCTTCCAGAACACCACTTGCTCGCTCTTCCAAGATGTGGCGCAAGCCACCCTGGCACGGAGGCAGCTGTTCCGCCCGATCACCGAAGCCCTGCGAGAGAGACACATAAGGTATCGCTGGACCTACCCTTTCGGCATTGTCTTCCACGTAGACAACAAGCAAGTCCACTGTACTGAGCTGGAGGAAGCTGCGGAACTTTGGGGAATTAGACCTCCCCCCACAACCAGTGAAGCCTCACAGAGGAGCAACGACGGGGCCCCGGCCAAAGACCGAGGAGGCACAGGTCCTTGGAGAACAGCGGGTCGGGGAAACAAGAAAGTGCCGGATGGAGGGGGGGCGAGTCTGCCTTCGCGGGAAGCAGTCTGAGTGGGCCGATCAGCTCGGTCTGACCCGGCTATGATGGTAAGGTAACGGGGGTCGAAGACATGGGTATGAAGGGACGTCGTTTCTCTACAGACTCTCCGTGATTTGAAACTCTGGGACTGCCGTAAGACTCACATCACGGGACATTGAGACGAAGTAAGGGAGGGAAGCTTAGACGTAAACTCACACAAGACAGAGTTGGTACCCTAGCACCACGTTAAGAGGGGTTTCTGGGAGCGGAAATGGGCACGCTTCTAGAGTTGAACGTAAGGAGGTCCTCCTCTGGGATGGAGGTCTCCACAATTCACAGTTTTAGTTCTTTGTTGTTCTACTGGTTGTGTATCATGGTGCTTCTTATACCTATTCAGGTGGGCGAGGGGGGGAAGGGGCGGAGGGGGGGGGCGAGAACACTCAGGCGAGCCGTATGGAGGGAGGGAGGGTCATGCCCAATACGATGGCAGTTAACTGCCTTTCTTGGAATGTAAGGGGGCTTAACTCCCCCAACAAAAGACACTCCCTGTGGAAGTTCTTGGTGGACCACCAGATTCTGATAGCCGCACTACAGGAAACACACCTAAGGAAATGTGATGAGATTAGACTGAAACACAAGCGCTACCCTCGGATCTTCCGATCCTCGGCTACCACGAAGCACAATGGGGTGGCTCTCCTGTTCCATGCCTCAATTCCCTTTAACCACCAAGCTACCAAATCAGACACCTCAGGGCGTTTCCTTATGGTGCGGGGGGAACTCAGAGGGAGAGCGTGCACCATAGCTACCGTCTACGCTCCTAACACGGGGCAGTTGGACTATCTGGCTTCCTTTCTTACCGCTCTGGAGGGGTTCGCAGAGGGAGATATCCTACTGTTGGGGGACTTTAATTTGATATGGGATCCCACACTGGACACGACCCACCCCCAGCGGGCTGCGGGAGGGACTTTTAGCAAGGGTATCAAAGCGACACTCCAGCGTTTGGGCCTAATAGACACCTGGAGGGAAACTCACCCCTCAACGAGGGACTATTCCTTTTTTTCCCACTCCCACAGGACTTACTCCAGAATAGACTATGCATTCCTCAGTCAGGCTCTCCTCTATGCGGTCGCTGATACGCGATTTCACCTGATACGAGATTTCACCCGATATGCCTTTCAGGCCACGCCCCCCTGGAAATAACACTCAATTGGCCGGCGCCGCGCCCGAAACACAGAAGATGGTTTTTCCCCAACATCCTCAGTAGAGATAGACTTCTTAGGGATGATATACGGGGGACTATTAAAGAGTACTTTCAGAACAATGACCCAGCCCTCACTTCCTTTGCCATCAATTGGGACGCCTTCAAGGCGGTTATAAGGGGCAAATGTATAGAGTTGGCCACCACCCTTAGAAACCAGCAGAAGGGGGAGAGGCTCCTGTTAGAAAAGGACTTACAATTAGCGGAACAAACCCACCAAGAGTCCCCATCGTTCCAAACACTCCGTAAAGTCACCTCCCTCAAGGGTAAGTTGAAAGCCATATACACAAATAGGGCGGAGCACACAATATTGCGGCTGCAAGCGAGAGGATACGACAGCAGGAATAAGATAAGCACACTATTAGCTCGACAATTAAGGGCAAAACAGGAAAAGGAATACATTAAACAGATAGTAGATGACAAAGGGCTATCCCACCGGAGAGAGGAGGACAAAGCGAATGCCTTCTGCCAGTTCTACAGAGCCATGTATGCCGCAGATCCGATCGACTCCCCAGCGCAAGAGCATTACTTGCAGTCCCTATCCCTGCCCCAGGTCTCGACACACTCAAACGAGGAACTGTGCAGGCCCATCACGGGTGAAGAGATTCAAAAAGCGATAGACGCCTTGAAACTGCAGAAGGCGCCGGGCCCGGATGGGCTTAATGCCCACTTCTATCGTACCTTCGCGCCTGAACTGACACCTCATCTGTTGCTCTTGTTTAATGAAATAGCGAGTGCCCAGAGGGTAACAGAAACTATGGGGGAAGCGCTGATTACAGTCATCCCCAAACCGGGAAAAGATCCCAAAGCTTGCGCCTCTTACAGGCCGATAGCCCTCCTGAACTTAGATGCCAAATTGTACTCTAAAATTCTGGCCACCCGTCTAGAGAACCTCCTCCTAGCACTGATCGACCCGGATCAATCGGGATTTATTAAGGGTCGGCAGACCCATGATCTGCGTAGAATGGTGCACATCATTGAAAAAGTACAGAAGAAACATATCCCTGCTGCCCTTCTATCGCTGGACGCGGAGAAGGCCTTTGATCGGGTCGATTGGGCCTTTTTGGCACGAAGTCTGAAATGCTTTGGGTTCCATGACCGGTTTATTGGCATGGTCCAGGCCAATTATCACTCCCCCACCTCGAGAGTCCTCGTCAATGGGGTGGCATCTGACGCCTTCTCACTGGCACGGGGGACTAGGCAGGGCTGCCCTCTGTCCCCCATGCTGTTTGCTCTCAGTATCGAACCTCTGGCTATAAGGATGAGGGCGAACCAGTATATCATGGGGGTGCCCTTCGGCACGGACGCCCATAAGATTTCCCTCTTTGCGGACGATGTGCTCCTCCCCATTACAAACCCGCAGACCGCGCTACTGGCTATCTTAGAGGAACTTCAACGCTTTGAACGAGTGTCAGGTTTTTAGGTGAATGCCACCAAGTCTTTCTTGCTCAACCTCACTCTACCGGCAGAGGAGTGGGATCGGATACAAACGGCATCCCCTTCTGTTGCACGAATGCACAAGTTACTAACTTGTGTAACGATATATCTGTAAGAGACAGTAGTTAGTGACAGATTCCTTACCTTAGAATATCCCCAGGCGTCAGGCTGGATCCGGAAAGTTTTTGCGTAGCAGTACCCTTGTGCGTCGGTAGGCGGCGTCGTGCGGCTCCGCGTCCGTCGTCGGCGTCGTGATCGCCGGGATGACGTCGCGGGCAGTACTTAGACGCCGCCCCTGCGCGCTGACGTCAGTTCTGTACACGACTTTCCGCGCCAGGAACGCAGAGCCATGCAAGAAGCTGACATAGGTGTCTGAAATATACTAGGGCCCTGAAAGGGATGTCCTTAACCCTAGAAATCAGTTCGCAGAACGGGGAGGATGGGTGGGCGGTAAGGAATCTGTCACTAACTACTGTCTCTTACAGATATATCGTTACACAAGTTAGTAACTTGTGCATCTGAAAGAGACACGTTAGTGACAGATTCCTTACCTTAGAATAGATACCCCAGCAATACCAACCCCGGTGGTGGGTCTGCGAACAAAGATCAGACAAGGAAGTCCCGGAGGACAGAACGGCCAAAGAAGCCGTCCCTCCGGACCTGACTGTCAAGGCAGTAATGCTTTGTAAATGTGTGCAGCGAGGCCCACGTAGCTGCCTCACAGATATCCTGCAGCGGAACACCGCGGCCTAAAGCCGTGGTAGCAGCCGTTGCCCTGGTGGAATGGGCACGCAGCCCAACAGGAGGCTCCTTCTTAGCCAAAGAATAGCAGGCTTTGATACACAAGGTTACCCAGCGGGAGATGTTTCTCTTGTGCACCGCCCGACCTTTTTTGGCACCCACGTGGCCAACAAAGAGCTGGTCATCCACCCGGAAGTGTTGTGTGCGGTTGAGGTAAAAGGAAAGCGCACGTTTTGGGTCCAGACGGTGGAGCCTCTCTTCCTCTCTGGAAGGATGCGGAGGCGGAAAGAAGGTGGGCAAAGTGATGGTCTGCCCAATGTGGAAGGCAGTAACCACCTTTGGCAAGAAGGACGGACGCGTCCGAAGAACAACCTTGTCTGGATGAACAGACAGAAAGGGAGGTTTGCATGAAAGAGCCTGGAGCTCACTCACCCGCCGAGCGGAGGTGATGGCCACCAGAAAGGCTGTCTTCAGAGTCAGAAGACGAAGAGGACAGTTGTGCAGAGGCTCAAAGGGAGCGCACATAAGAAAGGTAAGAACCAAGTTCAAGTCCCACTGAGGCATCACAAACGGAACAGGAGGGAAGAGGTGTGTAATGCCTTTTAGAAACCTGTTAACAACAGGGGACTTGAAAAGGGAGGGCTGATCAGGAAGCCTGAGGAAGGCCGAGATAGCACAAAGATAGCCCTTGATGGTACCCAGGGCAGAACCCTGTTGGGCCAGGGAAAGAAGGAACAGAAGAACCTCAGAAAGAGGGGCAGAAAGGGGATTCACAGCCTTTGCTGTGCACCATGCCACAAACTTGTTCCACCTGCAGGCGTATACCACCTTAGTGGAGGGACGCCTGGCTGCCAGAATTACATCACAAACTTCGGGAGGCAAGTCGAAAGGAATCAACTGCCGCCGCTCAATCTCCACGCAAGCAGGTGGAGGCTGGACAGGTTCGGGTGGAGGACCGTCCCCTGCTGCTGCGACAGAAGATCCTCCAGAAGAGGCAGACGGATCGGGGATCTACGCTCATACTGAGTAGCTCGGGATACCAAACTCTTCGAGCCCAGTCCGGAGCCACAAGAATGACTTGGGCCCGGTTGTGCCGAATCTTCTTCAACACTCTGGGTAGAAGTGGTATAGGCGGAAAGGCGTACAACAGACCGCAACTCCACTCGCGACGAAAAGCGTCGCCGAGCGAGTGCCGCCTTGGAAATTCCAACGCGCAGAATTGATGACATTGCGCGTTCTCTTCGGTGGCGAATAGATCTAACCAAGGCTCTCCCCACTGAAGAAAGAGTCCTTGCGCCACTTCCGAGTGAAGACGCCATTCGTGATCCATCATGCACCTGCGGCTGAGTTCGTCCTCCCTGGCGTTCAGGGAACTCTTTTTCGTATACATTAAATGATGTTCCGCCTATTGATGAGATGGCACCCATGATGACAGACACTGACGAACATTTGATTAATGAGAGGACCAAACACGTAATTGAACCTAATGATTAGAAAAGTCATTTAAGATTGGTATATGAGTTCAGGAGAACGCATCCACCATCAACACTTCAACAAACCAAGCATTCTATTGCTTGCAAAATTGACTGTAACGTTGGGAGTTCAGTTGTTTGTATATTTTCGTGTTCAAATTACTGAGGATGCAGTTGTTAAACTTCATTTGTTTACCTACGATTTACATCATATTTGTACTCTTCTGTTTTTCATGCTGCGAAACAATGAAATAGGATGCATGTGTAACTGTTTTTGGGCATTACGAGTGTTAATAAGGAAGGAGAGAGGTATTTTGGGAAATGTAGTCAGAAGTTAACGAGGGCAATATGAGAGCCAGTGTAACTTCCTATTAGTCCGTTGTTTAACGTCGTTACCTAAGGAGTCACGTGGGTATAGAACACCTGTGGGGAAGGAGGAATAGGGACTATAAATTAAATACGAGTGGAACAGTTAGAAAGGACGTGCAGTGGCACAGCGTGAGAAAACGGACTTTTAACTACGGTAGTAACCCGAGAGATGTCACGGTAAGCCCATAGCCGATAAACCATCAGGTAGATGTAGCAGCGTTTTGCGCACATGGGAGGAGGGTGCAATGAAGGTATGGGAGACTCCTGGGGATAGAAGAAAACGGTTTGGGTAGGATCAATGAGTGCAATTCTCAGTATATTTTTTATTTATGTAGAGTTGGCCATCACGAAATGCTGTTTCACGGTTATTTGATACACGTTAAAAATAAGGAATATTTAATGAGATGAATATTTTTTAAATTAAGCAGTGAAATGTGTGATAATGACGTTGATGGTGGTGTTTGTTACTTTTGTATTTTAGAGTCCCCTGACGAAGGGAAGTTTCCCGAAATGCATTGGGACATTTTTTAATAAATCGTGATATGTGGATTGATTCTATGTCTCCTGCGTTTCACTTACGTTAAGCATACATGGATGAATAAAATGAATTGAAACAAACGAGGAAAAAGAAAGCATCAATTATGGAGTAAAGTTAGAGGAAAACAAAGATGAAATTTGAAGATTTGATTGATTGGATTCATTTGAGTTTGGTTGTGCAGTTTGATTTGAACCTAGTTCGGTTCTTTTGTGTTTCAGTTCAGGGAACCTGCCAGGTGTTGAACCATCAGGAACATGCCCTGATGTTCCAGCCATGTCCAGAGGCGCAGAGCCTCCTGACAGAGGGTCCACGACCCCACCCCGCCTTGTTTGTTGCAGTACCACATGGCGGTGGTGTTGTCTGTGAACACCTGCACTACCTTCCCTTTGACAGAGGGAAGGAATGCCTTGAGTGCAAGTCGGATCACCCGGAGCTCCAGAAGGTTGATATGGAGCCGGGACTCCGCCGGAGACCAGAGGCCTCTGATCTCCGCCTCTCCCATGTGACCGCCCCATCCCAGAAGGGACGCGTCCGTCACAACTGTGTGCTCTGGCTGGGGAAGGGAGAGGGATCTGCCCATGACCCATTGCCGGTTCGAGAGCCACCACTGCAACTGTCTTGCAGTCCCCTCCGAGATCTGGACGTGATCGGACAGGTTGCCCTGGTGCTGCGCCCACTGGAACTTCAGGTCCCACTGCAGAGCCCGCATATGCCATCTGGCATGATCGACCAGCAGGATGCAGGAGGCCATGAGGCCCAGCAGCCTCAGGGTCATCCGTACCGAAACCCAGGATAAAGGCTGAAACATCGGAATCATAGCCGGAATATCCCGGACTCGCCGTTCGGGAGGATAGGCCCGAAACTGCGTCGTGTCCAGAACTGCTCCGATGAAAAGGAGCTGTGGAAAAGGAATCAGATGCGACTTCGGCACATTGATGGAGAACCCCAGCGAGTGCAGGAGTTCGGCCGTAGTCTGGAGGTGGGAGACGACTGCCTGGGACGAGCCAGCCTTCAGCAGCCAGTCGTCGAGGTAGGGGAAGACTGAAACCCCTGCCCGGCGCAGATGAGCTGCGACCACCGCCATCACTTTCGTGAACACCCGAGGGGCACTGGTAAGGCCAAAGGGGAGCACGGTGAACTGAAAATGCTCGAGGCCTACCGTGAACCGCAAGTAACGCCGGTGGGCCGGCAGGACGGGGATGTGGAAATAAGCGTCCTGCAAGTCCAACGCTACCAACCAGTCTCCAGGGTCGAGGGCAGTCAAGACCTGAGCTAGGGTGAGCATCTTGAACTTCTCCTTCCGGAGGAAGCGATTGACGTTCCGGAGGTCCAAGATAGGACGCATGTCCTCCTTGTCCTTTTGGGCACCAGAAAGTAGTGGGAGTAGCAACCACGCCCTACTTCTGGGGTCGGAACACGCTCGATGGCCCTCTTGGCCAAGAGGGCCATGACTTCCTTCTGCAGAAGCATCAAGTGATCCCCTGACATGCGGTGGAATTGAGGTGGCATGGCTGGGGGCGGTCTCGAAGGGGAGGGAGTAGCCCCTTCGGACAATGTCCAAGACCCACCTGTCCGAGGTGATGGGACGCCAGTGGTGAAGGTGATGGCGGACCCTGCCCCCTACTGGCGTGCTGTGCACCTGAAAGGAGGGACTAGGAGGGCTTGGAGGCCGCGGACAGGTTGGAGGTGGTGGCCTTACACGCACGCTGGTTGCCCGAACCGCCACGGCGGTATCCACGTCCTCGGCCACGCGAAGGCGCTTGCTGCGCGGGCCGGTGGCTGGGCTGCTGACGTGACTGGGAGCCCCTTCCGTGGCCACGAAAGGGGCGAAAAGCAGAGGTTTGCGGAGGGCGCACAACAGAAAGGCCCAGGGACTTGGCAGTAGCCCGTGAGTCCTTAAAACGCTCCAGCGCATGGTCTGCTTTGGAACCAAAAAGACCGACTCCATCAAAGGGCATGTCCATGAGTGTATTCTGGACATCACCCGAGAAACCAGTGGTCCTCAGCCAGGCGTGGCGACGCAGCGCCACCGTCGTTGCAAGCGATCTGCCCAGCGAGTCGGCGGTATCAAGGCCACAACGTATGGTGTACTTTGCCGCATCCCTACCTTCCGCAATGGCGCGGGTAAGCAGTGTCTGGACCTCCTCAGAACACTGGGGCAAAACAGTCGCCACCGAATCCCACAGGGAGTGGGTATATCGGCCCAAAAGGCAAGCGGTGTTCACCGACCGCAAGCCAGCACTGGAGGAAGAAAAGGCCTTCTTCCCAAATTGGTCCAGGCGTTTGGATTCCCTATCCGGAGGGGCGGTAGGGAAGGCGGTTTGGGAGGCAGAGGCTTGGACAACCAAGCTCTCGGGGGTGGGATGTTGGGAGAGAAACACGGGGTCGCCCGGAGCAGGGCGATGGCGTCGGGCCACGTTCCTATCCACAGGTGCCCAAAAGAACGTCAATCAGTGCATCATTAAACGGCAGCACAGTCTCCGCAGAGGAGGCTGCCGGCTGAAGCACTTCCGTCAAGAGATTAGTCTTGACAGCCAGAGTAGGCAATTGGAGGTGCAAGGCTCCAGCTGCTCTACGCAACACCGTTGCGAAATTTGCTCCCTCCTCCGTAGCCACGGGAGGAGACAGCATGCCAGTGTCAGAGGAAGTATCTAGACCACTGGCATCCCCAAGTTCCTCTGCCCAGTCCTGATCATACTCACACTGCCGTGTGAGAGGGTCTTCTGACCCCTCCCAGCTCTCCTGGTCCTCCTCTAGTGAAAAATATGGAGGAGGAGGGACATTTGGGACCGAAGGTCTCGTCGGCGCCGCATCCGGTGTCGGGCGACGCCGGTCCGGCTCCATGTCCGGACCCGGAAAGAGCTGGGGAACGACGCCGTCCGGAGCCCCGGACGGCGTCAGAAACGGCACTGGGGACATCGGCGTCGGCGTGGTTAGGTCAACCGGCGTCGATGGGGGTTGCGGCACCACCGGGGCCGGGATCGAGGCCGGGGCCGGAGCCGAGGCCGGGATCTAGGCTGGCGGGACAGGCGACGCCGGGACCGGAGTCGTCGGCGACGCCGGAGAAACCCCATCAGGGCCCGCGGGGCCCGAAGGCGCACCGGAGGGACCTTGAGGCCCGAAGAGGCGGGCCATGGCCGACAGGAATTCCTGTACTTGGGCCGGAGTCGCCCCCGAACCCGGAAAGGACGGGTAATGCGGGGGCGGCTCGACAGGCACGTCCGGGGCCGCGGGGCGGGGACGGTGCCGACAGGGGCCTCAGCCGAGTCGTGAGACCGGCGAGGCGAAGTCTTAGAGCGATGATGCCTCTTAGACTTTTTGTGCTTCGACTTACCCGAGGAGCGCGAAGACTTGGACTCCGACGACCGGCGGGGACTCCGCGACCGGCCCCTCGACCTCTCCCGGGACCGGGGCTTGGTGTGGCGCGGAGCCGACTGTCGGACCTCGAGTAGCTTTCGAGACCGCTCTCGCAAAGCCTTCGGGTGAAGTTTCCGGCAGTCAGGGCACGACTTCGAGTCGTGGTCTCGGCCGAGACAGAAGAGACACTCCAGATGCGGGTCTGTGATCGACATCATTCGACCACAGACGTCGCATTGCTTGAAGCCGGGCATCCCTATCGACACCTAGGAGTCGACGACTCGAAAAGAAAACAGTGAAAAATCACCCAAAAAGTTAGTCAAAAATTGACTAGGGCACTGCTCTTCCCGGATCTGCGCTTACTGGCGCGGAAAAAGAAGAACAGAACTGACGTCAGCGCGCAGGGGCGGCGTCTAAGTACTGCCCGCGACGTCATCCCGGCGATCACGACGCCGACGACGGACGCGGAGCCGAACGACGCCGCCTACCGACGCGCAAGGGTACTGCTACGCAAAAACTTTCCGGATCCAGCCTGACGCCTGGGGATATTCTAAGGTAAGGAATCTGTCACTAACGTGTCTCTTTCAGATAAGGACATTACATAACTAGGGGTTAAACTTACTCCAAAAATCACGGGGTTCTATAAAGCCAATTTCCCGCCTTTGCTGAGACAAATTAAGGCAGATCTGACCCGGTGGAAATCGACTTACACCTCTTGGATAGGGAGAATTAATGCGGTGAAAATTAACATCCTCCCTAGACTCCTATCTATTTCAAGGTCTCCCGATACAGGTAGACGGGGATCTTTTCACCGATCTAAAAAAGGCGGTCACAGGCTTCATTTGGCAGGGGCAAAGAGCCAGACTCTTGCACAGGGCCCTGATCAGGCCGCGGTCAGATGGGGTCTGGCCCTCCCAGACTTCAGAAGCTATTACCAAGCTTCCCAACTGCGGGTCATCACGGAGTGGTCCCTTAGGGAGTCCGAAAAGCATTGGCTCCACATGGATCGCCAGATAACGGGGAGGACCATTTGGGACCTCTTATGGCTAAAGAAACAGCATAGGTCGCCCAATGCATACATCAGTACCCACACGGCCATTACCCTACGAGTGTGGGACCTACTCACTAAAACGCTCTCCCTGACGACCTTCTCCTCGCCATACACCCCCATACATTTCAACCCTGATTTTCCCCCGGCTATGAAGGAGGGGCCATTCTCTCAGTGGAAAGAGTGGGGGCTGTCTAATGATCTCCCATTTATATAGGAAAGGGGAACTAATGTCTCTTGCGGAAAGTGCAAAGGAGTTCCATTTAACGCCATCTGAGAGGTTTCACTACACGCAACTTAAACACTGGGTGATGCAACCACAGGAGCGGCTGGCCGCTACCAGGGACTTGCTCCCAATAGAGAAATTTGCGCAGTCAGGGGCCTCCTCCAAGGGCACCATTTCCTTCCTTTACTCACTCATTCGGTTCCTCACTCCACAGGAACACCCGAGACACAGAGCTTTCTGGGAAAACACTCTTTCGAGCTCAGTGGAGGAGAAGCAATAGAGCCATCTATATAGGGACATAACTAAACATAACCGCTCTATGTATCTCCGTGAGGCTCACTACAAAATAAGGTACGACTGGTACCTACACCCCCAGAAACTACAGAAGATATTCCCTAACACATCGGACAGATGCTGGCGAGGCTGCGGCTTATTGGGAGACTTTAGACATATTTGGTGGGACTGCCCCTCAATCAAGCCCTATTGGAAAGAAATCCTATCACAGATCAAACTGATTTTAAGCTACCCCATTCCCGAGACCATAGAACACACCCTATTGGGGCTTAGAAGCCAGATACTGCAAAGGCAAACAAACAGCGATCGAGCCATCATGTGGCTCTATCTTGGGGCCGCCAAGATGACAGACGCAGCGGCCTGGAAAAAGACGGAGGCCCCATCCTTAACGCAGTGGCACGCGAGACTCTGGTGGGCCTTGGCGCTGGAGAGCCTATCAGACATCACAGAGGACAATAGGAAGGGCTTCGACTATATATGGACTCCTTTGGTGAAATATCTGTCAGAGGGGCTTCCCTTATTTGCATGCAGCCCCAGACTAAGATCCCTTCATCTCTTCCACATCTAAACGTGTAGAGAGGCCCCCGGGTGCCTTCCTTTTCTCGCGTGGGGGCTTTCCGGCCTCCTCCTGTCCAACCACCTCCTAAAGAACGTCACTCTGGCACCATCCCACCATGATACACAGGTTAATCTCTTTTTTTTTTTGTATTTCTTTTATGTTTTCGTTTTAGTTAGTTTTTTGCCTCCAAGGTCACACACAAGGCCTTAGTTGTGGCACACAGTTCGCACAGAATACATCCGTTTATTAGCTTCGAGTCCCTACACCAGGGGAATGATACAGAGGGAATACATTGAGAAAATGAATGAATGAATGAATGAGGTAGCACTTATAAAGCGCCTGGTTACCCAAGGGCATCCCAGCGCTAAGAGGTACACAAATACTCAATTCAAAACCCGTCAGGGAAAGAGAAAGGTTTTTAGCTGCTTACGGAAGTTCATGTAGTTTGGTTGTGAACGAGTGTGGAGGGGAATAAGATTCCAGGTTTTAGCAACATTATAAGAAAAAAGGCGACCTCCACTTCTCATTCGTTTGATTTTTGGAACTGTCAACAGATGTTTATTTTCTGATCTTAAGGCTCTTTTGGGATGGTAGGGATGGATCATTGCACAAATCATCGGTGATCCTTTTCCGGAGAGTGCTTTATGTGCAATACACATAGCTTTGAACTGAATCCTCTCCTGAATTGGAAGCCAATGCAGAGAGGCAAGAGCAGGTTTGGCTGAAAGCCATTTCGGGACATTTAGAAGCAGCCAAGCTGCACAATTTTGAACTGTCTGTAATATTTTAGTTGTAGAAAGGGGTGCTCCTAAGTATAAAGAATTGGCATAATCAAGCCGTGACAGAATCAGTGCTTGTACTAGCAGCCTTCTAGCCATGAAAGGTAATACTGGAAGGATTTTCCTAATCATCCTCACAAGGCCGTAACAGGTGGCTGCCACTTTCCGAGCCTGTTCAATAAAATTCAGATTGGAATACAGTACAACTCCTAGGCTTTTTATATGCTTTTTCGGGACCGGAGGAGGACCCAGACAGTTAGGCCAAAAGGAGTCTATATTAAGCGGAACGGCGTTGCCAAGGAGCATGACCTCAGTTTTCGCCCCATTAAGCTTCAAAAATGAGGTGTCCATCCATCTGGCCACTTTTTCCAGGCAAGAAGTTAGGCCTGATCTAGAATTGTCTTTTTTATTCAAGGAGACGACCAACTGAGTGTCGTCGGCATAAGTGACAATCTGCACCCCAGATGGAGTGACTATGTGCGCCAAGGAGCCCATGTAAACATTAAATAAAGTGGGACTCAACGCTGACCCCTGAGGAACTTCGCATATAAGGGGCACTTGTTTGGACAGGGTTTCATCCTCAAAAACTGAGAAGACTCTGTTTTCTAAAAAAGAGTGTAGCCATTTAAGTGCCATTCCTGTCACTCCTACATCTTTAAGTCTACTAATCAACAGCGGGTGATTGACTGTATCGAAGGCTGCGCTCAGGTCTAATAAAATAATTGCCGCGCAGCCTCCGTCGTCAATGATTTTTCTGGTTTCCTCCACTACCGACAGGAGGGCGGTCTCTGTACCCTGCTGTGATGTACAACCTGACTGTGAGGGATGAAGCAAGTTGTTTTTTTCCAGAAATCCCGAAAGGGATGAGTTCACATGCTTCTCAGCGATTTTACTTATGCCCGGCAACAAAGATATGGGTCGATAATTTGCCCAGTCTTCCGGGTCCAGATTAGGTTTTTTTAGCAGTGCCTTGACCATCGCCTGTTTCCACAGCGGAGGCACAATTCCAGTAAGAAGGGAGGCATTGATCAGATCTAAAATGGTTGGGGAGATGGTCTTCCTAATCTTATTTAAAATGGTGGGCGGAGCTGGATCTATTGGAGAGCCAGATTTAAGATGATTCAAGATCTTGTTTAAGGAAGTTTGGTCCAATGGGGGAATTCCTCCAGCAGGTCCTGTTCCTTTATTGAATCAGTTAAGGGTACCATCCATTGGTCACTTTCCAGAGGGAATGACGTATAGATGGTTTGTATCTTAGCAGAAAAAAATTCTGCTAGCTGGTTGCATCGGAGTTGGGGATTATCTGCAGTCTGTGAGGGGGCCGAAGGGGTCAGAAGTGATTTTGCAATTTGGAAAATTTCACGTGGAGAGTTTGCAGCCGATGAAATTCTGTCTTGATAATAACTGCTTTGTGCAGATTTTATTTCTAACTTATAGTGTTTTATGGCCTCTCTATATTTGACTTTATTATCGGGTGAAAAGTCCTTTCTCCACTTTCTTTCCAATATTTTGCACTTTTGTTTAAGTTTCCGGAGACCAGGGGAATACCAGGGATTTCTGTTGATTCCTATTTTTATGTGTATCTCTTTTTTGGGAAGGATAGTATTAAGCAAGGACTCTAGCCAACCATTAAATATATCATTAGCAATGATGGGATTAGGGTGGGGTTTAGGTCTTGTAATCTCCAAATTGGTCTCCCATGATTCCCACGGAAGTTTTGACCAGGTGCGTACAAGCTTTTTAGTTTCCCTCACAGGTGGACTCATTTGCCGCGTAACCCAGGTAAATGGGAGCAGGAAGTGATCAGACCATGGCAGTGGAACGGGTTGCGAGGTAACCAGAGTTTGAATATTTGAGAAAATAGGGTCCAATAAATGGCTTTTGAAGTGTGTTGGGCCTACGACCTTTTGCTTAAGCTGAAAGGCCGCTAACCCTTCAACAAGGTCTGATATTTGGGGGAGTTGTGCATTGTCAAAATGCATGTTAAAATCTCCCAATAAGGTAAAATTGGGCAGGGAGCTTGCAAGGTTAGCTACAATCTCTGGCATGATCTGGCAAAATTGGCCATCAGGGCCTGGGGGACGATAAATGAAAAGTGGAACGTTTAAATGGGGATGTCTAAGTACAGGTACTTATGGGGTCGAGTCCTCATTAAAAAGCTGTAATTACTTGGAAGCAATCTGTAACACTTGACCTGTATGCAAAATTGAACGTTTCTGTTGTGTTGTTGTTCACTGCTTTAAAACTCAATAAAAAGATTTTGAAACAAAAAGAAACTATAACTGAAACCAAGAAAAGTCCTACTTACCTTGTATTGTGAGATAATTCGGTGTGGTATCTAGGCATACCACCCCAAGTAGTCGATGTAATCTGAAAGTAATCATAAAGTTCTCGAAAAGTAATTACTGTGTAATTTAAACTGCTTTTTGAAACCATACCAACTTGTAATAATCGCACATCCGTTCCCAATTGCATTTCTGTGTAAAGGTTTACAATTGAAAGTGCATTTTACCTACCTTTACCAAGTCCCGCTTGGTTCTAGAAATATAATACAAGTATACCTTTTTTATACTTACCCAATTGGACTGGATTCTGTCTCTGAGTGTGTGTACTATAACCAGAAAACGAGGAAAAGGAGGGAGAGGCGGGTGGCCAAGATTAAGCCTGGGCGTAGTTCGCGGAGTTTTGCTACGCGGAACTTCGCAAAGTTACAAAAATACTCTGCGAAGTTCTGCAAGTGGCAGAATGTAGTGTGAACTGCTGTTCGCGCTAGTCTTTCTGCAGCTCGGGTAGAAATTCTACCCGAGCAGTAGCTCGCGCTCGTGAGCAAGGGAAAAACTCCGCTGCACTACGCGAAGCGGGGTTTTCTTGCACTCCGCGAGCTCCGCGGAGTGCAGAAAACTCCGCAAACTCCGCGAATGGAGCGAGGTTCAACGCCCAGGCCTAGCCAAGATACCACCCTTCTCTTGGAAAAAGTAGGGTTTATTAAAAGACTGCCTTCACCCACTAAATAGTGGCCTGCTTCATCATAGGGCTGCTACAACATCTCTGCGCAGACCAACGCCTGGGATGGAGCAAAGGGAGGGGAGGACATAACTAACATAAATGTGTTGGGATCCATGCAGTAAGTTACATACAAAAAGACAGTTATTCCTGGTTTACCTGGATAGGATTAAAAGTAAAAATATTGGAGATGGTCCAGGAGAAGTTAGGACCCCTTTTCTCTCCTACACTGCTTCTTTGTCGGCATGTTTTGGTCACTACTATCGCCCATAATGGGTTGTTTGGCTTTCCTCAGGAGTAGCGATCCTGTTTAATACAAATCCCTTTCCTGGTAAATATCCAAATCTTCCAAGGAAATGTGTGTTTGACGAGATAAGTGTTTCTATATACAATGACCTTGCTTGTCACTTTCTGTGTAGACACTCTCATGGGTTACAAGTTTCATCGATAAAGTTGTTCAAACTGGAGTGTAAGCTGGAGCATCCCCCTGTAGTCACACTTTCTTCAAGGGTTGGATGCCACTAGTCAGTGTCTCTCGCCGCCCCGTGCAGTTCTGAGTGTGTGTAATCAGTCCTTGAGTGAATGAATACAATAAATGCATAACACACCTTCTGGGTAAGCCTAACTCCTCGCCTACACTACCACAAAGAGAGCTGATAGTACTTACCTAATTTAGCCTCTGCTATACCTCTGGGGGACTCCCTGGACTCTGAGCACACTGTACCTTACTTTGGTATAGTATATACAGAGCCAGCTTCCTACACACGGACACTACGCTGAGTAATGTTTGGAGACGAGGCACCACAGACAGACAGAGGTGGGTGTCCCTCACTGACATCTGCCATTGACAGTCACAACATGGCCTAAACCCTGTTGTTTTAGGGGGTGACATGTCAGCACACTGAATACATTTGAAGAAAAAAACTCTGCAAGTGACAGGATTCGCGAATTCTGGATCCCCCGTCAGCAGGTGTGTAAAGAAAGGAACTGACAGCGTGGAGAGGTGGCGCAGATATAGGAGCTCTGGTGTCATGTCTAGGAAGGATCAGATGCGGAGCCGCACAACACCAACTGTCATCACATGAGGGAATTACTACAAAAGTTTCCGGATCTAGTCTGGTACCTGGGCATGTTCATATGGTGAGGTATCTGACGCAAAAAGTCTCTATCAGAATGATTTATTTGTTCATAGGCTTGTTGGCAAAATTCAGACTGCATTCACAAAAGGTTGGGGCGCACTTGGCAACCGCTTTTTGTGAATGCAATTTTAGCACATCTGGTCCCTACAGAAATAAGAGGCCTACTTCGTACTTCTCTATTTCGCTGTGATGGTGTGTCTCAGGATTAATGGACATGTATGATAAACAAAAATTATGTGATTATTAGTGACAAAATAAAATGCTTTCTGGGCAGTTCATGGTGTGTTATATAGCACTGCAACAATGAGATATGTGGATTAGTTAATGTCAGGGTTGCCACTGTCCATGTACTTTAGTGATCACAGACACCAGTTTATCCAGGATTGGCCTTGTGGCTTGATGATAATTTAATCCTCTGTCAGATATAAAGTAATGGCCGAAGTTGTTTGCATATCTAAACTTAAAGTTAACAAACAATTTCCGGAAGTTGTTGTACTGAGCATACATATAGAAAAACATGTGTTAAGTAGTGTATTGTCAGAGCCTTCAGGGTGTACACCTTGTTGAACTGCTTGTTCATGACCCGAAATTAAGAGAGATAACATCATGTTAGCACACTTACATTTAAATTTGATTGGCATAAAGTATGCAATGGCCATAAGAACATTTTCACTCCTAGCAGAGCAGTATGGGCCAGTCCAAAATTTCATTTGCACTATCAACTGAGACCTACCCTCAAATGTAAATGAATGTATATGATCATGTGCATGCGTGTTTTCAGCTTTGCTGTTTACAAGTACCCACTTGTGCATCTCCTGTAGGAAACTCACTATACATTGAGGCTGTGGCTCATCACTACTGTGCGATAATAAACTGCAGAGGAGCAAGCATATAAAAAAAGCACACATCAGGACCAAATAAAACTGAACATGAATTTAGGCTCTTTATGGTCTGCTTCTGGAGGCACTAGGGCTCTCCATAGATGTGCGGAAGACATTTGATAAGTTATACAGGGATTATCTGAGGGCGATCATGTGTGAAATGGCTCTCGAGGAACGATAGGATAAATGGGTCTCCCTTCTATACATGAGTGCATGGGTGAACAAGAGCTGTTGCATATCGGACCTGTTCACAAACCATAGGGGAACGTGACAGGGCTGCCTGCTCTCGCTGATGTTGTTTGCATTAGCTATTGAACCACTTACAATCATATTGAGGTCTGAAGGACAGGGCAGGGGCATTTGTTTGCGGAACAGGGAGCACATCATATTGCTATATGCCGATGATATGTTACTTTATCTGAGAGACCTACTATGGGAATAATATGGGCGGTGGTGGTCTGGGTTCCAAATGAACTGGAACAAAACTTGTGCATTCGGGGGGCGTGGCTTCGCCGGGACACAAGATGGCTCCCTGAGGTCCAGGCTCCGCCGCATCCGGGACCTGTTTGTTCCGTTTACGTCGTCTTCGGGATGGTGCAGATGGCAGCCCTAAGAGGGGAAAGATGTTGGAAGACGTAGAGATGCCCCGCTGGTAATTGTTTCGGAAGCTGCAAGCAGCATTACGCTTAGCTCTGCCGTCACGGCAGATTCCTCAGAAACGGCCGCCATTTTGGGATGTCATGATCTGCTGCTGTTCAACACTACAACAGTGGTATGAACTGGACTATTTACTTTCCCTTTTTTTCTCTTGTTGGGATGAATACCTCTTAGTGCACAGAATTTTTTCTTTTTTTTTCTCTTTCTCCATTTTTATTATATATATATATATTTTTTTTGGGGTGGGGTTTTACCGATGTATTTAAAGAGCCTGGCAGAAATATTTCTCTGTATATGAGAAGACCTTTATATTTTTGGACTGTCCTCTGCCTGGCGTTTCTGTGAATCATATTTGTCATGTCAAGCACTGGTTACTTCCTTTATGGGCAGATTAAAAAGCCGATATTTGTATTTGTACCCAAAAACAACAGCATGTCCTTTCTGGAAGTACTTTTACTACGGACAGTTCACTGTCGAAGGTGTTGACTTTCTCTGGAGCGATGGCTACCTCTGCTGCGTCATGCAAATCCTGTCAACTGTCCACCTTGAGTAAATCTCAGTCTCCTTCCTCATCTTCTAAAAGACTGAAACAAGACCCTCCGTCACCTGAGAAATCTCCGTCTTCGATTTCCCCAGAATTATTATTGGAGGAGATTAGGGCATTGCGTCCCTTTGTTGAGGAGACTAATAAACGAATCCAAAATCTAGATGACAAATGGTCATCAAAGGAAAACCATGTCTCTATGGTGGAACAGCAGGTAGTGGACTTGCATGAAGGAACAGCTCAAATTCATCTTGGAGAAGGAGGTCGGTCAACTTAAAAAAACAGGCGGAAGATTTGCAAAAAAGGAACAGGCGGAATAACTTTCGCATTTATGGTCTTCCGCAGGCACTCGAAGAAGACAATCCCCGTTTCCTTTTTCACCACCTTCCTTCCAAAACTGCTGGACGTCACCTTCCACTTCCCTTAATATCCAGAGGGCTCATAGGCTAGGTCCTCGCCTGACTTCTTCTACGTCACCTGCGAAACCAAGAAGAGTAATTATATTATTCCTGCAATTTACAGATCTGATGCTGGTTCTTGCTGCGACCAGGGCTAAGTGGCAAGTGTCCTGGATGGGGCAAAGGATCTTCTTGTCTCAAGATGTTTCTAATATCACCGCTGCCAGGAGAAAGGAGTTCCTTGGTCTTCGGCCTTCTTTAAAGGCTTTAGGTGCGAGATATGGTCTCTTTCATCCCTGCATTTTCAAAGTCACTGATCAGAACAAGACTACCACTTTTGAGGATCCAGCAGACCTTAATAAATGTATACAAATTCACACGTCATCGGACACCATGGATATGAGTGGCCTTTCTTCGCGCTGATTTTCCTTCTAACAACATCATGTCCAGCCGGTCTTTATGTCCGATGATAGTCAGATGCTGGTTGTTGTAAGATGTGATAGGTGTATTTATGCTCGTTTGTTCTTTCAATGTGGTTATTTAATGTTCTAATATATTTATTATGTTGTCCTTCTTTGTTCATGCTGCAATATTGTCATTTTTGGTAATATAACTTATGATTTTATCCCCCTCTTTCTTTCCACAGATTTATTCCATTCAAGTTTCAAGTTTAATTTATTTGATTTAGTTCTCTACTGAGAACAAATTTCATACAAAACATTTGTTATAACTATATACGTAAAAACATTCAATACAGATTTTAATAAAAAAAAAAAATGTAAACAAGTTATGACACAAATTCGTCTGGGGGAGATTTAAAAAAGCGAGATCAGACTCTGCACAGATGCGCTGTTATATCTAAATTGGATTGTTTTTAAGAAGCGCCTTCTAGCCTCGACCAGTTTCAAGGTCGGGCATATCGACAACACGTGCTTCAGATCTTGCACTCCACCATTGCAAAGATCGCAAATACTGGTAGCATTTTCTTTGTGAGTCCATTTAAAAGTCAATGAATTAAAAGGGAGTAACCCAAGCAGCAATAAAATTATAGAACGCCGGATTCCATGCCTTAAGGAAAAACGAATATATTGTTGAACCTGTTTGTATGTAATTGATTCTGCATAAATTTCATAATGGTGTAATTTAGAACAGTGCAAAATGTCCAGTTCGAAGCTGATCCTCAGCGTCAGATGTTTCAGGAAAAGCTTCAATTGGGCGGGAGTCCATGATTTCAAGAGTACAGTTGTGCATTTTGATAATTTAAAAGCAATAATCAGATTCTGTCTTAAAGTATATTTTGTAGATTCGGGCTCAAATGTCTCTATTTTTAGTAAAAAATCTTAAGGTACCTTGTGGCACAAGTTACTAACTTGTGTAACGATATATCTTTAAGAGACAGTAGTTAGTGACAGATTCCTTACCTTAGAATATCCCCAGGCTGGATCCGGAAAGTTTTTGCGTAGCAGTACCCTTGCGCGTCGGTAGGCAGCGTCGTGCGGCTCCGCGTCCGTCGTCGGGATCGCCGGGATGACGTCGTGGGCAGTACTTGGACGCCGCCCCTGCGCGCTGACGTCAGTTCTGTACACGACTTTCCGCGCCAGGAACGCAGAGCCATGCAAGAAGCTGACATAGGTGTCTGAAAAATACTAGGGCCCTGAAAGGGATGTCCTTAACCCTAGAAATCAGTTCGCAGAACGGGGAGGATGGGTGGGCGGTAGGAATCTGTCACTAACTACTGTCTCTTACAGATATATCGTTACACAAGTTAGTAACTTGTGCATCTGAAAGAGACACGTTAGTGACAGATTCCTTACCTTAGAATAGATACCCCAGCAATACCAACCCCGGTGGTGGGTCTGCGAACAAAGATCAGACAAGGAAGTCCCGGAGGACAGAACGGCCAAAGAAGCCGTCCCTCCGGACCTGACTGTCAAGGCAGTAATGCTTGGTAAACGTGTGCAGCGAGGCCCACGTAGCTGCCTGACAGATATCCTGCAGCGGAACACCGCGGCCTAAGGCCGTGGTAGCAGCCGTTGCCCTGGTGGAATGGGCACGCAGCCCAACAGGAGGCTCCTTCTTAGCCAAAGAATAGCAGGCTTTGATACACAAGGTTACCCAGCGGGAGATGGTTCTCTTGTGCACCGCCTGACCTTTTTGGCGCCCACGTAGCCAACAAAGAGCTGGTCATCCACCCGGAAGTGTTGTGTGCGGTTGATATAAAAGGAAAGCGCACGTTTTGGGTCCAGACGGTGGAGCCTCTCTTCCTCTCTGGAAGGATGCGGAGGCGGAAAGAAGGTGGGCAAAGTGATGGTCTGCCCAATGTGGAAGGCAGTAACCACCTTTGGCAAGAAGGACGGACGCGTCCGAAGAACAACCTTGTCTGGATGGACAGACAGAAAGGGAGGTTTGCATGATAGAGCCTGGAGCTCACTCACCCGCCGAGCGGAGGTGATGGCCACCAGAAAGGCTGTCTTCAGAGTCAGAAGACGAAGAGGACAGTTATGTAGAGGCTCAAAGGGAGCGCACATGAGAACGGTAAGAACCAAGTTCAAGTCCCACTGAGGCATCACAAACGGAACAGGAGGGAAGAGGTGTGTAATGCCTTTTAGGAACCTGTTAACAACAGGGGACTTGAAAAGGGAGGGCTGAACAGGAAGCCTGAGGAAGGCCGAAATGGCACAAAGATAGCCCTTGATGGTACCCAGGGCAGAACCCTGTTGGGCCAGAGAAAGAAGGAACAGAAGAACCTCAGAAAGAGGGGCAGAGAGGGGATTCACAGCCTTTGCTGTGCACCATGCCACAAACTTGTTCCACCTGCAGGCGTATACCACCTTAGTGGAGGGACGCCTGGCTGCCAGAATCACATCACAAACTTCGGGAGGCAAGTCGAAAGGAATCAACTGCCGCCGCTCAATCTCCACGCAAGCAGGTGGAGACTGGACAGGTTCGGGTGGAGGACCGTCCCCTGCTGCTGCGACAGAAGATCCTCCCAAAGAGGTAGACGGATCGGGGGATCGAAGCTCATACTGAGTAGCTCGGGATACCAAACTCTTCGAGCCCAGTCCGGAGCCACAAGGATGACTTGGGCCCGGTCGCGCCGAATCTTCTTCAACACTCTGGGTAGAAGTGGTATAGGCGGAAAGGAGTACAACAGACCGCAACTCCACTCGCGACGAAAAGCGTCGCCGAGCGAGTGCCGCCTTGGAAATTCCAACGCGCAGAACTGCTGACATTGCGCGTTCTCTTCGGTGGCGAACAGATCTAACCAAGGCTCTCCCCACTGCTGAAAGAGACCTTGCGCCACCTCCGAGTGAAGACGCCATTCGTGATCCATCATGCACCTGCGGCTGAGTTCGTCCGCCCTGGCGTTCAGGGAACCTGCCAGGTGTTGAACCATCAGGAATATGCCCTGATGTTCCAGCCATGTCCAGAGGCGCAGAGCCTCCTGACATAGGGTCCACGACCCCACCCCGCCCTGTTTGTTGCAATACCACATGGCGGTGGTGTCGTCTGTGAACACCTGCACTACCGTCCCTTTGACAGAGGGAAGGAATGCCTTGAGTGCAAGTCGGATCGCCCGGAGCTCCAGAAGGTTGATATGGAGCCGGGACTCCGCCGGAGACCAGAGGCCTCTGATCTCCGCCTCTCCCATGTGACCGCCCCATCCCAGAAGGGACGCGTCCGTCACAACTGTGTGCTCTGGCTGGGGAAGGGAGAGGGATCTGCCCATGACCCATTGCCGGTTCGAGAGCCACCACTGCAACTGTTTTGCAGTCCCCTCCGAGATCTGGACGTGATCGGACAGGTTGCCCTGGTGCTGCGCCCACTGGAACTTCAGGTCCCACTGCAGAGCCCGCATATGCCATCTGGCATGATCGACCAGCAGGATGCAGGAGGCCATGAGGCTCAGCAGCCTCAGGGTCATCCGTACCGAAACCCAGGATAGAGGCTGAAAGATCGGAATCATAGCCTGAATATCCCGGACTCGCCGCTCGGGAGGATAGGCCCGAAACTGCGTCGTGTCCAGAACTGCTCCGATGAAAAGGAGCTGTGGAGAAGGAATCAGATGCGACTTCGGCACATTGATGGAGAACCCCAGCGAGTGCAGGAGTTCGGCCGTAGTCTGGAGGTGGGAGACGAGCCCGCCTTCAGCAGCCAGTCGTCGAGGTAGGGGAAGACTGGAACCCCTGCCCGGCGCAGATGAGCTGCGACCACCGCCATCACTTTCGTGAACACCCGAGGGGCACTGGTAAGGCCAAAGGGGAGCACGGTGAACTGAAAATGCTCGAGGCCTACCGTGAACCGCAGGTAACGCCGGTGGGCCGGCAGGGCGGGGATGTGGAAATAAGCGTCCTGTAAGTCCAATGCTACCAACCAGTCTCCAGGGTCGAAGGCAGTCAAGACCTGAGCTAGGGTGAGCATCTTGAACTTCTCCTTCCGGAGGAAGCGATTGACGTTCCGGAGGTCCAAGGTAGGACGCATGTCCTCCTTGGGCACCAGAAAGTAGTGGGAGTAGCAACCACGTCCTACTTCTGGGGTCGGAACATGCTCGATGGCCCTCTTGGCCAAGAGGGCCGTGACTTCCTTCTGCAGAAGCACCAAGTGATCCCCTGACATGCGGTGGAATTGAGGTGGCATGGCTGGGGGGGTGGTCTCGAAGGGGAGGGAGTAGCCCCTTCGGACAATGTCCAAGACCCACCTGTCCGAGGTGATGCCACGCCAGTGGTGAAGGTGATGGCGGACCCTGCCCCCTACTGGCATGCTGTGCACCTGAAAGGAAGGACTAGGAGGGCTTGGAGGCCGCGGACGGGGCGGGGTTGGTGGCCTGACCCGCACGCTGGTTGCCTGACCCGCCACGGCGGGAGCCACGTCCTCGGCCACGCGAAGACGCTTGCTGCGCGGGCCGGTGGCTGGGCAGCGGACGTGACTGGGCGCCCCTTCCGTGGCCACGAAAGGGTCGAAAAGCAGAGGTTAGCGGAGGGCGCACAGCAGAAAGGCCCAGGGACTTGGCAGTAGCCTGTGAGTCCTTAAAACGCCCCAGCGCATGGTCTGCTTTGGTACCAAAAAGACCGACTCCTTCAAAGGGCATGTCCATGAGTGTGTTTTGGACATCACCCGAGAAACCAGCTGTCCTCAGCCAGGCGTGGCGACGCAGCGCCACTGTCGTTGCAAGCGATCTGCCCAGCGAGTCGGCGGTATCAAGGCCACAACGGATGGTGTACTTTTCCGCATCCCTTCCTTCCGCAATGGCGCGGGAAAGCAGTGTCTGGACCTCCTCAGGACACTGGGGCAAAACGAGCGCCACCGAATCCCACAGAGAGTGGGAGTATTGGCCCAAAAGGCAAGCGGTGTTGACGGACCGCAAGCCAGCACCGGAGGAAGAAAAGGCCTTCTTCCCAAATTGATTCAGGCGTTTGGATTCCCTATCCGGAGGGGCGGTAGGGAAGGCGGTTTGGGAGGCAGAGGCTTGGACAACCAAGCTCTCGGGGGTGGGATGTTGAGAGAGAAACAAGGGGTCGCCCGGAGCAGGGTGATGGCGTCGGGCCACGTTCCTATCCACAGGAGCCCGTGGCGGGCTTGGACCAGGTGCCCAAAAGAACGTCAGAAAGTGCATCATTAAACGGCAGCAATGGCTCCGAGGAGGTAGCTGCCGGCTGAAGCACTTCCGTCAGGAGGTTAGTCCTGACAGCCACTGTAGGCAATTGGAGGTGTAAGGCTCCAGCTGCTCTACGCAACACCGTTGCGAAATTTGCTCCCTCCTCCGTAGCCACGGAAGGAGGAGACAGCATGCCAGTGTCAGGGGAAGTGTCCAGACCACTGGCATCCCCAAGTTCCTCTGCCCAGTCCTGATCATAGTCACACTGCTGTGTGAGAGGTTCATCCGACCCCTCCCAGCTCTCCTGGTCCTCCTCCGGTTGAAAATAAGGAGGAGGAGGGACGTCCGGGACCCAAGGTCTCATCGGCGCCGGAGCCCGCGTCAAGCGACGTCGGTCCGACGCCGCGTCCGGATCCGGAGATAACTGGGGAACGACGCTGCCCGGTGCCCCGGGCGGCGTCAGGAACGGCACCGGGGACATCGGCGGAGGCGTGGTTAGGTCAACCGGCGTCGATGGGGGTTGCGGTACCACCGGAGCCGGGATCGAGGCCGGGGCCGGGAGCGAGGCTGGTGGGACAGGCGGCGCCGGGACCGGAGTCGTCGTCGGCGCCGGGGCAACCCCATTAGGGCCCGCGGGGCCCGAAGGCGCACCGGAGGGGCCTTGAGGCCCGAAGAGGCGGGCCATGGCCGACAGGAATTCCTGTATCTGGGCCGGAGTAGCCCCCGAACCCGGGAAGGACGGGTAATGCGGGGGCGGCTCCACAGGCACATCCGGAGCTGGGGACGGTGCCGACAGGGGCCTCAGCCGAGAGACCGGCGAGGCGAAGTCTTAGAGCGATGGTGCTTCTTAGACTTTTTGTGCTTCGACTTACCCGAGGAGTGAGAAGACTTGGACTCCGATGACCGGCGAGGACTCCGCGACCGGCCCCTCGACCTCTCGCGTGACCGGGGCTTGGTGCGGCGCGGAGCCGACTGCCGGACCTCGAGGAGCTTTCGAGACCGCTCTCGCAAAGCCTTCGGGTGCAAGGCCCGGCAGTTGGAACACGACTTCGTGTCGTGGTCGCGGCCGAGACAGTAGAGACACTAAGTGCGGGTCTGTGATCGACATCATTCGACCACAGGCGTCGCATGGCTTGAAGCCGGGCATCCCTACCGACACCGTGGAGCCGAGATGACTCGAAGAAAACAGTGAAAAATCACCAAAAAGTTAGTCAAAAAATGACTAGGGCACTGCTCTTCCCGGATCTGCGCTTACTGGCGCGGAAAAAAGAAGAACTGACGTCAGCGCGCAGGGGCGGCGTCTAAGTACTGCCCGCGACGTCATCCCGGCGATCCCGACGACGGACGCGGAGCCGCACGACGCCGCCTACCGACGCGCAAGGGTACTGCTACGCAAAAACTTTCCGGATCCAGCCTGACGCCTGGGGATATTCTAAGGTAAGGAATCTGTCACGTGTCTCTTTCAGATCTGCATGTAAAAGATTGTAAGCCCATCTTAATATATTGGTGATTGCTCTGGCGAAGGAACTGACTAAAGAAAATTCCAAACGCAGTGCTTGTGCAGGGTCAGCTTGATGGACCTTAGCCAGTTTGCGGAGGATTTTCACTTCTTTAGTTTGTATTTGATGCCACTGGGTAATCGGAATGTATTCCAGAGCGTACGATAAGATTGGGGGATCTTAGAACTGTAAACCTGTAGTAAGGAAAAGAAGTGCCTTTACCCGGAAGAAAAATATAATCGTTGAAGCGCCCCCACGTGAATGTCTGCTTTACGACTCAAGTGCTGCAGGTGAGGAGAGTTTAGTAATGTTTGGGTGAAGATTCGCCCCAGATAGGTATATTCTTTTACCACTTCTATTGTTTCTCCTCCCAATGTCCAGTTGTATTTTGTGTAATAATTTTTCCCTCTGAATGGGACTACTTTCGTTTTTATTATATTTGGAACCAAGAAGTTTTCTTTTGTATATCTTGTTAACACGTTTAAGTTCCTTTGTAATCCAAATGGGGTAAGATCGAAAATTACCACATCGTCGGCATACATCATTATGTGTATGTTACTTGATGCAATCTTCGGAGGGATATTGACAACCTGCAGAAAACTGTCCAGGAGGTCACTGAGGTATAATGAAAAAAGGAGGGGAGCCAGTAGGCAACCTTGCCTAAGACCATTTGGTGTGGCTATTGGGCTAGTAAGACCCTTTTCTTTTCCCATTTGTACCTGGCACCAAGTTTCGGAATGTAGTGAAATAATAAGATGA
Organism: Calotriton arnoldi; assembly: GCA_963921515.1. Classification (NCBI taxonomy): domain Eukaryota; kingdom Metazoa; phylum Chordata; class Amphibia; order Caudata; family Salamandridae; genus Calotriton; species Calotriton arnoldi. The sequence continues at coordinate 1,585,383 of CAWUFW010000686.1, read as the reverse complement.
AGAAGAGGTTCCGGGCTTCCCTGATTTCTGGGTTTGTTCCAGAGTGTTGGTCTGTCCACCCTATCGAACGCGGTTGAAAAATCGACAAAGACGGCATAAACAACCTGCGATTTTAAGACTAGGTATTTGTCGATAATTGTCTGTAAAACTGCTATTATCCGTTACCGAATGTTTCTGTCTGAAACCGGCCTGATTAAGAGGGATCACTCCGGAAGAAAAGGCCCAATCTTTAAGATGGTCCGAGACACTTGCCGCAAAAATCTTCCCTATTGCGTCCAACAATGCGATCTGTTGGTAGTTACCTGGTTGCAGCCGAGATCCTTTCTTGTGGATTGGGATCACAATGCTCCCCTTCCATGATTTGGGGATTTTCCCGGTAGAGTAACAATGAGAGTATAATGGTGCTAGAAATTTGCTCCATTCCTCGGGTTTACTTTGTAGTACCTTCATCGGAATTTGATCCGGGCCCATTGCAGCAGATGATCTTGCTCTCTTTATATGATACTCTATTTGACGGGCCACAGGGGGAGAAGTATTTTGAATATTTTCCCACTGCATACTTAATGGTTGACTCCGTTTTTCTTGATTCCGATTTGATTTATATAGATTCCGTAGATATATTTCCCATTCAATCGGGGGAACTGGTGATGCCTGCAAGGATTTCTTAGTTCCTGTTTGTTTGGCTATTAAGCTCCAGTACGCCCGAGTATTGTTTTGCTGCAATTTTGATTTCGACCCATTTTTTATCCTGTTCCGATTTTCGTATTTTTTCTTTTTCCCTCCTCCGGCATTTTTTTAGATGTTTAATTTCTTGATCTCGTCTTTGAAGGCTGTAGAAATTGCAGGCGAATTAGTTTGTTTAATGCGGTAGCTCTTATATCTGGGTTCTTTCTTGTGTGAGATTTTGCTCCAGTGTCCCGCTGTTTTAGAGATGCCTGTAGAGCTTGCATAATTTTATTAAGCACTAATTCAAAATTTGCTATTGGGTCCGAGGTATAAGTGAATTGTAGTACTTTTGCGTTATCGATTGCGTAATTAATTTTGTTAAAGGCGGTGGATGCCCATATAAATCGCCCTTGGGCCTGATTCACGAGTACGGAACTTTGTAGATGCAAAATGGGCCCCGGAGAGATACGTTGCAATGTTATTTCAGTTTCGAGTCTTAATATAGCGTGATCACTACCCTGTTGGAATTTGGTACTTAATTTTGCGACTCTGCCGAACAGATCTAGACTGCAGATCATGTAGTCTAAAATAGAAGAGGTGAAGTTGCCTTTTCTTGTAAAGGTTGCCAGTATGTCTCCTTCTGTGCATCCATTTAGGATGACACCGTTTATTATGGGGAGGGAAGATAATAGGATTTTCCCTCGTTTGTCTGCCTTGATCCCAGGGGGGAATAATGGAGTAGGGATTGATAAAGCTTATACTTGTTCTTCATATACCCATTTTTCTAGGAGCTCATTGGATATTTTCCCGTTGAAGTCTCCTAAAAGGAAAACAGGAGGGAATCCTCTTTCTTCCACCACCTTTTCTATTTCTTCAAATGCTTTTACCATAAGAGCGTCGTTCGAGGGACCTGGTGGAATATAAGCGTTGAAAATGATTAGGTCAGTTGAAGAATCCTTGGCGACATGCCAGCTTTTAACCTTTAGGCATTGGATATTTTTTTGATACATGGGGATTACTTCCTGATCCCAAAAGTAATCATCGTGAAGCAATATAGCTAGTCCTCCTTTAGCGTGACCCCGAGTCACCGGTTCTGCTGCTTTGTCGTAAACAAAGTAATCATTTAGATCAAAGGGCTTTGTTGCCCAGGTTTCTTGAAGTGTGACCAACGCCGGGGAATCCTCCAGGATTAACGCCAGTTTCTCTTTATTTTTCCTGCTATGTTCCAGGATGCGATGGACAACCTACTGTTAAAAAGGGAGTTGGATTTCCCTTCCCTGTTTGTGGCTATTTATGGTCTCCGGTATCCAGGACCAATGATGTTCCTTTGGGGAGCTCTCCTGCTTAGCTTTGTTTTTGTTCCAGATCACTCTCTCTCTCCATTTTCTATCGAGATGATCAGATTTTCATTAGGGATACTGGCAGAGTTCTTGATGCTGCTGATGTTATCGTCAAAAGACTGTATTTTTATACTGTTCTTTTCCTCAGGTTTCCCCTTTATTTGAATTCCTTTAATGTTTGCGACGCACAAGTTACTACTTGTGTAACGATATATCTGTAAGAGACATTAGTTAGTGATAGATTCCTTACCTTAGAATATCCCCCGGCGTCAGACTGGATCCGGAAAGTTTTTCGTCAGCAGTACCCCTACGCGTCGGTAGGTGGCGTCATGCGGCTCCGCGTTCGTCTCTGGCGTCGTAAGCGCCGAGATGACGTAACGGAGACTACTTAGGCACCACCCATGCGCGCTGACGTCAGTTCTGTACACGACTTTCCGCGCCAGGAACGCAGAGCCATGCAAGAAACTGACCACTGGTGCCATGAAACTAGGGCCCTGAAAGGGATGACCTTAACCCTAGAATCAGTTCGCAGAACGGGGAGGATGGTGGGGCGGTAAGGAATCTATCACTAACTAATGTCTCTTACAGATATATCGTTACACAAGTAGTAACTTGTGCATCTGAAAGAAACACGTTAGTGATAGATTCCTTACCTTAGAATAGATACCCCAGCAATACCAACCCGGTGGTGGGTCTGCGAATAGATTACACCAGAAAGTCACGGAGAACAGAACGGCCAAAGAAGCCGTCTCTCCGGACTTGACTGTCAAGGCAGTAATGCTTGGTAAATGTGTGCAGCGAGGCCCACGTGCTGCCTGACAAATATCCTGCAAGGGAACGCCGCGTCCCAAGGCAGTAGTGGCTGCTGTGGCCCTGGTAGAATGGGCACGCAGCCCTACAGGAGGCTCCTTTTTAGCCAACGAGTAACACGCTTTGATGCACAAAACGACCCACAGAGAGATGGTGCGTTTGTGCACGGCCCGACCTTTTTTGGCGCCCACGTAGCCAACAAAGAGCTGGTCATCCACCCGGAACTGTTGTGTGCGCTTCAGATAGAACGAGAGCGCACGTTTTGGGTCCAGACGATGGAGCCTCTCTTCCTCTTCTGAAGGATGCGGAGGCGGAAAGAAGGTGGGCAAAGTGATGGTCTGCCCGATGTGGAAGGGCGTGACAACCTTTGGCAAGAAAGAAGGACGGGTCCTTAAAACCACCTTGTCCGGATGAACCGAAAGGAAAGGAGGTTTAGAAGAAAGAGCCTGGAGCTCACTCACTCTTCTGGCAGAGGTGATAGCTACCAAGAAAGCCGCCTTTAGAGTAAGAAGACGTAAAGGACAGTTATGAAGGGGCTCAAAAGGAGCGCACATCAGATAGGTCAAGACGAGATTTAAGTCCCATTGAGGCATTATGAAAGGCACGGGAGGAAACGTGTGTGTAATGCCTTTCAGGAAACGGTTAACAACCGGGGACTTAAAGAGAGAAGGCTGATCTGGAAGCCGGAGAAAGGCGGAGATGGCCGAAAGATAACCTTTGAAAGTGCCCAGAGCAGAGCCCTGCTGGGCCAAGGATAGTAGGAACAGAAGGTCCTCAGAAAGAGGGGCAGAGAGGGGATCCACAGACTTCGCTGTGCACCATGCCACAAACTTGTTCCACCTGCAGGCGTATACCGTCTTAGTGGAGGGACGCCTGGCTGCCAGAATGACATCACAGACTTCGGGAGGAAGATGGAAAGCTGTCAACTGTCGCCGCTCAATCTCCACGCATGGAGGTGGAGGCTGGACAGGTTCGGGTGGAGGACCGTCCCCTGCTGCTGCGACAGAAGATCCTCCCGAAGAGGCAGGCGGATCGGGGGATCAATCGCCATGTTGAGTAGCTCGGGATACCAGTATCTTCGTGCCCAATCCGGAGCCACAAGGATGACTTGGGCCCGGTCGCGCCAAATCTTCTTCAGCACTCTGGGCAGAAGTGGTATAGGCGGAAAGGCGTACAACAGACCGCAGCTCCACTCGCGACGAAAAGCGTCGCCGAGCGAGTACCGCCTTGGAAATTCCAACGCGCAGAACTGATGACATTGCGCGTTCTCTTCGGTGGCGAATAGATCTAACCAAGGCTCTCCCCACTGCAGAAAGAGACATTGCGCCACGTCCGAGTGCAGACGCCATTCGTGATCCATCAAGCACCGGCGGCTGAGTTCGTCCGCCCTGGCGTTCAGAGAACCTGCCAGGTGTTGAACCACCAAGGTAATGCCTTGATGTTCCAGCCATGTCCAGAGGCGCAGAGCCTCCTGACAGAGTCCACGACCCCACCCAGCCCTGTTTGTTGCAATACCACATGGCGGTGGTGTTGTCCTTGAACACCTGCACTACACTGCCCCGGACAGAGGGAAGGAATGCTTTCAGTGCAAGTCGGATCGCCCGAAGCTCCAAAAGATTGATATGGAGCCGGGACTCCGCCGGAGACCAGAGGCCTCTGATCTCCGCCTCTCCCAAGTGGCCACCCCAGCCCTGGAGGGACGCATCCGTCACCACTGTGTGCTCCGGTTGGGGGAGGGAGAGGGATCTGCCATTGACCCAATCTCGATTCGTGAGCCACCACCGCAATTGTCGTGCAGCGCCCTCCGAGATCTGGACATGATCGGACAGGTTGCCCTGATGCTGTGCCCACTGGAACTTCAGGTCCCACTGCAGAGCCCGCATATGCCACCTGGCATGTTGCACTAGCAGAATGCAGGAGGCCATCAGGCCCAGGAGCCGGAGGGTCATCCTGACCGAAACCCAGGATAGAGGCTGAATGATCGGAATCATAGCCTGAATATCCCGGACTGGCTGCTCGGGAGGATAAACCCGAAACCGAGTCGAATCCAGAACCACTCCGATGAAGGGGAGTTTCTGAGAGGGACTCAGGTGCGACTTCGGCACGTTGATGGAGAACCCCAGCAAGTGCAGGAGGTCGGCCGTAGTCTGAAGGTGGGTGACGACGGCCTGGGGCGAGCCCGCCTTCAACAACCAATCGTCGAGGTAGGGGAAGACTGACACCCCTGACCTGCGCAGATGAGCTGCGACCACCGCCATCACTTTTGTGAACACCCGAGGGGCGCTTGTAAGGCCGAAAGGGAGCATGGTAAACTGAAAATCCTCCTGGTCTACCGTGAACCGCAGGTAACGCCGGTGGGCCGGCAGGACGGGAAAGTGAAAATATGCGTCCTGCAAGTCCAACGCTACCGTCCAGTCTCCAGGGTCTAGGGCAGCCAAGACCTGAGCCAGAGTCAACATCTTGAACTTCTCCTTCCGGAGGAAGCGATTGACGTTCCGGAAGTCCAAGATGGGGCGCAAGCCCCCTTTGTCCTTCTTGGGGACCAGAAAGTAGTGGGAATAACAACCATGTCCTACTTCTGGCCCAGGAACGCGCTCGATGGCCCCCTTGGCCAAGAGGGCCGTGACTTCCTGTTGGAGAAGCGCTAAGTGATCCCCCGAAATGCGGTGGAACTGAGGTGGCATGGATGGGGGGGCAGACTCTAAGGGGAGGGAGTAGCCCCTTCGGATGATTTGCAGCACCCAGCTGTCCGAAGTGACAGAGCGCCAGTGGGGGAGGTGATGTTGAGTCCTGCCGCCCACCGGCGTGGGGTGCACCCCAAAGCGCGGACTAGGAAGGCTTTGAGGCGGATGCTGAGGGAGCGGAGGTGGGCTGACCCGCACGCTGGCCCCCTGTGCCGCCACGGCGGCCACCACGCCCGCGCTGAGGCTGGTTCTGCGCAGGCCGTTGGTTGAACGGACATGTAGGGGCGCCCCTTCCGCGGCCACGAAAGGAACGAAAGGTAGACGTGGCCAGGCGGGTGAAGAGACCCAAGGACTTGGCTGTAGCCAGAGAGTCCTTAAAACGCTCCAGCGCACTGTCTACCTTATCGCCAAATAGGCGAGTACCATCAAAAGGCATGTCCATGAGGGAACTCTGGACATCCTCTGAAAACCCCGTGGACCGCAGCAGGCATGTCGCCGCAAGGCCACCGTTGTGGAGATGGCTCTTCCCAAAGAGTCCGCGGTGTCCAACCCACACCGAATGGTAAACTTCGCGGCATCCTTCCCCTCTGCAACAGCTTGGGAAAGCACAGCACGAACCTCTTCCGGGCACTGGGGCAGAGTTTGCGCCACCGCGTCCCACACAGCGTGAGAATAGCGGCCCAAGAGGCATGCGGTGTTGACCGACCTCAGCCCCAGGCTGGCAGAGGAAAACAACCTTTTGCCAAGCTGCTCCAGCTTTTTTGATTCCTTATCCGGCGGAGCGGTAGGGAATGCTGTTTGGGAAGTGGAAGCCTGAATGACCAGGCTCTCCGGTGTCGGATGAGTCGTCAAAAGGCAGGGTCACCCGGTGCCGGGCGGTGACGCCTGGCCACGTTTTTATCCACAGGAACCCCTGTGGCTGGCCTAGACCAGGTACCCATCAAAACATCCGTTAAGGCCTCATTAAACGGAAGCAGAGGTTCTATAGAACTTGCCGCCGGCTGAAGCACTTCAGTAAGGAGGTTAGTCTGGAGGGTAACAGTAGGCAATTCAAGGCCAAGAGCCTCAGCTGCTCTACGGAGCACCACAGTGTATGTTGCGCCTTCCTCCATGACAGTGGGAGGAGACACAAACCCAGGCTCAGAGGAGAGGTCAAGGCCACTTGCATCCTCTGAGTCTTCTGCCCACTCCTGTTCGGAGTCACAATGCCGTGCAAGAGGGTCCTCAGACCCCTCCCAGTCCTTCCCTTCCACAACAGCCCGAGGCACAGGCTGCAGCAGCAAGGGAGGCACAGGGGAAAACAAATGCTCCACCGGCGCCGATCCGGCTCCAAGGCCCAATTGGGTTCCCAAGCTGGAAACGCGGGCAAGGGCGGAGTTGGGACGAACGTCACCCAGGGCGGCGCCGGGAAAGGAGCCGCAGGGGGCGCCGGAGCCGCCGTCGGAGCACCCTGCGGCGCCGGGGCTGGAGCCGCCGGCGAAGGACCTTGCGGCGCCGGGGCCGGAGCCGGCGGCAACCAAGGGCCCCCAAGAGGGATCGCGGGGCCTGAAGGCGCACCGGCGGGAGCCCTAGGCCTGAAAAGGCGGTCCATGGCAGCAAGAAACTCTTGCACCTGGGCTGGAGTCGCCGACGGACCCGGGTATGGCGGGTAGGCCGCGGGACTGACAGGCTCCAACGGAGCCGCGGGGGAAAGACCCCGGGCCTCCTCGTCCGCAGACCGACGGGGGGAGGTCGGAGAGCGTACGCGCTTCTTCGACTTCTTTTTGTGACGTCGCTTACCCGAATCAGAGGGTGAAGACTTGGACCCCGACGAGCGATGATGACGACTCCGCGGCCGGTCCCTCGAGCGACCCCTGGACCTGGAACGGCGCGGAGACAACTGTCGGGCCTCCAGCAGCTTTCGGGACCGCTCCCGCAAAGCCTTCGGAGCCATGGCCAGACAGTCGGAACATGACCGGGAGTCATGGTCGTGCTCCAGACAGTAGAGACAGACGCCATGGGGGTCGGCCACCGACATCGTGTGGCGGCAGGCCCCGCAGGATTTAAACCCAGGCATCCCTACGTGGCACCAGGAGTCAAGATTTAGAAAAGTTGAGACAAAAGTCCCAAAAACAACTAGTCAAAAAGTGACTAAGGTACGTGCTCTAACCGGATCTGCGCTTGCTGGCGCGGAAAAAGAAAGAACTGACGTCAGCGCGCATGGGTGGCGCCTAAGTAGTCTCCGTGACGTCATCTCGGCGCTTACGACGCCAGCGACCAACGCGGCGCCGCACGACGCCACCTACCGACGCGCAGGGGTACTGCTGACGAAAAACTTTCCGGATCCAGTCTGACGCCTGGGGATATTCTAAGGTAAGGAATCTATCACTAACGTGTCTCTTTCAGATTGCGACGTCATATCCGTTTTTATAAAGGATCTCACTTTCGTTTAAAATTATTGTTGGGATGACACACGACCTGAATTCCACAATAGCCACCGTGCTTTTAGACATTGACGGGAACACCACTAATTTTATTTCGGAACTTGTTAGAGACTGTAACTGAGGGATCTTGGGGATTAGATTCACTATTTTCCCTCGGTTTAGTGGATCATTTCCTGAGGGAAATAAGTCAGAAAATTCCAAAAAGCATGATTGACTCCGCTGCACCAGGGAACTTATTGCCCCCAAAGTCTGTTCTTTGTTTTGGGCATAAGGTAACGCTGGTTGCTCTGTATCGTAGCCAGGCTTAGAAAATTTTGGAGCAGAAGGATTTAGTTGTTTTTGATTTACTTTCTCCTTGAGATCTTGGTCACTGTGTCCGATCTCATGAACTCTAATAACTGATCTTGGAGATTGTACCTTTTCTGAGGTTTTGCATTCGTGAGTTAAATGCATCGTAAATTTTAACTTTTGTGCTTTCTTTTTCGTGAATCTTCTTCTAGCTCTTTTCTTGGTCCCTAGCAGCTGATCTTTTTTTGTCCTTTTTTCCTTTTTATTTGAAACTGGGTCCGGAAGATCAGTTGTTGAGGATTTGCTCTTTGTTGTACGTATTTTGCTTGTCTCTGTTTTAGGAGGTGCGAGTGGATCCTTTGGTCCGCATTGATAGAAGATTGGATAGTAAGGAATTACTTTGTTACGGACTTTTTCCTTATTTGGGTCTTTAAATAGCTTTCTAAGGGAGAAGATTTTTCCATTGTCCGTTATTTTGATCTTTCCTTTTTTAGAATTCCAGTTGGTTTGGGTCTCCTTTTCTTTCTTTAGTAGAGAAGGAGTTTCTATTACAGGGTTATCTTTTGGCATGTCCGATTTTCCTAGCGCCTCTCCTTTGCTTTTCAGAGGTGAGTCTTGCTGGTCCATTTGCTGATGTTTCTTTTTCTTGTTGACTAGGTATTGGAGCATTCCCATTTGTGTATCCAGCATCTGATCGGAATTTTCCATTATATTCCCTAGGAGATGTACTACTGACTCTAAGATGTTTTGAAGGGTCAATAATGAGTCAGACACTGGGGTTTGGCCGTTAGATGATAGCATATTATTTAAGAATGGAAGTTCTGAGAGATGAGAGTTATTCACTTCTAGAGCGGATGTTCTCTGAGGAGTGCTATTTAACGGTACCGGGATCTCTGCTGTTGCTTTATCGACCCTTTGGTATAATGTTTCATTAATTTTGTATATCTGGTAAGGTAAAGTCTGTTTCGGAAATTTGACGGGTCTTATCGTTTAGACTGAGAGAAGGGTCAGCGCATCCTTGACGATCATCGTCTTTCACAGATGTTAGAGTTGTAATGTACAAGTTACTTACCTTCGGTATCGATGTATCTGGTAGAGACGATTCTAGCCGCAGATTCCTTAACGCACAAGTTACTAACTTGTGTAACGATATATCTGTAAGAGACAGTAGTTAGTGACAGATTCCTTACCTTAGTTCTTACCTTAGAATATCCCCAGGCGTCAGGCTGGATCCGGAAAGTTTTGCGTAGCAGTACCCTTGCGCGTCGGTAGGCGGCGTCGTGCGGCTCCGCGTCCGTCGTCGGTGTCGTGATCGCCGGGATGACGTTGCGGGCAGTACTTAGACGCCGCCCCTGCGCGCTGACGTCAGTTCTGTACACGACTTTCCGCGCCAGGAACGCAGAGCCATGCAAGAAGCTGACATAGGTGTCTGAAAAATACTAGGGCCCTGAAAGGGATGTCCTTAACCCTAGAAATCAGTTCGCAGAACGGGGAGGATGGGTGGGGCGGTAAGGAATCTGTCACTAACTACTGTCTCTTACAGATATATCGTTCCACAAGTTAGTAACTTGTGCATCTGAAAGAGACACGTTAGTGACAGATTCTTACCTTAGAATAGATACCCCAGCAATACCAACCCCGGTGGTGGGTCTGCGAACAAAGATCAGACAAGGAAGTCCCGGAGGACAGAACGGCCAAAGAAGCCGTCCCTCCGGACCGGACTGTCAAGGCAGTAATGCTTTGTAAACATGTGCAGCGAGGCCCACGTAGCTGCCTGACAGATATCCTGCAGCGGAACACTGCGGCCTAAAGCCGTGGTAGCAGCTGTTGCCCTGGTGGAATGGGCACGCAGCCCAACAGGAGGCTCCTTCTTAGCCAAAGAATAGCAGGCTTTGATACACAAGGTTACCCAGCGGGAGATGGTTCTCTTGTGCACCGCCCGACCTTTTTGGCGCCCACGTAGCCAACAAAGAGCTGGTCATCCACCCGGAAGTGTTGTGTGCGGTTGATATAAAAGGAAAGCGCACGTTTTGGGTCCAGACGGTGGAGCCTCTCTTCCTCTCTGGAAGGATGCGGAGGCGGAAAGAAGGTGGGCAAAGTGATGGTCTGCCCAATGTGGAAGGCAGTAACCACCTTTGGCAAGAAGGACGGACGCGTCCTAAGAACAACCTTGTCTGGATGGACAGACAGAAAGGGAGGTTTGCATGATTGAGCCTGGAGCTCACTCACCCGCCGAGCGGAGGTGATGGCCACCAGAAAGGCTGTCTTCAGAGTCAGAAGGCGAAGAGGACAGTTATGTAGAGGCTCAAAGGGAGCGCACATGAGAAAGGTAAGAACCAAGTTCAAGTCCCACTGAGGCATCACAAACGGAACAGGAGGGAAGAGGTGTGTAATGCCTTTTAGGAACCTGTTAACAACAGGGGACTTGAAAAGGGAGGGCTGATCAGAAAGCCTGAGGAAGGCCGAGATGGCACAAAGATAGCCCTTGATGGTACCCAGGGCAGAACCCTGTTGGGCCAGGGAAAGAAGGAACAGAAGAACCTCAGAAAGAGGGGCAGAGAGGGGATTCACAGCCTTTGCTGTGCACCATGCCACAAACTTGTTCCACCTGCAGGCGTATACCACCTTAGTGGAGGGACGCCTGGCTGCCAGAATCACATCACAAACTTCGGGAGGCAAGTCGAAAGGAATCAACTGCCGCCGCTCAATCTCCACGCAAGCAGGTGGAGGCTGGACAGGTTCGGGTGGAGGACCGTCCCCTGCTGCTGCGACAGAAGATCCTCCCGAAGAGGCAGACGGATCGGGGGATCGACGCTCATACTGAGTAGCTCGGGATACCAAACTCTTCGAGCCCAGTCCGGTGCCACAAGGATGACTTGGGCCCGGTCGCGACGAAATCTTCTTCAACACTCTGGGTAGAAGTGGTATAGGCGGAAAGGCGTACAACAGACCGCAACTCCACTCGCGACGAAAGCGTCGCCGAGCGAGTGCCGCCTTGGAAATTCCAACGCGCAGAACTGATGACATTGCGCGTTCTCTTCGATGGCGAATAGATCTAACCAAGGCTCTCCCCACTGCAGAAAGAGTCCTTGCGCCACTTCCAAGTGAAGACGCCATTCGTGATCCATCATGCACCTGCGGCTGAGGTTCGTCCGCCCTGGCGTTCAGGGAACCTGCCAGGTGTTGAACCATCAGGAACATGCCCTGATGTTCCAGCCATGTCCAGAGGCGCAGAGCCTCCTGACAGAGGGTCCACGACCCCACCCAGCCCTGTTTGTTGCAGTACCACATGGCGGTGGTGTTGTCTGTGAACACCTGCACTACCTTCCCTTTGACAGAGGGAAGGAATGCCTTGAGTGCAAGTCGGATCGCCCGGAGCTCCAGAAGGTTGATATGGAGCCGGGACTCCGCCGGAGACCAGAGGCCTCTGATCTCCGCCTCTCCCATGTGACCGCCCCATCCCAGAAGGGACGCGTCCGTCACAACTGTGTGCTCTGGCTGGGGAAGGGAGAGGATCTGCCCATGACCCATTGCCGGTTCGAGAGCCACCACTGCAACTGTTTTGCAGTCCCCTCCGAGATCTGGACGTGATCGGACAGGTTGCCCTGGTGCTGCGCCCACTGGAACTTCAGGTCCCACTGCAGAGCCCGCATATGCCATCTGGCATGATCGACCAGCAGGATGCAGGAGGCCATGAGGCCCAGCAGCCTCAGGGTCATCCGTACCGAAACCCAGGATAAAGGCTGAAAGATCGGAATCATAGCCTGAATATCCCGGATTCGCCGTTCGGGAGGATAGGCCCGAAACTGCGTCGTGTCCAGAACTCCTCCGATGAAAAGGAGCTGTGGAGAAGGAATCAGATGAGACTTCGGCACATTGATGGAGAACCCCAGCGAGTGCAGGAGTTCGGCCGTAGTCTGGAGGTGGGAGACGACTGCCTGGGACGAGCCCGCCTTCAGCAGCCAGTCGTCGAGGTAGGGGAAGACTGAAACCCCTGCCCGGCGCAGATGAGCTGCGACCACCGCCATCACTTTCGTGAACACCCGAGGGGCACTTGTAAGGCCAAAGGGGAGCACGGTGAACTGAAAATGCTCGAGGCCTACCGTGAACCGCAGGTAATGCCGGTGGGCCGGCAGGACGAGGATGTGAAAATAAGCGTCCTGCAAGTCCAACGCTACCAACCAGTCTCCAGGGTCGAGGGCAGTCAAGACCTGAGCTAGGGTGAGCATCTTGAACTTCTCCTTCCGGAGGAAGCGATTGACGTTCCGGAGGTCTAAGATAGGACGCATGTCCTCCTTGTCCCTTTTGGGCACCAGAAAGTAGTGGGAGTAGCAACCACGTCCTACTTCTGGGGTCGGAACATGCTCAATGGCCCTCTTGGCCAAGAGGGCCGTGACTTCCTTCTGCAGAAGCACCAAGTGATCCCCTGACATGCGGTGGAATTGAGGTGGCATGGCTGGGGGGTGGTCTCGAAGGGGAGGGAGTAGCCCCTTCGGACAATGTCCAAGACCCACCTGTCCGAGGTGATGGCGCGCCAGTGGGGAAGGTGATGGCGGACCCTGCCCCCTACTGGCGTGCTGTGCACCTGAAAGGAAGGACTAGGAGGGCTTGGAGGCCGCGGACGGGGCGGAGTTGGTGGCCTGACCCGCACGCTGGTTGCCCGACCCGCCACGGCGGGAGCCACGTCCTCGGCCACGCGAAGACGCTTGCTGCGCGGGCCGGTGGCTGGGCAGCGGACGTGACTGGGCGCCCCTTCCGTGGCCACGAAAGGGGCGAAAAGAAGAGGTTAGCGGAGGGCGCACAGCAGAAAGGCCCAGGGACTTGGCAGTAGCCCGTGCGTCCTTAAAATGCTCCAGCGCATGGTCTGCTTTGGAACCAAAAAGACCGACTCCATCAAATGTCATGTCCATGAGTGTATTCTGGACATCACCCGAGAAACCAGTTGTTCTCAACCAGGCGTGGCGACGCAGCGCCACCGTCGTTGCAAGCGATCTGCCCAGCGAGTCGGCGGTATCAAGGCCACAACGTATGGTGTACTTTGCCGCATCCCTACCTTCCGCAATGGTGCGGGTAAGCAGTGTCTGGACCTCCTCAGAACAGTGGGGCAAAACGGCCGCCACCGAATCCCACAGAGAGTGGGAATATCGGCACAAAAGGCAAGCGGTGTTGACGGACCGCAAGCTAGCACTGGAGGAAGAAAAGGCCTTCTTCCCAAATTGGTCCAGGCGTTTGGATTCCCTATCCGGAGGGGCGGTAGGGAAGGCGGTTTGGGAGGCAGAGGCTTGGACAACCAAGCTCTCGGGGTGAGATGTTGAGAGAGAAACAAGGGGTCGCCCGGAGCAGGGCGATGGCGTCGGGCCACGTTCCTATCCACAGGAGCCCCTGTGGTGGGCTTGGACCAGGTGCCCAAAGAACGTCAGACAGTGCATCATTAAACGGCAGCAATGGCTCCGAGGAGGTAGCTGCCGGCTGCAGCACTTCCGTCAGGAGGTTAGTCCTGACAGCCACAGTAGGCAATTGGAGGTGAAAGGCTCCAGCTGCTCTACGCAACACAGTTGCGAAATTTGCTCCCTCCTCCGTAGCCACGGAAGGAGGAGACAGCATGCCAGAGTCAGGAGAAGTGTCCAGACCACTGGCATCCCCAAGTTCCTCTGCCCAGTCCTGATCATACTCACACTGCTGTGTGAGAGGGTCTTCCGACCCCGCCCAGCTCTCCTGGTCCTCCTCCGATTGAAAATAAGGAGGAGGTGGGACGTCAGGCACCCAAGGTCTCATTGGCGCCGGAGCCGGCGTCGGGCGACGTCGGTCCCACGCCGCGTCCGGATCCGGAGAGAACCGGGGAACGACGCCGCCCGGAGCCCCGGACGGCGTCAGGAACGGCACCGGGGACATCGGCGTCGGCGGAGGCGTGGTTAGGTCAACCGGCGTCGATGGGGGTTGCGGTACCACCGGAGCCGGGATCGAGGCCGGGGCCGAAGCCGGGAGCGAGGCTGGTGAGACAGGCGGCGCCGGGACCGGAGTCGTCGGCGGTGCCGGGACCGGAGTCGGCGGCGGCGCCGGGGCAACCCCATCAGGGCCCGCGGGGCCCGAAGGCGCACCGGAGGGGCCTTGAGGCCCAAAGAGGCGGGCCATGGCCGACAGGAATGTCTGTATCTCGGCCGGAGTCGCCCCCGAACCCGGGAAGGACGGGTAATGCGGGGGCGGCTCCATAGGCACCTCCGGAGCCGCGGGGACGGTGCCGACAGGGGCCTCAGCCGAGTCGCGAGACCGGCGAGGCGAAGTCTTAGAGCGATGGTGCTTCTTAGACTTTTTGTGCTTCGACTTACCCGAGGAGTGCGAAGACTTGGACTCCGACGACCGGCGAGGACTCCGCGACCGGCCCCTCGACCTCTCCCGTGACCGGGGCTTGGTGCGGCGCGGAGCAGACTGCCGGACCTCGAGTAGCTTTCGAGACCGCTCTCGCAAAGCCTTCGGGTGTAAGGCCGGCAGTCGGAACACGACTTCGTGTCGTGGTCGCGGCCGAGACAGTAGAGACACTCTAGATGCGGGTCTGTGATCAACATCATTCGACCACAGGCGTCGCATGGCTTGAAGCCGGGCATCCCTACCGACACCTCGGAGCCTAGATGACTCGAAGAAAAACAGTGAAAAAATCATCAAAAAGTTTAGTCAAAAAAATGACTAGGGCACTGCTCTTCCCGGATCTGCGCTTACTGGCGCGGAAAAAAGAAGAACTGACGTCAGCGTGCAGGGGCGGCGTCTAAGTACTGCCCGCGACGTCATCCCGGCGATCACGACGCCGACGACGGACGCGGAGCCGCACGACGCCGCCTACCGACGCGCAAGGGTACTGCTACGCAAAACTTTCCGGATCCAGCCTGACGCCTGGGGATATTCTAAGGTAAGAACTAAGGTAAGGAATCTGTCACTAAAGTGTCTCTTTCAGATGTAGAATATCCCCAGGCGTGAGACTGGACCAGGAAAACTTTCTTTGTCCCAGCATCTCTGCGCGCCGGGGGGCGGCACCACGCGACTCCGCCCTGACGTACTCCGCGGGCGTGACGTCAGCGAGGTCACATAAGCCCCACCCCGGCGCGCTGACATCAGTTTTCTTCGGAGAACTTTTCCGCGCCACAACGCGGAGCCATCACAAACAAATCTGTGTAGAGTATGGGAACAGTGTGCGAAAAAGCAGCAAACAAAAGAGAGAAAAACCAAAGGTGAGGAACAGCACCAGGTGGAAAAGTGCCAAGCACTAAGGTACCAAGAAACCATAGCAGTGAAGCCATAGCAGGGAGAGAGCAGAACATCGCGCTGAGGAACAACCATGCAAGCCAAGGCCACATCCACCCTGGAGGCAGAAAGCATGTGGACAACGCAATAGCAGAAGAGAGAGAGAGAGCCTGCAAGCACAAGCCATAACAGAGAAGGGCACAAGCCCAGAACAGAGGAGTAACAGCAATCCACCCCCAGACTACACCATGAAGGAGGACCGGAACCCCTGAAAGGAGCGAAAGGCCGAGGGACAGGCAAAAGAACCCCCAACTTAGAGGACTGCGAAGGGAGCAGAAACCCCTAGCAAGTAAAAGGAGAAAAACAAAAGTAGGCCCCTACGCTGGAGAGAAACCAGGCGGAGGGAGGCAGAGGCACACAGATACCAACCCACCCTGCATGAGAAAGAAAGGGGGTGGAATAATCAAGCAAAACGAGGCATGCTGTTCGGGAGGAAGCGAGAGGGCACCACAGAAAACAAGCCACCCGAAGGGAGGCGAGTACAGAAAACCAAGCTGAAGGTCCTCGCAGAACGGGGAGGAAGGGCGGGTCGTGAAGGAATCTGCGGCTAGAATCGTCTCTACCAGATACATCGTTACCGAAGGTAAGTAACTTGTACATCTGATAGACTACTAGCCGCAAATTCCTTAACGTAGAATAGATACCCTAGCCATACCCAGAGGGGAGGAGGGCCTGCGAGAGAACGTCCCCAGTAGAAAGAAACACAGAGCCCCAGCAGGGGATGCGTCACGGGAACAGAAGGGCAGCCCAGCCCCCACCAAGCAGAAGGAAGCAAGGACAAGGCGAAGGGAAGACCAGGAGACCCCAAGCCCATCCAGGGAACAACTGCTTAGAAACCTCCGAGGGACGGACAGCCGCAGAGGAGCACCTAGGATGAAAAGAACCATCCGAACGCCAGGGAGAAGAGGTAGAACCAGAGGCAGAGCCCGCCGGAGGAAAACACACAGACACCCAGCGACGGGGGACAGCGGGACAGCCATCAGCCTCAAGGCAGCGGAGAAGGCAGAAACGGCTCCACAGCCAAGAACCGCAGGCGTAAGGGGAAAGGCACAGGTGCGCAAAGCCCCAGTAGGACAAGAGACAGGGGCACAAGGAAACACACCAAGGGCCACATCGGCGGACCAGAACAAGCAGGCATGCGCAGCCAGCAGGAGACCGCACCAAGGAGCCGCGCACCCAGAACAAGCCAGGCGCCAGCCGAAGGCAGAGGTCAGAGAAGGCCAAGAGCCGGTCCAGAGACACACACCGACCCACCAAGAAGTGGGACGAGGCAGAAGAGAAAGAGAGAGAGAGAGACCTGGAGGACGGTCCAAGCCAGCAACCAGAACACAGAAAGCCAAGAAAAGCTAGTCCCCCCTGGAACACCAGACAGAGGACCAGGCCAAAATGCCGGACAGAAGGGCGGAAGCGCCACAACACAACGCCGAGGACAGCACGCCAGGCTGGTGTAGCGATGAAGCGAACCCGGAGAAGGGCAAGTGGGGCGCCGCGCAAACTGCGCCAAGAGAATAGGTAAAGAGACCGCACCTGCGGTATACCGTGACGCCATGGAGGGCACGGAACCCGAAACCGCACCGTCCCAGCCCATGACAGAGCTATATAATAGCTACAAGTACCCCACATAGGGCATGTTACTTCCCAAAAGACATGGGAACACCTCTTAGGAAAAAATTTCCGCAGCAGAGGGCAACCAGAAAGATCTGCGGACAAACCGCAGACAGCGTAGCAGCAGCGAACAAAAAATACAAAGAAGGCCCAATCTGAGGACCAACACGGCTTTACCAACAGCCAAAATCATAGTGAAACAGAGGGCCGGACCAGCAGCCAACAGCACCAAAGGGCCAACGAAGGACCCTGAAGGGGCACCAACCACATAGAGCACACAACCGGGTTACTGAGCACTAAGCTCCAGAAAAAACAACGGGAGAACACCTCCCGAACACACCAGAGGACGGATGTCCAGGTTCAATGAGGGGGAGTAGGAGGAGGAGGAGGACGAAGCCCCGCAAGGAACCGCCGAATGGCAGAATCCGCAGGGGCGTGAAACAAAAGAGTGCCATCAAAAGGAAGGTCAACCAGACGCTCCCTAACATTCTCAGGGAAAACACTATCCCTTAACCATGTATGGCGACGGAGGGCCACGGAACTAGCCATAGTACGACCAAGAGCCTCCGAGACATCAAGAGCCGAGCGAAGAATAAACGCGGCCAGCTCCCGGCCATCCAACACATGGTGCCGCAGATCAACCGGGGCACCCGCCTGAGAGGCACAAGACAGAAGGGGCTCCACAGAATCCCACAAACTGGAAGTGGCTCTAGCTAACACACAAAGCTTGTTGAGCGCCCGCAAGGCAGCACTGGAGGAAGTGAAGATGCTACGCCCCCAGGAATCCAGCCACCTGGCCTCCTGTGATGGAGGGGCCAAAAGGGAAGGCAAGGAAGGAAAGGCCGTCTGCAGAAGAGGGCCCGAGTAGAAGGATGGAAGGAAAGACAGACAGGATCATGCGGAGCAGGACGGTGGCGGTGCAGGAGCGACTGGGGCACCGGGTCCCCCGTGGCAGGACGCCCCCAAGAGAGAATTGTGGAGCGAAGCTTCGAAGGGAAGAAGCAGCTCCCGTCCACCAGAACCCTGGTGGAGAACCTCAAGCAAGTGGTCCGCGGGGAAATGTGCAGCTGGGTCGCCCATGCGCAAAATCCCAGCGGCCGTGGAAACAGCCCGGGCGAAAGCAGCACTCGCCTCCGTAGGGCATCGCGGTGGGGAGAGCAACTCCTCTCGGGGGTGACGGCTGCGGACTAAGCCGGCCGTCCCCCAGCCCAAGCGGAGGAAGAAACGGCCAAGCCCGGAAAGGGGGAGGGCTGACAGAGGAGTGGGGAACCTGAGGCACCTCAGGGGAAGACTGTGGGCGCGGGGATGGAGAAGAGCCCTCCTTGGAAGTCGCCGGGGAGAAAGCCACTACGCGGCGCCCCGTCTCCGGGGAAGAAGAGACAAACAGTTGCCTGACCTCCGGAGAAGAGGGGGCCTCCGAAGAGGAGTCGACGACCCGACGTCGGCACGGCGCCGTGGGGTCCACCACTGGCGCTGGCGCAACGTCAACCGGCGCCGAAGGGGACGCGGCGCCGACCTCCACCACCACCCGCGCCGCGGGAGAACGGGGCGGGGACGGAGCCGAGGTGGCTAAAGAACGGCGCCGATAAGGCGCCGACTCGACCTCCGACGAGGCAGCTGCCTGCGTGGAGAGACGAGGAGGGCCCGGGGACACGCCCCCGCCCTTAGCCAGCCCCTGCGCCGCCGCCAGGGCCGACAGCCGCCGGCGCCTGAGCGGCGTCAGCTCGGCCTCGGACAAGGCCGCAGCCTGCCCAGAGGACCAAGTAGGACTTGGGGACAAGCCACGAGTCCCGGCAACCTCCCGCGACACCACAGGGACCCCCACAGGGGTTTGCGGCGAGGCAGAGGCACCGTGGGCCGAAGGAGGGAACCCCGTAGGGCCGCACCCCGACGACACCATACCTCCAAGACCTGAAGCCGAACTTGTCGGCGCCGGAGCGACTCCGCAGAAGGCCCCGCATGAGGCAGGGGGTCAGCGGACGTCCCAGGAAGAGGAGGAGGAGCCAAGGAGGCCTGCAGGGCCGCAGCATAGGCCTCCATTTGGACTCTGGACGCCCCGCGCCGGGAACGGCGGGTAAGGCGGCGACGTACGAGGCCGCACGACCTGCGGAGAACCTGCGCCCCCACAGGGCGGGGACCGGGCCTCGGGGACAAGCTGTGACACTTACCAACGGGCGAGCGACGCCCCTGCGGCCTCGGGGAAGGACGATGTCGGAGGCGGAAGCGGCGGTTCTTGGCCCCTTCCGCGGGGGACGGACGCGATGAGGACGCTGACCTGGACATGCGGGCCGAAAGGAGTTTCATCCGGCGCTCCCGCCGGGACTTCGGTTTCATCTGCTGACAAGCCTCGCAGTCCGTGGAGTCATGGTGCTCCCCCAAACACCACATACAAATCGGGTGGGGGTCCGTCGCCGACATCTGGCGCGCGCAAGACGAGCACGTCTTGAAGCCTGAAGGCATTCGCACACTGTTCTCAAGGGAAACGCAAAGCGTTGAAGAAAAGAGGAAGGCCTGAAAACAGGCCAGGGACACGATCCGGATCTGCGTGGCACGTGGAAAAGAAGGAAACTGATGTCAGCGCGCCGGGGTGGGGCTTATGTGACCTCGCTGACGTCACGCCCGCGGAGTACATCAGGGCGGAGTTGCGTGGTGCCGCCCCCCGGCGCGCAGAGATGCTGGGACAAAGAAAGTTTTCCGGGTCCAGTCTCACGCCTGGGGATATTCTACGTTAAGGAATCTGCGGCTAGTAGTCTCTATCAGATATCGTTTGTCAGCGTTCCGTCGCAGGCTTTAATATTTTGTATAGAAGAGTTACTTTTCTCCGCATTGTCCGTTCCTTTGTCCTGGGCTTTGCCCTGGTCGTTGCCCTGGTCGTTTTGTGCAATTTGAAAGCACCCTTGGTCAGGTTTAGCAGGTTTTGTGAAGAATTTTGAGATTTCAGCATTCCCAGACAGGAATCCGATGTGGGCTGCTTTGCCTGGGCAATTTCGTGAAGTTTGCTGTGTGCCCAGTCTTTTCATGTGGATCGTACATGAACGCAATTTTTTATAAGCCATTAGGAGGAAAAAGACAGATGACAGGTAGTAGAGGCTACTGGTTAGACTGTACTTTTACTTGAATTTTCACTTTACGCCGGTTTACCGGAATAAAATTGGATGTTAGCAGTTGTGATGCGTTCTGTATTAGCTAGCGATATTTGGTTGACGACAAACCACAGGCACTTGGAGGAGGCTACGGGTCACAGTCTCTTATTGGCGTATCCCTTCCTTTGAGGTTTACCCGAAAATTATTATGACCCCCCCCCCTTAGCCCCACTCTGACCTCTGAATGCACCAATAGGGCAGGAACAAGGGACAAGGGTTAGGTTTTGGAAGAAGAGGGGGTAAAAAGGAGGGAAAGATGCTGGGTTGCTGGAGAGACAAACCGGTTGACCTCCACTTCCACTTTAGTACACTGTGGTACCTTTATAAGTCCTCTGTATCTGGCATCTGCTACTGGCCCCTGCTGGTGCTGTTGCACTACTGCAGGTCACTCTCTATCTACTCCTTCATCAGCCTTGGTGAAATTTGATGGTATTTTGATGGTATTTTGACCAGAATAGCGAGTGGGGCTCAACAGGCTCCGCTTCCGCCGACTAGTGGCGTTAGCACTCGCTCTGGTCGTCTGCCCCCCGGCTAGTATTATTCTTCCTTTCCTTCTTTCGTGGGGGCTGCTGGAGTAAGGGGAGTTGCGAGGGAGTCGCGAGGCTGCAGGAGCCGGGTGTGATCATGCTCCAGAGTTGCCTCTCTGCTCGCTGCTCTCAGCTCCCTTCACGTACCGCCACGGTACGCTCGGCACCGGAGCTGTAAAACTGCAGCAGCGGCTGGGGCGGCTGGTGCAGAGATGACTCGCGCCTCCATAAAGGAGAGGAGGGCTGCGGGTGCGGGTGCCGCTCAGGGGGCCTTGGTAGTACTGGCTCTCCCTCCCAGTCTCCCGCTCTCAACTCGCTCTACTCACTTCAACGCCGGCAGCAGCTTCTCTGGCGTCTGACCTCTCCGGCTCTCAATTGGAGTCTGTCCTCTGTCTCCGGCACAGGGTACAAACCGGGTCCATGCGATGGATCAGTGTAATCTGGAACCAGGAGTGTTACTCGCTCCGCTGCTTCACACCCCGCACGCGCTGCTGGAACTCCTTCTGGCGCCACGGTTCCAGCGACAACAGCGGACACTCCGGGACAACCTTTTCCACTTCTCCCATCAGTTCATAATGTGTATGGGCATATATACACACATATCTGGTTCTGTACGATAGCAGCAGGCGGTGTTCCCTGTAGTGTCTTGGGCCCTAGTCCCAAATGCTGGGTAAATGACCACGCACACATGGAGTATATGGTATCTGGAACTGGCCGATTTATTCCATTCGTCTGCAAAGTACATCATCCCCGTTCCGTGTATATTGTCGGGATGGGCATAGATTCCTTCCTTTCGGGTGTGTCATCTGTTTTTATGTCGTCACCACCCCAGTTCTTTTTCTGTTCCCTTACAGGTATGTTTTTTTTCCAGTTGTCCTGTTTGGACTTGTACTGTTCTCTCTTCTTGCTCTTTGTTTTCCCTTCCTCTTTTCTTCCTTGTCTCTTTCCTACATTGCATTTATTCTTTTCTGTATTATATGTTGGATTTTTCATATTTGCCTCATTGTTTTCCAATAATTATTCTCTTCATCGTATATAATTAAGAGTAATCACATGGAGTATTAAAGGTTCTCTTAATCCGATCAAGCGACAGAGTGTTATCTTGTCTAGGTAAATCTAATCCTGATCTGGTTCTTCTCCAGGAAACTCACCCTACACAATCTGAAGCTTTGAAATTTAAGCAAACTTGGGTTGGTTATGTGTTTGTTTGCCCATCAATGAATAAGAAGAATGGGGTTGTGATATTGGGCAAAAAATCCCTTAATCTTAATATGGTTTCTCAACAAATAGATGATATGAGTAGGTGGATTATAGTAAGTCTTATTATAGATAATGCCCCCTTCACTATTATGAATGTTTATGCCCCTACGCAACCTGATACTGCTTTTTGGCCCTCCCTTGCACAAAAGTGTACACAATTTCATGATTCTTACTTTATTTTAGGAGGAGATTATAATCAAATAATGGATCCAGTTTTGGACAGACAATCCTCATTTTAATTTCAGTCCCATAAAAATGCATAAACAATTTCACTCTGTTATCCCTAAAGGAGCTTTGGTGGACTCTTGGAGACTGTCTAACCCAACTGCCCGGGAGTATACTTTTTTCTCTGCTTCTCATGGTTCACTTTCTAGATTGGATCATATATTTTTTCTAAATCTCTTGCACATTTTATCATACAGTCACATTTCTCCAATTATGCTTTCTGACCATGCTATGGTTATTACAGACTTGGATTTGGTTCCCCCTCGCCCTCGTTTGCATCAATGGAAATTTAACAAATCCTTATTGCAAGATGCTCAATTCTCTAGTTCATTTATTGCTTTTTCTTTGAATTTCTTTTCCTTTAATGATCATATCGATGTCTCTCCTTCCTTGCTCTGGGATACATTCAAAGCCTCGGCAAGAGATTTTGTTTTAAACTATGTTTCTAGGCAAAAGAGGACGCGGTTAAAAGAACACACTAGACTTATCTCATCGATTAAATCTTCAGAAAAGGAGTATTTCTCCTCTAGACTGCCTTCTGACCTTAATGCTCTGCTTAAAGCCAAATTGTAATTTAACTCTATTTCTACTGATGAGGCCTCCTCTATACTTCTTCGGAGAAATGCACGTTTTTATGGTGGAAGAAACAAAGCGGGTAAGTTATTAGCGAATTATCTTAAGGGAAGAAGGGAGAGACACATTATTGATTCAATTTTCAGATCGCTGGGTAAATCTGCTACCAATCATCAGGCTATTTTAGAAGAATTTGTTAAGTTTTATGAATCTCTTTACACGCCTGAATCAACTCCTCCTCCCTCCGCAATTTTGGACTATCTACACCACACCCCTCATTCTATCCCTCCTGATTTGGACTTTGACTCTTTAGAGAATAGCCTTTCTTCTGAAGAGATTGCTGCAGCTTTAAGAGTGCTTAGGTTAGGGAAAACACCTGGTCCAGATGGTTTCACAGTAGAGTTTTATCTCCATTTTTCTAACATCCTTCTTCCCTATTTGTATCGCTTTTTAATTATTTTACAGCATTTTCTTCTACGGATGGCACTTTCCAAGAAGCTATAATTTGTCTTATTCACAAGGATGGTAAAGACCCCCATGAATGTAAAAATTACAGACCTCTCTCTTTATTGAACGTTGATTATAAAATATTTACTAAGCTTTTAGCTCTTCGTTTGGAATCCTTTGTTCCCCATCTTATAAGAAAAGAACAATCAGGGTTTATCAAGGGAAGATTTATATCGGATAATGCTAGATTGTTTTTTTTTTTTAACTGTTTTTATTGGCATTTTCTCGTTTGCAGCGTAAAGACAATAGCAATCAGCAAAACATATAAACATGTGCAGTTTGGCATCAATATCATCTTCATACAGCAGTGACAGAGGGCCAGGCGGCCTTATTAAGTACAGAAACAGTATTAAGGGTCCCGTCCGTCCCTCCCAGCTATGCACCCAACCATAGGAGATCATTGTGAAGCGGAAAGCGAGAGTCCATTGTGCGTGAGCCACGGTTTCCATATTTTCCAGAACTTTTAAGGGCAACCCCGTGCTGTGTAGGTCGTCTTTTCACCTAGCATATACGTATACATACTCTTTCTCCATTCAGTGAGGGACGGGACCTCCACCGCCCCCCATGTCTTAGCTATGTCACGCTTTGCAACCACTAACCCTAGTTGTAACAGAGTCCGCTTTGGTTTGGGAAGGTCAATGTCCGTGGCTACTCCTAGTATGGCAAACGCGGGGTTGAGCGGGATCGGTTCCCCCAGAATATCACTGAGCTCCTCCCTCAGGGTTACCCAGTATCGTTGAATCTTTGGGCACTCCCACACCGTGTGAAAGAATGTGCCCTCTGACCCCCTGCAGCGCAGACAGTCTGGAGTTTCGGCCCTCCCAATGCGGTGCAACCTGGCTCTATCATAATACACTCTATGTAGATATTTGTATTGAATTAGTCTGAGGCGCGATCTGATGGCCACCTCTCTAGGATGCATCAGTGCCATTTCCCAGTCTAAATCATCCATCTCTCCCACCTCTGTTTCCCATTTTGTCCTTAATTTTTGCAGCGTGTCCGGTTTATTGTTTATTATCGTCCTATATGTCCAGGAGACCGCCTTGTCTGCTATTTCCCCCATCAAGAGTCGGCCCTCCAGGGGCACGTATTCTGGAATGTCGTCAGTGTCTAAGCCTTGTGCCCGCCACGCAGGGGCCAGTTGCAGGTATTTATAGTATTGCGTTGTGTTCATGTCGTATTCTGTCTGGAGATGTGTGAAAGTGACCAACTCTTTACGTTACAGTATGTCTTTGAGGTGTGAGATACCCAATATATCCCATTTCTTAAAACCTCGCAGTTTTGCGATCTCACATAGTCTGTTCCCCACCCACAGCGGGGTTTCCCTGGTAATCCGCTTGTCCCATTTCATTTGCCTTTCGGCTTGCTTCCATACCGCCAGGACGATCCGTGTCGCAGTAAGAGTCGTGAAGTGCCCTTCCCCCATAAAGATAGTGTGTGTACGGGCGGTTGGTAAACTGCGTGCGCTCCAGGGCATATGTGGGATGGTCGCCCTCTACATGTTCCCATTCATTCCACAACTATTAAATGGGCAGCCCAGTAGTAGGCAAGGAGATCTGGCAGGGAAATGCCGCCGTTATATTGGTTACGTTGCAATGTCGCCAGTGCTATCCTCGGTGGTCGCCCATCCCATAGAAATGTCCATAATATGTCCTCTATTTTAGTAAATACCGCCGCTGGCAATAGCTGATATGTGTTTTGTAACACATAGAGGAATTTGGGAAGCACTATCATTTTGTATAGAGCTGCCCTACCAAGTAAGGTCAGTGGCAGAGCCTTCCATCTCTCCACGTCTTCGCGGAACTCCCCAGTACCCTGTATAGATTGTGGTCCAAGGCTGCATGGACATTCGTCGTTACGTAGATCCCTAGATATTTTATGCCTTCTCGGGCCAATTGAAGCTGACTTGGGCCTGTAGTATATTCGCCCCTCTTGTCTGCTGGGTATAAATAGGATTTCCCCCAATTAATCTTGTAACCCGCCTGCGCACTATACGCTTCGCAGCTTTCCATGATGCAGGGGAGTGTTCTATCCGGATTTGTGATATATAACAGTATGTCATCAGCGTATAGTGAAATACGCTCATCAGATTCCCCCTCCCCTTCTGTCCGAAATCCCGTTATACCGGGGTGTGCACGTATCACACAGGCAAGCGGTTCCAGCACTAACGCAAAAAGCAGCGGGGATAGCGGACATCCCTGGCGGGTGCCCCTGCCTATGGGGAATTCCCGGGATACCACACCGTTGACTCTAACCCTTTCCAGGGGTCTGTCATAGAGCACGGCGATCCACTGCCGAAACACCGGTCCGAAGCCAAATGCCTCCAGTGCAGACATGAGAAAGGGCCAATGAACGGTGTCGAATGCCTTTTCGGCGTCTAGGGACAAGACTAGGTGTGGTTCCTCTCGTTTGTTGACCACCTCCAACCAATAGTGCAGCCGTCTCAAGTTAAATCTCGTCGACCTCTTTGGCATGAAGCCAGATTGGTCCCTGTGTATGAGACCCGCAATTACAGTTGTAAGCCTATTCGCTAATATTCTAGCTAGTATTTTGGTCTCTAAGTTGATAAGTGAGATAGGGCGATATGAGCTACACAGTTTCGGCAGTCTATCTTTCTTGTGAATAACCGTTATCGTGGCAGTTCGTAGGTCTCTGGGGAGAGTCCCCGTCTCGTGTGCTTCCAGGTATAGTTGGAGGAGGTGCGGGCTAAAGAGTGTGGAGTGCTGTTTGAAGAATTCCGGTGGGAGCCCGTTGGGCCCAGAGGCTTTCCCTGTTTTCAGCTGTCCAATGGCTATCATGACTTCTTCCTTAGTGATTTTATTATCTAGGGATGTTGACTCACTGTCCTCTAATTTGGGGAGCTGTATCTCCCGTAGATAGTCTAGAATTTGAGATGTTTCAGCTAGCGCCCGAGGCGCATAGAAGGCCTCGTAATAATCCGCAAAGGCATTTGCTATGGTGCTTGGGGTCTCGTAAAGCCGGCCATCCTCCCCCTGTATCTGGGTTACCCATCTACTGTCTTGCTCTTTTTCACTAAGCCACGCCAGTAGTCTGCCTGTCTTGTCCCCTGTGTCATACAGTCGCCGATGTAGGGCTTGTATCGCATGTTGCGCCTCTCGCCTGGCTAACGTGAAGTATTCCTGCCTGAGAAGTTGTAGGTTGCGTAGCAGTGTGGGGTCTTGATTCGAACTTGCCTGTGCTTCGAGCTGTACTAATCGGACTTCAATCCCAGTGACCTCTTCCTCCTCTTTTCGATTTTTGTGAGCTATGATGTTTTGGGCCCTATCCCGGAGTACGGGTTTGTATGCCTCCCATAGTGTGATTGCAGAGTCAACCGACCCCACATTCTCTTTAAAATAAAGCTCCGTGTCGGTTCTGAGTTCGCTTACAACCCATACCCACGCGTTGAGTCTCCATCCCCCAGTCTGCTGGTGCAGGCGGGTTCCCACTGTAAGCCATATGGGCGAGTGGTCGGAGAGGCCTCTTGCCAAGAATTTCACTTCGCGGACCTCCCCCAGGTCTCCTCCCAAGGCGAATATGTAATCTATCCTTGAGAAGGCTTTATGGGCTCCGGAGTAAAAGGAATAGGCTCTGGTCTGGGAGTGCTGCCTACGCCATAGGTCTGTAAGTGTTAATGCGTCTGCGAATCGTCGTAAGGGCGTCGCCTTGGGATCCCTAGTCGTAGAAGTCGTGCGGTCAAGCATGGGGTCCATTACATCATTGAAGTCACCCCCAATGATGTGTGTGTCTGAACCGGCCTCCAACAGTATTGCTGTGAGCTTATCTAGTGTCTGCCGTTGGAGCCGAGGTGGCGCATACACACTGATAAATGTGACGTTGTGTCTGTTCCACACCCCCTTTACCGCTACGTATGTGCCATTGGGGTCTGTCCAGGTATGTTCCAGTCTGAAGGGTGGATTTTTCCGGATTAATATCGCTACCCCTCTTGCTCCAGTGGAGAAGCCAGCGTGTGCCAACGTTTTGTATGCACCACGGCCTAGAAAACCACATTGTGTGCCTCGTAAGTGGGTCTCCTGTAGGAGAACGACATCAGGCTTCAGTCTCTTAAAGTAAGCGGCCACTAACCCTCTCTTGATCTTATTTCCCATCCCATTCACATTCCATGAGAGGATAGAGTATTTTCCTTGCTCAGCCATTGCCATCCCAGTCGTGTGCGGTGCCCAGTCTCGCTGTCAGCCCATTTCCCTCCCTCCACTGCTGCAATCTCTGCAATCTAAAAACTTCTATTGTCCCACTGGTGTGCCATTGTTTTGCAAAAGAACCCCAACTCCCCTCCCCACCCACCCTCCCTCCCGCACCCCCCCCAACATCCGACCGACTGCCCCTAGGGTCAACAGGACCAACTGTGCCGTGCTCAGATTGGCGAGGTCTATCGCCCACCCCCCCCCAACCCATGGTCTTAAACTTCCCTCAGTCTCTCTTGGCCCCTCTCAGGAGTTTGCAGGCCCCGGGTGAACCATCTGGGGCTTAGGCTATCAGGCAAATCGGTTCAAAACCGACTGGCCGCTCGTAAGTGCTCTCTGAAAGTGAGGATAGTTCGAGCAGGCCTCTCTTGAGGGACTAGAGAGTGTTTACCTGGGAATGCCCCAGCGGGAAAGAAAGGCAAGAAAAACAGCGAAGAGGTGCGGAATACAGAAAAGGTGACGAGGCGGAAAAAACAAAAGGGGAAGAGAAGCCAGTGAGCGGAAGAAGAGAAAGAAAAGGGGAAAAGACCAGAAGGGAATGAGGGAAAGAAACAGATCTATGAACCAGAACAAAACACGTGGGGTGACGTGTAGCGCTTCTCCCTGGTCCGGTTCTCATGCGGCTCTTCAGGCCTCCTGTAACTCTTCAGTTTTATCTTCCACGTCTGATGACCGAGTGTCTCTCTCAGTGTCCACCTCCTTCTCAACTGCACCCTCCATACGGTTAATGTCCTGCAGCAACGGGTGGTCATCTTCTGAGTCCGTCGTGATATCCTGATCGGTGCAGTTTGCTGAGTAATTTGGGTTAGTCTCTGTGAATCGGCTGCGCTCCCCAGGGCCGTTTCCCCGAGAGGCGCCCTCCGGCTTCCGTTCTTGTCGTGCCGTTCCCGTCCTTCTGGTGTTTCGGTAGGGCGTTGGTCTAGGCATTGTGTTCCGCAACACTCCCCTGGGCCCCGGCGTGCCTTTTAGTGATCTGGCTGTGTTGTTTCGCGTAGCAGACACCTTCCCGGAGCGTGGGGACAGCTCCCTGGATCCTCTTAACACTGGGCGCTCTTCCAGCCAGCGCCATGCCTCCTCTGGGGTGCTGAAGAACAGTGTCTTATCGCAATAGATCACCTTCAATTTGGCGGGGAAGAGGAGCATATATGTGATCTGCAGCTGCCGTAGTTTGTCCTTCACCGAGTCAAATGTTTTACGTTGTTTCTGGACCTCACGGGAGTAGTCCGGGAACACCATGATTCTGGTATTGTCTGTGCGGACGTCCCCTTTCTGTCGGAAGGCCTTGAGGATGAGGTCTCTATCTTGATAGTTAAGGAACTTTGCGATCAACGGCCGCAGAGGTGCCCCTGGTGGTGGTCTAACCCCCGGTATTCTGTGCGCCCTCTCAATGACAAAGCACTGCGAAAAGTGGGTTTCCGGGAACGTGTCCAACAGCCACTTGTGCAGGTAGGCACCCGTGTCAGTCCCTTCAATGGCCTCCGGAAAGCCAAGAAAACGGAGGTTGTTTCGTCTCGCTCGATTTTCTGCATCATCGACCCTCCAGAGAGTCTCTGCCATGGTCTTCGTGAGGGCCGTAACTCACCTCTGAGATACGGTGTTCCGCCTGCGTGACCCTCTCTGAAACCTTTCGTAGGTCTTGGCGTAGCAGGTTAACGTCTATTTTAACCTCGTCAATCTTGCCTTCAAGCGCCTCCCTGGAAGACTGTATGGCGTGAAGGACAGTATTATCTGGGGGGTCTGCCGGTCCCGTCATCTGGGGGTCTGGTACCGACATTGGTTTGGTAAATTTATCTAGCTTCCCTTGCTTCTGTGCTTTGGGGTCCTTATCACGCGCCATCAGGGGCGATGAGTTATTCCACCCTACAAAGGTACTCACAGCCAGGCACCCTCGCAGCAACAAGTCCGCTCTCCTCGTTCCTCTCACCGGGGGTGCCCGGGAGCGCCCCAGGTCGGTTTACGCTGTTCTCTGGTGCAGTTCTCGGGGTCCCGTTTGGCAATGGAGAGGGGCCACCCCCAGGCGTTGCGTGGGCTCCTGTAGGTCTTCGCCCTTATCTCGTACAGCACCTTCCGCGCTTGTCCGCAGTTGGGATGTCGCCCGTCGATGGTTGGTGCGTCAACTTGATTCTCTCTCTTTCATGGGAGTGTCGCTCACCGCTTCAATTCACCAGCGTCCAATGCCGTCCGGATCGGGTCGTGGTCCTCCGACAGGTGTCAGCTGCTCTGGGACCCCCACACCCCGGCCGAGCCGTCTCTCCGGAGCACTCCCGATCCTCACAGTCTTCCACTGGCCCCCCCAAGGCGTGGCTGATGCAGCACCTCTATTGGGCTCAGCCGCGGGTCCGGAGCCCCTCCACTGCGCCGTCAAGGGCCTTCCCCGAGGTCAGTCCTGTCGCCCTGGTGCTCGCTCCTCCCGTCCCACAGGAGATTCGGAGTATGCCACTGGGGGTAGAAAGGGGGGTTGGGGTGGACCGTGACTCGTCTGCAGCGCTCAGTGTGACCCTAGGTGGGTTCCCGTAGCTGGTGCCTCTTCGCCCCCTTGTCGCCTCATATCTTCATCTCCTCTTGTTTCGGTGCTAGTGCCCCACGCCGGCCCCCCTCGCTGGTCTTCTCACCACTTCCCGGGGCTCGCTCTGGAGCACCTCGCAGCCCTCCTAGCTCTCCTTGATAGCGCCGATCGGGTCCCAGGGCCCACACCAGTCCTTGATGTCTCCCGCTTCCGGCTTCAGTGCGCGCTTCGCGCCCGCCCCAGCTTACTTCAGGTGCGCTCCTCAGCAGAATTGGGCAAAATCCAGCCCGGGGCTCCGCATCGCCGTGTCAGGCTTCTCCGGCAGTTCGCGTCCCTCCTGCGGTCTCGCGGTGTGCGTCGGTCGGCCTCCGCAGTCTCCACGATCCCAGCAGACCACCGCTCACCCTTAGAGTCTCGTTGGGGTTTGTTGGTGGTCCGCCGCCTCTCAGACCGCTCCGAAGCCGCCTCGTCCGACTCTCACGCGGCCGCCATTTTGCATGCTGCCTGGTCCGCACCTTCAGCACCGTTTTCCAGGGTTTCAGGGCTTCGTTCCCTCAGAGTCCCTGTTTTCAGCTGTCCAATGGCTATCATGACTTCTTCCTTAGTGATTTTATTATCTAGGGATGTTGACTCACTGTCCTCTAATTTGGGGAGCTGTATCTCCCGTAGATAGTCTTGAATTTGAGATGTTTCAGCTAGCGCCCGAGGCGCATAGAAGGCCTCTAAATAATCCGCAAAGGCATTTGCTATGGTGCTTGGGGTCTCGTAAAGCCGGCCATCCTCCCCCTGTATCTGGGTTACCCATCTACTGTCTTGCTCTTTTTCACTAAGCCACGCCAGTAGTCTGCCTGTCTTGTCCCCTGTGTCATACAGTCGCCGATGTAGGGCTTGTATCGCATGTTGCACCTCTCGCCTGGCTAACGTGAAGTATTCCTGCCTGAGAAGTTGTAGGTTGCGTAGCAGTGTGGGGTCTTGATCCGAACTTGCCTGTGCTTCGAGCTGTACTAATCGGACTTAAATCCCAGTGACCTTCTTCCTCCTCTTTTCGTTTTTGTGAGCTATGATGTTTTGGGCCCTATCCCGGAGTACGGGTTTGTATGCCTCCCATAGTGTGATTGCTGAGTCAACCGACCCCACATTCTCTTTAAAATAAAGCTCCGTGTCGGTTCTGAGTTCGCTTACAACCTGCTCATCCTTTAATACCCAGGCGTTGAGTCTCCATCCCCCAGTCTGCTGGTGCAGGCGGGTTCCCACTGTAAGCCATATGGGCGAGTGGTCAGAGAGGCCTCTTGCCAAGAATTTCACTTCGCGGACCTCCCCCAGGTCTCCTCCCAAGGCGAATATGTAATCTATCCTTGAGAAGGCTTTAAGGGCTCCGGAGTAAAAGGAATAGGCTCTGGTCTGGGAGTGCTGCCTACGCCATAGGTCTGTAAGTGTTAATGCTTCTGCGAACCGTCGTAAGGGCGTCGCCTTGGGATCCCTAGTCGTAGCAGTCGTGCGGTCAAGCATGGGGTCCATTACATCATTGAAGTCACCCCCAATGATGTGTGTGTCTGAACCGGCCTCCAACAGTATTGCTGTGAGCTTATCTAGTGTCTGCCGTTGGAGCCGAGGTGGCGCATACACACTGATAAATGTGACGTTCTGTCTGTTCCACACCCCCTTTACCGCTACGTATGTGCCATTGGGGTCTGTCCAGGTATGTTCCAGTCTGAAGGGTGGATTTTTCCGGATTAATATCGCTACCCCTCTTGCTCCAGTGGAGAAGCCAGCGTGTGCCAACGTTTTGTATGCACAACGGCCTAGAAAACCACATTGTGTGGTGAGAAGACCAGCGCGGGGGGCCGGCGTGGGGCACTAGCACCGAAACAAGAGGAGATGAAGATATGAGGCGACAAGGGGGCGAAGAGACACCAGCAACGGGAACCCACCTAGGGTTACACTGAGCGCTGCAGACGACGAGTCACGGTCCGCCCCAACCCCCCTTTCTACCCCCAGTGGCATACTCCGAATCTCCTGTGGGACGGGAGGAGCGAGCACCAGGGCGACAGGACTGACCGCGGGGAAGGCCCTTGACGGCGCAGTGGAGGGGCTCCGGACACGCGGCTGAGCCCAATAGAGGTGCTGCATCAGCCACGCCTTGGGGGGGCCAGTGGAAGACTGCGAGGATCGGGAGTGCTCCGGAGAGACGGCTCGGCCGGGGTGTGGGGGTCCCAGAGCAGCTGACACCTGTCGGAGGGCCACAACCCGATCCGGACGGCATTGGACGCTGGTGAATTGAAGCGGTGAGCGACACTCCCATGAAAGAGAGAGAATCAAGTTGACGCACCGACCATCGACAGGCGACATCCCAACTGCGGACAAGCGCGGTAAGGTGCTGTACGAGATAAGGGCGAAGACCTACAGGAGCCCACGCAACGCCTGGGGGTGGCCCCTCTCCATTGCCAAACGGGACCCCGAGAACTGCACCAGAGAACAGCGTAAACAGACCTGGGGTGCTCCCGGGCACCCCCGGTGAGAGGAACGAGGAGAGCGGACTTGTTGCTGCGAGGGAGCCTGGCTGTGAGTACCTTTGTAGGGTGAAATAACTCATCGCCCCTGATGGCCTCTGCAACGCATACAAAACACCTCCGCACGCCTGATCCTCGATGTACCACGCCACATCACCCCCACCTGAGGAACCTGCACTGGCTCCCCGTCGACAGGAGAATCTCCTTCAAACTCCTCATCCACGCACACAAGGCACTCCACAAGACTGGCCCAGCCTACCTCAACAGACGAC
The DNA here is from genome assembly GCA_963921515.1 of Calotriton arnoldi. NCBI lineage: Eukaryota > Metazoa > Chordata > Amphibia > Caudata > Salamandridae > Calotriton > Calotriton arnoldi. The sequence goes on along the minus strand of CAWUFW010000686.1, from coordinate 1,552,546 downwards.
TCCTCTTCTACGTCCCCAACCGCCAACTCCGCTCCGCCGACCTCGCCCTCGCCACCGTCCCTCGCATTCGAAGAACCACCACCGGCGGCAGATCCTTCTCCCACCTCGCCGCCAAGACCTGGAACACCCTTCCACTAAGCCTACGACAGACCCAAGACCTGCTGACCTTCAGGAGGCTACTCAAGACCTGGTTGTTCGACCAGTAGCAGCACCCCCCCTTTTTTTCTCCCCCAGCGCCTTGAGACCCTCGCGGGTAAGTAGTGCGCTTTACAAATTCTGTGATTGATTGATTGATTGATGGCGCGTGATAAGGACCCCAAAGCACAGAAGCAAGGGAAGCTAGATAAATTTACCAAACCAATGTCGGTACCAGACCCCCAGATAATACTGTCCTTCACGCCATACAGTCTTCCAGGGAGGCGCTTGAAGGCAAGATTGACTAGGTTAAAATAGACGTTATCCTGCTACGCCAAGACCTACGAAAGGTTTCAGAGAGGGTCACGCAGGCGGAACACCGTATCTCAGAGGTGGAGGATGTCACCAATGTGCTAAAAGGCGAAGTTACGGCCCTCACGAAGACCATGGCAGAGACTCTCTGGAGGGTCGATGATGCAGAAAATCGAGCGAGACGAAACAACCTCCGTTTTCTTGGCTTTCCGGAGGCCATCGAAGGGACTGACACGGGTGCCTACCTGCACAAGTGGCTGTTGGACACGTTCCCGGAAACCCACTTTTCGCAGTGCTTACTTCAGGTGCGCTCCTCAGCAGAATTGGGCAAAATCCAGCCCGGGGCTCCGCATCGCCGTGTCAGGCCTCTCCTGCGGTCTCGCGGTGTGCGTCGGTCGGCCTCCGCAGTCTCCACGATCCCAGCAGACCACCGCTCACCCTTAGAGTCTCATTGGGGTTTGTTGGTGGTCCGCCGCCTCTCAGACCGCTCCGAAGCCGCCTGGTCCGACTCTCACGCGGCCGCCATTTTGCATGCCGCCTGGTCCGCACCTTCAGCACCGTTTTCCAGGGTTTCAGGGCTTCGTTCCCTCAGAGTCATCGCCGTGGGTGTGCAGCTTGCATTCCGGCACTCGGTCCACGTTTTTGAGGGTACAGGATCAAGTGGTTACGGCAGGATTTATGTAGGATCAACTTTCGGCCATCGGAGCTGCCGCCTAACGCGTCTAGTCCGCCATGCTGCTCGCTAGATTGTTTCTTAATGTTCTCAGTAAAGTTCCTTCTTTTAAATCTTCTCTAGCAGCCATATCAATTGATGCTGAGAAGGCATTTGATAGAGTAAATTGGGATTTTTTTATTTCAATCATTAAAATGGCTTGGGTTTGGTCCTAAAATTATAGCTCTTATCTCCCTTTTATATCATGCTCCCCAGGCGTCTGTAATGGTTAAAGGCATGATATCTTCATATTTTCCCCTTTTATTGAGGGGTCAGACAAGGTTGCCCGCTCTCTCCTTTATTATTTGTCTTAGCTCTTGAGCCCTTTCTCTCTCGGATTCGTCTTAATTCTTCTATCTCTGGTTTTCGTTATGGAGACCGGCATTTAAAATTTTCTGCCTATGCAGATGACATTCTTCTCTTTATCTCTTCTCCTGATAATTCGCTACCTCCTCTCTTACGCGAAATCTCTCTATTTTCTACTGTATCTGGATATAAAATTAATAAGGATAAAATGGAAATTCTCCCAATTACTAAATACACTTTTAATAATTCTTATTCTCTTACTGGTTATCAGTGGTCCCCTTCTGCTAAAATTTAATATTTGGGGGTTTGGTTCACAAATTCCATTTCTGATACTGTTGAAATTAATTTTACAGAACTTCGTATCAAAATTGACAATCTTCTCTCCTCTTGGAATCCTTTTTTTTATCATGGTGGGGCTGTCTAGAGTCTATTAATATGATGATTTCCCATTTACTGCTATATCTTCTTTCTATGTTGTCAGTTCATATTCCTAATCATTTTTTTTTTAATTAACGCATCACTTCTTAAATTTCTTTGGAAAAATAAAAGGCCGAGAGTAGCATCAATTACTTTGCAAATTCGAAACTAGCGGGAGGGGCTAATTTTCCACATTTTTATGGTCATCACAGAGCTTTTGCTTTACGCCAAGCAGCTCTTTAGACTCATGATTTATCCTCCTCTTTTCTTCATTATGGCTAGATATTGAACGTACTTCTTTTCTTCCTTTTAGCTTTAAAGAAATCTTATCTCTTACTGCTACTACGTCGTTTCTTCATTGTCCGATATTACGGAACACGGTATCACTGCTCAAATCGACTTTTCTTCCAATTACTCTGAATACGGCCTTGTTTTTGAAAATGCCAATATGGTACAACTCCTTACTCAAAATCAATAATAGACCTTTTTTTGGCGTGCTTGGAAAGATAAAAGGTTTAATGTGGATATCTCAGCTTTTTTACAACGATTTCCCGATCTCTTTTTCTCAATTTTGTCTTATGTATCACTGCCCTAAATCCTTTTATAATCGTTTTTTATCAGTGATGAATGTGGTTCTCGATGTTTATTTTTCCTTACAGAACTCTGAAGATGGTTCCCTTTTCTTCTGGTATTACTGAATTTCTGAAAACGGGCCCTAGGGCTTCAGCTATTTATAAGTATTTCTCCCTTCCTGACCCTTCTAGAACCAAATCCAAGTCTGAGCTTCTATAGGAGAGTGATATGGGATTTTCTCGGACTATCCCTTTTTGGAATAAGGTATGGGCACGTATATATAACATTTTAAGATGGCTGGTATTATACAGTCTCTATTTTTTGTTCATCGTCGCCTGTATTTTACGCCTTTGCAATGCTCCACATTTTGCTCCGATACTTCTGCTAAATGTTGGTATTGCGATTTTCCTGAAGCAGATTTAATGCATATCTTATTTAATTGTCCGAATAACAGTAATTTCTGGTACAAAATTTGGGCTCAGGTTAAGAAGATTTTTAATTTAGATAGCCCTTTCAATATTATTTATCTTTTTTTAGGAACTTTGTCCAATTCTCTTATTCCATCTTTCCCCAAAAATAATCTATTAGATATTCTATTAGCGATAGCATTTCACCAGATTAGTTTGAATTGGAAAACATTAGATAAGTTATTTTATAAAGTATGGTGGGATTCGGTGAGTACCCATCATAAGTTAGACACTATTTATACTATACAATGTACATCTTCTCATAATGCGCAATTGTTATGGTTGCCTCTTAGTTCATTTCTTAATGCACAAGTTACTGACTTGTGTAACGATATATCTGTAAGAGACAGTAGTTAGTGATAGATTCCTTACCTTAGAATATCCCCAGGCGTCAGGCTGGATCCGGAAAAGTTTTGCGTAGCAGTACCCTTGCGCGTCGGTAGGCGGCGTCGTGCGGCTCCGCGTCCGTCGTCGGCGTCGTGATCGCCGGGATGACGTCGCGGGCAGTACTTAGACGCCGCCCCTGCGCGCTGACGTCAGTTCTGTACACGACTTTCCGCGCCAGGAACGCAGAGCCATGCAAGAAGCTGACACAGGTGTCTGAAAAATACTAGGGCCCTGAAAGGGATGTCCTTAACCCTAGAAATCAGTTCGCAGAACGGGGAGGATGGGTGGGCGGTAAGGAATCTATCACTAACTACTGTCTCTTACAGATATATCGTTACACAAGTTAGCAACTTGTGCATCTGAAAGAGACACGTTAGTGATAGATTCCTTACCTTAGAATAGATACCCCAGCAATACCAACCCCGGTGGTGGGTCTGCGAACAAAGATCAGACAAGGAAGTCCTGGAGGACAGAACGGCCAAAGAAGCCGTCCCTCCGGACCTGACTGTCAAGGCAGTAATGCTTAGTAAACGTGTGCAGCGAGGCCCACGTAGCTGCCTGACAGATAACCGGCAGCGGAACACCGCGGCCCAAGGCCGTGGTAGCAGCCGTTGCCCTGGTGGAATGGGCACGCAGCCCAACAGGAGGCTCCTTCTTAGCCAAAGAATAGCAGGTCTTGATGCACAAGGTAACCCAGCGGGAGATGGTCCTCTTGTGCACCGCCCGACCTTCTTGGCGCCCACGTAGCCAACAAAGAGCTGGTCATCCACCCGGAAGTGTTTTGTGCGGTCGATATAGAAGGAGAGCGCACGTTTTGGGTCCAGACGGTGGAGCCTCTCTTCCTCTCTGGAAGGATGCGGAGGCGGAAAGAAGGTGGGCAAAGTGATGGTCTGCCCAATGTGGAAAGCAGTAACCACCTTTGGCAAGAAGGACGGACGCGTCCGAAGAACAACCTTGTCTGGATGAACAGACAGAAAGGGAGGTTTGCAAGAAAGAGCCTGGAGCTCACTCACCCGCCCGAGCGGAGGTGATGGCCACCAGAAAGGCTGCCTTTAGAGTCAGAAGACGAAGAGGACAGTTATGCAGAGGCTCAAAGGGAGCGCACATTAAAAGGTAAGAACCAAGTTCAAGTCCCACTGAGGCATTACAAACGGAACAGGAGGGAAGAGGTGAGTAATGCCGTTTAAGAACCTGTTAACAACAGGGGACTTGAAAAGGAGGGCTGATCAGGGAGCCTGAGGAAGGCCGAGATAGCACAAAGATAACCCTTGATGGTACCCAGGGCAGAACCCTGTTGGGCCAGAGAGAGAAGGAACAGAAGGACCTCAGAAAGAGGGGCAGAAAGGGGATCCACAGCCTTTGCTGTGCACCATGCCACAAATTTGTTCCACCTGCAGGCGTATACCACCTTAGTGGAGGGACGCCTGGCTGCCAGAATCACATCACAAACTTCGGGAGGCAAGTCGAAAGGAATCAACTGCCGCCGCTCAATCTCCACGCAAGCAGGTGTAGACTGGACAGGTTCGGGTGGAGGACCGTCCCCTGCTGCTGCGACAGAAGATCCTCCCGAAGAGGCAGACGGATCGGGGGATCTATGCTCATATTGAGTAGCTCGGGATACCAAACTCTTCGAGCCCAGTCCGGAGCCACAAGAATGACTTGGGCCCGGTCGTGCCGAATCTTCTTCAACACTCTGGGTAGAAGTGGTATAGGCGGAAAGGCGTACAACAGACCGCAACTCCACTCGCGACGAAAAGCGTCGCCGAGCGAGTGCCGCCTTGGAAATTCCAACGCGCAGAACTGATGACATTGCGCGTTCTCTTCGGTGGCGAATAGATCTAACCAAGGCTCTCCCCACTGTAGAAAGAGTCCTTGCGCCACTTCCGAGTGAAGACGCCATTCGTGATCCATCATGCACCTGCGGCTGAGTTCGTCCGCCCTGGCGTTCAGAGAACCTGCCAGGTGTTGAACCATCAGGAACATGCCCTGATGTTCCAGCCATGTCCAGAGGCGCAGAGCCTCCTGACAAAGGGTCCAAGACCCCACCCCGCCCTGTTTGTTGCAGTACCACATGGCGGTGGTGTTGTCTGTGAACACCTGCACTACCTTCCCTTTGACAGAGGGAAGGAATGCCTTGAGTGCAAGCCGGATCGCCCGGAGCTCCAGAAGGTTGATATGGAGCCGGGACTCCGCCGGAGACCAGAGGCCTCTGATCTCCGCCTCTCCCAAGTGACCGCCCCATCCCAGAAGGGACGCGTCCGTCACAACTGTATGCTCTGGCTGGGGAAGGGAGAGGGATCTGCCCATGACCCATTGCCGGTTCGAGAGCCACCACTGCAACTGTTTTGCAGTCCCCTCCGAGATCTGGACGTGATCGGACAGGTTGCCCTGGTGCTGCGCCCACTGGAACTTCAGGTCCCACTGCAGAGCCCGCATATGCCATCTGGCATGATTGACCAGCAGGATGCAGGAGGCCATGAGGCCCAGCAGCCTCAGGGTCATCCTTACCGAAACCCAGGATAAAGGCCGAAAGATCGGAATCATAGCCTGAATATCCCGGACTCGCCGTTCGGGAGGATAGGCCCGAAACTGCGTCGTGTCCAGAACTGCTCCGATGAAAAGGAGCTGTGGAGAAGGAATCAGATGCGACTTCGGCACATTGATGGAGAACCCCAGCGAGTGCAGGAGTTCGGCCGTAGTCTGGAGGTGGGAGACGACTGCCTGGGACGAGCCCGCCTTCAGCAGCCAGTCGTCGAGGTAGGGGAAGACTGAAACCCCTGCCCGGCGCAGATGAGCCGCGACCACCGCCATCACTTTCGTGAACACCCGAGGGGCACTTGTAAGGCCAAAGGGAGCACGGTGAACTGAAAATGCTCGTGGCCTACCGTGAACCGAAGGTAACGCCGGTGGGCCGGCAGGACGGGGATGTGGAAATATGCGTCCTGCAAGTCCAACGCTACCAACCAGTCTCCAGGGTCGAGGGCAGTCAAGACCTGAGCTAGGGTGAGCATCTTGAACTTCTCCTTCCGGAGGAAGCGATTGACGTTCCGGAGGTCCAAGATAGGACGCATGTCCTCCTTGTCCTTTTGGGCACCAGAAAGTAGTGGGAGTAGCAACCACGCCCTACTTCTGGGGTCGGAACATGCTCGATGGCCCTCTTGGTCAAGAGGGCCGTGACTTCCTTCTGTAGAAGCACCAAGTGATCCCCTGACATGCGGTGGAGTTGAGGTGGCATGGCTGGGGGGTGGTCTCGAAGGGGAGGGAGTAGCCCCTTCGGACAATGTCCAAGACCCACCTGTCCGAGGTGATGGTGCGCCAGTGGGGAAGGTGATGGCGGACCCTGCCCCTACTGGCGTGCCGTGCACCTGAAAGGAGGGACTAGGAGGGCTTGGAGGCCGCGGACGGGTTGGAGGTGGTGGCCTGACCCGCACGCTGGTTGCCCGATCCGCCACGGCGGAATCCACGTCCTCGGCCACGCGAAGACGCCTGCTGCGCGGGCCGGTGGCTGGGCTGCTGACGTGAAGGGCGCCCCTACCGTGGCCACGATAGGGGCGAAAAGCAGAAGGCAGCGGAGGGCGTGTAGCAGAAAGGCCCAGGGACTTGGCAGTAGCCCGTGAGTCCTGAAAGCGCTCCAACGCATGGTCTGCTTTGGACCCAAAAAGACCGACTCCATCAAAGGGCATGTCCATGAGAGTATTCTGGACATCCCCTGAAAAACCAGTGGTTCTCAGCCAGGCGTGGCGGCGGAGCGCCACCGTCGTTGCAATCGACCTGCCCAGCGAGTCGGCGGTGTCAAGGCCACAACGGATAGTGTATTTGGCCGCATCCCTTCCTTCCGCAATGGCGCGGGAAAGCAGTGCCTGGACCTCCTCAGGGCACTGGGGCAAAACATCCGCCACCGAATCCCACAGAGAGTGGGTATAGCGGCCCAAAAGACAAGCGGTGTTAACGGACCGCAAGCCAGCACTGGAGGAAGAAAAACCTTTCTTCCCAAACTGATCCAGGCGTTTGGATTCCCTATCCGGAGGAGCGGTAGGGAAGGCGGTTTGGGAAGCGGAGGCTTGGACAACCAAGCTCTCAGGAGTGGGGTGGACAGAAAGAAACAGGGGTCGCCCGGAGCGGGGCGATGGCGTCGTGACACGTTCCGATCCACAGGAGCCCCTGTGTTGGGCTTGGACCAGGCGCCCAAAAGAACGTCTGTGAGGGCGTCGTTAAACGGCAGCACAGTCTCCGCAGAGGAGGCTGCCGGCTGAAGCACCTCTGTCAAGATGTTAGGCTTGACCGTCAAAGTAGGGAGCTGGAGACGTAAGGCCCCAGCAGCCCTACGCAACACCGTACCAAAATTGGCCCCCTCCTCCGTAGCCACGGGAGGAGACAGCATGCCAGTGTCAGGAGAAGTATCCAGACCACTGGCCTCCCCTAGACTCTCTGTCCAGTCCTCATCATACTGACAGTTGCGAGTCAGAGGGTCATCAGACCCCTCCCAGTCCTCCTGGTCCTCCTCTGGTTCAAAATAAGGAGGAGGAGGGACATTTGGGACCCAAGGGCCCATCGGCGCCGGAGCCGGCGTCGAGCGACGTCGCTCCGGGTCCATGTCCGGAGCCGGAAGGAACTGGGGACGACGCCGCCCGGAGCCCAGGGCGGCGTCGAGAACGGCACCGGAGACATCGGCGCCGGCGGAGGTGTCGTGAGGTCGACCGGCGTCGATGGGGGTTGTGGAGCCGGGATCGAGGCCGGGGCCGAAGCCGGAGCCGGGATCGAGGCTGGAGTCCCGGGCGACGCCGGGGCCGGAGCCGCCGGCGACGCCGGAGCAACCCCATCAGGGCCCGCGGGGCCCGAAGGCGCACCGGAGGGGCCTGAAGGCCCGAAGAGGCGGGCCTTGGCCGACAGGAACTCCTGTACCTTGGCCGGATCCGCCCCCGAACCCGGGAAGGGCGGGTATGACGGGGGCGACTCCACAGGCAAGTCCGGGGCCGCGGGGACGGTGCCGGGAGGGGCCTCAGCCGAGTCGCGAGATCGGCGAGGCGAAGTCCGAGAGCGACGATGCTTCTTGGACTTCTTGTGCTTAGACTTACCGGACGAAGAAGACTTCGACGCCGACGACCGGTGTGCACTCCGCGAGCGACCCCTGGACCTCTCACGCGACCGGGGCCTCCGTGGAGCCGAATGCCGGGCCTCGAGGAGCTTTCGAGACCGCTCTCGCAAAGCTTTCGGGTTGAGGGCCTGGCATTCGGGACAAGACTCGGTGTCGTGGCCTCGGCCGAGGCAGAAGAGACACTCCCAATGCGGGTCGGTGACGGACATCATCCGCGCACAGGCGCCGCATCGCTTGAAGCCGGGCATCCCTACGACACCTTAAAGATGGAAAAAACAGTGAAAAAATCACCAAAAAGTATGGTCAAAAATTGACCAGGGCACTGCTCTTCCCGGATCTGCGCTTGCTGGCGCGGAAAAAGAAGAACTGACGTCAGCGCGCAGGGGCGGCGTCTAAGTACTGCCCGCGACGTCATCCCGGCGATCACGACGCCGACGACGGACGCGGAGCCGCACGACGCCGCCTACCGACGCGCAAGGGTACTGCTACGCAAAACTTTCCGGATCCAGCCTGACGCCTGGGGATATTCTAAGGTAAGGAATCTATCACTAACGTGTCTCTTTCAGATCAAGTTGATAGTGCTGTATCAAGTATTGTATCTGTATCGTCTGAAAATGTTCGTCCTCCATGAATATTCTCTCTCTGTCCTCCTTTTATATTAGATTACAATTTTATGATTTGTTTATAGATACAATGTTTATTATGTGAGGTTAACTTCGAGGCAAACTGTTATTACTATTGTGAGATATTTATGATTCATTGTTAGTACTTTCCTTCGCCCCCGCTCCCTTCCCTCCATTTTTTCTCTCCTTCCCCATAAAATTATAAAGACTTTTATGGTTTTCTCCTTTGGTATCTAATACCGCATATTTACTGCTGACTTACTGTTGTTAAAGTTTTTTGTGCTGGTGTTATGCAGTATATATTGGATTCAATAAAGTCTTTTCAGCACAAAAACCTGTGCATTCCCCGTGACGATCTCCCAACAGGAGCCCGCTGTGATCATTCATCAACTGGTAATCAAGAGGGAATCCAGGGTCCTCCAATACTTGAGGGTCAGCATATATCACGCAGATGTGGTAACCAGGGGAGGCAACCTAGGTCAGGCTCTGTAGACCTTGAGGGGGAGCGCAACTTACTAGTGAACGCTTCGATTGCCTATCATGGCCAGGTTAGCACTAACGAAAATGATTGTGCAACCCGAGTACTATATTTCTTTGCAGACCTCTAGGCCTAAATCCTCCCAAGCTGGTTCCGTTCCCTGAACGCATTGCTTCACAAGTTGATATGGGATGGCGGTGTAACAGGGTGTCTCTGAGCACGTTACAACAAAAACTGCAGGAGAGGACTTGGAGTACCGGACTGTGCCTTCTATTACTATGTGCCTTAACTCCAATGATTGGCTCGATCGATGGCTGATACCTGCATGGCGGAACTGGGGGAGTTTGGGGAGGACTGCAGGGCAGGGGCCCTACTAGCTATGCTTATTGGGGTGAAGGTACTCCATATGAAGAAAGCGAGGCTGCTAACTATAGCCCTCAGGTGCTGGAGGGGTGTGCTCAAACTTATAGGAGAGTGGATTATGTATGCACGAACACAGGCTCCAAAAATGTGCTGTGCTCATCCGGGAGTGTAACATAACAGTTTCATTTACAAGTTCTGAAAGTGACCTTGTTTTAGACTACCGGACGTAGACCATGCGAAGTGACTGCTGTATCTGCATCTCACATCAGCTTTATAAACAAATTGGCTAGCAGCTATCTTCATGATAACTACAGGCAGAAAAATAAAAAGGTTTTGAGAGTCTTTGGTTTACCCATTCAAAAAAGCTAATAGATTGATTATTAGATCCCTATTCGTGTCAATCGCCAGACCTAATTATCCAAGCAGTAGAGCTTCATGAATGTATGGAGGGATGCACACACAGTGGTAGCTGGTTCTGGTCAAATAAGCGCACAGGCCTTCTGGGGGTTGCTTTTAGGCTTGCCCATAACCAATTTCAATACTAAAAACTGGGAGATGGTTCTCTTTTGCTAAAGAAAAGTTGATGAAGTTAGTCATTCTGTTGGTAGTCCATGGCCTAGTTGATGTAGAAATTCAGGCTCTCTTGGGGTTCAGACGATGGAGACGTTCTTTCTCTTTGGAGGGCTGAGACGGTGCACAGAAAATAGCAAGGTGATGGATTGGCCTATCTGGAAGGGCATTATTAACTTTGGTAAGAATGTTGCTTTTGTCTGGAGGACGTGCTTGTCTGGAAAGAATGAGGTGTATGGCTGTACCACAGACAACTCCTTAAGTTCGCCGACTTGCCTAGCTGATGTTATACAACGAGGAATGCCATCTTGATGGTGAGATAAGGAGGACAGCTGTACATTGGTTCAAAAGTAGTGCATTCAGGTAAATGAGCACCAAATTAAGGTCCCACTGCGCCATGACAAAGGGCGTTGGCAGCAACATGTGGAATCAGTCCTTAAAAAAAACTCATCACATCCTCAGATTTTAAGACAGATGGCTGAGCCGATAGACATAAAAAGGCTGAAAGGTAACCTTTAACCAATGCCAAAGCAAGGTCTTGCTGAGCTAATGAAAGACAGAACCTGAGAATGTCAAACAACTGTGCATTTAGAATATGGATTTTGAGGGAGGAACAACAGAGGGGGCGTGGCTAGCCAGCCAAGATGGTGGACGCACTCTAGTGAGACTCCGCATCCTGGCCCCGTTATCCGTCACAACATATGTGCCAACGGTGCCATCCATGCACACAGAAGGGATCCGCATGAGCCGAGCGAAGGCAGAATACTAAATTGCTAGCCCTTAGGCGAAGGTGGGTACCCTACAACCGAGACCTCACCTCGGTCCCGTCCCTGCGTGTTGTGTGGGCCGCGGGACTGCCGGCTGCCGCTGTGGGCCGCTGCTGCTGGGGGCAAATACTGGGCTGCACAGAGAGAAGGCGGTGCTGTTGCCCGGATACGGCTCGGCAGCCTTGCGTGACAACCGATCGTTGGAAAGCTGGGACGACCGATGAGGCCCTGGCAGACGAGTAACTGATGCCCGGAGGCGCCGATGGCCGTCAGGTCCTGGAATCCGAACCACGCCTGTGGCTGTGGGGCGGAGCAGAGGACGTCGGAGCTGTGACGCCCACTGTGGCCCAGAGGTGGAGGATGGCCGCACGGGGCTTGGAGCCGTGAGCTGGAGCGGAGAGTGTCGGGGCTGTGGCGGCCGCTGCAGCCAGGCGGTGGGGAACAGGCCCACGACACAGACGCAAGGCACCGGCCTGCCTGGGTGAACGGCCTGAGATTCAACAGGGCCGCGACTGATAGCGGCGATGCCACACACCGGCACAGGGAGGCCTGCAACGCATGTGGTGCCTCAGAGGGCTGGAGGCGGGCCCCTGGGGCGCAGACAGTCCTCACTACCACTGCACCGCTGCGCACATTGGCGGTTGCTGAAGAGGTCCGATCATCCCAGTGCTGTAGGCCGGAGGAAGCGACGCTGCCTGGACGTTGTTTAAAGTGAGGCTCCTGGGCTGCGGCGGGCCTGAGCGGGAGCACTGTAGCCTCGTGCTTGAGGGGGCCCAGTCATACCGCTGACACCGGGCCCAGAGGTAACTACGGCATCCAGACCTGTGGAACATGGCCCAGTTGAGACTCCTGCTGGCTGGGCCACCGGCTCACGGAGGACGAGGCAGATCGAGCCCCAGCAACGACACCCAGGTGAGGAGGAGGAGGCAGGGAAGGGAGCAGGAGGGGCTCTGGGGTCGTGTCGGACCCAGGCCCGGCGCTTGTGGGCAGCGTACATCGTGACCTGGGCAGTTGCTGACTTTGGGTGGACCTGCATCTCCAGTGACAGGACAGGTGGGGACACCACTGGCCGGACCTGGTCGCTGTTATCAGCCGCTGGTGGCGGCGGGGACTGGAGCCCGGGGTTTGGATCGGGCCTGGGTCCTAGGCACGCGGCCTGGTTCACTACTTGCCACTGGGTCTCTGCGGTACACAGCACCCAGACGCTGCGGCCAGGCGGCTCTGCCTTTCCTTGCCTCCTGTTGGTGCGGCCCTGAGAGTGAGGGGGCTCTCCACCTGTGTCGCCTGGATAGGGATGCCTTGCTAGTGTGCAACCGGTTGGAGGAGCTGGGCTGGCTGGGCATACCGGATTGTGCTGCTTGTCATATACTGTGACTGGGCGTTCAGTGCAGCGATAGGCTACCTGCGCATGGGAATGGCGTCGGCACCTGCGCGGTCCTCTGTGATGGCAGACCAGCCAGCTGGGGTCAGAGGCTGCCGGAGCAGGCGACTGCCAATATCCTTGACTCCAAACTAGACTCTGTGCTTATGGCTGTGGAGAAAATAGGCCCCTACCTTGAGCAAACACATACTTCCCTTGAGGGCCACATGATAAAATCATGGTTGATTTCACCCTGTTGCATGCAGATTATCACAAGTTGGCTAACAAGGTGCAGGACACTGAACAAGATCTGGCTGGGATTCACCCTGTCGCCCGGGCCACAACGACGAAAGTGCAGGACCTAATGGCACACGTGAAATCACTGGAAAGAAGAGCGGAGGACACGGAGGGCCGCTCCCAATGGAACAACATACGTGTAGTGGGACTGCCTGAGGGAGTGGAAGGAACAGATGCAGTGGCATACACCGAGGCATGGCACTGTGACCTCCTGCCGGAGAGCGCGCTCTCTCCCTTTTTTGTAGTTGAGAGGGCCCATCGTGTGCTGGTGAGACGACCGCCGCTGGGGGCGAATCCAAGACCCTTTCTGTTTCACCTACTCAACTACAGAGTCTGTCACTATGTTCGGAGGGAGGTGCACAAGCTGGGGGAGGTGAAGGTGGACAACGCCACAGTACTCTTCACCCCCGACTACGCCATGGGAGGGCAGAGGCAGTCATTTCTGGCGGTTAAGCGACGCCTCCCGGGAGCTGTGCATCAAATATTACCTCCTCTTTCCAACTAGACTACGTGGAGTTTCCGATGGCAATACTCTATTCTTCGACACAGCAGAGGAGGTATGGACCTGGTTAGAATCTACCTGCTACTAGGTGCCACAGAATGGGAGTGGAGGGTCTATACAGCAGGCTGTCGTGCGTGGAGCCAGCCGTAATGGGAGGCGCAGGAGGAATAGACGTCCCCCATCGCAGCTGCATGCCACCCCAAATCTGGAGCAGGTTATACAAGGGAGGCAGAAGGCGCTGCAGGCAGCCGCAATGATACGCGACCGCATTGGGAGGCAGGACCCAGACACTTCTCCTGAACGCTCCCCAAGCGATGACGGCTCCTCTGCCTCATGGCCGTCCGGTGCGGAATCCAGGCGGCCCCCGGATGTGACTCCTCAGACAGAAGATTACTTAATCAGAAGTGGCAGCTACCATGAGGACCACAGGCACAGTGTACTGCAATCAACGGGTGCCCTCCAGCGCACCGTTTGGGATGGTGCAGCCGACTGAGTGGTGGGAGAATGCCTGAGCAGCTCCACACTTGCCCTCACAGTTGGACTAAGGCCTGATAAACATGACAATGTGCGCTCTTTGTTGTGGAAATGTGGGGCACTGATGCGCTTGTTTTGCATCCGCCTACGAGCCCTAAGCTCTGATCAGCTGGCGATATTGGCTAATAATTACCACAAGACATTACTGCCAGTTTGGGCGGATACACGTTGTCCCTCCGCTCTCATGCTGTTCAAGGTTTCACTATTCCCCTTCCCCCTTTACCGTTTAGCATACGCTTATTTCATGCGATGTTGTCCTGCAGGTGCTGCCCACACCTACAGGCTTTTGACAGGAAACTCTGCTCACTCCCTCCTGCTGCGATCCCCGCATACATTTGTGCACCTAACCCAATCTACACATGCCTACCACTAACATAGTCACCTGAAATGTGAGGGGCATGCACTTGCCCTTGCGCCGCTGTGCTGCGTACTCCTACCACAAATGCAGGTCAGCCAACATTGCATTATTGCAGGAAACGCATATCAGGCAACCTGAGGCCTGCAAGCTCCAGTGTTTGCCACGGATATTACTACACGTATGCAAGGGGAGTGCTTATCCGGGCATTCCCTTTGCGGTGGAGGAGATTGAGGTGGATGGGGAGGGCCGCTATGTATTCGTACAGGGACGACTGGATGGACCTAACACAGATCAGACGGCCTTTTTACACACACACTCAGAAATATTTGCTTGCCGGAGCACCATCCCCTGGCTCATAGGGGGTACTTTAATTCTGTAATCGACATGGCACTGGACAGGTCCTTTCCACCTTTTTCCCGTACAGCTGCCATGTCCAACGCCCGGGCTTTGGGAGATTGGCAGCAGCATTGGCGCTTAGCTGATGTCTGGAGAGCATCGAACCCTAATGCACAAGTATATTCTTTCTACTCCTCGCCACACAACCTCCACGTCCGCATTGACCACATCGTGGGCTCGACTGACCTGCTCCCAGTTTGTTGGCGTAAAGACTACCTGGGACGCACGCACTCGGATCACAACCCCCAACTTCTCTAGCTGGAGTGGGATGACGCTGGGCAGGCAGCACATGTCTGGCGCCTCCAACCTGCGGCACTAGAGGACACGCCTTTCCGGGCATCGGTGGGCTCTGCCAGGGCGGACTTCTTCAAAACAAATGCTGGCTCCACACTGCCGACAGAAGGGTGGAATGGGAAGCATTCAAAGTCACGATTAGGAGACACTGCATGGGGCTCAGCTGGGGTATCCGCAAACAGCTTGATGGCAACCTCATGCATATTGAACACTCGCTTCTGAAACTGGAGTCTGACTCAATAGCAGACTGACTGTGCTTGACGTTCAGCAGATGCGCTGCGAGAACATGCAGAACTGCTGGAGTGGCTACGGTGCCTAAATTACTCTGCGCATTCCGCCCGCACACACGCAGCGGCGGATCGAGCGGGACGGTTGCTAGCCAGGCTGATCCGTCAGGAGAAAGCAAGGCACCCTATCCTTTCGCTGCGATCCCTCTCGAGACGGCTGCTACATAACCAGCGGGAGATACATGGGGAGCTAATCAAGCACTGCAAAGCTTTATATGAGTCTGCTGCCAGTTTGCCAGGGTGACCTAGCGGGTTTCTTTTCCTCCATTTGCTTGCCCACCACCACGTTGGAGCAGCGGGCGGAACTGGAGGAACGAATCACACTCTTTGAAGTCAGAGAAGCCATAAGAGCTCTGGTCACAGGCAAGGCACCGGGACCGGATGGGCTGCCAGCAGAATACTACAAGGCATATGCCCTGCTTTGGCGCGCCGCCTGCTAGCCCTGTATGAGGCGTCACTTGAAGCCTCTATCCTCGCTGGCTCCCTCCGCAAAGCTTTGCTCGTTTCCCTGCCCAAGCCGGATAGGGACCCCATGCTATTGGGCTCTTACCGGCCACTGGCGCTTCTTTAGCATACGCTCATTTCATGCGATGTTGTCCTGCAGGTGCTGCCCACACCTCCAGGCTTTTGACAGGAAACTCTGCTCACTCCCTCCTGCTGTGATCCCTGCATACATTTGTGCACCTAACCCAATCTATACATGCCGACCACTAACATAGTCACCTGAAATGTGAGGGGCATGCACATGCCCCTTCGCCACAGTGCTGCGTACTCCTACCTTAAACGCAGTTCAGCCAACATTGCGTTATTGCAGGAAACACATATCACGCAACCTGAGGCCTGCAAGCTCCAGTGTTTGCCACGGATATTACTACACGTATGCAAGGGGAGTGCTTATCTGGGCGTTCCCTGCCCAAGCCGGATAGGGACCCCATGCTAATGGGCTCTTACTGGCCACTGGCGCTTCCAAACACAGACTATAAAATCCTGGCCAAATTACTGGTGGACCGGTTGGCCCCCCTGGTGCCCCATCTGGTGCACACTGACCAGAATGGGTTTGTGCCCTCTCGAAACATGTCCCTTAACTTGCGCCGTTTTTTCCGCGTGGCCAAGTGCTCAGCTTTACGTTGGCCTCACTCAGGGTGCCTGATGCTTGACTTGGAGAAGACATTTGACAAATTGGAGTGGGAGTTCCTGTTCACTGCCTTGCCCCGCTACGGTTTCGAGCTCGCTTTCTCCACCTAGTGCAGCTATTATACACCTCCCCGTCTGCCAAAGTCAAGGCAGGCACCCTCCTGCCGAAGCTTGTGCCTATTAGTCGTGGCACCAGGCAAGGATGCCTGCTGTCACCCTTGCTCTTCTCGCTGGCCATAGAGCCACTCGTGGAGGCCATCCGCCGGAGTGGGGCGGAATGGGGTATCCCCTTGGGTGATGGGATGCATGCAATCTCTCTATTTGTGGATGATCTGCTCCTGTACATTCGGGACATAAGGGGGACACCTGCTGCCCTGGCATGGATCTTCAATGATTGTGCGTCCCTTTTTGGCCTCAGATGAACTGGGCGAAATCCTGTCTATACCCGTTCAATCCGACTTGCCCCGACCCCGCACTAGTCATTAACGACACGCCTGTGAAATGGCAACCTACGGTCTTTCGGTATCTTGGGGTACGAGTATATAATCAGCCAGTGGATCTACTAGAGGGGAACCTCTCACGGGAGATGACAGACATTAAGTCACAAATGCTCTTCTGGGGTAGTCTGCCCCTGACCGTCATGGGCCGCATAGCGCTGCTTGAAATGGTGGTACTGCCCGGTTACTGTACTTCTTCACTAACCTGCCAATATATATCCGGCCTCCTATCTTCCGCTCCTTTGAATGAGTCATGAGTGAGTTCATATGGAAGGGGTCAGGGTGCAGGGTTGTGTTGTCCAAGCTGTAGTTACCAGCTGGCCAGAGACGCCTAGCAGTGCCCAACATGGAGCACTGCTATCTGGCGGTGCAGGTACAGTGGGTGTCTAGGTGGGCCAGTGAGCCGAATCTCGAGGACACGGCCGCGCTCTCGCCAGCATGGGCACAATCGTCTGTTCTAGCGCTCTTTCACCCCAGGAGAAGAGATGGGGCGCCCGTCCAGATGATGTTGGAGGTGGCGTACAGCTGCTTCCATCGCAGCCTATGTCTCACGAGCCTGGTCATCCCATATGCGCCAGCGCTGCCGGGCACGCTGAGAGATGGCCGAGCCACCACCAAGGCGAACTCTCTGACTGGCAGGAAGCTGGCCTGCAGACTCTGGGTGATCTGTATCGGGATGGACTGGTGGCACCCTTCGATACTCTAGCAGATGACGATGGATTACCACGGGGTCAGTTCCTACTTCACAATTGCTACTTGCAGCGCTCCGGACTCTGTGGGGGGGATGTCACAGAAACCCGATACGCATCTCACAATCCAATACATACACATCATGGGCACAGGGAGACATCTCACAAAGTGGCTTGCCAACTCACTGCGCACACACGACATACCCGTTGACGCCTCTCCGACAACGCTGGGATGCGGACTTGGCTCGCCCGTGCACGGACAGCGAGTGGGCGACCATACTGGAGGGGCCTATCCATATCCCCAGAAGCACAAGTTACTAACTTGTGTAACGATATATCTGTAAGAGACAGTAGTTAGTGATAGATTCCTTACCTTAGAATATCCCCAGGCGTCAGGCTGGATCCGGAAAGTTTTGCGTAGCAGTACCCTTGCGCGTCGGTAGGCGGCGTCGTGCGGCTCCGCGTCCGTCGTTGGCGTCGTGATCGCCGGGATGACGTCGCGGGCAGTACTTAGGCGCCGCCTGTGAGAAAGTGCCATCTTTCTTACATGGTATGCCCCCACTTTTTGCTGAATGGCTGATGTACTTTGACTGAGTGTGCCCTGGGCTCCTGCCAACCAGGTACCCAGGGCCTGTGTTCCTTCCCTAAAATTGCATTGATACCTACACCCAATTGACATCCCTGGCCACAGGTCAGCCCCTGGTAAATGGTACCATGGGTACCCAGGGCACTGTGACCAGGGAAGGCCCCTAAGGGCTGCAGCACTTGTTGTGCCACCCTTAGGGACCCTGCACCTTACACACACACACTGCCTTTGCAGGCTGCGTGTCTTGGTGCAGAACAAAAGTGAAGAGTCGACATGGCTCACATCCCTGTGTGCCATGCCTACAAGCCACTGCCCTGGCCTAGGTCAGCCACCCCTCTAGCTGGGTGCACTATGCCAGTGGTGAGGGCATAGAGGCATGAGCCCTGTGCCCCTACAGTGCCCAAGTCCATTCTTGGGCATTGTAAGTGCAGTGCTGCCATTAAGAGTATATGGTGCTGGGAGTCTGTCATTACGAACTCCACAGCACCATAATGGCCCCACTGAAGACTAAGAAGTTTGGTATCAAACTTCTCAGCACATTAAACCCCCACTGATGCCAGTGTGGGATTTAATGTAAACGCACTCCAGAGGGCATCTTAGAGATGCCCCCTGAAACCAACCCGACCTCCAGTGTCCGGACTGAGTGGCTGCCCAGGCTGCCACCACCAGACATGTTTCTGGACCCCTGGGTCGAGAGCCTCTGCTCTCAGGGGCCTGAAACAATGCACATCCCGGGACGAGGTGCCAAAGCCTCCTCCCCAGGATGGGCAGGGGGAGCTTCAAAGGCCTGCCGCCTTTGGAGTTTCCCCAGACCATTTGCTGCTTCCAGCAAACTGGTCCCCACTGGTTCTACCCCCACTCCTGGCGGGAGAACCGGCGGGAAAACCAGAAGCAGGAAATGGGTTGTGCCCACCTCTGCCAACTCCACCCCTAAGGTGGGGAGGCGAGGTGAAGCACAAACTCGAGTCCCCGCCATCTTGAGGATGGGGGACCTGGCCAACCAGGGACAGGCTCCTGCCCCCTCCCACTGGAGAGGAACAGAATAGGGGTGTACCCACCCCAGGGAAGGGACCCATTGGTCCCTGCCCTTACCTACCTGTAACCACCCCTAAATTTAGTATTTAGGGCTCCCTGAACCTTCCTTCCGCAGTTCCCAAATCCGAAAACAAGAAGAGAAGACGAAGCAAGAAGACCAGCCGTGCAGCTGCTAAAAAGGAGGCGACAACAACTGACTTGGCCCCAGCCCTACCGGCCTGTCGACCTCTGAACCTGCTCCTGCGGAATCCCGGCCTCAGCAACCTCACAAACCCCGGAGGACCTGACTTCTGGGCTACAGCCTTCGACCCAGGGACTCCCACGAGCAGTGGTACTGCTCAAAAGAAAACCTACCAAAGACCCGGCCCTGGCACGGAGCCGCGAAACCTGCACACTCTGCACCCGCCGAGTCCAGCCTGTGCCTGAGTGACCAAAGACCTCGAGGACGACCCCCGGCGATTCTGACCTGGAATCCAGTGGCCAAGGACCCTCCTCGACGACCCAGACGACGCCTGCAGCCTCAGGACAAGGGACCCCTCCAACCGCGACCAGCAGGGGGTAAGATTTCCCGACCTCAAAAGACACCCCTGCACCCGGCGCCCACGGCCCCCTGTGCCCAACTCCTGGGTGTCTACCTATCCTCCAAGACCCCAACTTACCTCCTGAAGTGTTGGTCGTCCCTGAAGAATCACCGTCCCCGAGCCTGCAGCCTTTCTTCACCTTTCACGACCTCTATTGTTTAACATTGAGCGCCCGAGGGCTCAAAAGCACCCTGCACCCAGCCGCCCGAGTGCCCCTGGAAGTGCAACCTCTATCCTAACCTACTTCCCTACTTGCCCTGAGCAAGTGACCAGGAGCCCAGCTCCCACAGTCGCGTGGCCTGCTTGCCAGCAGCCACCAACCCGGGGCCCCCGCCTGCCATAGGATAACATTGGGCCTTCTCACTCTGCACCCGGCCGCCCCTGTGCCGCTGAGGGTGTAAAAACTGTACTTACCTGATCCTGGGGGACCCCTGAGTCTTACCCAGAACCTTAACCCTGCCAGTCAAGTACTTACCCGAAATCCGATAACTCACTTTTCTTCCATAGGGTTCCATTGACTGGTTTTCTGCGAAATTTCTTCTAAGTGTGGAGTTCTGAAACTTTAGAATATTCACCAAAAATCAACCGAGTCACGAAAACGAAAATACTCACCTAGTATTAGGAGGGGCCTCAGTGCTGGACCCGAGTGCCCAACACTGGCCCTAAAAAGTAATCGCAACGTTACTTACCGTTAACTCACTTTTCCTTCATAGGGATCCATTGACTGGTTTTCTGTGAAATTTCTTCTAAGTGTCGATTTCTGTATTTTACAAATATTCTTTAAAAATCGAACTAACTACAAAAACGTAATTACTTACCTGTTTTAAGTAAATGTCCCAGTGCTGAACCTAGGAGTCCAGCACTGGATTACAAAAGTAACGTAAACATACTTTGCTTGCACACTGTATTTCCTTTCATAGGATAACATTGGTAATTTTATCCAGAAAAGTTTCTAAGTGTCAGCTTTTGAAATATAGTAATATTCTTCAAAAATCACTACAATAACCAAAACGCTTTTTCTTACCTGTTTACAGGAAGTGTCCCAGGACTGAATCCAGGATCCAGTCCTGTGGTTAGAAAAGTGCTCTGCAAAGTAATCAATTGTAATTAAGCATAATTTTCCATTGAGCTCAATGTTGCATTGAATTTGACCCTGTGTTGCCTCTTGCACCAACTGTGATTACCACTATCTAAAAAGTCTATTGCCTATCTGTAAGGTGAATAACCAAAGCATCTCATACTGAGAAAGTATATTTTGACCCTATTGTCGGTTCTAAAATAAAACAAGCATATATTTTTTTATATACAAACCATTGGCCTAGAGTTCAGTTCTTGAGTGTGTGGCTTCATTTGCTGACTGAGTGTGTACAACAAATGCTTTACACTGTCCTCTGATACTGCCTTACTGCTCGACCAAGCTACCACTTTGGAGAGTAAGGTTATATCTAACTTTAGCCTCTGTCAACCCTCTGGGGGACTGTGGACTCTGTACACCCTGAACCTTACTTGGGTACAGTATATACACAGCCACTTTCCTACACCGCCCCTGCGCGCTGACGTCAGTTCTGTACACGACTTTCCGCGCCAGGAACGCAGAGCCATGCAAGAAGCTGACACAGGTGTCTGAAAAATACTAGGGCCCTGAAAGGGATGTCCTTAACCCTAGAAATCAGTTCGCAGAACGGGGAGGATGGGTGGGCGGTAAGGAATCTATCACTAACTACTGTCTCTTACAGATATATCGTTACACAAGTTAGTAACTTGTGCATCTGAAAGAGACACGTTAGTGATAGATTCCTTACCTTAGAATAGATACCCCAGCAATACCAACCCCGGTGGTGGGTCTGCGAACAAAGATCAGACAAGGAAGTCCTGGAGGACAGAACGGCCAAAGAAGCCGTCCCTCCGGACCTGACTGTCAAGGCAGTAATGCTTAGTAAACGTGTGCAGCGAGGCCCACGTAGCTGCCTGACAGATAACCGGCAGCGGAACACCGCGGCCCAAGGCCGTGGTAGCAGCCGTTGCCCTGGTGGAATGGGCACGCAGCCCAACAGGAGGCTCCTTCTTAGCCAAAGAATAGCAGGTCTTGATGCACAAGGTAACCCAGCGGGAGATGGTCCTCTTGTGCACCGCCCGACCTTTTTGGCGCCCACGTAGCCAACAAAGAGCTGGTCATCCACCCGGAAGTGTTTCGTGCGGTCGATATAGAAGGAGAGCGCACGTTTTGGGTCCAGACGGTGGAGCCTTTCTTCCTCTCTGGAAGGATGCGGAGGCGGAAAGAAGGTGGGCAAAGTGATGGTCTGCCCAATGTGGAAAGCAGTAACCACCTTTGGCAAGAAGGACGGACGCGTCCGAAGAACAACCTTGTCTGGATGAACAGACAGAAAGGGAGGTTTGCAAGAAAGAGCCTGGAGCTCACTCACCCGCCGAGCGGAGGTGATGGCCACCAGAAAGGCTGCCTTTAGAGTCAGAAGACGAAGAGGACAGTTATGCAGAGGCTCAAAGGGAGCGCACATTAAAAAGGTAAGAACCAAGTTCAAGTCCCACTGAGGCATTACAAACGGAACAGGAGGGAAGAGGTGAGTAATGCCTTTTAAGAACCTGTTAACAACAGGGGACTTGAAAAGGGAGGGCTGATCAGGGAGCCTGAGGAAGGCCGAGATAGCACAAAGATAACCCTTGATGGTACCCAGGGCAGAACCCTGTTGGGCCAGAGAGAGAAGGAACAGAAGGACCTCAGAAAGAGGGGCAGAAAGGGGATCCACAGCCTTTGCTGTGCACCATGCCACAAATTTGTTCCACCTGCAGGCGTATACCACCTTAGTGGAGGGACGCCTGGCTGCCAGAATCACATCACAAACTTCGGGAGGCAAGTCGAAAGGAATCAACTGCCGCCGCTCAATCTCCACGCAAGCAGGTGTAGACTGGACAGGTTCGGGTGGAGGACCGTCCCCTGCTGCTGCGACAGAAGATCCTCCCGAAGAGGCAGACGGATCGGGGGATCTATGCTCATATTGAGTAGCTCGGGATACCAAACTCTTCGAGCCCAGTCCGGAGCCACAAGAATGACTTGGGCCCGGTCGTGCCGAATCTTCTTCAACACTCTGGGTAGAAGTGGTATAGGCGGAAAGGCGTACAACAGACCGCAACTCCACTCGCGACGAAAAGCGTCGCCGAGCGAGTGCCGCCTTGGAAATTCCAACGCGCAGAACTGATGACATTGCGCGTTCTCTTCGGTGGCGAATAGATCTAACCAAGGCTCTCCCCACTGTAGAAAGAGTCCTTGCGCCACTTCCGAGTGAAGACGCCATTCGTGATCCATCATGCACCTGCGGCTGAGTTCGTCCGCCCTGGCGTTCAGAGAACCTGCCAGGTGTTGAACCATCAGGAACATGCCCTGATGTTCCAGCCATGTCCAGAGGCGCAGAGCCTCCTGACAAAGGGTCCAAGACCCCACCCCGCCCTGTTTGTTGCAGTACCACATGGCGGTGGTGTTGTCTGTGAACACCTGCACTACCTTCCCTTTGACAGAGGGAAGGAATGCCTTGAGTGCAAGCCGGATCGCCCGGAGCTCCAGAAGGTTGATATGGAGCCGGGACTCCGCCGGAGACCAGAGGCCTCTGATCTCCGCCTCTCCCATGTGACCGCCCCATCCCAGAAGGGACGCGTCCGTCACAACTGTATGCTCTGGCTGGGGAAGGGAGAGGGATCTGCCCATGACCCATTGCCGGTTCGAGAGCCACCACTGCAACTGTTTTGCAGTCCCCTCCGAGATCTGGACGTGATCGGACAGGTTGCCCTGGTGCTGCGCCCACTGGAACTTCAGGTCCCACTGCAGAGCCCGCATATGCCATCTGGCATGATTGACCAGCAGGATGCAGGAGGCCATGAGGCCCAGCAGCCTCAGGGTCATCCGTACCGAAACCCAGGATAAAGGCCGAAAGATCGGAATCATAGCCTGAATATCCCGGACTCGCCGTTCGGGAGGATAGGCCCGAAACTGCGTCGTGTCCAGAACTGCTCCGATGAAAAGGAGCTGTGGAGAAGGAATTAGATGCGACTTTGGCACATTGATGGAGAACCCCAGCGAGTGCAGGAGTTCGGCCGTAGTCTGGAGGTGGGAGACGACTGCCTGGGACGAGCCCGCCTTCAGCAGCCAGTCGTCGAGGTAGGGGAAGACTGAAACCCCTGCCCGGCGCAGATGAGCTGCGACCACCGCCATCACTTTCGTGAACACCCGAGGGGCACTGGTAAGGCCAAAGGGGAGCACGGTGAACTGAAAATGCTCGGGGCCTACCGTGAACCGAAGGTAACGCCGGTGGGCCGGCAGGACGGGGATGTGGAAATACGCGTCCTGCAAGTCCAACGCTACCAACCAGTCTCCAGGGTCGAGGGCAGTCAAGACCTGAGCTAGGGTGAGCATCTTGAACTTCTCCTTCCGGAGGAAGCGATTGACGTTCCGGAGGTCCAAGATAGGACGCATGTCCTCCTTGTCCTTTTTGGGCACCAGAAAGTAGTGGGAGTAGCAACCACGCCCTACTTCTGGGGTCGGAACATGCTCGATGGCCCTCTTGGTCAAGAGGGCCGTGACTTCCTTCTGTAGAAGCACCAAGTGATCCCCTGACATGCGGTGGAATTGAGGTGGCATGGCTGGGGGTGGTCTCGAAGGGGAGGGAGTAGCCCTTCGGACAATGTCCAAGACCCACCTGTCCGAGGTGATGGTGCGCCAGTGGGGAAGGTGATGGCGGACCCTGCCCCCTACTGGCGTGCTGTGCACCTGAAAGGAGGGACTAGGAGGGCTTGGAGGCCGCGGACGGGTTGGAGGTGGTGGCCTGACCCGCACGCTGGTTGCCCGATCCGCCACGGCGGAATCCACGCCCTCGGCCACGCGAAGACGCCTGCTGCGCGGGCCGGTGGCTGGGCTGCTGACGTGAGGGGCGCCCCTACCGTGGCCACGATAGGGGCGAAAAGCAGAAGGCAGCGGAGGGCGTGTAGCAGAAAGGCCCAGGGACTTGGCAGTAGCCCGTGAGTCCTAAAGCGCTCCAACGCATGGTCTGCTTTGGACCCAAAAAGACCGACTCCATCAAAGGGCATGTCCATGAGAGTATTCTGGACATCCCCTGAAAAACCAGTGGTTCTTAGCCAGGCGTGGCGTCGGAGCGCCACCGTCGTTGCAATCGACCTGCCCAGCGAGTCGGCGGTGTCAAGGCCACAACGGATAGTGTATTTGGCCGCATCCCTTCCTTCCGCAATGGCGCGGGAAAGCAGTGCCTGGACCTCCTCAGGGCACTGGGGCAAAACATCCGCCACCGAATCCCACAGAGAGTGGGTATATCGGCCCAAAAGACAAGCGGTGTTAACGGACCGCAAGCCAGCACTGGAGGAAGAAAACCTTTCTTCCCAAACTGATCCAGGCGTTTGGATTCCCTATCCGGAGGAGCGGTAGGGAAGGCGGTTTGGGAAGCGGAGGCTTGGACAACCAAGCTCTCAGGAGTGGGGTGGACAGAAAGAAACAGGGGGTCGCCCGGAGCGGGGCGATGGCGTCGTGACACGTTCCGATCCACAGGAGCCCCTGTGTTGGGCTTGGACCAGGCGCCCAAAAGAACGTCCGTGAGGGCGTCGTTAAACGGCAGCACAGTCTCCGCAGAGGAGGCTGCCGGCTGAAGCACCTCTGTCAAGATGTTAGGCTTGACCGTCAAAGTAGGGAGCTGGAGACGTAAGGCCCCAGCAGCCCTACGCAACACCGTACCAAAATTGGCCCCCTCCTCCGTAGCCACGGGAGGAGACAGCATGCCAGTGTCAGGAGAAGTATCCAGACCACTGGCCTCCCCTAGACTCTCTGTCCAGTCCTCATCATACTGACAGTTGCGTGTCAGAGGGTCATCAGACCCCTCCCAGTCCTCCTGGTCCTCCTCTGGTTCAAAATAAGGAGGAGGAGGGACATTTGGGACCCAAGGTCCCATCGGCGCCGGAGCCGGCGTCGAGCGACGTCGCTCCGGGTCCAAGTCCGGAGCCGGAAGGAACTGGGGGACGACGCCGCCCGGAGCCCAGGGCGGCGTCGAGAACGGCACCGGAGACATCGGCGCCGGCGGAGGTGTCGTGAGGTCGACCGGCGTCGATGGGGGTTGTGGAGCCGGGATCGAGGCCGGGGCCGGAGCCGGAGCCGGGATCGAGGCTGGAGGCTCGGGCGACGCCGGGGCCGGAGCCGCCGGCGACGCCGGAGCAACCCCATCAGGGCCCGCGGGGCCCGAAGGCGCACCGGAGGGGCCTGAAGGCCCGAAGAGGCGGGCCATGGCCGACAGGAACTCCTGTACCTTGGCCGGATCCGCCCCGAACCCGGGAAGGGCGGGTATGACGGGGGCGACTCCACAGGCAAGTCCGGGGCCGCGGGGGCGGGGACGGTGCCGGGAGGGGCCTCAGCCGAGTCGCGAGACCGGCGAGGCGAAGTCCGAGAGCGACGATGCTTCTTGGACTTCTTGTGTCGAGACTCACCGGACGAAGAAGACTTCGACGCCGACGACCGGTGTGCACTCCGCGAGCGACCCCTGGACCTCTCACGCGACCGGGGCTTCCGCGGAGCCGAATGCCGGGCCTCGAGGAGCTTTCGAGACCGCTCTCGCAAAGCCTTCGGGTTGAGGGCCTGGCATTCGGGACAAGACTCGGTGTCGTGGCCTCGGCCGAGGCAGAAGAGACACTCCCAATGCGGGTCGGTGACGGACATCATCCGCGCACAGGCGCCGCATCGCTTGAAGCCGGGCATCCCTACGACACCTGAAAGCTGGAAAAACACAGTGAAAAATCACCAAAAGTATGGTCAAAAATTGACCAGGGCACTGCTCTTCCCGGATCTGCGCTTACTGGCGCGGAAAAGAAGAACTGACGTCAGCGCGCAGGGGCGGCGCCTAAGTACTGCCCGCGACGTCATCCCGGCGATCACGACGCCAACGACGGACGCGGAGCCGCACGACGCCGCCTACCGACGCGCAAGGGTACTGCTACGCAAAACTTTCCGGATCCAGCCTGACGCCTGGGGATATTCTAAGGTAAGGAATCTATCACTAACGTGTCTCTTTCAGATATGCTCAATTCCGTATAATTCAGTATTACATAATACAGAGAGCTTACCTGAACCTGGCTAAGATCAACAGGTATTTCAGGCGCACAGATGCTCGCTGCCCCAGATGTAGACTGATAGATGTGGACCTCATCCATATGCAATGGGGCTGTGCAACACTCTATTATTGGCGCAATGTTACAAACCGCTTGGCTGACTGCACTGTGCGAGCAGTGACGGGCACCTGGGATGTGTGTCTTCTGGGACTCTTCTGTAGATCGAAAGACACAAGGTAGAGTCCAGGTTTATAGATTTGGGGTTACTTGCAGCTAAGCGCTGACTTGCCAAACGATGGAAACGCTCGGAACCCCTCCCTGTGCTGGCATGGTCCCGCTCACTAACAGTCTGGGCACAAGTCGAAAGCATTGCCTTGCGTCGCAAAGACAATGGGGTTACTTAATGTTCCGATGGTGGCTGACTGAGATGTTATACTGCAGGACTTCCAAAGCAGCTGGCAGCCAGTTGGCGAGCCCCAGGCCCCTGCAGCAGGCACAGACGTAGCAGCAGCAGTAGCGACGCAATAGTGCATGCGGTGGGGACACTCAATGGATAGGCTATCACTCTGTTCTACTTTACCCCCACCCACCTCCCTAATCATAATCCAGAGGTATGACTAACAATGTAACCCATTGATCCTACGGCTGTGTCGACCGCACAGGCGGTGGGGGAGTGATGAGAAGCGACAGAGACCCGAGTTGAGCAACAGTTAACATTGTTATCCCCCGACCCCGGTTCCTCTCCCTTTCCCTCCAAGTGCCATACTAATCAGCTCACGCTACTGATGTAAGACACAGCATCCAATCTCCATATGCCCTGCAACACACACCGGCAATCGCTCATGCGATAGTCGTTGCGGGCTGAATTCAATACTATACACCAAACTGTTGCCTGAATTGTTGTCACCTGTGATGTATGCGCCCTGGCGCCTAAGCTGAAACACTACATGTATCTGCATGGCATATTATGTTAAAGAACCAATAAAGCAATTTAAACAAAAAAAAAAGGGAGTAACGCCAGAAAATAAACCTCTCCTAGCATCCTGCGTATGCAGTGCTACTGGATGGATGCTCGGCTGCCAAGATGACACCAGCCATTTTGAAAGGGAGGTCAAAATCATTCAGCTGTTACCACTATATCTCGACGCATGGAGGTGTAGATTGTGTAGGCTCGGGTGCAAGACTGCAGCGACAGGAGGTCCTCTTTAAGGGGCAGCCGGATTGGAAGACCTGTGCTCATGTTAGAGGTTCCAGGTACTACACTCTCCTCGGCCAGTACGGAGCCACTAATACGACTTGGGCTCAGTGCTTCTCGATCCTGTTCAGTACTCTTGCAGGAGAGGTAGGGGTGGGAAGGCATGCAGGAGTTTTGCATTCTCTGCTGATCGTGCTAGGGTTCTCCTTATTGCTGGAAGATGCCTTGAGCCACCTACAATTGTAATCGCCACACGTGATCTGCTAGGCAACATTGGCTGAGTTCACCTGTCCAGGCATTTAAAAATCCTGCCAGGTACTGAGCGACCAAGGCGATGCCCTGAGTTGCCCATCACCCTGAAATCAGGGAGATGTTATGACCGTGCAGCTACTTCAAGAGGACCCACGATCACAAACTGTTGTGAGTGTTACAGTACCACATGGCTGTAGTGTTGCGAATCTCTTGCAATTCCAACAAATTAATGTGGAGGAGAGTCTCCACAAGAGACCAGAGTCCTCTTGTGACGGAAGTGACGCACAAGTTACTTACTTGTGTAACGATATATCTGTAAGAGACATTAGTTAGTGATAGATTCCTTACCTTAGAATATCCCCAGGCGTCAGACTGGATCCGGAAAGTTTTTCGTCAGCAATACCCCTGCGCGTCGGTAGGCGGCGTCGTACTGCTCCGCGTACGTCGCTGGCGTCGTGGTCGCCGAGATGACGTCATGGGAGCTATTTAGACGCGCCCACGCGCGCTGACGTCAGTTCTGTACACAACTTTTCCGCGCCAGGAGCGCAGAGCCATGCCAGAGACCGACTACTGGTGCAATAGAACTAGGGCCCTGAAAGGGATGACCTGAACCCTAGAGAACAGTTCTCAGAACGGGGAGGATGGGCGGGCGGTAAGGAATCTATCACTAACTAATGTCTCTAACGATATATCTGTAACACAAGTAAGTAACTTGTGCATCTGAAAGAGACACGTTAGTGATAGATTCCTTACCTTAGAATACATACCCAAGCAATACCATCCCCGGTGGTGAGTCTGCGAAGTGAAATCACACCAGAAAGTCACGGAGAACCGACCGGCCAAAGAAGCCGTCTCTCCGGACTTGACTGTCAAGGCAATAGTGCTTTGTGAAAGTATGCAACAAGGCCCAAGTGGCCGCCTGACAGATGTCTTGCAGGGGGACACCGCGTCCCAATGCTGTAGTAGCTGCTGTCGCCCTGGTAGAATGGGCGCGCAGCCCAACCGGAGGTTCCTTTTTAGCCAGAGAGTAACAGGCTTTAATGCACAAGACAACCCATCGTGAGATAGTCCTCTTGTGCACAGCCCGGCCTTTCTTGGCGCCCACGTAGCCAACAAAGAGCTGGTCATCCACCCGGAACTGCTGTGTGCGGTTGAGATAGAACGAAAGTGCACGTTTTGGGTCCAGACGGTGGAGCCTCTCCTCTTCTCTTGAAGGGTGCGGAGGCGGAAAGAAAGTGGGCAGAGTCACAGTTTGCCCGAGATGAAAGGCAGCGACTACTTTTGGTAGAAAGGAGGGACGTGGTCGAAGAACCACCTTATCCGGATGAACCGCCAGGAAAGGAGGTTTACAGGAAAGAGCTTGGAGCTCACTCACCCGCCGAGCGGAAGTGATGGCCACCAGGAACACAGTTTTCAAAGTTAATAACCGCAAAGGACAGTTATGAAGAGGCTCAAAGGGAGCGCACATTAAGTATGTGAGAACCAGGTTCAAGTCCCACTGAGGCATGACAAAAGGAACAGGAGGGAAAAGGTGAGTAATGGCTTTGAGAAATCTGTTAACAACAGGGGACTTGAAAAGAGAGGGCTGATCAGGCAGCCTAAGAAAGGCTGAAAGAGCAGAAAGGTAGCCCTTGATAGTGCCCTGAGCAGAGCCCTGCTGGGCGAAAGAGAGAAGGAACAAGAGGACGTCAGAAAGAGGGGCAGCAAGAGGATCTACAGCTTTTGCTGCACACCATGCCACAAATTTGTTCCACCGACAGGCGTATACCGTTTTAGTGGAGGGACGCCTGGCTGCCAGAATCACATTACAGACTTCAGGAGGCAAGTCAAATGGAATCAGCTGTCGCCGCTCAATCTCCACGCAAGGAGGTGGAGGCTGGACAGGTTCGGGTGGAGGACCGTCCCCTGGTGCTGCGACAGGAGATCCTCCCGAAGAGGCAGCCGGATCGGGGGATCCACGCTCATACTGAGTAGCTCGGGATACCAAACTCTTCGAGCCCAGTCCGGCGCCACAAGAATGACTTGGGCCCGGTCGCGTCTGATCTTCTTCAGCACTCTGGGTAGAAGTGGTATAGGCGGAAAGGCGTAGCAATAGACCGGAACTCCACTCGCGACGAAAAGCGTCGCCGAGCGAGTGCCGCCTTGGAAACTCCAACACGCAGAACTGCTGACATTGCGCGTTCTCTTCGGTGGCGAATAGATCTAACCAAGGCTCTCCCCACTGTTGAGAGACCTTGTGCCACCTCTGAGTGAAGACGCCATTCATGCACCTGCGGCTGAGTTCGTCCGCCCTGGCGTTTAGGGTACCTGCCAGGTGTTGAACCGCCAAGGAAATGCCTTGACGTTCCAGCCACGTCCAGAGACGTAGAGCCTCCTGACAAAGGGTCCACGACCCCACCCCGACCTGCTTGTTGCAGTACCACATGGCGGTGGTGTGGTCTGTGAACACCTGCACTACTCTCCCCTTGACAGAGGGAAGGAATGCTTTCAGTGCAAGTAGGATCGCCCTGAGCTCCAAAAGGTTGATATGGAGCTTGGACTCCGCCGGAGACCAGAGGCCTCTGATCTCCGCCTCTCCCATGTGGCCGCCCCATCCCAGGAGGGACGCGTCTGTCACCACTGTGTGCTCCGGTTGGGGAAGGGAGAGGGATCTGCCGCTGACCCTACGCTGGTCCGTGAGCCACCACTGCAAGTCCTGTGCAGTGCCCTGCGAGATGTGGACGTAATCGGACAGATTCCCCTGATGCTGCGTCCACTGGAACTTCAGGTCCCACTGCAGAGCCCGCATATGCCATCTGGCATGATTGATCAGCAGGATGCAGGAGGCCATGAGGCCCAGTAGCCTCAGGGTCTTCCTGACCGACACCCAGGACCAGGGCCGAAAGATCGGAATCATAGCCCGAATGTCCCGGACTCGCTGTTCGGGAGGATAGACCCGGAACTGCGCCGTATCCAAAACTGCTCCGATGAAGAGGAGCTTTTGAGAGGGAATCAGGTTTGACTTCGGCACGTTGATGGAAAACCCCAGCAAATGCAGGAGGTCGGTCGTAGTCTGGAGGTGGGAGACGACTGCCTGGGGCGATCCCGCCTTCAACAGCCAGTCGTCGAGATAGGGGAAGACAAACCCCCGATCTGCACAGATGAGCTGCGACCACCGCCATCACTTTTGTGAACACCCGAGGGGCGCTGGTAAGGCCGAAAGGGAGCACGGTGAACTGAAAGTGCTCGTGGCCTACCGTGAACCGTAGGTAACACCGGTGGGCAGGCAGAATGGGAATATGAAAATAAGCATCCTGCAAGTCCAACGCTACCAGCCAGTCTTGCGGGTCTAGGGCAGACAAGACCTGAGCAAGCGTGAGCATCTTGAACTTCTCCTTCCGGAGGAAGCGATTGACGTTCCGGAGGTCCAAGATAGGACGCAGACCTTTGCCCTTCTTCGGAACCACGAAGTAGTGGGAGTAACAACCACGACCTACTTCTGGCGTCGGAACGCGCTCAATGGCCCCCTTGGCTAAGAGGGCCGCAACTTCCTGCTGGAGAAGTGCCAAGTGATCCCCCGACATGCGGTGGCACTGAGGTGGCATGGCTGGAGGGGTAGACTCGACGGGGAGGGAGTAGCCCCTTCGGACTATCTGCAGAACCCACCTGTCTGAAGTGATGGTGCGCCAGTGGGGGAGGTGATGGCGAATCCTGCCACCCGCTGGCGTCTGGTGGGCCTGAAAGACCGGACTAGGAAGGTTTGGAGGCGGCGGTGGACTGACCCGCCCGCTGGCCCCGTGACCCACCTCGGCAGGCCCCCCGACCTCGGCCACGCTGAGACTGCTGCTGTGCAGGCCGGCGGCTCTGAAAGGAACGCGTTTGTACGCCTCGACCCTGCCCTCGAAAGGAGCGAAAAGCAGACCCCGTGGGAGTGCGTGTGGTAGCGAGACCTAAGGACTGGGCCGTAGCCCGAGAGTCCTTAAAGCGTTCCAGGGCACTATCCGCCTTGTCACCAAACAAGCGTGTGCCATCAAAAGGCATGTCCAACAGGGTGTTTTGGACATCCCCCGAGAAGCCAGTGGTTCTGAGCCAAGCGTAACGACGGAGCGCCACCGTTGTAGAAAGCGCCCTGCCGAGGGAATCTGCTGTGTCAAGTCCACAACGGATGGTGAATTTTGCAGCATCTCTCCCCTCTAACAGCCTGGGAGAGCACCGCCCGAGCCTCCACCGGGCACTGAGGAAGCACCTGTGCCACCGTGTCCCATACGGAATGTGAATAGCAGCCCAACAGGCACGCTGTATTCACCGCCCGCAACCCTGAACTGGCAGAAGTGAAGATCTTTTTTCCAAACTGCTCCAGTTTCTTAGATTCCTTGTCCGGGGGAGCAGAAGGGAATGCGCTCGGAGAGGCAGAGGCCTGGACAACCAGACTCTCAGGTGTTGGGTGTTGCGTGAGGAAGCTGGGGTCGCCCGGCGCCGGGCGATGACGGCGTGCTACCCCCTTATCCACAGGAACCCCTGTGTTAGGCTTGCCCCAGGTGCTCAATAGGACATCATTGAGTGCCTCATTGAAGGGCAGCAGCGGCTCCGCAGAGGAGGACGCTGGCTGCAGCACCTCAGTCAGAAGATTCGTTCTGATAGGCACAGAAGGGAGCTCAAGGTTAAGAGCCTGAGCCGCCCTACGCAGCACCACTGAAAAAGTCCCCACCTCCTCCGTAGCCACGGAAGAAGGGGACAGTGTGCCAGGGTGTGGAGAGAAATCCAGATCCACAGGACCCTCCAGGTCTTCTTCCCATTCAGGCTCGTTCTCGCATTGAGCTGCAAGAGGGTCTTCAGACCCCTCCCAGTACTCTCCTTCAGCTACCGGTGTTGGAAGAGGCCGGTAAGGACGAGGTGCCCGGGGAAATGGGAGAAACTCTGTACCAAGAATTGGAATTGGGGGCTAAGAGACAAAGTCTGGTTCGGCGCCGTACGGCGTCAGTTGCGGCGCCGCGCTCGGCGTCGAGGCCGGCGCCGGAGGCGGCGCCGAGGCCGGATCCAGCGCCGGCGCCAAGGCCGGATCCGGCACCAAGGCCGGAGCCGGCAGCGCCGCAGGGTACTTTGCCGGCGTAGCCGAGGCCAAAGGCGGCGGCACGGGGGCAGACCCACCCAACGGGTCCGCGGGGCCCGAAGGCGCTCCGGAGGGACCCGATGGGCCAAACAAACGGCCCATGGCCGACAGGAAGACCTGTATCTCATCCGACGTCACGTGCGGACCCAGAAAGGACGGGTAGGCCGCAGGCAACGTCGGGGGCTCCAGCGGAGCCGCGGGGGAGTGACCCCCCGCCCCCTCCACCACGTCCTGGGACCGGTTAGGGGTAGAAGACGAACGACGTCGCTTCTTTGATTTTTTATGGCGCCGTGACTTACCTGTCCCCGAGTCCGACGAACGAAGGTAACGGCTCCGCGACCGGCCTCTCGACCTCCCACGGGAGCGGGACCTTGATCGACGCGGAGCCGACTGATGGGCCTCCAACAACTTTCGGGATTGCTCCCGCAAAGCTTTCGGCGCCATGGCCCGGCAATCGGGGCACACCTCGGGGTCATGGGCGTGCCCCAAGCAGAAGAGAGACACTTTGTGCGGTTCCGCTACCGACATGTTGCGACGGCAGGCCCCACAGGATTTAAACCCGGGCATCCCTACTGCACCAGAGTCGATTACTCGACAAACAATTACCAAGTTAAAACTTTTAACTAGGGGTACTGCTCTCTCTCGGATCTGCGCTGCGTGGAAAAAGAACTGACGTCAGCGCGCGTGGGCGCGTCTAAATAGCTCCCATGACGTCATCTCGGCGACCACGACGCACGCGGAGCAGTACGACGACGCCTACCGACGCGCAGGGGTATTGCTGACGAAAAACTTTCCGGATCCAGTCTGACGCCTGGGGATATTCTAAGGTAAGGAATCTATCACTAACGTGTCTCTTTCAGATGTGCACGGTACCTATATAAGCGCCACCTCGGCGCGCTGATGTCAGTTACTTTCGCAACTTTCCAAGCCAGGAGCGTGGAGCCTTGATGAGCACTGACCACTGGGGTGACAAACTAAGGCCCCGAGAAGGGTGTCCCTTATACTGTAATCAGTTCGCACTGGGGAGGATTGGTAAGGAATCTGCGTGTGGATAGTGTTTTCCAGATAAGGCGTTACCGAAGCTAAGTAACTTGTTCATCTGATAGAGACGTCTAGCCACAAATTACCTTAGAATAGATACCCAAGCAATACGTCCCTGGAGGTGGGACTGCGAAGCCAAATAAATTAGAAAGTCCTGCTGGACCAAACTGGCTAAGTGCCGGTCACGATGGACCTGACCATCCAGGCACTAGTGCTTGGTGAATGTGTGCAGTAAAGCCCAAGCTGTTGCCTGACATGTCCAGGACTGGGGTGCCGCACGCTAATACAGTGGTCGCAGCCTTGACTCAGGTGGAGCGAGCTTCCAAGTTCTCAGGGCCTTGCTTCTTGGCCAATGCATAGCGGATCTTAATGCATAGAACAATCCATCATGAGATGGTCCTTTTCTGCACTGCCTTCCCTCTTTTTGTTCCTACATAGTCCATGAAGAGTTGATGGTCCACCTGGAATTCTTTTGGGCGGTCAAGGTAGAACGACACTGCTCTTTTTGGGTCCAGACGGTGGAGTCTCTCCTCTTTGGAGGGATGAGGCGGAGCAAAGAAGGTAGGCAAGGTGATGTTCTGGCCTACATGGAATGGAGTAACAACTTTCAGAAGTAAGGAGGCACGTGTCCGGAGAACTGGTGTGTCTGGATAGAAGGTGGTATAGGGAGGTTGTGCGGAGAGTGCCTGAAATTTGCTGACCCTTTTGGCCGATGTTATGGGCACTAAAAAGGCAGTTTTTATTGTCCAGAGTCTAACAGGACAATTGTGTAGAGGCTTGAATTGTGCACACATGAGAAAGGTGAGGACCAGGTTGAGGTCTCACTGAGGCATGATGAATGGCGCAGGAGGAAACATGCTGCAGGCCTTTAAGAACCTAGCCACAAGTGACAAAGAGAGAAGGTATGTCTGGCACTGCAAAAGTGCAGAGATGGCAGAGAGATAACCCTTAACTGTGCCAGAGCAGAGCCCCGCTGGGTCAAGGACAATGCAAACAATAGAACCTGAGATACAGGCGAAGAAAAGGGTCAACATTGTGGGAAGCACACCATGAGCAAACTTGTACCAACACCAGGTGTATACCGATTTGCTGGAGGGACACCTGGATAACATAACAAACTGGGAGGAAGGTCGAAAGCTGTGAACTGTCGCTGCTCAATCTCCACGCATGAAGATGGAGGGTGCGCAGATTTGGGTGCATAACCCTCCCCTGTTGCTATGACAGAAGATCCTCTCAAAGGGGAAGCCTGAATGGAGGACCAATGGTCATGGTCAGCAGCTTGGGATACCAGACTCTCCGTGCCCAATCCGGAGCTACAATGGTTACTTGGCTGCCATCATTCCTGATACTCTTGAGAACTCTGGCAGGAGTGGTATTGGTGCAAAGGAGTACAGGAGGCCGGAGCTCAACGCGAGTTGAAGTGTCATCCAAGCGAGTGTCACCTCGGAAACTCCTGTGTGCAAAACTGCTGACATTGCACGCTCTCGGTGGTGCTGAACGAAGCCTCACCTCACTGCTGAAAGAGACCTTATGCCACCTCCGGATGGAGACGCCATTCGCGATCCGCTAGGCATCAACGGCTGAGTTTGTCTGCCATGGTGTTCAGCGAACCTGCCAGGTGTTGAACCACCAGGTAAATGCCCTGCTGTTCCAGCCACGTCCAGAGACACAGGGCCTCTTGACATAAGGTCCATGACCCCATCCACCCTGTTTGTTGTAGTACCACATAGCGGTGATGTTGTCCGATAACACCTGAACCAACTTTTACTTGATTGAAGGAAGAAGGCTTTCAATGTCAAGTGAATTGCTCGGGGCACCAGCAAGTTGATATGGAGAACGGATTCCACTTGAGACCAGAATCCTCTGATCTTCCCCTTTCCCAGATGGCCGCCCCATCCCAGGAGTTGCGCATCTGTCACTACTATGTTGTCTGGTTGGGGAAGGGAGAGGGGTCTGCCACTGATCCAATTGTAGTTTGTTAGCCACCACTGCAGATCTTTTGCAGTTCCCGCCGAGATCTGGACCATGTCGGAGAGATTCCCCTGATGCTGTGCCCTCTGAGACTTCAGGTCCCACTGCGGAGCCTGCATTTGCCAACATGCATGAGTAAATAGCAGGATGCCATTATCTCCAACAGCCTGAGAGTCAGTCTCACCGAAATCCAGGATAGAGGCGGAATGTCCTGGACTTGCCGCTTGGGAGGATAGGCCCAAAACTGCACTGTGTCCAGAACAGATCATATGAAAGGAAGCCTCTGTGAGGGAGTCAAGTGTGACTTCGGCCTGTTGATAGTGAACCCCAGTGAGTGCAGGAGCTTTGCCGTAGTTTGGAGGTGGGATACTACTGCCTGGGGCGAGCCCACCTTCAACAGCCAATTTTCGAGGTAGGGAAAGACTGGAACCTCGAAAATCCGCCGGTGAGCTGCAACAACTGCCATCACTTTTGCAAACACCCGAGGGGCATTGCTAAGGCCAAAAGGGAGCACGAAAAACTGAATGTGCTCTTGGCCCACCGTGAACCGCAGGTATCTGTCGACAGGCAGAACAAGGATGTGGAAATATACGTCCTGCAAGTCCAACGCTACAATCCAGTCTCCCGGGTCGAGGTCAGACAGAATGTGGACAAGTGTGAGCATCTTGAACTTCTCCTTTTCACAAAAAGGTTGAGAAGGCACAGATCTATGACAGGACAAAGTCCTCTGTCCTTATTTGGCAGCAGAAAGTAGCGGGAATAACAACCAGGACATACTTCTGATGCAGGCATCCTCTCTTTGGCTCCTTTGGCCAAGAGAGGCTGCACCTCTTGATGGAGACCATTGAGAGCACTTGCGCAACCGAGTCCCATATCGTGTGGGTATAACGGCCCAGTAGGCACCCAGTGTTCACCGACCGCAGTGTTAGGCTGGCGGAAGAGAACATTCGCCTGCCAAAGTTATCCCGCCTCTTGGATTCCCTATCCAGTGGAGAGGTCATGGAGGCTTGGACCAACACACCATTCGCCTGCCAAAGTTATCCCGCCTCTTGGATTCCCTATCCAGTGGAGAGGTCATGGAGGCTTGGACCAACACACTGGCCTCTGCCAGTTCCTCGTACCAGTTGTCCTGTTGCTGATCCTCTTCTGGGGACTGGCAGCCATAGACCCCTCCCATTCATCTCCCTCTCCAGGCCTATCAAACAACTAAGACTCTGACTCTGCTTTGGGAAGCATGGACCCAGTCTGTGTTGGATGACCCCCATCCGGCTCTGTGTCGGGAACAACAATGGGGTCGGAGCAGAAGTGTCAGGACTGGAGTGGACGCTGAGGAAGGACTTGGTCTTGCCGGCGGCTCCGCTCCAGATCCAGCAAGGGATCTGTGGGGCCCGAAACATGCTGATTATGAACCCGCCGGTGTGGATCCAGGAGGGGCCCCTCCCACGCTCATGGGGCCCAAAGGTGCCCCAGAGGGGCCGGGCCACCCAAATGTGAGGCGCATGGACTCCCAAAACTCCTTCATCTGGGCGGGGGTCGCTCCGGCTTTGGTAAAGTCGGGGAAGCGTGGAGCAGACCAGGGTTCAGGTTCTGCCGGCTCACAGGGACTGGAGTGCCAACGCCCCTGCATCTCATTGGAAGTCTTCGCCAGATGCGGTGAAGCCAAACATCTCTTCGACTTCTTGTGCTTGTGGGACTTCCCCAATGACCCTAGAGTGCAGCGACGACAACCGTCGAGAAGGGCTCCGTGAACAGGACCTCAAGTGCTTTGCAGAGTCGACTGACATCGGAGAGCAAGGAGCTCAGCACCATAGGATGAATGGTGGAGCAGTCCTGTGATACAAAAGGGGATGATGGACGGAACGTTTGAGCCAATCAAACACTCACCCCCAGTCAACTGATCTGGGTTTAATCCATCATCATTCTTTAGCTCACTCCACCACCCCAGTTCAGACATGGCCATATGCAAATCAGTCTGACCCTGTGCCTTATGGGAACAGTCCAGCCCGAACTGCCAAGCCATGTCTTCCCTGGACCGGAAACAAGCATCCTAGGACCGGTTTCTGGCATTCCAGCCGTCATCAGCCAGGCTTGCTTGAATCCAGTGGCAAAGTGAGCAAGGGACCCACGTCTGGGCATACCCCCGCCAACTTAGGGCGAACAAAGCGATACAAAGGGGATGATGGACGGAACGTTTGAGCCAATCAAACACTCACCCCCAGTCAACTGATCTGGGTTTAATCCATCATCATTCTTTAGCTCACTCCACCACCCCAGTTCAGACATGGCCATATGCAAATCAGTCTGACCCTGTGCCTCATGGGAACAGTCCAGCCCGAACTGCCAGATCAGTTGACTGGGGGTGAGTGTTTGATTGGCTCAAACGTTCCGTCCATCATCCCCTTTTGTATCGCTTTGTTCGCCCTAAGTTGGCGGGGGTATGCCCAGACGTGGGTCCCTTGCTCACTTTGCCACTGGATTCAAGCAAGCCTGGCTGATGACGGCTGGAATGCCAGAAACCGGTCCTAGGATGCTTGTTTCCGGTCCAGGGAAGACATGGCTTGGCAGTTCGGGCTGGACTGTTCCCATGAGGCACAGGGTCAGACTGATTTGCATATGGCCATGTCTGAACTGGGGTGGTGGAGTGAGCTAAAGAATGATGATGGATTAAACCCAGATCAGTTGACTGGGGGTGAGTGTTTGATTGGCTCAAACGTTCCGTCCATCATCCCCTTTTGTATCGCTTGGTGGAGCAGTCCTCGCAGGTCTTGAAAGTCATGGTTCTGCTCCACGCACCACAAACACACCAAGCGGGGGTCTGTCACCGACATTTGTCTATGACTGGCCCCCATGGTTTGAAACAAGATGGTTTATTGGGAGACATAATATCACACAAGGAGAAAATTCTCCAAAAAGTTCGATAAAACATCATAAAAATGCAAGGCAAAAAGTGACTGAGGGGAAGCTCAGATCGGATCAGCGCTATCTGTTGCGGAAAGGAAAGAACTGACGTTAGCACACTGGAGTGGCGCCTATATAGGTATTGCGCACGTCACTTCAGGCATGGATGAGAACGCTGACACCAAGCCAAACGACACCACCTACCCACGCGCAGCGGTACTGCTCCAAAATCTTCATGATCCAGTCTGACGCCTGGGATATTATAAGGTAAGAAATCTGTGGCTAGAAGTTTCTATTAGACAAGCCATCAACGATGCATCCATCACAACTTTCAGTTTTGGGTTCTGCAGGGAGATTGGTCTGCCGCAGGTCCAGTTGCATTCAAACTGCCTAGCGGCCGCTCCTCCACTTAGTCGGAGGAGCGTTGCGCCCCCCCCCAGCATCTGCACATTTTTTTAAATAAAATGATAAAAAAACAGGGTTAGTATCATTTTATTTCTCTCTCCCGGGTGAGTATTGGGGGCGGGGCCATCACGGGGGCAGTCACGGAGGGCGAGTGTTGTGCACAAACACACCAAGCGGGGGTCTGTCACAGACATTTGTCAGTGCGCATGTGGGTTTGGCCGGCCGTCTCAGGATGGCCAAACTGACATGCGAACTGAAGCCGTCTCCAACCCGAGCTACGTTGCCGGGTTGGAGACAGCAGGCACTAGCTCCCAGTCTCTCTGGGAGTGCTAATCGAGGGCGCTTAGGCCAATCTTGGCGCTGCTCTCATGCAGCATGAGAGCAGCGTTAGGATTGGCCGCAGGGGATTCTGGGAGCCTGTGCTGGTGAGGACCAGAAGAGCGGCATGCAAGTTATTTTGTTTTTTTATTGTTGTCATTTTTCTCCCCCCACCCCATCCCGCCACCCAGCCCGGACACCAGCTTCTACTGAAACATCCACCACTGCAGGTCTTTCTCAGTCTCCTTCGACACCTGGATGGACAAGCCCACTGAGAATTCAGATCCCACTGCAGGGCCTGCACGTGCCACCTGGTGTGGTCTTAAAGCAGGATGCAGGAGACCAAGAGGCCCAGTAGCCTCAGAGACACTTTCACGGAGACCCAGGTCAAGGGTTGAAACATCAGGGTCATAGCCTGAATGTCCTGGACTCGCTGAAGTGGAGGAAAGGCTTGGAAGAGCACCATATCCAGGGTGGCTCCGATGAAGGGGAGCCATTGTGAAGAGGTCACGTGTGACTTCGGCACATTGATAGAAAAGTCAGATGATGTCAACAGGTCGGCCGTTGTCTGGAGGTGGCTTACAACTGCTTGAAGCAAGCCTGCCTTCAGGAGCTAGTCACTGAGGTATGGGAAGACTGATACTCACAACCTCAACAGATGAGCTGCAGTCATCACCATTACCTTCATGAACACTGAGGTGCCCTGGTAAGGCCAAAGGGGAGCACCAAGAACAGAAAGTGCTCTTGTTCCTCAAACTGCAGGTAGCAATGGGAATGTAGAAATAGGCGCCCTATTATCCAACGTCACCGTACAGTCTCCTGGATCTAGGACAGACAGAACTTTGGCCAGGATGAGCATTTTGAACTTGTCCTTCCAGAGGAAGAAGTTCAGAGGGTGAAGATTTACATTGGCCCGAACACCTCCATCCTTCTTTATCACCAGGAAATAATCACGATCTCTGATCATGGCTCTCTATCGTTCCCCTTTGCTGAAAGAGCCTGAACTGCTTGATGGAGTATGAATAAGTGGTCCTCAGAAGGTGTTGTGGTGTTACAGGCATATCCATCGAGTGGAACAGGAAATGTGTGGAGCAGCCCTGTTGCACGATCTGGTGTACCCATTGCCCCTACCTGGAGGTGAAAGGGGATGCAACCTCCGACCAGGCGACTGTGTGCCGCCAAGGGCAAATTAACGTGGTTTTGCAGCGGCTGCAGGGAGTGGAGGGGCAGCTGGGGTATGTGTAGCAGATTGCCCCTAGGGGCTTGGATGTTGTCGGCCTGTTCCCTGGCTTCTTCCTGAAAGAACTGAGATGATCTGTTGCTGTGGAGGCAGGTTTTGGTGTTGCCTCTGTTGGTATCCCCTGCCGAAACCTTGCAAGGGGCAAAATGCTGGGGTAGCTGCTGAGCAGGCTTAATGAATG
Organism: Calotriton arnoldi; assembly: GCA_963921515.1. Classification (NCBI taxonomy): domain Eukaryota; kingdom Metazoa; phylum Chordata; class Amphibia; order Caudata; family Salamandridae; genus Calotriton; species Calotriton arnoldi. The sequence goes on along the minus strand of CAWUFW010000686.1, from coordinate 1,511,091 downwards.
AATGAAATGCTACTTCTAAAGCACAAACAGCTGCTGCCAAGGAAGCATTCCACTGCTGCCAGCAGGTAAAACCTTTCCTGACACTAAACATCCTTAAAAAAAGGTTTCCAGATCTTTTTGTAACTGAACTTCTAAACTGGTGTCCCTTAACTCTTTAGGCAGACCATTCCACAGCCTCGCTGCCAGAAGGCAAAAAGAATGACCACCTCTACTGGCCTGCCGCACTCTGGTAATGGAAAGAAGTCCCTGATTGAAGAAGCTCATATCTCTACAGTCAATACATTTGCTAAATTTCCTGCAAAGATAGAGAGGCACCTTTTTATGAATGGCTCTGAAGGTAATCAACATAACCTTAAAAATAACTCTTTTGTTCACCGGGAACCAATGGAGCTTCTTTAGTCTGGGCCCTATACACCGTCTTCTTGGGCAATTTAAAGTTATGCGGGCTGCCATGTTATGCACCAGCTGTAGTTTGTTTAGCAACCTTGAGGGGATCCCCAAGTAAAGAGAGTTGGAATAATCCAACCAGGAGATCACCAGAGTTTGAATGATAGGCTTCCTTTTGTAAGCAGGTAAGAATTTTAAAGTCTTTTGTAAAGACTTGAGTACCCCAAAACAAGTTGCAGTAATCTTCCGGATTAGTGGTTTCAAGGGGAGATCCTTATCAAATTTTACCACAAGGTTTCTCACCACTGGAGTAGGGGGATCTCCGAGGTCTTTTGGTCATAGCCTCAGGAGATTTAAAAAAAGAGGGGTTTCCAAATACTAGAATTTCCTGTATATTGGAGTTCAACTTAAGAAAGCTCTGTTGCATCTAACTAGCTACAATGGTAAGGAAACCCTGGAAACATTCCACCCTTGGGTCATTCACCTGCTAGAAGGAGAACAAAAGTTCTGTGTCATTGGCCTACTAGATCATATTGAAGCCTCAAGGTTCTACCACCTTGGCCAAAGGTGCCATGTAGAACTTAAACAGAGTGGGGCTAAAGTCTGAGCCATGAGGAACACCTTAAAACCTGGAAGGTGGGGGTGGGGGTGGACCGCCTGAGCTCTATCTGATAAAAAGGATTTTATTCATAGGTTGGCTCTACTCTTCACCCCGACTGCCTCCAGACGTTCCAACAGGATAAGACATAGTGTCAAAAGCAGCTGACTGGTCCTAAAGGATGACGACTGCCTCATTGCCTCTATCTAAGCTACATTTTATGAACTTGGAGACCTCTAAGGACTAGGCCTAGGGAGTAAGCAGTGGCCTAGCTCTCTTTAACCCTTTCTGAGGCCGAGTCCGCTTTTGCTCTAAACAGCCAAGAGCAGTCGATGGGCATGCCCATCAAGGACTGCTGGACATCTGAAGAAAAGGCTGTGGAGTGAATCCAGTTGTGGCGATGAAGCACCACACTGGCGACCGAATAAGCGTACTGTGGTGCGTCCTCAAGTATGTTGCCTTTGACATATTGGTCTTGGTCATCATCATAGAAGGGGACGTATGTGTCAGGTTCAGATTGGGCAGATTGTCTAGGTCTGGGTGGAAGAGAATGAGATTATGAGTCTAATAAAACAATCAGTTCCGTTTGACATCGGTACTGGTGTCGATGTCTGAATCAATGTAGTTGGCCTTAGTGCAGAGAGTGACATCAGACATGGCGCTGTGGGTGGCATCAGATGCGCCACTGGAGTTGGTGGAGCTGAACTTGAGGAAGGGGCCACTCTCGATTCGTGGGGGACAGTTAGAATCTGGGTGTTCTGCTGGCCGTAACCCAACTGGAAGTACCCATGGATCCTTGGGGACTGAAGGTGTGCCAGAGGGACCCGATGGGGCACCAAAAATAGTGTCTATAGCCTGTTTCAGCTCTTGGACCTGTTGTGGTGTTCCTGATGGCCAGGGGTATTCAGCGTGCATCGGGACGGGTGCTGCAATCGGTTCCGACGTGGAGGACGGACTTCGACGCCTAGATTTGCCTGGGGAGTCACGCAACTCCGAGTGGTGTGGGTGGCGGGCGATGAAGACCCATGCCTGGATGTCTTCTGTTTCTTGGCTTTTTTCAACTTACCTGAAACTTGTGGCCTCAATGACGATTGATCACAAGAGCTGTCTAGGAAGCGAGAGCGTATCCACACTCTTGACTCCAACCAAGATCACTTCCTCAGCTTTGATTGTGAAGTTCGGCAATGGCGAGTTTTGGTTCATGCTCACGAATAGGCTTAAGGTTCATTTTCCTGCAGCAGTCTCATGAGGCCGAGTCGTGTTTGGAACCACGGCACCAAGGACACACATTGTGGGTGTCAGTCACTAACTTTGGACGATAACAGTTGTGACACTGCTTAAAACCTGTTTTTTTAGGAGAGAAATACTGCCCACTGGCAAGTTTTAGAGGGAACAAGACTGTCAGAATGACAGGACTCAAAAGGTCTGGATACGCGTCGTAAGGAGCAGAAAGAAAGGTACTGATGTCAACACGCAGAGGTGGCACATGTAAGTGTCCCCAAATGTCCGATGTGGGCCACGACGGACTCGCTGAGCAACACGACTCCACCTACCGATGCGCAGTGGAATTGCTAGCAAAATTTCCAGATAAAGTCTGACACCTGGGTAAATTCACAAGGTGAGGAATCTGTGGTTAGAAATCTCTATCAAAAAGATTAGACAAGGAGTGTCTAGCTTTGACACAAATGTGGGCAATAATGGGTGAATTTCCAAAATATCAAATATAGTTATTGTGCATAAAATTTATTATTTTTTTAAAATGTTTTTATTTATTTTTCGAAAAATTAGCCAAAACATCAGCAGGTGTATCTCATATGTTACAAAATTAGGATTGTAATCTTTAACCACTATTTGTGGAAATGCAAACCAAACCATAAAATCATTCCTTATGACCTTTCCCCCCGCAATCCCATCCTATACAATAGACATGTTCTATGTAGCGTGTCCCCTTGGTGGAGCCAGAGTGTGTTGCGCCAGTTGTTTAGACCCTTGTGTGCTAAACTGCGTCTCATTCGGGCCCTCATCCATCAACTCTAAGCCATAATAATTCAGCCACGGCTGCCATATATTCTTAAACTTCCTGGGGCACCCACTTGCTGTGTATACCGTTTTTCCGCACCCATATACAAGTCCATATTTGTCCGCCATTCAGTCACGGTGGGTAAGACTGCACTACCCCAGTATTTGGCAATATCCCTCTTAGCAACTATGAGGCCTAGATTGCTCAGTAGTACTTTGTGTCTGGGAAGATCAACATCTGTGTGTATCCCTAGAAGAATATATTTTGGATCCATTGGGATCTGTGTTTCGAGTACATTGTTAAGCTCTTGCACTATCCTTATCCAATACCTGCGTATTAGTTGGCACTCCCAGAGAGTATGGATATAGGAACACTTCTCTGTACTACAACGTAGACACTCTGGGGTCTCTGCTCTGCCCATGGCGTGGAGTCTCGCTCTGTCGAAGTATGCCCTATGTCAGACTTTGAACTGTATTAGGCGTAGCCTAAGTTTAATCGCTACTTCTCTGGGAGACATTAACGCCATTTCCCAGTCAATATCTTCCAGCGCACCAGTAGTGTCCTCCCATTTATTTCTAAGTGGCGACAGTGTATCAGGAATGGTATTAATTATCGTTTTGTATGTCCAGGACACTGCCTTTTCCAGTATTTCTTCCTGTAGCAATCGGCCTTCTAACGGCACATATTCAGGGATGTCTGTTATCTCGGGTCTTTGCGCTCTCCAGGCATGTTGGAGTTGTACGTATCTGTATTGTTGCTTTTGGACAAACTATACGCCTGTTGGAGCTCTGGAAAGGTCATGATTTCTCCCTTCCGTAATATGTCCCCTATTGTTGTGATCCCAATTGTGTTCCACTCTTTAAAGCCCTGCAGTTTCGCCAACTCAGGCAGCCGCTTACCCTCCCATAACGGTGTGGATTTAGTTAATCTCTTTTCCCATTTCATTTGTTTCTCCGCCCCTTTCCAGGCTTCAATCACCCTCTGCGTTGCGGGTAATAAACTTCGCGTTCCAGGTCCTCCATAAATGTAGTGTAGGTGGGAGTGTTTCTGAAATTGTAGCCTCTCTAGAGTGTACGTAGAGTGGTCGCCAGGTGCATGCCCCCATTCATTAATAACTATTAGGTGCGCTGCCCTATAGTAGGCCAGTATGTCTGGGAGGGCAATACCCCCATTGTACTGACTGCGCTGCAGAGTTTGAAGTGCTACTATCGGGTGGCCCCCGTCCCATAGCAGTGTACGCACCTCGTCGGTGATTGCCTTAAAGATCGTGTCTGGGATTTTGTGGTACGTGTTTTGAAGGATTTAGAGCAGTTTGGGGAGCGTGATCATTTTGTACATAGCTGCCCTCCCTAGCAGTGTCAGGGGGAGACGTCTCCATCTGGCAACGTCTTCTCGGAATTCCTGTAGGACCCACTTGATGTTATGCGTAAGGCAGTCAGCTTCATTCGTGGAGATATACAAACCTAAGTATTTGAAGCCCTCCTTGGCTATATGTAAATGTTCTGGTATGGAGTACATGGCCGTGGTGTTGCCGATTGGGTAGAGGCTGGACTTCCCACCAGTTAATGTTATATCCTGCATATGCACCAAACTCTTTAACTAGGCGGAATATGAGAGGTAGCGTTGTGTCGGGGCTGGAGATGTACAGTAGGATATCATAACTGTGCATATAATTAACCCAAATCTTAATAATTTACACAGACAGGGTTATTGTTACAACCTTGTATGAACCAGCCCCCTTCAGATCAACATTAGATCATCTTCGTTTAGACTAGTAGAAGAAAGAAAAAAGAGACCAGACAAAGGGATAAACTGCTAATGCACTGGTTGATCCTTTATTGGCTTAACTTGTTCATTAACAGTTGGGTGGTGCAAGGTTACCATACACAGTTAGATCAAATCTGCATTGCACACCTATGCTATACAGCAAATGGATTAGAATTAGTACAAATACATGAAATATATTTACATTTTGTATACTCAAGCCCCAAACATCATATATTTACAAAATAAAACATGGAAATGGAGCTGGGAAGTTAAATATATGCATTAAATCACAAGACATGCGGAACACACCTCAGAAGTGCCCATTAGACATATATAGTGCCCAGAAGTTCCCATTGACTAAGGGATTAGTGCCCTGTATGTTTGAGTGTAGTCACCATAAAAGCAGTAAAGTTGGACAAATTCCATCAGAATCAAACACTTTGATATTTATTTCTCCTTACCAAAGGTAAATAGCACTGACTTATCAAATAACCCCTATATAACTTCACAAAGATATTTCTTCAAAGACCATTCCAGCCTTCACCTAAATCCTCCTATTTCAAAGTAATCAATCAGGATTACCAGGTAGATCTGAGGAGTTGAATGCCAAAATGTATGCCACCTCTCACCACCTTGTAACACCAGACGCAGCTGTATATATATGGACTTAACCACTTGGAAGGTTCATATTTAACACATTGGTTGGCGACCCAATAGCATGCAGCACTGCATTACCACTGTACACTCACCCAAGCAGGGATGATACTGTGCATTTATTCCCGAATCCCAAACCCCTAAAATAAGTCCAGATTCAAAGTATGCAGTTCTGCATTATATAACCAAAAAAACTGCAAAGTATAGAAAAAGTTCTATGCACTCTTCTGTTGGGAGACCATACACTCAGGGCACACATGAAGGCAGCTCAAACTCACTTTAATTATGAGCAAGCTGGGGGTTCAGGAATGGCATTTGGAACAAATATCTTATTACCTCTTCATATGATTAGTTGATGGTGGTTACTACGTTACAATGAAGTACGTGGAGAATGCACATCAGGCACAAGATTGGGACACAATGAAAAAAATGCAACAAGAGAAGGTTTAAATCCAGTTAACAATACATTCAGCAGCAGTAGACCCTTCCTTCTGCACAGTAAATCTGTATTAAAAAACATTTTAAAATCAAAAATAAGCAATGGGGAAGAAAGGCAGCACTAATAAAATACAGAGTCCCAGAGAGAGAAAAACAGAAGAAAGCACATTTTCCTTCCTTATTTAAAAGGTTTCTGATAAAATAAATATGTATTACAAAAGTTTCAACAAAGAATAAACTATCTAAATATCAGTATAGCAGCAACAGTGTCTGAATGCCTTTCATTTGTGCCCTTTCACCTTCTCTGTGCTCTTCTTAGGAGCTGCTAGGCTGTCAGTAACAAATCCTCTCACGGGATGTCAGTAATTATCTATTGTCGACTCTCTATAAATAGATTAAATTAATAAAGTGCATTATCTCTAAAACTAAAACTAGTTATATCATTGTTAAAAACGTGCACACCTGAAGGACTCCAAGTTCTTATACTTGGAAGCAGGGGTAAGTATCTCTATAGTAGGCAGAAGTGATGGAATGCTCAGAAACACAGCTGCAGTTTACACCAGGCACTAGCTACCTCTGCGAACACAACTGTTAATGTAAGCCTTATTCAAAGCAGTGGTGGCAGACTGAAAGTGGAAGAAGGTGGGCGAGGGCATCCTGGATAGAACACGGGTGGATAGTACACCTCTTGTAGTACCTTTAATATAGCAAATTGTAAGTCGTGTCAAAGTACAGCATGTGAAAATAGTGGTGTCTTTCAAAAAGTACTGGAAATTGAGCCAAATCTCTAAAGTAGCGGGTCAAAGACTCATGTGTGATACTTGTAGGTACTCCGACCCCCACCTTGTACCTCTCGTTCATCCCTGTTAATTAACAGACATTGATCTGGGAAAATGAAAGATGAAACAGAAGAGAAAGGATGAAAGAAAGGAAATCGGAACAGCACACGTATGATTTGTTGCATGCATATTTGAGTCTTGCTGGACAGCTACTATCATCAGCAAAAGTGGATCCGTATAATATAAAGCGTTTTTAGAAACCTCTTTTAGTCGTGCAGAACATCAGATGTACACGCCAGCCGAATCTGGGCAGAATATTTTACAATATTTGTAACATGCATCTTCCACCTCTGCTGGACAGCGGTAGAAGGACAACTCTGGTGATTATCAACTTAATCAGAGAAGTATATTCTACAAGTTGTATGTGTAATACCTCTAGATTGCAGGAGAACCACTGTTTAGTAATACCTCTACAGTATATGTATACATCACCGCAGCATTAAATCAAAAATAGCCAAAATAGGTTTGTGACTTGAAAAGTGACAGGCTGCATCTAAAATTCAAGGCCTTCAAAGAGAGAGTTGGCTGCTTTATTGGCCTACATGCAATGCTATAAAACAATTTCCACAAGGATTGACATGGATACCCTTGCTGTCAGATAATGGGCAAAAGAGATATTCAGTTCCCTATAACAAACACTCAGCCACCTACTGTTATACAGAAGTACAGATGAGTCCTGCACACTATTTCAGAGACTTGTCCTTCGTAGAATGGAACAGTAGCTTATCTATGTTGCAGAGGTTAAAGGTCGTCTGGTGACAGGTTTTACAAATATGGCCCTTGCAAGACCCTCAATCCTAAAGTCTCAGCTCTCTGTCATTAATTGGCTTGAATTGGAAACAACCCAAGGGAGACGACGTGAGAGCAGATGATATTCGTGCAGAATACAGGAAAAGAAAACACCATAGTGTGAAAGGAAATAGGGTGGTGTGAAAGAAAACGGTGCATTGGCAGAGCATTATTCTGCTGGGTACATGGGTAACAAATAAGGAATGAAGCTAGCAGAGGATATATAAACTGAAAGAGTGAGCCTAAAAGATGCTTTCACCTAACTACTATATAGCATTAAAACGAGGCAATATTCCCACAGGTCTTGAATACAGAGTGCTGAATTCAACTGTACCTCTAATTTATAACTGCAAGCAAGGTTAGTAGAACTCAGTAATCAAGCTTCAGTAGGCAATGATATTTAGACTGTCAGATGTACTACTAAAATGTGACATGCTGAGACTGGGGAAAGGAATGGCACCATTCAAGGAAAATGCCAAATCCAAGTAGAATTTCAAACTATTTCCCCCTTACATACTTATATTTATGTCTCCAGACAGACATGCTCATGGGAGTTGGAAAGAACCTTACACCAAGTTCTGAAAACTTGCTCAGTGGGTTGTTTGGCCCCTGGCATACAGATCCAGAAACATGCTCAGTAGGATGGTTGGCCTCTGGCATACAGCTCTGGAAACTAGGTCGTGGGATATCTGGCCCGTGGCACATCAGCTTTGGAAACATAGTCAGTGGGTTGGTTGGCCCCTGGCATCCTGTTTCGGAAGATTGTCAGTGGGATGATTGGTTCCTGGTACCCAGTTTCAGAAACATGCTCAGTGAGTTGGCTGGTTCCTCCCTTTCAGCTCAGAATAACATGCCCAATGGTTAGGGCTGCATCTGTTTCTGGAAACTCCTCAAGTTGGATTGTCCTTTTTTGGCTCCATACACATTGACTGGATCTTAAATATAACTGAGAATACATTCTCATTGGTTAGGTGGCTCCTTGTGACAAGTGCTTGGTTGATTGACCTCGTTATTCGACTCAACCCCAGTGACTGATTAAACCCCACCCAAGCCATCTTATGTTGGAAACGCGGTTTCATATCGGAACATATCCTTGTTGATTTTGATGGCCCATGTCGCATATCTCTCGACATATCAGTGGGGTCAAACACATCAGGCCCTGGTCCTGTCGTTTGGAGTGCTTAATGGCATATTACTTTACAGTCACCAAAATGGGCTGGTCGGTTTTTCTCTCGATATATATCCTTGGTGGGTTTGGTTAGCTCTGATATCGGGCTAACAACATATGCTCTGTAGACCTCAAGGCATCGCTTTCCTCCGTGCATGTGTTAAAGGCTGTACAGAATCAGTTTCAGAACACATGCTCAGTTGGATTTTTGGCCCCTGACGTGTTACAAGGTAATGGAAAATGAACTGCGAAATCAGACTCTCTCCCAGGCTACAAACATTGCTGATAACATGATCAATGCCAAATGTACGCACGATTCCTGAACCTTATGTGCAATATATCTGAGCTGAATAGTAAACTATCTTCAAGATATTGGTTTTGTGCGTCTACTGCTCCACTCCTAGATCTAGGTAGCTGTGAGTACAAAGCGCATAACCTGGAATTCGATGGCAGAGAAAGACAATTAGGCTGGCTGTTAATTTTCCGCCTGCTTTTTTTTTTTTTTAAACCTACAGATGCAAAATGAATTTTTTCTCTGGGTCTTGCTCACATTTGAAACTAGATGAAATCTCCTCACCTCTAGTGCTGTATTGTTCAAAAAAGGGATCAAAAGTTAACGCACAAATTCAAGCCATGAACAGCTAAAGTAAATATTTCCAGTCCCGGAAGCGCCCCGACTGTCAATTACACCGGAGGTCCAAAAATGCCCTATAGTAGTGTACCTGCTGTCTGTCGATCCGTGTTAAACTCATGAAATGTCGCCTTGTTTTTCTGCCTCTCTTTTCCACATTCTGACACTTTTAAATACTGTGCTTGCCTACAGTATCCAACAAGAATATTCTGCTACCAATCTGTTTATTCAGGTACCTGAAGTCTCACTTATTCCTCCTTCATCACTAGCTTACATATTCCTGGAAAGCTCTCAGAGCACACATATCCACCGCATCCTGCTGTACCAAAATCAGTAGCAGCTTGTTTCAAAGCAAAGACAATTGTGTTTCAATTCTACAAGCACACATTAAATGGGCCTTTACTATTCTGCATCAGACCTACAACCACCTGTCACAGGATGAGCTACTAGCAAGAGAAAAAGGACTGTGAGGGTGATAGGGTGCTGTCCTCAGAAGTCCTCTGTGTGTGTCAAAGGAGGCTGTGACAGAGGACAACGCTAGGCAGGGCCACTCACTGGTCTAGAGAAGAAAAGATCACAAAAACAAGATTTAAAGCAGAAGCAAATACAGCACATTGGACTTCAGTGGCACTTTCTTAGTACCACGCTCCCAGAACACTTCTGTACAAGGATAGTACAGAAGGACGGAAGCGAAGCAGGGACAGAAAACCCAATGAGTGGAAACATTAAACAACCCTTAGCCATGAAAGGAGTGTTTCCCTACACCACCCTCGGAGGGTCTTGGCCATAAAGTGGATGTTTTGCTGAGCAGCCAATACTTTGATCATTCAGATTCTGGATTTTGTGTAGTGTTCGCTTATTTCAGCTCTTATATGTAAAGACCATTGTTATAAATGTGCGTGCTGAAATGTTCCTAAGCTGATGTCACTTTGCATTTCAAAACAATAGAGCCTTGGTGAATAAATGCAAAAAGAGAGATAGGTGGTGAATTTGGTTTTGGAAGGGAAGAGAGTTCGAGAGATGTATGGAAGGGGGAATATGTGTGATGGTTTGTGGCACAGTGATAGGTGTCATTAAGATGGAATGAATTAGTGAGCTGCATAAAAGCACCCTGTCCTATAAATGAGAGCGCGACCGCTTGAAGCTAATTTGTCATGAATTTGTTGCGTTTCCCAGTTAAAAGTATGCATTTGCACTCAAAAATATATTCACAAACCCTCAAGAACTAGTAAATGCCTTGCCCTATATAAGGAAGTAATGGGGCATAGAATATAAAATGTCTAAGGGAAATAAAATATGAGGCAGATAGGGGAATATGAAATACAGGAGTTAATGGCTGCAGGGCTAAAAGTCAGTAGGAATAATATGGGGGCTCTTAGACTAAGTAAAGGATTATATTGGATATACTGGAACTAAGGGTGAAATGTTTCTCTCTCTAGCTCTCTCACTCTCTTCATCATGCCTTCAATGCTGGTACATAGGTACGCACATATGCATGCCATGAGCATAAAGGACAGAATATTTGCCCTGAAAGGAGAGACATGGTCCGAGGTTGAACTGAAGACACATCCAGGTCACTTGAGGCATCATGTTATCTCCCACCCACCCATTTAAGAAGGAGAAGTAAAGATTTGGTCAGTAAACCAGTAAGTTAAGGAGTGCATAGTTAGACACTTGCTGCAGAGCTACCTGGTCACCACACTCTTGAGTTCTGCCAAATCTCAGAGGAAGTTTCAGTGATACAGGCCAGTATCGCAGATAAGATAAGAAAGACCAGTGGTCCTGTGCACTGCACGCTAGTGAAATCACCCTATTATAAACTCAACACAGCAAACACTGCCACAGGACCTTGGCAAGAAGCAGATGGTTGTGCTCTGACCATCTTACGGCAGAACTCTTATAAGAGTGCACACACAATAATTCAGTATAGCAAAAGAGGATGTAGATTAGACTAATTGTTAGTATCATTTCTACAACAAAGATATGCCTCATCTTTAGAAGACACTCATGCTGCCATGAGGCTATTGTAATGCCTATCGGAGGGTGTCTTGGCAACACATTTGTGGGTTGGACCATACCTGGTGCTCTGGGTCCCTTCCTGACATGGAAACTTCCACCATGATACTCAGACCTCCAATACGACACCTAAGGGATGCCCATGTTACTGACAAGATGCAGACACTCCCAACATGGTTCTCATGCCCCCCAACATGATACCAAGTTCTCATCATGTTGCCCAGTCACCCAAAAAATGCTGCCACACTAGCACAGCATCCAGTGCACCAACATTTCAAAAGACACCCACAAGTTGTGAAACCAAGCAGTACAGATGGAAACGAATATGTTTATAAATCTGAACATGGTGATGTGGGTGCTGGAGAGGGAGATGGAGAAAAATAAAAGAATCTTGGTTCTACAGGAAATAAAAATCATAAAAAATAAAAACTCCACTGAAGATACAAACAGTTTGATGCCGGAACAAAGTGGGCAAGGAATGCAGAGATATCTTTAAATAAAAAAAAAAAAAATAGGCTGCAGGGAGGGGGATAAGGATTTTTTGTTCTTTCTTCTATTCTTGTTTGGTTTGGCGACATGCTACGATTAAAGCACCTCAGCTCAAGTGAACGGGGTGAGAGCAGAGAGAGAACGCCACAGGTTTTACAGACAAGAGAAACCATCAAGAATTACAAAGGGAGACAGGAGTGTGGGAGGAGAGCATTAGGGTCATAATGAAGGAGTTGTAGGCTTGTCAGTACTTCAAGGGTCCAGTGCGCCTCCGGGCAAGCTTTGACCTGCAAAAATGAAAAAGGACATAAGAGCAAAATAACAGACAACACTTCTCACTACTACCGGTTAATTCAAAGAATTTATCGATCTAAATGCAGATAACACAACAGGATCTAAAACTGATGTTAGACCTTAGACTCCCGAGGCGTGAGCCGGGAGTGAAAGCATAGCGTTTGCACATTCCATTGTCTGTTTTAAAATTATAGTGTTTGTATACTTAATCGGCGGTTTTTAAAAGCATTTTATGTTCACATGAACCTGTTTTAGATTGCTTAAATTGTTAAATTGTTTGAATCTGCCTCAGTAACTGGACTTACTTCTGCTGCTTTGTGCTGCTTGAAGGCTGCTGTGAGGGGGGCAAAGTCCGCGGTACGCTCCGTGATCGCGGGGCCACCATTTTGGGGGTAGTGTAGGTCAGCGGGCTAGTTCTCATACCCTTGACACTACATATGGAGGCGCTAACGCGACCGCGCAGCGGACGCGCGCTGCGGGCACGCCGCTGGCGCGCCAAAGGCGCGCCTAAGGCAAGCCCGTCTGCGCCCGTCCGCCGCCAGACCCCCTGCCCAACCTACAGTTGACCCACTCAGGTATTCTCGCGCCGAGCTTTCGTCGTTGGACATGAAATGCCCTACTCTGGCTCGGGTGACCCCGGCCGGTTCCTTTAAGTGCCAGCATTGCTCTTTTCAACTCCAAATAGAAGAGTCAGACCCACTCCCTCCTGACCTTGCTGAGTTTAAGTTCCTAAGTCTTAATTGTCGGTCGCTTGCGAAGCACCACGGTGAGATCTTTGACCTACTAATGGATGAGACTCCAGATGTATTATTTTTAACGGAGACGTGGCTCACGCAGGACTCTGTTGCGGAGTCCTGGCTGGCTCTCCCGCAAGGTTTTATCATGAATCAAGTTAACAGATCAGGAAACAGAGGGGGTGGTATTGCAGTAATTTTAAGGAGTCATACCACTGCAGTTTTATTAAGGAGGACATCCCTGACTGCGAAAGCGCTCTTTTCAAAATAACGTTAAACCACAACCTCACTGTCACTGGTCTTCTTATTTATCGACCTCCAGGGCCATCTAAAGTGTTCAGGGAAGAATTGTTGAATAAAGTTACCCTCTTCGCGAGTAAAGCGGCAAATTTTACTATCTTCGGCGACCTTAACCTACATCTCGATAACGTTGGCAAATCGGAGATCGCCAGTTTTCTGGCAGATTTAGAGGCCTGTCAGCTGGCTCAATGTGTCCCTAAGAGCACACATGTTGCAGGTCACCTGTTGGACCCTATATTTTCCAACCTGGGTACTTTAAAGGTTTTGTCGCCGATCCCCATGGTCTGGACAGATCATTTTCTCATTTCTTTCTCCCTGCGGTGGCTAGGAAAACCGGTTTTGAATTGCCCTGTACCAGTCTTAAAACGTCCCTGGCACAAGTTAGACACTAACTATTTCTTAGATGTATTGTTAAGCCACAAGCCCCAGCTACCACCTGACACTGAAGATGCAAATACGCGATTCCAGAATTGGCTGACGCTAGCTTTAGACAGCTGCACCCCTGCCAAATTGAGTGTAAAAAGAAGAGGGCAGTCTAATCCCTGGTTCAACGACTCGCTGATTAAAGCCAAAAAACACTGCAAACAACTCGAGCGCGCCTGGAGGCGCACTTATGATGCTGAAGCAAAAAATAAATACAGGGCATCCATTAAGCTCTATCATAAACTGGCCCGGAGAGCCAGAGCAGAGTTTATAGCTGGAAAAATCTCGGCGAGTGATAACCCCTCAAACAATCTTCACCCTGCTCAAGGTCATGAAGAGCTCTGGGCTGAAGGTGGACTCTCCCATCACCTCAAATCTTCAGTGTGACGACCTGGCCTGCTACTTTCTGAACAAGGTGGAGAAGATATATAAGAGTCTCCCTCCGGCCACTTGCACCACTGATCTCATGGAAAGGCATGGGAACATTGGATCCACTGGGGTTAGTGTACTCTCGTCTTTTCCCTTACTGCCCCTCACTGATTTTCAGTCTCTTTGTCTGAAAATTAAATCAGGCTCTCCAGCCGACCCTTTGACACCTGCTCACTTTCGTCAGTTTCATACCCTTATTGCGCCAGTGAGCAGGGATTTGGTTAATCTATCTCTAACTACTGCGTCCGTACCATCTGCGTGGAAGCACGCTAAAGTTATACCTCTTCTGAAGAAACCGTCCCTGGATCCATCCGAGCTGGGTAATTATCGTCCTATATCTCAGCTGCCCTTTTTGGCTAAGATGGTAGAATCTCATGTAAATACCATCCTTACTGAGTTTATCGAGAGTAATGAAATCCTAGATTCCTCACAAAACTGTTTCAGATCTCGCCACAGTACCGAATCAGCTCTGTTGGCAGTGACGGAAGAAATCCGTGGCAGCCTTGATGTCGGTAATTCTGCAGCCTTGGTTCTTTTGGACTTAAGTGCCGCCTTCGACACTGTCTCCCACGTGATACTTTTAAATCTTCAGAAAAAGGAATTAGGGGGTCGGCCCTGGCCTGGTTTCGTTCCTTTCTGGAGGGTAGATCTTTCCAGGTCCTGGTGCCACCTTTCCACTCTCGGGAGTACGCCCTGCAACAGGGGGTGCCACAAGGCTCAATACTGAGCCCCTTACTTTTCAACATATTTGTCCAACCCCTAGCAGCGGTGGCTAAAAGTAGAGGGTTGTCGGACGACACCCAATTGGTTATTGCCTTCTCAAAGAAATGTAACCACAACCTCGTGAAATTTAAGGAGGACTTGTTGGTGATCGCGGACTGGATGGCTTCAAACTGCCTGCAGCTTAATGCCAGTAAGTCTGAAATTCTGCTGTTCGGGAGGGACCGTGATATGTGGTCTGAGCAATATTGGCCAGATCGATTAAAACTAGCACCCTCGCCTAAAGAGGCAGTTAAGAATCTCGGTGTTTGGATTGACAGTGGTCTCTCCTTTGACACCCAATCTAAATCAGTAGCAGGGACCTGCTTTGCGCTCTTGCGAGGATTAAAACCTCTACTTGGCTTCTTTGATTCGAAAACTCGTCAGACCATTGTTCAGGCTACGATTTTATATAGATTAGACTACGGCAACTCTCTTTATTTAGGCGCCAATAAGTCCAGTACCCAACGTTTGCAGAGAATACAGAACGCAGCAGCCCGTATTCTCCTGGCACTCCCGAAATCTTGCTCTGTGTCTAAATTTCTACCTAAACTTCATTGGTTGCCAGTGGAAAAAAGAATTCAGTTTAAAACACTATGTGTGGCTCATAGAATTCTGACTCAGCAAGCACCACCGGGGCAGGCGGATCTACTAGCCTTCTATGTTCCTCGGCGTTCTTTACGCTCAGCTGACCAAGGGCTGGCTTGTATTCCCCGAATCTTAAGAGCCAGAGCCCGCTCTTTTAGAACGCTTGCGGCCAGACTATGGAACTCGCTTCCAGCCTCCATCAGAGGGATCCAGAATTATCTGGCCTTTCGCAAAGCCATAAAGACCTGGCTCTTCCCGGCCTAACTCCCTTCAACCTTTACAGTCTCTTGTCTTTGGTTGCGCTGGGACGCCCCGTCGCTGGGGCAGCCATGCGCATTACAAATAAAAAAATAAAAAATAATAATAATGTCAGCAGGGGGATCAGATTGATGAGAGGGCAGCGGCGGCCCCTCCATTAGGGCAGAGGAGTGTCACCCCCCTGCTGCCAGTGCAGCAAAAGTGAAAAATAAAATGTTAATAAAATGAATAACCATTTTATTTTTCACTGCTCCCAACCCGATCAGTGTTTATGGGTGGGGCTGCTGCTGACTGGCAGCAGGGTAGTGGTGTTCACTCCAACCAGTTTACCATCCGCATGTCTCTTTGGCCGGCTGTCTTGTGACGGCCAGCCTGACATGTGCAGTGTAAACCTCTACACCTAGTTGTCTTAGACAGCTGGGTGGAGAGCAAGCACAGGCCCCCTATGCCTGCTGGAGTGTCAAGGCATCCCGCTCCAGCCAATCCTGTCACTGCTCTCATGCTGCTCATCTGTAGCATGAGAGCAGCATTGGGATTTGGAGAGGGTTGGCTAAGGCTCCAGGAGGATTCGAGGTGATGAAGAAGCGTAGGTAAGTACATTTGTAATTTTTTTTATTTTTTGGCCCACTGACAGGCACTGTGAGAAACCTGCATTGCCTTCAGCCTTAATTCTAGAGCTCTCAGTCAAGACCTGTTTTAAAATCTGTTAATGAGCAATGATTGAGAGCCTTGGAATGTGAGCCTAAAGGCATTGTGATTTATCACAGTGCCTGCCACTGGCTCGACGACTCTCCATTTTTGAGGGTCACCGACCGCCACAGTGATTGGGGCTCTAACATTAGGAAATAATTGGCAGAAAGTGCTTATTTGGGCAGTATGTACTGGCAAATACCAATGTTTGAGTGCTCTGGTGAAAGTCAACAGTAAGGACGGAAGAGCAATAAGAAAAAGTTACTTACTGCAGTAACAGTCTTTCCGGTGGGTACACTATCTACCTGCAGATTCTTCACCTGTAGAATATCTCCAGGTGTACAACTGGATCCCTAAACTTCAAAGCTCTCACGCCGCTGGTTAGGGGCGCTGGCTTCATATCGTTGCCAAGAGTGGCGTCAGATGATGTTGCCAGATCAATATTACGCTGACTTCGGCCCAACAATGCCATTTTCCTTCTTGTTTTTTACAGCCTTTGAGGTGAGAGGACTGGTTGATATTGACAGAGTAGTGCAGTGCCAAAATATATCCTTACGACTATCCATCAAGCGGGGAGGAAGAAACTGCAGGTGGAGTATCCACCAGAATGATTGGTACCGCAGGTAAATAACTTTTTCTTCTAAAAGATAATTCTACCTGCAGATTCCTCACCTGTAGAAAACATTCTATTGCCATACCCAGCTAGGAGGAGGGTAGATGGATCTGGCAAAATGACCATCTCTACGCACCTCAGAATCCAGGCAGTAATGCTTGATGAATGTGTTCAAAGATGCCCACTTGGATGCCTTGCATATCTCTGCAATTTGAACTCTTCCAGCAAGGGCAGAAGTGTGGATTTGGCCCTGGTAGAATGGGCCTTGATTTTTTCTGAAGGTTGCTTCTTGGCCAGCACATAGCAGGCCTTAATGTAAAGGATAATCCACCTTGAAAGAGTCCTTTTCTGCACTGCTTTGCATTTCTTGGCACCTCAGTAGCCTACGAAGAGCTGGTCATCCAGTTGTATGTCCTTTGCTCGGTCCAGGTAGTAGTTGACTGCCTGTCTAGAATCCAATCTATGCAACCGCTCCTTCTTCGTGTGATGAGGCAGAGCATAGAAGGTTGGACGGGGGATGAACTGACTCATATGGAATGGAGTAACCCCACCTTGGGCAGGAAAGCAGTCCTGTTTCTCAACACCAACTTGTCAGGTTAAAAGGATGTAAAAGGTGGACAGGAACTAAGTGCCTGCAACTCGCTCACCCGTCTGGCTGAAGTTATTGCTACTAGAAAAACTGAAAGTTAACTCTAAATTATGGTTCCACTGGGGAACAACGATGGGGGTAGGAGGATACAGATTTGTTAATTCCTTCAGAAAACTCATCACAATGGGTGATTTGAAGACAGGCAGCTGGTCTGGCAGACAGAGGAATACAGACAATGCCAATAAAAAACCCATTAATAGTACCAATCACACAACCCCTCTGGGCAAGGGGGAGTGCAAATAGTAGAACCTGGGTTAACTTGGCCTGCAAAGGGCCTACACTGTTGTCAGGGCACCATGCATCAAAATTACCCGTCTGCCAGAGTAAGCCTATTTTGATGAGGGGTGACGTGCCAAAAGAATGATGTCAACCACTTCCTGTGGCAGCTGAAAGGAGCTCAGATGTCACTGTTCAATCTTCAGGCATGTAGGTGGAGTCCTTGGAGACTGGGGTGCATTACCATACCCTCCGACTGGGAGAGGAGGTCCAATCTGAGTGACAGATTGAGTGGGAGACGTGGGGAGAAGCGCAGAATGTCTGCATACCACAACCTTCTTGGCCAATCCAGGGTGATGAAAATGACTTGGGCCCGGTTTTGGTGTACCTTCCTCAGAACTCACGGAACCAAGGTAATGGGGGAAAAGCATAGTGCAGTGTAAAACTCCATTTCAACTGAAACATGTTCCCCAATGCTCCCCATAACAAATACTGGAGCAAACAGAATTGTTGGCACTGGCACGGTCAAGAAGATGAACAGGTCCACCTGAGGAGTGAACCCACTGGGCGAAGATGTCTTGAACTACCTCTTTCAGAAGACGTCACTCATGATTGCCAGGGTAACACCAGGTCAGGCTTTTGGCTCGGACATTCAGAGACCCCAGTAGATGATGGACTGTTACCCAGAACCCTTGACAGTGTGCCCAAGACCAAAGTCTCAATGCTTCCAGACAAAGGAGGTAAGTCCCTACTCCCCTTTGCTTGTTGACGTACCATACTGCTGTCAAGTTCAAGATCTGGACAGACCGACTTTGGATGGAGGGGAGGAAGGCCTTGTGCGTCAGCCCATTCGCCCACAGTTCCAACAAGTTGATGTGAAGAACCTGTTCTTCTGGACACCAGAGGTCTCGCATGCTCAGATCGTCCAGATTAGCTCTCCACTCTAAAGTGAGACATTCGTCACAACCTTAGTGGGAGGGGGAGAGGGAGTGAAGGCCATCCTGCAGCTGAAGTTTGCCTCATTCCCCTACCCAGCCACTTCTGCCACAGTGCTGCAGGAGATCACAATGGAGTCCGATAGGTCTCCCCCGTACTGTAGCCACTGTCTGCAGAAACACCTCTGTAGGGCCCTCATGTGCCAATATGCATGCATGACAAGGAGAATGCAGGAAGCTAGCAGACCAAGGAATCCTCAGGACTGGAACTGTTGCACCGTGTTAGAAGGATGGGACAATTTTCTGAATGTCAGCAATCCTCGGACCCTACAATCTGGAGTTGTTGGGAGGGTTTCAGGTGAAATTTGGGCATGTTGATCGCAAAGCCTAGATCAAACAGTATCGATACTGTTGACCGCAGATGGCATAACACCGCCTCCGGTGACCCAGCTTTGATTAGCCAGTAAACCAGGTACGGGAAAATGGGGAAGCTCCACTTCCTGATATGAGCCGCAATTACTGCCGAAGGGGAGTACTGAAAACTGGTAAAGCGTAGAACCCACCACAAAACGTACATACTTCCAATGCGACTGCAGAATGGGGATATGGAAATACACACCTTGCAGGTCGAGTAACAGCATCCAGGCTCCAGCTTTGAACACTAGCAACACTTGGGGTAGGGTCAGCATTTTGAACTTCTCCTTTTAAGAAAGAAGTTCAACTCCTGGAGGCCCAGGATTGGACGAAGACTACCATCCTTACTCGGCACAAAGAAATAACGAAACTAGCATCCTTGTCCTTTTTTCTGCTCTTTCACTAACTCCACTGCTCCTCTCTGCAGGAGGATTGCAAGATGGTCTGGAGCAGGGAAGGAAGGAGAGGGAAATAAGGGTGGAGCCTGAAGGAAGGGAAGGGGTGTAACCTCTTTCCACTATCTTCAGGGCCTACTGGCCCGAAGTAATAACCTTCCAGGCTAGTAGTGAGGTGGACACTCCCCCTCCCACATGCTCCAAATGTGGTTGGAGTAGACCTCTAAAACTGCATTCCTAGTGGGCAGGGGAGGAAGAGGAGGAGGCTTGCTGGAGGGATCCAGGGCCCTTACCTCAGCCTATAACCTATTATTGTCAGATCCCGTGTATTTTGGGGCTGTTGAACAAGTTACTTACCTTCGGTAACGATGTATCTGGTAGAGACATAGTCTAGCCGCAGATTCCTTAACTTAGAATATCCCCAGGCGTCAGACTGGATCCGGAAAATTTTGCGTAGCAGCAACTCTGCGCGCCGGGGGCGGCGCCGCACGGCTACGCCCTGACGTCGTCCATGGACGTGACGTCAGCGGAGCCATATATGCCCCGCCCCGCCAACATCAGTTTTCGTCAGAAGACTTTTCCGCGTCAGAACGCGAAGCCACCACCAAAAACTGTGAAAATATGGGAACAGTGGGCAGAAAAAGAAAAAACAAGGTATGGTGAAAAACATCACCATAGAAGGACAGTGCCAGGCACTGTACACTGTAAACTGAGGGAGGGAAACGAACAGAGCACCACTCTGGGAGGGACCCCCGCAATTGTTAAGTCCAAAACCTCTCCCGGAGGCAGAAGAAGATGCAGAGCTTAGGCAGGATTCGAACCCTTGGCTTGTGTGAGCCTGTGCCACCAGAGGCACAAGACTTACCATTGAGCAATAGCTCCTTGGGGAACTATCACAGCAGCCGGCAGAAAGGCTGCAACCATAATATATGACAGTGAAGGACAACCAGTCCCGAACCCAGGAGTAAGGACAAACTACTATAAGGCGTCACCCAAAGGAGACGTCAGAACCGAATAAAGGGACCTACCGAATGCAGCAATGTGAGAGACTGCAACCGCTAGAGTGCAGGGGAGGCAAGAGACCTCAAGTGGTTGAAGAAGATAGAAGGGAAGGACGGGGGGGGTAGATGAATTTAGACTCACATCGGACAACTCAGGGTAAGGGTTGTAAAGGACACACGGCATATGAGCATACCGTCCAAGCACAAGGATGGGTAGAGCAGAGCCACGAAACCGACTGTAGGCTCGTGAGTCGGAGTGAGGATAAGATGTCACCCCGCAGAGGAAGAAAGCCACCCAAAGGGAGGCGAAGGCAAGAAGCCCAACCTGAAAAGGTTGTCGCAGGACGGGGAGGACGGGCGGGCGTTAAGGAATCTGCGGCTAGACTATGTCTCTACCAGATACATCGTTACCGAAGGTAAGTAACTTGTTCATCTGATAGAAACGTCTAGCCGCAGATTCCTTAACTTAGAATAGATACCAAAGCCATACCCCTAGAGGAGGCGGGACTGCGACTGAACCCCACTATGGTCCAGAGAGAACCAAGTCGTCAATAACATGACCAAAAGAGTGCCGCCAACCAAGGGCGAAACACAGTGGGGACAGAAATGACAGCGCAGCCAACCACCAGACCCCTATGCTCTGAAGAGAGCGGGAATCAAGGGGAGGCTAGGGCACCACAGCCCATCCAGAATAACACGAAAACCCTTATATGTAGAGGGGATGAGAGAAGGAAAACACCAAGCCAGAACGCTGGTGCCTGAGCGAAAAATGCCAAACTTCGAAAGAAGTCGAGCAAAGGGGCATGAAGGATCCGCAGGATCCAAGGTGTCGCCAAGAAGTCTGAGCTAGCCCCAGCTAAACAACTAGAACAGCGTAAAACACTGTCGAACCTGCTCCTGTAAAGAGACGAAGGCAGCAGGATACCGACCCCTGCCCAGCAAGGGCCGATATGGAACAAAAACACACCCAGTAAAGAAACCGGCGTGAAAAGGGAGTTCAGTACCTCGCAAGAAGTAGAACTGAACCTATGGGCCCAAAAGACTGGTAAGTGGGATGGGGAGAGAGCGCGTACCGCCCCGCATGTACCACAGAGGAAGAGTACTGCGGAGACCCTCACCAGCCGGACATGTGCGAGAGCATTGAAAGGATGCCCATACACCACCAGAAGGACGCCCAAACGCGGCCAGAGGGTGCCTGTAGTATCATAACAGAAGAGCACCAGGAAGCAAGACAGCAGGAACAGCTGAGATGCGCCCAATAGCAAGAAGGCAACGGGCCACAAACACCAGAGAAGATCTGGTGATGGAAGAGGGCCGGGCCAAGAACAAGGTAGGAAAGCCCGCACAAGCCATTAGGAAGATCATGGCGCAGAAACAGCCTCAAGAGGATGCCGAAACTTGGCCAAACCCAGGGACTAGGGGACGCTCAAAAGTACCCGCATTTATACAGAAAGTGGAACTAGTCCAGGCTATAAGCCGCGTCTGCTTCCGGTCCGGAAGAGAGAACAGTCCCCTCGCAGGACAAGTAGAAGAAGAGACGAGCCTAACAAGGGAGTACTCCGGACCAACTCACAGGTCCTAGACGCCAGGAAGAGCGGAGTTCAAGGAGAACCGGCCCCACGAGTCCGCCACAGTAAGAATGCCAGCAAAACGTAGAAATCCCTGCGCGGAAGCAGCGGGGATGTGGAGAAAACTGCTGGGGAATAAGCCGAAAGGCCATAACAACGTACAACAGAGAGGTCCACGACAACTCCTTACTGGCGAGGACAACCCAGAAGGGGCTGGCGCCAAAAGACGGACCATGTGACAAAAAGCAGGATGCCAGGCCATGCGAAGTAGATACTACACAGCACAGGCCTAGACCAGGAGTGGAAGCACCACATACAACAGAGCGATGCGACCCTGCGGGACGCAGTAAAGGGTATATGAGTCCCAGAGGGATACCCCTAATGAAAACTCCACAGGAGCTTACAAATGCAAATGCAGACACCTGCCACCAGCCAATACCCCACATAGGGCGAGGGTCAACCCCTGGCAAGAAGGGGGTCCTCTTGGCAAAACAGACAGTCAGAGGACTGAAAACAAAAGCAAAAACAACCCAGCCATACGGCTATACAGACAATACAGAGACAACAACCGATCTCTGATAAAAACCGGGCCGTAAAGGAAGACCCGCAACCAGGAAGAAAGTCAGTCAGTGGCACGGCAGAATTACAGTAGCCCTGACAGAAGCCTGGAGATCGCCGAGTCCGCGTGGGACCCAAAAAGGTCTATTCCGTTAAATGGCATGTCTTGGAGGCTCTCCCGAATGTTATCAGGGAAGAGACTGTCGCGCATCCAGGCATGGTGGCGCAAAGCCACCGACCATGCTAGCCTGGCTGATGACGGCTGATTAGCCAGAAACCGGTCCCAGGATGCTTGTTTCCGGTCCAGGGAAGACATGGCTTAGCAGTTCGGGCTGGACTGTTCCCATGAGGCACAGGGTCAGACTGATTTGCATATGGCCATGTCTGAACTGGGGTGGTGGAGTGAGCTAAAGAATGATGATGGATTAAACCCAGATCAGTTGACTGGGGGTGAGTGTTTGATTTGCTCAAGCGCTCCGTCCATCATCCCCTTTGGTATCGCTTTGACCGACCGTGCAAGAGCACGGCCCACAGAGTCTGTGGTATCCAGGGAGGAGCGTATTGAAAAATGTGCCATCTCCTTGCCGTGAAGGACAAGACGGAGAAGCTCCGGGCGCAATTCCTCCGGAAGGGAAGGAAGAAGGTTAGCCACGGAGTCCCAGAGTGAGGAGGACGCACGTGCAAACACGCATGTAGTGTTTAAAGCGCGGATGGCCTCGCTAGAAGAAGCAAAAAGCTGTCTTCCACATGCCTCCAGCCACCGGGATTCCCGGGTGGGAGGAAACAAAGGCAAAGTGGAGGAGTCTTGTAACCCAAAAGCCGGCTGAATCATCAGGCCCTAAGCAGTAGGGTGGAGGGACAGGCAAAGTGGATCCCGGCCAAGGCACCACATGCAAATAAGGTGCGGGTCAGTGCCAGACATCTGACGCGCACAGGCCTCACAGGCTTTGAACCCGGAGGGCATTGCACACTGTTCCGGTACGACACCAACGGTGCAGAGAAGGCCCAAAACTAGGCCAGGAACTGCTCGTTTCCAGGATCCGCGTCGTGACGCGGAAAAGAAGAAAACTGATGTTGGCGCGCCGGGGCGGGGCATATATGGCTCCGCTGACGTCACATCCATGGACGACGTCAGGGCGTAGCCGTGCGGCGCCGCCCCCCGGTGCGCAGAGTTGCTGCTACGCAAAATTTTCCGGATCCAGTCTGACGCCTGGGGATATTCTAAGTTAAGGAATCTGCGGCTAGACGTCTCTATCAGATACATCTGTGGCTGATAGGGCTGTCTCTGCCGAAAGGAGAAAAAAGTGACAAAACTGGGCTTGAAGTTGCTGAAGATCCAAAGAACGTGCATTTGCCTTGCAGGCTTTAAAATTTTCCACGGCAGCATCAGCTTTTTCTCCAAACAGACAAGCTCCATCAAATTCGAATGCATATCCGTTGAAAAGCCAGAGGTCCTGAGCCAGGCGTGGCATCTGACAGATCGAAGTACCCACTGCTTTTGCCAGAGAATCTGCTTATATAGGGCGGAGTTGATGTGCCAAGAAGCATGCTGCCAAACATTCAATACACCTTGAAAATGTGTCCAATTATCTTCTTGAACATGAAGCACTATCACTTGAGCAATGTCCCACAAGCCGTGAACGTAGCAGGCAAAAACGCAATTAGCGTTCCACGACATAAGGCCATGCTGCTAGCTGAGAAGGTCTTCTTCCCCCATGCTTCTCTCTCTGAAGGAAGTGAGGGAAAAGTGCTCTGTACCTGTCCTGATGAGCAGGATGCCTGAATAACACACTCTCTCTGGACAAGAGTGCACAGAGAGAAATGATGGGTCACCAGGAGTGGGACAACACAGTCTGGCCTCTAACCTATTAACTGCAGGTGTAGAAGATGGCTTCTCCCAGGCCACTAGGATAGATTCCACCAAGGCCTCAATGAAGGGCAATAAGAGCTCAGAAGAGGGGTTGGATGGCACCAGAACCACTGTTTGGATGCACAAGTTACTAACTTGTGTAACGATATATCTGTAAGAGACAGTAGTTAGTGACAGATTCCTTACCTTAGAATAACCCCAGGCGTCAGGCTGGATCCGGAAAGTTTTTGCGTAGCAGTACCCTTGCGCGTCGGTAGGCGGCGTCGTGCGGCTCCGCGTCCGTCGTCGGCGTCGTGATCGCCGGGATGACGTCACGGGCAGTACTTAGGCGCCGCCCCTGCGCGCTGACGTCAGTTCTGTACACGACTTTCCGCGCCAGGAACGCAGAGCCATGCAAGAAGCTGACATAGGTGTCTGAAAAATACTAGGGCCCTGAAAGGGATGTCCTTAACCCTAGAAATCAGTTCGCAGAACGGGGAGGATGGGTGGGGCGGTAAGGAATCTGTCACTAACTACTGTCTCTTACAGATATATCGTTACACAAGTTAGTAACTTGTGCATCTGAAAGAGACACGTTAGTGACAGATTCCTTACCTTAGAATAGATACCCCAGCAATACCAACCCCGGTGGTGGGTCTGCGAACAAAGATCAGACAAGGAAGTCCTGGAGGACAGAACGGCCAAAGAAGCCGTCCCTCCGGACCTGACTGTCAAGGCAGTAATGCTTTGTAAACGTGTGCAGCGAGGCCCACGTAGCTGCCTGACAGATAACCGGCAGCGGAACACCGCGGCCCAAGGCCGTGGTAGC
Organism: Calotriton arnoldi; assembly: GCA_963921515.1. NCBI lineage: Eukaryota > Metazoa > Chordata > Amphibia > Caudata > Salamandridae > Calotriton > Calotriton arnoldi. The sequence continues at coordinate 1,485,793 of CAWUFW010000686.1, read as the reverse complement.
AGCCGTTGCCCTGGTGGAATGGGCACGCAGCCCAACAGGAGGCTCCTTCTTAGCCAAAGAATAGCAGGTCTTGATGCACAAGGTAACCCAGCGGGAGATGGTCCTCTTGTGCACCGCCCGACCTTTTTGGCGCCCACGTAGCCAACAAAGAGCTGGTCATCCACCCGGAAGTGTTTTGTGCGGTCAATATAGAAGGAGAGCGCACGTTTTGGGTCCAGACGGTGGAGCCTCTCTTCCTCTCTGGAAGGATGCGGAGGCGGAAAGAAGGTGGGCAAAGTGATGGTCTGCCCAATGTGGAAAGCAGTAACCACCTTTGGCAAGAAGGACGGATGCGTCCGAAGAACAACCTTGTCTGGATGAACAGACAGAAAGGGAGGTTTGCAAGACAGAGCCTGGAGCTCACTCACCCGCCGAGCGGAGGTGATGGCCACCAGAAAGGCTGTCTTCAGAGTCAGAAGACGAAGAGGACAGTTATGTAGAGGCTCAACGGGAGCGCACATTAAAAGGTAAGAACCAAGTTCAAGTCCCACTGAGGCATCACAAACGGAACAGGAGGGAAGAGGTGAGTAATGCCTTTTAAGAACCTGTTAACAACAGGGGACTTGAAAAGGGAGGGCTGATCAGGGAGCCTGAGGAAGGCCGAGATAGCACAAAGATAACCCTTGATGGTACCCAGGGCAGAACCCTGTTGGGCCAGAGAGAAGGAACAGAAGGACCTCAGAAAGAGGGGCAGAAAGGGGATTCACAGCCTTTGCTGTGCACCATGCCACAAATTTGTTCCACCTGCAGGCGTATACCACCTTAGTGGAGGGACGCCTGGCTGCCAGAATCACATCACAAACTTCGGGAGGCAAGTCGAAAGGAATCAACTGCCGCCGCTCAATCTCCACGCAAGCAGGTGTAGACTGGACAGGTTCGGGTGGAGGACCGTCCCCTGCTGCTGCGACAGAAGATCCTCCCGAAGAGGCAGACGGATCGGGGGATCTACGCTCATATTGAGTAGCTCGGGATACCAAACTCTTCGAGCCCAGTCCGGAGCCACAAGAATGACTTGGGCCCGGTCGTGCCGAATCTTCTTCAACACTCTGGGTAGAAGTGGTATAGGAGGAAAGGCGTACAATAGACCGCAACTCCACTCGTGACGAAGCGTCGCCGAGCGAGTGCCGCCTTGGAAATTCCAACGCGCAGAACTGATGACATTGCGCGTTCTCTTCGGTGGCGAATAGATCTAACCAAGGCTCTCCCCACTGTAGAAAGAGTCCTTGCGCCACTTCCAGTGAAGACGCCATTCGTGATCCATCATGCACCTGCGGCTGGGTTCGTCCGCCCTGGCGTTCAGCGAACCTGCCAGGTGTTGAACCATCAGGAACATGCCCTGATGTTCCAGCCATGTCCAGAGGCGCAGAGCCTCCTGACAAAGGTCCACGACCCCACCCCGCCTTGTTTGTTGCAGTACCACATGGCGGTGGTGTTGTCTGTGAACACCTGCACTACCTTCCCTTTGACAGAGGGAAGGAATGCTTTGAGTGCAAGTCGGATCGCCCGGAGCTCCAGAAGGTTGATATGGAGCCGGGACTCCGCCGGAGACCAGAGGCCTCTGATCTCCGCCTCTCCCATGTGACCGCCCCATCCCAGAAGGGACGCGTCCGTCACAACTGTGTGCTCTGGCTGGGGAAGGGAGAGGGATCTGCCCATGACCCATTGCCGGTTCGAGAGCCACCACTGCAACTGTTTTGCAGTCCCCTCCGAGATCTGGACGTGATCGGACAGGTTGCCCTGGTGCTGCGCCCACTGGAACTTCAGGTCCCACTGCAGAGCCCGCATATGCCACCTGGCATGATTGACCAGCAGGATGCAGGAGGCCATGAGGCCCAGCAGCCTCAGGGTCATCCGTGCCGAAACCCAGGATAAAGGCTGAAAGATCGGAATCATAGCCTGAATATCCCGGACTCGCCGTTCGGGAGGATAGGCCCGAAACTGCGTCGTGTCCAGAACTGCTCCGATGAAAAGGAGCTGTGGAGAAGGAATCAGATGCGACTTCGGCACATTGATGGAGAACCCCAGCGAGTGCAGGAGTTCGGCCGTAGTCTGGAGGTGGGAGACGACTGCCTGGGACGAGCCCGCCTTCAGCAGCCAGTCGTCGAGGTAGGGGAAGACTGAAACCCCTGCCCGGCGCAGATGAGCTGCGACCACCGCCATCACTTTCGTGAACACCCGAGGGGCACTGGTAAGGCCAAAGGGAGCACGGCGAACTGAAAATGCTCGAGGCCTACCGTGAACCGAAGGTAACGCCGGTGGGCCGGCAGGACAGGGATGTGGAAATATGCGTCCTGCAAGTCCAACGCTACCAACCAGTCTCCAGGGTCGAGGGCAGTCAAGACCTGAGCTAGGAGTGAGCATCTTGAACTTCTCCTTCCGGAGGAGCGATTGACGTTCCGGAGGTCCAAGATAGGACGCATGTCCTCCTTGTCCTTTTTGGGCACCAGGAAGTTGTGGGAGTAGCAAGCACGCCCTACTTCTGGGGTCGGAACATGCTCGATGGCCCTCTTGGCCAAGAGGGCCGTGACTTCCTTCTGCAGAAGTACCAAGTGATCCCCTGACATGCGGTGGAATTGAGGTGGCATGGCTGGGGGGTGGACTCGAAGGGGAGGGAGTAGCCCCTTCGGACAATGTCCAAGACCCACCTGTCCGAGGTGATGGTACGCCAGTGGGGAAGGTGATGGCGGACCCTGCCCCCTACTGGCGTGCTGTGCACCTGAAAGGAGGGACTAGGAGGTTTGGAGGCCGCGGACGGGTTGGAGGTGGTGGCCTGACCCGCACGCTGGTTGCCCGATCCGCCACGGCGGAATCCACGTCCTCGGCCACGCGAAGACGCCTGCTGCGCGGGCCGGTGGCTGGGCTGCTGACGTGAAGGGCGCCCCTACCGTGGCCACGATAGGGGCGAAAAGCAGAAGTCAGCGGAGGCGTGTAGCAGAAAGGCCCAGGGACTTTGCAGTAGCCCGTGAGTCCTTAAAGCGCTCCAACGCATGGTCTGCTTTGGACCCAAAAGACCGACTCCATCAAAGGGCATGTCCATGAGAGTATTCTGGACATCCCCTGAAAAACAAGTGGTTCTCAGCCAGGCGTGGCGTCGTAGCGCCACCGTCGTTGCAATAGACCTGCCCAGCGAGTCAGCGGTATCAAGGCCACATCTGATTGTGTATTTGGCCGCATCCCTTCCTTCCGCAATGGCGCGGGAAAGCAGTGTCTGGACCTCCTCAGAACACTGGGGCAAAACATTCGCCACCGAATCCCACAAGGAGTGGGTATATCGGCCCAAAAGGCAAGCGGTGTTGATGGACCGCAAGCCAGCACTGGAGGAAGAAAAACCCTTCTTCCCAAATTGATCCAGGCGTTTGGATTCCCTATCCGGAGGGCGGTAGGGAAGGCGGTTTGGGAAGCGGAGGCTTGGACAACCAAGCTCTCAGGGGTGGGGTGGACAGAGAGAAACAGGGGGTCGCCCGGAGCTGGGCGATGGCGTCGGGACACGTTCCTATCCACAGGAGCCCCTGTGTTGGGCTTGGACCAGGCGCCCAAAGAACGTCAGTGAGGGCGTCGTTAAACGGCAGCACAGTCTCCGTAGAGGAGGCTGCCGGCTGAAGCACCTCTGTCAAGAGATTAACCTTGACCGCCACAGCAGGGAGTTGGAGATGTAAGGCTCCAGCCGCCCTACGCAACACCGTTGCAAAATTGGCTCCCTCCTCCGTAGCCACGGGAGGAGACAGCATGCCAGTGTCAGGGAAGTATCTAGACCACTGGCATCCCCTAGACCCTCTGTCCAGTCCTCATCGTACTGACACTGTTGTGTCAGAGGGTCATCAGACCCCTCCCAGTCCTCCTGGTCCTCCTCAGGTTCGAAATAAGGGGAGGAGGGACATTTGGGACCCAAGGTCTCATCGGCGCCGGATCCGGCGTCGGCGGCGTCGGTCCGGGACCATGTCCGGAGCCGGAAGGAACTGGGGAACGACGCCGCCCGGAGCCCCAGGCGGCGTCGAGAACGGCACCGGAGACATCGGCGCCGGCGGAGGTGTCGTTAGGTCGACCGGCGTCGATGGGGGCTGCGGAGCCGGGATCGAGGCCGGGATCGAGGCTGGAGGCACGGGCGACGCCGGGGCCGGAGCCGTCGGCGACGCCGGACCAACCCCATCAGGGCCCGCGGGGCCCGAAGGCGCACCGGAGGGACCTGGAGGCCCGAAGAGGCGGGCCATGGCCGACAGGAATTCCTGCACTTTGGCCGGATCCGCCCCCGAACCCGGGAAGGGCGGGTATTGCGGGGGCGACTCCACAGGCATGTCCGGGGCCGCGGGGGCGGGGACGGGGAGGGGCCTCAGCCGAGTCTCGAGACCGGCGGGCGAAGTCCTAGAGCGATGATGCTTTTTGGACTTTTTGTGTTTCGACTTACCGGACGAAGAAGACTTCGATGCCGACGACCGGTGTGGACTCCGCGATCGACCCCTGGACCTCTCACGCGACCGGGGCTTCCGCGGAGCCGAATGCCGGGCCTCGAGGAGCTTTCGAGACCGCTCACGCAAAGCTTTCGGGTTGAGGGCCTGGCAGTCGGTACAAGACTCCGTGTCGTGGCCTCGGCCGAGGCAGAAGAGACACTCCCAATGCGGGTCGGTGACGGACATCATCCGAGCACAGGCGCCGCAACGTTTGAAACCGGGCATCCCTACGACACCTTGAAGAGAAAAACAGTGAAAAAATTCACCAAAAAGTATGGTCAAAAAATGACCAGGGCACTGCTCTTCCCGGATCTGCGCTTGCTGGCGCGGAAAAAGAAGAACTGACGTCAGCGCGCAGGGGCGGCGCCTAAGTACTGCCCGCGACGTCATCCCGGCGATCATGACGCCGACGACGGATGCGGAGCCGCACGACGCCGCCTACCGACGCGCAAGGGTACTGCTACGCAAAAACTTTCCGGATCCAGCCTGACGCCTGGGGTTATTCTAAGGTAAGGAATCTGTCACTAACGTGTCTCTTTCAGATACATGTCTTTAGTTCTAGCTGTCGGTCCAGAACCTCAGCTACTTTCCTTAATATAAAGTGACATGATAGAATCCCTGGGGTAAGAGGCCTGGCAGGTAATTCCATTACCAACTCTGGTAAAGTATCCAGGCCCCTGCCAGAGGGAAGGCTGGGAAAATCATAAGGATTTTCCCCCTCTTTATCATCCTGTGGGCACAGGTCCAAGGGGTCGAAGTTCATGCCAAAAATATTATGCATTCTTTCCCTATTATCTTCTTCTTCTATAAGCCTTTGTGCCTCTCTCCTAGACATCTTTTGAGGAGGTGGCTCCATAGGCGGAGCTGATGGATCAGAGTGCATGGTCTGACAGAGGTGGCAGCGTTGGTGGCTTTGGTAGCAGGACTAATAGCGGAACCGCGTAGTTGTGTGCACATGTGAAGGCTGGAGCAAGTGATGGTGCTACCTCGTGCAATATGCCATGATCATGGAGAGGCTGAAAGTTGTTGTGCCGGAAGGGTGTGAGGCCCTGTTGAAAATGCCAAACACTGCGTTCAGGAACAGCAAGGTGAGTCTGTTCCTGGTGCCAGAAACTCCAGGAATGATTTTGTCAGTGCGGGGAAGTCCAGCATCTGAGGGTTTGTTGAAAGAGCCGAAAGGCTGTTATAGATGCCAGGGTTGCATTTGTTGTAAATATGTTTTGAAAGTAATTCAAATTTTTAGCATTCACAATTCTTCAAAGGAATACAGCACAGAATCATTCATGAATTGCAAAACAAAAGATTGTGTTTATCTGTAAAAAGTTCTATATTGGGTCCACAGTAAGAAAGTAGAAAATCAGATGGCAGGAACATGTGATATTCATTAAAAATAGGGATGATAAATTGTTGATTAAAGAACATTTCAATGCTGTACAAGATGTGGCGGACCTTAAAGATATACAGTTTTGGGGCTATAGAAGAGGAAAATTGACCTTCAGAGAAGGGCAATTTGCTTTCATTGAAACGGATTTTATGCTGTATTTTTGGAGACATCCGTTTCACACAGATATACTGTTTAGTATACATCTGATGACTACTTATACAAGGTTTTTTGTCATTTGGAAGTGTGGGCGCTCCTGTGGTAATGCTTTAATATTTCTGTTGGCATGTATTTTATGCTGTATGTTTTGGAGATAGCAATTTTATACAGATGTATTGTTTAGGCCATATCAGATTACTATTGATACAAGGTTTTTCAAGTGTGGGGTTATGACTTTGCACAAGACACCGACTCACAAGCAACTGCGATGCTTTAAAGCAACTGAGATGCATTGTTTAGAATATAAGAGAGGGGTAATTTATACAGTGCTGATTATTATCTATCTTTACGTCTGGGACTGAAGAACAAGTTACTTTCCTTCGGTAACACCTTATCTTGTTGAGACTCTAGTTAGCCGTAGATTCCTTATCTTAGAATTATCCCCAGGCGTTGGACTGGATTTGGAATGTTTTCATGAGCAGTACCAATGCGTGCCGATCGATGGTGTCGTGCAGCTCCGCGCACTGCACCCCGGCACTGGAGTTGTACACGCCGGAAATGACGTACGCAGTGCCCATATAGACACCACCCCAGCGCGCTGATGTCAGTTTCTTTTTGCGACTTTCCACTCCAGGAGCGTAGAGCCGCAAAGAACAATCCCCACTGGTGTGGAAAACTAGGGCCCAGAAAGGGGGAAAACCTTGTCCCGAGAAATCCGTTCGCAGAGAATGGAGGTTGGGTGGGTCGGTAAGGAATATGCGGCTAGATGGAGTCTCTACAGATGAGGCGTTACCAAAGGTAAGTAACTTGTTCATCTGATAGAGACTTCTAGCCTCAGAATCCTTACCTTAGGATGGATACCCAAGCAATACCTCCCCGGAGGTGGGTCTGCAAAAAAATTTCACGCTAAAATGTCTTGCAGGACCGAGGGGAGTAAAGAGCCCGTCCCGTCCCGACTGACCTGACTGTACAGACAGTAGTGTTTTCTGAACATGTGTAAAGAGACCCATGTTGCTGCCTGGCAGAAGTCCAGGACCGGGAATCCACGTGCTAACGCAGTGGTTGCAGCTTTGGCTCTGGCGGAATGAGCACGCAAGCCCTCAGGGGGTTGCTTCTTGGCCAATGCGTAGCAGATCTTAATGCAGAACACGATCCATCGGGAGATGGTCCGCTTCTGCATGGCCTTTCCCTTCTTTGTTCCGTCATACCCCACGAAGAGTTGGCCATCTAGCCGGAACTCTCTTGCGCGGTCAAGGTAGTACGACAACACTCTTTTGGGTCCAGTTGGGAGAGTCCTCTTCTTTAGAGAGATGTGGTACAGCGTAAAAAGTAGGCACGATTATGGACTGGCCTATATGAAAAGGAGTAACCACTTTCGGCAGAAAGGAAGCTTTAGTGCGAAGAACCAGCTTGTCAGAGTAGATGTTCAGGTATGGAGGCTTAGATGACAAAGACTGAAGCTTACTGACCCTCCGGGAAGATGTTATTGCCACTAGGAAGGCCGTCTTGATAGTAAGGAGCCCAAGAGGACAGTTGTGCAAGGGCTCAAAAAGAGCACACATCAAGAATGTCAGGGTTTGACTAAGGTCTCACTGAGGCATGATGAAGGGGGAAGGAGGAAACATATTGCAAACCTTTCAAGAACCTATGTACAATAGGGGATTTGAAGAGGGATGGCTCATCAAGCAACCGCAGAAAGGTTGAGATAGCAGAAAGATAGCCCTTGAAGGTGCCCAGAGCAGAGTCCTGCCGGGCAAGGAAAAGGATAAAGAGAAGGACCTGAGAGAGCGGAGCAGAAAGAGGGTCAACCTGTTTCTCTGCACACCATACCACAAACTTACCCCAACGGCAGGCGTATACCATCTTGGTGGGGGGACACCAGGCAGTCAAGATAACATTGCTGACTTCGGAAGGAAGGTCAAAAGCTATCAACTGCCGCCGCCACTTCACCCAAGAAGGCGGAGCGTTGACACGTTCAGGTGCAGAACCCTACCCATCCTTATGAAGGGGCACCTGGTCGGAGGATAGATAGCCATGCTCAACTGCTCAGGATACCAAACTCTTTGAGCTCAGTTCGAAGCCACAAAGATGACTTGGCCCGGTTGTTCCTGATCTTCTTCAGAACTCTGGGCAGGAGTGGGTTGGGCAGAAAGGCGTCCAGAAGACCTGAACTCCAGCGAAGACAAAAAGCATGTCCGAGCAAGACCCGCCTTGGAAACTCCAGGGCGCAGAACTGCTGACATTGAGCATTCTCTGCGGTGGCGAACAGATCTAACCAAAACTCTCCCTACTGTAGAAAGAGACCTTGCATCACCTCCGGATGGAGAAGCCATTCATGATTCGCTAGGCATCTTCGGATGAGTTCGTCAGCCCTGGCGGCATTCAGAGAGACCGCCAGGTGTTGAACCACCAGGAAAATGCCCTGCTGTTCCAGCCATGTCCAGAGACGCAGGACTCTTGGCAAAGGGTCCACGACCCCACCCCTCCCTGTTTGTTGCAGTACCACGTGGCGGTGGTGTTGTCCATTAACACTTGTACTAACCTTCCCTGGATGGAGAGTAGAAAGGCTTTTCATGCCAGCCGGATCGCCCTGAGCGCCAGAAGGTTGATGTGGAGTCCGAATTCTGACAGAGACCTAAAGCCTGTGATCTCCACCTTTCCCAGATAGCCACCCCATACCAGGAGTGATGCATCTGTCACCACTGCGAGATCTGGTTAGGTAAGGGAGAGGGTTCTGCTACTCATCCAATCGCGGTTTGTTAACCGCCACTGCAGATCTTTTGCAGTTCCCTCCGAGATCTGGACCATGTTGCAGAGATTTCCATGAAGCTGTGCCCACTGGAACTTCAGGTCCCACTGCAGAGCCTGTTATGAACCCCAATATAGGCCTAGGTAGTTGCACGACCCTTTACCTAAATCTCGCCTACCATTGTTCTACATAACAAGTCTGGCGCTGACCTTTTACCTAGTTAGGTGCTACATAGATGTTGTGTGGTTTTTTCCGAAAACTAGCCTAATTTATTATGAATGAGGATTCTCAGTATCACAGCAGGATTACCATCTTCTGCATAATAACTCTGTATAAGGGTCACCACTGTCGTCATCCTTGCCCGACATACCCATAGTACACTTCTAGGTAGAACCCCTGAGGGTACCTTTCGGGTATATAAGCACTACATCTTCACTGGGCAAAGAGGAGGAGAAAAGACTTCCATGCTGACACGCTGCCCCGAGATGCTGAGGTCCTTGCACGCAGACATTCTCCCACGCAGTGGTCTCACATCCCTTGCGGGTAGGGTTGTCATGTTCGATAGTTTCAAGAAACTATTCGCTCCTTGGTAAGGTTGTGGGGCTTATAGCGGCACTGTGAGCTAGCTGGTCTACAGACTAACATATCCTTTGGGGATGTCTGGAATCAGTCTGGACACCAATCCCTTAGTTTATGTTGTCTAAACGCGCAGATCCTATATAGATTTGTAGGAACTACATGACAAGCCAGCATATGCCAGTGGACATATGTCACAAGCAGGATGCACAAGGCCATAAGTCCCCGCAGCCTCAGAGTCAGTCTCACCGAAATCCAGGATACAGGCTTTAACGCCTTTCAAGAGGATAGGCCCGAAACTGCACTGTGTCCAGAACAGCTCCGATGAAAGGGAGCATCTGAGAGGGAGTCCGGTGTGATTTTGGCACATGAGTGAAACCCAGGGAAATGCAAGAGGTCCACCTTAGTCTGGAGGTGGGAGATGACAGCCTGGGGCAAGCCCACCTTGAACAACCAGTTGTGGAGATAGGGGAAGACTGTCACCCCTGATCTCCACAGCTGAACTGTAACCACCGCCATCACCTTGGTGAATACTGGAGGGGCGCTGGTAAGGCCAAAAGGAAGCACGGTAAACCAAAAGTGCTTGTGGCCCACTGTGAACCACAGGTAACGCCTGTGAGCAAGCAGGACGGAAATGTGGAAGTATGTGTACTGCAAGTCCAACGCTACCATCCAGTCTTCAGCGTCCAGGGAAGACTGGACCTGAAGGAGCGTGAGCATTATAAACTTCTCCTTCTTGTGGAAGAGATGGTGCAGGTCTAGGATAGGACGAAGGCCTCCGTTCTTCTTGGGCAGCAGAAAGTAGCTGGAATAACAACCACAACCTACTTCTGGCGTCGGCACCCTCTCTATGGCTTCCTTGGCCAAGGGAGCCATCACTTCCTGGCAGACCAAGGAGAGATGGTCCTTCGTCAGCTTGTCGCAAGTGAGTGGCATGGGTGGAGGGATAGTCATGAAGGGAAAGGAGTAGTCCCTGCGGACAAGCTGAAGCACCCAGCAGTCTGTTATAGACCTCCAGCGGGGCAGGTGATGGTGTATCCCACCTCCTACTGGGTGCCCATGATGGTAAAAGGGCAAACTAAAGGGGTTTGGAGGCTGTGGCTGCAGGGGGAGTGGTGGAATGGCCTGATCTATGGCTGCCCAACCCACAGGGTCTTTGGTAGCACCCTTGGCTCTAGTCTAATCAGCCGTTAGACTCTCTTGGGGCTGTTCTTGACTAATGCAGAGCAGATTTTACAGAGAGTTCTATCCACCTTGATATGTTCCTTTTCTGCACTGCCTTACCCTTCTTTGCCCCAGGTAGCCACACAATGAACTGATCATCCAACTCAGTGGTCTTTGGTACCATTAATTTAAAAGCTCAAAGCTCTTCTGGGGTCAAAGTAGTGGAGTATCTTCTGCTCTTCTGAGAGGTACTGCTGAGCAAAGAATGCTGGATGGGTGAGGGATTGTACAACATGAAAGCGCATCATGGGGTAGAAACAGTGGTCAGACGCCCATCCAGTTGTGGTTGAGCAAACACCATTGCAGTCCTTTCGCAGTCTCTTCTGAAACTTGTATAGAATATGATAGGTTCCCTAGGTGCTGAGCCCACTGACACTTCAAATCCCACTGCAGAGCCTGCATGTGCTACCTAGCGTAGTCTCCTAGCAGGATACTTGAGACCAAAAATCAAAGAAGTCTCAGAGTCATTCTCATTGAGACCCAGGACTAAGGTTGAAACATCAGGATCAAATTCCAGATGTCCTGCACTCAATCCAGAGGGGAGGCTAAAATTACACTGTATTCAGACAGGCCCAGATGAATGGAAGCCTCTGCTAAGGAGTCAGGTGAGACTTTGGCCAGTTGATAGAGAACCCTAAAGATTGTCTGGAGGTGGTCTACGACTGACTGTGGCAAGCCCACCTTCAATAGCCAGTCGTCGAGGTAGGGGAACACTGGTATCCCCAACCTCGGAAGATGTGCTGCGACCACCGCCATCATCTTCATGAACATCCAAGCAGCACCAGGGTAAGGCTGAAGGGGAATAATGAAAACAGAAAATGCTCCTGGTCCACCTTGAACTGCAGGTAACGGCTTTAGGTCTGCAAGACGGGAATGTGAAAATGGGCTCATATAAGACCAGCAATCCCATCCAGCGCTACAACCCAGTCTTCTGGATCCAGGGAAGACAGAACTTGGGCCAATAAAAGCATGTTGAATTAGTCTTTTTTCAGGAAGAAATTGAGAGAGCAAAGGTCTAAAATAGGACAGAGGAGTCTGTCCTCTTTGGCACTAGAAAATAACAGGAGTAACTTCTAGTCCTTATTTCTGCTGCCGGGACCCTCTCTAGGGCACCATTGTCCAAAAGAGCCATTACCTTCTGCCTCTAAAAGGACAAATGATCCTCTGAGAGCCGCTCTGGTGCAAAATGCGGTGGGTCTGAAAGGAATGCTAGGGCATATCCTATCTGAACTATCTTAAACACCTAACTCATCCTACTTCCAACAGGATGGACATGTGCTGCTGAGGGCAAGTATAGTGACTTAGTGAAGGTAGCATGAAAAAGCAGGGGACTGAGCAGTGCGTTAACCCTGAGGGGTTGGACGTTGTTGGCTGGATCCCTGGCTTCGAAAGGACTGGTTAGTTCTGTTGCTCTGGAGACGGATTTGGTGGTGTCTTTGCACCAAGACTCTTCCGAAGCCTCGAAAGGGGTGAAACTGTTGGGGATACACCCACATGGGTGCATAAAGGCAGAGGGAGCACTCTGTGTCCTTGCTTTCCTTGAAGAGCTCCAGGATAGAGTCTGCCTTTTCTCGGAAAAGAAAGGCACCATCAAATGGCATGTCCATCAGTGATGCATAAATGTCATTTGAGAAGCCTGTGGATTTTATCCAAAGGCAGAACCGAAGCACCATGCTGGTACTAACTACTCTTTCCAAGTAGCCAGTGGTGACCAGCCCACAGCGGATGACTTACTTCACTACGTCTTGATCATCTTGGATAATCTTCAAAAGGTTGCCACAGAATTCTTCATGTACTGTCGACAAGATCTTGCTTTCCATATCCCACAATGCATGTGAGTGTTGTCCCAGGAGGCAACTGGCATTTACTGAGCAGGGAGCGAATCTAGCTGAGGAGAGTATCCTTTTCCTGAATGCCTACATAAGTTTTGATTCCCTATCAGGAGGCATAGTAGGAAATAAGTTGGGGTTGAGCCAATTTATTGACACTTGGAGCACCAAACTTTCAGGCATAGGGTGTTGCATAAGGAAAAGAGGGTCAACCAGGTCCAGGTATGTATCTTCTGCACCCTGTGTTAGCTAGTGGACCAGAGCCAGGTTTGGTACTTATCAGGGTGTGTCAGGGCTTCATTAAAAGAGAGAGGTGGTTCTATGAAAGGTTGTAGGACTTCCCTCTGAACATATTTCTTTACTTCAACAGATGGAATTCGCACGTTTAAAAATTCTCCAGCACATCTTATAACCACAGTAAAAGAAGCTGATTCCTCTGTGGAGGGGTGAGTGGGGGAAGGGTTTAACCGAGCATCTGAGTAAGTGTCTATCCCACTGATGTTCTGAAGGCTCATAATAAGATTGTCCTCATCATAGTACTGGGATTCATCACCGCAGTCATGTTGACTGTGCTCAGAGTCTGAAGCAAAAGGAATGTGGAGCGTTCTAGGTAAAGGCAAGGTTCTATCAGAGTCAGAATAAAGCTAGATCTGCTGTGCCCAAGGTTATGGAGGGCACACTTTCGGTCGAGATCGTGCAGACTCGCTTCCAAATCCAATAAAACAATGGGTTCTTCCTCGGGTATCAGCGGTTTAGAAGAGCAAGGGGTCGTCAAAGATCTTGACGCAGGGATTTGAAGTCGGGTTGGGCGTCGGCTCTGGAATCGTGGCAGACCCCGCAGTTGAGTCAAGAAGCGCTGATGGTGCAGAGGAATGATACGCCAACAATAGCCCACCTGGAGGTCTCATTGGACCCTTATGGCCTGAGGGCGCTTAAAGGGAACTGGAAGGACACCAAAGAAGAGCAAAATAACTTCCTTAAAGACCTCAACTTGTTGTGGTGCCACAAATGCACCTTGGAAGTTAGGTCTCACCAGTATAAGCTGTGAAATCGGTTCCTCAGAAGGGGACCAGGTCCAAGATCATGACGCACCTTGATGCCCATGTGATTTCTGACGAGAGTGGCATGAGGATGGAGAGTTGTGGTCTGACTTCTTATGTTTCTTTTTTTATTTTGATTATCTGACTACTTGGAGTGTGAAGAGGACCTTTAGCTGGAACAGTGTTGACCAAGACCAGTCCTTATGCGCCATCCAAACGTGTTCATTGACATAGAGCTTGGCTTCCCAGTCCCGGATCACCTTTGGATTCATCTGAGCACAGATTTGGAGCTGTGCAAAGACACTAGAAACCTACATGGTTGGCATCTGTCACAGGTATCTGCCTTTAACTGTCCCTGCAAGTTTTAAACCCTGTAGTCTTCGGAGGGGACATATGCGCTTGCACACTGTGAGAAAACATTTGAGGAAAACTTGTCAAAAGATGACAAAAAAGTTGAGGGAGCGAACTCCGGATCCGAGTCCGAATGTGTGGAAAAAAAGGAACTGTGTGGCTTATAGATGTGAATCCAGGGTAACTTCCGGGTCGGGATGAAACCGACTCTTACCAGCATGCAGTAACAATGCTGAGAAAAATCTCCACATCCAGTCTGGTGTCAGGGGATATTCAAAACGTGAGGAATCTGTGGTTAGAAGTATCCATCAGAAGCATTTGTCTCACCTTATAGTGCCAGCGAGCAATGGGTTGAAGGCGTACAGCCAGTCATTCATATCTTTGTCGTTGATGGCCTGCAGTAAGATCCCACGGTAGTTAGTGCACACTGCGAAGGTATTCGGTGTCTGGGAAAAAATAAAACAAAATACAGATGAACACATAGCAATCAAGAATATTCTGTGTTTTGAAGGCACAGAGGTATGCTTTTATATAACCAAACACACATACGTGCAGACTGCTAGTCAAGGGGGCTGTATATACATTACAGTGAGCAAGGCATAGGCTGGAATGCGTCATATATACAAACAAACTCCCAATTCGTCCAACAAAGAGCACTCGCACGAAGACTGGAGTATTCACATTCCTTTAATAAGCTGGGCCTCTCTCGACCCGGCAATTTAAAAGTCCTTTAGAGGTGCTTTTTGGACGTGTACCAGCCTTCATCAATCTGAAGAGCGCCATCATCGTGCTGCATTTATACTCACAGTGAACATAAACAATATACTCTGCATTTTCCGTAAACAGTAATTCATTTTACTATTATATTCATGCTGTGAAATTGTACTGTGCAAAGACTTTGTGATTTATACAAACATCTCATGGACATTCAAGAATATTCTGTGTTTTGAAGGCACTCGTACAAAACCAGAGAAATTCAGCAGATATAGTTAGCTCCACTAACTATAACTTATGCCCCCGCAATGCACTGCTTATGGCTTGTGTTAGTGGGTGTATGGGTGAGTTGATGTGTGAGTAGCTCAATGGATAAGTGAGTAGATGTATGATTGTTTGTATGGGTATGTGAATAGTTATGTCAGTGGTTCAGTGGGAGTAGGTGTATGAGATATTGTATGGGTTGTAAGTGGGTGCGTCAGTGGTTCTGTGGATGCTATCAGTGATGTCACTGACCATGTCATGAGTGATATAATATGTGAGGTCATAAGTAGTGCATTGAGGGGGCATAAGTTATAGTTAGCTAACTATTTCATTTTTGAAAGCTTTGTTTTTTTTACTAAATTACTATCGTTTTTAAATTATATTTACTAAGTAGAACATCTCTAGCCTTTTTTTTTTAAAAGTCGATTTTTATTATTATTTAATGTTGTGGTAGATTGTTCACATGAGGTCTGCTTGAACCAGTCAGTGGCCAGGCCACTGGATTATTATTAGTTTACACAGTATTGAAAAAAAATGACTATCTAGATGCAAAATATGACAAAAAAGGTGAAAATATTAGAAAAATATTTTTAGAAAAATCAGAAAGCACTGTAAATAATACAAAAACAGTAACGTGGATGGGTGTAACAGTGTGTCTACACTAGGGGAATGGGTATGACGTGTCTGTATGGGTTTGCCAATGGGTGTGACAGTGACTGTATGGGGTTGTGTAGGGTGTCACAGAGTCTCTATGGGTATGTTGATGGGTGTGAGAGTGTCTGTATGGGTTTGTGAATGGGTGTGACAGTGCATGTATGGGTTTGTTAATGGGTGTAACAATGTATCTATGGTATATGAATAGGTGTGACAGTCTGTATAGGGTTGTGAATGGGTGTCACAGTGTCTGTATGGGTTTGTCAATGGGTGTAACAGTGTCTGTATAGGTTAGTCAATGGGTGTGACAGTGACTGTATGGGTTTGTAAGTGGATGTGACAGTGTCTATATGGGTATATGAATGGGTGTCACAGAGTCTCTATAGGTACGTGAATGGCTGTGACAGTGTCTGTTTAGGTACGTGAATGGGTGTGAGAGTGTCTGTATGGCTTTGTGAATAGGTGTGACAGTCTGTATGGCTTTGTGAATGGGTGTGATAGTTTGTATGAGGTTGTGAATGGGTGTGTCTGTATGGCTTTGTGAATGGGTGTGACAGTGTCTCTATGGGTGTAACAGTGGATGTGAGAGTGTCTGTATTAGTATGCGAGTGGGTGTAGCAGTATCTATATGGATATGTGAGTAGCTGTGAGAGGAATAGAGAGTATAAAAATATCTATAATTTTTTTTCTAGCTGGCTAAATCCGTGGAACTCCCGCGAAGTTACACGGGGCCCGCACTGAGCCTCGCGAGCAATCCACGTATTCCGAGAACGATAAAAAAAATTGGGGCATTTTAATGGCCATAATACACCCTCACCCCTCATTTTAAGCATTCACAAGGGGTCAGAAAACCTCTCACCTGACCCCTTCACTTAATATTCACTCTAGTTTTCAATGCTGGTGACAATTCCCCGGCAAACAAAATGGTGGCCGCAACTTTTTTGTCAAGGTACGGCCAGCCAATCAGGAGTTCACTATTGAGTGTGAATCCAAGGGTGGATCTGTGGGTAATCCGCGCCCCCAGATATACAAATTTGTTTTCCAGTTATTATCTCCCAAACGACTGAATGGATTTACACCAAATCACAAAAAGCACGATCTGCGTACCAAGGTCTAGCCTCCTGACAAATTTGGTGTAATTCCGTCAAGCGGTTCAGGCTGTAGTCGTGTCTTAAGGTCGTATGGGGAATACGTGTTTTGGGAACGCCCCTTTTTCTCGGCCCCCGCTACACAAAACACCCCGAAGCACAAGTTACTAACTTGTGTAACAATATATCTGTAAGAGACAGTAGTTAGTGACAGATTCCTTACCTTAGAATATCCCCAGGCGTCAGGCTGGATCCGGAAAGTTTTTTGCGTAGCAGTACCCTTGCGCGTCGGTAGGCGGCGTCGTGCGGCTCCGCGTCCGTCGTCGGCGTCGTGATCGCCGGGATGACGTCGCGGGCAGTACTTAGGCGCCGCCCCTGCGCGCTGACGTCAGTTCTGTACACGACTTTCCGCGCCAGGAACGCAGAGCCATGCAAGAAGCTGACACAGGTGTCTGAAAAATACTAGGGCCCTGAAAGGGATGTCCTTAACCCTAGAAATCAGTTCGCAGAACGGGGAGGATGGGTGGGGCGGTAAGGAATCTGTCACTAACTACTGTCTCTTACAGATATATCGTTACACAAGTTAGTAACTTGTGCATCTGAAAGAGACACGTTAGTGACAGATTCCTTACCTTAGAATAGATACCCCAGCAATACCAACCCCGGTGGTGGGTCTGCGAACAAAGATCAGACAAGGAAGTCCTGGAGGACAGAACGGCCAAAGAGCCGTCCCTCCGGACCTGACTGTCAAGGCAGTAATGCTTTGTAAACGTGTGCAGCGAGGCCCACGTAGCTGCCTGACAGATAACCGGCAGCGGAACACCGCGGCCCAAGGCCGTGGTAGCAGCCGTTGCCCTGGTGGAATGGGCACGCAGCCCAACAGGAGGCTCCTTCTTAGCCAAAGAATAGCAGGTCTTGATGCACAAGGTAACCCAGCGGGAGATGGTCCTCTTGTGCACCGCCCGACCTTTTTGGCGCCCACGTAGCCAACAAAGAGCTGGTCATCCACCCGGAAGTGTTTTGTGCGGTCAATATAGAAGGAGAGCGCACGTTTTGGGTCCAGACGGTGGAGCCTCTCTTCCTCTCTGGAAGGATGCGGAGGCGGAAAGAAGGTGGGCAAAGTGATGGTCTGCCCAATGTGGAAAGCAGTAACCACCTTTGGCAAGAAGGACGGACGCGTCCGAAGAACAACCTTGTCTGGATGAACAGACAGAAAGGGAAGTTTGCAAGATAGAGCCTGGAGCTCACTCACCCGCCGAGCGGAGGTGATGGCCACCAGAAAGGCTGTCTTCAGAGTCAGAAGACGAAGAGGACAGTTATGTAGAGGCTCAAAGGGAGCGCACATTAAAAAGGTAAGAACCAAGTTCAAGTCCCACTGAGGCATCACAAACGGAACAGGAGGGAAGAGGTGTGTAATGCCTTTTAAGAACCTGTTAACAACAGGGGACTTGAAAAGGGAGGGCTGATCAGGGAGCCTGAGGAAGGCCGTGATAGCACAAAGATAACCCTTGATGGTACCCAGGGCAGAACCCTGTTGGGCCAGAGAGAGAAGGAACAGAAGGACCTCAGAAAGAGGGGCAGAAAGGGGATTCACAGCCTTTGCTGTGCACCATGCCACAAATTTGTTCCACCTGCAGGCGTATACCACCTTAGTGGAGGGACGCCTGGCTGCCAGAATCACATCACAAACTTCGGGAGGCAAGTCGAAAGGAATCAACTGCCGCCGCTCAATCTCCACGCAAGCAGGTGTAGACTGGACAGGTTCGGGTGGAGGACCGTCCCCTGCTGCTGCGACAGAAGATCCTCCCGAAGAGGCAGACGGATCGGGGGATCTACGCTCATATTGAGTAGCTCGGGATACCAAACTCTTCGAGCCCAGTCCGGAGCCACAAGAATGACTTGGGCCCGGTCGTGCCGAATCTTCTTCAACACTCTGGGTAGAAGTGGTATAGGCGGAAAGGCGTACAACAGACCGCAACTCCACTCGTGACGATAAGCGTCGCCGAGCGAGTGCCGCCTTGGAAATTCCAACGCGCAGAACTGATGACATTGCGCGTTCTCTTCGGTGGCGAATAGATCTAACCAAGGCTCTCCCCACTGTAGAAAGAGTCCTTGTGCCACTTCCGAGTGAAGACGCCATTCGTGATCCATCATGCACCTGCGGCTGAGTTCGTCCGCCCTGGCGTTCAGCGAACCTGCCAGGTGTTGAACCATCAGGAACATGCCCTGATGTTCCAGCCATGTCCAGAGGCGCAGAGCCTCCTGACAAAGGGTCCACGACCCCACCCCGCCTTGTTTGTTGCAGTACCACATGGCGGTGGTGTTGTCTGTGAACACCTGCACTACCTTCCCTTTGACAGAGGGAAGGAATGCCTTGAGTGCAAGTCGGATCGCCCGGAGCTCCAGAATGTTGATATGGAGCCGGGACTCCGCCCGGAGACCAGAGGCCTCTGATCTCCGCCTCTCCCATGTGACCGCCCCATCCCAGAAGGGACGCGTCCGTCACAACTGTGTGCTCTGGCTGGGGAAGGGAGAGGGATCTGCCCATGACCCATTGCCGGTTCGAGGCCACCACTGCAACTGTTTTGCAGTCCCCTCCGAGATCTGGACGTGATCGGACAGGTTGCCCTGGTGCTGCGCCCACTGGAACTTCAGGTCCCACTGCAGAGCCCGCATATGCCATCTGGCATGATTGACCAGCAGGATGCAGGAGGCCATGAGGCCCAGCAGCCTCAGGGTCATCCGTGCCGAAACCCAGGATAAAGGCTGAAAGATCGGAATCATAGCCTGAATATCCCGGACTCGCCGTTCGGGAGGATAGGCCCGAAACTGCGTCGTGTCCAGAACTGCTCCGATGAAAAGGAGCTGTGGAGAAGGAATCAGATGCGACTTCGGCACATTGATGGAGAACCCCAGCGAGTGCAGGAGTTCGGCCGTAGTCTGGAGGTGGGAGACGACTGCCTGGGACGAGCCCGCCTTCAGCAGCCAGTCGTCGAGGTAGGGGAAGACTGAAACCCCTGCCCGGCGCAGATGAGCTGCGACCACCGCCAACACTTTCGTGAACACCCGAGGGGCACTGGTAAGGCCAAAGGGGAGCACGGTGAACTGAAAATGCTCGGGGCCTACCGTGAACCGAAGGTAACGCCGGTGGGCCGGCAGGACGGGGATGTGGAAATATGCGTCCTGCAAGTCCAACGCTACCAACCAGTCTCCAGGGTCGAGGGCAGTCAAGACCTGAGCTAGG
The DNA here is from genome assembly GCA_963921515.1 of Calotriton arnoldi. Taxonomy (NCBI): domain Eukaryota; kingdom Metazoa; phylum Chordata; class Amphibia; order Caudata; family Salamandridae; genus Calotriton; species Calotriton arnoldi. Next base: position 1,466,036 of record CAWUFW010000686.1, on the reverse strand, counting down.
GTGAGCATCTTGAACTTCTCCTTCCGGAGGAAGCGATTGACGTTCCGGAGGTCCAAGATAGGACGCATGTCCTCCTTGTCCTTTTAGGGCACCAGGAAGTAGTGGGAGTAGCAACCACGCCCTACTTCTGGGGTCGGAACATGCTCGATGGCCCTCTTGGCCAAGAGGGCCGTGACTTCCTTCTGCAGAAGTACCAAGTGATCCCCTGACATGCGGTGGAATTGAGGTGGCATGGCGGGGGGTGGACTCGAAGGGAGGGAGTAGCCCCTTCGGACAATGTCCAAGACCCACCTGTCCGAGGTGATGGTACGCCAGTGGGGAAGGTGATGGCGGACCCTGCCCCCTACTGGCGTGCTGTGCACCTGAAAGGAGGGACTAGGAGGGTTTGGAGGCCGCGGACGGGTTGGAGGTGGTGGCCTGACCCGCACGCTGGTTGCCCGATCCGCCACGGCGGAATCCACGTCCTCGGCCACGCGAAGACGCCTGCTGCGCGGGCCGGTGGCTGGGCTGCTGACGTGAAGGGGCGCCCCTACCGTGGCCACGATAGGGGCGAAAAGCAGAAGTCAGCGGAGGGCGTGTAGCAGAAAGGCCCAGGGACTTTGCAGTAGCCCGTGAGTCCTTAAAGCGCTCCAACGCATGGTCTGCTTTGGACCCAAAAGACCGACTCCATCAAAGGGCATGTCCATGAGAGTATTCTGGACATCCCCTGAAAAACCAGTGGTTCTCAGCCAGGCGTGGCGTCGCAGCGCCACCGTTGTTGCAATAGACCTGCCCAGCGAGTCGGCGGTATCAAGGCCACATCGAATTGTATATTTGGCCGCATCCCTTCCTTCCGCAATGGCGCGGGAAAGCAGTGTCTGGACCTCCTCAGAACACTGGGGCAAAACATCCGCCACCGAATCCCACAAGGAGTGGGTATATCGGCCCAAAAGGCAAGCGGTGTTGACGGACCGCAAGCCAGCACTGGAGGAAGAAAAACCCTTCTTCCCAAATTGATCCAGGCGTTTGGATTCCCTAACCGGAGGGCGGTAGGGAAGGCGGTTTGGGAAGCGGAGGCTTGGACAACCAAGCTCTCAGGGGTGGGGTGGACAGAGAGAAACAGGGGGTCGCCCGGAGCTGGGCGATGGCGTCGGGACACGTTCCTATCCACAGGAGCCCCTGTGTTGGGCTTGGACCAGGCGCCCAAAAGAACGTCAGTGAGGGCGTCGTTAGACGGCAGCACAGTCTCCGAAGAGGAGGCTGCCGGCTGAAGCACCTCTGTCAAGAGATTAACCTTGACCGCCACAGCAGGGAGTTGGAGATGTAAGGCTCCAGCTGCCCTACGCAACACCGTTGCAAAATTGGCTCCCTCCTCCGTAGCCATGGGAGGAGACAGCATGCCAGTGTCAGGGGAAGTATCTAGACCACTAGCATCCCCTAGACCCTCTGTCCAGTCCTCATCGTACTGACACTGTTGTGTCAGAGGGTCATCAGACCCCTCCCAGTCCTCCTGGTCCTCCTCAGGTTCAAAATAAGGGGAGGAGGGACATTTGGGACCCAAGGTCTCATCGGCGCCGGAACCGGCGTCGGCGGCACGTCGGTCCGGGTCCATGTCCGGAGCCGGAAGGAACTGGGGAACGACGCCGCTCGGAGCCCCAGGCGGCGTCGAGAACGGCACCGGAGACATCGGCGCCGGCGGAGGTGTCGTTAGGTCGACCGGCGTCGATGGGGGTTGTGGAGCCGGGATCGAGGCCGGGGCCGAAGCCGGGATCGAGGCATGGGCGACGCCGGGGCCGGAGCCGTCGGCGACGCCGGAGCAACCCCATCAGGGCCCGCGGGGCCTGAAGGCGCACCGGAGGGGCCTGGAGGCCCGAAGAGGCGGGCCATGGCCGACAGGAATTCCTGCACTTTGGCCGGATCCGCCCCCGAACCCGGGAAGGGCGGGTATGGCGGGGGCGACTCCACAGGCATGTCCGGGGCCGCGGGGGCGGGGACGGTGCCGGGAGGGGCCTCAGCCGAGTCGCGAGACCGGCGAGGCGAAGTCCTAGAGCGATGATGCTTTTTGGACTTCTTGTGTTTTGACTTACCGGACGAAGAAGACTTCAATGCCGACGACCGGTGTGGACTCCGCGATCGACCCCTGGACCTCTCACGCGACCGGGGCTTCCGCGGAGCCGAATGCCGGGCCTCGAGGAGCTTTCGAGACCGCTCTCGCAAAGCTTTCGGGTTGAGGGCCTGGCAGTCGGTACAAGACTCCGTGTCGTGGCCTCGGCCGAGGCAGAAGAGACACTCCCAATGCGGGTCGGTGAGGGACATCATCCGAGCACAGGTACCGCAACGTTTGAAACCGGGCATCCCTACGACACCTTGATAGAAAAACAGTGAAAAATTCACCAAAAAGTATGGTCAAAAAATGACCAGGGCACTGCTCTTCCCGGATCTGCGCTTGCTGGCGCGGAAAAAGAAGAACTGACGTCAGCGCGCAGGGGCGGCGCCTAAGTACTGCCCGCGACGTCATCCCAGCGATCACGACGCCGACGACGGACGCGGAGCCGCACGACGCCGCCTACCGACGCGCAAGGGTACTGCTACGCAAAAAACTTTCCGGATCCAGCCTGACGCCTGGGGATATTCTAAGGTAAGGAATCTGTCACTAACGTGTCTCTTTCAGATACTTTCCATACACCATGTGAAGTACTGGGCAAATATAGAAAATTTCATGAAGATTCATCAACCGGTGCAAAAGAGATAGGCAACTGAAAATCACCTTTTTAATAGAAACTCCGTCCTAACTATAACCACCTTCTGGCGACTGCAAGTAGGTAATAAATATAAATATATATATATATACACACACACATATACATATATATACATATACACACACACGAGCACTGCACTTCACTGTGTAGTATAGCACTATATCTTAACAATATAGACGCATTAAACACTAGACTGTTCATATACCTTGATTTTATTTGACATTTATGCCCCCGCTTGACTATCATGTATATAGTGGAACTCAGGACAACTCTTAGGAACTCGTGATACAAACAGTTTGCCCAAACACTGGCCCAAATTCTTAGTTCTTATTAATGACTTGAAAGGAACCACTGTCCATTTTAATTCTGTGTACATCAAACAACACATATTAGCACACTGTAAACACTGCAGTGCTCTTTTAGAGCAATATGGATAAGAAAGAGGGAAACACAGCAGGAATGGCTATACATGACAGTCCAACTAAGTGACGGGGAAAAAATGTCAATAGAGTACAGAGGCCTGCAAAGAGGAGGGATGCCTGCGTGGAGATACCAGAATTTCTGAAGGGAGGTGGATGAACTATATAACTATGAACACCTGCTGAGAGGGAAGGAAGGTGGTAATGTAGAGACAAGAATCCCCAATCAAGGGGGGAGTCACCTGTATCCAAGGGGCAGAATTTTGGTATTGGGAGGGAGGCATGAATACACTTGGAGTCGATTTAAGGGGGTCAGAAAACTGTGGCTAGTATTCCTTCAGTTGTGGAGGTATTTGAAAAAGTTACTCACCTATAATTAACAATATTGGTATCTTTCATACATTACAATGTTTTGAAGTATTCCTCACCATCAAGCTTGGAATTATCTGAGGACTTTTAGAAACAATATTAATATATTAGCCCTTTCAGTCCAAAGCCATGAGTGGATGACCTTAAGGCTGTACCCTATAAAGCCATCTAAAACTCAAAGAGCTTGCTCAACCATACTGGAGATCATTAGAAGTGAAAAAGGTATGCACAAATTTGGTATAAAAATTCACTGAAAATGCTTTTCCTTGAATACCGGGTATGCACATCAGCATGCTAAGTCACTGCTCTATCATCCACTGGGTCTAGTCTGCCAAATATAAAAGTGCTAACCAGGAATTAGTTACATTTGCCCATGACAGGCTTGAATATATATATATATGGTTAAAACATCTACACTTGGTGTCCAAATGTGATTCACAGAGAGGAATAAGCCATGTTTGAGAGCCCATTTGCATGACTTCAGGGCCTCCAAAAATAATACAAAATCTTGTGCATTCCTGTGTGCATGTATTTAACTACTGTGGTGGTTGTAGGAAAGTGCCCTTTTTGACATGGTCACCCCCACTTTTTGCCCTAATACTGATGCTTTTTGACTGAAAGTGAACCAGGTCTCTAATAACCAGGCCCCCAGTGCCAGTGCTCCTTCCCTTAAAACACGGTAGATGTCTAATTGTAACCCAATTGGCAAGGACTTCAGCACCCCTGTAAGTCCCTAGTAAATGGTACCCCTGGTACCCAGGGCATGGGTACTAAACAGGGTCCCTAAGGGCTGCAGCATGTATTATGCCACTCAAAGGGACCCACACAAAAACTGCATGCAGAATGCCCTTGCAGGATGCGTGAGATGGTGCAAACCATTTTGAAAACACAACATGGCACACTCCCTGTGTGACATGCCAAGGTACATTGCATATATTATATGTAAGTCACCCCTGCAGCAGGCCTTAGAGCACTAAGGCAGGACGCATTATATTATATGTGAGGGCATATCTGCATAAGCAAATAGGCCCCTGTGATGTCTAGTTCCATTACTAGATATTGCTTGTGATCAGGCAGCCATTTTAAGGACATGTACTGGTAATTACGAGTTACCCAGCTACATAATGGCTGCACTGAAACGAATGGTGTTTGGTATCAAACATCTTGTCTTAATGACCAAGTTACTTACCTTTGGTAACGATATATCTGTAAGAAACATTAGTTAGTTATAGATTCCTTACCTTAGAATTACCCCCAGGCATCAGACTGGATCCGGAAAGTTTTTTTGTCAGCAGTACCTCTGCGCGTTGGAAGGTGGCGTCGGTCGGCTCCGCGTCCGTCGTTGGCGTCGTGGTCGCCGGGATGACTTCGCGGTAGCTACTTAGACGCTGCCCTCGCACGCTGACGTCAGTTTTGTAGACGACTTTCCGCGCCAGAAACGCAGAGCCATGCAAGACACTGACCACTGGTGCACAAAACTAGGGCCCTGAAAGGATGTCCTTAACCCTAGAAATCAGTTTGCAGAACGGGGAGGATGGGTGGGGCGGTAAGGAATCTATAACTAACTAATGTTTCTTACAGATATATCGTTACCGAAGGTAAGTAACTTGTTCATCTGAAAGAAACACGTTAGTTATAGATTCCTTACCTTAGAATAGATACCCCAGCAATACCAACCCCGGTGGTGGGTCTGCGAACCAAGATCACACCACAAAGTCCTGGAGAACAGAACGGCCAAAGAAGCCGTCTCTCCGGACTTGACTGTCAAGGCAGTAGTGTTTGGTAAAGGTGTGCAACGAAGCCCACATAGCTGCCTGACAAATGTCATTCAGAGGAACTCCCCATCCCAAAGCAGTAGTTGCTGCCGTCGCCCTGGTGGAATGGGCGCGCAGCCCCACTGGAGGCTCCTTCTTTGCCAGAGAATAACAGGCTTTGATACACAAGACGACCCATCATGAGATAGTTCGTTTGTGTACGGCCCGACCTTTCTTGGCGCCCACGTACCCAACAAAGAGCTGGTCATCCACCCGGAACTGTTTGGTGCGATCCAAATAAAAGGAAAGTGCACGTTTTGGGTCCAGACGGTGGAGCCTCTCTTCTTCTTTCGAAGGATGCGGAGGCGGAAAGAAGGTGGGCAAAGTGATGGTCTGCCCGATGTGGAAGGCGGTGACAACCTTGGGCAGGAAGAATGGACGAGTCCTGAGGACAACTTTGTCCGGATGCACAGAGAGAAAAGGAGGCTTAGAAGAAAGCGCCTGGAGCTCACTCACTCGTCTGGCAGAGGTGATGACCACCAGGAACGCAGTTTTGAGAGTCAAGAGCCTCAAAGGACAGTTGTGAAGCGACTCAAAGGGAGCGCACATTAAATAAGTTAAAACCAGGTTCAAGTCCCACTGAGGCATAACGAAAGGAATCAGAGGAAAGAGATGAGTTATGCCTTTCAAGAAACGATTTACAACCGGGGACTTGAACAGGGAAGGCCGATCTGGAAGCCGAAGGAAGGCAGAGACGGCCGAGAGATAGCCCTTGATAGTGCCCAGAGCAGAGCCCTGCTGGGCCAAAGAAAGAACTAACAGAAGAACCTCAGAAAGAGGGGCAGAGAGGGGATCCACAGCCTTTGCTGTGCACCATGCCACAAAATTGTTCCACTGCAGGCGTATACCGTCTTAGTGGAGGGACGCCTGGCTGCCAGAATCCCATCGCAGACTTCGGGAGGCAGGTTGAATGACGTCAACTGCAGCCGCTCAATCTCCACGCAAGGAGGTGGAGGCTGGAGAGGTTCGGGTGGAGGACCGTCCCCTGTTGCTGCGACAGAAGATCCTCCCGAAGAGGCAGACGGGTCGGGGGATCGATGGCCATGTTGAGCAGCTCAGGATACCAGGCTCTTCGTGCCCAATCCGGAGCCACAAGAATGAGTTGGGCCCGGTCGCGCCTGATCTTCTTCAGCACTCTGGGCAGAAGTGGTATAGGCGGAAAGGCGTACAACAGACCGCAACTCCACTCGTGACAAAAAGAGTCGCCTAGCGAGTGCCGCCTTGGAAATTCCAACGCGCAGAATTGCTGACATTGCGCGTTCTCTTCGGTGGCGCATAGATCTAACCAAGTTTCTCCCCACTGTTGAAAGAGACCTTGCACCACCTCCGAGTGAAGACGCCATTCGTGATCCATCATGCACCTGCAGCTGTGTTCGTCGGCCCTGGCGTTCAGTGAACCTGCCAGGTGTTGAACCACCAGAGAAATGCCCTGATGTTCCAGCCATATCCAGAGGCGGAGGGCCTCCTGACATAGGGTCCACGATCCCACCCCGCCTTGTTTGTTGCAGTATCACATGGCGGTGGTGTTGTCAGTGAACACCTGCACTACTCTTCCCCGGACAGAGGGAAGGAATGCTTTGAGTGCAAGACGAATCGCCCGAAGCTCCAGAAGGTTGATGTGGAGCCCGGACTCCGCCGGAGACCAGAGTCCTCTGATCTCCGCCTCCCCCATGTGGCCGCCCCATCCCAGAAGGGAAGCGTCCGTCACCACTGTGTGTTCTGGATGGGGAAAGGAGAGGGATCTGCCGTTGACACAATCCTGGTTCGTGAGCCACCACTGCAATTGTCGTGCAGTGCCCTCCGCGATCTGGACGCAATTGGACAGATTCCCCTGATGCTGCGCCCACTGGAACTTCAGGTCCCACTGCAGAGCCCGCATATGCCACCTGGCATGATCGACCAGCAGAATGCAGGAGGCCATGAGGCCCAGCAGCCTCAGGGTCATTCTGACTGAAACCCGGGATAGAGGCTGAAAGATCAAAATCATAGCCTGAATATCCCGGACTCGCTGTTTGGGAGGATAGACCCGAAATCGCGTCGTGTCCAGAACTGCTCCGATGAAGAGGAGCTTCTGAGAGGGAATCAGGTGTGACTTCGGCACATTGATGGAGAACCCCAGCGAATGCAGGAGGTCGGCTGTAGTCTGGAGGTGGGAGACGACTGCCTGGGGCGAGCCCGCCTTCAACAGCCAGTCATCGAGATAGGGGAAGACTGAAACCCCTGATCTGCGCAGATGAGCTGCGACCACCGCCATCACTTTCGTGAACACCCGAGGGGCACTGGTAAGGCCAAAGGGGAGCGTGGTAAATTGAAAATGCTCGTGGCCTACCGTGAACCGCAGGTAACGCCGGTGGGCCGGCAGGACGGGGATGTGGAAATAAGCGTCCTCAAGTCCAACGCTACCATCCAGTCTCCCGGGTCGAGGGCAGACAAGACCTGAGCAAGCGTCAACATCTTGAACTTCTCCTTCCGGAGGAAGCGGTTGACGTTCCTGAGATCCAAGTTAGGACGCAGGCCCTTGTCCTTCTTGGGGACCAGAAAGTAGTGGGAGTAACAACCACGACCTTCTTCTGAGACAGGAATGCGCTCGATGGCTCCCTTGGCCAAGAGAGCAGTGACTTCCTGCTGGAGAAGGGCCAGGTGATCCCCGACATGCGGTGGTATTGCGGTGGCATGGCTGGTGGGGTAGTCTCGAAGGGGAGGGAGTAGCCCCTTCGGACTATCTGCAAAACCCACCTGTCCGACATGATGGTGCGCCAGTGGGGGAGGTGATGGCGGATCCTGCCGCCCACTGCCGTTTGATGGACCTGAAATGTCGGACTAGGAAGGTTTGGAGGCAGTGGTGGCTGGGGTGGAGGTGGACTGACCCTGCCGCTGGCCCCCTGAACCGCCGCGGCGGTTCCCACGTCCGCGCGTGGGCTGTTGCGCCGGCCTGGGGCCCTGTTGCGAACGTGGTGGGTTGCCCCTTCCGAGAGCACGAAAGGAGCGAAAGGCAGAAGGCTGAGGAAGCCGCGTGGCCGAAAGGCCCAAGGACTTGGCCGTAGCCCGCGAGTCCTTAAATCTCTCCAAAGGGGTGTTGGTGGACTGGCCCGAGGTGGTGTTGGTGGACTGGCCCGCCCATTGGCCCCCGGAACCACGACGGTTGTTCCCACGTCCTCGGCCGCGCGAAGGCTGGGTAACTTGCTGCGGTCTGTGGCTCTGGCGGGACGTAGCGGGGCACCCCTTCCGTAGCCACGAAAGGGGCGAAAAGCAGACTGCGCAGGGCGGCTAGAGAGGCACAAGGACTTGGCCGTAGCCCGTGAGTCCTTGAAACGCTCTAAAGCGTTGTCTGATTTGTTGCCAAAAAGGCGACGGCCATCAAAGGGCATGTCCATCAAGGTGTTCTGGACATCCCCAGAAAAAAACAGTCGATCTCATCCAGGCGTAGCGTCGAAGAGCTACCGACGTGGAAATCGTCTTGCCAAGAGAGTCGGCGGTATCCAGCCCACAACGGATGGTAAACTTTGCCGCATCCCTCCCGGCGGCAATAGCCTGGGAGAGCACTGTCCGGGCCTCCTCCGGACACTGAAGCAGCACCTGCGCAACCGAGTCCCACACAGAGTGGGAGTAATGACCCAATAGACATGCGGTGTTTACCGACCGCAGTCCCAAGCTGGCGGAAGAGAAAATCTTTTTCCCAAGGTGGTCCAGCTTCTTGGATTCCCTTTCCGGGGGAGCGGTAGGGAATGCGCTCTTGGAAGTAGAGGCTTGGACCACCAAGCTCTCAGGGGTGGGGTGTTGGGAGAGGAAAGTGGGGTCGCCCGGAGCCGGGCGGTAGCGTCGGGCAATCATCCTATCCACGGGTGCCCCCGTGTTGGGCCTGGACCACGTGCCCAAAAGGACTTCAGTAAGGGCTTCATTAAAGGGCAACAGGGGCTCCAAAGAGCTTGCCCCCGGCTGATGCACCTCTGTCAGGAGGTTAGTCCTGACTGCCACCGTAGGAAGCTCGAGGTTGAGGGCCTCGGCCGCCCTACGCAACACCACTGCGTATGACGCTCCCTCCTCCGTAGCCACGGTAGGAGGAGAAAACATGCCAAGGTCAGGAGAGGTGTCAAGACCACTGGCATCCCCCAGTTCCTCTCTCCAGTCCTGCTCAGACTCCATCTGATCAGCTAAAGGGTCACCTGACCCCTCCCAGTCCTCCTCCTCAGGTTGCCAATCTGGCCAAAAAAGAACCCCAGGAGTGAACAGGGGCACAAAAACCCCACTCAGCGCCGGATCCGGCGTCGGGCGACGCCGGTCCGGCTCCACTTCGGGATGGAGGCCGGGGTCGACGCCGGCCGGGGACACGACCGGCGTCTTTTGCGGATGCGGTGCCGGAGGAAGCGGCGCTGGTGGAGGTGTAATCAGGTCAACCGGCGCCGATCCGGATCCAGGCCTGGATCCATGGGGGCCTGGCAGCGCCGGAGCCGACGGCGAAGAAGGCCTAGGTCCCCCAACCGAGTCTGCGGGGCCCTGAGGCGCGCCGGCGGGTTCGGGACGCCCAAAGATGGCATGCATCGCTTCGTAGAACGTACGAAGTTGGGCTGTAGTCGCTCCGGGCCCCGGAAAGGGAGGGAAGCCCAGAGTCGACTCCTCAGGCTCCGGGTGCGGAGCCGCGCGAGGGGCACCGCCCGCATCCCTCGTCGCGTCAGCTACTGACGGGTAGAAGTCGAAGAGCGATGATGCTTCTTCGACTTCTTTTTGTGCTTCGACTTACCCGACCCCGAGTGCGAAGACTTCGATGACTTAGACGAGTGGTGATGGCTCCTCGACCAGTCCCTCGACCTCCCTCGCGACCGGGACCTCGAACGGCGCGGAGCCGACTGCCGGCGCTCAAGCAACTTTCGGGACCGCTCCCGCAAAGCCTTCGGCGCCATCGACCGGCAGTCGGAGCACGACTTGGGGTCGTGGTCGCGCTCCAGGCAAAAGAGGCACACGCGGTGCGGATCCGTAACCGACATCAGTCGGGTACAGGAACCACAAGCCTTGAAGCCGGGCATCCCTACGTGCACCAGGAGTCGATAGACTCAGAAAAGAAGTCGACAAAAGTCGAGAAAAGTCAGTCAAAAAATGACTGGAGGTACCGCTCTCGACTTCAGCGTGCGAGGGCGTCGTCAAAGTAACTACCGCGACGTCATCCCGGCGACCACGACGCCAACGACGGAAGCGGAGCCGACCGACGCCACCTTCCAACGCGCAGAGGTACTGCTGACGAAAAAACTTTCGGGATCCAGTCTGACGCCTGGGGGTAATTCTAAGGTAAGGAATCTATAACTAACTTGTTTCTTTCAGATAAATCTGTACTGATGCCAGTACTAGATTTATTATGACATGCACCTTAGAGGTGCCGACTGAAAACCTACTAGTGCTCAGGTGTGCTGTCTGGTATCGCCCAGGCTGCCGCCACCAACAAATTTCTGGTCCCCTGTAGGTGAGAGCCCGTGCTCTCAGAGGTCAGAAAAATGCTTGCTCTGGCTGAAGGTGATAACAACTCTTCCAGCAGGATGGCTAGTGAATTAGCATGTCTAGGCCAGAGGCTTCAAAGCCTTTTACGCCTTTGAAATGCAACATCTTCCCCCCAGACTTGGGGAACGCCACACCCTGCCCTGAGGCCCATTTGGCACCAGAGCAGGCAATAAATTAGATAGTCAGTAGGCGTGTTGCACTTTCAGGCTAGGCACAGACCTAAGGTGGGCCACCTGAAGTGGACGGTCAAGGAAGGGTTTCGCTATTTTGAATTTGGTGAAACTAGGAACTCTGTTTCAGGATTATGCCCACTCTCCACAGGAAGTGGTCATATAGGGGGTCGTCACCCGAGGGGTACGTAGCCCATTGGCTACTACCCTACACTCCCCTAAACGCCCCAAAAGTTAGTATTTAGGGGTCCCCCTGACACAAGGAACTCAGATTCATCTAATGGGAACAGAAGAAAGGATAAAGAAAAGCCAAAGTCGTGACAACCGAGAAGCTGAACAGTCTCCCCAAACCTTTGGAGGACTGTTCTCACCTTCAGCAACCAAGCAGCATCTCCCTTGGGGTGGAGGAGCCATACCCCTGCATCTACAGGCACAAACTGCACTTGTCTGGTACTCTGTCTTGCTGACCACCGGATCCACCGAGGGAGCATCTCGCCAAAAGGAGGTCACTGTGGTTCTAGAAGGCCAGCCCCACCTCTCCAGCGAATTTTGAGACGCTAGACTCTCCAGGATCCTCACAGCACCGGAGCATTTGACGCAACCAAGGCTTGTTGAGTGTCAAGCCCGGACACCACTGACGCCAGAGGATGTGGCCTAACGGTTAGAGAGGTCGACCTTGAAGCAGGGAGACTGGGTTTGAGTCTTGGCAGGGACGCTCAACATCCTGTGATTCTGGGCAAATCCCTTAATCTCCCCGTGCCTAACAAAAACACTGTGTCCATCTGCAACGGAACTGGTGATCATGTAAAGCGATCTGATACCTTCGGGTCGAGTTTGTGCCATATAAATCCCCCCACCGCAACCTCCCCCCCAAAAAAGCCGAACTTCTGAAGAGGGACTTTAGGATCAATGTGGCCAACATCGAGAGTGGCCACGCTGTTGTTTTCTTTACACCCAAGCAAAGTGAGAGCCTCCAACTCAAGCAACCCGCCAGACAAAACACCTCTGCACCAGAGCCCGAGTTCCAGTAAACTGACAGTGTCCCCTTGCCACAGAGACCCTCAGGAGCCGAGCCCCCTCCCCCCCCTTTGGGTTCTGTCGAACTTGTCCCCAAGTTCCCCTTTACAGCCTTTCTTCTAGAGGTACTTTGCCATTGACTTTAATGTGCAGTGCTCGAGGCTACCGATGCAACCAGCACCTCTGCACGCGGACTTACCAGGGCAGGTAAAACCGAACTGCTGATGGCTCCTTGGACCTTGGCCCCCAAGCACCTTAAGTCAAAAAGGCATCCTCAAGAAACTCTCGCAAGTATATGTTTGCAGTGTACGTTTCTCCCATAGGATAAAATTACCCGTCATTTGAGCATTTTACTGTTTTACTGTAAAAATCCTATCTCCGAAAGTACTTACCTGATTCCGATGATCTTGGTGTCTAAAATTATATAAAATCTGAGCTATTTTTCTAAATTGGTCTTGGATTTATTTTTGAGTGTGTGTTTCATGTATTGACTCCGTGTGTACAACAAATGCTCAACACTACCCTCTGATAAGCCTAAGCTGCTCCACCACACTACCACAAATAAAGCACTTGGGATTATTAATGTATGCCCCTGTAAACCAATAAGGGTTGTCTAGACTTTTGCATGGTGTACCTTTACATTGGTAATCTACATAAAAAGCCAGCTTACTACATTGGTGGTTCAGCTGTGGGATACAAGACTTTGCATTTGCTTATACCACTCTGTCAATAGGTGTCTCCACAAAGAAATCAAAAATTTACTTCAGTCAAATATACTTTTTCAAATTGTTCAATTTTTTCCAAATTTCCTAATCTGAACTGTTAGGGCCTTGTGGTAAGTCCCCCCAGTTCATTGTCTCAGAAATTTAAAAAGTGTACCAGTCAGGACATAAAAAGTCTTTTAGAAATTTTTGCAATTTTCTAAAAAGGCCCCAACTGTACTAAACATGTCTTCTTGGGAGGGAATAGTGCAGGAGCTCAACCAGACCTCTTATCTGCATCTTAACACGAGGCAGTTAAGGCTTCTCTGTAAGGGTAAAAAATTGTTACTGGCTCAATTCCTACCAAGGTACAGCTCCAGGAGCTCCTTGCAGGGTTTGATACAGCCCAGTTAACAGTTGATCCTGACACCCCTCTAGAAGAGGAGGGGGGACAGTCACCATGACAGTGGGGATCGTACTCCAGAAGATTGTTCCCCTAAACTCACTAGGAATGGTGATGAGGTACCCCCTCACATCTACCCTAAAACCGTGGCTCGAGTGCCTTCCCCTTCTGGGGGCAGGTCAGGCAACTCAAGGCTCAGAAAAGAGCTAGATGATGAAGAAGCAATTCTTGAGAGACTAGCCAGAAGAGCAGCCCTTGAAGCCAAAATCCTGGCTATAAAATAAGAAAGGGATTAGATGGGTCTAGAACCCATGAGTGGTGGCAGCAACAAACTAAATAGAGAATGAGAGGAAACGTTTAATATCCAAATCCCCAAAGGGATTGTCCCCAAATATGTGGAGGGTGATGATATCACAAAGTGGTTTACAGCCTTTGAGATGGCTTGTAGAATGAGAACATCACAGCAGAGACACTGGGGCTCTCTACTGTGGGAGTTATTCTCAGAAAAGTGTCAGGATGGGCTCCTGACACTGGATGAGGAAGATGTGGAGTGCTATTATAGGAAAGTACTCCTTTTGGCATGGTTACCCCATACCTTTTGCCTCATTCTGATGCATCTTTGACTGAATGTGCACTGGGTTCCTGCTAACCAGGTTCCCAGTGCCTGTGTTCTTTCCCAAAAACGGTACCTTTGTTTCCACAATTGGCACACCTCTGGCACACATGTAAGTCCCTTGCAAAAGGTACCAGTGGTACCAAAGGCCTTGTGACCAGAGATTGTCCCTAAGGGCTGCAGCATGTATTGTGCCACTCTAAGTGACCCCTCACCAAACACATGTACACTACAGCCTGCGTGTTTTAGTGAAGATAAAAGTGAAGAGTCGACCTGGCACATATCCCTGTGTGCCAGGACTACCAGCACTACAAAAGGCATAGGTAAGTCACCCCTACAGCAGGTCTTACAGCCCTAAGGCAGGGGGTACTATATCTCTTGTGAGGGCATAACTGCATGAGCAGATATGCCCCTATAGTGTCTAAGTCGATTCTTAGACATTATAAGTGCACAGTGAAGCCACACGGAGTACATGAGTTGGGAGTTTGTCACTACAAGTTCCACAGCTCCATGATGGCTTCACCGAATTCCAAGATGTTTAGTACCAAACATCTCAGATTAATAAGCCCACACTGATGGGCTACCAACCAGCTAGTGTGTGCCTGACTGGTCTGCACTAGCCTGCCACTTCTAGACATGTTTCTGACCCCCTCGAGGTGGGAGCATTTTGCTCTCGTGGGTCAGAAACAAAGCCTGCTCTGGGTGGAGGTGATTCACACCTACACCCAAGCAGGAACAGTATAGAACGGCATAAGCCTCAAAGGCTTCCTGCCCTTTGTTATGCTGACCAGGGCCTCTCCGGTAGTGGAGATGCCCGCCCCCCTGACCAAGCTCCACTTTTGGTGGCAAGATCAGCTGGAAAAATAGTAAGCAGGGGAGGTGTGTCTCCCCTCAGCCAGGGCCACCGCTTAGGTGCCCTGCCCTGAGCTGAGGTAACCCCCTCCTTTCAAAATCCTCTATATTGTTTTGGACGAGTTTAGCCAATAGGGTTAGGGATGTACCACCTTCCCAGAGGGAGTGGACATACAAAGGGTGTGGTCACCCCTAAAGGTAAGTAGTCATTGGCTACCCTCTAACCCCTGTAACGAACAAGTTACTTACCTTCGGTAACGATATATCTGTAAGAAACATAGGTTAGTTATAGATTCCTTACCTTAGAATTCCCCCCAGGCGTCAGACTGGATCCGGAGACTTTTTTCATCAGCAGTACCCCTGCGCGTCGAAAAGTGGCGTCGGTCGGCTCCGCGTTTGTCGTTGGCGTCGTGGTCGCCGGGATGACGTCGCGGTAGCTACTTAGACACCGCCCTCGCGCGCTGACATCAGTTCTTTTACACGACATTCCACGCCAGAAGCGCAGAGCCATGCACGACACTGACCACTGGTGCACAAAACTAGGGCCCTGAAAGGGATTCCCTGACCCTAGAAGTCAGTTCGCAGAACGGGGAGGATGGGTGGGGCAGTAAGGAATCTATAACTAACCTATGTTTCTTACAGATATATCGTTACCGAAGGTAAGTAACTCGCTCATCTGAAAGAAACAGTTATAGATTCCTTACCTTAAAATAGATACCCCAGCAATACCAACCCCGGAGGCGTGTCTGCGAACCAAGTTCGCACCAGAAAGTCCTGGAGAACAGAACGGCCAAAAAAAGCCGTCTCTCCGGACTTGGCTGTCCAGGCAGTAGTGTCTAGTGAACGGGTGCACAGATGCCCACGTAGCTGCCTGACAGATGTCATTGAGGGGGACTCCTCGTCCCAAAGCAGTAGTAGCTGCCGTCGCCCTGGTGGAATGGGTGCGCAGCCCCGCTGGAGACTCCTTCTTTGCCAAGGAATAGCAAGCCTTAATGCACAAAACGACCCACCTAGAGATGGTCCGTTTGTGCACGACCCGACCTTTCTTAGCGCCCACGTAGCCCACAAAGAGCTGGTCATCCACCCGGAATTGTTTAGTGCGATCCAAAGGAAAGCACCCGTTTTGGATCCAGACGGTGGAGCCTCTCTTCCTCTTTTGAAGGATGGGGAGGCGGAAAGAAGGTGGGCAAAGTGATGGTTTGGCCAATGTGGAAGGAAGTAAACACCTTGGGAAGAAAGGAAGGTCTGGTTCTTAGTACAACCTTGTCCGGATGAACAGCCAGGAAAGGAGGTTTTGAAGAAAGAGCCTGGAGCTCACTCACCCTGCGAACAGAGGTGATGGCAACCAGAAAAGCAGTCTTTAAGATAAGACGACAGAGGACAGTTATGAAGTGGCTCAAAGGGAGCGCACATAAGGTAAGTCAGGACCAAGTTCAAGTCCCACTGAGGCATTACGAAGGGAATAGGAGGAAATAGATAAGTAATGTCCTTGAGGAAGCGATTTACAACAGGGGACTTGAAAAGAGAAGGCTGATCAGGAAGCCTAAGAATGGCTGAAATGGCCGAGAGGTAGCCCTTAAGAGTGCCCAGAGCAGAGCCCTGCTGGGCCAAAGAAAGAAGTAACAAGAGAACCTCAGAAAGAGGGGCAGAAAGGGGATCCACAGCCTTTGCTGCGCACCATGCCACAAATTTGTTCCATCTACAGGCGTATACCGTCTTAGTGGAGGGACACCTGGCTGCCAAGATAACATCACAGACTTCGGGAGTCAAGTCAAACGACGTCAACTGCCACCGCTCAATCTCCACGCAAGGAAGTGGAGGCTGGACAGGTTCGGGTAGAGGACCGACCCCTGCTGCTGCGACAGAAAATCCTCCCGAAGAGGCAGTCTGATTGGAGGATCGATGGCCATGTGTAGCAGCTCGGGATACCAGACTCTTCATGCCCAATCTGGAGCCACAAGAATGAGTTTGGCCCGGTCGCGCTTGATCTTCTGCAGCACTCTGGGCAGAAGTGGTATATGCGGAAAAGCATATAGAAGAACGCAACTCCACTCGCGACGAAAAGCGTCGGCTAGCGAGTGCCGCCTTGGAAATTCCAACGGGCAGAATTGCTGACATTGTGCGTTCTCTTCGGTGGCGAATAGATCTAACCAAGGCTCTCCCCACTGCTGAAAGAGACCTTGCGCCACCTCCGAGTGAAGACACCATTCGTGATCGATCATGCACCTGCGGCTGAGTTCGTCCGCCCTGGCGTTCAGGGAACCTGCCAGGTGTTGAACCACCAGGGATATGCCCTGATGTTCCAGCCATGTCCAGAGATGGAGAGCCTCTTGACAAGGGGCCACGACCCCACCCTGCCCTGTTTGTTGCAGTACCACATGGCGGTGGTGTTGTCCGTGAACACCTGCACTACTCTTCCCCGGATAGAGGGAAGGAATGCTTTTAGTGCAAGACGGATCGCCCGAAGCTCCAGAAGGTTGATGTGGAGCTCGGACTCCGCCGGAGACCAGAGGCCTCTGATCTCCGCCTCCCCCATATGACAGCCCCATCCCAAAAGCACAAGTTACTTACCTTCGGTAACGATTTATCTGTAAGAAACATTAGTAGTGATAGATTCCTTACCTTAGAATATCCCCAGGCGACAGACTGGATCCGGAAAGTTTTCGTCAGCAGAACCCCTGCGCGTCGGTAGGGGCGTCGTGTGGCTCCGCGTCCGTCGTTGGCGTCGTGGTCGCCGAGATGACGTCACGGGCGCTACTTAGACGCCGCCCACGCGCGCTGACGTCAGTTCTGTACACGACTTTCCGCGCCAGGAACGCAGAGCCATGCAAGATACTGACCACTGGTGCATTGAAACTAGGGCCCTGAAAGGGATGACCTTAACCATAGAAATCAGTTCGCAGAACGGGGAGGATGGGTGGGGCGGTAAGAAATCTATCACTACTAATGTTTCTTACAGATATATCGTTACCGAAGGTAAGTAACTTGTGCATCTGAAAGAAACACATAGTGATAGATTCCTTACCTTAGAATAGATACCCCAGCAATACCAACCCCGGTGGTGGGTCTGCGAACTAAGATCACACCAGAAAGTCACGGAGAACAGAACGGCCAAAGAAGCAGTCTCTCCGGACTTGGCTGTCCAGGCAATAATGTTTGGTAAACGTGTGCAGCGAGGCCCACGTGGCTGCCTGACAGATGTCTTGCAGAGGGACACCACGTCCCAATGCAGTAGTGGCTGCAGTAGCTCTGGTGGAATGAGCACGCAGCCCCACCGGAGGTTCTTTTTTAGCCAAAGAGTAACAGGCTTTGATACACAAGACAACCCAGCGGGAGATGGTTCTCTTATGGACCGCCCGACCTTTCTTGGTGCCAACGTAGCCAACAAAAACCTGGTCATCCACCCAGAACTGCTGTGTGCGGTTGAGATAAAAAGAAAGCGCACGTTTTGGGTCCAGACGGTGGAGCCGCTCTTCCTCTCTGGAAGGATGCGAAGGCGGAAAAATGGTGGGCAAGGTAATAGTCTGCCCAATGTGAAAGGCTGTAACCACTTTTGGCAAAAAGGTAGGACGGGGCCTGAGCACAACCTTGTCCGGATGGACGGAAAGGAAAGGAGGCTTACAAGAAAGAGCCTGGAGCTCACTCACCCGCCTAGCGGAAGTGATGGCCACCAGGAAGGCAGTCTTTAATGTTAAAAGACGAAGAGGACAGTTGTGAAGGGGCTCAAAGGGAGCGCACATCAAGTATGTCAGAACCAGATTCAAGTCCCACTGAGGCATCACGAAAGGAATAGGTGGAAAAAGGTGTGTAATGCCTTTAAGAAACCTATTTACAACAGGGGACTTGAAAAGAGAGGGCTGATCAGGGAGCCTGAGAAAGGCCGAAATAGCAGAAAGGTAGCCCTTGATAGTGCCCAGAGCTGGGCCAAAGAAAGAAGGAACAGTAGAACCTCAGAAAGAGGGGCAGAAAGGGGATCCACAGCCTTTGCTGTGCACCATGCCACAAATTTGTTCCACCTGCAGGCGTATACCACTTTAGTAGAGGGACGCCTGGCTGCCAGAATAACGTCACAAACTTCAGGAGGCAAGTCGAAGGGAATCAACTGCCGCCGCTCAATCTCCACGCAAAGAGGTGGAGGCTGGACAGGTTCGGGTGGAGGACCGTCCCCTGCTGCTGCGACAGAAGATCCTCCCGAAGAGGCAGTCGGATCGGGGGATCGATGCTCATACTGAGTAGCTCGGGATACCATACTCTTCGAGCCCAGTCCGGAGCCACAAGAATGACTTGGGCCCGGTCGCGCCTGATCTTCTTCAGCACTCTGGCCAGAAGTGGTATAGGCGGAAAGGCGTACAACAGACCACAACTCCACTCGCGACGAAAAGCGTCGCCGAGCGAGTGCCGCCTTGGAAATTCCAACGTGCAGAACTGATGACATTGTGCGTTCTCTTCGGTGGCGAATAGATCTAACCAAGGCTCTCCCCACTGCTGAAAGAGACCTTGCGCCACCTCCGAGTGAAGACGCCATTCGTGATCGGGGATGCACCTGCGGCTGAGTTCGTCCGCCCTGGCGTTCAGAGAACTTGCCAGGTGTTGAACCACCAGGGACATGCCCTGATGTTCCAGCCATGTCCAGAGACGCAGAGCCTCCTGACAGAGGGTCCACGACCTCACCCCGCCTTGTTTGTTGCAGTACCACATGGCGGTGATGTTGTCTGTGAACACCTGCACTACTCTCCCCTTGACAGAGGGAAGGAATGCCTTTAGTGCAAGCCTGATCGCCCGCAGCTCCAAAAGGTTGATATGGAGCCGGGACTCCGCCGGAGACCAGAGGCCTCTGATCTCCGCCTCTCCCATGTGGCCGCCCCATCCCAGGAGGGACGCATCCGTCACCACTGTGAACTCCGGTTGGGGAAGGGAGAGGGATCTGCCGTCGACCCAATGCCGGTCCGTGAGCCACCACTGCAATTGTCGTGCAGTGCCCTCCGAGATCTGGACGTGATCGGACAGGTTTCCCTGATGCTGTGCCCACTGGAACTTCAGGTCCCACTGCAGAGCCCGCATATGCCACCTGGCATGATTTACCAGCAGGATGCAGGAGGCCATGAGGCCCAGCAGCCTCAGAGTCACTCTGACCGAAACCCGGGACAAGGGCTGAAAGATGGGAATTCAGAGCCCGAATATCCCGGACTCGCCGTTCGGGAGGATAGACCCGAAACTGCGCCGTGTCCAGAACCGCTTCGATAAAGAGGAGCTTCTGGGAGGGAATCAGGTGCGACTTCGGCACATTGATGGAGAACCCCAGCAAGTGCAGGAGGTCGGCCGTAGTCTGGAGGTGGGAGACGACTGTCTGGGGCGAGCCCGCCTTCAACAACCAATCGTCGAGATAGGGGAAGACAGACCCCTGATCTGCACAGATGAGCTGCGACCACCGCCATCACCTTGGTGAACACCCGAGGGGCGCTGGTAGGGCCAAAGGGGAGCACGGTAAACTGAAAGTGCTCGTGGCCTACCGTGAATCGTAGGTAACGCCGGTGGGCTGGCAGGACGGGGATGTGGAAATAGGCGTTCTTCAAGTCCAGCGCTACCATCCAGTCTTGTGGGTCGAGAGCAGACAAGACCTGAGCTAGAGTGAGCATCTTGAACTTCTCTTTGCGGAGGAAGCGATTGACGTTCCGGAGGTCTAAAATAGGACGCAGGCCTTTGTCCTTCTTGGGCACCACAAAGTAGTGGGAATAACAACCACGACCTACTTCGTGCGTCGGAACGCGCTCGATGGCCCCCTTGGCCAAGCGGGCCGCAACTTCCTGCTGAAGAAGCACCAAGTGATCCCCCGACATGCGGTGGTATTGAGGTGGCATGGCTGGGGGGGTAGTCTCGAAGGGGAGGGTGTAGCCCCTCCGGACTATCTTTAAAACCCACCTGTCCGAAGTGATGGTGCGCCAGTGGGGGAGGTGATGGCGGAGCCTGCCGCCCACTCGCGTTTGATGGGCCTGAAAGTTCGGACTAGGAAGGTTTGGAGGCAGTGGTGGTGGACTGACCCGCCCGCTGGCCCCTTTGTCCGCCACGGCGGAACCCGCATCCGCGCTGGGATGACTGCTGCGCCGGCCTGTGGCTCTGTTGCGAACGCTGCGGGGCGCCCCTTTTGGTGCCACGAAAGGATCGAAAAGCAGAAGGCGGAGGAGGGCGGACTGCAGAAAGTCCCAAGGACTTGGCCGTAGCCCGTGAGTCCTTAAACTGCTCCAACGCGCGGTCTGCTTTGTCGCCGAAGAGGCGACGGCCATCAAAGGGCATATCCATAAGGGTGTTTTGGACATCTCCTGAAAATCCAGTGGTTCTCAACCAGGCGTGACGGCGAACCGCCACCGTCGTTGCACTGGATCTGCCCAGTGAGTCGGCGGTGTCTAGACCACAACGGATCATGAACTTCGCTGCGTCTCTCCCCTCTGCAACAGCCTGGGCGAGAGCAGGCCGGGCCTCCTCCGGACACTGGGGCAGCACGTTCGCTACCCTATCCCACAGACAGTGGAAATAACGGCCCAAGAGGCATGCGGTGTTCACGGACCGCAGCGCAGAGCTGGTGGAAGAGAAAATCTTCTTCCCAAACTGATCCAGCTTCTTGGATTCCCTATCCGGTGGGGCGGAAGGGAAGGCGGTTGGGGAAGCAGAGGCTTGGACAACCAAGCTCTCGGGAGTGGGGTGTTGGGAGAGGAAAATAGGGTCACTCGGAGCCGGGCGATGGCGTCGGGCCACGTTCCTATCCACAGGAGGCCCTGTGGTGGGCCTGGACCAAGTGCCCAAAAGAACGTCCGAAAGGGCTTCATTAAAGGGCAGCAGCGGCTCCGCAGAAGTAGCTGCTGGCTGAAGCACCTCTGTCAGGAGGTTAGTCCTGACGGCCACAGTAGGGAGCTGGAGGTGTAGGGCCTCCGCCGCCCTACGCAACACTACTGCATAACTGGCTCCCTCCTCCGTAGCCACGGTAGGAGGAGACAGCATGCCAAGGTCTGGTGAGGTATTCAGACCACTGGCGTCCCCCAATTCCTCAGCCCAGTCATGTTCAGACTCGCAGGCTGCAGCGAGAGGGTCGTCCGACCCCTCCGAGTCCTCCCCTTGCTCCTCAGGCTGTTCAACAGGCCGAAAATAAGGAGTAGGGACATGGGGATAGAAATCCCCAAACGGCGTCGAGAACGGCATCGATCGACGCCGGACCGACGCCGCGTCCACTTCGGGGCTGAATCTGAGGTCGCCGTCGTCCCGAGGAGCGGGCGGCGTCAGGATCGGTGCCAGTGGAGTCGACGTCGGTGGAGGCGTAACAAGGTCAACCGGCATCGACCGGGATCCAGGCCTGGATCCAAGGGTGTCCTGCGGCGCTGGGGCCGGAGCCGACAGCGACGCCGGGGCCGGAGCCGCCGGCGAGGAAACACGAGGACACCCATGCGGGACCGCGGGGCCCGAAGGCGCACCGGCGGGACCCGACGGCCCAAAGAGGCGAGCCATGGCCGACAGGAAGTCCTGTATCTGGGCCGGAGTCGCCGACGACCCCGGGAAGGGCGGGAAGTCGGGCGGCGACTCCATGGACTACGCCGGAGCCGCGGGGGTGGCACCACCCGTACCCTCAGCCGCGTTGCGCGATCGGCGAGGGGAAGTCGGAGAACGAGGACGTTTCGACTTCTTGTGCTTCGCCTTACCTGACCCCGAGTGCGAAGACTTCGATCCCGACGATTGCCGATGATGACTCCGCGCACGGTCCCTCGACCTCCCTCTGGACCGGGACCTCTCACGGCGCGGAGCCGACTGCCGGGCTTCAAGCAGCTTTCGGGACCGCTCCCGCAAAGACTTCGGCGCCATGGACCGGCAGTCGGGGCACAACTTGGGGTCGTGGTCGCGCCCCAGGCAGAAGAGACACACGCGGTGCGGGTCCGTCACCGACATCATCCGATGACAGTCCTCGCAGGATTTAAACCCGGGCATCCCTACCTGCACCAGGAGTCGAATCGACTCGAAAAGGGTGAGAAAAAGATCTAAAAAAACTTAGTCAAAAAAGACTAGGGGTACCGCTCTCTCCGGATCTGCGCTTGCTGGCGCGGAAAAAGAAAGAACTGACGTCACCGCGCGTGGGCGGCGTCTAAGTAGCGCCCGCGACGTCATCTCGGCGACCACGACGCCAACGACGGACGCGGAGCCGCACGACGCCCCTACCGACGCGCAGGGGTACTGCTGACGAAAACTTTCCGGATCCAGCCTGACGCCTGGGGATATTCTACGGTAAGGAATCTATCACTATGTGTTTCTTTCAGATGTGATGCATCGGGCACCACTATGAACTCTGGTTGGGGAAGGGAGAGGGACCTACCGTCTACCCAATCCTGGTTCGTTAGCCACCACTGCAATTGGTGTGCAGTGCCCTCCGAGATCCGGATGCAATCGGACAGGTTCCCCTGATGTTGAGCCCACTGGAACTTCAGGTCCCACTGCAGAGCCCGCATATGCCATCTGGCATGGTCCACAAGCAGGATGCAGGAGGCCATCAGGCCCATTAGCCTGAGGGTCATCCTGACCGAAACCCGGGATAGAGGCTGAAAGATCGGAATCATAGCCCGAATATCCCAGACTCGCTGTTCGGGGGGATAGACCCGAAACTGCGTCGTGTCCAGAACCGCTCCGATGAAGAGGAGCTTCTGAGAGGGAGTCAGGTGCGACTTCGGCACGTTGATGGAGAACCCCAGCGAGTGCAGGAGGTCAGCCGTAGTCTGGAGGTGGGAGACGACAGCCTGGGGCGAGCCCGCCTTCAACAGCCAGTTGTCGAGATTGGGGAAGACTGGAACCCCTGATCTGCGCAGATGAGTTGCGACCACCGCCATCACTTTCGCGAACACCCGAGGGGCGCTGGTAAGGCCAAAGGGGAGCCCGGTGAACAAAGTGCTCGTGGCCTACCGTGAACTGCAGGTAACGCCGGTGGGCCGGCAGGACGGGGATGTGAAAATAAGCGTCCCGCAAGTCCAACGCTGCCATCCAGTTTTCCGGGTCGAGGGCAGACAAGACCTGAGCGAGCGTCAACATCTTGAACTTCTCCTTCCGGAGGAAGCGGTTGACATTCCTGAGATCCAAGATAGGACGCAGGCCCTTGTCTTTCTTGGGGACCAGAAAGTAGTGGGAGTAACAACCACGACCTACTTCTGGGACAGGAACGTGCTCGATGGCTCTCTTGGCCAAGAGAGCCGTGACTTCCTGCTAGAGAAGGGCCAGGTGATCCCCCGACATGGGGTGGTATTGCGGAGGCATGGCTGGTGGGGTAGTCTCGAAGGGGAGGGAGTAGCCCCTTCGGACTATCTGCAAAACCCACCTGTCCGACGTGATGGTGCGCCAGTGGGGGAGGTGATAGCGGATCCTGCCGCCCACTGGCGTTTGATGGACCTGAAATGTCGGACTAGGAAGGTTTGGAGGCTGCTGGTGGACTGGCCCGCCCGGTGGCCCCCGGAACCACAACGGTTGTTTCCACGTCCTCGGCCGCGCGAAGGCTGGGTAACTTGCTGTGGTCTGTGGCTCTGGGCGGGACGTAGCGGGGCACCCCTTCCGTAGCCACTTAAGGGGCGAAAAGCAGACTGCGCAGGGCGGCTGGAGAGGCCCAAGGACTTGGCCATAGCCCGTGAGTCCTTGAAATGCTCTAAAGCGTTGTCTGCTTTGTCGCCAAAAAGGCGACGGCCAAAGGGCATGTCCATCAAGGTGTTCTGGACATCTCCAGAAAAACCAGTCGATCTCATCCAGGCATAGCGTCGAAGAGCTACCAACGTGGAAATCGTCCTGCCCAGAGAGTCAGCGGTATCCAGCCCACAACGGATGGTAAACTTTGCCGCATCCCTCCCGGCGGCAATAGCCTGGGAGAGCACTGTCCGGGCCTCCTCCGGACACTGAGGCAGCACCTGCGCAACAGAGTCCCACACAGAGTGGGAGTAACGGCCCAATAGACATGCAGTGTTTACCGAACGCAGTCCCAAGCTGGCGGAAGAGAAAATCTTCTTCCCAAGGTGGTCCAGCTTCTTGGATTCCCTTTCCGGGGGAGCGGTAGGGAATGCGCTCTTGGAAGTAGAGGCTTGGACCACCAAGCTCTCAGGGGTGGGGTGTTGGGAGAGGAAAGTGGGGTCGCCCGGAGCCGGGCGGTGGCGTCGGGCAATCATCCTATCATCGGGTGCCCCCGTGTTGGGCATGGACCATGTGCCCAAAAGGACGTCGGTAAGGGCTTCATTAAAAGGCAACAGGGCCTCCGAAGAGCTCGCCGCCGGATGAAGCACCTCTGTCAGGAGGTTAGTCCTGATCGCCACCGTAGGAAGCTCGAGGTTGAGGGCCTCGGCCGCCCTACGCAAGACCACTGCGTATGACGCTCCCTCCTCCGTAGCCACGGTAGGAGGAGACAACATGCCAAGGTCAGGAGAGGTGTCAAGACCACTGGCATCCCCCAGTTCCTCTCTCCAGTCCTGTTCAGACTCCATCTGATCAGTTAAAGGGTCACCTGACCCCTCCCAGTCCTCCTCCTCTTCCTCAGGTTGCCAATCTGGCCGTAAAGGAACCCCAGGAGTGAACAGGGGCACAAAAACCCCACTAGGCACCGGATCCGGCGTCGGGCGACGCCGGTCCGGCTCCGGGTCTACTTCGGGATGGAGACCGGGGTCGAAGCCGGCCGGGGACACGACCGGCGTCTGTTGTGGATGCGGTGCCGGTGGAAGCGGCGCCGGTGGAGTTGTAATCCGGTCAAGCAGCGCCGATCCGTATCCAGGCCTGGATCCACGGGGGCCTGGCGGCGCCGGGGCCGGAGCTGACGGCGAAGAAGGCCTAGGTCCCCCAACCGAGTCCGCGGGGCCCGAAGGTACGCCGGCGGGTTCAGGACGCCCAAAGATGGCATGCATCGCTTCGTAGAACGTACGAAGTTGGGCGGGAGTCGCTCCGGGCCCCAGGAAGGGAGGGAAGCCCGGAGTCGACTCCTCGGGCTCCGTGCGCGGAGCCGGGGGAGGGGCACCGCCTGCATCCCTCGTCGCGTCAGCCGACCGACGGGGAGAAGTTGAAGAGCGACGATGCTTCTTCGACTTCTTTTTGTGCTTCGACTTACCCAACCCCGAGTGCGAAGACTTCGATGACTTAGACGAGTGGTGATGGCTCCGCGACCGGTCCCTCGACCTCCCTCCCGACTGGGACCTCGAATGGTGCGGAGCCGACTGCTCAAGCAACTTTCGGGACCGCTACCGCAAAGCCTTCGACGCCATCGACCAGCAGTCGGAGCACGACTTGGGGTCGTGGCCGCGCTCCAGGCAAAAGAGGCACATGCGGTGCGGATCCGTAACCAACATCAGTCGGGTACGGGAACCGCAAGCCTTGAAGTCTGGCATCCCTACGTGCACCAGGAGTCGATAGACTCAGAAAAGAAGTCGACAAAAGTCGAGAAAAAGTCAGTCAAAAAATGACTGGAGGTACCGCTCTCTCCGGATCTGCGCTGGGAACCTGCCAGGTGTTGAACCACCAGGGATATGCCCTGATGTTCCAGCCATGTCCAGAGATGGAGAGCCTCTTGACATAGGGTCCACGACCCCACCCTGCCCTGTTTGTTGCAGTACCACATGGCGGTGGTGTTGTCCGTGAACACCTGCACTACTCTTCCCCGGATAGAATGCTTTTAGTGCAAGACGGATTGCACGAAGCTCCAGAAGGCTGATGTGGAGCTCGGACTCCGCCGGAGACCAGAGGCCTCTGTTCTCTGCCTCCCCCATATGACAGCCCCATCCCAGAAGTGATGCATCGGACACCACTGTGAACTCTGGTTGGGGAAGGGAGAGGGACCTGCCGTCGACCCAATCCTGGTTCGTTAGCCACCACTGCATTTGGTGTGCAGTGCCCTCCGAGATCCGGATGCAATCGGACAGGTTCCCCTGATGTTGAGCCCACTGGAACTTCAGGTCCCACTGCAGAGCCCGCATATGCCATCTGGCATGGTCCACTAGCAGGATGCAGGAGGCCTGAGGGTCATCCTGACCGAAACCCGGGATAGAGGCTGAAAGATCTGAATCATAGCCCGAATGTCCCGGACTTGCTGTTGTGTCCAGAACCGCTCCGATGAAGAGCGTTGTTTGCTGCGTCTCTCCCTTCGGCAACTGCACAGGAGAGTACGGCCCGGGCACTGGGGCAGCACTTGCGCCACCGTATCCCACACGGAGTGGGTGTAACGGCCCAACAGACATGCAGTATTTCCCGATCGCAGTCCCAAGCTGGAGGAAGAAAACATCTTTTTCCCAAGATGGTCCAGCTTTTTGGATTCCCTATCAGGTGGTGAGTTAGGGAATGCGCCTTTGGAGGTGGAGGCTTGGACTACCAAGCTCTCAGGGGTGGGGTGTTGGGAGAGGAAAAGTGGGGTCGCCCAGGGCCGGGCGTTGGCGTCGGGCAATCATCCTATCCACAGGAGCCCCTGTGTTGGGCCTAGACCAGGTGCCCAAAAGGATGTCGGTGAGGGCTTCATTAAACGGTAGCAGGGGCTCCGAAGAGCTCGATGCCGGTTGAAGCACCTCTGTCAGGAGGTTAGTCCTGACTGACACCGTAGGTAGGTCGAGGTTGAGAGCCTCGGCTGCCCTACGCAACACCACGGCGTAAGACGCTCCCTCCTCCGTAGCCACGGTAGGAGGAGACAACATGCCAAGGTCTGGTGATGTATCCAGACCACTGGCTTCTCCCAGTTCCTCTCTCCAGTCCGGTTCATAACCCAACTGGTCGGTTAAAGGGTCTCCAGACCCCTCCCAGTCCTCCTCACCCTCATCTGGCTGCCAATCTGGTCTAAAAGAGCCAGGGTAGAACAAGGGCACAAAAGTACCCGTCGGCGCCGGATCCGGCGTCGGTCGACGCTGGTCCGGCTCCGTGTCTACCTCGAGGTGGAGGCCGGGGTTGACGCCGGCTGGGGACACAACCGGCATCGGCTGCGGACGTGGTGCCGGTGGATTCGGCGCCGGGGGAGGTGTAATCAGGTCAACCGGCGCCGATCCGGATCCAGGCCTGGATCCAAGGGGACCCTGCTGTGCCGGGGCCGGAGCCGCCGAAGCCCCAAGGCCCCCAGCCGAGTCCGCGGGGCCCGAAGGCGCGCCGGCGGAGTCGGACTGCCCAAAGGTGGCATGCATCGCTTCGTAAAATTGGCGAAGCTGGGCAGGGGTTGCTCCGGGTCCCGGGAAGGCAGGGAAACTGAGTCGACCCTTCGGGCTCCGCACGCGGAGCCGCGGGAGGGGCATCACCCGCATCCCTCGTCGCGTCGGACGACCGACGGGGAGAAGTCGAAGAGCGACGATGCTTCTTCGACTTCTTCTTGTGCTTCGACTTACCTGAGGAGTGCAAAGACTTGGAAGAAGACTGGTGGTGGTGGTGGCTCCGCGACCAGTCCCTCGACCTCCCACGCGACCGGGACCTCGAACGGCGCGGAGCCGACTGCCGGACCTCGAGAAGCTTTCGGGACCGCTCCCGCAAAGACTTCGGATTCATGGTCCGGCAGTCGGAGCACGACTTGGGATCGTGGTCGCGCTCCAGGCAGAAGAGGCACACGCGGTGCGGATCCGTCACCGACATCAGTTAGCTACAGGAGCCGCAGGGCTTGAAACCGGGCATCCCTCGTGCACCAGGAGTCGAAGACTCAAACTGTCGACAAAAGTCGCCAAAAAGTCAGTCATAAAGTGACTGGAGGTACCGCTCTCTCCGGATCTGCGCTGGCTGGCGCGGAAAAAGAAAGAACTGACGTCAGCGCGCGAGGGCGGCGTCTACCGCGACGTCATCCCGGTGACCACGACGCCAACGACGAACGCGGAGCCGAACGACGCCACCTTTCGACGCGCAGGGGTACTGCTGACGAAAAAATTCTTCGGATCCAGTCTGACGCCTGGGGGTAATTCTAAGGTAAGGAATCTATAACTAACTGTTTCTTTCAGATAGCAGTATTTAGGATCACCCCTGAACCATAATCCTCCGATTACCGGCAACCTATGAAGAAGAGGACAAAGAAGAGCCGTAGAGCAGCGAAGACTGAAGACACCAACTGACTTGGCCCCAGTCCTACTGGCCTGTGTGCAGCCGTCAAAGACCCTGCTACAGAAAAGTGACTCGCCCCGCAGCCCAGCGACTTCAGAACCCTGGGAGGACTGCCTGCCATCTAAAAAGTCTCCTGATCTCCCGTGGACAGCAGACCTGTCCAGAAGAAAACAAAGTTTAAAGACCAAAGTTCTGCCTTTGAAACCGTGAAGTCGACCACCTCTGCACCCGATGCCTACGGCCCAAGTCCAAGAGGCCCACTGGTCCAGAAAAGGTTCCCCAGCGATCCTGAGCAAGAGTCCGTCGTGTGTTGACCCCTGCTGAACACCACGCCGATGCCTGCAGCCTGTGCACTAAGACACGCCCCCTACCGTGACTGCACTGGTAAGCTGACTTCCTACGCCAAAGGACACCCCTGCACCCGGAGTCCGCGGGCCTTTGGGAGATCTACCACTGCTAATCTGTGCTAAAGAGCTTGTGCTCTCTCCCTTAAACATGGTAACATTGGCTCATACCCTATTGGAATATTTAATTTGCTTATAAGTCATAGTGAAGTGCACTACATGTGCCTAGGGCCTCTAAATTAAATGCTACCAGTGGGCCTGCAGCATTGATTGTGCCACCCACATATGTAGTCCCTTAACCATTTCTCAGGCCTGCCATGTGTGCATGTTACTGCCATTTCGACTTGGCATTTAAAACTGCTTAATAAGCCTTAAACTCCCCTTTTATTACAAATTAGTCACACCTAAGGAAGGCCCTTGGTAACCCAAAGGGCAGACGCTATGTAAGTAAAAGGCAGGACATGTGTGTTACATGTTCTGGTAGTGACAAACAGCTAAATTAGCTTTTCACTGCTGTGAGGCCTACTCCTCTCAAACTAGAATTGGGAATTCCTTAAAATGTCTTTAAGCTGTAATTGGTGATCAGAAAGGAGTAGCTTTTTAATGTTTCTTATCTTTGGAATGGTAATGATAAATCCGCTTTACTGGTAAGGTCGGATTTAACAATATTATTTTAGAAATGCCACTTTTGAAAAGTGGACATTTCTCTGCTCGCACTGCTCTGTGTGTCTTAACAGCCTGTCTCTAATACACATCTGGGTTGGGTGACAGATCGCTTTGCGCATTACTTCTAGACAGTCACAGACACATGAATGGACTGGGTGTGATTTAGCATTAATCTGCGGAGGGGAGGAAGGGGCTCACCCTTACCTTTCAAAGTGTAGTGACCTGACCCTATACAAAGGACTGATAACACCCCCCCCCCCCCCACTGGTAGTCTGGAGTGAGGGCTGGGATTGAAAGGGATACTGGTACACTTCAAAACCACTTTTTGAAGTTTCCCTCACATCAAATGCCCATTTTGGTATAATTACTGGGTCTCTGGCTCTATCAAATCAAACACATCTGGACCTACACCGAATCAGAAGAACTGCTGTGCTGTGCCAAGGAATCAACTGGACTGTTTTTCTGGAAGGACTGTTGCCCTGCGGCCTGCTGCTTTCTGACTCTGATGGAAGGAGAGTTGGACTCTGCCTTCCCTCCAAGGTAATCTCCAAGGGCTTGCAAGCTTGCCTCCTGTTTCTGAAGTCTCAGGGACACAAAGAACAAGTTACTTACCTTCGGTAATGCTTTTTCTGGTGGATACAGTATCTGCCTGTGATTCCTCACCTTTTGAATTACCCCATGCGCAGCGTTCCACTGAAACTTTTCTCCATAGCTCTCCCACGTCGTCGAGGACGTCACAATGGAACGGCTCTGCACGTGACTCCGCGTGACATCATCGGAGCCATAAGAAGCCCTCGCCAGTGTGCGGACGTCAGTTCCACCCATTTTTTCCATGCTTTCCAGGTGAACGGATGAACGGACAACAATTTCACGAGTATACACAGTATACACAACCAAACAAAACTGGAAATTCTAAACAGACATTTCTTAGTGACCAGTATCGCAATATTCCAATAATAAAATACACAAATAACGTGTGACTCGCAGACGAAATCTACCTTTTCCCCTGTATGACCTGTACAGAGGGTTAGCCTGTTGCTGCTGTTGCGACTGTTGCTGCTTGACTGGAAAAGATGAAGTCCTGCCAAAACCGTGAAACCTGCGGTATCCAAAACCCCTGGACTGGGACTGAAGGCCCAACGATCTCGCTGTGGCTCTGCTATCTCTAAAATGCTGCAGCGCCGAGTCTGCTTTGGCGCCAAAGAGACGAGAACCGTCAAAAGGCAACTCCAATAGGGTAGCCTGTACGTCCGGTGAAAACCCAGACCCCCTTAGCCAAGCATGTCTCCTGGTTGTTGCCAGGGTAATGGGTTCCTCTGTTGCAGAGTCCGCAGTATCCAGCCCCGATTGAATGACCTGGCAGGCCGCAGTTTGAGCGTCAGAAAGTACTTGCATGAAATGGCCCTGAACATCCTTCGGAAGTTTCGGGAGTACCTCCCTCGCTGAGTCCATCAGAGTATGGATATAGCGACCCAAAAGGCATGTCGCATTCATTGATTTTAGAGCCATACTAGCCGAAGAAAATACTTTCTTTGCCGGCTGCTCCATCCGTTTGGATTCTCTATCTGCAGGCGTAGATGGGAATGAGCCTGCAGACTGTTTAGAGGAACAACGTGCCTGGAATACCAAACTCTCAGGAGACGGGTCGGTGGAAAGAAAAGGAGGATCTCCGGGGCACCTTATACCTCCTCGCAACCGACCTGGACACCGCAGGAGCAGTCATTGGTTTCTACCACACCTCTAAGATAGGCTCAGTCAAAGCCTCATTAAGCGGAAGCAGGGTTTCCCAAACAGGAGAATGGAGTACGTCCGTTAAAATGTTCGATTTAAGTTCTGCAGTAGGCAATGGCAAATCCAGCAGATCCGCTGCCTTTCTTATCACAAAATGATATGAAGACACCTCCTGCGGTGGAAGGCATTTCAGCAAGAACAGCCACCATTCAGGAGATCTGTCCAGGCCACTAGCCTCCTGTATGCCCTCAAACTCTTGAACAAGGTCAACAATCTCACCCTCTTCAGCCTCCTCCTGTTCTTGATACTCCTCCTCTTCCATCAGCCTTTGCGCTTCCCTTCTGGATCAAATCCTTGGGACCAGCGTCGGCGGTGCCAGACGCGGCGCTGGTGACTTCGGGACCGGCGTCGATGGAAGCTCCACTGGAATAGTAGAAGACGCCGGACGAGGTCAAGTTGGCGCCGGACGGGTGCCAGACGGCACCGGAGAAGATCGGTCCACAGCACTTTCCCTCCAGGGACTGCACCGGCGTTGAGAACCTTGGAATCAGGAAAGGCCAACTCCCTGGAGCCATAGGCATAAAAGGCATGAGATGTGCCTGAGAGAAGTGGGGTGGCAAGCCTCCAAGGGAGTAGGCAAGCGGACCCATGGGGCCAACCGGAACACCAGCAGGGTTAGGCGCTCTGGCAAACATGCCAAACATTGCATTAAGGAAATGTGACGGATCCGTTCCTTGAGCCGGAAAGGCTGGAAAGGCTGGATATCCTGGATCCGGTACAGATGGTTCTGAGACCGCTCGAGGAAACAGTCTAATTGGCTCCTGTTGCGGTGTCGGAAACCCTGGAGCCGGGGGTGAAGTGGCTGGCGGCGAAGGCGTCGCTTCTCTGGGCACCAGTGAGACTCTCTGAGTCTCTCGGAGACTGGGCCGGAGTCAGCTGAGGAGAAGGGGAAGGAGAGACTTCATCCTTGTGGTGACGTTGGAGAACCGGAGACCCTGACTTTGGTGTTTCATCCTTCGATGACCGACGTCTAGATCCATGGCGCCGCTTCTTTTTATGTTTCCTCGACGACTTCGATGTATCTGGACCTGGATCTCGACCTCCTTCGGCCCCTTTTCTGCTTTTTCGCCTTGGCCATAAACAGCTTGGCCTCCCTCTCCCTTAAGGCTTTTGGGTTCATGCACCTGCATGAAGAACACACCTGAACGTCGTGGTCCGACGAGAAGCACCATAAACAATCTTCATTGGGGTCAGTAATCGACATATGACCCTCCACATTCCCTGCATGGCTTAACTCCAGACTTCTTCTGGGTAGCCATGATCGCTGCTACAATTACACGAAGTACTTGCAACAAAGAAACTCCCAGAAATGGAGAGCCCTGGAAAAACCTTTACGCGTCAACAGCGTGGAAA
The DNA here is from genome assembly GCA_963921515.1 of Calotriton arnoldi. NCBI lineage: Eukaryota > Metazoa > Chordata > Amphibia > Caudata > Salamandridae > Calotriton > Calotriton arnoldi. Next base: position 1,433,256 of record CAWUFW010000686.1, on the reverse strand, counting down.
AAAGGGAACTTACGTCAGCACGCTGACGAGGTCTTCTTATGATTCCGATGATGTCACGCGGAGTTCCGTGCGGAGCCGTTCCATTGTGATGTCCGCGTCGACGTGGGAGAGCTATGGAGAAAAGTTTCCGTGGAATGCTGCGCATGGGGTAATTCAAAAGGTGCAGAATCCACAGGCAGATGTATCCATCAGAAAGGCTTCCTGCAGTTCTGCTGGTGCTGCCGGACTCTGCCTTCGGTGAGTCCTACCCTTGCCCGAGGTGCCTACTCCAAGTTCTGGGCCTTAGAAGTTTAGAAATCTGACGCCAAGCAGCACGAAGCCCCGCAAAGCGTCGCCACACAGCTGACAGCCCTTGGAACCGATGACAGACTACACCCTCTCCGCACAACCTCTCGGAACAGATGCCTTACAACGCAAATCTCACCGTGCAAACTGTGCCCCGGGATCCCAAGGTACTGTGTTAAGCAGGCCCAAGTAGGGCTCCATAGCCGGCCTGCGGTCCATCGCGCTCTGCCTGACCTTTGGATTTGCACCGGTTTCTTGCGACCTGAAGTAAAATTTTTAGCGCTACCTGCTTTTAAGCACTTTGTGGCATTTATTTCTTCAGCCTTCAAAAATCCGACTTCTACTTGATGGATTTTAATAGTTTCTGAATTTGGTTTACTCAGATAAATATTCTCTATTTTTCTAAACTGTTGTGTAGTCTTTTGTGGTGTATTTACTGTGTTGTTGTATGAGTTATTGCACAAATACTTTACACATTGACTTCTAAGTTAAGCCTGCCTACTCTGTGCCAAGCTACGAGGGGGTGAGCACAGGATAATTTGGGGATTGTGTTGTGACGAACAAGTTACTTACCTTCGGTAACGATATATCTGTAAGAGACATAGATTAGTTATAGATTCCTTACCTTAGAATTGCCCCCCAGGCGTCAGACTGGATCCGGAGAATTTTTCGTCAGCAGTACCCCTGCGCGTCGAAAGGTGGCGTCGGTCGGCTACGCGTTAGTCGTTGGCGTCGTTGTCGCCGGGATGACGTCACAGCAGCTACTTAGACGCCGCCCTCGCGCACTGACGTCAGTTCTTTACACGACATTCCACGCCAGAAGCGCAGAGCCATGCAAGACACTGACCAGTGGTGCCCAAAACTAGGGCCCTAAAAGGGATTTCCTGACCCTAGAAGTCAGTTCGCAGAACGGGGAGGATGGGTGGGGCGGTAAGGAATCTATAACTAATCTATGTCTCTTACAGATATATCGTTACCGAAGGTAAGTAACTTGTTCATCTGAAAGAGACAATTAGTTATAGATTCCTCACCTTAGAATAGATACCCCAGCAATACCAACCCCGGAGGTGGGTCTGCGAACTAAGTTCACACCAGACAGTCCTGGAGAACAGAATGGCCAAAGAAGCCGTCTCTCCGGACTTGGCTGTCCAGGCAGTAGTGTTTAGTGTGCAGAGATGCCCACGTAGCCGCCTGACAGATGTCATTGAGGGGGACTCCCCGTCCAAAAGCAGTGGTCACTGCCGTCGCCCTGGTGGAATGGGCGCGCAGTCCCACTGGAGGCTCCTTCTTTGCCAAAGAGTAGAAAGCTTTAATGCACAAGACGACCCACCTAGAGATGGTCCGTTTGTGCACGGCCTGCCTTTTTTGGTGCCCACGTAGCCAACAAAGAGCTGGTCATCCACCTGGAATTGTCTGGTGTGATCCAAATAAAAGGAAAGCGCACTTTTTGGATCCAGACGGTGGAGCCTCTCTTCCCCCTTAAAAGGATGGGGAGGCGGAAAGAAGGTGGGCAAAGTGATGGTCTGACCAATGTGGAAAGAAGTAACCACCTTTGGAAGAAAGGAAGGTCTGGTTCTGAGGACGACCTTGTCCGGATGAACAGCCAGAAAAGGAGGTTTTGAAGAAAGGGCTTGCAGCTCACTCGCCCTGCGAGCAGAGGTGATGGCAACCAGAAAAGCAGTCTTTAGAGTAAGGAGTCTGAGAGAACAGTTATGAAGCGGCTCAAAGGGAGCGCACATAAGGTAGGTAAGGACCAAGTTCAAGTCCCACTGAGGCATTACGAAGGGAACAGGAGGAAAAAGAAGAGTAATGCACTTAAGGAAGCGATTTACAACAGGGGACTTGAAAAGAGATGGCTGATCAGGAAGCCAAAGAAAGGCTGAAATGGCTGAGAGATAGCCCTTAAGAGTGCCCAGAGCAGAGCCCTGCTGGGCCAAAGAAAGGAGGAACAAGAGAACCTCAGAAAGAGGGGCAGAAAGGGGATCCACAGCTTTTGCTGCGCACCATGCCACAAATTTGTTCCATCTACAGGCGTATACTGTCTTAGTGGAGGGACGCCTGGCTGCCAAGATAACATCACAGACTTCGGGAGAAAGGTCGAATGCTGTCAACTGCCGCCGCTCAATCTTCACGCAAGTAGGTGGAGGCTGGACAGGTTCGGGTGGAGGACCGTCCCCTGCTGCTGCGACAGAAGATCCTCCCGAAGAGGCAGTCTGATCGGAGGATCGATGGCCATGTGTAACAGCTCGGGATACCAGACTCTTCGTTCCCAGTCCGGAGCGACAAGAATGACTTGGGCCCGGTCGTGCTTGATCTTCTTCAGCACTCGGGGCAGAAGTGGTATAGGCGGAAAGGCGTATAGAAGACCGCAACTCCACTCGCGACGAAAAGCGTCGCCTAGCGAGTGCCGCCTTGGAAATTCCAACGCGCAGAATTGCTGACATTGCGCGTTTTCTTCGGTGGCAAATAGATCTAACCAAGGCTCTCCCCACTGTTGAAAGAGACCTTGCGCCACCTCTGAGTGAAGACGCCATTCGTGATCCATCATGCACCTGTGGCTGAGTTCGTCCGCCCTGGCGTTCAGGGAACCTGCCAGGAGTTGAACCACCAGGGATATGCCCTGATGTTCCAGCCATGTCCAGAGACGGAGAGCCTCTTGATGTAGGGTCCACGACCCCACCCCGCCTTGTTTGTTGCAGTACCACATGGCGGTGGTGTTGTCCGTGAACACCTACACTACTCTTCCCCAGACAGAGGGAAGGAATGCTTTTAGTGAAAGACTCCGCAGGAGACCAGAGGCCTCTGATCTCCACCTCTCCCATGTGGCCACCCCATCCCAGCAGTGATGCATCCGTCACCACTGTGAACTCTGGTAGGGGAAGGGAGAGGGATCTGCCGTTGACCCAATCCTGGTTCGTTAGCCCCCACTGCAATTGACGTGCAGTGGCCTCCGAGATCTGGACGCAATCGGACAGATTCCCCTGATGCTGTCCACTGGAACTTCAGGTCCCACTGCAGAGCCCGCATATGCCACCTGGCATGATCTACCAGCAGGATGCAGGAGGCCATGAGGCCCAGCAGCCTCAAGGTCATCCTGACCGAAACCCGGGATAGAGGCTGAAAGATCGGAATCATAGCCCTAATATCCCAGACTCGGTGTTCGGGAGGATAAGCCCGAAACTGCGTCGTGTCCAGAACCACTCCGATGAAGAGGAGCTTCTGAGAGGGAGTCAGGTATGACTTCGGCACGTTGATAGAGAACCCCAGCGAATGCAGGAGGTCCGCCGCAGTCTGGAGGTGGGAGACGACAGCCTGGGGTGAGCCCGCCTTCAACAGCCAGTCGTCGAGATAGGGGAAGACTGGAACCCCTGATCTACACAGATGAGCTGCGACCACCGCCATCACTTTCGTGAACACCCGAGGGGCGCTGGTAAAGCCAAAGGGGAGCACGGTGAACTGAAAGTGCTCGTGGCCTACCGTGAACCGCAGGTAATGCCGGTGGGCCGGCAGGACGGGGATGTGAAAATAAGCGTCCTGCAAGTCCAACGTTACCATCCAGTCTCCAGGGTCGAGGGCAGACAGGACCTGAGCTAGAGTCAACATTTTGAACTTCTCCTTCCGGAGGAAGCGGTTGACGTTCCTGAGATCCAAGATAGGACGCAGGCCTTTGTCCTTCTTGGGCACCAGAAAGTAGTGGGAATAGCAACCACGACTTAATTCTGGGGCAGGATCTCGCTCGATGGCCCCCTTGGCCAAGAGTGCCGGAACTTCCTGTTGGAGAAGAGCCAGATGATCCTCCGACATGCGATGGTGCTGAGGTGGCATGGATGGAGGGGTAGTCTTGAAGGGGAGGGAGTAGCCCCTGCAGACTATTTGCGAAACCACCTGTCTGACGTGATGGTGCGCCAGTGGGGGAGGTGATGGCGAATCCTGCCGCCCACTGGCGATTGGTGGCCCTGAAAGGTCAGACTAGGAGGGTTTGGAGGCTGCTGTAGAGGGGGCTGTGGTGGACTGGGCCGCCCGCTGGCCCCCAGAAGCACGGCAGTGGTTCCCACGTCCCCGGCTGCGCAGGGGCTGAACAGCTTGCGCCGGCCTGTGGCTCTGGGCAGGATGTGGCGGGGCACCCTTTCCGTAGCCACGAAAGGGGTGAAAAGCAGACTGCGCAGGGCGGGTGGTGGAGAGGCCCAAGGACTTGGCCGTAGCCCGAGAGTCCTTAAAGCGCTCCAGCGCGTTGTCTGCCTTGTCGCTGAACAGACGACGGCCATCAAAAGGCATGTCCATAACAGTGGATTGGACAACCCCTGAAAAACCAGTCGACCTCAGCCAGGCGTAGCGTAGAAGGGCTACCGACGTGGAAATCGTCCTGCCTAGCGGGTCGGCGGTGTCCAGTCCACAGCCAATGGCAAACTTTGCTGCGTCTCTCCCCTCGGCAACTGCTCTGGAGAGTATGGCCTGGGCCTCCTCCGGGCACTGGGGCAGCACTTGCGCCACCGTATCCCACACGGAGTGGGTGTAACGGCCCAACAGACATGCAGTGTTTACCGACCGCAGTCCCAAGCTGGAGGAAGAAAACATCTTCTTTCCAAGGTGGTCCAGCTTTTTGGATTCCCTATCAGGTGGTGTGTTAGGGAATGTGCCTTTTGCCGTGGAGGCTTGGACCACCAAGCTCTCAGGGGTGGGGTGCTGGGAGAGGAAAGTGGGGTCGCCCGGGGCCGGGCGGTGGCGTCAGGCAATCATCCTATCCACAGGAGCCCCTGTGTTGGGCCTGGACCAGGTGCCCAAAAGGATGTCGCTTAGGGCTTCATTGGAAGGCAGCAGAGGCTTCAAAGAGCTCGCTGCCGGTTGAAGCACCTCTGTCAGGAGGTTAGTCCTGACTGCCACCGTAGGAAGCTCGAGGTTGAGAGCCTCGGCCGCCCTACGCAACACCACTGCATAAGACGCTCCCTCCTCTGTAGCCACGGTAGGAGGAGACAACATGCCAAGGTCTGGCGAGGTAACCAGACCACTGGCTTCCCCCAGTTCCTCTCTCCAGTCTGGTTCGTAACCCAACCGGTCAGTCAAAGGGTCTCCAGACCCCTCTCAGTCCTCCTCACCTTCCTCTGGTTGCCAATCCGGCCTGAAAGGACCAGGGGAGAACAGGGGCACAAAAGTACCCACGGGCGTCGGGTCCGGCGTCGGTCGATGCCGGTCCGACTCCGTGTCCACATTGGGGTGGAGGCCGGGGTCAACGCTGGATGGGGACACAACCGGCGTCGGTGGCGGACGTCTTGCCGGTGGAGTCGGCGCAGGGGGAGGTGTAGTCAGGTCAACCGGTGCCGATCCGGATCCAGGCCTGAATCCAAGGGAACCCTGCGGTGCCGGGGCCGAAGACGCCAGCGTCGAAGGCCCAGGGCCCACAGCCGAGTCCGCGGGGCCCGAAGGCACGCCGGCGGAGTCGGGCTGCCCAAAGATGGCATGCATCGCTTCGTAGAAACTCCGAAGCTGGGCAGGGGTCGCACCGGGTCCCGGAAAAGGAGGGAAACCCGGAGTCGACCCAGCGGGCTCCGCACGCGAAGCTGTGGAGGGGCACCACCCGCATCCCTCGTCGCGTCGGCCGATGAACGGGGACAAGTCGAAGAGCATCGATGCTTCTTCGACTTCTTCTTGTGCTTTGCCTTACCGGAGGAGTGCGAAGACTTGGAAGAAGATTGGTGGTGGCTCCGCGACCATTCCCTCGACCTCCCACGCGACTGGGAGCTCGAGCGGCGCACAGCGGACTGCCGGGCCTCGAGAAGCTTTCGGGACCACTCCCAGAAAGACTTCAGATTCATGGTCCGGCAGTCGGAACACGACTTGGAGTCGTGGTCGGGTTCCAAACAGAACAGGCACACGCGGTGCGGATCCGTCACCGTCATCAGCTGTCGGCAGGAACCGCAAGCCTTGAAACCGGGCATCCCTGATGTGCACCAGGAGTTGAAGACTCAAAAACGACGTCGACAAAAGTCGGCAAAACATCAGTCAAAAAGTGACTGGAGGTACCGCTCTCTCCGGGTCTGCGCTGGCTGGCTGGCGCGGAAAAAGAAAGAACTGACGTCAGCGCGCGAGGGCGGCGTCTAAGTAGATGCCGCGACGTCATCCCGGTGACCACGACGCCAACGACTAACGCGGAGCCGACCGACGCCACCTTTCGACGCGCAGGGGTACTGCTGACGAAAAATTCTCCGGATCCAGTCTGACGCCTGGGGGTAATTCTAAGGTAAGGAATCTATAACTAATTGTCTCTTTCAGATTTACCCTTATTAGGTTTGTGGTCCCTACTTGGACAGGGTGCATACCTCTGCCAACTAGAGTCCCGATTTCTAAAAAGTACTTAACTGGACAGACATATCCAGTTATCAGTGCTGATAACATTATCAAGGTTCCTTCCATGGCTATGGTGGCTTTGGAATTGGGAAGGGTTACTGGCTAAAATAAGGTGGTTGTGTCCTCTGCAATTCCAGTCGAATGTCTGCAAGGTAATGGTTAGGAGATCTCAGGATGGGCTGAGGTAGAGATGAGAACCCATGCAGCCATGCTGGGAATACCTGAATGGGTGTGTGTGAAAACATGGAGCACAAAACAAAGCCAAGGGTGAAAAAGAGGTATTGGAGCCTGGAACAATGGCACAATCCTCCAAGAGTAAAGGCAAGAAGGCTGGGAAACCAACTTCTGATGATACACAAGCTCAGGTCCCCTCTCCTCAGAGAGCAGACTTGTCAGCCCTTGAGGGAACTGAGCCCCAGGAATTTGGGCCTCACACAGCAGAACTCCTAGGTGCAAGGGGACCCTCTAGGGAAGATCTGTGCCAGGGACATAAACCCGTCCCACTCTTGACAGCCTGACAGGAACCCGCTGACCAGGAGCAGGGAGATGTCAGTGGCTCCCACAGGACCTATTGTAAGGAAGGACTCCTCTATACTGAGGCCAGAGACCCCAAACCTGGTGCCATTAGGACAGGGTTATTGCTTAAGCAGTACAGAGAGTTCTTACTCACCTTAGCACATGACATTCCCCTAGCTGGGCATCTTGGTCCTACTAAAACTTGGAGTAGGTCAGTCACCAACTTTTAATGGCCAGACATGTCCTAGAAAGTGAAGAGTTTTGCAACTCCTGTGTTACCTGTCAAGCCAGTGGCAAGACAGGCAGTAAACCAAAGGCCCCCAGTGGTTGGGGGTTCCCTTTGAAAGGGTAGGAATTTACATTGTTGTTCCCCTTGATCCTCAAACAGCATCAGGAAACAGATTTATACTAGTGGTAGTGGATCATGCCACCAGGTATCCTGAAGCAATTCTCCTTAGGACGGTCACTCCAGAGCGCTCTTAAGTATTTGTACTAGAGTCGGCATCCCTAAGTAGGTGGTTTCAGACAGAGGTAGTAACTTCATGTCCGCTTGCCTAAATGCAATGTGGAATGAATGTGGTGTGACTTATAAGTTCACTACCCCATATGACCCACAAAAAAAATGGTATGGTTGAGAGATTCAACAAGACCATGAAAGGTATAATCATGGGCCTACCTGACAAACTCAGAAGGAGATGAGATCCTTTTGCCATGCTTGCTTTTCCTCTACAGAAAGGAGTGGGCTTTAGTCTCTATGAGATTCTGTTAGGTCATCCTGTTAGGGGACCACTGAGTCTAGCGAGGGAAGGCTAGGAAAAGCCTCTCAAAGAGCCCAAACTTAGAATTGTGGATTTTGTTCTTGGCCTTTGTTCAAGGATGGCTGAGTACATGGAATAAACAAATAAACACCTTGAGGCTAGGCAAGAGTTCCGGAAGCAGTGGTATGACCAAAAGGCTGCACTGGTTGAATATCAACCAGGGCAGAAGGTATGGGTTTTGGAGCCTGCTGCACCTTGGGCTCTACAGGGCCGATGAAGTGGTACCTTCCATATCCTAGAAAGAAAAGTGGAGGTCACCTACCTGGTAGACCTAGGCACTTGCAGGACCACCCACAGGGTCATCCATGTAAACCGCCTAAACCTTTTCATGACAAGGCTGATGTGACGATGCTGATGCTCACTGATGAGGATCAGGAAGAAAAGAGTGAACCTCTCTCTGGCTTCCTCTCAAACAACACTAAAGATGGGTCTACTGAGGGAGTTGTCTTTTCAGACATCCTCACTGCCCAACACCAGTCTGACTGCAGCCAAGTTTTAGGCAGTATGCTGAGCTCTTTTCTTTGACCCCTGGTCAGACAACCTGTGTACACATGATGTGGACACTGGGGACAGCCTACCTGTCAAAAACAAAATTTACAGGCAGTCTGATCAAGTTAAGGAAAGCATCAGAGCTGAGGTCAGCAAGTTGCTGGAGTCAGGGGTGACTGAACTCTCAGAGTCCTGGGCCAGCGGAGGGTTCTTAGTCCCCAAACCTCATTCCAAAGAAGGTAAACCAGAGCTGAAGTTTTGTGTGGACTACTGGGGTTTTAATGCAATCACTAAGACAGATGCACACCCTATTCCAAGAGCTGATAAACTGATTGACAGGTTGTGTGCAGCCAAGTTTCTCAGTACTTTTGATTTGACATCAGGGTACTGGCAAATTGGTCTAACCCCAGGAGCCAAAGAAAAATCAGCATTCTGGACCCCACATGGACATTACCAATTTACTGTAATGCCCTTTGGTTTAAAGAATGCCCCTGCCACCTTCCAAAAGCTGGTGAAGAAAGTACTGGCTGGGCTGAAGTCTTTTATTGCAGCATATCTTGATGACATTGCCGTCTATAGCTTCACTTGGCAGGATCACCTGTTCCACCTTGGGAAGGTAGTTGAGGCTCTGCAGAGTGCAGGCCTCGCTATCAAGGCAAGCAAGTGACAGATAGGGTAGGGCTCAGTTGTATACTTGGGCCATCTTGTAGGTGGTGGCCAAGTTCAACCCTTACAGCCCAAGATCCAGGCTATTCTGGACTGGAAGGCTCCAACAACCCAGACTCGAGTCAGGGCTTTCTTTGGCTTGACTGGGTACTACAGGAGGTTTGTGAAGGGATATGGTGCTATTGTGGCACCCCTCACAGAACTGACCTCCAAGAAACAACCCAAGAAAGTAAACTGGACAGTGAGCTGTCAAAAGGCTTTTGACACTCTGAAAGAAGCAATCCCCAGAGAACAGTGTTGGAGTGCAATTGAGAGGGAAGCCTTTGCTGTGGGGTTTGGTCCATGAAGAAGCTGAGACCATACCTGTTTGGCACTCACTTCCATGTACAAACTGACCACAGGCCTCTCAGATGGCTGATGCAAATGAAAGGGGAAAATACTAAACTATTGAGGTGGTCAATTTCCCTACAATGAATGGACTTTACAGTGGAAGACATACCTGGGACTGAGCATTCCAATGCAGATGGACTTTCCAGGTTCTTCCACTTAGACAATGAAGACTCTCTTGGGAAAGGTAAGTTTCATTCTCTGTAATTTTTGTGGGGGGGAGATGGGACGGGGGAGGGGGACAGTAAAGTGCCCGTTTTTGACATGGTCACCCCCACTTTTTACCCTAGTACTGATGTTTGTTTGACTGAAAGTGTGAAAGTGCACTGGGTCCCCGTGCCAGTGCTCTTTCCCTTAAAACAAGGCAAATGTCTAATTATAACCCAATTGGCAAGGATTTTAGCACCTCTGTAAGTCCATAGTAAATGGTACCCCTGGTACCCAGGGCATGGCTACTAAAGAGGGTCCCTATGGGCTTCAGCATGTAATATGCCACCCAAACGGGCCGACTCAAAAACTACGTGCAGACTGCCATTACAAGATGCAAACCATTTTGAAAATACGACATGGCACACTCCCTGTGTGCCATACCAAGGTACACTGCATGTACTATATTTAAGTCACCCCCTCAGCAGGCCTTAGAGCCGTAAGGCAGGGTGCATTATATTATATGTGAGGGCATATCAGCATGAGCAGATAGGCCCCTGTGACGTCTAGCTCCATTACTAGATACTGCAAGTGATCAGGCAGCCATCTTAAGGACATGTATTGGGCACTAGTCCTTACGAGTTACCCAGCTACATGATGGCTGCAATAAAACCAATGGTGTTTGGTATCAAACACCTTGTCTTAATAAATCTGTACTGATGCCAGTACTAGATTTATTAGGACAAGCACTCAGAGAATACCTTAGAGGTGACCCCTGAAAACCTACTGGTGCTCGTGTGCTGGCTGACTGGTATCTCTCAGCATGCCACCACAGATGAGTTTCAGACCAGTGTAGGTGAGAGCCAGTGCTCTGAGGTCAGAAGCAATTCCTGCTCCAGCGGAAAGTGATCACACCTCCTCCAGCAGAATGGCTAGCATATTAGCATGTCAAGGCCAGAGGCTTCAAAGCCTCCGCCGCCCTTTATACGCAACAACGGCTTCCCCCCCAGACCTGGGGAACGACAATCCCCTGCCTGGGGTCCATTTGGGACCTGAGCAAGCTGAGCATTAGATAGTCAGTGGGCGTGTTGCGCTTTCAGGCTAGGCACATCCCCAAGGTGGGCCACATGAAGTGAACAGCCAAAAAAGGGTTTCACTATTTTGAAATTGGCGAAACTAGGAACTCTGGGTCAGGTTTATGCCCACTCGCCACAGGAAGTGTTCATATAGGGGGTGTAGTCAGCCCAGGGGTAAGTAGCCCATTGGATACTACCCTAATTCCCCCACAATCAATATTTAGGGGTCCCCCTGACACCAGGAACTCGGATTGATCTACTGGGAACTGAAGGAAGGACAAAGAAGAGCTGAAGTTGTGAGAACAGAGGTCTCGCACCGAGATTGCCGCCAAACCCTGCCTGGCTGCTTGCACCGCAACAATTATAAAGACCAACTCGACCAGAAGCTGAACAGTCTTCCCAAACCCTTGGAGGACTGTTCTTACCTTCAACAACCAAGCTGCATTTCCCTTGAGGTGGAGGAGCATCCCCCTGCAGGCACCGACTGCATCAACATGGTACTTCATCTTGCTGGCTATCGGGCCCAACAAGTGAGCAACATGCCAGGAAGAGGTTGTCGTGAGTCCAGGAGGCCAGCCCTGTTGCTTTCACCAAGTCTCAAGATGCTGACCCCTCCCAGAGCCTTGCAGCACCAATACCCGGGTACTGAAGCTCTTACAACTACCAAGGCTTGTTGCGTGTCCAATCCGGACACCACTGATGCCAACACCGGCCAGAAGTAGAGGGACTTCAGGATCCATGAGGTCTTCATCGAGAGTGGCCCTGCTGTCCTTTTTTCTCTCCCTCTCCAGATCGCCGAAGCCAAGTAAGAGCCTCTAACTACAGCGACCCAGAGAAAAAAACACCTCTGCACCCAAGACCCTCAGCCCGGGTTCACATAAACCGACTGTGTCCCTGTGCTTTAGAGACCCTCAAAAGCCGAGCCCCCCTCTGGGTTTTGCCGGACTTGTCTCTAAGTCCCCACTTGCAGCCTTTCTTTTGAAGGTCTTCTTCCATAGACTTTAACAAGTAGCACTCGAGGCTACCAACGTCGACCAGCACCTCTGCACCCAGACACATCAGGGCAGATAAAACTGAACTGCTGGTGGTGGTTTCTTGAACCTTGGCCCCTAAGCACCTTAAATCCTAGACATAGACTGCAAGTCTACCTATGCAGTGTATGTTGCTCCCATAGGATAACATTACCAAGTTTGAGGCTCATACCTTAAAACCGTTATTCAACTGTATTTTTCTATTTCCACAAAAAACAAAAACTCCAAAAGTCCTTACCTGGTTCCGATGATCTTGGGATCTAAAATTATATTAAAATCTGTGCTATTTTTTTAAATTGGTCTCAGATTTTTTTTTGAGTGTGTGTCTTATTTATTGACTGTGTACAACTATAGCTTAACACTACCCTCTGATAAACCTAAGCTCCTCAACCACACTGCCAAAAACGGAGCATTTGGGATTATTCATTTAAGCCATCTAAGCCAATAAGGATCGTCTGGACTTTCTACATAGTGTACCTCATTTTGGTAAATTACATAAAAAGCCATTATTAATATAAGGACTGTAAACCAATAAGGGTCGTCTGTACGGTTTGCATGATGTGCCCCTACATTGGCACTACTACATTAAAAGCTGGCTTCCTACACCAAAGTCTTCGGATCTCCACTTCTCCTAAGTTGTTTCCCTCAACCCAGGAGTGACGAATTTGTCACCACTGTGAGCTTTGGGTGGGGAAGAGAGAGAGGGCTACCGTTGAGCCAATCGAGGTCTGTGAGCAACCACTGCAGTTCTTTTGCAGTTCCCTCTGATATCTGGATCGGATAGATTTCCTTGATGCCGTGCTCACTGCAGAGCCTGCATATGCCAATGGGCATATTTTACCAACAGGATGCAGTAGGCATCGAGACCCAGCAGCCTCAATCAGTCTCACCGAAATATTTTATTATTTTTATTTATGCAATTTATATAGCGCACAAATACCCGGGGGTGTCTCGGCGCTGCGGAGTAGAAGGAAAGCAGCTAAATTGGATGACTACTGGTTGAAGAGCCAGGTTTTCACTTGTTTCCTAAATGTCAAGAGGGTGGGACTGGTTTTGATGTGGAGGGGGAGGGTGTTCCACAGTCTTGCCGTGGCAACTGTGAAACGTCCATCTTCCCAAGATGTTTTCTTTGTGCGAGGGATAGTCAGTAGGTGGGCTGAGGCGGAACGCAAAGATCTGAGTGGGTTGTATGGACAAAGTTCTTTTTTTAGGAACTCGGGTCCAGTCTTGTTAATCGCTTTATATGCGATGCACAGTGCTTTGAATTTAGTTCGACTTCTGATAGGCAGCCAATGAAGCTGCCGTATGACTCTAGAGATTGATTTGAACTTGGAGGAGCCAGACAGAATTCTGGCAGCTGAGTTCTGAACTAATTGCAGTTTATTAAGGACTTTCTCCTGGGCGTTTAAGAAGAGTCCATTGCAATAGTCAACCTTTGACATCACCAATGTGCACATAAGAGTCTTACCGGCGCTGGGGGGGGGAGGAATGGTAGAAGTTTCCTTATCATTTTTAGGGTGTAAAAGGATGAAGAGACGACCGCGTTCGCGTGATGGATGAAAGACAGCTTGTCGTCAAACATTACACCCAAATTCCTGACCTTAGTGACCGGTGCAGGAGGGGGTCCCAAATCGGTTGGCCACCAGGTAGAGGGCCAGCCCGGGTCTAGGTTGCCAAAGATCATTACTTCCGTTTTATCGGAATTAAGCTTTAAGCAGTTGCTTGCCATCCAGGAGCTGATGGCTAGCATTCCCTCTCGGAAGCTGGCAGCAACTGTTCCTCCATCGTTGTGTACTGTCAGCACCAATTGGGTGTCATCGGCGTATGAAGTTAGTCTCATCCCGTGTGCTTTGATGACCCTGGCCAAGTCCGACACATAGATGTTAAATAATGTGGGACTTAGGGAGGATCCTTGGGGCACACCACAGGGAGGAGTGAATACAGGGGAATAGAAGTCGCCAAGTTTAACTGAGTGGGTACGGTTGGAGAGGAAGGAGGTTAAAAGGGCTTTGGCCCTATGATGAATTCCGATGGAGGAGACACGGTCGATCAAGATGGCATGATCGACCGTGTCAAAGGCAGCTGACAGATCCAGTAGTATCAGGACTGCAGCGCCGCCCTGGTCTAGGATCATCCTGATTTCATCAGAAGCCTTAATGAGGGCCGTCTCGGTACCGTGACTCTTCCTAAATCCGAATTGGGTGTCATCCAGAAGATTATTATGGTCGATAAAAAGTGATAATTGAGTGTTCATGATTTTTTTGAAAATTTTTGATGGGAATGGGAGGCATGCGATAGGTCTGTAGTTTTTAGATTCTGCGGGATCGAGATTGGACTTCTTCAGTAAGGGTTTGATAATAGCCTTTTTCCAAACTGAGGGGTAGGAGCCTGTATGGAACATTGAGTTACAGATGTTGGTAAGGATGGGGGCTATCAAGTCAGGAATGAGTTTTAAAATGGAAGGTGAGACATGGGTCAAGGGGGGATCCTGATTTAATGGAGAGAATTAGCTCTGTTATCTGCTCGGTTGAGACCTGACTGAATTCAGGGAACACAGTGGCCAAGGCGTTGGTGAGGAATTTGCAGTTAGAATGATCAGAATTGGCCTGGGTTGAAAAGTTGGGAGTAAATTTCATTGACCTTGTCTTCAAAAAAGTTAGCAAGGGAATTGCAGAGAGCTTGAGAAGCATCAATGGGTGAGCTGATAGGTGGACTGGATAGTTTAGTTACCACCTGAAACAACTGTTTGGTGGAGTTTTGGGCAGATTCTATTTGCAAAAGATAAAATTTGCTTTTCTCTGAGATGATGAGATGTTTATATTTGGCTATCGCGTCCTTATAGAGCGTTTTGGCATTGTTTTCATAGTATTTACGCCAACGTCTTTCTAAGTTCCTGCAGTGTTGCTTCTCTAGTCTGAGCGTCTCTGAAAACCAGGGGGCGGAGGGAGCGCTTCGGTTGGTAGAGACATTCTTCAGTGGTATTAAAGTACTGAAAGCATTATGTAGCCAGTGTGAGTAATTACTGGAGGCTAGATCGGGGTCTAGTGTGAAGTCGTGTTGAGTGGAAGAAAGGTTTGTTTTTAGGAGATGGGTGTCAATGTTCCTCCACGCTCGAAATTGTTTGGGAGAGCGGGGGCTAGCGTGCGGGAGGTTGGTTTTCCTAATCTGGATAGTAAACATAACTGCAAAATGGTCTGTCCAGGTCAAGGGGATGACAGTGGGGAGGGAGATGTGGCTATTATTAGTAAAGAGACCATCAAGTGTGTGACCCGCTAGGTGAGTGGGTCCAGTCACTAGCTGTCGTAGGCCAGCTGCCAGTAGGTCTGATGTAAGGGAGGAAGAGTCCTTATCATCGATGGATTCCAAATAAAAATTGAAGTCTCCCAGTATGGTGTAATCGGGAGCTCCTGCCACTGGCTCTATCAGGCTACCCAAGGCTGTTAGGAATCCAGCTCGGGGGCCAGGTGGGCGATAAAGGAGGGTACCTTTGAACGATTGGGTGTTTGAGAGCAAAATACAAAAGGTCAGTGCTTCGCAGACCGATGAATCAATTGTCTCTATTTTAACTGAGTATTTGTCTCGATAAATAATCGCTAAACCCCCTCCCTTTTTGATAGGTCTATCCTGTCTAAGTGCGTAGTAACCGTTGGGAGTGGCGATGCAGAAGTCGGGTCCAGATGAAGGATCACCCCATGATTCTGTTATAAATAAGAGGTCTAGGTTGTGGTTGGATAGTAGTTCGGAAATTTCAAATTTATGCTTAGGGAGGGAACGTGCATTTATGAGGGCGGAATGAATGAGTACAGGATTTGAAGGATGGAGATGCGAGTTGGAGGGAGAGAGTAGAGTAGGTAGAACCAGCTTAAACAGACAGTTAGGGCAACAAATGGATGTATTATTGGTAAGTGAGTCCAGGCTGAAATGGGGGCAGTGGTGGGTATTAGTGGTGTATTTGAGGTCCATAAGCTGGGAGTTTGTGTAGGTTAATACCTTTTTTCCTGATGTTGGTATTGGAGGGCCAGGGGGTATGGCACTAGGCACGGACAGGCGCAGACGGGCTTGCCTTTGGTGCGCCGGTGGCGCACCCGCTGCGCGCGTCCGCTGCGCGTTGAGAAAGGCATGTGGGTTTTATGGTGCGGTAGGTCAGCTGCTAGACTGCTAACCTCCGTTGTCACCGGAAGTGTGAGGGGGACACTTCCAGAGCTTGCGATCAATCCCTCCACTCAAACTGAACCATCAGCGGTGGACCGGGGAACATGCAGGGGAACAGAAAACAGCGTGGTGAGCATAGGCGAATTAAAAATTCTTAGGTTTTAAAAAGAGTGCAAGTGATAAATAAAATTGTTTGGAAGCCCTTTACCAGGCACTTCAGACGGCAGTAGCGAGCGTGCTGCTAGAGTTACCTTCGAGTGAAATTATATCCAGTTACCTTCCAGTGAAATACAGGATAGAGGCTGAAACATTGGTATTGTAGCCCGAATACACTGGATGCGCTGTTCCTTTTACTATCCGGACCCCGGCCAACCCTTTGAAAGTGTTGAATAAAAAAGTCACTAAGTCCAAGATCTGGTCTAAATTGGATGTCTTGGTATTAAATTTGCAGCTTCTGCGCACTAAACCAGTTCTACCAGAAAAGGCTGATCTTGATCAGGAACTTAATGACCGCTAGATGGTTAAATCTCTGGATGTCAGCCTGCCACCTTCCTCACTTCATTCAGCTAGATCTCTCCTGCTGAACCCCTGGTTCAAAGAATCAATTTGATTAGAAAAAAAGCATTGCAAGGGACTAGAAAAATACTTTGGAGAAAGTCCTATGCTGAAGATGCCAAAAGAAGTATAAACTAGTGATTACAAACTATCAGACTTTGTAGAACAGCTCGCGCCTCTTTCTACTCTGATAAAATCATGCATGCCCACAACTGCCTCAAGACTCTCTTCAAGGTGTAGGTGTTTAGAGAACTCTCTGATCCTCATAATGTGTGAGGAGCTTTCCCAGGACTTCATCAAAAAGGTGACAGACATCCATCTTCATTTGTCTAAAGATGCTAAGAGCAATCCCTTATTTACGGTTACAGCCATTTCTAACCACCCATCGAATAATTCTCAAGAAGAACTTAATGATACTGTGAGCAGATTTGATTTGGCTCCTACTATGTCATGTTGGCCTCCCTATGACTTTTCTACCTTCTCAACTATCCTTCAGTCCATCAAGTCCGAGTCCCCAATGGACCCTTTACCATCTTCAAAGCTTTGTCTGCTATATCCGACACTACTACAGATGATGGTGGATCTCGTAAACACCTCTTTACGCGAGGGCCATGTCCCTCAGAGCTGGAAGCATGCTATGCTTCTTCTGCTCTTCAAAAAACCTAATCTGAAATCACTAGCGTCAATTTAGTCGAATTTCTGACCAACCTCTCTGCTACTGGTGCTCTCCAAAATTTTGGAGAACGTTGTGAATGTTCTGCTTACAATTTATAAAAGGCTCAAGAGTGTTTTCATCCCCCTCAGTCGGGCTTCAGGGCTAGACACAGTACTGAATCTGCCCTCCTTGGATTCACCGAACACCTCAGATGACTCCTGCATGAGGGCGATACAGCTGCACTTATTTTTTTTTAGATTTTATAGCAGTCTTTGATACTGTGTCTCACTCCATCTTGCTTGAACGCTTGTCTTCTTTGGGTTCGGAAGGAAAAGCCCTTGCCTGGCTAACATCGTTTCTTAAGGACCACACGTTTCAGGTCTCTGCAGCAACACTAGATCCGAAACCCAAAACTTAACCTCTGGTGTCCCACAAGGCTATGTACTAAGAGTTCTGCTATTTAATATCTACATCCGACCTTTGCCGGACGTAGGAGAGAGTTGCGGCTTGACCCTTTTTACTTATGCGGATGACACCTAAATTGTCTTCTCCTCGTCATCGGCAAAGGATCATGGACCTTCTGATCGTAACCTGGGTTTGAGCCAAGTGGCCACTTGGATGAGTGCTAACTCTCTCAATCTTAATGGCGATAAGACGGAGGTCAGGGTCCTTGGTAAGCATGTTTGTTTTGGGGCCCCCAACACTGGCCTAATTCCTTACGGCCTCTCCCCATTCTGTCCTCCAAGGTTAAGAACCTTGGTCTTGTTCTTGATGTTGAACTATCAATGAAACCCCAGGTGTCTAAAGTTACCTTCACCTGTTTCGCTGTGCTGAAAAGGGTGAGGAAGATCATCTGGATGATCCCCAATCTGCCCAAAGGACTGTGATTCAAGCCTTAATACTACCTAGATTGAATTACAGTAATGTCCTATACCTGGGAATAGACCAGGAATCTATCAAGCTTCTGCAGATGGTCTAGAATTTGGGAGCCAGACTGCTGTTCCCGGCTTCCCAAACACACCTGCACTGGCTCAAAGTCCAATTCAAGGCTCTCTGCTACATGTTTAAGGCCAAAGCTAGAACAGGTCGAATTACATCCAGGACCTAGTGACATCTTACATCCCTTCTTGTTCCTTGAGATCTTCCTACTTTGCCTTCTGCACTGTACCTAGGTTCCACCTGGCCCGGATGGGAGGGCATTCTTTTGCAGTGTTGGGTCCGAGACTGTGGAACGTCTTTCTCAAATGCCCCAGGGACTGTACCGCTCTTCTTGAGTTCTGCAAAGGCCTGAAGATATGGCTTTTTAAGTTGACAGTTTGACTTTTGTCATGCTTAGCGCCGGGAAACCCTTTTGGGTAGCTGTGCGCTCTACAAGACTATAAAATAATAAATAAAATAAATAAAAGCACTAAACTGCACTGTATTCAGAACTGCTCTAATGGAATGGAGCATCTGAGAAGGAATCAGGTGTGACCTTGGCACATTGATAGTGAACCCCAGCAAGTGCAGGGGGTCCTCCCTAGTCTAGAGATGGGAGATGACTGCCTGGGGCTAGCCCACCTTTAACAGCCAATCGTCAAGGTATGGGAAGGCTGGAACCACTGACCTCTGCATATGTGCTGTTATCACTGCCATCACCTTGGTGAACAACTGAGGGGAGCTGGTAAGGCCAAAAGGAAGCACATCGAGCTGATAATGCCCACTGTGAGCCGCAGGTAATGCCTGTGGCAGGCAGGACAGGAATGTGGAAATAGATATCCTATAAGTCCAACACTACCATCCACTCTACAGGGTCGAGGGCAGATAAAACCTGAGCCAGGCTGAGCATCTTGAATTTTTCCATTTTCAATAAATAATTGAGAGGGTACAGGTCTAGGATAGGATGGAGGCCACCATCCTTCTTTGGCACCAGAAAGCAGCGATAAAAAGCAACCACAACCTACTTCTGATGCTGGCATACTCTCAATGGTTTCTTTGGCCAGAAGGGCCAGTACTTCCTGCTGCAGGAACGCAAGGTGGTCCTCTGTCAGTCGATCGGGGGATGGAGGCAATGGCGTCGGGGTCTGTTGGAAGGGGAGGGCATAACCCTGCTGGACAATCTGGAGCACCCATTTGTCTGTAGTGATTTTCCGCCATTGGGGCAGATGGTGCTGAATTCTGCTGCCAACCAGATGCCCATGCTTTACCACAGGTATATTAAAGAGGCTTTGATTGTGCGGCTGCCGGGGTGTGTGTGGGGGGAGGGGGGGGGGAGCTGATTGGGTGGACCTCTGGCTTTGGGCCTCACGAGGTCTGTGGGAGCTGTGGCCGCAAAAGATCTGTAGCTGCTGTCTATGGTGAAATGGATGTGGCCGATAGCCCCTACCATAGCCATGAAAGGGGGAGAAGGTGGAATGCGGCTGTCGTGGGGCCACCGAGAGCCCTAACGACCTAGCAGTGGCCCTACTGTCCTTGAAACTCTCCAAAGCCGAACTCATCTAGTTGCTAAAGAGGCGAGTTCCATCGAAGGGCATGTCCACAGGAGATGCCTGGACATACCCTGAAAAGCCAGTATTCCTGAAACAGGCGTGACGTCAGAGCGCCACCAAAGAAGCAATAGCTCTGCCCAATGAGTCGGTTGTATCCAACACGCATCTGATCGTGAACTCTGCTGCATCTCCTCCATCAGCAATAGCTTGGGAGAGAATGGTTTGGGATTCATCCGGAACCATAGGCAGCATTTGCACAACCTTATCCCACACAGTATAAGAATAATGGCCCAATAAGCATGCGGTGTTCACAAGCCGCAGTGCCAGGCTGGCGTAAGAGAAAATCCTCTTACCAAAGGTATCCAGCCTTTTGGATTCCCTATCCGGTGGTGTGGTAGGGAACGTGTAGGGATTGATCTAGGAGGTTGAGGCCTGAAACACCAGGCTCTCAGGGGTGGCATGCTTGGAATGGAAGGCTGGGTACCTGGGAGCAGGGCAATGGAGTCAAGCAATGGTCCTGTGCACAGGAGTACCACTGCAGGGCTTGCCCTAGGCCTCTACCAGGAGATCAGTGAGGGCTTCATTAAAGGGTAGGAAGGGTTCTGAAGGAGATACCCCGGGCTGAATTACCTCTGTCATGGCATTGGGCTTGCCCTCAATAATGGGCAGCATTAGGTCCAGGACCCCAGACTCCCTGCAGACCACTATCACAAAAGAAGCCCCTTCCTCCATAGCCACTGTGGGAGGAGAGAGGAGTCCAATATCTGGTGAGGTCAACACCACTGGTATCAGACAGGTCCTCATACCAGTTGTCATTGGCCATGGACTCTGCTAGGGAGGGTCAGTGAAGGGATCCTCAGATTCCCTCCATTCGTGTTCCTCAGCGAGCTTTCACGGAAATAGAGCTCATCTCCAATTCAGGTCATGTGGTCCTGGCTGGCGCCGGAGCTGATGTTGTGTGATTGCTGGTCTGGCTGCGTATCGGAGTCAGGAATCATGATCAATTCGGCATCACCGAGAACGACGCCACTGGAACGATCCCCAGAGGAGGCTGCAAAGCCACGGCCGATCTGGATCAACCAATAGATCCTGAGGGGTCGACTGGTGCTGAGGGGGGACCCGCCGGCAGAGCCCCAGTTGAAGACCCTCCTGAACCCATGAGGCCCAGGGGTGATCCAGACGGGGACGGACACTCAAACATGAGGCTCATAGCCTCATAAAATTCTCAGAGTTGGGTGGGGGTCGCTCCGGTTCCAGGAAAATCAAGTAAGCTGTGAGCAGACCCAGTTTTCGAAGCCGGCTGTACAGGAACAACCTGAGAGTGGGGTTAGGATTTGTAGCATCGTTCTCTTGCGTTATCCGAAGAATGGGAGTGATGCGGAGAAGTCCAAGAGCGCTTCGACTTATTCCTATGGGGCTTACCTGAAAAAGTGCTGGAGTGGGAAGAGTATCAACACAAGCAACTCTGGGAGCGGTCCTGAGACTTCCTAAGTGAAAAGAACCTGGAGTGGTGCGGAGTAGCATGGCAAGCGGCCAAGAGCTTCATGGCCTGCTCGCAAATGGCCATGGGGTTCATGGTCCTGCACTCCCCGCACGACATGGAGCTGTGGTCCCTCTCCAGGTACCAGAGACACAAGTGGGTCTCCGTCACCGACATCTGTCGATGACCGACTCCACAATGTTTGAACTTGGTGGGTTTCTTCGGGGATATCCTACAAAAAAAAAAAACATTATAATTTGGAAAAGGCACACTTAGTCATTGACAAAATGTAAACAAATCCAGTAAAAAAGTGATTAAGGGTAGTTCGTCCAGATCGGAGCCGATAGTGTGGAAAAGAAGGAACTTAGGTCAGTGTGCTGAGGTGGCGACTGTATAGGAACCACGCACGTCACTTCCGGTGCAGACACTAACAACGCCACGTGGAGCAGACCGACACCACCTACCAGCGCATAAGGGTATTGCTCGAAAATTTCCAGATCTGGATCCATTCTGATGCCTAGGGAATAATCTAAGGAAACTACGGCTAAGAAGTCTCCATCAGATAAATAGTTACAGAAGGTAAGTAACTTGTTCTTCTAATGGAGACTTCTAACCACAGACTCCTCATCGTAGAATAGATACCTAAGCAATACCGCCCCAGAAGTTGGTTTGCAAACTGGCTCAAACTAGGAAATCCTGGAGGAACAAACTGGCAAAATGCCCGTCCTGAAGGACCTAACTGTCCAAGCAGTAGTGCTTCATGAACGTGTGGAGAGACACCCAGAGAGCAGCTTTACAAATGTCCAGGACAGGTACTCCAAGTGCTAACGCAGCAGTAGCAGTCCTGGTGAATTGGGCCCACAAGCCCTCAACAAGCTGCTTCTTAGCAAGTACATTGCAGATCTTAATGCAAAGTAATGGAGGATAACCAGGGTGTTGGTAAAACTGGGATTCACGCTACCCTTGTAGAGACCCAATATGGTGATGGTACAGACCTCACAAATGGCTACACCCAAAAGCCATTGGAAAAAAGGTAATTCAAGTAGTTGGTGGAGGTTTGTACCCCTTAATCCTGATATGATTGTTGGAGAATAATATCCGAAAACTATGTTCCGGTAAGCAGTGGTTGCTACTTTTTTATTGTCTTAGTTGAACAAAGTAACGCTGAAATAAGACAAAAACAGCCAACACGTGTTTCGCCCGGTGGCCGGTTGGCCGAGGGCTTTTTCAAGTCAGGATTCCTGAAGAGTGTTCATGAAAATATATTATTCAGATTGAAAAACGTGGACTTTGTTTCCCGGACCGCAGAGACCACGTTTTTCAATCTGAATAATATATTTTCATGAACACTCTTCAGGAATCCTGCCTTGAAAAAGCCCTCGGCCAACCGGCCACCGGGTGAAAGAAGTGTTGTCTTTTTTTGTCTTTTTTTTAGCGTTACTTTGTTCAACTAAGACAATAAAAAAGTAGCAACCACTGCTTACCGGAACACAATTTTTGGATATTATTCTCCAACAATCATATCAGGATTAAGGGGTACAAACCTCCACCAACTACTTAATGCAAAGTACAATCCATTGACAGATGGTACTCTTTTACATAGCCTTGCATTTTTTGGCTCCTAAGAATCCGATAAAGGGCTGAACGTCCACCTGGTGGTTGTTCTTTTGTACGGTCAATGTAAAAAGAAGTGAGTTATTTTCATATCCAGATGGTGGAGCCTATCCTCATCTTTAGGAGGAAGGGGTGGAGCGAAAAAATGTCAGCAATGTGATGGTTTGGTGGACGTGGAAAGGAGTCACCACCTTCGGAAAGAAGGAGACACGAGTCAGAAGAATCAGTTTGTATGGGTAGAAGCTGGTGTATGAAGGATGGACTGAAAGAGCTTGAAGTTCGCTGACCCTCTTGGCCGATGCAATGGCCACTAAGAAGACCGTTTCAAGGGTCAGAAGTCTCAGAGAACAGCTGTGGGCTCGAATGAGGAGCCTGTAGCACAAGTTACTACTTGTGTAACGATATATATGTAAGAGACATTAGTTAGTGATAGATTCCTTACCTTAGAATATCCCCAGGCGTCAGACTGGATCCGGAAAGTTTTTCATCAGCAGTACCCCTGCGCGTCGGTAGGTGGCGTCGTGCGGCTCCGCGTTCGTCGCTGGCGTCGTAAGCGTCGAGATGACGTCACATAGACTACTTAGGCGCCACCCATTCGCGCTGACGTCAGTTTTGTACATGACTTTCCACGCCAGGAACGCAGAGCCATGCAAGAAACTGACCACTGGTGCCATGAAACTAGGGCCATGAAAGGGATGACCTTAACCCTAGAATCAGTTCGCAGAGCAGGGGAGGATGGGTGGGCGGTAAGGAATCTATCACTAACTAATGTCTCTTACAGATATATCGTTACACAAGTAGTAACTTGTGCATCTGAAAGAGACACGTTAGTGATAGATTCCTTACCTTAGAATAGATACCCCAGCAATACCAACCCCGGTGGTGGGTCTGCGAATAGATTACTCCAGAAAGTCACGGAGAACAGAACGGCCAAAGAAGCCGTCTCTCCGGACTTGACTGTCAAGGCAGTAATGCTTGGTAAATGTGTGCAGCGAGGCCCACGTGGCTGCCTGACAAATATCCTGCAAGGGAACGCCGCGTCCCAAGGCAGTAGTGGCTGCTGTCGCCCTGGTAGAATGGGCACGCAGCCCTACAGGAAGGCTCCTTTTAGCCAGCGAGTAACACGCTTTGATGCACAGAACGACCCACCGAGAGATGGTGCGTTTGTGCACGGCCCGACCTTTTTGCGCCCACGTAGCCAACAAAGAGCTGGTCATCCACCCGGAACTGTTGCGTGCGCTTCAGATAGAACGAGAGCGCACGTTTTGGGTCCAGACGATGGAGCCTCTCTTCCTCTTTTGAAGGATGCGGAGGCGGAAAGAAGGTGGGCAAAGTGATGGTCTGCCCGATGTGGAAGGGCGTGACAACCTTCGGCAAGAAAGAAGGACGGGTCCTTAACACCACCTTGTCCGGATGAACCGAAAGGAAAGGAGGTTTAGAAGAAAGAGCCTGAAGCTCACTCACTCTTCTGGCAGAGGTGATAGCTACCAGGAAAGCCGTCTTTAGAGTAAGAAGACGTAAAGGACAGTTATGAAGGGGCTCAAAGGAGAGCACATCAGATAGGTCAAGACGAGATTTGAAGTCCCATTGAGGCATTATGAAAGGCACGGGAGGAAACGTGTGTGTAATGCCTTTTAGGAAACGGTTAACAACCGGGGACTTAAAGAGAGAAGGCTGATCTGGAAGCCGGAGAAAGGCGGAGAGGGCCGAAAGATAACCTTTGATAGTGCCCAGAGCAGAGCCCTGCTGGGCCAAGGATAGTAGGAACAGAAGGACCTCAGAAAGAGGGGCAGAGAGGGGATCCACAGACTTTGCTGGGCACCATGCCACAAACTTGTTCCACCTGCAGGCGTATACCGTCTTAGTGGAGGGACGCCTGGCTGCCAGAATGACATCACAGACTTCGGGAGGAAGATGGAAAGCTGTCAACTGTCGCCGCTCAATCTCCACGCATGGAGGTGGAGGCTGGACAGGTTCGGGTGGAGGACCGTCCCCTGCTGCTGCGACAGAAGATCCTCCCGAAGAGGCAGTCGGATCGGGGGATCGATCGCCATGTTGAGTAGCTCGGGATACCAGTATCTTCTTGCCCAATCCGGAGCCACAAGGATGACTTGGGCCCGGTCGTGCCGAATCTTCTTCAACACTCTGGGCAGAAGTGGTATAGGCGGAAAGGCGTACAACAGACCGCAGCTCCACTCGCGACGACGTGCGCCGCGGCGAGTGCCGCCTTGGAAATTCCAACGCGCAGAACTGATGACATTGCGCGTTCTCTTGGGTGGCGAATAGATCTAACCAAGGCTCTCCCCACTGCAGAAAGAGACCTTGCGCCACGTCCGAGTTCAGACGCCATTCGTGAGCCATCAAGCACCGGCGGCTGAGTTTGTCCGCCGTGGCGTTCAGAGAACCTGCCAGGTGTTGAACCACCAAGGTAATGCCTTGATGTTCCAGCCATGTCCAGAGGCACAGAGCCTCCTGACAGAGTCCACGACCCCACCCCGGCCTGTTTGTTGCAATACCACATGGCGGTGGTGTTGTCCGTGAACACCTGCACTACACTGCCCCGGACAGAGGGAAGGAATGCTTTCAGTGCAAGTCGGATCGCCCGAAGCTCCAAAAGATTGATATGGAGCCGGGACTCCGCCGGAGACCAGAGGCCTCTGATCTCCGCCTCTCCCAAGTGGCCACCCCAGCCCTGGAGGGACGCATCCATCACCACCGTGTACTCCGGTTGGGGGAGGGAGAGGGATCTGCCATTGACCCAATCGTGATTCATGAGCCACCACCGCAATTGTCGTGCAGCGCCCTCCGAGATCTGGACATGATCGGACAGGTTGCCCTGATGCTGCGCCCACTGGAACTTCTGGTCCCACTGCAGAGCCCGCATAACCTGGCATGTTGCACTAGCAGAATGCAGGAGGCCATCAGGCCCAGGAGCCGGAGGGTCATCCTGACCGAAACCCAGGATAGAGGCTGAAAGATGGGAATCATAGCCTGAATATCCCCGACTCGCTGCTCGGGAGGATAAACCCGAAACCGCGTCGAATCCAGAACCGCTCCGATGAAGGGGAGCTTCTGAGAGGGACTCAGGTGCGACTTCGGCACGTTGATGGAGAACCCCAGCGAATGCAGGAGGTCGGCCGTAGTCTGGAGGTGGGAGACGACGGCCTGGGGCGAGCCCGCCTTCAACAGCCAGTCGTTGAGATAGGGGAAGACTGAAACCCCTGATCTGCGCAGATGAGCTGCGACCACCGCCATCACTTTCGTGAACACCCGAGGGACGCTTGTAAGGCCAAAGGGGAGCACGGTAAACTGAAAATGCTCCTGGCCTACCGTGAACCGCAGGTAATGCCGGTGGGCCGGCAGGACGGGAATGTGAAAATATGCGTCCTGCAAGTCCAACGCTACCATCCAGTCTCCAGGGTCGAGGGCAGCCAAGACCTGAGCCAGAGTCAACATCTTGAACTTCTCCTTCCGGAGGCAGCGATCGACGTTCCGGAGGTCCAAGATGGGGCGCAAGCCCCCTTTGTCCTTCTTGGGGACAAGAAAGTAGTGGGAATAACAACCATGAGCTACTTCTGGCCCAGGAACGCGCTTGATGGCCCCCTTGGCCAAGAGGGCCGTGACTTCCTGTTGGAGAAGCGGTAAGTGATCCCCCGAAATGCGGTGGTACTGAGGTGGCATGGACGGGGGGCAATCTCGAAGGGGAGGGAGTAACCCCTTCGGACGATTTGCAGCACCCAGCTGTCCAAAGTGACAGAGCGCCAGTGGGGGAGGTGATGTTGAATCCTGCCGCCCACCGGCGTGGGGTGCACCCCAAAGCGCGGACTAGGAAGGCTATGAGGCGGATGCTGCGGGAGCGGAGGTGGGCTGACCCGCACGCTGGCCCCCTGTGCGGCCACGGCGGCCACCACGCCCGCGGCCGCGCTGAGGCTGGTTCTGTGCAGGCCTTTGGTTGAACGGACGTGTAGGGGCGCCCCTTCCACGGCCACGAAAGGAACGAAAGGTAGACGTGGCCGGGCGGGTGGAGAGACCCAAGGACTTGGCTGTAGCTCGAGAGTCCTTAAAGCGCTCCAGCGCACTGTCTGCCTTATCGCCAAATAGGCGAGTACCATCAAAAGGCATGTCCATGAGGGAACTCTGGACATCCCCTGAAAACCCCGTGGACCGCAGCCAGGCATGTCGCCGCAAGGCCACCGTTGTGAGATGGCTCTTCCCAAAGAGTCCGCGGTGTCCAACCCACACCGAATGGCGAACTTCGCGGCATCCTTCCCCTCTGCAACAGCTTGGGAAAGCACAGCTCGAACCTCTTCCGGGCACTGGGGCAGAGTTTGCGCCACCGTGTACCACACAGCGTGAGAATAGCGGCCCAAGAGGCATGCGGTATTGACCGACCTCAGCCCCAGGCTGGCAGAGGAAAACAACCGTTTGCCAAGCTGCTCCAACTTTTTGGATTCCTTATCCGGCGGAGCGGTAGGGAATGCTGTTTGGGAAGTGGAAGCCTGAATGACCAGGCTCTCCGGTGTCGGATGAGTTGTCAAAAAGGCAGGGTCACCCGGTGCCGGGCAGTGACGCCTGGCCACGTTTTTATCCACAGGAAACCCTGTGGCTGGCTTAGACCAGGTACCCATCAAAACATCCGTTAAGGCCTCATTAAACGGAAGCAGAGGTTCTATAGAACTTGCCGCCGGCTGAAGCACTTCAGTAAGGAGGTTAGTCTGGAGGGTAACAGTAGGCAATTCAAGGCCAAGAGCCTCAGCTGCTCTACGGAGCACCACAGTGTATGTTGCGCCTTCCTCCATGACAGTGGGAGGAGACACAAACCCAGGCTCAGAGGAGAGGTCAAGGCCACTTGCATCCTCTGAGTCTTCTGCCCACTCCTGTTCGGAGTCACACTGCCGTGCAAGAGGGTCCTGCGACCCCTCCCAGTCCTCCCCTTCCACAACAGCCCGAGGCACAGGCTGCAGCGGCGAGGGAGGCACAGGGGAAAACAAATGTTCCACCGGTGCCGGTCGACGCCGCTCCGGCTCCAAGGCCCAATCGGGGTCCCAAGCTGGGAACGCGGGCAAGGGCGGAGGTGGGACGAACGGCACCCAGGGCGGCGCCGGGGCCGGAGCCGCCGGCGGAGGACCCTGCGGCGCCAGAGCCGCCGGCGGAGGACCCTGCGGCGCCGGAGCCGCCGGCGGAGGACCTCGCGGCGCCAGGGCCGGAGCCGCCGGCAGCGCCGACGGCAACCAAGGGACCCCAAGAGGGACCGCGGGGCCCGAAGGCGCACCGGCGGGAGCCCTAGGCCTGAAAAGGCGGTCCATGGCAGCAAGAAACTCTTGCACCTGGGCTGGAGTCGCCGACGGACCCGGGTATGGCGGGTAGGCCGCGGGACTGACAGGCTCCAACGGAGCCGAGGGGGAAAGACCCCGGGCCCCCTCGTCCGCGTCCGAAGACCGACGGCGGGAGGTCGGAGAGCGTACGCGCTTCTTCGACTTCTTTTTGTGACGTCGCTTACCCGAATCCGAGGGTGAAGACTTGGACCCCGAGGAGCGATGATGAAGACTCCACGGCCGGTCCCTCGAGCGACCCCTGGACCTGGAACGGCGCGGAGACAACTGTCGGGCCTCTAGCAGCTTTCGGGACCGCTCCCGCAAAGCCTTCGGAGCCATGGCCAGACAGTCGAAACATGACCGGGAGTCATGGTCGCGCTCCAGACAGTAGAGACAGACGCCATGGGGGTCGGCCACCGACATCGTACGGTGGCAGGCCCCGCAGGATTTAAACCCAGGCATCCCTACGTGGCACCAGGAGTCAGAATTAGAAAAGCAGAGACAAAAGACCCAAAAACAACTAGTCAAAAAGTGACTAAGGTACGTGCTCTAACCGGATCTGCGCTTACTGGCGCGGAAAAAGAAAGAACTGACGGCAGCGCGCATGGGTGGCGCCTAAGTAGTCTCCGTGACGTCATCTCGGCGCTTACGACGCCAGCGACCAACGCGGAGCCGCACGACGCCACCTACCGACGCGCAGGGGTACTGCTGACGAAAAACTTTCCGGATCCAGTCTGACGCCTGGGGATATTCTAAGGTAAGGAATCTATCACTAACGTGTCTCTTTCAGATAGAAACACCAGGACCTAACTCAGGTCTCATTAGGGCACGATGAAACCGGCAGGAGGAATCAAATGTTGCAAACCCCTAAGGAAACGTGTGACAACAAGTGACTTAAACAGTCAGGACTGACCCGGCAACTGCAAAAAAGCCAAAATAGCAGAAAGATAATCATTAATGGGGCGGAAGGCAAGGCCTTGCCAGGCTAATGACAGCGCAAACAAGAATACCTCCGATGAAGCAGAAAATGGGTCAACATGTCAGGAAGAACACCAAATCACAAATTTGTCCCAACAACAGGCGTATACAGTCTAGGGATGGGATGCCTGGCTGTCAAGTTGACACCACAAATTTCGAAAGGAAGATCAAAAGCATTCAACTGCTGCCACTCGATCTATAAGCATGAAGGACAAGTGTGCGTAGATTCCAGTACAGGAGGTCCTCACAATAGGGCAACCGGATCGGAGAACAAATGCTCTTGCTCAGGAGTTTGGGATACAAAACTCTCCTTCCTACTAAGATGACTTGGGCCTGGTCTGTCCTGATCTTCTTGAGAACTTGGGGTAGGAGTGGTTTCGGCACAAAGGAGTTCATGAGTCCTGAGTTCCAATCCATAAGTAACGCGCCTCAGAGCGAGAGTCGATTTGGAAACTCCAACACGCAGAAGGGCTGAAATTGCACATTCTTGACTGTCGCATATACATCAAGGCAAGATTCTCCCCAGTCTTTGAAAAGACCATGCCCCACCTCCGGATGTAGAGAAGGCATCAACGGCTGAGTTTGCCTGCCCTGGCGTTCAGAGATTGTAGGAAGCTGGCTCTGTATATATTATACCAAAATGAGGTATAGTGTGCACAGAGTCCAGTGGAACCCCAAAGGTAGGCAGAGGTAAAAGGAGATAGCACCTTACTCTCTATTTGTGGTAGTGTGGGCAAGCAATAAGGCTTTATCAGAGGATAGTGTTAAGCATTTGTTGTACACACTCAATCAGCAAATGATGTCACACACTCAAAGACTGAACTCAGACCAGTTTTGTTTGTATAAAAAATATTATTATTATATTTCTAGAACCAAGCCAAGCCTGGCACAGGTAAGTGAACTAAATGCTTTGCAAAATCTTATGCAATGTTTTACAATTGAATGCAGGTTCAAATGCAATTAGTTGAAATGCAGGTAAGTTAAAATGTCGAAATTACTTTTCAGATTACTTTTTAGATTACTTTTTAAGTTACTTTTTCTACTCAGTGTGATATGCCTAGATATCACACTGGGACATTTCCTAGAGAAAAGGCAAGTAAAATCAGTTTTGCACAGTTGTAATTTTTCAGGTTTTCATACAAATCAACTCCACACTTAGAACATTTTTCAAGGGAAAACAGTCAATGTATTCCTAAGGAGAGAAATGAAGTTATCGGTTAACAGGTAAGTACTCGGTCTTTGGGGTTGAGATTCTGGGAT
Organism: Calotriton arnoldi; assembly: GCA_963921515.1. NCBI lineage: Eukaryota > Metazoa > Chordata > Amphibia > Caudata > Salamandridae > Calotriton > Calotriton arnoldi. The sequence goes on along the minus strand of CAWUFW010000686.1, from coordinate 1,403,022 downwards.
TAGAACAAGGGTCCCCCCAGGGTCAAGGATGCACTCTCAAAGCGCCCTCAGCGGCACTAGGGCGGCCGGGTGCAGAGTGCTGAGCCCAATGTTATCCAATGGGGGATAGGGGGCCTCCGGTTGGTGGCTGCTCACGAGCAGGCCACAAGGTTGTGGGAGCAAAGCTCCTGGGGTTTAGCTCAGGGCAAAGGGGGATCCGTTTTAGCACCCAAAGTACACCCGCAGCTGCGCAGGGGCGGCTGGGTGCAGGGTGCTGGCTTGGTGTCGGGTGCCCTGTTAATTTCAATGGGGATTCTCCGGTTTCAACAAAGACTGCAGGCTCGGGGACGAAGATCTTCTGGAGGTAACCACCGGTTGGAGAGGCAAGTTGGAATGCCTGGGGATGCTGGGACACCATCAGTTGGGCCCCCCAAGGCCGTGGGACTTCGGGTGCAGGGGTGTCTTTAGGCGTCCGATTTTCTTACCAGCTCCGGTCGCGGTCGGGGGGATCCTCCAGAAAGAGGCTTCACTGTGAGATTCGAGGCAGGTCACAGATCATCAGATCTCAGGTCAGGATCGCCGGGGAGACCTCCTCGTGGTGTTGGGCCACTCGAATTCGGGCCGTGGGCGTCGGGTGCAGACTCGCGGATTTGGCCGGAGCTAGAGTCTGTGGGTGAGCAAATCCGGTGCTCACGGGAGACGGAGTCTTTTCTGTGGAAGGCAGGGCAGGTCCTCTGGGTTCTTGAGGTTGCAGGCTACAAAACACACCGGGATTTTGCTTCTGCAGGTTCGAGGTGGGACAAACCGGTAGGGCAGGGGCCAAGTCAGTGGGCGTCTTCCTCTTCTTAACTTCAGCACGGCTCTTCGGTCCTTCTTCTTTTCTTCTTGGTCAGTTCTGGTATGATGAGGCAAGGTTCGGGGTGGCCCCTAAATGCACAAGTTACTAACTTGTGTAACGATATATCTGTAAGAGACAGTAGTTAGTGACAGATTCCTTACCTTAGAATATCCCCAGGCGTCAGGCTGGATCCGAGAAAGATTTTTGCGTAGCAGTACCCTTCGCGCGTCGGTAGGCGGCGTCGTGCGGCTCCGCGTCCGTCGTCGGCGTCGTGATCGCCGGGATGACGTCGCGGGCAGTACTAGGCGCCGCCCCTGCGCGCTGGCGTCAGTTCTGTACCACGACTTTCCGCGCCAGGAACGCAGAGCCATGCAAGAAGCTGACATAGGTGTCTGAAAAATACTAGGGCCCTGAAAGGGATGTCCTTAACCCTAGAAATCAGTTCGCAGAACGGGGAGGATGGGTGGGGCGGTAAGGAATCTGTCACTAACTACTGTCTCTTACAGATATATCGTTACACAAGTTAGTAACTTGTGCATCTGAAAGAGACACGTTAGTGACAGATTCCTTACCTTAGAATAGATACCCCAGCAATACCAACCCCGGTGGTGGGTCTGCGAACAAAGATCAGACAAAAGCCGTCCCTCCGGACCTGACTGTCAAGGCAGTAATGCTTTGTAAACGTGTGCAGCGAGGCCCACGTAGCTGCCTGACAAAACGGGCAGCGGAACACCGCGGCCCAAGGCCGTGGTAGCAGCCGTTGCCCTGGTGGAATGGGCACGCAGCCCAACAGGAGGCTCCTTCTTAGCCAAAGAATAGCAGGTCTTGATGCACAAGGTAACCCAGCGGGAGATGGTTCGTTTGTGCACCGCCCGACCTTTTTTGGCGCCCACGTAGCCAACAAAGTGCTGGTCATCCACCCGGAAGTGTTTTGTGCGGTCGATATAGAAGGAGAGCGCACGTTTTGGGTCCAGACGGTGGAGCCTCTCTTCCTCTCTGGAAGGATGCGGAGGCGGAAAGAAGGTAGGCAAAGTGATGGTCTGCCCAATGTGAAAGGCAGTAACCACCTTTGGCAAGAAGGACGGACGCGTCCGAAGAACAACCTTGTCTGGATGAACAGACAGAAAGGGAGGTTTGCAAGATAAAGCCTGGAGCTCACTCACCCGCCGAGCGGAGGTGATGGCCACCAGAAAGGCTGTCTTTAGAGTCAGAAGACGAAGAGGACAGTTATGCAGAGGCTCAAAGGGAGCGCACATTAAAAAGGTAAGAACCAAGTTCAAGTCCCACTGAGGCATCACAAATGGAACAGGAGGAAAGAGGTGTGTAATGCCTTTTAAGAACCTGTTAACAACAGGGGACTTGAAAAGGGAGGGCTGATCAGGGAGCCTGAGGAAGGCCGAGATAGCACAGAGATAACCCTTGATGGTACCCAGGGCAGAACCCTGTTGGGCCAGAGAAAGAAGGAACAGAAGGACCTCAGAAAGAGGGGCAGAAAGGGGGTTCACAGCCTTTGCTGTGCACCATGCCACAAATTTGTTCCACCTGCAGGCGTATACCACCTTAGTGGAGGGACGCCTGGCTGCCAGAATCACATCACAAACTTCGGGAGGCAAGTCGAAGGAATCAACTGCCGCCGCTCAATCTCCACGCAAGCAGGTGTAGACTGGACAGGTTCGGGTGGAGGACCGTCCCCTGCTGCTGCGACAGAAGATCCTCCCGAAGAGGCAGACGGATCGGGGATCTACGCTCATACTGAGTAGCTCGGGATACCAAACTCTTCGAGCCCAGTCCGGAGCCACAAGAATGACTTGGGCCCGGTCGTGCCGGATCTTCTTCAACACTCTGGGTAGAAGTGGTATAGGCGGAAAGGCGTACAATAGACCGCAACTCCACTCGTGACGAAAGCGTCGCCGAGCGAGTGCCGCCTGGAAATTCCAACGCGCAAAACTGATGACATTGCGCGTTCTCTGCGGTGGCGAATAGATCTAACCAAGGCTCTCCCCACTGTAGAAAGAGTCCTTGCGCCACTTCCGAGTGAAGACGCCATTCGTGATCCATCATGCACCTGCGGCTGGAGTTCGTCCGCCCTGGCGTTCAGGGCACCTGCCAGGTGTTGAACCATCAGGAACATGCCCTGATGTTCCAGCCATGTCCAGAGGCGCAGAGCCTCCCGACAAAGGGTCCACGACCCCACCCCGCCCTGTTTGTTGCAGTACCACATGGCGGTGGTGTTGTCGGTGAACACCTGCACTACCGACCCTTTGACAGAGGGAAGGAATGCCTTGAGTGCAAGCCGGATCGCCCGGAGCTCCAGAAGGTTGATATGGAGCCGGGACTCCGCCCGGAGACCAGAGGCCTCTGATCTCCGCCTCTCCCATGTGACCGCCCCATCCCAGAAGGGACGCGTCCGTCACAACTGTGTGCTCTGGCTGGGGAAGGGAGAGGGATCTGCCCATGACCCATTGCCGGTTCGAGAGCCACCACTGCAACTGTCTTGCAGTCCCCTCCGAGATCTGGACGTGATCGGACAGGTTGCCCTGGTGCTGCGCCCACTGGAACTTCAGGTCCCACTGCAGAGCCCGCATATGCCATCTGGCATGATTGACCAGCAGGATGCAGGAGGCCATGAGGCCCAGCAGCCTCAGGGTCATCCGTGCCGAAACCCAGGATAAAGGCTGAAAGATCGGAATCATAGCCTGAATATCCCGGACTCGCCGTTCGGGAGGATAGGCCCGAAACTGCGTCGTGTCCAGAACTGCTCCGATTAAAAGGAGCTGTGGAGAAGGAATCAGATGCGACTTTGGCACATTGATGGAGAACCCCAGCGAGTGCAGGAGTTCGGCCGTAGTCTGGAGGTGGGAGACGACTGCCTGGGACGAGCCCGCCTTCAGCAGCCAGTCGTCGAGGTAGGGGAAGACTGAAACCCCTGCCCGGCGCAGATGAGCTGCGACCACCGCCATCACTTTCGTGAACACCCGAGGGGGCACTGGTAAGGCCAAAGGGAGCACGGTGAACTGAAAATGCTCGAGGCCTACCGTGAACCGAAGGTAACGCCGGTGGGCCGGCAGGACGAGGATGTGGAAATAGGCGTCCTGCAAGTCCAACGCTACCAACCAGTCTCCGGGGTCGAGGGCAGTCAAGACCTGAGCTAGGGGTGAGCATCTTGAACTTCTCCTTCCGGAGGAAGCGATTGGCGTTCCGGAGGTCCAAGATAGGACGCATGTCCTCCTTGTCCTTTTGGGCACCAGAAAGTAGTGGGAGTAGCAACCACGCCCTACTTCTGGGAGTCGGAACATGCTCGATGGCCCTCTTGGCCAAGAGGGCCGTGACTTCCTTCTGTAGAAGCACCAAGTGATCCCCTGACATGCGGTGGAATTGAGGTGGCATGGCTGGGGGTGGTCTCGAAGGGGAGGGAGTAGCCCTTCGGACAATGTCCAAGACCCACCTGTCCGAGGTGATGGGACGCCAGTGGTGAAGGTGATGGCGGACCCTGCCCCCGACTGGCGTACTGTGCACCTGAAAGGAGGGACTAGGAGGGCTTGGAGGCCGCGGACGGGTTGGAGGTGGTGGCCTGACCCGCACGCTGGTTGCCCGAACCGCCACGGCGGTATCCACGTCCTCGGCCACGCGAGGCGCTTGCTGCGCGGGCCGTTGGCCGGGCTGTGGGCGTGACTGGGCGCCCCTTCCGTGGCCACGAAAGGGGCAAAAGCAGACGTGAGCGGAGGGCGCACAACAGCAAGGCCCAGGGACTTAGCAGTAGCCCGTGAGTCCTTGAAACGCTCCAGCGCATGGTCTGCCTTCGAACCAAAAAGACCGACTCCATCAAAGGGCATGTCCATGAGTGTATTCTGGACATCCCCTGAAAAACCAGTGGTTCTCAGCCAGGCGTGGCGACGCAGCGCCACCGTCGTTGCAAGCGATCTGCCCAGCGAGTCGGCGGTATCAAGGCCACAGCGGATGGTATATTTAGCCGCATCACGCCCTTCCGCAATGGCGCGGGTAAGCAGTGTCTGGACCTCCTCAGAACACTGCGGCAAAACAGTTGCCACCGAATCCCACAGGGAGTGGGTGTATCGGCTCAAGAGGCAAGCGGTATTAACAGACCGCAAGCCAGCACTGGAGGAAGAGAAAGCCTTCTTCCCAAAGTGATCCAGGCGCTTGGATTCCCTATCCGGAGGGGCGGTAGGGAAGGCGGTTTGGGAGGCAGAGGCTTGGACAACCAAGCTCTCAGGGGTGGGGTGTTGGGAGAGAAACAGGGGGTCGCCCGGAGCAGGGCGATGGCGTCGGGCCACGTTCCTATCCACAGGAGCCCCTGTGGTGGGTTTGGACCAGGCACCCAAAGAACGTCAGTCAGTGCATCGTTGAACGGCAGCACAGTCTCCGAAGAGGAGGCCGCCGGCTGAAGCACTTCAGTCAGGATGTTAGACCTGGCGGCCACTGTAGGCAACTGGAGATTCAAGGCTCCAGCAGCTCTACGCAACACCGTTGCAAAATTAGCCCCCTCCTCCGTTGCCACGGGAGGAGACAGCATGCCAGAGTCAGGGAGGTATCCAGACCACTGGCATCCCCAAGTTCCTCAACCCAGTCCGGGTCAAACTCGCACTGTTGTGTGAGAGGGTCCTCAGACCCCTCCCAGCTCTCCTGGTCCTCCTCAGGTTGAAAATATGGAGGAGGAGGGACATCAGGGACCCAAGGTCTCATCGGCGCCGGAAGCGGCGTCGGGCGGCGCCGGTCCGGCTCCATGTCCGGACCCGGAGAGAACTCGGGAGCGACGCCGCCCGGAGCCCCGGACGGCGTCGGAAGCGGCACCGGGGACATCGGCGTCGGCGGAGGCGTGGTTAGGTCAACCGGCGTCGATGGGGTTGCGGCACCACCGGGCCGGGGTCGAGGCCGGGGCCGGAGCCGAGGCCGGGACGAAGGCTGGTGGGACAGGCGGCGCCGGGACCGGAGTCGGCGGCGACGCCGGAGCAGCCCCATCAGGGCCCGCGGGGCCCGAAGGCGCACCGGAGGGACCTTGAGGCCCGAAGAGGCGGGCCATGGGCGACAGGAATTCCTGTATATCGGCCGGAGTCGCCCCCGAGCCCGGGTAGGGCGGGTACTGCGGGAGTAACTCGACAGGCACGTCCGGGGCCGCGGGGACGGTGCCGACAGGGACCTCAGCCGAGTCGCGAGACCGGCGAGGCGAAGTCTTAGAGCGATGACGCCGCTTAGACTTCTTGTGCTTCGACTTACCGGAGGAGCGCGAAGACTTTGATTCCGGCGAGCGGCGGGGACTCCGCGTCCGGCCCCTCGACCTCTCCCGGGACCGGGGCTTGGTGCGGCGCGGAGCCGAATGCCGGACTTCGAGGAGCTTTCGAGACCGCTCTTGCAAAGCCTTAGGATGAAGTTTCCGGCAGTCAGGACACGACTTCGTGTCGTGGTCTCGGCCGAGACAAAAGAGACACTCGAGGTGCGGGTCCGTGATCGACATCATGCGACCACATTCCTCGCAGGGCTTAAAGCCGGGCATCCCTACGACACCTTAGGAGACTTGAAGACTCGTTGAAGAAACAGTGAAAAAATTCACCAAAAAAGATAGTCAAAAAGTGACTAGGGCACTGCTCTTCCCGGATCTGCGCTTACTGGCGCGGAAAAAGAAGAAACTGACGTCAGCGCGCAGGGGCGGCGCCTAAGTACTGCCCGCGACGTCATCCCGGCGATCACGACGCTGACGACGGACGCGGAGCCGCACGACGCCGCCTACCGACGCGCAAGAGTACTGCTACGCAAAAAACTTTCCGGATCCAGCCTGACGCCTGGGGATATTCTAAGGTAAGGAATCTGTCACTAACGTGTCTCTTTCAGATACTAGATTTATGGGCGTTACAGGTAGGTAAAGGTTGGGACCAATGGGTCCCCTCCTTGGGGTGGGTACACCCCCTATTATGCCACCCTCCAGTGGGAGGGGGGCATATGCCCCACTCTGGTTGGCTGGGTCCTCCCATCTGCAAGATGGCGGGGACAGAGTTGTGCTTCACCTCGCCTCCCCCACCTGAGGGGTGGGGTTGGCAAAGGTAGGCACACCTCCCTTCCTCACTTGGTTTTCCCACAGGTTCTCTGGCCCAAAGTTGGGGTCAGAACCGGTGGGGCCAGTTGCTGGAAGCAGCAAAAGGCCTGGGGAAGCTCACAAAGCCGGTAAGCCTTTGAAGCTTCCCCTTCGTGGACCCTGCCCATCCTGGGGGAGGAGGCTTGGCACCTGCGTCCCAGGATGTGCATTGTTTCAGACCCCGAGGCAGCAGGCTCTCGACCCAGGGGTCCAGAAACATGTCTGGTGGTGGCAGCTGGTGAGCAGCCACTCAGCCTGGACACTAATGTTAGGTCGTTTTCAGGGGCATCTCTAAGATGCCCTCTGTGTGCATTTGTCATTAAATCCCACACTGGCATTAGTGTGGGTTTAATGTGCTGAGAAGTTTGATACCAAACTTCCCAGTTTTTAGCAAAGCCATTATGGTACTGTGGAGTTACTAATGACAAACTCCCAGCACCATATACTCTTAATGGCATTACTGCACTTACAATGTCTAAGAATTGACTTAGACACTGTAGGGGTACAGGGCTCATGCACCTGTACCCTTACCACTGGTATAGTGCACCCAGCTAGAGGGGTGGCTGACCTATGCCAGGGCAGTGGGTTGTAGGCATGGCACACAGGGATGTGTGACATGTCGACTCTTCACTTTGTTCTGTACCAAAACACGCAGTCTGCAAAGGCAGTGTGTGTGTAAAGGTACAGGGCCTCTAAGGGTGGCACAATAAGTGCTGCAGCCCTTAGAGGCCTTCCCTGGCCACAGTGCCCTTGGTACTTGTGGTACCATTTACAAGGGACTGACCTGTGGCCAAAGAGTGCCAATTGGGTTTCGTTTTCAATGCAGTTTGGGGAAAGAACATAGGCCCTGGGTACCTGTTTGGCAGGAACCCAGGGCACACTCAGTCAAAGCACATCAACAGTCTAGCAAAAAGTGGGGGCAACCATGCAAAAAGAGGGCACTTTCTTACAGAGATCCCACCAGGTGCTGCATGACCAGGAAATTGTTCTGGCGCTCCAGGCACATCCAGAAGTGCAGGGCCTCCTGGCACAGGATCCAGGACCCCACTCCGCCCATTTTTTTTGCAATACCACATGGCAATGGTGTTATGTGTGTGTTAATGCACAAGTTACTAACTTGTGTAACGATATATCTGTAAGGGACAGTAGTTAGTGACAGATTCCTTACCTTAGAATATCCCCAGGCGTCAGGCTGGATCCGGAAAGTTTTTGCGTAGCAGTACCCTTGCGCGTCGGTAGGCGGCGTCGTGCGGCTCCGCGTCCGTCGTCGGCGTCGTGATCGCCGGGATGACGTCGCGGGCAGTACTTAGGCGCCGCCCCTGCGCGCTGACGTCAGTTCTGTACACAACTTTCCGCGCCAGGAACGCAGAGCCATGCAAGAAGCTGACATAGGTGTCTGAAAAATACTAGGGCCCTGAAAGAGATGTCCTTAACCCTAGAAATCAGTTCGCAGAACGGGGAGGATGGGTGGGCGGTAAGGAATCTATCACTAACTACTGTCTCTTACAGATATATCGTTACACAAGTTAGTAACTTGTGCATCTGAAAGAGACACGTTAGTGACAGATTCCTTACCTTAGAATAGATACCCCAGCAATACCAACCCCGGTGGTGGGTCTGCGAACAAAGATCAGACAAGGAAGTCCTGGAGGACAGAACGGCCAAAGAAGCCGTCCCTCCGGACCTGACTGTCAAGGCAGTAATGCTTTGTAAGCGTGTGCAGCGAGGCCCACGTAGCTGCCTGACAGATAACCGGCAGCAGAACACCGCGGCCCAAGGCCGTGGTAGCAGCCGTTGCCCTGGTGGAATGGGCACGCAGCCCAACAGGAGGCTCCTTCTTAGCCAAAGAATAGCAGGTCTTGATGCACAAGGTAACCCAGCGGGAGATGGTCCTCTTGTGCACCGCCCGACCTTTTTGGCGCCCACGTAGCCAACAAAGAGCTGGTCATCCACCCGGAAGTGTTTTGTGCGGTCAATATAGAAGGAGAGCGCACGTTTTGGGTCCAGACGGTGGAGCCTCTCTTCCTCTCTGGAAGGATGCGGAGGCGGAAAGAAGGTGGGCAAAGTGATGGTCTGCCCAATGTGGAAAGCAGTAACCACCTTCGGCAAGAAGGACGGACCCGTCCGAAGAACAACCTTGTCTGGAAGATAGAGCCTGGAGCTCACTCACCCGCCGAGCGGAGGTGATGGCCACCAGAAAGGCTGTCTTCAGAGTCAGAAGACGAAGATGACAGTTATGGAGAGGCTCAAAGGAGCGCACATTAAAAGGTAAGAACCAAGTTCAAGTCCCACTGAGGCATCACAAACGGAACAGGAGGGAAGAGGTGAGTAATGCCTTTTAAGAACCTGTTAACAACAGGGGACTTGAAAAGGGAGGGCTGATCAGGGAGCCTGAGGAAGGCCGAGATAGCACAAAGATAACCCTTGATGGTACCCAGGGCAGAACCCTGTTGGGCCAGAGAGAAGGAACAGAAGGACCTCAGAAAGAGGGGCAGAAAGGGGATTCACAGCCTTTGCTGTGCACCATGCCACAAATTTGTTCCACCTGCAGGCGTATACCACCTTAGTGGAGGGACGCCTGGCTGCCAGAATCACATCACAAACTTCGGGAGGCAAGTCGAAAGGAATCAACTGCCGCCGCTCAATCTCCACGCAAGCAGGTGTAGACTGGACAGGTTCGGGTGGAGGACCGTCCCCTGCTGCTGCGACAGAAGATCCTCCCGAAGAGGCAGACGGATCGGGGATCTACGCTCATATTGAGTAGCTCGGGATACCAAACTCTTCGAGCCCAGTCCGGAGCCAGAAGAATGACTTGGGCCCGGTCGTGCCGAATCTTCTTCAACACTCTGGGTAGAAGTGGTATAGGCGGAAAGGCGTACAACAGACCGCAACTCCACTCGCGACGAAAGCGTCGCCGAGCGAGTGCCGCCTTGGAAATTCCAACGCGCAGAACTGATGACATTGCGCGTTCTCTTCGATGGCGAATAGATCTAACCAAGGCTCTCCCCACTGTAGAAAGAGTCCTTGCGCCACTTCCGAGTGAAGACGCCATTCGTGATCCATCATGCACCTGCGGCTGAGTTCATCCGCCCTGGCGTTCAGGGAACCTGCCAGGTGTTGAACCATCAGGAACATGCCCTGATGTTCCAGCCATGTCCAGAGGCGCAGAGCCTCCTGACAAAGGGTCCAAGACCCCACCCCGCCCTGTTTGTTGCAGTACCACATGGCGGTGGTGTTGTCTGTGAACACCTGCACCACCTTCCCTTTGACAGAGGGAAGGAATGCCTTGAGTGCAAGTCGGATCGCCCGGAGCTCCAGAAGGTTGATATGGAGCCGGGACTCCGCCGGAGACCAGAGGCCTCTGATCTCCGCCTCTCCCATGTGACCGCCCCATCCCAGAAGGGACGCGTCCGTCACAACTGTATGCTCTGGCTGGGGAAGGGAGAGGGATCTGCCCATGACCCATTGCCGGTTTGAGAGCCACCACTGCAACTGTTTTGCAGTCCCTTCCGAGATCTGGACGTGATCGGACAGGTTGCCCTGGTGCTGCGCCCACTGGAACTTCAGGTCCCACTGCAGAGCCCGCATATGCCACCTGGCATGATTGACCAGCAGGATGCAGGAGGCCATGAGGCCCAGCAGCCTCAGGGTCATCCGTACCGAAACCCAGGATAAAGCTGAAAGATCGGAATCATAGCCTGAATATCCCGGACTCGCCGTTCGGGAGGATAGGCCCGAAACTGCGTCGTGTCCAGAACTGCTCCGATGAAAAGGAGCTGTGGAGAAGGAATCAGATGCGACTTCGGCACATTGATGGAGAACCCCAGCGAGTGCAGGAGTTCGGCCGTAGTCTGGAGGTGGGAGACGACTGCCTGGGACGAGCCCGCCTTCAGCAGCCAGTCGTCGAGGTAGGGGAAGACTGAAACCCCTGCCCGGCGCAGATGAGCTGCGACCACCACCATCACTTTCGTGAACACCCGAGGGGCACTGGTAAGGCCAAAGGGGAGCACGGTGAACTGAAAATGCTCGGGGCCTACCGTGAACCGAAGGTAACGCCGGTGGGCCGGCAGGACGGGGATGTGGAAATATGCGTCCTGCAAGTCCAACGCTACCAACCAGTCTCCAGGGTCGAGGGCAGTCAAGACCTGAGCTAGGGTGAGCATCTTGAACTTCTCCTTCCGGAGGAAGCGATTGACGTTCCGGAGGTCCAAGATAGGACGCATGTCCTCCTTGTCCTTTTGGGCACCAGAAAGTAGTGGGAGTAGCAACCATGCCCTACTTCTGGGGTCGGAACACGCTCGATGGCCCTCTTGGTCAAAAGGGCCGTGACTTCCTTCTGCAGAAGTACCAAGTGATCCCCTGACATGCGGTGGAATTGAGGTGGCATGGCTGGGGGTGGTCTCGAAGGGGAGGGAGTAGCCACTTCGGACAATGTCCAAGACCCACCTGTCCGAGGTGATGGTACGCCAGTGGGGAAGGTGATGGCGGACCCTGCCCCTACTGGCGTGCTGTGCACCTGAAAGGAGGGACTAGGAGGGCTTGGAGGCCGCGGACGGGTTGGAGGTGGTGGCCTGACCCGCACGCTGGTTGCCCGACCCGCCACGGCGGAATCCACGTCCTCGGCCACGCGAAGACGCCTGCTGCGCGGGCCGGTGGCTGGGCTGCTGACGTGAAGGGCGCCCCTACCGTGGCCACGATAGGGGCGAAAAGCAGAAGTCAGCGGAGGGCGTGTATCAGAAAGGCCCAGGGACTTGGCAGTAGCCCGTGAGTCCTTAAAGCGCTCCAACGCATGGTCTGCTTTGGACCCAAAAAGACCGACTCCATCAAAGGGCATGTCCATGAGAGTATTCTGGACATCCCCTGAAAAACCAGTGGTTCTCAGCCAGGCGTGGCGTCGCAGCGCCACCGTCGTTGCAATAGACCTGCCCAGCGAGTCGGCGGTATCAAGGCCACATCGTATCGTGTATTTGGCCGCATCCCTTCCTTCCGCAATGGCGCGGGAAAGCAGTGTCTGGACCTCCTCAGAACACTGGGGCAAAACAGTCGCCACCGAATCCCACAAGGAGTGGGTATATCGGCCCAAAAGACAAGCGGTGTTGATGGACCGCAAGCCAGCACTGGAGGAAGAAAAACCCTTCTTCCCAAATTGATCCAGGCGTTTGGATTCCCTATCCGGAGGGGCGGTAGGGAAGGCGGTTTGGGAAGCGGAGGCTTGGACAACCAAGCTCTCAGGAGTGGGGTGGACAGAGAGAAACAGGGGGTCGCCCGGAGCTGGGCGATGGCGTCGGGACACGTTCCTATCCACAGGAGCCCCTGTGGTGGGCTTGGACCAGGCGCCCAAAGAACGTCAGTGAGGGCGTCGTTAAACGGCAGCACAGTCTCCGTAGAGGAGGCTGCCGGCTGAAGCACCTCTGTCAAGATATTAGTCTTGACCGCCACAGTAGGGAGTTGGAGACGTAAGGCCCCAGCCGCCCTACGCAACACCGTTGCAAAATTGGCTCCCTCCTCCGTAGCCACGGGAGGAGACAGCATGCCAGTGTCAGGGAAGTATCTAGACCACTGGCATCCCCTAGACCCTCTGTCCAGTCCTCATCGTACTGACACTGTTGTGTCAGAGGGTCATCAGACCCCTCCCAGTCCTCCTGGTCCTCCTCTGGTTCAAAATAAGGAGGAGGAGGGACATTTGGGACCCAAGGTCCCATTGGCGCCGGAACCGGCGTCGAGCGACGTCGGTCCGGGTCCATGTCCGGAGCCGGAAGGAACTGGGGACGACGCCGCCCGGAGCCCCAGGCGGCGTCGAGAACGGCACCGGAGACATCGGCGCCGGCGGAGGTGTCGTTAGGTCGACCGGCGTCGATGGGGGTTGTGGAGCCGGGATCGAGGCCGGGGCCGGAGCCGGAATCGAGGCTGGAGGCACGGGCGACGCCGGGGCCGGAGCCGTCGGCGACGCCGGAGCAACCCCATCAGGGCCCGCGGGGCCCGAAGGCGCACCGGAGGGGCCTGGAGGCCCGAAGAGGCGGGCCATGGCCGACAGGAATTCCTGTACTTGGGCCGGATCCGCCCCCGAACCCAGGAAGGACTGGTATTGCGGGGGCGACTCCACAGGCATGTCCGGGGGCGGGGACGGTGCCGGGAGGGGCCTCAGCCGAGTCGCGAGACCGGCGAGGCGAAGTCCTAGAGCGACGATGCTTCTTGGACTTTTTGTGTTTGGACTTACCGGACGAAGAAGACTTCGATGCCGACGACCGGTGTGGACTCCGCGATCGTCCCCTGGACCTCTCACGCGACCGGGGCTTGCGCGGAGCCGAATGCCGGGCCTCGAGGAGCTTTCGAGACCGCACTCGCAAAGCTTTCGGGTTGAGGGCCCGGCAGTCGGAACAAGACTCTGTGTCGTGGCCGAGGCAGAAGAGACACTCCCAATGCGGGTCTGTGATGGACATCATCCGAGCACAGGCGCCGCAACGTTTAAACCCGGGCATCCCTACGACACCTTGAAGTCGATTCGAAGAAAAACTGTGAAAAAATTCACCAAAAAAGTTAGTCAAAAAATGACTAGGGCACTGCTCTTCCCGGATCTGCGCTTGCTGGCGCGGAAAAAGAAGAACTGACGTCAGCGCGCAGGGGCGGCGCCTAAGTACTGCCCGCGACGTCATCCCGGCGATCACGACGCCCGACGACGGACGCGGAGCCGCACGACGCCGCCTACCGACGCGCAAGGGTACTGCTACGCAAAAACGTTCCGGATCCAGCCTGACGCCTGGGGATATTCTAAGGTAAGGAATCTGTCACTAACGTGTCTCTTTCAGATATTGATAAATACGATGTCGCTATACACCATGATATATGTACGTATAATAACGAACTCGCATCACCGTTCTTGAATTCGCTCGATATGACCTCCCCTCAACCCCGTGTTAGGAATACGTGGTCACAATTCTAAGCTGGTGCAAGAGGAGATCCTCTCCCTAAAGGTATACAGCCTCTTAGATTCCCTAGCCGGTGGGGTGGTAGGGAATGCACTTGGGTTGATCCTGGAAGTCGAGGACTGCACTACCAGGATCTTGGGAGAGGGGTGCTGGGAAAGGAAGGCTGGGGCGATGTCGGTGGGCAATCATTGTGTGCCCAGGGGACCCCATGCAAGCTTTGGCCCAAGTCCCCAGGAAATCGCCGGTGAGGACCTTATTAAAGGGGAGCAGGGGCTCTGTAGAGCTTGACCATGTTGAAGCACCATGGTCAAGACATTGGTCTTGACCTCGACGGATGGTAGCTGTAGGTCAAGGACCTTTGCTGCCTGTCCATCACTGTTGCAAAAGATACGCCTTCCTCCATGGCAGGGTTCGGAGGAGATCTCAGACCAGAGTCAGAAAAAGTATTTAGCTATTGGCATCACCCAGCTCCTCATACCAGTTTTCCTCTTGGTAGGAATAGTCCTCTAGGAGACCATATGCTTCTTCATAATCCTCTCCTTCAGGAAAAGAGGGCCAGTCCAGGGATGTCACGTCTAGTGTGGGTTGACATGATCCGAATTGGCGTAGAGGCAGCGCCTCAAAGTAGGAGAGGAGAATAGTTTCCTCGTTGATCAGGTCCAGGGACAGCGCCAGGTGGACTGGAACCAGTATCGGCATCAGTCTGGATCCGAGGGTAGATACAGAGGGCTTGGCTGGTGTTGGGAGAACCTGCCGAAGGGAATCCAGCAGGGCACCTCCCGGCTTCATGGAGCTCAAAGGTGCACCACAGGGAGCAGTGGAACCAAATATGGAGTCCATGGTGTTGTGGAACTTTTTAAGTTGGGAAGGGGTCGCTCCAGCCCTAGGGATTTCGGGGAAGTGTGGAGATGACATGGCCACTGGCCCCACAGGTGGAGTGAGGAAGGCGGGCCTAGAAGTGTGGTGCTTGCTCGGGGAAAAAGAAGAATACTTCGACTTCTTCATGGGCTTACTAGACTTCAATTACGACGATTTGGAGTGAGATGACGATTGTTCGCGGGATTGGCTCAGAGAACAGACTTGAAATCTCCCTTGGGACCAGGGTGGAGCCTTCTTTTGCTGCACCTCTAGGAGCTTCACTGCCAGCTTGTGAACCACCTTCGAATGCATGGACTTGCAGTCGGAGCAAGCCTTGGAGTTTTGGCACAGCCCCAGGCAAACCAAGTGTGGGTCAGAGACAGACATCTGTCTGTGACAATTGTTTTAAAATTTAAACCCTGTGGGTTTGTTGGGAGGTATGTCCCAAGCACACCATGAGCAAAGCTAAAAAAAAAAAAAAAAAGATTGACAAAATGTTGAAATAAGTGGTCCAAAAAAATGTCAGAGGTTGCTCTCTGGATCCGCTCTGTTGGTGTGTAAAGAAAGGAACTGATGTCAGTGCGCCGGGGTGGTGCCTATACAATCATTACGCATGTTACTTCAGAAGCAGAGCCACGCGACACCACTTACTGGTGCGCAGAGGTACTGCTCAAAAATTTCCAGATCCAATTTGATGCCTTGGGAAATATTCTAAGGTGAGGAATATACAGTTAGAAGTCTCTATCAGAAAGGTAGCGCTGGGGAGTTATTTCTGCGAAAAGGTTTTCAAGACCAGTTTGATACCTGTATTCTTAAGGTAAGAAAATCCAAAGGAAGATGTATGAGACGGAAAGAGGTAACATGATTATATTGATAGAAAGTATGTGAGTG
Source organism: Calotriton arnoldi (assembly GCA_963921515.1). NCBI lineage: Eukaryota > Metazoa > Chordata > Amphibia > Caudata > Salamandridae > Calotriton > Calotriton arnoldi. The sequence goes on along the minus strand of CAWUFW010000686.1, from coordinate 1,387,445 downwards.
TCAGAGGCTAGGTGGTTTTGCGAGTCTCTAGAAAATGTGTTGAGGGATTGAATGTGTGGATGTGTGTTCTTGTGTATGAAGTTACACATGTACTCTTACCTTCACCATAGCCTGCTGGTCCTCGCTGTATTCCACTTGTGCTGTTGATAAGTTGAGAACTGCCCTTTCAACAGGGTCCTTGTCATTGCTGTAGATGAAGACATAAGGTCTCCGCACCACCACAAAGTGTTTGGCCCAAGAGTTCGACTGTGGCTCACGGAAGTGAAGATACCCCTTCTTGGACACCACAGAGCTGCAAGTTCAATTCAAAACATTAGTAAGAGGATAGAAAACAAAAGGAAAACATACAGGGAATGCATTTGTTAGAGGCTGCATCCTGTATGAGAGAAGCATTAATTGTGCACCCTTCTCAGCAGAAAGGAAGAAATGCACAACCAGAATGAAAAAAGTTACATGATTAACATGCTTGAATCATCCCAGTCATTGAGCTGAAAGTCCCAAGGTAGGGTAGACACAGTGAGAAGTAGAACGTTAAATATAAACAGAAACGTTTTAGCAAAGTCACAACAGTAACTACCCGGGCCACCATAGTTCAGATTTTGTAACACAAGTGTTAAAGTCATTTTTTTATACAGGCGTGCCTGAGTTGGGGTGGATGGTGGGTTGTATGTGTATCTATGAAAGACACCTAAACTAGAGATCATCAGTTACAGGAAAGTAACTTTGTTCTTCTCCAATATTGAATCTTTCAGAGATTTACATGCTTGAATCAGAATAGCAAGCAGAAAGTTCAAATTAAGTATGATTCCGTGGTTGCAAGTTAACAAAGTCTAAATAGGCTTACCTTATTGAAATAGGTGATGCAGAACCACTTTTCCTACTGCTGCATCTCTTTGTACTGTTGAGTCTACACAGTAGTGCTGTTTAAACATGCCTGTTGTTCCATGTTGCTACCCTGCATATGTCCACAATGCATATGCCAGCAAAGAGGGCTATAGATTTAGACGCACCTCTTGTGGAATGAGCCTTCACTGTCCCTTGGAGAGGATGACCTGCTTCTTTAAGACAAAACACTACTGCTGAAGCCACCCAATGAGCTATACTTTATTTCAACGACGATTGTCCCTTTCTGTGGTTGACCGTATGCTGCAAGCATTTGGTCAGATTTCCTAATGTACTTTGTTCTGTCAATGTAAAATTTCAAACATCTTTTAACATCCAAAATATGAAGTGCTCTTTCAGCTGAAGTAGCGAGGTTTGGAAAATATTTTCAAAATTACTGATTCATTTAGATGAAAGTCTGATGATAATATAGGTACAAAATGCAGATTGGTTCTTAAAATTCTCATTCCTAGTTTAGGTTGATTTAGCTCCCTCTGGTGACATTTCTTTGTTGATCTGCGGAGACTGTCAGCACAGGAGTTTGTTAGGCCTGGAAGATACTCTCCCTCTATCTGAATACAATGCTATTATATCACCCAATCCCATATCATGTTCTGCCTTTTTGAACAATATGAGGGATCGAGTCTTCCCCTGGTTTGTTGATATAGTACATGCTTGTTGTGTTGTCTGTACGTATTAATACTGAAGAATTGTGTGTTATTGGAAGGGACGAGCTAGCGCGACCACTCTCAACTCGAGGATGTGGATATGCATTTGAGATTCTTTTGTATTCCATCTACCACTGATCTGTAGCTCTTGTACTTGCACGGCCCAACCATCTATCAAGGCGTCCAATGTCATAACAAAATGGGCTTTTTCCAGGAGAAAAGACAGTCCGACTGGAGTGTTCTTGTACTGAGTTAGAGCCTGTTTGATCTGACAGGTTACACATATTGGGTCGCCAAATGTACCTGTTTTCTGCAACCACTGCTTGTCAAAAGCCTACTGAAATGGCCTCATGCGAAGGGTGCAGTGTGGGATCAAATTAATGCAGGATGACATCATCCCTAAAAAGGATTTGAAACTTTGCAGTGTTTTTTTTAATCTTGCAGGCATATAGCTAATGCTCTAAGGCGAGATAATCTTTCCTAGGCTGAGAATCCTTTGGTGTACGCTTGTGTCAAGAACAGCAGTCCGAAATTGGATATTCTTACAAAGGTATAGAGAATATTTGCCTCTATTTGCTGAAGAGCTGCAGACAGTCTGTGGTAGATTCCGTAGCTGCTTTGAAAGTTTTTCCTTTGACCAGACTATCATCTAAATAGGGAAATACATGATAACCTTGTTTCCTGAGGTGGTCAGCTACTGGTAGCATGCACTTTGTGAAAATTATTGGACCAGATTTAAGACCAAAGGGGAAGACTTTGAACTGAAAACGGTGAACAGCCACATAAAATCTTAAGAACCTTAGATGAGCAGGGTGCACAGGGGTATGAAATTAGGCATCTTTCAGATCCAAAGATGTTACATAATTATTGCTTTGGAGTAGTTGTAAATCTCCTGCAGCGTAACCATGCGGAATTTCTGATTTTTCAGATATTGCTAAAATTCTTTTAAGAGGCTGGCTTAGTATATGGTGCACACTTATCTAAGTGAAGCACCTTGCACTAATCCAGACAACCCTTATGGTGATTTTAGTGGTCTCAGACAACCATAAAAAGCTCTGTAGCTGTAGAGAGCAGCCTTCAGGCTTAGTCTAGAAGGAATGTTAAGTAGCTTGTTTTACCAGAACTAATCATATAGTGTAAACACAATCCTCAGCACACGTCTTTTAAGTAATATGCAATTATCCAATTTGTTTTAGTCAAGCATAAATGATACAGAGAAATTTTAGAGCTTGGTTTCTTTTCTTTATTCTTTTTGTTCTTGCATCAGCCAACACGTGTTTCGTCGCACAAAGGAATTTTGTCCCGCGACTTTCTAAAGGCTTACAAGAGTCCAAAATGTTCCTTTATCAGTGGTGATAATTCCATCCCACTGGAAAATTAAAATCTATGTTCCGATGTCCACGTCGCATTTAACCGTGGATCTTCGTCATGAGCCAAACCTAGAGCACGTAAGAAGGACGTGTAGGTCCCCACATCAGCGCTGTGTTCTCGAGTGCGAGGTTAAATGAAAAAGAACCACACAGTGTAGTTATAAAAATAAATATATTTATTATACACACTCACTAACACATTGGTATATCTCCTACCCGGAGATATCAACACAATACTTGAATTGTAAACAGCTAAGTAAGCACAAATACACAGTGGTCTCCAGGTAGAAACCAAACCATATACTAAAAAAGTGGAATGCAAACTGCGACCAAAGTCGGGACTTGGACCAGGAGACCCAGAAGAGTTGGGGACCCAAGGAACCACCCGAGGTATGTACCCAAGAACCCCACCCCACGGAGGCTGTGTGCAGAGTGGAAACACAGTCGCGTACTCAATGCAAGTCAATGGGAAAGTCACAGTTACAGGTATCAAGAAGGACCTTTCCCAGTGGACCCTGAAGAAACCCCAAGGACAACAGAAGGTTGGAGAGTCACCCCACCGGTGGATACCCGAGGAACCAGGATACCTGCACCAGGGAAGCCGGGTGCATAGGTGCAAAGTGACGTCGGAAACCACCGTAGACCACAATGGAGGACTTCAGGAAAGATGCTGCTGGCGAAGGAGAAAGAGTCTGGTGAAATCCAAGGGTGGATTTTTGAAGCGAAGAACCTGCAAGCAGAGGGGACCGAGTCTATGCCACTTGGAGGTGACCAGGAGGTACGGAAGAGCAATGACCACCGATAACGGAAGGTGCAGGAGTGATAACTGTGACGTTGTCGCTGCAGCTGTGAGGACCAGGCAACACTGTGGACGACCAGGAGCCATTCACAAGCTGTCCCACGTTGGAAGTCGAGAACCAGGGGGTCGGTGTCCAGTGGGAGCACCAACAAGCCTTGGCAGCAGCAACAGACGTAGTAAACTAAAAATGAGCAACGCTGGGAACAGAAAGGTCCAAGGGACTCACCAATTGCAGTAGAGTCAGAGCAGGCCCCGAGCAAGCAGGGGAGCCCACTGAAGCCAAAGAAAACCCTCAAGAGGACCCACAGGCTGAAGGCACAGGAGTCGCAAGAGGACCTCAAGCAGCTCACCAAAGATGCAGGCCCACGGTGGAGAGGATGCGGTGAGGACGAAGATTTTGGCAGGAAGAGATGCTGGAGGCTGGAGCTTCTTGTACCCTGAAGTTCTCTGGAGTACAGAGCCAACATGGTGCACAGAGATTCTGTTCCAGCGGTTCCGACAAGGGAAACTGGCCTCAAACTTGCTGAGAGGACAGGTCAGGCCTTGAGGGAGTTGCAGAACCACCACCTGGGTTGCTGAGCCTTTCGTAGTCCGTGGGACGTCAGGAGCAGCAGACCGGTCAGCTTTGTTGCGGTGCCTGCTGATGCAGGGGAGTGACTCCTTCACTCCAAGGGAGATTCCTTCGGGTGTCTTAGATGCCCACAGGCCTGGAGAGGAACCTGAATGAAGCACAGGCACAGACGACGAAGATGACTTGCAGAACAGTGAGACCAGGAGCAGCAGGAGTCTTCCTTGGTGCAGTCTCGGTTCCAGGCGAAGTCCAGCCAAGTCCAAGGGGCCCAGACAGTAGAAGTTTAAGTAGTTTTGGGTCTGAATCTTGTCCCAGGACGAATCTGAAGAGCCACCTACAGGTAAGCCCTTAAGTACCCTACGGAAAGGGCTGGAACGATTCAAGGGTCCCTCACAGAGGAGGGGCTGGACAGAGGGGAGGATACTCCCAGTCCTTTGTCCAGTTTCGCGCCAGAGCGGGAGCCAACGGTTCCCAGGAGTGGGTTGATCTGGACTATGCACAGGGACACCAAATGTGCCCCTCATGCAGACTTAGTGGCGCTGGCAAGCGCCCTACCCCAGTCCAATACACTAAGTCCTGTCTGGGAGGTTGTCACACCTCCCTGTGACAGAATACCTATTGTTCTACCTTCCCCTGCTCGAGCTCAGCTCAGCAGCAGGAGGGCAGAATCTTGTCTGGGGTCGGCAGCAGCACTAGCTTGCTGGCAGACCCTGGAGGTCTTACCGGGAGTACTGGGGGCTTCCCGGAGGAGCTACCCAGTGCATGGAATCATACCTCCAACACCGCTAAAGGTGATACCAAACATGCTTAGGTTAAGCACAGCCTATATATAGTTAGCCATTGCGTAATGACGCATGGCCAGTACATGTATCAAAATGGCTGACCGCACTTACAAAGCCTAGAGAATCGACTCCGGGGTTCGTAGGGAGTGCTCTGCTCATGCAAGGCTCCCTCACACTTATAACCTAGCACCCTGCCTTCAGTATTGAAAGGCCTGTCTTAGGGGTGACATACGTTTTAAGTACAGTGACCTCAGATATAAGTAATCTTACATCTGTCGTAAGTGGTGCTAGCACCAACTCACAGAGGCTGCAATGGCAGGCCTGTACTCACAGTTTGAGTAGTCTCTCATGGGTGGCATAATACATGCTACAGCCCATGGGAGACCCCTGGTGTACCTATGCCCTGGGTCCTTAGTACCATATACTAGGGACTTACATGAGTACACCAGTAGCCAATTGGGAAGGTACCAAAGTACTTACCACTGTCGAATTTAGGGAGAAAGCACAGTGACTGGGGTCCTGATTAGGAGGATCCCAGTCAGAGTAGTCAGAAAACAGAACACCACCAGCAAAAAGTGGGGGTAACCATGAAAGCAGATCCTACTTTCCTACAATTCTGAGCACCTAATATGAGTCTCCACTCTCCAGATGTTTTCCTTTTTAGGAAGAAATGGGAGTAAAAACTGAAATCCCTTTGTGATCTTGAAACCAGTTGCATTGCCCCCTTTTTAAACACGATGGCGATATCCTTGTTTTGATAGATGGAGATAATGGGGCATTTTGCTTCATGGTGTCACTGGAGGTTTTCGGATTATCTCTAGAGCATGATCATATTTTATAAGGTCCTAAACCCAACAGTCCGATGTTATGTTGACCCACTGATTGTAATGAAAAGTGATCTTTCCACCTAAAAGAGGATTCCAAAGATTTGTGACCGTCGACAACTTGTCATTGCCCTTGTTCTGAGATTGGTTTCCGGCCCTTCTATAGGGAGCCTATTTATAGTAGGAGGGAGATGGTGGAGCCTTATACTGTTGTTGATAGGGTTGGTAGTAGTGCAGTTGAGGGACAGCATATTGTTGGTATCTAACGGGCTGGTAGCCCCCTGTTTATTAATAACTGCTTCTTCCTCCTCGAAAGGACTGCATTGTCATTGTTGAAGGACACCTAAAGATCTTGCTGTCTCAGTGCCTGAGTTAATGGACTAGAGGGGTTCATCAGCATGACGCCCAAAAAATGCTTCACCATCATTCAGAATGTCTATGATTTTGCTCTGTACCTCTGGTCTAAAAGAAATAGATCAAAACCAACCCTGCCTTCGCAATACAGTTGTCTGAAACTAGGGGAAGGGATGTTCATAGCAATATCAATAATTGCAGAAGACCAATGCTCTTTCTTGCAGAACAGATTTTGCCTCAGCCTTTTTATCTTCTGACTAATGTTCTAGATATGGTCCAATAACCAACCACATCCAGCGGTCATATCTAGCGAGTATAGCTCAAACATTCGAGGCTCTGATGGAGGTGGCTGATGTGGCAGAAAAGAACAAGTTACTTACCTTTGGTAACGCTTTTTCTGGTGGATACAGTATCTGCCTGTGCATTGCTCACCTTTTGAATACCCCCTGCGCCAGCATTTCTGCTGAAATTCTTTTCCTAGGTCTCCCACGTCGACGAGGACGTCATAATAGCACGGCTCCGCTTGCGACTCCGTATGATGTCATCGGAGCCATAAGAAGACCTAGTCGGCGTGCTGACGTCAGTTCCATTCATTTTTTCCGTGCCCCCGAGGCAAACGGGCGGACCGACAACATTTTCACAAGTATACATTGTAAACATAATATATATATATGAATGCAAACACACAGTATATACAATAACATAATGAAAAAGGCCAATCAAACAAAGCATTATCCAGAAGAAAACTAAGCATGAAAAAGTCATTTTGAAAACATCAATGTCAAACAGTTAAAACATTTTTGGTAGAAACAGGAGGACAATGGGGAGGCGGGTGGGTCAGTGAGGAATCCACAGCCAGATACTGTATCCACCAGAAAAAGCGTTACCGAAGTTAAGTAACTTGTTCTTCTGATGGATACATCTGCCTGTGGATTCCTCACCTTTTGAATAGAATCCCCAAGCCGTACCTCTCCCGGAGGATGGTGTCCACCTGACTATACCAAAAAATCTTGCAGAACAGAACGTGCAAAATGGCCGTCCCTCCTAACCTCAGAATCCAAGCAGTAATGCTTCGCAAAAGTATGGAGGGAGGCCCAAGTTGCCGCCTTACAAATATCAACAACAGGAACACCTCTAGCCAAAGCAGAAGATGACTTAGCTCTGGTGGAATGAGCTCTAATACCTTCAGGCGGCTGCTCCTTGGCCAGGGCGTAGCAGATCTTGATACACAAGATGATCCACCTGGAGAGAGTTCTCTTGTGGACAGCTTTTCCTTCCATCTGACCAATGTAGCCCACGAAGAGCTGATCACCCAGCCTCAGATCCCTGGTCCTGTCCAGGTAAAAACTGACCGCCCTCTTAGGGTCCAGACGATGAAGTCTCTCCTCCTCCTTAGAAGGGTGAGGGGGAGGATAGAAGGTAGGTAAGGTAATGGACTGTCCTAAATGGAAAGGAGTAACCACCTTAGGTAGGAAAGCAGCCCTGGTCCTAAGAACCATCTTTTCTGCATGAATGGTCAAGAATGGAGGTTTAGAGCTAAGAGCCTGCAGCTCACTTACCCTCCTGGCCGAAGTAATAGCGATCAGAAAGACCGTTTTGAAAGAAAGAAACCTCCACGGACAACTATGAAGAGGCTCAAATGGAGAACCCATCAAAAAGTAAGAACAAGATTTAAATCCCACTGAGGCATAATAAAAGGAGTGGGAGGAAACTTATTAGTAAGGCCCTAAATGAACCTCATAACTACAGGAAATTTAAACAAAGACGGCTGATCCGGCAAACAAATGAAAGCCGACAAAGCCGACAAATAACCTTTAACTGTAGCCACAGCACAACCCTCTGTGCCAAAGAGAGAGAGAAACTTAGCACGTCAGACAAACGTGCCTTCAAAGGATCAATGGACCTCTCTCCACACCACTTCACAAATTTGGACCACCGGGAGGAATAAATAGACTAGGTGGAGTGTCTTCTGGATGATAAAATAACATCCACCACATCCGGTGGGAGAGAGAAAGAACTCAGGTTGCCCCGTTCAATCTCCAGGCATTAAGGTGCAGGCTCTGGAGGTGGGGGTGTAGAACCTGTCCCTGCGACTGCGAGAGGAGGTCTGCCCTGAGAGGGAGACGGAGCGGAGGGTGCGATGAGAGGTGAAGTAGATCTGTGTACCACACCCTTCTTGGCCAATCCGGGGCGATCAATATAACTTGGGCCCGGTCTTGGCGAACCTTCCTCAGAACTCGAGGAATCAATGGTATGGGGGAAACGCGTAAAGGAGCTGCGAACTCCAATCCAACTGAAACGCGTCCCCCAACGCTCCCTGCATCGGAAACTGGAGACTGCAGAACAACGGGCAGTGCGCGTTCTCGCGAGTGGCAAAGAGGTCCAAGCGAAGAAATCCCCACATCTTGAAGACGAGATGGACTACCTCCGGATGAAGTCGCCACTCGTGATCGGCCGACTAATGCCGACTGAGACTGTCCACACGAATATCAACAGCCAGATGATTTGCCATTACACAAATCTGATGGCCCTGAGCCCAGGACCAGAGTCGCAGAGCCACTCTGCAGAGACAATACGACCCTACACCTCTCTGTTTGTTGATGTACCACATCGCAGTAGTGTTGTCCGTCAGGACCTGAACTGACTGACCAAGAAGGGAAGGAAGGCCTTCAGTGCCAAACGAATCGCCCGCAATTCCAAAAGGTTGATGTGAAGCAATCTTTCCTCTGGAGACCAAAGACCTTTGACCTCCAGATGAGCACCCCACCCTAAAGTGGAGGCGTCCGTGATCACTGTGGCCACTGGCAGAGGAGACTGAAAGGGCTTTCCTTGAGACAGGTTGCCCTGCACACTCCACCAAGACAGCTCCGCTGCAGTGTCTCTGGAGATTCTTATGTTCTCCCCGAGATCTCCGTTGTGTTGATACCACTGCCTGCGGAGGCACCACTGGAGTGCCCTCATGTGCCAGCGTGCATGACTGACCAACAGTATGCAGGAAGCGAACAAACCGAGCAGGCGTAGGACCTTCAGGACTGGAACAACCGCTCCATCGTGAAACAAAGGAATCATTTCCTGAATGTCGAGAATCCTCTGTGGAGGAGGGAAAGCTCGACACACAGTAGTGTCCAGTATTGCCCCTATGAACAGGCTGCGCTGAGAAGGCACCAGGTGAGATTTGGGTACATTTATTGAGAAACCCAAGTTGAACAACAATTGCGTCGTTACCTGCAAGTGGCGCAACACCATCTCCGGAGACTTGGCTTTCAGCAACCAGTCGTCCAGATAAGGGAAAACAGGAACCCCTGACCTTCTGAGATGTGCTGCCACCACCGCCATCACCTTTGTGAAGACTTGAGGTGCGGAAGTAAGGCCAAATGGAAGGACTGCAAACTGGTAGTGTTGCGACCCCACCATAAACTGGAGATACTTCCGATGCGACTTCAGGATGGGAAGATGGAAATACGCATCCTGCAAATCGATCAACACCATCCAGTCTTCCTGTTGCAGCGCCAGAAGAACCTGAGCCAAGGTCAACATTTTGAACTTTTCCTGCCTGAGGTAAAAATTCAAAATCCTGAGGTCCAGAATCGGCCTCAACCGGCCGTCCTTTTTGGGAATCAAGAAATACTGGGAGTAGCAACCTTGACCCCTTTCCTGCTCCGGAACCACCTCTATCGCCCTTTCTGCAACAAGACCAGAACCTCCTGTTGTAAGAGAAGCAAATGGTCCTCCGAACAGCAATCCTGGCGAGGAGGGTAAGGAGGAGGAAACTCTAGAAAGGGTAGGGCGTATCAATTTTCTACAAGATTTAAAACCCAACGATCTGTGGTAATCGATTTCCAATCTTGTTGAAAATGGGACACCCGACCCCCCACAGGACCAACGTGCTCCAAGATGGGGGATCTAGGGCTGCTTCCCCGAGGTACCAGTGGGAGGGGCAGGAGAAGAAGAGGAGGAGGACTGCTGCCGGACGGCTCCTCGAAGACGGCCTCTATTCTTTCCCCTGTACGACCTATACAGGGGGTTTTGTTGCTGAGGCTGTTGACGGCCATGAAAGGAAGCCGCCTTCTCAAAGCCTCGATATCTTCTATAGCCATACCCTCTAGGCTGAGACTGTAGACCCAACGATCTTGCAGTCGCTCTACTGTCCTTAAAACACTGCAGAGCAGAGTCCGCCATGGTGCCAAATAGCCTTGATCCATCGAAAGAGAGATCTAAAAGAGTAGCCTGAACATCCGGAGAAAATCCAGAATATCTGAGCCAGGCCTGCCTCGTCGTAGCAACAGAAGAACCCATAATCCGGGCAACCGAGTCTGCAGTGTCCAAACCAGACTGGATAATTTGCCGGGCAGCTGCCTGAGAGTCCGACAGAGCCTCAAGAAAATGAACCCGATCTTCATCAGGAAGTTTAGGGGCCAGCTGTTTGACAGAGTCCATAAGAGCATGAATGTACCTCCCAAGTAAACAAGTGGCATTCGTAGACTTCAACGCCATACTTGCAGAGGAAAACACTTTCTTGGCCGACTGTTCCATCTTTTTAGAATCCCTATCCCCTGGAGTGGTAGGGAAGGACCCAGACGATTGCTTGGAACAAGAAGCTTGAATCACCAAACTTTCCGGAGATGGATGCGCAGAAAGAAAGGCTGGATCACCAGGAGCTGGTCTTTATCTCCTTGCGATAGACCTGGAAACTGCAGGAGCTGACAAGGGCTTTTGCCACACCTCCATGATAGGCTCAGTCATGGCCTCATTGAAAGGCAGAAGAGGCTCACTAACAGAAGAAGTATTAAGGACTTCCGTTAAAATGTTCGACTTAACTTCCGCTGAGGGTAGCTGAAGATCCAACAACTCAGCTGCCTTCCTAATTACTACATAAGGAGCAACATCCTGAGAGATGACAGCCTTTGGTGAAGAAATCTCCCATTCTGGGGAAGTATCTAAGCCACTGGCCTCTTGCAAGCCCTAGAATTCATCCACAGAGTCGAGTATCTCTCCTTCCTCCTGCTCCTGTCGATATTCATCCTCCTCTAGCAGCCTTTTGTGCATCCCGTCTGGAACGGTGCTTCGGTATCGGCGGCGGCAGCGCCGGAGACAAAGGAACTGGCGTCGAAGGAGGACCTTCAGAAACAGGCAACGGTGCCGTACGAATCCGAGGCGGCGCCGAATTGACACCAGACAGAGTCTGAGGATTCGGAGTCGAAAACCTCGGTGCCGGAAACTGCCAGGAAGGAGCTGTCGCCATAAAGGGCGCCTGGGCGTACTGCTGGGGGACACCCAAGTTAAAGGCAAGCGGACCCACGGGGCCAGAAGGCGCACCGGTAGGGTAGGATGCCCTGGCAAACATGCCATACATAGCATTTAAAAAATGCGTGGGATCCGTTCCGAGTCCTGGAAAAGGAGGGTAAGGATCCATACCTCCTTGATTAGGATCCATCCGAGGTCGAACCGGAGGTTGAGGTTGCGGAGCCGGTGAGGACGTCGCCCGCTCAGGCGAAGCCACAGGAGAAGACTCCCTGGGTGCCGGAGAACCTCTTGGCGCCGGAGAACCTCTTGGCGCCGGAGAACCCCTCGGAGTCGGCGAGTGCATCGGAGTCGCCTGCGGAGAAGGCGACGGAGAAACAAAGTCCTTTCCCCGGCGTCGCTGAACAGGAGAAGCCGACCTCGAAGCCACGACCTTCCAAGAGCGACGTCGAGAACTATGTCTCTTCTTCGACTTCTTATGCTTCTTGGATTTAGAAGTATGCAAAGTCGATGACTTCGAACTCTTGCGACCCCTCTTTTCTTTCTTCACCTTTGCCATAAAGAGTTTTGCCTCTCGCTCTTTCAACGCCTTAGGATTCATTTTTCTGCAACACGAACACCCATCGACGTCGTGATCAGAAGAAAGACACCAGAGACAGTCGTCATGAGGGTCTGTAATCGACATATGACCACCGCACTCTCTGCAGGGCTTAAAACCAGACTTCTTTGAAGAAGCCATTTCCACAGGAAATCGAAGGAAATACAGAGAAACAAAGTAATCTCGAAGAAAATGGAGAGTCCCAGAAAAAAACGTTAAGCGTCAACGGCGCGGAAAAAAGGGAACTGACGTCAGCACGCCGACGAGGTCTTCTTATGGCTCCAATGACGTCATACGGAGTCGCGAGCGGAGCCGTGCTATTATGACGTCCTCGTCGACGTGGGAGAGCTAGGAAAAGAATTTCCGCGGAAATGCTGGGGCAGGGGGTATTCAAAAGGTGTGGAATCCACAGGCAGATGTATCCATCAGAAATGCTCGCCAATGCTGTCTAGTCTTCTGTCTTGTCTGTCGGGTGGTGCTCCACAAGGTGAAGTTTCATTTCTGGAATGCCTTTGAGCAGCCTGCATGACAACTGAGTCTGCATGGTTGTGACCAATGACATACACAGGAGTGTTTTCTGGTGCTATATATTTTTTGTTTAGACATGGTTTAGACTGCTGCAACTGTGACTGATGTTTGCATGTTTAATCCCTCTGTCCAAATGTAGTCAATGAGTGGTATTAACTTGGCAGTTTTCCTAGCCGTCTCTTTAAAATCATAAAGAAAATATTGCTTCCTTCATAGACCCCAGTAAGTCAAATCTCTGATGCTTTAATAAGTTGTGAAATCTACCAATAACGTCCGGTGGGGGATCTACTACAGGGGGGAGTAACATCACCTGTAGTAGGAGTAACATAGTCGTACAATTATAGACCAAAATACTGAGGCATATTCTTTAACTGTCCCTCTTTTTGATTTTCGTCTGTATCTAAACCATGTGGCGGAACAGACTGGGGTGACAGAGGTGAATGATGTGAGGAACGAGTTAATGGGTTGTGCCTGAATGCTAGATGCACTGGTGTACATGAAGTGCTTCGTCTTGATTGTTGTCTGGAGCCTGACTGTGTTGTAGGCTTCAAAAGTTACCATTTAGGATTAGAAGGATGTGGTTCCAGAAAGCATCTAATAGTCAGCAAGCATCAGTAAGTGATCCTTGACTAAGGCCAAAGGCACCAGCATCATCTGTTCAGGGAGTGCTTTCATTGTGTACTCATAAGTATTCAATCCATATTGCCATCCTTCAAATTCATCATCCTGATGTTTGTCAAAAGGCTGGTAAGAGCGTCTAGTGCCTGAACTTTTTATGTGACCCTCATCTGTTGCTAATACACTTTCTTCATATTGTTCTTCTTCATCCAGGTTCTGGTATTTCACCTTCAACTGCATAGGACTGTATGCCGGTCCAAAAGGTCTTTCTCTGTTGGAGCCTTCTGTTTGAGAAGCTGCTGTGGTGGATAAGGCGAGATTTTTCTTGGAGAGGTATGCTGAAGCACTATTGTTCCTGGAATACCCTTATCAGAAACCAGGGTTATTATTGTAGCTTTTTGGTGTTGTTGGACTATCTGTTCTCGACAATGGTGTGGTCATCTTTGACAGTTTTGTTGTCAGAGTGGAAGATGCATAGCCTTGGAGAATGTCATTTAAGGCACTGTGCCTGAAGCATTTATTGATGGTGTTGTCGTCGTTGACTGTGTTTTTGTTGACAGTTTTCATAGTTGATTAAGTTCTGAGTGACTGTGTCATCAATGGAGTTATTTTCGTCTGTCATCGTCCATGTTGGTGCTTTCTTTGATGGCTCCATGATCATCTTTATATTTGGGGAGTTGTTGACTCAGAAGAGGTCTTGTGATGTTTTCTTGGTGGTGTTTTTCCAGTCAGAATCATTACATCTTAGGGTGGTTTTCCTCTCGTGGATTTTTTTAAAAGCCTTTTTAAGTGGCTCTTCAAAGACTGTAGATTTTATCTCAGATATTGCCTTTGAAGGACGTTCAGAGTGTGAATGTCTCTTTTTTTAGATCTTCCAGCTGATTTGGAGGAGCCTTCGTCTTCTTCCTCAGAAGACCGAACATTATCAGCTTTTGACTTCGGAAGTCACCATAGCAGTCTGGCCCACGTCTGAGAATTTTTGTAGAAATGCTCTACAAATTTTACAATACTTTGCCTTATATACTAGATGATGGCAATATATGTACTCCTTATAGGGGTCCTCAGAATGAAGCCTCTTCTTTCCACAAGTTACACATGGACTAAAAATACCTTTTTAGAAGATTCAGAGATGGTCTGATGTATAAATCTTAGTAAGCTAATCAAGCCCTTCAGAAATGCAGAAATAAATATGAATCATGACACTTATCTGACTGGCTGAGCAGAGTTCAAGGGGACTTCCTTCACACACGACGTTCGAAAGGAATCTCAACTATGGCAGTCTGGGTGGGGTGAGGTGAAGACTGTGCTTTACTCTGATTTTTGGATCTTTTATAAAGATGTGAGTAAGCTACTATGTGACTATGATAAAGCGTTTGTGTATTTTTAACATTGTACTGCTCACTATGTCTACTGGGGGACTCCTAGCTCTACGACAGGGATGATTCAAGCATGTGAATCTATGAAAGATACAATATTTGACAATGTGGTACCCATATTGGGCAGGGGGATATGGCTTTCTTAGCTGGTTGGAATATGTGTTACGGAATACATATATTCTATTCTGTCAAGCCCTTAGGCTCTCAAAAAAACTATCCTTATTGTACAGGTCAATTTGTCACACAGCTCTGATGAGAGCTCTCAAACTTATACCTAAGCTCTAATAAGACTTGCCCATCCCCTCATTTCCCACCACATTCAATTACACATAGATAAGGTTGTCTTGAAATGCCCATGTCTTACCCAGGTCGGATCTCCTCAATGTCTGGAACAAGGTTCAAGAACTCATTTTTGCTGGCTCGGGCGAGGTAAGATGACTCCATGGCTGGGAGCAACTGGAACTGTTCAAACTCTGGGCTGGTGGCCCGGGAATTGGCTTCAGGAGTTCTTAAAAAAAAGAAATTTAAAAAAAGAAATCTTGTTAAAATCATTAATGAACCATAGTTCACATTCACACATCCTATCCTTGCTTTCTTCTGCAACCTTGTTTGTTACCCTTGTATCCACCTTAATCAATGTGATTTTGCTTAATAGGATATACATGCTTGAATTTGCAAGCTGCTGCCATCCACAACCTCAAAACCAACAAAAATAACGGAATGTATGGACACTTTACTTAAACTCTACTTTACCGTCAAAAAAAATTGTGATAGAGATTTGTTGCAACTACTGCTGACTGTCATGTAGGTTATGCAAGTAAAGGGAGAACAGCATTTGTTGTATAACTAAATTCATACAGAAAAACAATATGGTGAAAGCAGGTGGTGTAAACTTTATGAGGCTGAAAGTTGCCACGAGTGCAGTCCTTACTCCAGTGTAAGTATGTTCAAGAACAATGACTCTCGAGTGTGCTACATTATATCCAGCACCAGACTCTTTCTGACAATTTGTCACAGCATGTAAAACAGTGGAAGATATTGTTGATGGAGAAATAAAACTACTTAACTTTGGCTATAGTCTTTCTAATATATAGTCTACAACAGATTCCTAATACAAACCCTTTCACCCAGTTGCCAGAATGAATCCGGAAAATAACAAGTCACCAGCACCAGGTGACATTGCACCAGCCTTATACCCATGAAGCTTAACCAGAAGTCACATAGTGGGGAAAAAGGCACTACAGGGGAAGGTAGTCTGTTAGGCCACTTTAATGTGCCCCCAGAGGTCAAAGAACAGAGGGTGAAGCCAAACAAAAATAATGAATCATACCTTCAGGAGAGAAGTTGAGACGGTATTATAGATTTGCAAGAGACTCAATATCCATTAAATACATTACTGTGGAAGTTTTTTTTTGCCATATCTCTTTATATAGGGCCTGATTTATATCTCGGCGTCAGGTTACTCCGTCACGACGGAGACAGATATCCCGTTCGCCGAAATATAAATCCCATTTCATCCTATAGATTTATATTTTGGCTGACGGGATATCCTTCACCGTTGTGACGGAGTAACCCATCTGCCAAGATCTAAATCAGGCCCTAAGTTTTGTAAAACATCGACAAACAATGCAGTAGGACCACTCATCAACAATTGCATGATAATCCAGCTGGTTCCGGTTTCCAGATGACTTTGATAGCATAGATATATAAGTAACAATAATAGTGTCTACATTATATATGTCGCATAACAAGCACGACAGTGCCTTACTTCGAAAAATAACAATAACCCTTTGAGTGCACTGTGGTGCAGGAGTAATTAAACTATTAAGAATAACAGTGAGACCTTAGTATGGTGCCTGCCATTATGTCGTGGTCTGCTTCATAATGTCCTCCTCCCTTATTCAGTGGTCCCCATCATCTTCTCCTGGGCATTTCCATGTCTGATCTACCATTTCAGTGTACCTGGTGTTCAGGGAGGGTGTATGTTCGATCTAGGTCCCAATTTTTCCAGGTAAGTGTCCCATTTAGCGTAGTGAGCGTCTCTACTCCCCTGACCACGGGGGACTAACATGTCGCTCTCGGCTTGGGTCCATTTCCGTAGATCCATCACCCAGTCTCCGAGTGTCGGTGCCATTGCGTCCTTCCATGACATTGCAACTCACCGTTTAGCAAGCAACAATGCCAGGGCAATAAACTGTGACATGTTTATATTTTTTAGAGCAGGTCCTTAACCCAAAAGAGACAGCGAGGCATCTCTAGGCATCAGCCGTCCTGTGAGTTTAGTTATATATTGCAGTACTGAGTCCCAGAATCCCACTAGAACTGTACAGCCCTACCATATGCATGAAATCGGCTGCTTCTTCTCTACATCTAGGACATGCTGTTTCCGCTACCGGGAACATGCAACCTATTCTATGGGCGGGTAAATAGGTGTGGTGGAGGTAGTTACACTGGACATACCTCAGTCTAGCATTCCAGGAGACCCCTTTGACTATTTTTAAGCATTTCTCCCACTGTTGGTCCGATAAATCCGTCCCTAGCACTCACTCCCACCATTCCCTAAGATGGCCCAGGGGCTTTGCAATTTTATGCAGCAAAGTTGTTTAAAGCACCGTGCCTGCCAAACCATATGTCAATAATACTTGTAGCTGTCAGTGTAGCACTCTTCGGTATGGACCAAAGGGGCAACACCGGCGCGGACAATGGCTTCCTGGGAGCACCCTGCAAGTATTTCTCCCAGCACAATGAGCTGTCCGAAACAGCATATTGGTGGAAGTTCACTTCTCGTCTGCTCCCCAGAGTACCAGCAGTAGCGGTAAACCCCCCTAAGTGGGCCCGTATAATCTGAGCCCCAAGTCGGCAGTCCCCACTATCCATTGCATTGGCCACTGCAATTGCGCTGCTACGTAATATAATGCATAGTCGAGTGCAGCCAGGCCCCCTTGTCCTGGGGAAGATAAATATAAGTCATCCGCAACCTGTGCCTCTCAGTAGCCCAAATTACCATTGTTGAAAGCTGGCTTTTTATGTAGTTGGCCAATGTAAGGGCATACCATGCAAAAACGTCCAGACAACCCTTATTGGTTTACAGGGCTTAGTTTAATAATCCCTAGTGCTCTATTTGCGGTAGATTGGTCGGGCAGCTTAGGTTTATCAGAGGGGACAGATAAGCATTTGTTGTACACTTAGTTAAATAATGAGATACACACTCAAAAAGAAATTCGAGACCAATTTATAAAAATAATACTTATTTTTTATATGAATTTAGACACTAAGATCTTCAGAATCAGGCAAGTACTTTTAAAGTTATCGATTTTTACAAGGTATAAGGTATAAGCCTCGAATGTGGTAATGTTATCCTATGGGAGGAAAAACATACACAGCAAATGCATACTTGCAGAGGTGCCCTTTAGGACATAAGGTGCTTAGGGGCCAAGGTCCAAAGAACCACCAACAGCTTGGGTTTACCTGCACTGGGAGTGTCCGGGTGCAGAGGTGCTGGTCGGGATGGTAGCCACGAGCAGTACACCATTGAAGTAATGTTACCTGAAACAAGGAGCCTTCATGGGGGGGACTTGAGGACAAGTCCGGGAGAACCAAAAGGGGGGGTTCAGGTTGCGAGTAACCCTAGGCCAAGGGTTACACAGTCAGGAGTCACAGCCCTGGGCTGTGGAGCTCAGGTGCAGAGGGTCTTGGCTGGCTGGCCACTGAAGGTCAGTTCTGCATTGGGAAAAACAAGACCGCACGTCCACTCTGGCTGTGGATTTCATTGGTACTGAAGAAAAAGTTAATTACTTTCGGTAATGCCTTATCTGGTAGAGACATGATCTAGCCGCAGATTCCTTACCTTTGAATTTCCCAGGCGTCCGACTGGATCCGGAAAAGTTTTCTTCAAGCCATATGCCTGCGCGCAGGTAGGTGGCGCCAGTCGCACTCCATGTGAAGTCATCGTCGCCGTTGGTATGTCCACATCACCTATATAGGCACCACAACGGCACGCTAACATCAGTTACTTTTCACGACTTTCCAAGCCAGAAGCGCGGAGCCATGAAGTGCACTGACATTTGTGTGTTTTGAACAGCTAGGGCCCTAAAAGGGATCAGCCCTGATCTAGAAACCTGTCCGCAATGCAGGAGGATGGGTGGATCAGTAAGGAATCTGCGGCTAGATCATGTCTCTACCAGATAAGGCGTTACCGAAGGTAAGTAACTTGTTCATGTGATACAGACATCTAGACGCAGATTCCTTACGTTTGAATAGATACCTTAGCAATACCATCCCCGGAGTAGGGACTTTGGCAAAGTTTAGACCAGAAAGTCCTTCAAGGCAGAACAGCCAAACAGGCCTTCCCTGTTGACTGCTCATCTCGATTGTCGAGTCTTGAAGCGGCAGGCAGCGGTTTGCGCCAAAACCCTGCGGCAGACACTCAGTTCTCGGGTTCAGCAGCTCTTTATGTCCTCTTCGTCTTTAGGTCTGTCGAATCTGAAGTTCAGGGTCAAAGGGTGCCATCTGAATATCCAATTGGGGCGTTAAGGGGAGTACCGGGTAGTAGCCAATGGGCTGCCTACCTGTAGGGCGACTACACCCTCTATACGACCACTTCCTGTGGGAAGTGGGCATAACCCTGACTCTAATAGGCTAATTCTCTACAACACAAGGAGGATTCTGACAAGTGGGGATCACATCAGCTGGCCTGCCATAGGGGTGGTGCTGGCTGAATGTAGGCACAGCTCCTAATCTAACTAATTTTCCCACCTGTCTTGCTGCCAAATAGCGGGGTCAGGATAGGGGGGTGGGCACCTCCACTATCTGGAGAGGCCCAGGGTCGCATATCAAAGGTGGCAGGGCTTTTGAATCTTCCTGCCCTGGAATGTCCATCCTGCTTGAAGGAGGTGTGAACACCTCCACCCAGAGCAGGCTTTGTTCCTGTCCTCCGAAAGCGAAGGCTATCACCTCAGGAGGTCAGAAACCTGTCTATGGTGGCTGGCTGGTCGAGACCAGTAAGTCACCACACCAGGAGTCAGTAGGTTTTCAGGGCGCACCTCTAAGGTGACCTCTGTGTGCATTTATTAATAAATCCAGCACTGGCATCAGCGTGGGTTTATTAAGACAATGTGTTTGTTTACAACTTGGGGGACAGTGAAGCCATCATTTAGCTTGGGAACATGTAATGACAAGTATCCAGCCAGTGTTCTCGTTATGGCTTCCCTGTGCACTAGTAATTTTTAAATGGTGAACTTAGATATTTACTGGGACATATCTACTCTCACAGATATGCCCTCACATAGGTATGGTGCACCCTGCTTTAGGACTGTAAGGCCTGCCATAGGGGTGACTTACCTATACCACATGTAGTGCTGGCAGGCATGTCAATAGGGGTGTGTGCCATGTTGACTCATAAGTTTTCTCTGCACCATGACACGCAGGCTGCCATGGCAGTTCGCATGAGCTTGGTGAGGGGTCCCTTAGGGTGGAATAATTTGTTCTGCAGCCCATAGGGACCCTCTTTAGGTCCAATACCCTAGATACCAGGGTTACGACTCACTAGGGACTTACAAGGGATCCCAAAGGGTTTGCAAATTGTGGAACAATCGTACAGTTTAGGGAAAGAACACTGGTGCTGGGGACCTGGTTAGCAGGAACCCAGCACACTTTCAATCAAAGTTGCACTGGATACCAGGCAAAATGTGGGGGGTATACTGCAACAAGAACCCAGTTTCCTACAGGTACCCTTTTAAAGTGCCCAGAACAGAGCCCTGCTGAGCAAGGGTTAAAATAAAAAGCAAAACATCACAAAGGGAAACAGAAGAGGGTCGATAGACTTTTCTGTACGATATATTACAAATTTGTTCCATCAGCAGGCGTATATTGTCTTGGCGGAGGGACACCTGGCCACCAAAATAACATTACAGACTTAGGGAGGAAGGTTGAATGCTATCAACTGCCGCCGCTCAATCTCCATGCAAGAAGGGGTAGACTTAACAGGTTTGGGTGGAGGACCCTCCCCTGCTGCTGCGACAGAAGATCCTCCTGAAGGGGCAGTCTGATCTGAGGATCGATGTTCAGATGGAGAAGCTCGGGATACTAGACTCTCCGTGCCCAGTCCGTAGCCACAAGAATGGCTTGGGCCCGGTCGCTCCTGATCTTCTTGAGAACTCTGGGCAGAAGTGGTATGGGAGGAAAGGCGTACAGAAGGCCTGAGCTCCACTCGAGACGAAAAAAGTGTCTCCGAGCGAGAGCTGCCTTGGAAACTCCAGCGCGCAAAACTGCTGACATTGCACATTCTCGGCGGAGGCAAGCAGATCTAACCAAGGCTTTCCCCACTGCTGAAAGAGACCTTGCGTCACCTCTGGATGGAGATACCATTCATGATCCACTAGGCATCGATGGCGGAGTTTGTCTACCCTGGCATTGAGCGAACCTGCAAAGTGTTGAACCACCAGTGATATGCCCTTCTGTTTCAGCTAAGTCGAGAGGTGCAGGGCCTCTTTACAAAGGGTCCATGACCTATTCCCACTATACATCGCATGTTGCTGCCCAGGGCGAAACCCTTACAGGTATGCCCCCCCCCTCCAGGTGACAATAGCGCGCACTTGTCTGAACCGCATACACAGAATGAAACGCGCAGCCCCCATGTACTCCCCCATCTTACCACTGATAGGATTCCCCAGAGGCTGGGCGCAATACACAGAGCGGATACTACAAGTGTGGACGGAACACTCAATTACGGAGGTGGGCTCACTCTATGCGAATGGACACTTACAGACATTCGCAGAAATGGCAACGGACACGGGTCTCCCTAGAGGGCAATTTCTGCTGCATAGGCAATTACTAGAGGACTGTCGCCGGATGTGGCATACAATCGATACGGAACCACCCACACACCCGGTGCTACACACAATAGTGCAAATGGGCCCTGGGTGCCATCTGGTGACCTGGATATATAAAGCAGTGCGGGCACTGAACCCGCCCACTCTGGCGCCCCTCCGTGAGAAATGGGAGGCAGAGATACAGAGACCGCTCCACCACAAGGAATGGGAGCGAGCGCTGGAGTTCCCGAAAAAGGTGTCCGTCAACTACCGATTCAAAAACATACAATTGCACATAATACACCATGCCTACCTGCCCCCTGAGAAGCTACAACATTACTACCCAGATATGCCATTCTTCTGCCCAAGATGCCCGGAACCCCAGGCGTCTTTCCTCCACATGTTCTGGGACTACCCCATGCTCCACGCCTACTGGACCACAATACATGCCGCCCTCCGCACTGTTACAGAGCTTACAGGCATTGACACATGGGAGGCCTGCGCGTTAGGCATCACCAAACACGACAAAGTGGAGGCGCGGTTCACGTCCCTAGCACTCCTAGCTAAAAGGGGCATAGCGATGCACTGGAGAGCACCCGAGGGTCCACCGATAGCGGCCTGGAAGGGGGCGGTCAGTAAATGGGGAGCCGCAGAAGAGGAAGCGCTTAGATCAGAAGAGATCAAGGGCATCCGCAAACACCACATATCCATGCAATGGGCAATGTTACTCCATTCCTTTAAACAAGAAACAACGGATACGCCAGAATCGCAGAGTGCTGGGTCCCCCACAGATGAGACGCATCACGAAAGGACTAGACAGAGCTCTCCAGTAGAGTAGACAAATAGCAAAGCAAAGCCTACAGACAAGAACATGGGATATGTAGAGCACCCCCAAACAGACATTCCCGCCCTGCACCAACGCCAGCGTAGGTCATGTACCAATTAAAACGACCCCATTGCTCAGCCCCAATCAACGCACGATATCTCAACCACAGTGTACCCCAGTTATAGTTACCCCGGTTGAAGAGTTTAGTTCCACACTGACAAGCCGACAAGTGTTATACCACAGCATCAGCACAGCAGTTGTATGCCAAGCGTACAATCTATACCATAGGCATTGTTCTAAACAGTCATGTGTTGAAATGTTCTATATACTCTCATAGCGACAAAGTCACCCAAATGATGAAAAGTATACTTCGCTATGATTGTAACAGCTTGCTGTGTATTTTGTTGAAAATCTGTATGATATGTACTACACAATTGAACAAAATGGATGACTTGTGTGAAAATGAGAAACGCCAATAAAAAGGTTTTAAAAATAAAATAAAAAAAAGACAAAGGGTCCATGACCTCACCCCACCCTGTTTGTTGCAGTACCACATGGCTAGAATCCCCCTTGATGGAAGGAAAGAAGGCTTTAAATGCCAAACGAATTGCTCGGCGCTCCAGCAAGTTGATGAGGAGTCCGGATTCCGCCAGAGACCAGAGTCCTCTGATCTCCACCTCTCCCAGATTGCCATCCCATCAGAGAAATGACGCATCTGTCACTACTGTGAGATCTGGTTGGGGAAGGGAGAGAGGTCTGCCTGTGACCCAGTCGCAGTTTGTCAGCCACCACTGCAATTCCTGTGCAGCTCCCTCCGAGATCTGGACCGTGTCAGAGAGATTCCACTGATGCTGCGCCCACTGAAACTTCAGGTCCCACTGCAAAGCCCACATATGCTATCTGGCATGTCATTAACAGGAGGCCATGAGGCCCAGCAGCCTTCGAGTCATTCT
The DNA here is from genome assembly GCA_963921515.1 of Calotriton arnoldi. Classification (NCBI taxonomy): domain Eukaryota; kingdom Metazoa; phylum Chordata; class Amphibia; order Caudata; family Salamandridae; genus Calotriton; species Calotriton arnoldi. The sequence continues at coordinate 1,364,246 of CAWUFW010000686.1, read as the reverse complement.
CACTAAAATCCAGGTTAGAGGCTGAAACATCAGTATCATAGCCTGAATATCCTGGACTCGCCGCTCGGGAGGTTAAGCCCGAAACTGCAGTGTGTCCAAAACAGCTCCGATGAAAGGAAGCGTCTGAGAGGGAGTCAGGTGTGACTTCGGTACGTTGATAGTGAACCCCAGCGAATGCAGGAGGTCCGCCATAGTCTGCAGGTGGGAGACAACAGCCTGGGGAGAGCCCGCTTTCAACAGCCAGTCGTCAATATAGGGGAAGACTGACATCCCTGATCTGCGCAGATGAGCTGCGACCACCGCCATCACCTCACCTTGGTGAACACCGAGGGGTGCTGATAAGGCCAGAGGGGAGCATGGCGAACTGAAAATGCTCGTGGCCTACCGTAAACTGCAGGTAGCTCTGATAAGCAGGCAGGACGGGAATTTGGAAATAGGCATCCTGCAAGTCAACGCTACCATCCAGTTTCCTGGGTCCAGGGCAGACAAGACCTGAGCTAATGTGAGCATCTCGAACTTTTCCTTTTTGAGGAAGCAGTTGAGGGCTCGAAGATCTAGGATAGGACAAAGGCCCTTGTCTTTTTACGGGAAGAGAAAGCGAGAATAACAACCACAGCCTACTTCTGGCACCGGAAACCTCTCTATGGCTCCTTGGCCAAGAGAGTCATGACTTCCTCCTGAAACAAAATGAGAAGGTTCTCCGTCAGATGGTCATAAGATGGAGGCATGGGGGTGGAGGAGGTAGACTCGAAGGGGAGGAAGTAGCCGCTTAGGACTATCTGGAGGACCAACCTGTCCAATGTGATATTGTGCCAGTGGTGGAGGTGATGGCGGATCCTGCTACCAACTAGATACCAATGATCTGGAAGGGCGAGACTTGGAGGGTTTCCAGGCTGAGGCTGCGGGCAGGGGGCTGGTGGTCTGACCTGACCACGGGCGCTCGACCCACAGGGTTGGAACTAGTCGTGCCCTCAGCCGCGCGGAGGTTGTGGAACTTGCGCGGTCTAGTGGCTGGGATAGGGCTGGGTGGCTGAAAGCCCCTTCCGTAGCCACGAAAGGCAGACTGTGGACGTGTAGCCACTGAGAGGCCCAATGACTTGGTCATAGCCTGTGAGTCCTTTAAGCGCTCCACAGCCATGTCTGCCTTGTCTCCCAAGACACGGGTGCCATCAAAGGGTACGTCCATGAGAGGGGCCTGGACAACCCCCGAAAAGCTAGAAATTCTCCACCAGGCATGGCGTCGAACAGCTACCATTGATGAAATCACTCTGCCCAGTGAGTCGATTGTGTCGAGACCACAACGGATGGTAAACTTTGCTGCATCTCTCTTATCTGACACTGCTTAAGAGAGGATGGCCCGGGCCTCCTCCGGGACCTGTGGCAGCACTTGCGCAACCGTTTCTCACAGGGAGTGGGAATAACAGCACAATAGGCATGTGGTGCTCACAGACCGCAATGCAAGGCTGATGAAAGAAAAACATTTCTTACACCAACTACCAGCCTCTTGGCTTCGACTTTTTGTGCCTCTTACTTAAGTGTCCCGATAATATGGAGTGGAATGACAAGGACTTGGAACCCCTAGAGCAGCGCCTGGACCTTCCTCTTGACTGGGACAGTGAACGAGAACGAGATTGCCTAGGAGTCGAGCGACACAGTGCCGACTCCCGGGCCGCAAATAGCTTTAGGGACCGCTCAACTTCGAGTTGTGGTCCCGCTCGAGGCATCACAGGCAAACCAGGTGCGTGTCCGTCACTGATATGGTGCGGTGACAGTTGCTGCACTGTTTGAATCCAGAAGTCTTCCTAGACTTGAGGAAAGAACATACACACCAAAAAGTGGTCAACAAAAGTAAAAAAAAGCCTGTCAAAAAATGACAGAGGGAAGTACTCTTTAGGATTCAGCGCTTGACTGGCACAGAAAGAAAAAAACTGATGTCAGAGCACTGAGGTGGTGCCTATATAGGTGATGCGGATGTCACTACGGCACATACACCGCCAATGCCCCCACGTCGAGCCTACCAACTGCACCTACTGGCACGCAGGGGTATTGCTCGAAGAAAAATCTTCCGGATCCAGACTGACGCCTAGGAAATTCAAAGGTAAGGAATCTGCAGCTAGATGTCTCTATCAGATGTCTCTGTGTCGTGCAGGTAGGTTTTCCACAGCGGTAGTGTCCGGACTGGACAAAAACAAGGCTTGGCTAGTGCAGGTGCTCCGGTACCCAGGGTATTGCTGCTGGGGGACTCCTGGGGGGTCTAGTGTTTCGAAACTCGGCAGAGACATGGGTCTGACCTCCAAGAGCCATGAAGACTTCCTCCTGACGTGCTGCTCTCTCAGTGGGCCCGATGGCCCACAACACAGTGTACAGGACAAGTGCAGTCGGTGCCTGCGGAAACAGGGGGATGGCTTCTCCACCTCAAGGGAGATGCTAGATAGTTGGCGAAATGCTGGACTGTCCTCCAAGTGTTGGGGAGGATGCACATCTTTGGACGAGTTGGATCTTTGCAATTGTCAAAGTACCAGCAGCCAGGCAGGGTTTGGTGCCAAGTTCGGTTTAGGTCCTCAATTCTTGCAGTGACAGTTCTTCTTAGTCCTACTTCTGTTTCCAGGTAGACAAATCTATCTCTGTTGTGACGGGGGACCCCTAAATACTCAATTTAGGGCGTTTAAGGGAGTATATGGTAATAGCCAATGGGCAACCTACCACTAGGGTGACTACACCCCTCTACGACCACTTCCTGTGGGGAGTGGGCATAACCCTGACTCAGAATTCTCTAGTTTCACAAAAAACAAGATGGTGAAACCCTTCTCTGGCTGTCCACTTTGGGTAGCCCACCTTAGAGATGTGACTAGCCTGTAAGTGAAACACGCCTCTTGAATATCTAATTTCCCACCTGCTCTGGTGCCAAATGGGCCTCAGCGCAGGAAGTGGCGTTTCCGATGTCTGAGGGTAAGCCAGGGTCACATATAAAAGGCGGCAGAGGCTTTGAAGCCTCTGGCCTTGATGCACAAGTTACTAACTTGTGTAACGATATATCTGTAAGAGACAGTAGTTAGTGACAGATTCCCCACCTTAGAATATCCCCAGGCGTCAGGCTGGATCCGGAAAGTTTTTGCGTAGCAGTACCCTTGCGCGTCGGTAGGCGGCGTCGTGCGGCTCCGCGTCCGTCGTCGGCGTCGTGATCGCCGGGATGACGTCGCGGGCAGTACTTAGACGCCGCCCCTGCGCGCTGACGTCAGTTCTGTACACGACTTTCCGCGCCAGGAACGCAGAGCCATGCAAGAAGCTGACATAGGTGTCTGAAAAATACTAGGGCCCTGAAAGGGATGTCCTTAACCCTAGAAATCAGTTTGCAGAACGGGGAGGATGGGTGGGGCGGCAAGGAATCTGTCACCAACTACTGTCTCTTACAGATATATAGTTACACAAGTAGGTAACTTGTGCATCTGAAAGAGACACGTTAGTGACAGATTCCCCACCTTAGAATAGATACCCCAGCAATACCAACCCCGGTGGTGGGTCTGCGAACAAAGATCAGACAAGGAAGTCCTGGAGGACAGAACGGCCAAAGAAGACGTCCCTCCGCACCTGACTGTCAAGGCAGTAATGCTTTGTAAACGTGTGCAGCGAGGCCCACGTAGCTGCCTGACAAATAACCGGCAGCGGAACACCGCGGCCCAAGGCCGTGGTAGCAGCCGTTGCCCTGGTGGAATGGGCCCGCAGCCCAACAGGAGGCTCCTTCTTAGCCAAAGAATAGCAGGTCTTGATGCACAAGGTAACCCAGCGGGAGATGGTCCTCTTGGGCACCGCCCGACCTTTTTTGGCGCCCACGTAGCCAACAAAGAGCTGGTCATCCACCCGGAAGTGTTTTGTGCGGTCAATATAGAATGAGAGCGCACGTTTTGGGTCCAGACGGTGGAGCCTCTCTTCCTCTCTGGAAGGATGCGGAGGCGGAAAGAAGGTGGGCAAAGTGATGGTCTGCCCAATAGGGAAAGCAGTAACCACCTTTGGCAAGAAGGACGGACGCGTCCGAAGAACAACCTTGTCCGGATGAACAGACAGAAAGGGAGGTTTGCAAGATAGAGCCTGGAGCTCACTCACCCGCCGAGCGGAGGTGATGGCCACCAGAAAGGCTGTCTTCAGAGTCAGAAGACGAAGAGGACAGTTATGTAGAGGCTCAAAGGGAGCGCACATTAAAAGGTAAGAACCAAGTTCAAGTCCCACTGAGGCATCACAAACGGAACAGGAGGGAAGAGGTGAGTAATGCCTTTTAAGAACCTGTTAACAACAGGGGACTTGAAAAGGGAGGGCTGATCAGGAAGCCTGAGGAAGGCCGAGATAGCACAAAGATAACCCTTGATGGTACCCAGGGCAGAACCCTGTTGGGCCAGAGAAAGAAGGAACAGAAGGACCTCAGAAAGAGGGGCAGAGAGGGGATTCACAGCCTTTGCTGTGCACCATGCCACAAATTTGTTCCACCTGCAGGCGTATACCACCTTAGTGGAGGGACGCCTGGCTGCCAGAATCACATCACAAACTTCGGGAGGCAAGTCGAAAGGAATCAACTGCCGCCGCTCAATCTCCACGCAAGCAGGTGTAGACTGGACAGGTTCGGGTGGAGGACCGTCCCCTGCTGTTGCGACAGAAGATCCTCCCGAAGAGGCAGACGGATCGGGGGATCTACGCTCATATTGAGTAGCTCGGGATACCAAACTCTTCGAGCCCAGTCCGGAGCCACAAGAATGACTTGGGCCCGGTCGTGCCGAATCTTCTTCAACACTCGGGGTAGAAGTGGTATAGGCGGAAAGGCGTACAACAGACCGCAACTCCACTCGTGACGAAAAGCGTCGCCGAGCGAGTGCCGCCTTGGAAATTCCAACGCGCAGAACTGATGACATTGCGCGTTCTCTTCGGTGGCGAATAGATCTAACCAAGGCTCTCCCCATTGTAGAAAGAGTCCTTGCGCCACTTCCGAGTGAAGACGCCATTCGTGATCCATCATGCACCTGCGGCTGAGTTCGTCCGCCCTGGCGTTCAGGTAACCTGCCAGGTGTTGAACCATCAGGAACATGCCCTGATGTTCCAGCCATGTCCAGAGGCGCAGAGCCTCCTGACAAAGGGTCCAAGACCCCACCCCGCCTTGTTTGTTGCAGTACCACATGGCGGTGGTGTTGTCTGTGAACACCTGCACTACCTTCCCTTTGACAGAGGGAAGGAATGCCTTGAGTGCAAGTCGGATCGCCCGGAGCTCCAGAAGGTTGATATGGAGCCGGGACTCCGCCGGAGACCAGAGGCCTCTGATCTCCGCCTCTCCCATGTGACCGCCCCATCCCAGAAGGGACGCGTCCGTCACAACTGTGTGCTCTGGCTGGGGAAGGGAGAGGGATCTGCCCATGATCCATTGCCGGTTCGAGAGCCACCACTGCAACTGTCTTGCAGTCCCCTCCGAGATCTGGACGTGATCGGACAGGTTGCCCTGGTGCTGCGCCCACTGGAACTTCAGGTCCCACTTTCAACAGCCAGTCGTCAATATAGGGGAAGACTGACATCCCTGATCTGCGCAGATGAGCTGCGACCACCGCCATCACCTCACCTTGGTGAACACCGAGGGGTGCTGATAAGGCCAGAGGGGAGCATGGCGAACTGAAAATGCTCGTGGCCTACCGTAAACTGCAGGTAGCTCTGATAAGCAGGCAGGACGGGAATTTGGAAATAGGCATCCTGCAAGTCAACGCTACCATCCAGTTTCCTGGGTCCAGGGCAGACAAGACCTGAGCTAATGTGAGCATCTCGAACTTTTCCTTTTTGAGGAAGCAGTTGAGGGCTCGAAGATCTAGGATAGGACAAAGGCCCTTGTCTTTTTACGGGAAGAGAAAGCGAGAATAACAACCACAGCCTACTTCTGGCACCGGAAACCTCTCTATGGCTCCTTGGCCAAGAGAGTCATGACTTCCTCCTGAAACAAAATGAGAAGGTTCTCCGTCAGATGGTCATAAGATGGAGGCATGGGGGTGGAGGAGGTAGACTCGAAGGGGAGGAAGTAGCCGCTTAGGACTATCTGGAGGACCAACCTGTCCAATGTGATATTGCAGAGCCCGCATATGCCATCTGGCATGATTGACCAGCAGGATGCAGGAGGCCATGAGGCCCAGCAGCCTCAGGGGATCCGTACCGAAACCCAGGATAAAGGCTGAAAGATCAGAATCATAGCCTGAATATCCCGGACTCGCCGTTCGGGAGGATAGGCCCGAAACTGCGTCGTGTCCAGAACTGCTCCGATGAAAAGGAGCTGTGGAGAAGGAATCAGATGCGACTTCGGCACATTGATGGAGAACCCCAGCGAGTGCAGGAGTTCGGCCGTAGTCTGGAGGTGGGAGACGACTGCCTGGGACGAGCCCGCCTTCAGCAACCAGTCGTCGAGGTAGGGGAAGACTGGAACCCCTGCCCGGCGCAGATGAGCTGCGACCACCGCCATCACTTTCGTGAACACCCGAGGGGCACTGGTAAGGCCAAAGGGGAGCACGGTGAACTGAAAATGCTCGGGGCCTACCGTGAACCGAAGGTAACGCCGGTGGGCCGGCAGGACGGGGATGTGGAAATATGCGTCCTGCAAGTCCAACGCTACCAACCAGTCTCCAGGGTCGAGGGCAGTCAAGACCTGAGCTAGGGTGAGCATCTTGAACTTCTCCTTCCGGAGGAAGCGATTGACGTTCCGGAGGTCCAAGATAGGACGCATGTCCTCCTTGTCCTTTTGGGCACCAGAAAGTAGTGGGAGTAGCAACCACGCCCTACTTCTGGGGTCGGAACATGCTCGATGGCCCTCTTGGTCAAGAGGGCCGTGACTTCCTTCTGTAGAAGCACCAAGTGATCCCCTGACATGCGGTGGAATTGAGGTGGCATGGCTGGGGGGTGGTCTCGAAGGGGAGGGAGTAGCCCCTTCGGACAATGTCCAAGACCCACCTGTCCGAGGTGATGGTGCGCCAGTGGGGAAGGTGATGGCGGACCCTGCCCCCTACTGGCGTGCCGTGCACCTGAAAGGAGGGACTAGGAGGGTTTGGAGGCCGCGGACGGGTTGGAGGTGGTGGCCTGACCCGCACGCTGGTTGCCCGATCCGCCACGGCGGAATCCACATCCTCGGCCACGCGAAGACGCCTGCTGCGCGGGCCGGTGGCTGGGCTGCTGACGTGAAGGGGCACCCCTCTGCTGGAGGAGGTGTGATTACCTTCCGTCGTGCAGGCATTGTTCCTGGCCTCAGAGCGCAGGCTCTCAGCTGCAGGAGGTCAGAAACTAGTCTGTGGCGGCAGGCTGGACGATACCAGTCAGCCTGCACATTAAGTGACTAGTAGGGAAACAGGGAGACACGTACAAGGTGCTCTCTGGGTGCATGTCTTCACAAATCCGATGCTGGCAACAGTATGGATTTAGTAAGACAAGATGTTTGATACCAAACATCAGTATTTTCAGTGAAGCCATTATATAGCTAGATACAGTGGCGGCCGCAACTTAACGGGGTTGAAGGGGCGGGGAGCGGGTGGAGGGGCGGGGAGCGGGTCTGGGCCAGCGGGCGGGGGTGGGGGGTAAACAAAAGAAAATAAATAATATTAAAAAGCACTTACCTGCAGGCCGGCAGCTGCCTCTCGGTGCTCTTTGCCCGCTTCTAGGGGCAGGAACCAGGAACAGGAAGCACCCAGGCTTCCAGACTCCCGTGGCCAATCAGGATGCGGCTGAGCAGCGTCGTGATTGGTCTGAGCGCTGTGGTTCGGCGCTCATAGAGGGACAGGGAGCCTGGGCATGTTCTTCACCCAGGCTGTAGTTCAGCCTGGATGAAGAACATACAGAGTGCACAGGACTGTTTTGGTCGGCCCAAGAGGGCTGGACAAACAGTCCTGCGCACTTAAGTGAGTGTCTACCACTCCTCCCCTGTTCCTGTTAGAGCCCGCCCGACCCTTACCAGACGATCCACGTCTGGTTAGGGTCGGGTTTCCTTTTTGAACTGCTCACAGAGCAGTGGGGTGACGCTCCTCCGCCTTAGCGGAGGAGCCACTCCTGGCTAGGTAACTCTTAATGACCAGTTCCCAGTACATACCTTTAAAATTGCTTCCTGATCTCTTGCAATGTCTAGCAATGAAGCTAGACAGCACAGGGGCATCTCTGCTCAAGCAGATGTGCCCTCAAATGTAATATAATGCACCCTGCCTTAGGGCTCTAAGGCCTGCTGTAGGGGTGACTTGCATATAGGCCATGCAGTGTACTTGGGCATTGCACACAGGGAGTGGACAATGTTGTGCATTTGGAATGGCTCGCATCATTTCACGCATCCTGCAATAGCAGTCTGAATGCAGTTTGTTTATGGGTCCCTACGGGTGGCATAATACATGCTGCAGCCCTTAAGGACCCTCTTTAGTACCCATGCCCTGGGTACCAGGGGTACCATTTACCAGGGACTTACATGGGTGCTAAAGTCCTTGCCAGTTCGGTTACAATTTAGCATTTGTCTTGTTTTTAGGGAAAGAGCATTGGCACTGGGGCCTGGTTAGCAGGGACACAGTGCACTAGCAATCAACATCAGTACTAGTGAGCAAAAAGTGGAGTGACCATGTCAGAAAGTGGCACATCATCAGTACTAGTGAACAAAAAGTGGGGGTGACCATGTCAAAAAGTGGGACTTTCCTACAAACATCAATAGTAGGGAACGCAACTCGTTAAAAAAGGGCATTTCAGAATGAGTGAGAGTGCTGCAAAGAAGTATAATAACCTTAGGAGTATTAACATTTCAAAGTTTGCTATGCGACCCAGTGTGAATAATGGTAAGGTGCTCCAGAAAGGGTTCCGGATCGAAGTAATAGCTCTTCCTAAGTTACCCTTGAACAGATCCTTATAGTGTGATAAATGTGCACTCCCAGGTATTTAAATATATCAGTCTCTAAAAACAGTACCATATTTGGAAGAGCCCAATGCCTGCTAGATTTCCCTGGCAGTCAACGGGAACAGGCAAGATTAGTCCGAATTCATTTTGAGGCCCGAGGCCTTGCCGAAGTCTTCAAGCACTGCCATTACTGGGGCAAGGTTTCGTTCAGTGATTATCCCCTCCTGTAAGTATATCAGAACGTCATTAGCATATACAGACAGTATGTGCCATTCTTCACCAATCTGGATCTCCAAAACAAGTGCCCGCGCTCGCAGGGCACAAGCCAGAGGTTCTATACCAAAGCAAATATAAGAGGGGAGAGTGGACACCCTTGTTGCGTTCCTCTTCTCATCTGGATAGGGAAGGATTTTAGTATCCCGGTCCTCCGGGTTCCAGTGAAGCAAATTCCCCAATCGAAAAAAAGTAACCCCCACGCCAAACCGCTGCAGCATGCCCAGCTAATAAGGTGAGCTGAAGGTATCAAAGGCCTTCTCAATATCTAGCAAGACCACCCAGTGATGCTCTTGGTGTCGCCTAGCCCAATCCATGATCCCAAATAAGCGTTGAAGATTTAAGAAAGGATTGCGGCCCGGAAAAAAGCTATTTTGATCAGTGTGTATCAGTCTGGATCAGGGGTAACATGCTGTTGGCCAATACTTTTCCCAGAAATTTAAAATCTAGATTCAACAGCGACAATGGGCAGTAGGAACCTACCACTAAGGGATTCCTGTCAGGCTTTGGCAAGACCGCGATTAATGCCTCCCTCACTTCTTTGGGTAGGCGACCAGAGTCACCGGCTGACTCATAAGTCTTTAATAGGCACGCCACTAGTCCAAGTCTGAAGGTGTCATAAAATTCTAAGGGGAGACCGTATGGGTCCGGTGTTTTGCCCCTGGCCATTTGAGTTATCGCAGTTTGTAATTTCTAGGGTCTAAGAGGGCAATCCAGTGCAGCTTTCTGTGCTACATTAAAGCAAGGAAGGAGAATTGCACTTAAATAAGCATATGACGTTTGTTCTCTCAGTTTGGACTTGGGTGTGTTGAGGGTAGCATAATAGTCTAGGAACACCCCATTGATCTCAAACTGCGCATTGACCACCGTTCCCGCCATGTCCCCGATTGGGACCACTGGGGCTCTAGGGGAGTCAGATCGTAGGAACCATGCCAACGTGCATCCCACTTTGTCCCCTTCCCCATGTTGTCCGGCTGTACTCTCCCTGTGCTCAAGGCATCCCAATCTATGTAATGCTGCACCGTTTTCCGCTCGAGCAGTGGAGAAATCATGTTGGGCTTGTTCTATTTCCACTGCCTTGTATTAGTTTGTGCAAATGCACAAGTTACTAACTTGTGTAACGATATATATGTAAGAGACAGTAGTTAGTGACAGATTCCTTACCTTAGAATATCCCCAGGCGTCAGGCTGGATCCGGAAAGTTTTTTTTTTTGCGTAGCAGTACCCTTGCGCGTCGGTAAGCGGCGTCGTGCGGCTCCGCGTCCGTCGTCGGGATCGCCGGGATGACGTCGCGGGCAGTACTTAGACGTCGCCCCTGCGCGCTGACGTCAGTTCTGTACACGACTTTCCGCGCCAGGAACGCAGAGCCATGCAAGAAGCGGACATTGGTGTCTGAAAAAATACTAGGGCCCTGAAAGGGATGTCCTTAACCCTAGAAATCAGTTCGCAGAACGGGGAGGATGGGTGGGGCGGTAAGGAATCTGTCACTAACTACTGTCTCTTACAGATATATCGTTACACAAGTTAGTAACTTGTGCATCTGAAAGAGACACGTTAGTGACAGATTCCTTACCTTAGAATAGGTACCCCAGCAATACCAACCCCGGTGGTGGGTCTGCGAACAAAGATAAGACAAGGAAGTCCCGGAGGACAGAACGGCCAAAGAAGCCGTCCCTCCGGACCTGGCTGTCAAGGCAGTAATGCTTGGTAAACGTGTGCAGCGAGGCCCACGTAGCTGCCTGACATATATCCTGCAGCGGAACACCGCGGCCTAAAGCTGTGGTAGCAGCCGTTGCCCTGGTGGAATGGGCACGCAGCCCAACAGGAGGCTCCTTCTTAGCGAAAGAATAGCAGGCTTTGATACACAAGGTTACCCAGCGGGAGATGGTTCTCTTGTGCACCGCCCGACCTTTTTTGGCGCCCACGTAGCCAACAAAGAGCTGGTCATCCACCCGGAAGTGTTGTGTGCGGTTGATATAAAAGGAAAGCGCACGTTTTGGGTCCAGACGGTGGAGCCTCTATTCCTCTCTGGAAGGATGCGGAGGCGCAAAGAAGGTGGGCAAAGTGATGGTCTGCCTAATGTGGAAGGCAGTAACCACCTTTGGCAAGAAGGACGGACGCGTCCTAAGAACAACCTTGTCTGGATGGACAGACAGAAAGGGAGGTTTGCATGATAGAGCCTGGAGCTCACTCACCCGCCGAGCGGAGGTGATGGCCACCAGAAAGGCTGTCTTCACAGTAAGAAGACGAAGAGAACAGTTATGGAGAGGCTCAAAGGGAGCGCACATTAAAAAGGTAAGAACCAAGTTTAAGTCCCACTGAGGCATGACAAACGGAACAGGAGGGAAGAGGTGTGTAATGCCTTTTAGAAACCTGTTAACAGGGGACTTAAAAAGAGAGGGCTGATCAGGGAGCCTTAGGAAGGCCGAGATTGCACAAAGATAGCCCTTGATGGTACCCAGGGCAGAACCCTGTTGGGCCAGAGAAAGAAGGAACAGAAGAACCTCAGAAAGAGGGGCAGAGAGGGGATTCACAGCCTTTGCTGTGCACCATGCCACAAACTTGTTCCACCTGCAGGCGTATACCAACTTAGTGGAGGGACGCCTGTCTGCCAGAATCACATCACAAACTTCGGGAGGCAAGTCGAAAGGAATCAACTGCCGCCGCTCAATCTCCACGCAAGCAGGTGGAGACTGAACAGGTTCGGGTGGAGGACCGTCCCCTGCTGCTGCGACAGAAGATCCTCCCGAAGAGGCAGACGGATCGGGGGATCGACGCTCATACTGAGTAGCTCGGGATACCAAACTCTTCGAGCCCAGTCCGGAGCCACAAGGATGACTTGGGCCCGGTCGCGCCGAATCTTCTTCAACACTCTGGGTAGAAGTGGTATAGGCGGAAAGGCGTACAACAGACTGCAACTCCACTCGCGACGAAAGCGTCGCCGAGCGAGTGCCGCCTTGGTAATTCCAACGCGCAGAACTGATGACATTGCGCGTTCTCGTCGGTGGCGAATAGATCTAACCAAGGCTCTCCCCACTGTAGAAAGAGTCCTTGCGCCACTTCCGAGTGAAGACGCCATTCGTGATCCATCATGCACCTGCGGCTGAGTTCGTCCGCCCTGGCGTTCAGGGAACCTGCCAGGTGTTGAACCATCAGGAATATGCCCCGATGTTCCAGCCATGTCCAGAGGCGCAGAGCCCCCTGACATAGGGTCCACGACCCCACCCCGCCTTGTTTGTTGCAGTACCACATGGCGTTGGTGTTGTCTGTGAACACCTGCACTACCTTCCCTTTGACAGAGGGGAGGAATGCCTTGAGTGCAAGTCGGATCGCCCGGAGCTCCAGAAGGTTGATATGGAGCCGGGACTCCGCCGGAGACCAGAGGCCTCTGATCTCCGCCTCTCCCATGTGACCGCCCCATCCCAGCAGGGACGCGTCCGTCACAACTGTGTGCTCTGGCTGGGGAAGGGAGAGGGATCTGCCCCTGACCCATTGCCGGTTCGAGAGCCACCACTGCAACTGTTTTGCAGTCCCCTCTGAGATCTGGGCGTGATCGGACAGGTTGCCCTGGTGCTGCGCCCACTGGAACTTCAGGTCCCACTGCAGAGCCTGCATATGCCATCTGGCATGATCGACAAGCAGGATGCAGGAGGCCATGAGGCCCAGCAGCCTCAGGGTCATCCGTACCGAAACCCAGGATAGAGGCTGAAAGATCGGAATCATAGCCTGAATATCCCGGACTCGCCGTTCGGGAGGATAGGCCCGAAACTGCGTCGTGTCCAGAACTGCTCCGATGAAAAGGAGCTGTGGAGAAGGAATCAGATGCGACTTCGGCACGTTGATGGAGAACCCCAGCGAGTGCAGGAGTTCGGCCGTAGTCTGGAGGTGGGAGACGACTGCCTGGGACGAGCCCGCCTTCAGCAGCCAGTCGTCGAGGTAGGGGAAGACTGGAACCCCTGCCCGGCGCAGATGAGCTGCGACCACCGCCATCACTTTCGTGAACACCCGAGGGGCGCTGGTAAGGCCAAAGGGGAGCACGGTGAACTGAAAATGCTCGAGGCCCACCGTGAACCGCAGGTAACGCCGGTGGGCCGGCAGGACGGGGATGTGAAAATATGCGTCCTGCAAGTCCAACGCTACCAACCAATCTCCAGGGTCGAGGGCAGTCAAGACCTGAGCTAGGGTGAGCATCTTGAACTTCTCCTTCCGGAGGAAGCGATTTACGTTCCGGAGGTCCAAGATAGGACGCATGTCCTCCTTGTCCTTTTTGGGCACCAGAAAGTAGTGGGAGTAGCAACCACGACCTACTCCTGGGGTCGGAACGCGCTAGATGGCCCTCTTGGCCAAGAGGGCCGCAACTTCCTTCTGAAGAAGCACCAAGTGATCCCCTGACATGCGGTGGAATTGAGGTGGCATGGCTGGGGGGGTGGTCTCGAAGGGGAGGGAGTAGCCCCTTCGGACAATGTCCAAGACCCACCTGTCCGAGGTGATGGCACGCCAGTGGTGAAGGTGATGGCAGACCCTGCCCCCTACTGGCGTGCTGTGCACCTGAAAGGAAGGACTAGGAGGGCTTGGAGGCCGCGGACGGGGCGGGGTTGGTGGCCCGACCAGCACGCTGGTTGTCTGACCCGCCACGGCGGGAGCCACGTCCTCGGCCACGCGAAGACGCTTGCTGCGCGGGCCGGTGGCTGGGCAGCGGACGTGACTGGGCGCCCCTTCCGTGGCCATGAAAGGGGCGAAAAGCAGATGGCTGCGGAGGGCGTACAGCAGAAAGGCCCAGGGACTTGGCCGTAGCCCGCGAGTCCTTAAAACGCTCCAGCGCATGGTCTGCCTTGTTCCCAAAAAGACCGACCCCATCAAAGGGCATGTCCATAAGAGTGTTTTGGACATCACCCGAGAAACCAGTGGTTCTCAGCCAGGCGTGACGGCGCAGCACCACTGTCGTTGCAATCGATCTGCCCAGCGAGTCGGCGGTATCAAGGCCACATCTGATGGTGTATTTAGCCGCATCTCTTCCTTCCGCAATGGCGCGGGAAAGCAGTGTCTGGACCTCCTCAGGACACTGGGGCAAAGTTTGCGCCACCGAGTCGCACAGAGAGTGGGAATATCGGCCCAAAAGGCAAGCAGTGTTGACCGACCGCAAGCCAACACTGGAGGAAGAAAATACCTTCTTCCCAAATTGATCCAGGCGTTTGGATTCCCTATCCGGAGGAGCGGTAGGGAAGGCGGTTTGGGAAGCAGAGGCTTGGACAACCAAGCTCTCAGGAGAGGGGTGTTGGGAGAGGAACAGGGGGTCGCCCGGAGCGGGGCGATGGCGTCGGGCCACGTTCCTATCCACAGGAGCCCCTGTGGCGGGCTTGGACCAGGAGCCCAAAAGAACGTCAGAAAGCGCGTCATTAAACGGCAGCAGTGGCTCCGAGGAGGTAGCCGCCGGCTGAAGCACTTCCGTCAGGAGGTTAGTCCTGACGCACAAGTTACTAACTTGTGTAACGATATATCTGTAAGAGACAGTAGTTAGTGATAGATTCCTTACCTTAGAATATCCCCAGGCGTCAGGCTGGATCCGGAAAGTTCTGCGTAGCAGTACCCTTGCGCGTCGGTAGGCGGCGTCGTGCGGCTCCGCGTCCGTCGTCGGCGTCGTGATCGCCGGGATGACGTCGCGGGCAGTACTCAGGCGCCGCCCCTGCGCGCTGGCGTCAGTTCTGTACACGACTTTCCGCGCCAGGAACGCAGAGCCATGCAAGAAGCTGACACAGGTGTCTGAAAAATACTAGGGCCCTGAAAGGGATGTCCTTAACCCTAGAAATCAGTTCGCAGAACGGGGGAGGATGGGTGGGCGGTAGGAATCTATCACTAACTACTGTCTCTTACAGATATATCGTTACACAAGTTAGTAACTTGTGCATCTGAAAGAGACACGTTAGTGATAGATTCCTTACCTTAGAATAGATACCCCAGCAATACCAACCCCGGTGGTGGGTCTGCGAACAAAGATCAGACAAGGAAGTCCCGAAGGACAGAACGGCCAAAGAAGCCGTCCCTCCGGACCTGACTGTCAAGGCAGTAATGCTTAGTAAACGTGTGCAGCGAGGCCCACGTAGCTGCCTGACAGATAACCGGCAGCGGAACACCGCGGCCCAAGGCCGTGGTAGCAGCCGTTGCCCTGGTGGAATGGGCACGCAGCCCAACAGGAGGCTCCCTCTTGGCCAAAGAATAGCAGGTCTTGATGCACAAGGTAACCCAGCGGGAGACGGTCCTCTTGTGCACCGCCCGACCTTTTTGGCGCCCACGTAGCCAACAAAGAGCTGGTCATCCACCCGGAAGTGTTTTGTGCGGTCGATATAGAAGGAGCGCGCACGTTTTGGGTCCAGACGGTGGAGCCTCTCTTCCTCTCTGGAAGGATGCGGAGGCGGAAAGAAGGTGGGCAAAGTGATGGTCTGCCCAATGTGGAAAGCAGTAACCACCTTTGGCAAGAAGGACGGACGCGTCCGAAGAACAACCTTGTCTGGATGAACAGACAGAAAGGGAGGTTTGCAAGATAGAGCCTGGAGCTCACTCACCCGCCGAGCGGAGGTGATGGCCACCAGAAAGGCAGTCTTCAGAGTCAGAAGACGAAGAGGACAGTTATGCAGAGGCTCAAAGGGAGCGCACATTAAAAAGGTAAGAACCAAGTTCAAGTCCCACTGAGGCATTACAAACGGAACAGGAGGGAAGAGGTGAGTAATGCCCTTTAAGAACCTGTTAACAACAGGGGACTTGAAAAGGGAGGGCTGATCAGGGAGCCTGAGGAAGGCCGAGATAGCACAAAGATAACCCTTGATGGTACCCAGGGCAGAACCCTGTTGGGCCAGAGAGAGAAGGAACAGAAGGACCTCAGAAAGAGGGGCAGAAAGGGGATCCACAGCCTTTGCTGTGCACCATGCCACAAATTTGTTCCACCTGCGGGCGTATACCACCTTAGTGGAGGGACGCCTGGCTGCCAGAATCACATCACAAACTTCGGGAGGCAAGTCGAAAGGAATCAACTGCCGCCGCTCAATCTCCACGCAAGCAGGTGTAGACTGGACAGGTTCGGGTGGAGGACCGTCTCCTGCTGCTGCGACAGAAGATCCTCCCGAAGAGGCAGACGGATCGGGGGATCTATGCTCATACTGAGTAGCTCGGGATACCAAACTCTTCGAGCCCAGTCCGGAGCCACAAGAATGACTTGGGCCCGGTCGTGCCGAATCTTCTTCAACACTCTGGGTAGAAGTGGTATAGGCGGAAAGGCGTACAACAGACCGCAACTCCACTCGCGACGAAAAGCGTCGCCGAGCGAGTGCCGCCTTGGAAATTCCAACGCGCAGAACTGATGACATTGCGCGTTCTCTTCGGTGGCGAATAGATCTAACCAAGGCTCTCCCCACTGTAGAAAGAGTCCTTGCGCCACTTCCGAGTGAAGACGCCATTCGTGATCCATCATGCACCTGCGGCTGAGTTCGTCCGCCCTGGCGTTCAGAGAACCTGCCAGGTGTTGAACCATCAGGAACATGCCCTGATGTTCCAGCCATGTCCAGAGGCGCAGAGCCTCCTGACAAAGGGTCCAAGACCCCACCCCGCCCTGTTTGTTGCAGTACCACATGGCGGTGGTGTTGTCTGTGAACACCTGCACTACCCTCCCTTTGACAGAGGGAAGGAATGCCTTGAGTGCAAGCCGGATCGCCCGGAGCTCCAGAAGGTTGATATGGAGCCGGGACTCCGCCGGAGACCAGAGGCCTCTGATCTCCGCCTCTCCCATGTGACCGCCCCATCCCAGAAGGGACGCGTCCGTCACAACTGTATGCTCTGGCTGGGGAAGGGAGAGGGATCTGCCCATGACCCATTGCCGGTTCGAGAGCCACCACTGCAACTGTTTTGCAGTCCCCTCCGAGATCTGGACGTGATCGGACAGGTTGCCCTGGTGCTGCGCCCACTGGAACTTCAGGTCCCACTGCAGAGCCCGCATATGCCATCTGGCATGATTGACCAGCAGGATGCAGGAGGCCATGAGGCCCAGCAGCCTCAGGGTCATCCGTACCGAAACCCAGGATAAAGGCCGAAAGATCGGAATCATAGCCTGAATATCCCGGACTCGCCGTTCGGGAGGATAGGCCCGAAACTGCGTCGTGTCCAGAACTGCTCCGATGAAAAGGAGCTGTGGAGAAGGAATCAGATGCGACTTCGGCACATTGATGGAGAACCCCAGCGAGTGCAGGAGTTCGGCCGTAGTCTGGAGGTGGGAGACGACTGCCTGGGACGAGCCCGCCTTCAGCAGCCAGTCGTCGAGGTAGGGGAAGACTGAAACCCCTGCCCGGCGCAGATGAGCTGCG
The DNA here is from genome assembly GCA_963921515.1 of Calotriton arnoldi. Taxonomy (NCBI): domain Eukaryota; kingdom Metazoa; phylum Chordata; class Amphibia; order Caudata; family Salamandridae; genus Calotriton; species Calotriton arnoldi. The sequence goes on along the minus strand of CAWUFW010000686.1, from coordinate 1,346,759 downwards.
ACCACCGCCATCACTTTCGTGAACACCCGAGGGGCACTGGTAAGGCCAAAGGGGAGCACGGTGAACTGAAAATGCTCGGGGCCTACCGTGAACCGAAGGTAACGCCGGTGGGCCGGCAGGACGGGGATGTGGAAATACGCGTCCTGCAAGTCCAACGCTACCAACCAGTCTCCAGGGTCGAGGGCAGTCAAGACCTGAGCTAGGGTGAGCATCTTGAACTTCTCCTTCCGGAGGAAGCGATTGACGTTCCGGAGGTCCAAGATAGGACGCATGTCCTCCTTGTCCTTTTGGGCACCAGAAAGTAGTGGGAGTAGCAACCACGCCCTACTTCTGGGGTCGGAACATGCTCGATGGCCCTCTTGGTCAAGAGGGCCGTGACTTCCTTCTGTAGAAGCACCAAGTGATCCCCTGACATGCGGTGGAATTGAGGTGGCATGGCTGGGGGTGGTCTCGAAGGGGAGGGAGTAGCCCCTTCGGACAATGTCCAAGACCCACCTGTCCGAGGTGATGGTGCGCCAGTGGGGAAGGTGATGGCGGACCCTGCCCCCTACTGGCGTGCCGTGCACCTGAAAGGAGGGACTAGGAGGGCTTGGAGGCCGCGGACGGGTTGGAGGTGGTGGCCTGACCCGCACGCTGGTTGCCCGATCCGCCACGGCGGAATCCACGTCCTCGGCCACGCGAAGACGCCTGCTGCGCGGGCCGGTGGCTGGGCTGCTGACGTGAAGGGCGCCCCTACCGTGGCCACGATAGGGGCGAAAAGCAGAAGGCAGCGGAGGGCGTGTAGCAGAAAGGCCCAGGGACTTGGCAGTAGCCCGTGAGTCCTTAAAGCGCTCCAACGCATGGTCTGCTTTGGACCCAAAAGACCGACTCCATCAAAGGGCATGTCCATGAGAGTATTCTGGACATCCCCTGAAAAACCAGTGGTTCTCAGCCAGGCGTGGCGTCGGAGCGCCACCGTCGTTGCAATGGACCTGCCCAGCGAGTCGGCGGTGTCAAGGCCACAACGGATAGTGTATTTGGCCGCATCCCTTCCTTCCGCAATGGCGCGGGAAAGCAGTGCCTGGACCTCCTCAGGGCACTGGGGCAAAACATCCGCCACCGAATCCCACAGGGAGTGGGTATATCGGCCCAAAAGACAAGCGGTGTTAACGGACCGCAAGCCAGCACTGGAGGAAGAAAAACCTTTCTTCCCAAACTGATCCAGGCGTTTGGATTCCCTATCCGGAGGAGCGGTAGGGAAGGCGGTTTGGGAAGCGGAGGCTTGGACAACCAAGCTCTCAGGAGTGGGGTGGACAGAAAGAAACAGGGGGTCGCCCGGAGCGGGGCGATGGCGTCGTGACACGTTCCGATCCACAGGAGCCCCTGTGTTGGGCTTGGACCAGGCGCCCAAAAGAACGTCAGTGAGGGCGTCGTTAAACGGCAGCACAGTCTCCGCAGAGGAGGCTGCCGGCTGAAGCACCTCTGTCAAGATGTTAGGCTTGACCGTCAAAGTAGGGAGCTGGAGACGTAAGGCCCCAGCAGCCCTACGCAACACCGTACCAAAATTGGCCCCCTCCTCCGTAGCCACGGGAGGAGACAGCATGCCAGTGTCAGGGGAAGTATCCAGACCACTGGCCTCCCCTAGACTCTCTGTCCAGTCCTCATCATACTGACAGTTGCGCGTCAGAGGGTCATCAGACCCCTCCCAGTCCTCCTGGTCCTCCTCTGGTTCAAAATAAGGAGGAGGAGGGACATTTGGGACCCAAGGTCCCATCGGCGCCGGAGCCGGCGTCGAGCGACGTCGCTCCGGGTCCATGGCCGGAGCCGGAAGGAACTGGGGGACGACGCCGCCCGGAGCCCAGGGCGGCGTCGAGAACGGCACCGGAGACATCGGCGCCGGCGGAGGTGTTGTGAGGTCGACCGGCGTCGATGGGAGTTGTGGAGCCGGGATCGAGGCTGGAGGCACGGGCGACGCCGGGGCCGGAGCCGCCGGCGACGCCGGAGCAACCCCATCAGGGCCCGCGGGGCCCGAAGGCGCACCGGAGGGGCCTGAAGGCCCGAAGAGGCGGGCCATGGCCGACAGGAACTCCTGTACCTTGGCCGGATCCGCCCCCGAACCCGGGAAGGGCGGGTATGGCGGGGGCGACTCCACAGGCAAGTCCGGGGCCGCGGGGGCGGGGACGGTGCCGGGAGGGGCCTCAGCCGAGTCGCGAGACCGGCGAGGCGAAGTCCGAGAGCGACGATGCTTCTTGGACTTCTTGTGCTTAGACTTACCGGACGAAGAAGACTTCGACGCCGACGACCGGTGTGCACTCCGCGAGCGACCCCTGGACCTCTCACGCGACCGGGGCCTCCGTGGAGCCGAATGCCGGGCCTCGACGAGCTTTCGAGACCGCTCTCGCAAAGCTTTCAGGTTGAGGGCATGGCATTCGGGACAAGACGCGGTGTCGTGGCCTCGGCCGAGGCAGAAGAGACACTCCCAATGCGGGTCGGTGACGGACATCATCCGCGCACAGGCGCCGCATCGCTTGAAGCCGGGCATCCCTACGACACCTTAAAGTTGGAAAAAACAGTGAAAAAATCACCAAAAATTATGGTCAAAAATTGACCAGGGCACTGCTCTTCCCGGATCTGCGCTTGCTGGCGCGGAAAAAGAAGAACTGACGTCAGCGCGCAGGGGCGGCGCCTGAGTACTGCCCGCGACGTCATCCCGGCGATCACGACGCCGACGACGGACGCGGAGCCGCACGACGCCGCCTACCGACGCGCAAGGGTACTGCTACGCAGAACTTTCCGGATCCAGCCTGACGCCTGGGGATATTCTAAGGTAAGGAATCTATCACTAACGTGTCTCTTTCAGATAGCCACCGTAGACAGTTGGAGGTGTAAGGCCCCAGCTGCTCTACGCAACACCGTTGCAAAATTTGCTGCCTCCTCCGTTGCCACGGAAGGAGGAGACAGCATGCCAGAGTCAGGGAGGTGTCCAGACCACTGGCATCCCCAAGTTCCTCAGCCCAGTCCTGATCGAACTCACACTGCTGTGTGAGAGGGTCATCCGACCCCTCCCAGTTCTCTTCGTCCTCCTCAGGTTCAAAATAAGGAGAAGGAGGGACACGCGGGACCCAAGGTCTCATCGGCGTCGGAGCCGGCGTCGAGCGACGTTGGTCCGGCGCCGTGTCCGGATCCGGAGAGAACCGGGGAACGACGCCGCCCGGAGCCCCGGGTGGCGTCGGGAACGGCACCGGAGACATCGGCGCCGGAGTAGTTAGGTCAACCGGCGTCGATGGGGGTTGCGGCAGCACCTGAGCCGGGATCGAGGCTGGGGCCGAAGCCGGGACCGAGGCTGGTGTGACAGGCGGCGCCGGGACCGGAGTCGCGCCGGGGAAACCCCAACAGGGCCCGCGGGGCCCGAAGGCGCACCGGGGGGACCTTGAGGCCCGAAGAGGCGGGCCATGGCCGACAGGAATTCCTGTATCTCGGCCGGAGTCGCCCACGAACCCGGGAAGGACGGGTAATGCGGGGGCGGCTCCACAGGCACTCCCGGAGCCGCGGGGTCGGTGCCGACAGGAGCCTCAGCCGAGTCGCGAGACCGGCGAGGCTTCTTAGACTTTTTATGCTTCGACTTACCGGAGGAGTGCGAAGACTTGGACCCCGACGACCGATGAGGACTCCGCGGCCGGCCCCTCGACCTCTCACGTGACCGGGGCTTGGTGTGGCGCGGAGCCGACTGCCGGACCTCGAGGAGCTTTCGAGACCGCTCTCGCAAAGCCTTCGGGTGCAAGGCCCGGCAGTCGGGGCACGACTTCGTGTAATGGTCGCGGCCGAGGCAGTAGAGACACTCTAAGTGCGGGTCTGTGATCGACATCATGCGCCCACAGGCGTCGCAGGGCTTGAAGCCGGGCATCCCTACCGACACCTTCGGAGTCGAGAGACTCGTTTAGAAAAACAGTGAAAACATCACCAAAAATGTAGTCAAAAAATGACTAGGGCACTGCTCTTCCCGGATCTGCGCTTACTGGCGCGGAAAAAGAAGAACTGACGTCAGCGCGCAGGGGAGGCGTTTAAGTACTGCCCGCGACGTCATCCCGGCGATCCCGACGCCGACGACGGACGCGGAGCCGCACGACGCCGCCTACCGACGCGCAAGGGTACTGCTACGCAAAAAAAAAACGTTCCGGATCCAGCCTGACGCCTGGGGATATTCTAAGGTAAGGAATCTGTCACTAACGTGTCTCTTTCAGATACAGTCCTCTAAGGTACCGAGGTCCTTCTTGAGTGTGTGTTTCGTCCTGTAGAACGTCTTGATACACACACCCTGTAATGCCACCTTAAATGCATCCCATTCTATCAATCGATTGGACGCTGTCCTCTCGTTTTCTCTAAAGTATTTCTCTTTATGGTCCCTGATTGCAGCCGTAGTTAAAGGGTCATGCTACAGTCCTAGGGAAATTCTCCAGGTCCGGATACAGGGCAAAGCACGTCCCCAGGCTATGGTCATCTTAAGAGGTTTATGATCAGAGAGCGTGCGGCCCAGGTATGCTTCATCTATCAGTTTACCTACTGTCTTGCTGCAGTAGACCAGATCTATAAGTGTGTGTAAAGTGTGCACCCAGGAATAGAACGAGTACTCCCTACTGTATGGGTATGCGACTCTCCACACCTCCGTAACCGCAACATTTGTCGCCAATTGGGATAGAGACTTCGCCGCCGCCGCCAATGAGTAAGCCCCGGGGACCTGGGGGAAGTGACCTGTCATTGTCCAGTACCACGTTGGAGTCCCCTCCCTACATGCATGGTAAAGTTGGGTCAGAGATCAAAGAGGGAGCGAGTGTGTGTTAGGCGCATATACCGCTATCAATGCTAAGTGCTCTCCATGGAGCAGCCCCTCTAGAGTTACGTACTGGCCCTCCTGGTCTGCCCTGGATTGTGTCAGCTAGAATGGAACCCCGGGTGCAACTCAAATGAGTACCTCCCTGGCATAGTTAGAGTATGTGGTACCCATCAGTGTTCCGTGCCATCGCTTGTGGAGCTTGGCAAGTTCTGTGGTGGTCATGTGTGTTTCTTGTAAACATGCAAAGGGTATACCTCTACATTTAAGATGGGCATGAATTCTGTAGTGCTTGATGTGGGTGCCCATACCACAAACATTCCAGGTGAGTATATTGTATAAAGAGGGGATGCTTGTGAATGTATCAGGCATTATGTCTCCGGTGTTGTAGAGTATACATCACATCTCCACACCAGTAGGCCAGGACGAACTACGTGACGTGCCAGTCTGGATTCCAATATGTACACTTGAAGCATAAACAATGGAAACACCAACTCTTCATCCCTGGTTGCGGGCCTGTAACTTGCCTCGCCAAAACTTCGGCACCCTAAACTGGTGCCAGAGTGTTGTGTCCATTCAGTAGTCAAAGGGGTGCTATGTAGCTATGGACTCATTTCTCTGTGCCCCACCCCGGGCAGTCCCCCCAAACCATGCATCACCTCCGTCCCCCCTGCCCCACTCCCCCACGCCCAACTGGTAGGGTTGACGACCATCGTTCTCCTCATGCCATGGGCAACATATTAAACCAACAAAGGATATACAGGTGTCCATCAGTTACCTAATCAAGTCCGCCATCGGAGATGTCAATGCGGGATCGTGCCTCAAAGACAGCAAAGCCTCCTCCAGCTCAATACTGTTCACATCTGTGTGGTGCTCCTGATTGTCTCCTGAACTCGATGGCCGGGATAGTGTACCTTTCGATCTCCTCCACTATTGTGGCTTGCTCTTTGGCTGCTTGTTTTTGAGATGGCAGTCCCTTGAATCTTCTGTGGGGTCCCTTCCTTTGGATCCAGGACTGCTTGGGAGAGAAGGAGTCAATGTGGCCTCCAGCCTCGTAGGGCTCCTTAGCGTCCAACCAGGAGTGTCCTTCCACCGGGGTTTTAAAAAAATACACTTTTCCATCATCTGTGACTCAGAGTTTGGCCAGGAACATCAGAGCATATCTCTTGTTGAGATCTCTGAGGCGCTGCTTGACCCCTCAGAATGACCGTCTGGCTTTTTCTGCAACTTTGGCATCTTCAGTTTTTAGTTTCAGAAATCGCATTTCCTCTTGTAGAGCTTTGATGTGTGATTGCATGTCCCTCACTGAGAGGTGAAGCGTTTCAATGCCGACTCATTAGTCTCTACCCATTCCACCAGCTTTATGTGATCTGCCCCCAGCAGTCCCTTTTCAATCGTCACTGCATCCAGTTTGGGCTCCAAAGTGGATTTCACATCCTGGAGTGCCTTTAATATACCATCTAGCTGGCTGGTGTGTTCCTGTGTGGCAACATCAGGGGTGGTATGTATTCCTGGCGTTGGAGCTTGAATCACCGTTACGCCCTCAGAGTGCCAGACTTCAAGCAGCTCCGTGTTGTGAGCCGATCGACGACTGTAATGCTGGGCCACTCCCTTGTTGTCGTACTAGACACTATAGGACCTCAACAGTCCCACAACACCTGAGCCCAGTGCCATCACCACTTATCAGTCAATGCTGGCTCTATAGTGTCCTGTTGTGGTCCCCAGCTCCGATCAGGCAGGTCAGCTCACAGGAGGACAAACCCATGGTGCCAATCTATGCACACTCACCAGTGGGGGGAAGGGGGGAGAATTCTCATCCACAGTGAAGGGGATCTGAAGACGAAGCCCCGCACTCCAAAGGGGTCTCCATAGCCGTATGTCTGAGTGTCAGTGGGGGGGTACCCCCCATGTGCTCGTGTTGAGAGGAGGAGGGTTGGGTGGCTGTTACACGCCGACCTCATAACTCCTGTCGATTACAGCTAATCTGCTGGACCCGCGACACCAGGGCCCAGCACCCTCAGTACTCGAGGCGCAGGACTGACTATGTCACGTTGGGCTCACCAGCTTCCTGCCAATCTCCCCGGGGCCAACTAAGCAGCACAACACGGGCAGGACAAGGCCAAATCTTTCTTGCGGTGCCAAGCTGGCCGAGGGGATAGGGAAATCAGCAGGTGCCAGCAGGCAAGGTAGGTAGCGATATCCAGGGCTCTGTTCATTGCGCCCGCTCCCCCGTCTCCTCTGATGGGGTCTGGTATTTTCTGCATGGTGTCCCCAGGCAGCAGCTGGCAGTCCCTGGGATCTCCGTTAGTCAATTCAAGTGATGGGATCACAGCCATCGCTAATCAGGATGCCTGCAGAGGAAAGACTGCCAAAGTGCAGAGCCCAGCGACTCACTCAGTCGCCATCTTGGCTACGCCCCCACCACAGTACTGAGGAAGTTAAACTGGTTGTTTGATGTGTAGTCAATCCTGCAGATTTTTTATATGCACCTCTCCTGAAGCAGACTCTGAAAGGAGGACAGCTGAGGATCAATGTGTGAATAGTGTTATATTAAGACATTTTGCAGAGTTACTTTGCCAAGTGAAAAATATGCTTGATTCTTTGCAGTGAAATAACTATGTTTCGAGAAAGAATGTGAAGAGGTCCAGGTAGCATTTTGCAATTGTATTAATCAGAGTTCGGCTCTACTTAGGAGAGCAGAAGTGGCTACAGTCTCTTATGTCAATTGGGCATGAAAGATCACAGGTAGAGTCTTCACCTACCAGCTAATAATACTGCTTAACCGAGAAGCTAGCCACCTGGAGAAAATCTGATATTTAACAGTTGATCATCTACTCTAGAGCCCTTTGTTCTATAAATGTAGTGGTTGAAATACGTTCTGGAATTTAATCTGTACAGTGTCTGCTTTATGTAGGGATATGGAAGAGGGAAACAACTTACAATAGTGAAATTCAGAAACCACTTTTAAGGAGGATTAGCTTTAATGTCAAAATTCTATTAGAAAATGTGATATAGGGATGGCTCAATGAAAGAGTGCAAAGCTCCTCGAAGCTACTGGCTGAAATAATTGTCACCACCAGCAGTCTTCCTCAAGGAATTTAAGAAGTAAAGAATTGGGTTTGAATAGTAACACATGACTAACGTCAGAAATGTTGTGTTGCCAACCCAATCGTGGTCACACACTGTGGATTTCTCTTGGTCCCCCGGAAGCAGAGGTATACCAACTTACCACTCGGAATGACAAAACTGATAAGTGAATCTCATGCAAATTCGTCTAGAAAAGGATCCACATTAGGACTGAGACAACGGGTATATTTTTCTTGGTTACCTCACCCTTTTCCCCAGAGCTAGCACACATGCACACAACCACATGCAAGACTTGTGAACTAGTAGTATGAGAGGCTTGTACTATAAGCCAAGCTAGCATAGAACATATGCAGAATAATAGTAGCAAATATCACAGTGGTGTTGTACAGTAGGCTTTAAGGTTGTACACCACTGTGTCCATCTCAGGAATGTGTGTAGTGCATTTTACTAAGCTACAGAGAGTTGCCCATAGGGCCTCAGAGAATGTGCCCTTTCAGTGGTAAATTTGTACATGTCAACCTCCTGACTTCCAATTGCGTACCAGTGAAGTGTTTAAGAGGGTAATCCCATTAAGGTGAATAGAAAATTGTCCACAGGTGTAGCATGTTTAATTACATCAAGCCCACATGCCAGAATGATTGCATGATGCCATTAGTGCTATCTGATGTCATTTGAGATATCATTAATGAAGTCATTTAACATATAATGAGTGATGTAATATTTGAGGTCATAAGCAGTAAACGGTGGCCCACATTGTAGGTAGCTCAGTAAACTATAACTAGTGAATTTCAATATTTTGAACAATATGTTTTTGTGTTAGTTCAACACCTAACTACATCATCACTTTAACCTTTGGCATTTTCAGTGAAAACGTTTGTGGTGTGTGTGTGTGGTCTGTGTAGTTCAGCAGCACTTTCCATGGGGAAAAGGCATCTTATAACTGTTTAACTGTTACCCTGTGGACAGATTTGATTTAAATTTGCCAATCAAACTCAGTCCCCTATTGTGAGGAAATCGGGTGTATTATATTGTGTGACCCCACCTTGTAAGACACTACAACTCAGTCCACAGTCCTGGTGAGGTGATTCTGGCCACGCTGCCCACTTCCCCTAGCCTCTGTGGGCGCCAGGGACCCCATCCCCTGGGAAAGAGGTGGGTGCCACAGTGCCCACCCAGGGCAGCTGCAAACCACTAGCTGGCGGCCGCAGGAGAGCCACAGGGCCCGTGGCCTCAGCCGGTTCCCCATATGCTGTGGGAGCTGGTATTGCTCCCGCCAGAAGGAGCGGCTGTTTAAGCTTGCTCCCTCCGGGCGGGAGCAATCAGAGTTTCCCTCCCCGCAGCAGCGGGGGCAGGGAAACAAAAGCCTGTACCCACCAGGCGGCCTTATTTTCCAAGTTTTCTGCCAAATTTGGTGTAAATCCTTTCAGCCATTTGGGCTGTAACTATGTCTAGAGTTCCAATGGAAAAATGAACTGGGAAAATGAGTTTTGAGAAGCCCCTCTTTTCATCAGCTCCCGCTTGACGGATCACCCTGAAACTTTCCAGGAAAGAGCAGAGGTGAAAAAAATTATTTGGGGGCAGGGGGAGGCCAAAGTTTAATGAGGATTCGTCAAACGGAGCCAAAAATATGGGCAAACCAAAAAATGCATTTCCTATGGAAACACGATCCTAACTAATAACGAACAGTGGTGTTTTTTTTATCTATATGCACAAATTACTTACCTTCGGTAACGATATATCTGTAAGATACATTAGTTAGTGATAGATTCCTTACCTTAGAATATCCCCAGGCGTCAGTCTGGATCCGTAAAGTTTTCGTCAGCAGTACCCCTGCGCGTCGGAAGGTGGCGTTGTGCGGCTCCGCGTTCGTCGTAGGCGTCGTGATCGCCGGGATGACGTTGCAAAAGCTACTTAGACGCCGCCCTCGCGTGCTGACGTCAGTTCTGTACACGACTTTCCGCGCCAGGAACGCAGAGCCATGCTAGATACTGACCACTGGTGCATTGAAACTAGGGCCCTGAAAGGGATGACCTTAACCCTAGAAATCAGTTCGCAGAACGGGGAGGATGGGTGGGGCGGTAAGGAATCTATCACTACTAATGACTCTTACAGATATATCGTTACCGAAGGTAAGTAACTTGTGCATCTGAAAGAGACATGTTAGTGATAGATTCCTTACCTTAGAATAGATACCCCAGCAATACCAACCCCGGTGGTGGGTGTGCGAACCAAGATCACACCAGAAAGTCACGGAGAACAGAACGGCCAAAGAAGAAGTCTTTCCGGACTTGGCTGTCAAGGCAATAATGCTTAGAAAAAGTGTGCAGCGAGGCCCACGTGGCTGCCTGACAGATGTCTTGCAGGGGGACACCACGTCCCAATGCAGTAGTAGCTGCTGTTGCCCTGGTAGAATGGGCGCGCAGCCCCACCGGAGGCTCCTTAGCCAGAGAATAGCAGGCTTTTATACACAAGACGACCCAGCGGGAGATAGTCCTCTTGTGTACAGCCCGGCCTTTCTTGGCGCCTACGTAGCCAACAAAGAGCTGGTCATCCACCCGGAACTGTTGTGTGTGGTTGAGGTAAAATGAGATCGCACGTTTTGGGTCCAGACGGTGGAGCCTCTCTTCCTCTCTGGAAGGGTGCGGAGGCGGAAAGAAAGTGGGCAAGGTGATAGTTTGCCCGATATGGAAGGCAGTAACAACGTTTGGCAAAAAGGATGGACGTGTGCGTAGCACAACCTTGTCCGGATGAACAGACAGAAAAGGAGGTTTACAGGAAAGAGCCTGGAGCTCACTCACGCGCCTAGCGGAGGTGATGGCAACCAGGAAAGCAGTCTTCAAGGTTAATAAACGAAGAGGACAGTTATGAAGCGGCTCAAAGGGAGCGCACATCAAATAAGTAAGAACCAGATTCAAGTCCCACTGTGGCTTCACAAACGGAATAGGAGGGAAAAGGTGAGTAATGCCTTTGAGAAATCTCTTTACAACAGGGGACTTGAAAAGAGAGGGCTGATCAGGTAGCCTGAGAAAGGCTCAACAAGAAAGGGTATGCTGTTCCTAAAGGATCCTACAGATCAAGGTTATGCAAGAGGCATGTGAGTGCTCGTGGTGGTAGCCCCAAATGAAACATAATAGGCCACTAAGGAGCGAATGTCTAATAATAGTATAGCTAGAATTGTAAAGCTAAAATGTAGAAGCGGGGAACACGTACCTACAGGAATGTGCCTCATGAGAAAGGCTGAAATTGCAGAAAGGTAGCCCTTGATAGTGCCCAGAGCAGAGGCCTGCTGGGCTAAAGAAAGAAGGAACAGTAGGACCTCAGAAAGAGGGGCAGAAAGTGGATCCACAGCCTTTGCTGTGCACCATGCCACAAATTTGTTCCACCTGCAGGCGTATACCGATTTAGTGGAGGGACGCCTGGCTGCCAGAATGACATCACAGACTTCAGGAGGCAAGTGAAATGGAATCAACTGTCGCCGCTCAATCTCCATGCAAGGAGGTGGAGACTGGACAGGTTCGGGTGGAGGACCGTCCCCTGCTGCTGCGACAGAAGATCCTCCCGAAGTGGCAGTCGGATCGGGGGATCCACGCTCATACTGAGTAGCTCGGGATACCAAACTCTTCGAGCCCAGTCCGGAGCAACAAGAATGACTTGGGCCCGGTCGCGTCTGATCTTCTTCAGCACTCTGGGTAGAAGTGGTATAGGCGGAAAGGCGTACAATAGACCGCAACTCCACTCGTCGAGCGAGTGCCGCCTTGGAAATTCCAACGCGCAGAACTGCTGACATTGCGCGCTCTCTTCGGTAGCAAATAGATCTAACCAAGGCTCTCCCCACTGTTGAAAGAGACCTTGCGCCACTTCCGAGTGAAGACGCCATTCGTGATCCATCATGCACCTGCGGCTGAGTTCGTCCGCCCTGGCGTTCAAAGACCCTGCCAAGTGTTGAACCACCAGGAAAATGCCCTGGCGTTCCAGCCACGTCCAGAGGCGCAGAGCCTCCTGACAAAGGGTCCACGACCCCACCCCGCCTTGCTTGTTGCAGTACCACATGGCGGTGGTGTTGTCTGTGAACACCTGCACTACTCTCCCCTTGACAGAAGGAAGGAATGCTTTTAGTGCAAGTAGGATCGCCCGGAGCTCCAGAAGGTTGATATGGAGCCTGGACTCCTCCGGAGACCAGAGGCCTCTGATCTCCGCCTCTCCCATGTGGCCGCCCCATCCCAGGAGGGACGCGTCCGTCACTACTGTGTGCTTCGGTTGGGGAAGGGAGAGGGATCTGCCGCTGACCCAATGCTGGTTCGTGAGCCACCACTGCAATTGTCTTGCAGTGCCCTCCGACATCTGGAGGTAGTCGGACAGGTTCCCCTGATGCTGCGCCCACTGGAACTTCAGGTCCCACTGCAGAGCCCGCATATGCCATCTGGCATGATTGATCAGCAGGATGCAGGAGGCCATGAGGCCTAGCAGCCTCAGGGTCATTCTGACCAAAACCCAGGATAAGGGCTGAAAGATTGGAATCATAGCCCGAATATCCCGGACTCGCTGTTCGGGAGGATAGACCCGAAACTGCGCCGTGTCCAGAACTGCTCCGATGAAGAGGAGCTTCCGAGAGGGAATCAGGTGCGACTTCGGCATGTTGATGGAGAACCCCAGCAAATGCAGGAGGTCGGCCGTTTGGAGGTGGGAGACAACTGCCTGGGGCGAGCCCGCCTTCAACAACCAGTCGTTGAGATAGGGGAAGACTGAAACCCCTGTTCTGCGCAGATGAGCTGCGACCACCGCCATCACTTTAGTGAACACCCGAGGGGCGCTGGTAAGGCCAAAAGGGAGCACGGTGAACTGAAAGTGCTCGTGGCCTACCGTGAACCGCAGGTAACGCCCGTGGGCCGGCAGGACGGGGATATGAAAGTAAGCGTCCTGCAAGTCCAACGCTACCATCCAGTCTTGCGGGACTAGGGCAGACAAGACCTGAGCAAGTGTGAGCATCTTGAACTTCTCCTTCCGGAGGAAGAGATTGACGTTCCGAAGGTCCAAGATAGGACGCAGGCCTTTGTCCTTCTTTGGAATCAGAAAGTAGTGGGAATAACAACCACGACCTACTTCTGGCGTTGGAACGCGCTCTATGGCCCCCTTGGCCAAGAGGGCCACAACTTCCTGCTGGAGAAGTGCCAAGTGATCCCCCGACATGCGGTGGCACTGAGGTGGCAGGGCTGGAGGGGTAGTCTCTAAGGGGAGAGAGTAGCCCTTCGGACTATCTGTAAAACCCACCTGTCCGAAGGCACAAGTTACTAACTTGTGTAACGATATATCTGTAAGAGACAGTAGTTAGTGATAGATTCCTTACCTTAGAATATCCCCAGGCGTCAGGCTGGATCCGGAAAGTTTTGCGTAGCAGTACCCTTGCGCGTCGGTAGGCGGCGTCGTGCGGCTCCGCGTCCGTCGTCGGCGTCGTGATCGCCGGGATGACGTCGCGGGCAGTACTTAGGCGCCGCCCCTGCGCGCTGACGTCAGTTCTGTACACGACTTTCCGCGCCAGGAACGCAGAGCCATGCAAGAAGCTGACACAGGTGTCTGAAAAATACTAGGGCCCTGAAAGGGATGTCCTTAACCCTAGAAATCAGTTCGCAGAACGGGGAGGATGGGTGGGCGGTAGGAATCTATCACTAACTACTGTCTCTTACAGATATATCGTTACACAAGTTAGTAACTTGTGCATCTGAAAGAGACACGTTAGTGATAGATTCCTTACCTTAGAATAGATACCCCAGCAATACCAACCCCGGTGGTGGGTCTGCGAACAAAGATCAGACAAGGAAGTCCTGGAGGACAGAACGGCCAAAGAAGCCGTCCCTCCGGACCTGACTGTCAAGGCAGTAATGCTTAGTAAACGTGTGCAGCGAGGCCCACGTAGCTGCCTGACAGATAACCGGCAGCGGAACACCGCGGCCCAAGGCCGTGGTAGCAGCCGTTGCCCTGGTGGAATGGGCACGCAGCCCAACAGGAGGCTCCTTCTTAGCCAAAGAATAGCAGGTCTTGATGCACAAGGTAACCCAGCGGGAGATGGTCCTCTTGTGCACCGCCCGACCTTTTTGGCGCCCACGTAGCCAACAAAGAGCTGGTCATCCACCCGGAAGTGTTTCGTGCGGTCGATATAGAAGGAGAGCGCACGTTTTGGGTCCAGACGGTGGAGCCTCTCTTCCTCTCTGGAAGGATGCGGAGGCGGAAAGAAGGTGGGCAAAGTGATGGTCTGCCCAATGTGGAAAGCAGTAACCACCTTTGGCAAGAAGGACGGACGCGTCCGAAGAACAACCTTGTCTGGATGAACAGACAGAAAGGGAGGTTTGCAAGAAAGAGCCTGGAGCTCACTCACCCGCCGAGCGGAGGTGATGGCCACCAGAAAGGCTGCCTTTAGAGTCAGAAGACGAAGAGGACAGTTATGCAGAGGCTCAAAGGGAGCGCACATTAAAAAGGTAAGAACCAAGTTCAAGTCCCACTGAGGCATTACAAACGGAACAGGAGGGAAGAGGTGAGTAATGCCTTTAAGAACCTGTTAACAACAGGGGACTTGAAAAGGGAGGGCTGATCAGGGAGCCTGAGGAAGGCCGAGATAGCACAAAGATAACCCTTGATGGTACCCAGGGCAGAACCCTGTTGGGCCAGAGAGAGAAGGAACAGAAGGACCTCAGAAAGAGGGGCAGAAAGGGGATCCACAGCCTTTGCTGTGCACCATGCCACAAATTTGTTCCACCTGCAGGCGTATACCACCTTAGTGGAGGGACGCCTGGCTGCCAGAATCACATCACAAACTTCGGGAGGCAAGTCGAAAGGAATCAACTGCCGCCGCTCAATCTCCACGCAAGCAGGTGTAGACTGGACAGGTTCGGGTGGAGGACCGTCCCCTGCTGCTGCGACAGAAGATCCTCCCGAAGAGGCAGACGGATCGGGGGATCTATGCTCATATTGAGTAGCTCGGGATACCAAACTCTTCGAGCCCAGTCCGGAGCCACAAGAATGACTTGGGCCCGGTCGTGCCGAATCTTCTTCAACACTCTGGGTAGAAGTGGTATAGGCGGAAAGGCGTACAACAGACCGCAACTCCACTCGCGACGAAAGCGTCGCCGAGCGAGTGCCGCCTTGGAAATTCCAACGCGCAGAACTGATGACATTGCGCGTTCTCTTCGGTGGCGAATAGATCTAACCAAGGCTCTCCCCACTGTAGAAAGAGTCCTTGCGCCACTTCCGAGTGAAGACGCCATTCGTGATCCATCATGCACCTGCGGCTGAGGTTCGTCCGCCCTGGCGTTCAGAGAACCTGCCAGGTGTTGAACCATCAGGAACATGCCCTGATGTTCCAGCCATGTCCAGAGGCGCAGAGCCTCCTGACAAAGGGTCCAAGACCCCACCCCGCCCTGTTTGTTGCAGTACCACATGGCGGTGGTGTTGTCTGTGAACACCTGCACTACCTTCCCTTTGACAGAGGGAAGGAATGCCTTGAGTGCAAGCCGGATCGCCCGGAGCTCCAGAAGGTTGATATGGAGCCGGGACTCCGCCGGAGACCAGAGGCCTCTGATCTCCGCCTCTCCCATGTGACCGCCCCATCCCAGAAGGGACGCGTCCGTCACAACTGTATGCTCTGGCTGGGGAAGGGAGAGGGATCTGCCCATGACCCATTGCCGGTTCGAGAGCCACCACTGCAACTGTTTTGCAGTCCCCTCCGAGATCTGGACGTGATCGGACAGGTTGCCCTGGTGCTGCGCCCACTGGAACTTCAGGTCCCACTGCAGAGCCCGCATATGCCATCTGGCATGATTGACCAGCAGGATGCAGGAGGCCATGAGGCCCAGCAGCCTCAGGGTCATCCTTACCGAAACCCAGGATAAAGGCCGAAAGATCGGAATCATAGCCTGAATATCCCGGACTCGCCGTTCGGGAGGATAGGCCCGAAACCGCGTCGTGTCCAGAACTGCTCCGATGAAAAGGAGCTGTGGAGAAGGAATCAGATGCGACTTCGGCACATTGATGGAGAACCCCAGCGAGTGCAGGAGTTCGGCCGTAGTCTGGAGGTGGGAGACGACTGCCTGGGACGAGCCCGCCTTCAGCAGCCAGTCGTCGAGGTAGGGGAAGACTGAAACCCCTGCCCGGCGTAGATGAGCTGCGACCACCGCCATCACTTTCGTGAACACCCGAGGGGCACTGGTAAGGCCAAAGGGGAGCACGGTGAACTGAAAATGCTCGGGGCCTACCGTGAACCGAAGGTAACGCCGGTGGGCCGGCAGGACGGGGATGTGGAAATACGCGTCCTGCAAGTCCAACGCTACCAACCAGTCTCCAGGGTCGAGGGCAGTCAAGACCTGAGCTAGGGTGAGCATCTTGAACTTCTCCTTCCGGGAGGAAGCGATTGACGTTCCGGAGGTCCAAGATAGGACGCATGTCCTCCTTGTCCTTTTTGGGCACCAGAAAGTAGTGGGAGTAGCAACCACGCCCTACTTCTGGGGTCGGAACATGCTCGATGGCCCTCTTGGTCAAGAGGGCCGTGACTTCCTTCTGTAGAAGCACCAAGTGATCCCCTGACATGCGGTGGAATTGAGGTGGCATGGCTGGGGGTGGTCTCGAAGGGGAGGGAGTAGCCCCTTCGGACAATGTCCAAGACCCACCTGTCCGAGGTGATGGTGCGCCAGTGGGGAAGGTGATGGCGGACCCTGCCCCCTACTGGCGTGCCGTGCACCTGAAAGGAGGGACTAGGAGGGCTTGGAGGCCGCGGACGGGTTGGAGGTGGTGGCCTGACCCGCACGCTGGTTGCCCGATCCGCCACGGCGGAATCCACGTCCTCGGCCACGCGAAGACGCCTGCTGCGCGGGCCGGTGGCTGGGCTGCTGACGTGAAGGGGCGCCCCTACCGTGGCCACGATAGGGGCGAAAAGCAGAAGGCAGCGGAGGGCGTGTAGCAGAAAGGCCCAGGGACTTGGCAGTAGCCCGTGAGTCCTTAAAGCGCTCCAACGCATGGTCTGCTTTGGACCCAAAAAGACCGACTCCATCAAAGGGCATGTCCATGAGAGTATTCTGGACATCCCCTGAAAAACCAGTGGTTCTCAGCCAGGCGTGGCGTCGGAGCGCCACCGTCGTTGCAATCGACCTGCCCAGCGAGTCGGCGGTGTCAAGGCCACAACGGATAGTGTATTTGGCCGCATCCCTTCCTTCCGCAATGGCGCGGGAAAGCAGTGCCTGGACCTCCTCAGGGCACTGGGGCAAAACATCCGCCACCGAATCCCACAGAGAGTGGGTATATCGGCCCAAAAGACAAGCGGTGTTAACGGACCGCAAGCCAGCACTGGAGGAAGAAAAACCTTTCTTCCCAAACTGATCCAGGCGTTTGGATTCCCTATCCGGAGGAGCGGTAGGGAAGGCGGTTTGGGAAGCGGAGGCTTGGACAACCAAGCTCTCAGGAGTGGGGTGGACAGAAAGAAACAGGGGGTCGCCCGGAGCGGGCGATGGCGTCGTGACACGTTCCGATCCACAGGAGCCCCTGTGTTGGGCTTGGACCAGGCGCCCAAAAGAACGTCCGTGAGGGCGTCGTTAAACGGCAGCACAGTCTCCGCAGAGGAGGCTGCCGGCTGAAGCACCTCTGTCAAGATGTTAGGCTTGACCGTCAAAGTAGGGAGCTGGAGACGTAAGGCCCCAGCAGCCCTACGCAACACCGTACCAAAATTGGCCCCCTCCTCCGTAGCCACGGGAGGAGACAGCATGCCAGTGTCAGGAGAAGTATCCAGACCACTGGCCTCCCCTAGACTCTCTGTCCAGTCCTCATCATACTGACAGTTGCGTGTCAGAGGGTCATCAGACCCCTCCCAGTCCTCCTGGTCCTCCTCTGGTTCAAAATAAGGAGGAGGAGGGACATTTGGGACCCAAGGTCCCATCGGCGCCGGAGCCGGCGTCGAGCGACGTCGCTCCGGGTCCAAGTCCGGAGCCGGAAGGAACTGGGGACGACGCCGCCCGGAGCCCAGGGCGGCGTCGAGAACGGCACCGGAGACATCGGCGCCGGCGGAGGTGTCGTGAGGTCGACCGGCGTCGATGGGGGTTGTGGAGCCGGGATCGAGGCCGGGGCCGGAGCCGGAGCCGGGATCGAGGCTGGAGGCTCGGGCGACGCCGGGCCGGAGCCGCCGGCGACGCCGGATCAACCCCATCAGAGCCCGCGGGCCCGAAGGCGCACCGGAGGGGCCTGAAGGCCCGAAGAGGCGGGCCATGGCCGACAGGAACTCCTGTACCTTGGCCGGATCCGCCCCCGAACCCGGGAAGGGCGGGTATGACGGGGGCGACTCCACAGGCAAGTCCGGGGCCGCGGGGCGGGGACGGTGCCGGGAGGGGCCTCAGCCGAGTCGCGAGACCGGCGAGGCGAAGTCCGAGAGCGACGATGCTTCTTGGACTTCTTGTGTCGAGACTTACCGGACGAAGAAGACTTCGACGCCGACGACCGGTGTGCACTCCGCGAGCGACCCCTGGACCTCTCACGCGACCGGGGCTTCCGCGGAGCCGAATGCCGGGCCTCGAGGAGCTTTCGAGACCGCTCTCGCAAAGCCTTCGGGTTGAGGGCCTGGCATTCGGGACAAGACTCGGTGTCGTGGCCTCGGCCGAGGCAGAAGAGACACTCCCAATGCGGGTCGGTGACGGACATCATCCGCGCACAGGCGCCGCATCGCTTGAAGCCGGGCATCCCTACGACACCTGAAGGCTGGAAAAAAACAGTGAAAAATCACCAAAAAGTATGGTCAAAAATTGACCAGGGCACTGCTCTTCCCGGATCTGCGCTTACTGGCGCGGAAAAAGAAGAACTGACGCCAGCGCGCAGGGGCGGCGCCTAAGTACTGCCCGCGACGTCATCCCGGCGATCACGACGCCGACGACGGACGCGGAGCCGCACGACGCCGCCTACCGACGCGCAAGGGTACTGCTACGCAAAACTTTCCGGATCCAGCCTGACGCCTGGGGATATTCTAAGGTAAGGAATCTATCACTAACGTGTCTCTTTCAGATTGATGGTGCGCCAGTGGGGGGAGGTGATGGCGAAGACTGCCAACCACTGGCGTTTGATGGGCCTGAAAGGTCTGACTAGGAAGGTTTGGAGGCAGTGGTGGCTGGGGTGGAGGTGGACTGACCCTGCCGCTGGCCCCCTGAACCGCCGCGGCGGTTCCCACGTCCACGCGTGGACTGTTGCTCCGGCCTGTGGCCCTGTTGCGAACGTGGTGGGTTGCCCCTTCCGCGAGCACGAAAGGAGCGAAAGGCAGAAGGCTGAGGAGGCCGCGTGGCCGAAAGGCCCAAGGACTTGGCCGTAGCCCGCGAGGCCTTAAATCTCTTTAAAGCACTGTCTGCCTTGTTGCCAAAGAGGCGAATGCCATCAAAGGGCATGTTCATCAAAGTGTTTTGGACATCCCACGAAAAGCCAGTTGTTCTCAGCCAGGCGTGGCGGCGGAGCGCCACTGTCGTGGAAATCGCCCTGCCCAGCGAGTCGGCGGTGTCAAGGCCACAACGGATCGTGAACTTGGCTGCATCTCTCCCCTCAGCAATAGCCTGGGAGAGTAGTGTCCGGGCCTCCTGCGGACACTGAGGCAGCACCTCCGCCACCGTATCCCACAGAGTGATTTGATTTGGAAATGTATATAGCGCTCGAATGCCCGGGGGCGTCTAGGCGCTGCAACGGTGGGATCTGCCGAAGGTGAACAGTAGGAAATAGGATTTAGTTTAAGAAAAGCCAGGTTTTCAGTGCTTTTCTAAAAGAGAGTAATGTTGGGCAGTTTTTTATGGCTAAAGGGAGCACGTTCCACAGTTTTACGGTGTTCAGGATAAAGCTGCTTCCTTCCCAGCGAGGTGTCTGGAGAAGTTTGCTCTGAGCTGAGCGCACAAGTTACTAACTTGTGTAACGATATATCTGTAAGAGACAGTAGTTAGTGATAGATTCCTTACCTTAGAATATCCCCAGGCGTCAGGCTGGATCCGGAAAGTTTTGCGTAGCAGTACCCTTGCGCGTCGGTAGGCGGCGTCGTGCGGCTCCGCGTCCGTCGTCGGCGTCGTGATCGCCGGGATGACGTCGCGGGCAGTACTTAGGCGCCGCCCTGCGCGCTGACGTCAGTTCTGTACACGACTTTCCGCGCCAGGAACGCAGAGCCATGCAAGAAGCTGACACAGGTGTCTGAAAAATACTAGGGCCCTGAAAGGGATGTCCTTAACCCTAGAAATCAGTTCGCAGAACGGGGAGGATGGGTGGGCGGTAGGAATCTATCACTAACTACTGTCTCTTACAGATATATCGTTACACAAGTTAGTAACTTGTGCATCTGAAAGAGACACGTTAGTGATAGATTCCTTACCTTAGAATAGATACCCCAGCAATACCAACCCCGGTGGTGGGTCTGCGAACAAAGATCAGACAAGGAAGTCCTGGAGGACAGAACGGCCAAAGAAGCCGTCCCTCCGGACCTGACTGTCAAGGCAGTAATGCTTAGTAAACGTGTGCAGCGAGGCCCACGTAGCTGCCTGACAGATAACCGGCAGCGGAACACCGCGGCCCAAGGCCGTGGTAGCAGCCGTTGCCCTGGTGGAATGGGCACGCAGCCCAACAGGAGGCTCCTTCTTAGCCAAAGAATAGCAGGTCTTGATGCACAAGGTAACCCAGCGGGAGATGGTCCTCTTGTGCACCGCCCGACCTTTTTGGCGCCCACGTAGCCAACAAAGAGCTGGTCATCCACCCGGAAGTGTTTTGTGCGGTCGATATAGAAGGAGAGCGCACGCTTTGGGTCCAGACGGTGGAGCCTCTCTTCCTCTCTGGAAGGATGCGGAGGCGGAAAGAAGGTGGGCAAAGTGATGGTCTGCCCAATGTGGAAAGCAGTAACCACCTTTGGCAAGAAGGACGGACGCGTCCGAAGAACAACCTTGTCTGGATGAACAGACAGAAAGGGAGGTTTGCAAGAAAGAGCCTGGAGCTCACTCACCCGCCGAGCGGAGGTGATGGCCACCAGAAAGGCTGCCTTTAGAGTCAGAAGACGAAGAGGACAGTTATGCAGAGGCTCAAAGGGAGCGCACATTAAAAGGTAAGAACCAAGTTCAAGTCCCACTGAGGCATTACAAACGGAACAGGAGGGAAGAGGTGAGTAATGCCTTTTAAGAACCTGTTAACAACAGGGGACTTGAAAAGGAGGGCTGATCAGGGAGCCTGAGGAAGGCCGAGATAGCACAAAGATAACCCTTGATGGTACCCAGGGCAGAACCCTGTTGGGCCAGAGAGAGAAGGAACAGAAGGACCTCAGAAAGAGGGGCAGAAAGGGGATCCACAGCCTTTGCTGTGCACCATGCCACAAATTTGTTCCACCTGCAGGCGTATACCACCTTAGTGGAGGGACGCCTGGCTGCCAGAATCACATCACAAACTTCGGGAGGCAAGTCGAAAGGAATCAACTGCCGCCGCTCAATCTCCACGCAAGCAGGTGTAGACTGGACAGGTTCGGGTGGAGGACCGTCCCTGCTGCTGCGACAGAAGATCCTCCCGAAGAGGCAGACGGATCGGGGATCTATGCTCATATTGAGTAGCTCGGGATACCAAACTCTTCGAGCCCAGTCCGGAGCCACAAGAATGACTTGGGCCCGGTCGTGCCGAATCTTCTTCAACACTCTGGGTAGAAGTGGTATAGGCGGAAAGGCGTACAACAGACCGCAACTCCACTCGCGACGAAAAGCGTCGCCGAGCGAGTGCCGCCTTGGAAATTCCAACGCGCAGAACTGATGACATTGCGCGTTCTCTTCGGTGGCGAATAGATCTAACCAAGGCTCTCCCCACTGTAGAAAGAGTCCTTGCGCCACTTCCGAGTGAAGACGCCATTCGTGATCCATCATGCACCTGCGGCTGAGTTCGTCCGCCCTGGCGTTCAGAGAACCTGCCAGGTGTTGAACCATCAGGAACATGCCCTGATGTTCCAGCCATGTCCAGAGGCGCAGAGCCTCCTGACAAAGGGTCCAAGACCCCACCCCGCCCTGTTTGTTGCAGTACCACATGGCGGTGGTGTTGTCTGTGAACACCTGCACTACCTTCCCTTTGACAGAGGGAAGGAATGCCTTGAGTGCAAGCCGGATCGCCCGGAGCTCCAGAAGGTTGATATGGAGCCGGGACTCCGCCGGAGACCAGAGGCCTCTGATCTCCGCCTCTCCCATGTGACCGCCCCATCCCAGAAGGGACGCGTCCGTCACAACTGTATGCTCTGGCTGGGGAAGGGAGAGGGATCTGCCCATGACCCATTGCCGGTTCGAGAGCCACCACTGCAACTGTTTTGCAGTCCCCTCCGAGATCTGGACGTGATCGGACAGGTTGCCCTGGTGCTGCGCCCACTGGAACTTCAGGTCCCACTGCAGAGCCCGCATATGCCATCTGGCATGATTGACCAGCAGGATGCAGGAGGCCATGAGGCCCAGCAGCCTCAGGGTCATCCGTACCGAAACCCAGGATAAAGGCCGAAAGATCGGAATCATAGCCTGAATATCCCGGACTCGCCGTTCGGGAGGATAGGCCCGAAACTGCGTCGTGTCCAGAACTGCTCCGATGAAAAGGAGCTGTGGAGAAGGAATTAGATGCGACTTCGGCACATTGATGGAGAACCCCAGCGAGTGCAGGAGTTCGGCCGTAGTCTGGAGGTGGGAGACGACTGCCTGGGACGAGCCCGCCTTCAGCAGCCAGTCGTCGAGGTAGGGGAAGACTGAAACCCCTGCCCGGCGCAGATGAGCTGCGACCACCGCCATCACTTTCGTGAACACCCGAGGGGCACTGGTAAGGCCAAAGGGGAGCACGGTGAACTGAAAATGCTCGGGGCCTACCGTGAACCGAAGGTAACGCCGGTGGGCCGGCAGGACGGGGATGTGGAAATACGCGTCCTGCAAGTCCAACGCTACCAACCAGTCTCCAGGGTCGAGGGCAGTCAAGACCTGAGCTAGGGTGAGCATCTTGAACTTCTCCTTCCGGAGGAAGCGATTGACGTTCCGGAGGTCCAAGATAGGACGCATGTCCTCCTTGTCCTTTTTGGGCACCAGAAAGTAGTGGGAGTAGCAACCACGCCCTACTTCTGGGGTCGGAACATGCTCGATGGCCCTCTTGGTCAAGAGGGCCGTGACTTCCTTCTGTAGAAGCACCAAGTGATCCCCTGACATGCGGTGGAATTGAGGTGGCATGGCTGGGGGGTGGTCTCGAAGGGGAGGGAGTAGCCCCTTCGGACAATGTCCAAGACCCACCTGTCCGAGGTGATGGTGCGCCAGTGGGGAAGGTGATGGCGGACCCTGCCCCTACTGGCGTGCCGTGCACCTGAAAGGAGGGACTAGGAGGGCTTGGAGGCCGCGGACGGGTTGGAGGTGGTGGCCTGACCCGCACGCTGGTTGCCCGATCCGCCACGGCGGAATCCACGTCCTCGGCCACGCGAAGACGCCTGCTGCGCGGGCCGGTGGCTGGGCTGCTGACGTGAAGGGGCGCCCCTACCGTGGCCACGATAGGGGCGAAAAGCAGAAGGCAGCGGAGGGCGTGTAGCAGAAAGGCCCAGGGACTTGGCAGTAGCCCGTGAGTCCTTAAAGCGCTCCAACGCATGGTCTGCTTTGGACCCAAAAAGACCGACTCCATCAAAGGGCATGTCCATGAGAGTATTCTGGACATCCCCTGAAAAACCAGTGGTTCTTAGCCAGGCGTGGCGTCGGAGCGCCACCGTCGTTGCAATCGACCTGCCCAGCGAGTCGGCGGTGTCAAGGCCACAACGGATAGTGTATTTGGCCGCATCCCTTCCTTCCGCAATGGCGCGGGAAAGCAGTGCCTGGACCTCCTCAGGGCACTGGGGCAAAACATCCGCCACCGAATCCCACAGAGAGTGGGTATATCGGCCCAAAAGACAAGCGGTGTTAACGGACCGCAAGCCAGCACTGGAGGAAGAAAAACCTTTCTTCCCAAACTGATCCAGGCGTTTGGATTCCCTATCCGGAGGAGCGGTAGGGAAGGCGGTTTGGGAAGCGGAGGCTTGGACAACCAAGCTCTCAGGAGTGGGGTGGACAGAAAGAAACAGGGGGTCGCCCGGAGCGGGGCGATGGCGTCGTGACACGTTCCGATCCACAGGAGCCCCTGTGTTGGGCTTGGACCAGGCGCCCAAAAGAACGTCCGTGAGGGCGTCGTTAAACGGCAGCACAGTCTCCGCAGAGGAGGCTGCCGGCTGAAGCACCTCTGTCAAGATGTTAGGCTTGACCGTCAAAGTAGGGAGCTGGAGACGTAAGGCCCCAGCAGCCCTACGCAACACCGTACCAAAATTGGCCCCCTCCTCCGTAGCCACGGGAGGAGACAGCATGCCAGTGTCAGGAGAAGTATCCAGACCACTGGCCTCCCCTAGACTCTCTGTCCAGTCCTCATCATACTGACAGTTGCGTGTCAGAGGGTCATCAGACCCCTCCCAGTCCTCCTGGTCCTCCTCTGGTTCAAAATAAGGAGGAGGAGGGACATTTGGGACCCAAGGTCCCATCGGCGCCGGAGCCGGCGTCGAGCGACGCTCGCTCCGGGTCCAAGTCCGGAGCCGGAAGGAACTGGGGACGACGCCGCCCGGAGCCCAGGGCGGCGTCGAGAACGGCACCGGAGACATCGGCGCCGGCGGAGGTGTCGTGAGGTCGACCGGCGTCGATGGGGGTTGTGGAGCCGGGATCGAGGCCGGGGCCGGAGCCGGGATCGAGGCTGGAGGCTCGGGCGACGCCGGGGCCGGAGCCGCCGGCGACGCCGGATCAACCCCATCAGGGCCCGCGGGGCCCGAAGGCGCACCGGAGGGGCCTGAAGGCCCGAAGAGGCGGGCCATGGCCGACAGGAACTCCTGTACCTTGGCCGGATCCGCCCCCGAACCCGGGAAGGGCGGGTATGACGGGGCGACTCCACAGGCAAGTCCGGGGCCGCGGGGGCGGGGACGGTGCCGGGAGGGGCCTCAGCCGAGTCGCGAGACCGGCGAGGCGAAGTCCGAGAGCGACGATGCTTCTTGGACTTCTTGTGTCGAGACTTACCGGACGAAGAAGACTTCGACGCCGACGACCGGTGTGCACTCCGCGAGCGACCCCTGGACCTCTCACGCGACCGGGGCTTCCGCGGAGCCGAATGCCGGGCCTCGAGGAGCTTTCGAGACCGCTCTCGCAAAGCCTTCGGGTTGAGGGCCTGGCATTCGGGACAAGACTCGGTGTCGTGGCCTCGGCCGAGGCAGAAGAGACACTCCCAATGCGGGTCGGTGACGGACATCATCCGCGCACAGGCGCCGCATCGCTTGAAGCCGGGCATCCCTACGACACCTGAAGGCTGGAAAACACAGTGAAAAATCACCAAAAAGTATGGTCAAAAATTGACCAGGGCACTGCTCTTCCCGGATCTGCGCTTACTGGCGCGGAAAAAGAAGAACTGACGTCAGCGCGCAGGGGCGGCGCCTAAGTACTGCCCGCGACGTCATCCCGGCGATCACGACGCCGACGACGGACGCGGAGCCGCACGACGCCGCCTACCGACGCGCAAGGGTACTGCTACGCAAAACTTTCCGGATCCAGCCTGACGCCTGGGGATATTCTAAGGTAAGGAATCTATCACTAACGTGTCTCTTTCAGATGAAGAATTCTACAAGGATGGTACCATGAGAAATACTATTTCAGGTACGCAGGTCCTGTTCCATGTACTGCTTTGTACGCTAGACACAGAGCCTTGAATTCTGTCCTCTTTTTCACCGGGAGCCAATGAAGTTTTTTTAAGCCTTGGCTCACAGACTGGAACTTAGGAATATTCAGCAGCATCCTGGCGGCAGCATTTTGTACCCGCTGCAGTTTGAGCATGTGCTGTTTCTGAAGGCCCAAGTAAAAGGCATTTCCATAGTCCAGTCTGGCCATTGCTAAGGTTGTTACCAGTGTTTTTACTGCATCTGGGGGAATGAATGGTCTCACTTTCCGGATTAACTTTAATGTAAAGTGAACCTGAGAAGCGACTTTATTAGTTTGATGTTGAAAGTTAAGTCTAGAGTGAGAATAACGGCCCAAGAGGCATGCAGTGTTCACAGACCGCAGCCCTAGACTGGCGGAAGAAAAAAACTTCTTCCCAAACTGTTCCAGTCTCTTGGATTCCCTGTCCGGGGGTGCGGAAGGGAATGCGCTTGGGGAAGCGGAGGCTTGGACAACCAAGCTCTCAGGGGTGGGGTGTTGGGAGAGGAAAATCAGGTCGCCCGGGGCCGGGCGATGGCGTCGGGCCACGTTCCTGTCCACAGGAGCCCCTGTGTTGGGCCTGGACCAGGAGCCCAAAAGAACGTCCGAAAGTGCGTCATTAAAGGGCAGCAGTGGTTCCGCAGAGGTAACTGCTGGCTGAAGCACTTCTGTCAGGAGGTTAGTCCTGACAGCCACAGTAGGTAGCTCGAGGTGGAGTGCCTCGGCTGCCCTACGCAACACCACAGAAAAAGAAGCACCCTCCTCCGTAGCCACGGTAGGAGACGACAGCATGCCAAGGTCTGGAGAGGTGTCCAGACCACTGGCGTCCCCAAACTCCTGTGCCCAGTCCGGGTCATACTCGCATTGAGCAGCGAGAGGGTCCTCAGACCCCTCCCAGTCCTCCCCTTCCTCCTCATGCTGTTGTACAGGCCTAAAAGGAGGAGGATGGAGATAGGGAAACAGATTCCCAAACGGCGTCGGAATCGGCATCGGTCGACACCCTCCCGGCACCGTCTCCACTTCGGGGCTGAAACCGGGGCCGACGTCGTCCGACGCGCCGGGCGATGTGAAACGTGGTGCCGGTGGGGTCGACGTCGGTGGAGGTATCACGAGGTCAACCGGCGTCGACCGGGATCCACAATGGGATCCAGGGGAGTCATGCGGCGCCAAGGCCGGAGCCGACGGCGCCGCAGGACTCCCCAAAAGGCGTCAAAGGGCGAGGACTCCCAGTCGGGCCCGCGGGGCTCGAAGGCGCACCGGAGGGGCCGACGGCCCAAATAGGCGAGCCATAGCGGACAGGAATTCCTGTACCTGCCTCTGGACCGGGACCTTTCACGGCGCGGAGCCGACTGACGGGCTTCAAGCAGCTTTCGGGACTGCTCCCGCAAAGACTTCGGTGCCATGGACCGGCAGTCGGGGCACGACTTGGGGTCGTGGTCGCGCCCCAGGCAGAAGAGACACACGCGGTGCGGATCCGTCACCGACATCATCCGAAGACAGTCCTCGCAAGACTTAAACCCGGGCATCCCTAACTGCACCAGGAGCCGATCGACTCGAAAAGCTGAGACAAAAAATCTCCAAAAACGCAGTCAAAAAATGACTGGGGGTACCGCTCTCTCCGGATCTGTGCTTGCTGGCGCGGAAAAAGAAAGAACTGACGTCAGCGCGCGAGGGCGGCGTCTAAGTAGCTGCCGCAACGTCATCCCGGCGATCAAGACGCCTACGACTAACGCGGAGCCGCACAACTCCACCTTCCGACGCGCAGGGCTACTGCTGACGAAAACTTTCCGGATCCAGACCGACGCCTGGGGATATTCTAAGGTAAGGAATCTATCACTAACGTCTCTATTTCAGATATATATATATATATGTATATATATATATGTCCAGAAAGCGTACTTTTTATGATTTAGTGCAAGTCCATTCAGTAGTTTTGGAGAAATTAAGGATAAAAACATTTCTATATCTGGATGGTTGGGTTTGAGGAATTCTTGAGAGAGTCCCTCAAGCCCAACTTCAAAAAACAAAGCATTCTAATTTTCCTAAGTGGCTTTGTCTCCCTTGGGCCACCTCGCTCCTGCTGGAGCGAGTGCTCCAATTGGCTGGGTGCAATATGAAAGAAAATGTTGTGGCAGCCATTACAGGACACCAGGGACTTAGTACCCTGTCCAGAAAATACTGAAGAAAAAGAAGATAAAAGAGGGCAGTGTAGGGATACTCTGTCCCCACATCCCCAGCCCTCGTGGGCACCTTTTTTTACAGTCTTGAGGTATTCCTGCAGGATCATCGGGAAAAACCAAAAATGGCACCTGCCATTTTTTTTTAAAGATAATACAAACACCTACATAGGCTCGGAGGTCAAAGGGGGGAGGGGGAGATGCATGGGCAGCCCTTCCCAGAGCCATATATGACCACAGGTACCCCACCACCGGGATCCGACTTGTTTATGAAAGGGGATGCTGTGTGCCGTCCCCCTCCCTGAGCCTACCACGGCCCTGGGGTCTCCATCCCCCAGCATAAATATTCAAAGGGAGGGTGGTGCATGGCTGCCCTTCTCAAGCCTATCACAAGTGGCTCGGTTGTGGGGAGGGGATGGGGTTGTCGGGTTGCACGCACCCCCATCCCTAAATAAATGAGTAAGGCCCCAGGGGATGGGTCCATGGGGCCCATAGTGGTTGGGGGGGGGGGGGACACACACACACACCTCTCCCCATAAAATATAAAATGGCCCCAGGGAGGGGATGCATGCACCCATGCTAAATGAGTACGGTCTGAGAGATGGGGTCTCTAGAGCCTGTAAAGGCATGGAGAAGTGGCTGCACGCCCCATCCCCAATAAACATTTTTAAAAGGGTGTCCCGGGTGGGCTGTGCCCGGCGTTGGGTTGTCTGCTTGAGAAGGGTCGGAAGCAGGGTGTGTGTGTGAATGTGTGCGCATTTCAACCCTTAATTTATCAAAAACTACTGAATGCATTTACACCAAATTGCCAAATTTGGTGTAATTCTGTTCAGCTGTTTTTTTCTAAATCGCTGTTCAATTTTCCAATGGGAAATTGTATGGGGAAAACACATTTTGGCAGACCACAAGGCACTGAATGGTATTCTCCAGATGCACTAGGAAGCTTTACAAAAATGCATAACTTACCACTGTAATCTGAGGCAAAGCGATGTGAGAGGCTTTCCTCTAAAAATGTATGACAGAATCAACCTTCATCATAACAAGGGGAAAAGGAGAAGCTGTCTTAACTGATCCCACAGCTTTCATTGTAGGTCCCTCACGTCCAAACAAGCATGAAGATCTTGGATGATCATTGTTTTTACAGGTAGATCAACATGCCTGCATTCTCTTAAGGCTAAGTGTTTCAAAAGAAAAGTTTAACCTGTACACAATCTTCCTGCAGATTCCTGCAGACTACTCACCTTATGAGTACTTTTTCCAGGCTTCAGACTGGTCTGGAAAGGATAATGTTACTTACCCAGTAAGCATCTGTTCTTGGCATGTAGAGTTGTAGATTTGCATGCTTTGCATACTCCTGCCATCTAATGTTGGGTCTGGATGTTGGCACTTTCTTTTTCTTCGAAGAAGTCTTTCCAGTCACGAGGTAGTTGACTCCTCCTTTCAGTGATAGTGCGCATGGGCATTGACTCCATTGTTAGATTGTTTTCCCGCCGAGGGTGAGAATGGAGTTAGTAAGAGTAGAATAGAGATGTCCATGCGTATGTATATAAAGTAAGAGAGAACTGCACCCACATGCGCCCACCCACCTACCCGGGGAGGTGGGTGGGCGCATGTGAATCTATAGCTCTACATGCCAAGAACAGATGCTTACTGGGTAAGTAACATTATCCATTCAAGGCATGTGAGCTGTAGATCACATGCTTTGCATAGACTATACAGCAGTATTCTCCCAAAGCGGTGGCTAGCCTGTAGCTGTTGCAGTTGTCTGAAAGAGTGTCTTAAGTACTGCCTGGCCTACATTAGCCTGTTGTTTGGCTGAAACATCTACGCAATAGTGCTAGGTAAATGTGTCCGGTGTAGACCATGTTGCAGCTTTGCAGATTTCAGCTATGGGGATATTTCCTAAGAAAGCCATAGTAGCCCCTATTTTGAAGGTGGAATGCGCTCTAGGGGGTATTGGTAAAGTCATTTTGCTTTTGGATAACATGTTTGAATACATTTAACTATCCACCAAGCAATACCGGATTTAGAAATTGGATTGCCTTTGTGTGGTGGAGCAAAAGCTACAAAAAGTTGTTTCATTTTACGAAATGGTTTTGTACTTTCTATGTAATACAATAATGCTCGTTTAATGTCTAACGTGTGTAGAGCTCGTTCTGCCACTGAATCTGGTTGAGGAAAGAACAGGCAACTCAACAGATTGATTGATATGAAAGGCAGATACCACTTTGGGTAGGAATTTGGGATTGGTGCAAAGGACCACCTTGTTTTGGTGGACTTGACAAAATGGTTCCTCTGTGGTTAGTGCTTGAAGCTCACCCACTCTTCTCAGTGATGTATTAGCAATGAGGAAAGCAACTTTCCAAGTGAGACATTTTATTTCACATTTGTGCAATGGCTCAAAGGGTCGACCCGTTAGTCTGGTAAGGACAATGTTAAGATTCCACAGTGGGGCAGGTGGAAGTCTTGGTGGAATAACTCTTTTGAGTCCTTCCATAAAAGCTTTGATAACGGGTACTCTGAAAAGGGACAGGTGCTGTCTGTTTTGAAGGTATGCAGCTATTGCAACAAGATGTAATCGTATAGATGTGTAAGCTAATCCCGACTGCTGCAAGTGTAGCAAGTAACAAACAAGTTACTTACCTTCGATAACGCATTATCTGGTAGAGACTCAATTTAGCTGCAGATTCCTTACCTTTGAATTTCCCAAGCGTCAGGCTGGATCCGGAAACTTCCCCCATGATGTCGGTCAATGATCTCATCGGTAGCGTCGGTTATGACGTCACGGTGCCTATATAGGCGCCACCCAGGCGCGCGGACGTCAGTACTTTTGTTTTTTCCACGCCAAAAGCGCAGAGCCACGAGCCCTGAAAGGGGAGTAACTTTAGCCCTTCAACATCAGTCCGCAAAGCGGGGAGGCATGGGTGGGGCTGTAAGGAATCTGCAGTTAGATAAGAGTCTCTACCAGATAATGTGTTACCGAAGGTAAGTAACTTGTTCATCTGACAGAGACTTCTAGCTGCAGATTCCTTACCCTTGAATCAGAAACCCGAGCCATACCATCCCGGAGGTGGGTTGCGGACTCATGACCTAGACTAAGAAGTCTTGCAGGACTGAACGGCCAAAGTGACCATCCCTGCGCACCTGACCATCAAGGCAATAATGTTTTGTGAACGTGTGCAGTGATGCCCACGTCGCTGCCTGACAGATGTCTTGGACTGGGACACCCCGGGCCAAGGCAGTAGTCACAGCCTTTCCACTGGTGGAATGGGCCCTTAATCCCTCAGGGGGCTGCTTCTTCGCCAAGGCATAACTGATTTTAATGCAGAGAACAACCCAGCGAGAGATGGTTCTTTTCTGCACTGCCTTTCCCTTCTTTGCTCCCACATACCCCACAAAGAGTTGGTCATCCACCCGGAACTCTTTTGTGCGGTCAAGGTAGAACGACAATGCTCTTTTTGGGTCCAGTCGGTGGAGACGCTCCTCTTCCTTAGAGGGATGTGGAGGAGCAAAGAAGGTGGGCAAAGTAATGGATTGGCCCAGATGAAATGGGGTCACAACTTTTGGTAAAAATGATGCCCTGGTGCAAAGCACCACTTTGTCCGGAAAGGACATAAGATAAGGAGGCGAGCTGGATAATGCCTGCAATTCACTCACCCTCCGGGCCGATGTAATCGCCACTAAGAAGGCTGTTTTGATGGTCAACAGCCGGAGGGGACAATTGTGCAAAGGCTCGAAAGGAGCGCACATCAGGTATGTGAGGACCAAATTAAGGTCCCATTGTGGTATAATAAAGGGCGCAGGTAGAAATAAATGAGCCAGCCTTTTCAGAAATCTATTTACAATAGGAGATTCAAAGAGAGAAGGCTGGTCTGGCAGCCGCACAAAAGCAGACAGAGCAGAAAGATAACCCTTGAAAGGTTCCCAAAGCAGAGCCCTGCTGGGCAAGGGTTAGAATGACTAAAAGGACAGTAGAAAGAGGAGCAGAAAGAGGGTCAATAGACCTCTCTGAACAGTATAAAACAAATGTCTGCCAACGGCAGGCTTATACCGTCTTAGTGGAGGGCCGCCTGGCCCCCAGAATAACATTACAAACTTCGGGAGGAAGGTCAAAAGCTATCAACTGTCGCCGCTCAATCTCCACGCATGGAGGCGCAGAGTTGACAGGTTTGGGTGAAGAACCCTCCACTGCTGCTGCGACAGAAGATCCTCCCGAAGGGGCAGCCTGATCAGAGGATCGACACTCTCCTTGCCCAGTCCGGTGCCACAAGGATGACTTGGGCCCGGTCACTCCTGATCTTCTTCAGAACCCTGGGCAGGAGTGGTATGGGCAGAAACGCGTACAACAGGCCTGAGCTCCACTCCCGACGAAATGTGTCGCCGAGCGATAGCCGCCTTGGAAACTCCAGCGCGCAGTACTGCTGACATTGCGCGTTCTCTTCGGAGGCGAACAAATCTAACCAAGGTTCTCCCCACTGCTGAAAGAGACCTTGCGCCACCTCCGACTGGAGACGCCATTCGTGATCCTGAAGGCATCTACGGCTGAGATCGTCCGCCCTGGCGTTCAGAGAACCTGCCAGGTGTTGAACCACCAGGGTTATGCCCTGCTGTTTCAGGCATGTCCAGAGACGCAGGGCCTCTCGACAAAGGGTCCCCGACCGCACCCCGCCCTGCTTGTTGCAGTACCACATGCAGTGGTGTTGTCCGTGAACCCCTGTACCAGCTTCCCCTTGACAGAGGAAAGAAATGCTTTCAATGCCAACCAAATCGCTCGGAACTCCAACAAGTTTATGTGGAGCCCTGTCTCCGTCGGAGACCAGTGACCCATGATCTCCGCCTCTCCCATATGGCCGCCCATCCCAGAAGTGACGCATCCGTCACAACTGTGAAATCTGGTTGGGGAAGGGAGAGAGGCCTGCCGCTGACCCAATCGCGGTTCGTTAACCACCACTGCAGATCCTTTGCAGTTCCTTCCGAGATCTGAACCACGTCAGTGAGATTGCCCCAATGCTATGCCCATTGGAACTTCAAGTCCCACTGCAGAGCCCCCATACGCCATCTGGCATGTCTTACCAACAGGATGCAGGAGGCCATGAGACCCAACAGCCTCAGAGTCAACCTCACCGAAATCCAAGATAGAGGCTGAAATATCAGAATCATAACATGAATATCCTGGACTCGCTGCTCTGGAGGATAAGCACGAAACTGCACTGTGTCCAGAACAGCTCTGATGAAAGAGAGCGTCTGAGAAGGAGTCCGGTGTGACTTCGGCATGTTTATAGAGAACCCCAGCGAATGCAGGAGGTCCGCCGTAGTCTGAAGGTGGAAGATGACTGCCTGGGGCGAGGACGCCTTCAACAGCCAGTCGTCTAGGTAGGGAAAACTGACACCCCTAACCTGCGCAGATGAGCTGCAACCACCGCCATCACCTTGGTGAACACCCGAGGGGCACTGGTAAGACCGAAGGGGAGCACGGTAAACTGAAAGTGCTCGTGGCCTACCTTGAACCGCAGGTAACGCCTGTGGCCCGGCAGGATGGGAATGTGAAAATACACATCCTGCAGGTCCAACGCCACCATCCAGGCTCCTTAGTCTAGGGCAGACAAGACCTGAGCCAATGTGAGCACTTTGAATTTCTCCTTTTTGAGGAAGAGATTGATGGTCCGAAGATCTAAAATGGGCCTAAGCCCCTTGTTCTTCGGAATCAGAAAGTAGGGGGAATAACAGCCACCGCCTACTTCTGAAACTGGGACCCTTTCTATAGCTCCTTTGGCCAAAACTGTTGTAACTTCCTCTTGGAGCAACTTTAAATGATCCTCCGCCAGCCATTTCTGATTTGGCGGAATAGGAGAAGGAAAAGAAAGGAAAGGAAGAGAATAGCCCACCTGGACGATCTGCAAGACCCGCTTGACTGTTGTTATAGATCTCCAGCGGGGGAGATGATGACGAATTCTCCCACCCACTGGAGTAGTGTGGTCCTGCAGTATCAGCCTAGGAGTGCTTTAGGCTGCGGCTGCTGGGGGCAGTGTGGTAGACTACTTCTGGCCTCCATTCCGAGGACGGAATGTACCGCGTCCACGCACGGCTTGGGTATTCTGAGCGGGACGGTGGCTAGGATAGGGCTGATGCGGCTTGAAACCCCTTCCGGTGCCACGAAAGGAGCGAAAGGAAGACTGGCCACGAGGAGTGGAGTAGAGGCCCAAGGATCTGGCCGTAGCTCGAGAGTCCTTGAACCTGACCAGGGCAGATTCTGCCTTTTCCCCAAAAAGGCGGGTTCCATCAAAAGGCATGTCCATCAAATTGGCTTGGACATCCCCCGAGAAGCCAGTTGTACGAAGCCAGGCGTGGTGCCTCAAGGCCACCGTCGTTGAAATCGACCTGCCCAGCGAATCGGTCGTATCCAAAGCACACCTAATGACGAATTTTGCTGCATCTCTCCCGTCCTTGACAGCTTGGAGAGCACAGCCCGGGCCTCCTCCGGGACTTGTGGCAGCACCTGCGCAACCGTCTCCCAAAGAGAGTGGGAGAAACGGCCCAATAAGCATGCAGTATTCACCGACCGCAATGCCAGACTGGAGGAAGAAAAC
Source organism: Calotriton arnoldi (assembly GCA_963921515.1). NCBI lineage: Eukaryota > Metazoa > Chordata > Amphibia > Caudata > Salamandridae > Calotriton > Calotriton arnoldi. The sequence goes on along the minus strand of CAWUFW010000686.1, from coordinate 1,312,390 downwards.
ATCTTCTTCGAAAATGAGTCCAGTCTCTTGGATTCCCTATCTGGAGGGGCGGAAGGGAATGCGCCCTGGGAAGTAGAGGCATGCACCACCAAACATTCTGGGGTGGGGTGTTGGCTTAGGAACTTTGGGTCGCCCGGAGCTGGGCGATGGCGGAGTGCAATCGTCCTATTCACAGGAGCCCCTGTGCTAGGCTTGGACCATGTTCCTAGAAGGACGTCCGTAAGTGCCTCATTAAAGGGCAATAGGGGTTCAGAGGTGGAAGCCCCAGGTTGAAGCACTTCGGTCAGGAGATTATTCCTGACCTGCACTGAGGGTAGCTCCAGTCCAAGGACCTCAGCTGCCCTCTTAACCACCATGGCATAGGACGCCCCCTCCACCGTAGCCACTGTAGGCGGAGAGAGCATGCCAGTGTCTGGGGAAGTATCCAGAGCACTGGCTTCCCCAAGTTCCCCATACCAGTCCATAGTCTCCTCAGAGACATCCTGGTTCTCTAGTGTGTGTCCAGACTCCTCCCATTCCTCTCCTGAGCCCAGCACGTCCACAAAGTGCTCAGGCGACAACATAGAACCCCTGGGTTCTGTTGACGTCGGAATCGGCGTCGATTGACGCCGTTCCGGCTCCGTGTCGTCGGGGAAGAGGATGGGACTTGCGCCGCCGACGGGGACCGGCGATGTCGCAGGCACCGACTTCGGGTTCAACGTCGGGGGAGGTCACGTTGGCACAACCAGCATCCACCCGGAATCGGATCCCTGAGGCCCCACCAGCGCTGGGGCCGAAGCCGACGGCGTCGAACCCAATGGGGCCCCATCTGACCCCACGGGGCCCTAGGGCTCACCAACGGGGTTGTTCCGCTCAAATACGCGGCGCATGGCTTTGTAAAACTCTTTAATTTGAGCGGGAGTCGCTCCGGCTCCCGGAAAGGGTGGGAGGCGCGAAGTCGAATCGGGCTCCGCAGAACCGGGCCTAGAGAGTCGGTGCTCCTTACCTTTCTCGACAACGGACGCCAACTGAGGTGAAGACGAAGTCCGCTTGGACTTCTTCTTCTTCTTGTGCCTCTTCCCGGAGTGTCCAGATGACCTCGAATGGGAGGAAGAGGACTCAGGGCTCCGTGAGCGGTCCCGCGACCTCCTCTTCTTCGAATGGGACCGTAACCTCCTCAGAGTCTTGCTTAACGGTGTCGACTGCCGGGCCGCGAGCAACTTCATCGCTCGCTCCCTCGAGGTCTTTGGGGCCATCGCCCGACAGTCTGAACACGACTTCGAATCGTGGTCACGTTCAAGACACCACAGACATATGCGGTGGGGATCGGTGACCGACATAATGCGCGAACAAGTCCCGCATGGTTTAAAACCTGTCATTCTACCAGACATCCATCGCACACGAAGTCGTATCTCAAAAAATTTCGACAAAGTCGAGAAAAAAGCTTGTCAAAAAGCGGCAGAGGGGTAGCTCTTTGCGGATCGGCGCTTAACTGGCGCGGAAAGAAAAGAACTGACGTCCGCGCGCCTGGGTGGCGCCTTTATAGGCACTGCGACGTCATAATCGATGCTACCGACGCCAACGGCGTCACTCGGAGCCGAATGGAGCCACCCAACGTCGCGCGCAATGGGTATTGCTCAGCAAAAGTTTCCGGATCCAGTCTGATGCCTGGGAAATTCAAAGGTAAGGAATCTGCAGCTAGAAGTCTCTATCAGATAAATGATATTTTGAATGGAAGCATCTAGGGGGTGGATATGGTTATTACAATATATAACAAACCGCTTCCATTTAGCTACGTAGCAAGCCCTTGTAGTAGGCCTTCGGGCCTCTTTAATGATATTCATACAGTCTGGTGGAAGGTTCAGGCAGCCAAACTCTATGATTTCAGGTGCCAGATCGCTAGGTTGAGATTTTTGGGATCCGGATGTCTTATCTTTCCATGGCTCTGCGTGAGGAGACTGGATGTGAGATGTAGTTTTTGATGAGGAACTACTGAGAGCTCCAGCAGGGTAGTGAACCAAGGTTGACGGGCCCATGTGGGAGCTACTAGGATCAATGTGAGGGATGTTAGTCTGAGCTTCCGAACCACTAGTGGAATGAGTGGGAGCGGCGGAAAAGCGTAGGCAAATATCCCTGACCAGTTCATCCATAGTGCATTGCCTTTGGACAATGGGTGTGGATACCTGGAGACGAAGTTTGGGCATTTTGCGTTTTCGTGTGTGGCAAACAGATCTGTGGAAAACCCCACATTTCAAAGAATGGGAGGAGAACTTGAGTGTGAAGTTCCCACTCGTGAATTTGTTGTCTCTGCCTGCTGAGAAGATCTGCGATCTGATTGTTCACTCCTGGGAGATGTTCTGCCAGGAGATAAATTCTGTGATGTATGGCCCACTTCCAAATGGCTTGTGCAAGGCGTGACAGCTGGAGGGAGTGTGTCCCCCTTGTTTCTGTATGTAATACATGGCTGTCATGTTGTCAGTGCTTATCAGGACAGTTTTGCCTGCAAGGCGAGTCTGAAAGGCTTTGAGCGCTAGAAATACTGCTAGCAGCTCTAGATGATTTATGTGAAGTTGTTTTTGACTCCACAACCCTTGAATGGTGTGAGTCTGGAGATGAGCTCCCCAACCAGTGAGTGATGCGTCTGCTGTTAGCATTGTTTGTGGAACAGTGTCGATAAAGGGCCGCCCTTTGGATAGGTTTTGTGGATTCCACCCCTGCAGAGAGTGATGGGTGCAGCCTTCTAAAACACTAGATCTGACAATTGACCCTGAGACTGATTCCATTGACTTGCTAAGCATTCCTGAAGGGGACGCATTTGAAGTCTTGCATGGGGAACTATTATGATGCAAGACGCCATCATTGCCAGTAGTTGCATATACACTCGAGCTGGTAATGACAGGTTGGTCTGAAACTGTGAAATTAGAGCTTGCATATTTCCGATTCTGGTTGCATTGGGACAGGCTAGAGCTTTTTTTAGCATTGAGAGTAGCTATGGATAAATACAGAAGAGAAGGGGGGGGTCCAAGGGAAGTTTATAGACCAGCGAGGATTAGATCCCCAATCAGTAATGAACAAAACACAAGAAATCCTCGGGTCTAGAGTACCAAACTAAACAAGTAAGAGACATAAAAGATTGTCTCCAGGTGCTTATGGGGGAGTCCCTTAATTAGGACGAAATCCCATCACCCACCAAGGTGGCATGCTTCATCATCTGGGATTCTCCTCTTGACGGGGACACCTAGCCCCGCCAAGGGCTACAACTCCCTCTCTGAGAGGGAGGAGCTCAGGGATGTTTTATTCCTACTCTTTTAAGGATATACTAAATCCTGCAGATGAGAAGAGACAGAACTAGTTGGGTAAAGGGCACAGTGCAAACAAACTAATTTGGAAATGTGGGGATAGTGATGCTAAAACTAGCTACCAAGAGCGAAAAAAACTTTATTGGCTTGTTCCTAGTGCCAGGATTAAAAACAGTGCACCTGCAGTGTGAAATAATAACTGCATGTGACAGACGAAACCAGGTCTACATGTTTCAGCCTAATAGACCCAAAAAGGTGTCGCGGCTTTCGTCAGGAACTTAGAAGAAGTGCTACTGCGGAAAAAGAAGTGATCGGTGATAAGTAATGAAAGGTAAATACAACACCAGTAATCCCACTCTTTGTGTAGTTGAATTACCGATCCTACCTGTAGAAAACAATCAGGTGAAATCAAAAATGCATGTGGCTCTAGACAAGTTAGTAAGAACATTCTTAGGACCATGTGAGATACTGTCCTCATCACTGGCCAGCTGTATTAAACAGTGAGTGAAGTAAAAAAGTTGCTTACCCATTTCGTACGGATAAGAAGCCTCACCTCAACCTGGCAACAGCTCAGGGGAGAGGCACCGCTCTGGAAAAAGGATGATAAACGTGTCAAAACTTTGCGAAAATTCTTTCGACACATCTCCATTAATGCAGTTTCTGTAGAAACGAACTGATCACATACTAATCCAGGGCACATATGTGCCAGTAAGTTAGCTATCTAGTGCTGTCAAGCGTCCTCTACCCGAAAGGAGACATGTGAGGCAGCTTTTAAGTGAAGTTAGTTTGGTCTTTGTCTTCGTATGCGGCACAGACTATGTATTGCTTCAGTGACCCCAGAAGCCGGTAGCACAAGTTACTAACTTGTGTAACGATATATCTGTAAGAGACAGTAGTTAGTGACAGATTCCTTACCTTAGAATATCCCCAGGCGTCAGGCTGGATCCGGAAAGTTTTTGCGTAGCAGTACCCTTGCGCGTCGGTAGGCGGCGTCGTGCGGCTCCGCGTCCGTCGTCAGCGTCGTGATCGCCGGGATGACGTCGCGGGCAGTACTTAGGCGCCGCCCCTGCGTGCTGACGTCAGTTCTGTACACGACTTTCCGCGCCAGGAACGCAGAGCCATGCAAGAAGCTGACATAGGTGTCTGAAAAATACTAGGGCCCTGAAAGGGATGTCCTTAACCCTAGAAATCAGTTCGCAGAACGGGAGGATGGGTGGGCGGTAAGGAATCTGTCACTAACTACTGTCTCTTACAGATATATCGTTACACAAGTTAGTAACTTGTGCATCTGAAAGAGGCACGTTAGTGACAGATTCCTTACCTTAGAATAGATACCCCAGCAATACCAACCCCGGTGGTGGGTCTGCGAACAAAGATCAGACAAGGAAGTCCTGGAGGACAGAACGGCCAAAGAAGTCGTCCCTCCGGACCTGACTGTCAAGGCAGTAATGCTTTGTAAACGTGTGCAGCGAGGCCCACGTAGCTGCCTGACAAATAACGGGCAGCGGAACACCGCGGCCCAAGGCCGTGGTAGCAGCTGTTGCCCTGGTGGAATGGGCACGCAGCCCAACAGGAGGCTCCTTCTTAGCCAAAGAATAGCAGGTCTTGATGCACAAGGTAACCCAGCGGGAGATGGTTCGCTTGTGCACCGCCCGACCTTTTGGCGCCCACGTAGCCAACAAAGAGCTGGTCATCCACCCGGAAGTGTTTTGTGCGGTCGATATAGAAGGAGAGCGCACGCTTTGGGTCCAGACGGTGGAGCCTCTCTTCCTCTCTGGAAGGATGCGGAGGCGGAAAGAAGGTAGGCAAAGTGATGGTCTGCCCAATGTGAAAGGCAGTAACCACCTTTGGCAAGAAGGACGGACGCGTCCGAAGAACAACCTTGTCTGGATGAACAGACAGAAAGGGAGGTTTGCAAGATAAAGCCTGGAGCTCACTCACCCGCCGAGCGGAGGTGATGGCCACCAGAAAGGCTGTCTTTAGAGTCAGAAGACGAAGAGGACAGTTATGCAGAGGCTCAAAGGGAGCGCACATTAAAAGGTAAGAACCAAGTTCAAGTCCCACTGAGGCATCACAAATGGAACAGGAGGAAAGAGGTGTGTAATGCCTTTTAAGAACCTGTTAACAACAGGGGACTTGAAAAGGGAGGGCTGATCAGGGAGCCTGAGGAAGGCCGAGATAGCACAGAGATAACCCTTGATGGTACCCAGGGCAGAACCCTGTTGGGCCAGAGAAAGAAGGAACAGAAGGACCTCAGAAAGAGGGGCAGAAAGGGGTTCACAGCCTTTGCTGTGCACCATGCCACAAATTTGTTCCACCTGCAGGCGTATACCACCTTAGTGGAGGGACGCCTGGCTGCCAGAATCACATCACAAACTTCGGGAGGCAAGTCGAAAGGAATCAACTGCCGCCGCTCAATCTCCACGCAAGCAGGTGTAGACTGGACAGGTTCGGGTGGAGGACCGTCCCCTGCTGCTGCGACAGAAGATCCTCCCGAAGAGGCAGACGGATCGGGGGATCTACGCTCATACTGAGTAGCTCGGGATACCAAACTCTTCGAGCCCAGTCCGGAGCCACAAGAATGACTTGGGCCCGGTCGTGCCGAATCTTCTTCAACACTCTGGGTAGAAGTGGTATAGGCGGAAAGGCGTACAATAGACCGCAACTCCACTCGTGACGAAAAGCTGCCGCCGAGCGAGTGCCGCCTTGGAAATTCCAACGCGCAAAACTGATGACATTGCGCGTTCTTCTTCGGTGGCGAATAGATCTAACCAAGGCTCTCCCCACTGTAGAAAGAGTCCTTGCGCCACTTCCGAGTGAAGACGCCATTCGTGATCCATCATGCACCTGCGGCTGAGTTCGTCCGCCCTGGCGTTCAGGGAACCTGCCAGGTGTTGAACCATCAGGAACATGCCCTGATGTTCCAGCCATGTCCAGAGGCGCAGAGCCTCCTGGACAAAGGGTCCACGACCCCACCCCGCCCTGTTTGTTGCAGTACCACATGGCGGTGGTGTTGTCGGTGAACACCTGCACTACCGTCCCTTTGACAGAGGGAAGGAATGCCTTGAGTGCAAGCCGGATCGCCCGGAGCTCCAGAATGTTGATATGGAGCCGGGACTCCGCCGGAGACCAGAGGCCTCTGATCTCCGCCTCTCCCATGTGACCGCCCCATCCCAGAAGGGACGCGTCCGTCACAACTGTGTGCTCTGGCTGGGGAAGGGAGAGGGATCTGCCCATGACCCATTGCCGGTTCGAGAGCCACCACTGCAACTGTCTTGCAGCCCCCTCCGAGATCTGGACGTGATCGGACAGGTTGCCCTGGTGCTGCGCCCACTGGAACTTCAGGTCCCACTGCAGAGCCCGCATATGCCATCTGGCATGATTGACCAGCAGGATGCAGGAGGCCATGAGGCCCAGCAGCCTCAGGGTCATCCGTACCGAAACCCAGGATAAAGGCTGAAAGATCGGAATCATAGCCTGAATATCCCGGACTCGCCGTTCGGGAGGATAGGCCCGAAACTGCGTCGTGTCCAGAACTGCTCCGATGAAAAGGAGCTGTGGAGAAGGAATCAGATGCGACTTTGGCACATTGATGGAGAACCCCAGCGAGTGCAGGAGTTCGGCCGTAGTCTGGAGGTGGGAGACGACTGCCTGGGACGAGCCCGCCTTCAGCAGCCAGTCGTCGAGGTAGGGGAAGACTGAAACCCCTGCCCGGCGCAGATGAGCTGCGACCACCGCCATCACTTTCGTGAACACCCGAGGGGCACTGGTAAGGCCAAAGGGGAGCACGGTGAACTGAAAATGCTCGAGGCCTACCGTGAACCGAAGGTAACGCCGGTGGGCCGGCAGGACGGGGATGTGGAAATAGGCGTCCTGCAAGTCCAACGCTACCAACCAGTCTCCGGGGTCGAGGGCAGTCAAGACCTGAGCTAGGGTGAGCATCTTGAACTTCTCCTTCCGGAGGAAGCGATTGACGTTCCGGAGGTCCAAGATAGGACGCATGTCCTCCTTGTCCTTTTTGGGCACCAGAAAGTAGTCGGAGTAGCAACCACGCCCTACTTCTGGGGTCGGAACATGCTCGATGGCCCTCTTGGCCAAGAGGGCCGTGACTTCCTTCTGTAGAAGCACCAAGTGATCCCCTGACATGCGGTGGAATTGAGGTGGCATGGCTGGGGGTGGTCTCGAAGGGGAGGGAGTAGCCCCTTCGGACAATGTCCAAGACCCACCTGTCCGAGGTGATGGAACGCCAGCGGTGAAGGTGATGGCGGACCCTGCCCCGACCGGCGTACTGTGCACCTGAAAGGAGGGACTAGGAGGGCTTGGAGGCCGCGGACGGGCTGGAGGTGGTGGCCTGACCCGCACGCTGGTTGCCCGAACCGCCACGGCGGTATCCACGTCCTCGGCCACGCAGGCGCTTGCTGCGTGGGCCGTTGGCCGGGCTGTGGACGTGACTGGGCGCCCCTTCCGTGGCCACGAAAGGGGCGAAAAGCAGACGTGAGCGGAGGGCGCACAACAGCAAGGCCCAGGGACTTAGCAGTAGCCCGTGAGTCCTTGAAACGCTCCAGCGCATGGTCTGCCTTAGAACCAAAAAGACTGACTCCATCAAAGGGCATGTCCATGAGTGTATTCTGGACATCCCCTGAAAACCAGTGGTTCTCAGCCAGGCGTGGCGACGCAGCGCCACCGTCGTTGCAAGCGATCTGCCCAGCGAGTCGGCGGTATCAAGGCCACAGCGGATGGTATATTTAGCCGCATCACGCCCTTCCGCAATGGCGCGGGTAAGCAGTGTCTGGACCTCCTCAGAACACTGCGGCAAAACAGTTGCCACCGAATCCCACAGGGAGTGGGTGTATCGCCCAAGAGGCAAGCGGTATTAACAGACCGCAAGCCAGCACTGCAGGAAGAGAAAGCCTTCTTCCCAAAGTGATCCAGGCGCTTAGATTCCCTATCCGGAGGGGCGGTAGGGAAGGCGGTTTGGGAGGCAGAGGCTTGGACAACCAAGCTCTCAGGGGTGGGGTGTTGGGAGAGAAACAGGGGGTCGCCCGGAGCAGGGCGATGGCGCCGGGTCACGTTCCTATCCACAGGAGCCCCTGTGGTGGGTTTGGACCAGGCACCCAAAAGAACGTCAGTCAGTGCCTCGTTGAACGGCAGCACAGTCTCCGCAGAGGAGGCCGCCGGCTGAAGCACTTCAGTCAGGATGTTAGACCTGACGACCACTGTAGGCAACTGGAGATTTAAGGCTCCAGCAGCTCTACGCAACACCGTTGCAAAATTAGCCCCTCCTCTGTTGCCACGGGAGGAGACAGCATGCCAGAGTCAGGGGAGGTATCCAGACCACTGGCATCCCCAAGTTCCTCAACCCAGTCCGGGTCAAACTCGCACTGTTGTGTGAGAGGGTCCTCAGACCCCTCCCAGCTCTCCTGGTCCTCCTCAGGTTGAAAATATGGAGGAGGAGGGACATCAGGGACCCAAGGTCTCATCGGCGCCGGAAACGGCGTCGGGCGACGCCGGTCCGGCTCCATGTCCGGACCCGGAGAGAACCGGGAACGACGCTGCCCGGAGCCCCGGACGGCGCCGGAAACGGCACCGGGGACATCGGCGTCGGCGGAGGCGTGGTTAGGTCAACCGGCGCCGATGGGGTTGCGGCACCACCGTAGCCGGGGTCGAGGCCGGGGCCGGAGCCGAGGCCGGGACGAAGGCTGGTGGGACAGGCGACGCCGGGACCGGAGTCGACGGCGACGCCGGAGCAACCCCATCAGGGCCCGCGGGGCCCGAAGGCGCACCGGAGGGACCTTGAGGCCCGAAGAGGCGGGCCATGGCCGACAGGAATTCCTGCATATCAGCCGGAGTCGCCCCCGAGCCCGGGTAGGGCGGGTACTGCGGGGGTAACTCGACAGGCACGTCCGGGGCCGGGGATGGTGCCGACAGGGACCTCAGCCGAGTCGCGAGACCGGCGAGGCGAAGTCTTAGAGCGATGACGCCGCTTAGACTTCTTGTGCTTCGACTTACCGGAGGAGCACGAAGACTTTGAATCCGACGAACGGCGGGGACTCCGCGTCCGGCCCCTCGACCTCTCCCGGGACCGGGGCTTGGTGCGGCGCGGAGCCGAATGCCGGACTTCGAGGAGCTTTCGAGACCGCTCTCGCAAAGCCTTAGGATGAAGTTTCCGGCAGTCAGGACACGACTTCGTGTCGTGGTCTCGGCCGAGACAAAAGAGACACTCGAGGTGCGGGTCCGTGATCGACACCATGCGACCACATTCCGCGCAGGGCTTAAAGCCGGGCATCCCTACGACACCTTAGGAGTCGTGAAGACTCGTTGAAGAAACAGTGAAAAATTCACCCAAAAAGATAGTCAAAAAGTGACTAGGGCACTGCTCTTCCCGGATCTGCGCTTACTGGCGCGGAAAAAGAAGAACTGACGTCAGCGCGCAGGGTCGGCGCCTAAGTACTGCCCGCGACGTCATCCCGGCGATCACGACGCCGACGACGGACGCGGAGCCGCACGACGCCGCCTACCGACGCGCAAGGGTATTGCTACGCAAAAACTTTCCGGATCCAGCCTGACGCCTGGGGATATTCTAAGGTAAGGAATCTGTCACTAACGTGTCTCTTTCAGATATGATAATACTAGCCCAATGCTTGGTCTTGGAGACCTCGCAGTGTGAGCAAAAACGACTCTAGGGAACTGACGGAGTAGGATGGAAAGAAACCCCCAAAGTAGTTGTCACACAGTTGGTAATGTGCATGATAAAGTCATGCAAATCCCATGTTTGGTCCTGGTAACCCCGAAGTATGCACATATGCCTGTGCGGCACTGAGTGTGAAGGGAAAAATCCCAGTTCTTTGTAGCACAGCCAGTGACAGCCTGTGAACGAGAAAATTATGCGCCCCTGGATGGTGAGTTAGGCCATGGCTATAATCCAGTGGCAAAATAAGGAATTATATATGTGTAGTGTAGGTACTCCTGCTCAGAAGGTATCGAAGTGCCCATGCTCACTAGTAACGCGTAAGCCAAGTGTTTCTTATGCTGAGCCTGGGGGATACTCGATTAAATAATCCCAGACTTTGAAAGAGGCAATACTATATGGCCCAAAAATGCCAAGAGACAGTTGTGACCCCTTGAATGAGAGGACACCTGGAAACAGGTTCAGTGCATAGGGACGCTACCAGGCTTTGCCGAGCCACTCACCTCTCCGTCGGTACCCCGGGCAGTATATGAGCTGAAACCGGAGGTGAGTGGCTCGGCAAAGCCTGGTAGCGTCCCTATGCAAAGTGGGTCCAATTACTGATGTTCTTATTAACAAGGACAACAATAGGAGTTTGTTACTGTGTAGCGCAAAACTCATATTAGCTTCCATGTTTCACTACCGTAAACATGTCTCCATGTGTTCACTTATTGAAGGAGTAATTACTGCTTCCAGGCCCCTTTGGTCTATATAGTATCGCCACTTTTTACGTTTGGGATTATCTGATCGAGCAACTCCCAGGTTCTGCAGTAGAGACACCAGGCCTACACGATCCTGGCTAGCTTGGACACTGAACCTGTTTCCAGGTGTCCTCTCATTCAAGGGGTCACAACTGTCTCTTGGCATTTTTGGGCTATATAGTATTGCCTCTTTTAAAGCCTGGCATTATTTAATAGAGTATCCCCCAGGCTCAGCATAAGAAACACTTGGCTTACGCGTTACTAGTGAGCATGGGCACTTCGATACCTTCTGAGCAGGAGTACCTACGCTACACATATATAATTCCTTATTTTGCCACTGGATTATAGCCATGGCCTAACTCACCATCCAGGGGCGCATAATTTTCTCGTGCACAGGCTGTCACCGACTGTGCTCCAAAGAACTGGGATTTTTCCCTTCACACTCACAGTGCCACACAGGCATACGTGCATACTTCGGGGTTACCATGACCAACCATGGGATTTGCATGACTTATTCATGCACATTACCAACTGAGTGACAACTACTTTGGGGGTTTCTTTCCATCCTACTCAGTCAGTTCTCTAGAGGCGTTTTTGCTCACACACCCCAAGACCAAGCATTGGGCTAGTATTATCATTACCGGCTTCTGGGAGTCACTGAAGCAATACATAGTCTGTGCCGCATACGGAGACAAAGACCAAACTAACTTCACTTGAAAGCTGCCTCACATGTCTCCTTTCGGGTAGATGACGCTTGACAGCACTAGATAGCTAACTTACTGGCACATATGTGCCCTGGATTAGTATGTGATCAGTTCGTTTCTACAGAAACTGCATTAATGGAGATGTGTCGAAAGCATTTTCGCAAAGTTTTGACACGTTTATCATCCTTTTTTCAGAGCGGTGCCTCTGCCCCTGAGCTGTTGCCAGGTTGAGGTGAGGCTTCTTATCCGTACGAAACGGGTAAGCAACTTTTTTTTACTGCACTCACTGTTTAATACAGCAGGCCAGTGATGAGGACAATATCTCACACGGTCCTATGAATGTTCTTACTAACTTGTCTAGAGCCACATGCATTTTTGATTTCTCCTGTTTATGTTTTCTACAGGTAGGACCAGTAAATCAACTACACAAAGAGTGGGATTACTGGTGTTGTATTTACCTTCGATTACTTATCACCGATCACTTCTTTTTCCACAGTAGCACTTCTTCTAAGATCCTGACGAAAGCTGTGACACCTTCTTGGGTCTATTAGGCTGAAACATGTAGACCTGGTTTCGTCTGTCACATGCAGTTATTTTTTCACACTGCAGGTGCACTGTTTTTAATCCTGGCACTAGGAACGAGCCAATAAAGTTTTTTTTCGCTCTTGGTAGCTAGTTTTAGCATTACTATCCCCACATTTCCAAATTAGTTTGTTTGCACTGTGCCCTTTACCCAACTAGTTCTGGGTCTTCTCATCTGCAGGATTTAGTATATCCTTAACAGAGTAGGAATAAAACATCCCTGAGCTACTCCCTCTCAGAGAAGGAGTTGTAGCCCTTGGCGGGGCTAGGTGTTCCCGTCAAGAGGAGAATCCCAGATGATGAAGCATGCCACCTTGGTGGGTGATGGGATTTCGTCCTAATTAAGGGACTCCCCCATAAGCACCTGGAGACAATCTTTTATGTCTCTTTCTTGTTTATTGAGAGTGGCTCCCAAATATGTTTGTGTGTTGGAGGGTTGGAGATGGGACTTCAACACGTTTACTGTAAATCCCAGAGCGTGCAGTAACTGCAGTGTTATTTGAGTGTGTTGGAGACACTTTTAGTAAAGAGTTGGCTTTGATGAGCCAGTCGTCCAAGTATGGGAAGACATGAATCTGCTGTCTTCGCAGGTGCTCAGCGACTACTGCCAGGCACTTGGTGAATACTCTGGGAGCAGTGGTGACTCCGAATGGAAGCACTTTGAACTGGTAGTGTTTTCCCGCTACCACAAACCTGAGATATTTGCGGTGAGCGGGATGTATCGGAATATGGAAGTATGCGTCCTTTAAGTCTAGAGTAGACATAAAGTCGCCTTGCTGTAGGAGTGGGAACACTTGTTGAAGAGTCACCATGTGAAAGTGATCTGAATGAATATATTGATTTAGCTCTCTGAGATCCAGTATAGGCCTGAGAGAGCCGTCCTTTTTGGGTATGAGAAAATATAGGGAGTACACGCCAGACCCTTGATATTGTAATGTCACGTGCTCTATAGCTCCTTTTGCAGAAGAGAGTGAACCTCCTGCGTGAGGAGGTGTAGATGCTCTGGTGACATATTGTGTGAACGTGGAGGAATGTTCGGGGTATTGTTGGTAAGCTCCAGGCAATAACCAGATTGCATAATTCCTAGGACCCATCTGTCTGAAGTGATTGTATACCAGACAGGAAGGAATTGAGAGAGACGTCCCTCGACAGGTGTGGAATAATCGGGGGGAAGAGGAGGGAAGTCACTGTTTGTTGGTTGCGGGGGAAGTGCGGGGTGTGGAACCTCTACCTCTCCTTTTGCCATTATTGCCTCAAAACCCACCTCGAAAGTAACCTCTTGAAGAGGGTGACTGGGTGTTACCTCTGTATGATGTTGAGGTGTTGTCTGTGGATGTGTTTTTGGAGCCCCCCCTGTAGAAGGAGAGATGAAAAGAGCCCCGATTGGATGGGGACTGCAGAGCTCCTATAGATTTAGCGACATCTGTGTCCTTTTTCATCTTCTCTAAGGAAGTGTCTACCACAGGACCAAATAAATGCTCTTTGTCAAAGGGGAGATATAAAATAGAAGCCTGGACTTCGGGTTTAAACCCTGCGTGTCTCCTTAGCAAGACACTGTGTTAACTGTGCGAGCGGCAGTGTCAGCTGCGTCTAAAGCGCATCTAATGGAGGTGTTAGAAATCAGTTTCCCTTCCTGAACTAGGTTGTGTGCCTTAGCCTTATGTTCGTTTGGTAAAAATTGGAGCAATTGCTCCAATTCGTCATAATGCGCTCTATCATATCTGGCTAAAAGAGCCTGAGTATTGGCAATAGGCCAGTGATTGGCAGCTTGTGCAGCTGCTCTTTTGCCAGAGGCATCTATCAATTTAGATTCCTTGTCTGGAGGAGGGGCATTTCCGGACGTCTGTGAGTTTGCCCTTTTACGGGCATTAGAAACTACTAGGGAGTCTAGTGGTAATTGACCCTTGATGTAAACTGGATCTGTAGGTGCTGGTTTATATTTCTTGTCTACCCTTGCTGTAAGGATTCTTGCACGCACAGGATCTTTAAAAATATCGTCTACATGTTTAAGAATACCCTTAAGCATGGGTAGTGTATGAGTGGATTTTTGTGAAGAGCTTAAAGTTTCAAACAGAAAAACTTCCTCAAGAGACTCTTTGTGAAGCTGAACTTCATGATATTGAGAAGCTCTATTTAAAAATGCTATGTACCCTACATTATCCTCTGGTGGAGAGGGTTTTGAAGGGTATAAGTCTGGGTCATTGTCCGTGTTTGGATCCGTATTATAATCATTCCAAGGATCAGGACTATTGTCATGTGGTCCATGCCCATCCCCATCATCCTGGTTGTCAGGTGATTTTGGTGAATTTGTGGGTGTTATAAGCAAATTTGGGTCAGGTGGGGAGGAAGGTGATAGAGAAGGAGGAGAAGGGTTAGTACCAACACTCTTCCTCTTAAGAGGAATGTGGTAAGTGTCCTCGGACTCTGGCTTGCGTTCAACTGGCAATTTTGCATGAATATGTCCACTTTTAGGATCAATGACCAATTGTTTTTGTTTCGGGTCCGGGTTTGAAGGCCGGACATCTAAACAACGTTAATTGGACAGAGTGGGAGTTGCTTTCTCTTTCGGTGGCGTTGTTTTCGGTGCCGAACTTTTCGGATCCGAAGATGTTTTGGGTTTCGGCATCGAAGGGATTGTCACAAGAACGCGTTTCGGTGCCGAATGTTTCGGCTCGGTGCCCGAATGGGGATGACTCGATCCCAAGCCGGATGGCTTTGGTATTTGTTTCGGAGCCGAGCCCGAAGGTGGGGCGTTGGAAACCTGTTCCCGGTGCCAACCTTGGCCCGAAGGCAGAGGAGGGACCGGAGCCTTTTTCTTGGGCAGGGTTTGGGGCAGGGGAGCATCAGTACTCAGGGTACGTTGACCCTGCGGAATGTCTTCGTCCATGTCGGAGTCGGCTTCTGACAGGGAAATGTGTTCGTCTTCTTCTTTGGCTCTTTGCGGGTCAAAGACATCGTGGTCGGAATCTTCTCCGAAAAGATCCGGAGCGGAGCCGCTATGTTGTTGATACATTTCGTGACGTCGAGCCCGACGGTCACGGAGCGTTTTCTTGGATCTGAAGGATCGGCACACATCGCAGTCTTGTTCATTGTGTTGCGGAGACAAAAACAAGTTGTAGACTTCGTGGGAGTCGGTGCGCGGGTACTTGGCTCGGCACCTGGGACAGAATTTAAAGGGAGTCCGTTCCATCGACTGCGAGCTGACCCGACGCGGCTAGGCCCAACTGCCTTCCATAAAGATTCCGATCGAAAGAAATTTTCAGAGTCGATACGATACGCGAAGAATGGGAAACGCGATCGAATTCAATACCGACGAGTGTAAGTGGATTGCGCACCGAGGGGAACCCGAGAAACAGTGTCGAACCGGAGCTCAGCAATTCACGTCCGAACCCGATGGCGGAAAAAAAAATCTAACAATGGATTCGATGCCCATGCGCACTATCACCGAAAGGAGGAGTCACCTACCTCGTGACTGGAAAGACTTCTTCGGAGAAAAACAAAGTGCAAACATCCAGACCCAAAACTAGATGGCAGGAGTATGCAAAGCATGTGATCTACAGCTCACATGCCTCAAACACTTTTTTCCCCACCAAAGACAATCTGGCTCAGCTTGGTGGAGCTATGCAGCCCCAGTTGTGCCTCCGTTTTGAGGCTTGACATCACAAGTGAGGATCTTAATGCAGTAATGAACAAATGACTTACCTTCGGTAATGCCTTTTCTGGTATGGACTCTCTCTAGTAGCAGATTTCTTACCTTAGAGTTATCCCCAGGCGTAAGACTGGATCCGGAAATGTTTCGTGAGTAGTACCCTTGCGTGGCGGTAGGTGGCATCGTTCGGCTCAACGTGGCGTTGTCGGCGTCGTCCACACCAGAAGTGACGTGCGCAGTGCCTATATAGGTGCCACCCCAGTCAGTTTCTTTCCGTGACTTTTCACACTAGGAGAAGAGAGCTACGAAGAACACTAAAGCACAAGTTACTAACTTGTGTAACGATATATCTGTAAGAGACAGTAGTTAGTGACAGATTCCTTACCTTAGAATATCCCCAGGCGTCAGGCTGGATCCGGAAAGTTTTTGCGTAGCAGTACCCTTGCGCGTCGGTAGGCGGCGTCGTGCGGCTCCGCGTCCGTCGTCGTGGTCGCCGGGATGACGTCGCAGGCAGTACTTAGACGCCGCCCCTGCGCGCGGACGTCAGTTCTGTACACGACTTTCCGCGCCAGGAACGCAGAGCCATGCAAGAAGCTGACATAGGTGTCTGAAAAATACTAGGGCCCTGAAAGGGATGTCCTTAACCCTAGAAATCAGTTCGCAGAACGGGAGGATGGGTGGGCGGTAGGAATCTGTCACTAACTACTGTCTCTTACAGATATATCGTTACTACAAGTTAGTAACTTGTGCATCTGAAAGAGACACGTTAGTGACAGATTCCTTACCTTAGAATAGATACCCCAGCAATACCAACCCCGGTGGTGGGTCTGCGAACAAAGATCAGACAAGGAAGTCTCGGAGAACAGAACGGCCAAAGAAGCCGTCCCTCCGGACTTGGCTGTCAAGGCAGTAATGCTTGGTAAACGTGTGCAGCGAGGCCCACGTAGATGCCCGACAGATATCCTGCAGCGGAACACCGCAGCCTAAAGCCGTGGTCGCAGCCGTTGCCCTGGTGGAATGGGCACGCAGCCCAACAGGAGGCTCCTTCTTAGCCAAAGAATAGCAGGCTTTGATACACAAGGTTACCCAGCGGGAGATGGTTCTCTTGTGCACCGCCCAACCTTTTTTGGCGCCCACGTAGCCAACAAAGAGCTGGTCATCCACCCGGAAGTGTTGTGTGCGGTTGATATAAAAGGAAAGCGCACGTTTTGGGTCCAGACGGTGGAGCCTCTCTTCCTCTCTGGAAGGATGCGGAGGCGGAAAGAAGGTGGGCAAAGTGATGGCCTGCCCAATGTGGAAGGCAGTAACCACCTTTGGCAAGAAGGACGGACGCGTCCTAAGAACAACCTTGTCTGGATGGACAGACAGAAAGGGAGGTTTGCATGATAGAGCCTGGAGCTCACTCACCCACCGAGCGGAGGTGATGGCCACCAGAAAGGCTGTCTTCAGAGTCAGAAGACGAAGAGGACAGTTATGTAGAGGCTCAAAGGGAGCGCACATGAGAAATGTAAGAACCAAGTTCAAGTCCCACTGAGGCATCACAAACGGAACAGGAGGGAAGAGGTGTGTAATGCCTTTAGGAACCTGTTAACAACAGGGGACTTGAAAAGGGAGGGCTGATCAGGAAGCCTGAGGAAGGCCGAGATGGCACAAAGATAGCCCTTGATGGTACCCAGGGCAGAACCCTGTTGGGCCAGGGAAAGAAGGAACAGAAGAACCTCAGAAAGAGGGGCAGAGAGGGGGTTCACAGCCTTTGCTGTGCACCATGCCACAAACTTGTTCCACCTGCAGGCGTATACCACCTTAGTGGAGGGACGCCTGGCTGCCAGAATCACATCACAAACTTCGGGAGGCAAGTCGAAAGGAATCAACTGCCGCCGCTCAATCTCCACGTAAGCAGGTGGAGGCTGGACAGGTTCGGGTGGAGGACCGTCCCCTGCTGCTGCGACAGAAGATCCTCCCGAAGAGGCAGACGGATCGGGGGATCGACGCTCATACTGAATAGCTCGGGATACCAAACTCTTCGAGCCTAGTCCGGAGCCACAAGGATGACTTGGGCCCGGTCGCGCCGAATCTTCTTCAACACTCTGGGTAGAAGTGGTAAAGGCGGAAAGGCGTACAACAGACCGCAACTCCACTAGCGACGAAAAGCGTCGCCGAGCGAGTGCCGCCTTGGAAATTCCAACGCGCAGAACTGATGACATTGCGCGTTCTCTTCGGTGGCGAATAGATCTAACCAAGGCTCTCCCCACTGCAGAAAGAGTCCTTGCGCCACTTCCGAGTGAAGACGCCATTCGTGATCCATCATGCACCTGCGGCTGAGTTCGTCCGCCCTGGCATTCAGGGAACCTGCCAGGTGTTGAACCATCAGGAACATGCCCTGATGTTCCAGCCATGTCCAGAGGCGCAGAGCCTCCTGGACAGAGGGTCCACGACCCCACCCCGCCTTGTTTGTTGCAGTACCACATGGCGGTGGTGTTGTCTGTGAACACCTGCACTACCTTCTCTTTGACAGAGGGAAGGAATGCCTTCAGTGCAAGTCGGATCGCCTCGGAGCTCCAGAATGTTGATATGGAGCCGGGACTCCGCCGGGAGACCAGAGGCCTCTGATCTCCGCCTCTCCCATGTGACCGCCCCATCCCAGAAGGGACGCGTCCGTCACAACTGTGTGCTCTGGCTGGGGAAGGGAGAGTGATCTGCCCATGACCCATTGCCGGTTCGAGAGCCACCACTGCAACTGTTTTGCAGTCCCCTCCGAGATCTGGACGTGATCAGACAGGTTGCCCTGGTGCTGCGCCCACTGGAACTTCAGGTCCCACTGCAGAGCCCGCATATGCCATCTGGCATGATCGACCAGCAGGATGCAGGAGGCCATGAGGCCCAGCAGCCTCAGGGTCATCCGTATCGAAACCCAGGATAAAGGCTGAAAGATCGGAATCATAGCCTGAATATCCCGGACTCGCCGCTCGGGAGGATAGGCCCGAAACTGCGTCGTGTCCAGAACTGCTCCGATGAAAAGGAGCTGTGGAGAAGGAATCAGATGCGACTTCGGGCACATTGATGGAGAACCCCAGCGAGTGCAGGAGTTCGGACGTAGTCTGGAGGTGGGAGACGACTGCCTGGGACGAGCCCGCCTTCAGCAGCCAGTCGTCGAGGTAGGGGAAGACTGGAACCCCTGCCCGGCGCAGATGAGCTGCCACCACCGCCATCACTGTCGTGAACACCCGAGGGGCACTTGTAAGGCCAAAGGGGAGCACAATGAACTGAAAATGCTCGAGGCCTACCGTGAACCGCAGGTAACGCCGGTGGGCCGGCAGGACGGGGATGTGAAAATAAGCGTCCTGCAAGTCCAACGCTACCAACCAGTCTCCAGGGTCGAGGGCAGTCAAGACCTGAGCTAGGGTGAGCATCTTGAACTTCTCCTTCCGGAGGAAGTGATTGACGTTCCGGAGGTCCAAGTTAGGACGCATGTCCTCCTTGTCCTTTTGGGCACCAGAAAGTAGTGGGAGTAGCAACCACGTCCTACTTCTGGGGTCGGAACATGCTCGATGGCCCTCTTGGCCAAGAGGGCCGTGACTTCCTTCTGCAGAAGCACCAAGTGATCCCCTGACATGCGGTGGAATTGAGGTGGCATGGCTGGGGGTGGTCTCGAAGGGGAGGGAGTAGCCCCTTCGGACAATGTCCAAGACCCACCTGTCCGAGGTGATGGCACGCCAGTGGTGAAGGTGATGGCGGACCCTGCCCCCTACTGTTGTGCTGTGCACCTGAAAAGAAGGACTAGGAGGGCTTGGAGGCCGCGGACGGGGCGGAGTTGGTGGCCTGACCCGCACGCTGGTTGCCCGAACCGCCACGGCGGTAGCCACGTCCTCGGCCACGCGAAGACGCTTGCTGCGCGGGCCGGTGGCTGGGCAGCGGACGTGACTGGGCGCCCCTTCCGTGGCCACGAAAGGGGCGAAAAGCAGAGGTTAGCGGAGGGCGCACAACAGAAAGGCCCAGGGACTTGGCAGTAGCCCGTGAGTCCTTAAAACGCTCCAGCGCATGGTCTGCTTTGGAACCAAAAAGACCGATTCCATCAAAGGGCATGTCCATGAGTGTATTCTGGACATCACCCGAGAAACCAGTTGTTCTCAGCCAGGCGTGGCGACGCAGCGCCACCGTCGTTGCAAGCGATCTGCCCAGCGAGTCGGCGGTATCAAGGCCACAACGTATGGTGTACTTTGCCGCATCCCTACCTTCCGCAATGGTGCGGGTAAGCAGTGTCTGGACCTCCTCAGAACACTGGGGCAAAACGGCCGCCACCGAATCCCACAGAGAGTGGGAATATCGGCCCAAAAGGCAAGCGGTGTTGACGGACCGCAAGCCAGCACTGGAGGAAGAAAAGGCCTTCTTCCCAAATTGGTCCAGGCGTTTGGATTCCCTATCCGGAGGGGCGGTAGGGAAGGCGGTTTGGGAGGCAGAGGCTTGGACAACCAAGCTCTCGGGGGTGGGATGTTGAGAGAGAAACAAGGGGTCGCCCGGAGCAGGGCGATGGCGTCGGGCCACGTTCCTATCCACAGGAGCCCCCTGTGGTGGGCTTGGACCAGGTGCCCAAAAGAATGTCAGACAGTGCATCATTAAACGGCAGCAATGGCTCCGAGGAGGTAGCTGCCGGCTGAAGCACTTCCGTCAGGAGGTTAGTCCTGACAGCAACAGTAGGCAATTGGAGCTGCAAGGCTCCAGCTGCTCTACGCAACACCGTTGCGAAATTTGCTCCCTCCTCTGTAGCCACGGAAGGAGGAGACAGCATGCCAGAGTCAGGAGAAGTGTCCAGACCACTGGCATCCCCAAGTTCCTCTGCCCAGTCCTGATCATACTCACACTGCTGTGTGAGAGGGTCTTCCGACCCCTCCCAGCTCTCCTGGTCCTCCTCTGGCTCAAAATATGGAGGAGGAGGGACATATGGGACCCAAGGTCTCATCGGCGCCGGAGCCGGCGTCGAGCGACGCCGGTCCGGCTCCATGTCCGGAACCGGAGAGAACCGGGGAACGACGCCGCCCGGAGCCCCGGGCGGCGCGCCAGGAACGGCACCGGGGACATCGGGCGCCGGCGTGGTTAGGTCAACCGGCGCCGATCGGGGTTGCGGTACCACCGGAGCCTGGATCGAGGCCGGGGCCGGAGCCGAGGCCGGGATCAAGGCTGGCGGGACGGGCGACGCCGGGACCGGGAGTCGTCGGCGACGCCGGAGCAACCCCATCAGGGCCCGCGGGGCCCGAAGGCGCACCGGAGGGACCTTGAGGCCCGAAGAGGCGGGCCATGGCCGACAGGAATTCCTGTATTTGGGCCGGAGTCGCCCCCGAACCCGGAAAGGACGGGTAATGCGGGGGCGGCTCCACAGGCACGTCCGGGGCCGCGGGGACGGTGCCGACAGGGGCCTCAGCCGAGTCGCGAGACCGGCGATGCGAAGTCTTAGAGCGATGATGCTTCTTAGACTTTTTGTGCTTCGACTTACCCGAGGAGTGCGAAGACTTGGACTCCGACGACCAGCGGGGGCTCCGCGACCGGCCCTCGACCTCTCACGGGACCGGGGCTTGGTGCGGCGCCGGACCTCGAGGAGCTTTCGAGACCGCTCTCGCAAAGCCTTCGGGTGTAAGGCCCGGCAGTCAGGGCACGACTTCGTGTCGTGGTCTCGGCCGAGACAGTAGAGACACTCTAAGTGCGGGTCTGTGATCGACATCATTCGACCACAGACGTCGCATGGCTTGAAGCCGGGCATCCCTACCGACACCTAGGAGTCGAGATGACTCGAAAAGAAACAGTGAAAAAATAACCAAAAATGTAGTCAAAAATTGACTAGGGCACTGCTCTTCCCGGATCTGCGCTTACTGGCGCGGAAAAAGAAGAACTGACGTCAGCGCGCAGGGGCGGCGTCTAAGTACTGCCCGCGACGTCATCCCGGCGACCACGACGCCGACGACGGACGCGGAGCCGCACGACGCCGCCAACCGACGCGCAAGGGTACTGCTACGCAAAAACTTTCCGGATCCAGCCTGACGCCTGGGGATATTCTAAGGTAAGGAATCTGTCACTAACGTGTCTCTTTCAGATCATTGATGTGGAAAACTAAGGCCCTGAAAGGGTAACAGCCCTGTCCCTAGAAATTCACTTGCAGAGTGGGGAGGATGGGTGAATTGGTAAGGAATCTGCTGCTAGATAGAGTTTCTACCAGATAAGGCATTACCGAAGGCAAGTAACTTGTTTATCTGATAGAGACTTCTAGCCGCAGAGTCCTTACCTTAGAATAGATGTCCAAGCAATATCATCCCCGGATGTGGTTCTGTGAACCAATTTCATACGAGGAAGTCCTGCAGGACCGAACGGTCAAAATTCCCATCTAGGCGAACCGGACTGTCCAGGCAGTCGTGCTTTCTGAACGTGTGGAAGGAGGCCCACGTCGTTGCCTGGCAGATGTCCAGGTCCGGAACGCCGCCTGCTAATGTAGTGGCCGCAGATTTTGCTCTGGTGGAGTGAGCACGCAAACCCTCAGGGGGTTGCTTCTTAGCCAAAGCGTAGCAGATCTTGATACAGAGCACGATCCATATGGAGTTGGTCTGCTTCTGCACGGCCCATCCTTTCTTCGCTTCTACATATCCCACGAAGAGTTGGGTCGTGCACCCAGAAACCTCATGTGCGGTCAAGGTAGAATGGTAACGCTCTTTTTGGGTCTAGCCAGTGAAGTTGCTCCTCTTCCTTGGAGGGATACAGTGGAACATAAAAAGTGGGCAGAGTGATGGATTCGCCTACATGGAACGGGGTGACCACTTTTGGCACAGAAGAGGCCCTAGCAAGCAGAACCAGCCTGTCTGGATAGATGCTCAGATATAGAGGCTTTGATGATAAGACCTGAAGCACACTGACCCTCTGGGCAGATGTTATAGCCATGAGAAAGACTGTTTTGATGGTAAGGAGCCTGAGTGAACAATTGAGCAAAGACTCAAAATGAGGGCACATAAGAAAAGTGAGGACGAGATTGAGGTTCCGCTGGGGCATTATGAAAGAATAAGGCGGAGGGGATTTGAAGAGGGATGGCTGGTCAGGCAACTGCAAAAAAGCATAAATTGCAGAAAGACAGCCCTTTAGAGTGCCCAGAGCAGAGCCATGATAGGCAAGAGAAAGGATGAAAAGAAGAACCTGAGAAAGGAGGGCAGAAAGGGGATCAATCAGTCTTTCTGTACACCATGCCACACTTTCCCCAACGGCTGGCATATACTGTCTCGGTTAAGGGACGCCTATCTGCCAAGATAACATTACAGACTTCAGGAGGAAGGTTGAAACCTGTCAACTTTCGCCGCTCAATCTCCACTCAAGAAGGCGAAGAGTTGACCGGTTCTTGAGCGGAGGATCGATGGCCATGCTCAACAGCTCAGGATACCAAACTCTCCGTGCCCAGTCCAGAACCACAAGGATGATTTGGGCCTGGTCGTTCCTGATCTTGAGAACTCTGGGCAGGAGTGGTATGGGCGGAAAGGCGTATAGGAGACCCGAGACGAAAAGCGTCTGAGCGAAACCCGCCTTGGAACCTCCGGAGCACAGAACTGCTGACTTTCCGCATTCTCGGCGGTGGCAAACAGATCTAAGCAAGGCTCTCCCCACTGCTGAGAGAGACCTTGCACCACCTCCGGATGGAGACGCCATATGTGATCCGCTAGGCATCTTCGGCTGAGATTGTCTGCTCTGGCATTCACAGAACCCGCCAGATGTTGAACCACCAGGGAAATGCCATGTCGTTCCAGCCATATCCAGAGACTCAGGGCCTCTTGACAAAGGGTCCACGGCCCCACTCCGCCCTGTTTGTTGCAGTTCCACATGGCGGTGGTCTTGTCCGTGAACACCTGCACTTGCCTTCCATTGATGGAGGGAAGAAAGGCTTTCAATGCCAATCATTCACTCGGAGATTCAACAGGTTGATGTGGAGTCTGAATTCCGCCGGAGACCAGAGTCCTCTGATCTCCACTTCTCCCAGATGGCCGCCCCCTCCGAGGAGTGACCCATCTGACACTACCATCAGATCTGGTTGGGTAAGGGAGAGGAGTCTGCCGCTGACCAAATCACGGTTCATAAGTCACCACTGAAGGTCTTTTGCAGTTCCCTACGAGATCTGGACCATGTCGGAAAGATTCCCCTGAAACTGCACGCACTGGAACTTCAGGTCCCACTGCAGAGCCCGCATATGTCAGTAGGCATGTTCACCAGAAGGCTGCAGGAGTCCATGAGGCCCAGCAGCCTCAGAGTCAAACTCACCAAAATCCAGGATAGAGGCGGAAACATCGGTATCAGACTGGATTACCTGGACTTGCCATTTGGGACGATAAGCCAGAAACTGCGCCATGTCCAGAACCACTTCGATGAAAGGGAGAAACTGAGAGGGAGTCAGGTGTGACTTTTGCATGTTGACAGTGAACCCCAGCGAGCGCAGAAGGTCCGCCATAGTTTGGAGGTGGGAGACGATAGCCTGGGGCGAGCCCACCTTCAAAAGACAGTAGTCGTGATAGGGGTAGACTGGCACCCCTGATCTCCGCAGATGAGCTGCAACCATCACCTTGGTGAACACCCGAGGGGTGCTGGTAAGGCCAAAGGGGATCACAGCAAACTGAAAGTGCTTGTGGCCCACCGTGAACCACAGGCAGGACAGGGATATTAAAGTATGAGTCCTGCAAGTCCAGCGCTACCATCCAGTCTCCTGGGTCGAGGGCAGCCAGGGCCTGAGCTAGCGTGAGCATTTTCAAGTTCTCCTTCTTGATGAAGAAATTGTGAGGGCACATGTCTAGGACAGGACGAAGGCCTCCGTCTGTTTTGGGCACCAGAAAGTAGCGGGAATAACAACCATGACCTTCTTCTGGTGTCGGAACCCTCTGTATGGCTCCCTTGGCCAAGAGAACCATCAATTCCTGGCAGAGAAGAGATAAGATCCTCCGTCAGCCTGTCGCAAGTTGGAGGCATGGCGGGGGTAGTTACAAAAGGGAAGGAGTAGCCACTTCATAGGATCTGCAAAACCCACCTGTCCGATGTTATGGACCGCCAGTGGGACAGGTGATGGCGAAACCTGCCTCCCACTGGGTGACCATGATGGTAAGAGGGCATATTAGGAAGGTTTGGAAGCTGTGGCTGCTGGGGGTGGACTGACCAGACCGCTGGCTGCCAGACCCACGGGTCCTTGGCCATGAAGAGGCTGGGAAGCATGCACGGCGAATGGCTGGGAGGATATGGACGTGGCTGGCAGCCCATTCCGTAGCCGCGAAAGGCGGATTGGGGGTGGCGAGGGGCCATGGAAAGGCCCACGGACCTGGCCGTATCCCTGCTGTCCTTAAAGCTCTCCAGCGCTTAATCCGCCTCGTCTCCTAAGAGATGGGAACCATCACAGGACATGTCCATAAGGGATGCTTGGACATTCCAAGAAAAGCCAGTCGTCCTCAACCAGGTGTGGCGTTGTAAATCCACTGTCGATGAAACCGCTCTGCACAGTGAGTCGGTCATGTCTACTCCACATCGTATTGTGAACTTCACTGCATCTCTCCTGTCTGCAACAGCCTGGGAGAATATGGCCCGGGCCTCCTCTGGGACCATTGGCAGCACCTGCGCAACCGTATCCCAGAGAGAGTGAGAATAGCTTCTCAAAAGGCACACAGTGTTCAAAGACTGCAGTGCCAGGCTGGTGGAAGAAAACCTCTTCTTCCCTAAGGTTTGAAGTCTCTTGGATTCCCGATCCGGTGGTGCGGTAGGGAATGTGCCAGGATTTATGTATGGAGGTGGAGGCTTGGACCACCAAGCTCTCTGGGGTGGGGTGTTTTGTGAGGAAATCTTGGTCCCCTGGAGCCGCAGTCAATCATCCTGTTCACAGGAGCCCCTTCGCTGGGCTTGGACAAGTCCTAAGCAGGACAAGTGCCTCATTAAAAGGGAGAAGAGGTTCTGTTGGGGACACTCCCAGCTGAAGCACTTCTGTCAAGACATTCGTCTTGACTGCCACTGAGGGCAAGCTGAGGTCCAGGACCTTAGACGCCCACCTCACCACCATTGTCAAGGACGCTCCCTCCTCCGTAGCCACAGTAGGGAGAGAAAACTTCTGGAAAGGGTCCAGTCCACTGGCTTCACCCAGATCCTCACACCACTCCAGAGTGAGATAAGGTTGGCATTCCTCAGGGTCCAGCAACCCCTCCATTCTTCTCCGAGTCCTAGACCATAAAAATAGGGCTCAGGCTCCGGCCTGGAAGGCATCACTCCAGTCGGCACTGGAGCTGACGTCAGACAATGCGCCTCTGGCTCCGTGTTGGAGTCGAGGATTACAATGGGAAGGACGCCACCACCACCGGTGACATCGGGACCGGCACCAGGGAAAGTCGAGGAGGCATGACTGGCATCGGTCTGGATCAAGGAATGGTTACTAGGGGCCCTACTGGCGCCGGGGCAGGTGTTACAGGGGTGGAACCAGAAGGGGCCAGACCCTGGGCCGGAAGGTGCACCAGAGGGAATGGGCCACCCAAATAGGACGTCATTGGCCTCATAGAATTCTCTTAGTTGGGTGGGGGTTGCTCCGACACCTGGAAAATCTGAGAGGCACGGGGAAAGCCCAGGCTATGCCTCAACTGTGGAGCCAGGCCTCGAATGTGGATGCTCCCTCCTCTCGCCAGCTAATGGACCTGGAAAAGTTGATCTCCTTCTTGTGGTGGTTTGACTTACACCGAGTGACCCAATGAGTTAGAGTACGACGAGGATCTCTGCCTCAGCAACCGCTCCTGGGATCTTCCTCACGACCGAGCCCCGATCGACGTGGCGCCGCACGTCAAGCCACCAGGAGCTTGAGGAATCACTCTCTCAAGGCCTTTGGTTCCTGGTGCGGCAAGTGGAGCAGGCCATCGGTTCGTGGTCGCTCTCAAGGCACCAGAGTCATACAAGGTGCGGGCCCAGCACCGACATCGATCGGTGACAGCTGCTGCAGGGCTTAAACCTGGCCTTCCTTGATGACATCCTGCCCCACCAGGAGGAAAAACCGAAAAAGACTTTGACAATGGTCGAAAAAAGTTTAGTCAAAAAATGACTAAGGGGTAGCTCTTCCCAGATTTGCACTGACTGGCGCGGAAAGAAAAGAACGGACGTCAGCGCGCTGGGGTGCACGTCACTTCTGGCGTGGACGACGTCAAGTGCAGCCGAACACCACCACCTACCAGCGCGCAGAGGTACTGCTCACAAAAATGTTTCCAGATCCAGTGTGATGCCTGGGGATGATTCTAAGGTAAGGAATCTGCAGCTAGAAGTCTCTATCAGATTAGAAGATCTGTTCCTAAATGATAGGGGCTCTTGATGTTGCAAGCACTGCCTATTCAGCCACCAATGGAGTCCTCATCTGGCATGAGGCATCAACAGATGCAAGAGACCATAAGGCCTAGCAGGCCCAACACCTACAAGACTAAGATGAGTCAGAACATAGGAATCACTGTGATACCCAAAGGAGGAGGGAAGGCTATCTTAATGTTTGTACTGAGCACTACTCAATAAAATTTTGACAAAATAAGAGTGCACCGGCCACTGCAAGATGGTGGCATGGGGGGATAAGAGGTGTTAAGAGGCCTCACAGACTTCAGAGGATGAAAAGGACTGGTTCTCCTGCTCCAGTTGATACATTCTAGGTCGAACCCTGCCTGGAAAGGAGCAACACATTTGCTGAGGAGTTTGGATAGTCTGTGGACAGTCTGAGGCATTTGTCCTTGCTGGAACTACACAGTCCAAGAGTCACCACAGAATGTCTGAGATTGTTGGTGAATTGTGTGCAGGAAAGGTTAGGCTCAGGGCTTGGGCCATTGCTCTGCTGTTCTTAAAGCGTTTCAAGGAAGAATTGGCTTTCTCTCCAAACAATCTTTTGCTATCAAAGATAATGTCCATAAGCGTAGCCTTGACATCGCCCGAAAATCGAGTGAAATGAATCTAAACATGTCGCTGTAGCACGATAGCCATACCCATAGACAGGGCCACAGTATCTGCGGCTCAAGCCACCCTTCAGTATCTGCTTAGCTGCATCGAGTCCTTCATTCACCAGATCAGAGAACAACTTCTTCATATGATCAGGCAAGGCTGATGACCATAAGTTTTGCCTATTCCCATAAAGAAGGGATGTAACAGCCCAAAATGCAGGTGGCATTAGCTTCGTGTAAGCCAAGCTGCTGGAGGCAAATCTTTGCAACTGTAAACGTCAAGTTTTATGGATTCTCTGTCAGAGGAGCTGTAAGTAAGGCATTGCATTCTGCTTTGAGGACTGTGCCTGAACCACCAGACTCTCTGGTGGTGGGGGGGACCAAAAATGATGAGTCACCCAGAGCTGGCCTAAAGCACCTGATGATTTCGCTATTAATTGTTGATCTCAAAATAGTTTCTCCCATGAAGCCTTACAGGGTCAAGGAGAGCCTTGTTAAAAGCAAGCAAGGGCTCTGCAGAAACTGTGGAGGGTTGGAAAATTTCAACTTCACTACCACAGAAGGAAACATTTCCAAGGCCTCCATTGGCTTTAGAACAGCTGTCGTGAAGGACTCGACCTCCTCTGAGGCAAGGGATCACTTAATGAATCGAACAGGATCATGAGCAACCTAAACAAAAATAAGGATTATGTACAGCAACGATAAAGTGACCACAACTGAAGTTTTAATCTGTACACAAAGTACTTTGTATTCTAATTTGAAGTACAAAAATCGGACTAATTCCCCCACTCAGGAGCACTGCCCTTATTAACACCATCCACAGCACCTTAAGTATGAATTTTGTTGAACTATGTATTTTGTTGAATTTCAAATTAGAACAACATTAAAATGTTTTGTTTCTTGATTGAAACTTCAGTTGCAGTCACTTTATCTTTACTGTATGTGAATGCAAGTGATCCCTACAGGTTGATATCATATAAATGGTTTTGAAGGAACCACTGTTCTTAGAAAACTATGCTTCTTGTAAGCGTAACAGGAAACTGCTTGAGTGGACTGTGGTATTTCACATGCCTCCCGTTAGATAATGCATTAGGGAATCAATGAATGATGAGAGAATCGCTTGCCCGACAAAATCTTTGTACTAGGTGTGACTTAGGCTGATCTGTGCAAAGGGATCTACAAAGTTTCTGCTGCTTTCTAGGAGTTGAAATCATGACTGTACAGCAGAGGATGGAGCAACTGGGAAGTTTCTCTGAGACTGACCCCAAGAGATCTTCAAACTTCGAAAAAAAGACACTAATATAGGTATTATCTTGATATACCGCATTTACTGTTCAAGGAGATACTCAACTGACCCTTTCCTTGCAGTTTTTAAATGTAAGATGTTATCAAAGTCTTTTAACTACATCAATGCTTCCGAAGCTGCTAACCACTTTAATCACTGCCCCTGATTGTGTCAAACTTGCAGGTAATATCTTCCTGTTATCTGGTCCGCACAAAGAAGTGGTGCATCAGTGATCATTGTAGAGATCAAAGCTGCTGCAAAAAGTGTCTGGTGCTAACGGCATAGACCAAGACGTGGTGCACACACTGAGTTGCAAAAAAATGGGGAGCATGACTATATATCTGAATTTGGGTCTTAAACACTCCAGAATGCAGAGAACTCAGTTGCTTTTCTGGAAACGTTTCTTGCAGCCTGGGATTGGCCCTGAAGAGCAGACCAGCTGCTCCTTGGACCTCTTTTCCCTTTCTCTCATGATGAGGGATTGTGTATATTTTAGTGCTTACTGTGCAATTTCTTCATTGAATGGCTTCTGTATGTGTCCTTGATTTGAAAGAGGTCCAAGAGACACCATCAATAGTTTTTCTTCACTCTCTCAAGCTGCCGCCATCTGCATGTGGAAGAACACTATGTGTAAGTGTTATGATACTTACCCGGGGAATACGGGCATTACGAATGGGAATGTGTTACAGACATGTGTCCACAATATATAGAAAGCCTAAAGACTTCGGTGAGGGCTTTATCACCCAAAAGACAAAATGAACATTTTCACAAATATATATACCATAGAAAAATAGAAGAGTGAAAACATGTCTGCTCTTGATCCAGCTTCTGTGGAGCTGTGTAAAAATAAGAACTGACATCACCAACCTCAGTGGCACCATCAATGAACCCTTTAAGCCTCTAACTGAGAAGAATAGTGGATCTGTGGAATGTGCTGAATAGCACCACCAGGAGCCAGTGGATTATCTAGAAAAAAAATTGTGGTCAAGTCGAAGGCCTGGGAAAAGGGTTCTCTTTAGGAATCCGCTAGAGTGAAAATCCATTAGAGCAACTGCTATGGAATAGCAACATTATCAGACTCCTCACAATATGCTCTACTAACATGACTCTTCCTTGCTCTGGAGAGATCACAAAAGTTAGGTAAAGTAGCACAACTCACCATTTTTGCACAATTATTAGAATTTCTGATGCATTTGTAATTAGGTAGTGATAAATGGTAGCATTTTTCAGCACAATATAACCCACTGGGAAAAGAATAAAGCTATCAGATTGTTTAGAAGGCATAGTCTGCCAGTGAATTAGCACTTTTGCCTTGGGCTGGACTAGAATCAGTGGTCTAGAAGTGACAGGCTTTGTGGCCTGGGTCAAAACCTTAAGCTATGTTATTATTATTATTATTATTTAGCTTGTAAAGCGCCTGGTTACTCCAACGGAGTGTCCCCGCGCTAGAACATCATCAAAACCCCAGCGACTGTCCTGAACTAACGCCCTTCCTGCGCATATGACTATCAAAACAATAGAAGTCAAGAAATATTGTCAAGAATGTTGGCCCTACATGACTTACTTCTGATCGATGGAGCTGCACCTGGAGTCAGCCAAGGATGGACAAGTGGAAGAGGGGGTTAGGGTTGCACTGCTGAAACTGGACAAGGATGGATCCCTTCCCATGGGGGACATATCTGAAAGCTGATAGAAACAAAAACACAATTTTTAGCAATCACTTTTCTAAAGAACATGAAAAAACAATGAAAGCAAGACTAAAAGGATGCTCTTACATGTGTTGGTATGAATTCTGGACACTTTAGACATACCTAGGTTAATCTACTGTTCCACAGTTTTCTCAGCTGCTCCAGCCTATGACTCACCACCCCATGATAGTTTCTCCTCTCTCATGAACATTTGTTTTGTAAAGTCCAGGGATACAATTCAGTGAGGCAATGCTAAAAAAACAACAACTTTATAATAAAATACCCAAGCTCTCTAAGAGCTAGGTTCTGGACTCTAAAGATATAGCTGTTTGTTGCATACAAGCTCATAACTGCACTGCAGAATACAGACAAAAAGTTTACGTTATGTGTATGATTAATCCTGGAATGATAGTTCTGAAGCACCCTAATATAGGCAGAGCAGGAATCTGCTTCTCAAACATGAAGCATTATGCAGGTATTCCTACACAATTTGGAAGCACTTGCCTCTTTTTCCAGTGCAGGTATGCACCCTTGCAGTTCCTTTTCTTTAATAAAAAGGACCCCACTGATGTGAAGGCTTACACCGAAAGCAGAAGCACAGGCAGAAGTGCGCTGGCAACAGGAGAGAGCTAATGGACAAGGAATAAAAATGCCACCATAAGGGAAATTTACTCATTGTTAGGTCCTGGCTTTCATCTATTCCCACTCAAAAGTCGAGAACATCTCCCTTTGGGACAAAAATCAACCATAAAGAATGTATAAGAACTGTACAGAGGTGACACCAGGTGCCACTTCTGCACAGTTGTTATACATTCTTTTTGTTGTTTTAAATGCTATATGTAAAGATTTGATATTAAAGACTTGGACTATTTGGTAATTCAGTAGTGCTTGACTTGATTAGTGTTGGGGTTGCTATAGAATGATGTATGAGACCTTTGCAGTGAACGTTTGAGAGTATGTCTGCAGAAACATAATTGTGGTTGATTTTAGTCCCAAAGGGAGATTGTCTCGACTTATGAGTCTGACACAGAGCCCTGTCCCTTTAGTCTAGGGGCCCCTCTCTAATTACTTTTCATTTATTCCCAGCCGGAATGATGAGGAATAGATTCCACTTCAAGAGAAACGAAGGGGTATGTTGCCTTTACCACGTATCGTTTAGAACGTTATGGAGAGCTGAAAACGCCCAGAAATCTGTCTTGAGACACCTTCCTTTTAGCAGCAGCAAACTGTTTAGGGAACAATTGGAAGAGATTGTAAATAACTTGGTGTAAAACTGCAAGCTGATGAGTTTGGTTTACACACCTTCAAAAGAGAGAGGTTTGGTATTGCAGTGCTTGTGGTCAGCCCTCTACCTCCAAAGGAACCGATCAGTCATTTTGTGGCCGGGGACATGTCCGGGGAGGTCCCTTCATAGATAAAGCAGGCAGCAAACCACCAACCTTCCCCACCCCCAACCTCCCCAAACCCCCTTCTACTCCACCCAGCCCCCTCCCAATACCACCAGCAGCACCAAAGTGATGACCATCCCGAAAAAGTAGAGGGAAAAATTCAACACTTTTATGGGAAGTGGCAATTGGATGTGTCAGATTCCTGGGTCCTTCAGTTAGTTCGACAAGGATACCAGATTGGTTCTCTGACACATTGAGGGGATTTCTTCATCTCAGCACCCACTCCTCAATGCCCAGTCAAGCTTCAATGTCTGAAGAAAGGAGTAGAGTATTTACTAAATAAGGGGGCTATTACCCCTGTTGCAGCTTATAAAAAGGGATTGAGCTGTTATTTGATGTTTTTGGTTCAAAACGCATAAGGGATTTTCATCCTGTCCTTAATATCACATGAGTGAACCAGTTTATTGCCTATCAAAAGTTCAAAATGGTGACTTTGCAGTCCACTCTTTTGTTGGTGGCTACAAGGATACATTGCGCCTCCCTGGATCTCCAGGATGCCTATCTTCATGTACGGATTCATGGCAGTTCTCAACAGTTTTTAAGATTCAGTGTCTTTGGAGATCACTTTCAATTTTGTGTCCTTCCTTTTGGGCTGGCATTGGCTCAAAGGGTACTTTCCTATCTTGATGAGTGGCTAATCTCTGTCTCTTTTTCTAAGGGTCTGAAGGCAGTACAAATGGTTTGCGAGATGCTATCAACCCATGGGTTTCTGCTGAACGGAGACAAGTATCATCTTCTTCCTGTCCAGAAGCTTCAGTTTATCGGAGCCCTAATCATGACAGATGTGGGAAGAGTAATTCTACCTCCAGCTGCACAGAAGTTAATGACTTGACTGAGGTCCCTCCTCAAGTGCAGAAAGGCTCTGGCAAGATATTGGTTCATGGTTCAGGGAGACATGGCAGCCTTATTGTTGTTTGTCCCTGGGCTCTGCTGCATCTGTACTATTTATAGAATCACAAGCTTGTTCACTGGGATCCAGTATTGAAGGACTTCAATCTCATCGTCAGTGGTAGCTCAATTCCTACCATCTGAACAAGGGGGTTTCATTATCCCCCCCTTGTAATAACAATTACCATGGATGCCAGTAGTTTGGGTTGGGGAGCTACACTGAGGGACCATTTAATTCAGGGGCTCTGGTCTAGAGAGGAGCAGGAAAACTCTTCCAAAAGGAAGGAGCAGTCAGCTGTTCAAATGGCTCTCCTAGATTTCTCTCTTTTCCTTTAGAATCAGGGTGTAAGGGTCCAAACAATCCAGTCACAAGCTCTTATGTGAACCATCTGGGGAGCAAAAGGGTTCCTCAGTTAGCTTGTCTAGCAGAACTCACTGGATCCTGGGTGGAAAAGACAGTCACCTCTCTAACAGAAATCTATCTCCTGGGGTAGGAGAACAGGCATGCAGACAGGTTAAGCCTCTCTTTCCCATCCTTAGTCTCCATAACGCTTTGCAGTGAATGAGATGAGCTTCAGATGGTCCAAAGGTCTTCTTTTTGCATTCGCTCCCTTTGCCTTACTTAGAAAAGTCATAGCCAAGAACAGGGACGAACAAGTGGCGGTTCTTCTCACACACCCTCACTAGTCTTGCAGTCCGTGGTTTACCCTTTTTTATCAGCTGGCAGTTCGACCTCCTTGTATATTTCCAACATCTCCCTCCCCTATGAGAGATCCAACCCTACAAGTAAATTATCTCTGTTGCATATCCTTGGGTGTTTGGAGATTAAGAGGAATTCTTGAGGGTTTTTTTTTATTTGGACTGGTGATATCTACATTGTGTAGCCAATGGGTAGCAATTAGAGCCATTGGATACTCTTACATTTTGAGATTTTACTTCCTGGCCTCTCAACTTTTAAGGAGTTTTTACCTGAAAGCTCATTCTCCGATTCCCTCTTGGGGATTGCCATTAGTTCTTTGGCTCTTCAGGGTTCTCCTTTCAAGCTTCTAGAGCAGTGACATTAAAGTTTCTGACTTAAAAAGTCTTGTTTTCAAGTGGCTTTTTCTTCGGGTCGCAGACTAGGTGAAGCTGGGACACTTCTTGCTATCAAACCTTTTGTGAGGTTCTTTGAAGCCAAGGTGCTTTTGAGGCCAGATCCTTCATTTCTTCCCAAAGTTTCCTCATCTTTTCGTTTGTCCCAGGACTTAGATTTGCCTGTGTTTCTTCCATCTCCGTTTTCTGAACAGGAAATTATTTGGCATTTGCTAGATGTTCACAAAGCCCTATCCATCTATTTGCAGAGAACAACCTCTTTTATGAAGTAGAATTTTTGTTTATTACTTCTGGGATGACGGACAAGGGTCATCATCCTTCTACTTACATGCTCAGTAGCTGGGAGAGAATGACCCTTTCCATGGCCTACCAAAAATTAGGTCTTCCAATTCTAACCTTAGTCCAGGGGCAGTCCAGTAGACGTGTATCCTCTTCCAGGGAAGCTATTAAGGAGGCTTCCCTTAAAGAACTTTGTGCTGTAGCAACTTGGGTCTCCCCAAACACTTTAATTTCTCACTATAAATAGATGGGTGAGGTAATCGCTTCTTCATTTGGTTCATCACTTTTAGCCATAGCACAGTCATTTTCTTTTGTTGTTTATTAACTAAGCACAATATGCACACTTATTTTTGTTGTCTCTTTACATTTTTTTTTTTACACAACTTGGTGTATGTTTACACTAGTAAGGACTGTGACGAGGAAGATGGGCGAGGATGGTAATGCTAGGATTACGTACCGGTAACCTTCATAACTCCAAGTATAAGTCTTCCTCCTCACAGTCCCACATTTACCTATCCTTCACTACCTATGGAATATTTATTTGGACAATGGTAGGAAATTGCATGTTTGTTAGTATTTGTTTTGCTTTGTTATTACCGGAAGTTGTTACAACTGGCCCCTCCTTTATAGGTCATGTGATAGGAAGTAATTGACAGCCATGTTGGGAGGGGACAGTTGGACGTTTTTTATGTAGGCAATATCTGTGCCCTGGCAACGCAGGAGTTCACTTTTGTAAGGACAGTGATAAGGAAGATTATGACTTGCAGTAATGAAGATTACCAG
This sequence comes from Calotriton arnoldi, assembly GCA_963921515.1. Classification (NCBI taxonomy): domain Eukaryota; kingdom Metazoa; phylum Chordata; class Amphibia; order Caudata; family Salamandridae; genus Calotriton; species Calotriton arnoldi. Next base: position 1,277,347 of record CAWUFW010000686.1, on the reverse strand, counting down.
TGAGTATCTGGCAGCTAATAACTTAAGCAAACTGGCTAAACTGATCACCGCAAGATGAAGCATCAAGGTTGAAGTGCTTGTGACATGCTTGTGGGTTTGATCAGATCGCCATCTGTATCTCTCACGGACAAGTACATGTTTAGGGAATGCCACAATACTGCACTGGATTGAATGTCTGTGCATGTACATTTGAGCTAAAAAAGAACAGGATATATAGGATTTATTCCAACTAGCTATGATTTTGTAAAGCTTCAATATTTTTCAAAAGGTTGGCTTAAACAAAACATATTCCTAGTTTTGTACAAAAAGAAAGCTGTAGTGCATCGGGCATTTATGATGTGTAGCAACTGTTCAGGCATGAAAGAGAGAAAAAGTAATCTTTTTTTTTTTTTTTTTAAATACCTTTATTGGTACCAAGTAACTCCACACACAGCCTTATGCCTACATCCCTGTCGGGCCGGCACTGCGAGTTTGCACATTTTAGCAGATGGGGGGCAGGGAGTAGTTTACACAGCATGCCGCCTACAATCACTTTGGGCCGGCCGCGTCAGGTGGGCAGTTGGAATAAAGCAGATTCTTTAGAAAGGAGTTACGACTAGTTGTGAACCAAAATAAACTAAAACATAGTAACAGTGCCACTGTCCGTCCTAGGTAGCGTAGTTGCGTGTGTGTCTGCCTGCGTCGTGTCTCACGGTCATGTACCGACATGGGTCGCCCAGTTGCCCAGAATTCCTTTGTGGTGTCCACAGGACCTACCGTGTGATGGCTCTCAGGTTTCAGTTCCCGTCTCTGTCGTATGTGTTGCCCCTGTCATCGTGGGAGTTAGTACCTGTGTCGTCTGATAAGACGTGTTCCAGGAGGTAGTTCTGGAGGGGGCCCCAGATGTCACGTGGGCGTGAGGAGGGCGGCAGCAGGTCAGCGTATGTATGTAATTGCTCTTGACAGTATATGAGGTCGTGTATCCACTCCTTGAATTTGGGGGCTCTGCCTCTTCCCCACTTACATGCGATACGCCGTTTAGCTAGGAGGAGTGCTAGTGAGACATATCGCCGTGTCGTGACGGGTATTGGTTCAGTGTATCCTAGGAGTACTGTGAGGGGGTCGTCCGGGATGTGTGATCCTGTCATATGGTGCAAAGCAAGTAGAACGTCTCGTCCCTTAAGTGAAGGCGACATAGTCGCGCAGGTGAGTAGTACAGTCGATGGAGGTATCTATAGTGTATTAGGCGCAGTCTGCTGCTGGCGGAGACCTCTCCCGTTTGACGGCAGCAGAAGGTCCATTGTTTTTCATTAATGGGGTGTCCCAGTTCGCCCTCCCCACTTGATCTTTGCTGGGGATGGAGTGTGTACGCGGCTATGTTGAGTGGTGCGGTATAATAGTGAGACCACATTCGTTTGTTGCAGGAGAGCGTGCAATGGGGGCATAAGAGAAGGTTCGAGCGGGAAACTGGGGGTAAGAGACCGCATGTCTTGTCTGAGCCGAATATAATAAAATCGTTCTAGTGAGGTAGGCGAGGAGGCTCCGAAAAACTCTTCGCTCGAGCAGAATTTCCCATTTGTGTAGAGTTGCCCCCAGGTAAGAATGGAGAGCCTGCGTAGCAGGCGGCAGCATCCTCCTTCCTGTGTAACCGGGAGATCACGTCTCCCCTGCAGCGGGAGTAGGGGTGAATATATTAGGGAATGTTGAGTCCGGTAGGCTAGCTCCGTCCAGGCACTTGTCGTGCATTGTACAGTGGTAGACGCTCGCCGCCTGGGGAGCCCCGGAGCGCTCAAATAGGCTGAGCGTGGCCTGGGGGTCATGTATCCGTCTTCTATTGCAAGATGAGGCATATAAGGGGGAGGATGTATCCAATAGGCCGCAAAGTGAGCTTAAGCGCAGAGAAAATAAAGTTACAGATCGGGTACTTCGAACCCCCCGTCCTCAAAGGGAAGCGTGAGGGTATCCCTCTTAATCCTAGCCTGCTTCCCGCCCCACACAAGCCGGAGCATCTGGGTTTTGATGTCCTTGAAATAATGTCGGCTAGGGGCATAGGGGATGTTTGTGAAGAGGTAGAGCAGTTTAGGCAGTATCACCATCTTGATCAGGGAAGCCCTGCCTGCCATGGAAAGGGGCAACGCTATCCATCGGGTAACCTTTTCCGTTATCAGATCAAGTGCCCCCCCGTAGTTGGACATCATCAGTGCGTCCCGGCTTCGTGAGACATCTATCCCGAGGTACTTGACTGTATCCTCGCACCACGTGAGGGGATAGTCCGGCTCGAATCGTTTGGTAGCCTCAATAATGGCAAAGATCTGAGATTTCCCCCAGTTAAGGTGAACTCCGGATAGCTGACCAAAATGGATAAAAAGCCGAAGAATGGGGTTGAGGCTTTCCTCCGGATTGCGCAGGTACAGGGTGATGTCATCAGCGTATAGGGAGATTAAAATCTGCCGCTCTGGGTATATCAGCGCATGATCTCGGAAATGCTGGCGAACTTTAGCCGCCAAGGGTTCAATCGCAATAGCAAAGAGGAGAGGCGATAAAGGATACCCCTGGCGGGTGCCTCTGGTGATGTTGAAAGGGGGGGACCGGGCGCCATTAATTTGGACTCTAGCCTGCGGGCCTGTGTATAGTAAGTTTATCCAGTCCAGGAAGGGCGCAGGAAATCCCATTCGTTGCAGAACAAAGGCAAGGTAGTCCCATTCTAATGAATCGAACGCTTTTGTAGCGTCGAGGAACACCGTCGCAGCGTTCAGGCTAGGCTCAATGTCTTGGAGGACCGCAAACAAGGTGCGCAGGTTGTGGGACGTGCCTCTAGTGGGTACAAAGCCCGATTGGTCTGGGAGTACCAGGGCAGTCATAAGGGGACTAATGCGATTGGCAATCAATTTTGCTAAGATTTTGGCATCAACGTTAATTAATGAGAGGGGTCTGTATGAGTCGCAGTGTAGGGACGATTTGCCAGGCTTAGGTAAAGAGATAATGCAAGCCTCACGCATTGTCGGAGGTAATATGCCCGTTTCCCGAGCCTCTTCAAAAACGTGTCTCAGCGCCGGGATGAGTAGATGGCGGAACGACTTGTAAAATTCAGCCGGAAGGCCATCCGGTCCCGGGGCCTTCCCGGACTGCAGCTGCATTATCGCAGCAACAATTTCCTCGTCCTCATAGTGAGCTAGAAGAGATTCCCGCTGTCCGTTTCCCAGCCAGGCTATTGCAGTGTCCTCGAAAAAGGGGGTAAAGTCAATCGGGCGGGTTCTTTGGGTTTTATACAGGTTTCTATAAAATCTGTGAAAGGTATCCAATATGTCAGCAGTGTTTCTGTGCCTTTGTCCGTCTGCGTCTTCGACCTCCAGGACCGTATTAGCAAAGCGAGGAGGGCGGATTAAAGAAGCTAATGTTTTTCCCGGTCTGTCCCCCTCCCCAAAGCGACGTGCTGTGTGATATTTTCCTCTAAATTTGCATTCTCGTTCAGCTGCTGTTTGATATTCAGTGATTAAGCTTCGCAGCTGAGCCTGCAGTGCCGGTGTGGGGGATGTGTGTATCGCGTTTTCCGTCCGTTTGAGGTCCGTTTCCAGTCTGTGGAGTGTGGAGCGCAGATCTCTGAGGACACCCCCGCCCTTTGCAATGCATATCCCCCGGATGGTGACTTTAAAGGCTTCCCATATTGTGGAGTATTGGACTACAGAGTCTTCATTTCGTGGGAAAAAGTCAGTAATCTCCTGTTCCAGCTCCTGTTTGAATACCGGGTCCAGTAAGTGTTGCGGGTTAAGGCGCCAGGAGAGGAACGGTGGTTCCAACAGGGGGGAGCCAGTGTGACTAGTGCAGGGAGTGGTCAGAGTGTGTGCGAGATAGATAGGATGCGCCTCGCAGCCAGGGGGCAAGACCTTTAGTGATTAGCCACCCATCTATTCTCGACCAAGAAGCGCGGGCAGTGGTGTAGCATGAGCCTTCTCTTCTCTGTGGGTATAGGTGGCGCCAAGCATCAAGCAGCTCGTAGTCTTCTACAATTGCTTTTAGAGTATGGTGCGCTTTTGAATAGTGGTGTGGTTGCGGGTGTGAACGGTCCAGAGCGGGGTCTAAGGTCACATTAAAGTCCCCCCCCCACATTAAATGTGTGGAACCAATGTCTAGAATCTTCCCCCAGAGTATCCGGAAGAATTCCGGGTCATCCGTATTGGGGCCATAGCAAGAGACAAGAGTTATAGACTGAGCTGCTAGTCTTCCCCAGTTTATTACGTAGCGGCCTTGGGGGTCTACCTGAGAGCCTATATGCGTGTAGGGGAGAGATCGTTTTATCAGGATGGCAGTACCTCTGGCATAGGAGGAGTAGGAAGAGAAGTGTGCATGTGTTGCCCATCGCGATGCAAACGAAATAGCAGAGGTGGGGCTAAAGTGTGTTTCCTGCAGGAACGCACAGTGAATATTGTGTCGGTCTAGGTATGCCAGGATGTGTCGGCGTTTGCGGGGATCTCCCAGTCCGCGAACATTCCATGTTAGGAAGTTGTATGTGGCAGGGCTAGGGCGATCTTCCATGTCGTAAATGTGAAGCATAGAATACAGGGCACAGGTTTGGTGTGGTTATACACCGTCGATAAGTCTGAAAACTATGTGTCAAGATATCGGTATGTGGCTTAACAATAACAACTCCAGGTCTAGATAAAGTCTGGAACCGGGTTCCCCCTCCCTCCTCCCACATCAGCAGCCCAAACCTGCCGTGGCCTATAACCCTCCCTCCCTCCCAATTATCCCCTTGCGCCCGATTCCCAACGGGGAGACCGGACTAACTAATATCATGATTATTCAAAAGTCAACACAAAGGGTTCACCTGTCGGGTGGAATCTAGAGGGCGACCAGTCTCTCCTCGCAGCAGCGAGGGTGCTCGGGTAGAGTTGTATAGCGTCATCTCACCATGGAACCTATCACAGTCCTGCAGCTGCTGGAAAGTATCTGATGACGCACAGGACAGTGCATGATTGATGTTTCAAGCCCTGGCATTCAGCGTCGAAAGCACTATGTAAAAAAGGTATGGCGGAGGCAGGAGAGCAGTTCATGTCTTGCATCTGGCAGTGCTAAAGGTAGGAGAGAGGGGCCTGGAGGGTGATGTTACGAGTAGATGTCAAGGAGTAGATCCCCCTCTGCCCCGATGTATGCAGACTATCGGATATTTGTCGATTCCGCCCTGGAGATTATGTAACGGGTATTACGAACCCAGTCAGTTCTGCAGTGTGGTCAGCGGTATCAGCATCCCAGACAGTTCCGCAGAGATCGTAGGGGTCTGGGGCATTGAGAAGTGGTGCGGGATCGAGTTTCCTGGCGTCAGGCCATTTCCCCGGTAGTTCATTCTATATCGGAGGCATTGCCCTCCGGGCGGAGCGTAGGGGACGACCGGCCCGGGGACGGTTTAGGCAAAGTCTTTAGGAAGTCTTGGGCATGTTGCGGGTTTGTGAAAAAATGTTGTTTCCCTAAATATGTAACTTTGAGGCGAGCCGGGTACAGCATAGCGTAGGGCAGGCCGAGTTGTTGTAGTTTTTTCTTAACCTGAAGGAACTTTCGCCTTTGCTCCTGAACGGCCATGGTGAAATCGGGGTGTATGGATATCTCCATTCCCTCGTGTCGGAGTTGACCTGTTTCTCTAGAGAGGCGGAGGGCAGTGTCCCGGTCCCGGTAATTGAGCAGCTTGGCTATGATGGGGCGGGGCAATGCGCCAGGCGCGGGTCGACTCGCCAGCGAACGGTGAGCCCGTTCAACCACGAGGACCGGCGAGAAGGGCTCCCTCCCAAAGAGTGTAATGAGGAGGTGCTCGACATACTCTTCCATCTTCCCGGTGGCAGTTGATTCCGACACTCCAAGAATGCGTAGATTATTTCGCCTGGAGCGAGATTCTAATTCTTCGTTTTTTGCAGCTATCACCTTCAGGACCTTTTCCATCTCATTAGTACGGTTGGTTGTGGCGCTGGAGGTGTCTTCCAGGTCTGATATGCGCCGTTCCGCCTCCGTCAAGCGCTCGTCGTGCTGTTCCACTCTGTGAGTAAGGCCGTCCAGCCTGGCGTTCATGGTGTCCATTTTTGTTTCAATGGATGTTAGGCTCGACTGCATTATTAATAAGAGATCTTTTAAATCTGTGGTAGATGGGGCTGACGCGTCGGCTTGATCCTCATCAGGTTCCGGCTGGGATCTGGCGTTCTTGCGTGCTTCAAAGTTCAATTTTGGCTGCCGGCCGTCCATCTTCCCCATGGCGTCAGGACAAAGGGGTATGGCGGTGTAGTGGAATCTCGGGTGGGGGCAATCCGTGATGTCTCTAGGCACCTCCTGTACCCCTGGGCCGGGATCGCGATTCCCGGTGAGCAGTGGAGATGCGTCAGACTCCCTCAGGTAAGTTCGGTTCTCGGTCTGCTCTCTCCAAGTGCCCGTCCGATGAGGGCGCAGCGTAGAGGTGTATATCCTGGGCCACAGCGCCCGAGTTCTGACAGGGCAAGCCGGTGGGTAAGGAGTAAGGTGGAGAGTTATACCGGAGGTCGCAGAATGTCCGCCTCTGCTGGTGCTCTAGGTGACCCTCCCCCGGTCAATTCAGCGGTAAGTGCTGTTCAGGGACGTGCGTCCGGGTCCCCCGCAGATGCCAGCAGAGCAGGGGAAAAAATTCCCAGTGAGTGGAGAGGAGGTGCAAATTTTCAAGCTGGATTATGTGGGCCCGCAGTCTCTTCGAGACTCCCCCGCTCGGGCCGGAGCGCAGTGTCATCTGCGCCGGACCCGCCCGCCACCCGGCTCCCCCCGAATCCAGCGAGAGTCAAGTTGGTGCGGTGGGGGGAGGGGGCGGGTCCCGGTGTCCCAGCCAAGCCGCAGCCGCCTGAGTCTCCCGCTCCGCGCAGGGCCGCCGCGGTACAGCCCCCGCCGTCCCCACGGAGCACGAAGCAGCCGGGCCTCGCGTCCCCTGCACCAGGGAAGGGGCACCACGTAGAGGTGCGCGTCGGAGGCGGCCGGCCCGGTCCGGCAACAGCCAAGGAAGGTCTCGGCGGCAGCGGGGGGGGGGGGGGGCCAGCAACACCAGCTTGCACTCACCGCTCCATCCCGTCTCCCGGATGTCGCAGCGTCCTGGTGTCGGCGCCCTGTAGCTCGGCAGCTCAGGGCGCCCCTCCAGGTGGCGAGACCGCCGGGTGCATTGAAGGCGAGCGGTGGGTCCGCAGTCCTCCAGAACCCCGTGCAGGTCTCTCGGCACGGTATCTGGAGCGGCAGTGACGAGGATGGGCAAGGCCAGCCCGCGGCAAGGGGTAGAGGCGTCCCAGCTCGTTCACCCAGTCAGCGCTGTCGCCATCTTGCGCGCCCCTTTAGGAGGAAAACAGCTCCCGTTTTCTCTGGATCCGGGTTTGTTAGTTGGTATCGATCGGGTTCTGTGGGTGCCCCGGCGTTTCAATGTGCAGGCGATTGCTTTTAATATGAGGATAGTCCGGAGATGAAGCGGATTGGTGTCGGATTTCCTCCCGAGCCGCAAGAGCCTCACATAAGTGCGGCCATCTTGCTTGGCGCCCTCTAGCGCCCCCCTCGAAAAAGTAATCTTATTTGAATTAAATACAGACAATGGTTTCTGGAGGGTCACCTTCCCTGGGCATGCAGTTAAGAGGCATCCAAAATGCTGTTAATCTATGAAAGCATTTGCATGTCCTCAGACGGCATTGATTGAAGGGCTTGTGCATCAAAATGTGCTGCATAATTACGATCCCGCAAAGTCATAGGCCATTTCACCAGAGTAAACAAACAAAAAAGGGCATTAAACTGTCATCTGATGACCTTGGAAGTGGAAAATGATTCCTTAAGCCTATTGCTGTTGGTCCTGAAGACTGCTATGCGCATCTTAAAGCTGCACTCCTCACTGTGTTGGGAGTCTTGAGAATGTTGTTCACTAAGAAAATCAGCTCACTGCTTCCTTTGAAGTTAGTCCAATGATATAAGAAAAAAGATGGTTACCCTTAACTACAGTTCACCTGCATGGACTTTTTTTTTAAAGACTTTCATGCTTGAATTATTCCCAATTTTTGAGATGGGAGTCACACAGTAACTTTAAAATATCAGTAGGAGTTTTCCCTGTTTGGATGCACAGAGGAAAATATATTCTGCTTTAATTTAGCAGAAGATGTCTGAACAACTAAGCTGTAAATAGTGTCACTTTAGTAGCACAACCACAGTGGAAAATAACTGAACTACTGCCAATGAAAGAACAGTGCATTAAATCTCACTCATCCTCAGAGGCCCCAACACTTAATCGTGAGTGTGGAAGTACACAAAGGGAAATGAGCAGTGGTGGGATGCAGGAGAACTGTAGTTACAGGTAAGTAACTTATTTCTTCTGCAGCATTGGATCTTTCAGATTCACATGCTTGAATCAGAACAGACACACAATAGTGCTGGAAACAATTACGGATGGAGAGCTTAATTAAAGCATTCTATCCATCACTTTTTTGTATACTTTAGTGTGTCTGTTCTGATGCAAATCTTTACGAAAAGGTGATTGGTGGCATGCTTTATTCAAACACTCCATCCATCAATTTTTGTATATTTTAGTCTGTCGCCCTAAGTGTGATGGGTGTGCATGGGACCCAGTGGCACACTGTGTCACTATAACCAAGCTAAACCTGGCTTATGAGCCCTAACTAGGGCGAAACCAGTCCTGGTTTGCTTGAGTTCCGGTTCAGGGAGGACCTGCCTTGGCAGTGCGAGCTGGACTGTTTCCATTACAGCAGGGTCAAGACCAGAAAAAGCGTTAATGAAGGTAGGTAACTTGTTCTTCTGATGGATACAACTACCTACATATTTACTCATCTTTTGACTAGATTGCTGATGCCAAGTTGTCCCACACCTGGAGGTGAGTGCATGTCTGTTTAAACCAAAAAATCCTGTAAAATAGAAAGTGTGAAATGACTGTCCCTCCTCACTTTGGAATCCAAACAATAATTTTTTGAAAAAGTGTGAAGAGAAGCCCAAGTCACCGCTTTACAAATATCTGCCACAGGGACTCCTCTAGCCAAGGCAGCAAATTTAGCTCTAGTAGAGTGAGCACAAATAGCTTCAGGAGGCTCCTGTGTGCCATTCTGTAGCAGATCTTGATGCAGAGGATAATTCAGCATGGTACTGCCTTTGCTTTCATTTTTCCAATGTACCCCACAAAGAGTTGGTCCTCCAGTCTGATTTCACGTGTCATGTCCACGTAGAAACTATAACAGCTCTTTTGGGGACCAAACATTGAAGTCTTTCCTCCTCCTTGGTTGGATTTGGAGGAGGATAAAATGTGGAAAGTTTAATGGACTGACCCAAATGGAAGAGAGTGACCACTTTTGGCAGGAATGTAGCCCTGGTTCTCAAAACCAACTTGTCAGGAAATAATGTGATGAAAGGAGGTTTTACACTTAATGCTTGAAGCTCACTATCTCGCCTTGAAGATGTGATGACAATAAGAAGAATTGTTTAAAATGTCAACAGTCGCAAAGACAATTGTGAAGGGAATCAAATGGGGAACACATCAGATACGCCAGAACCAAATTAAAAACCCACTGATGCATAATAAAGGGAGTGTGAGAATATTTATTTGTAACCCCCTTAAAATAATCTCAGAACTACAGGATATGTAAATAGGGAAAGTTGATCTAGCAAACAGATTAAAGCCGAAAGGGCTGATAAATAACCCTCAACTGTGACAATTGCACAGCCCTGCTGGGCTAAAGAGAGGGCAAAATGTAAAATATCACAGCTCTTAAAGGGTCTAACGAATCATCATCACACCATTTAAAAATGTAGTTTATCAGCCAGCATAAACTGATTTGTTGAAGTGTCTGCTGGATGATAAAATAACATCCACCACTTCAGGGGGAAGTAAAAAGGAACTCAGGTTGCCCCATTCAAACTCCAGGCATGTAGATGCGGGCTGTGGAGGTGAGGCTATAGAACCTACCCCTGCAACTGCGAGAGGAGGTCTGTCCTGTGAGGGAGACGGAATGGAGGGCACAGGGAGAAGCGTATTAGGCCGGCATACCACACCCTTCTTGGCCAGTCCGGGGCAATCAAGATTACTTGGGCCCGGTTGAGGCGAATCTTCGTTAGCACTTGAGGAATTAAGGGTATGGGAGGAAACATGTAAAGCAGATGTGAAGTCCGGCTCAACTGAAGCGTGCCCCCAATGCTCCCAGCATAGGATACTGGAGGCTGTAGAACGACGGGCAGTGCACGTTCTCTCAAGGGGCAAAGAGGTCTAACTGAGGAGTCCCCCATAGACAGAAGATGTAAAGTACCACTTCTGGATGGAGACGCCACCCATGATTGGCTAAATGATGTGAATTGAGACTGTCCATTGAGTACTCTGAGCAGGTGATTTGCTATCATACAAATCTGATTATCCGGAGTCCAAGACCAGATTTAAAGAGCTTCTCTGCAGAGAAGAAACAGCCCTACTCTCCCTTGCTTGTTGATGTGGCGTTTAAAGCATTGTGCTTAACACAAAAATCCCTTCACTCTACAAGTTTGAATTATGTGAAGACCACCCTAAATTGGTATGTTCCCAGGAGATCTGCAAAACAGTATAAGTTAGCGGTTCCACGCTGCAAGAAAGCGTGGTGGGCTGAATGTGTCTTTACTGTAGTGGCTGCTAAGCTGTGAAATTCTCTTCCTGAAGTTATCAGGAGTCAGAGCTCTCGTTTGAGCTTTCAGAAGCAAATTAAAACCTGTTTGTTTGCGGAATTGATTGGTAGTGACTGTGTAGGTGATTTACCTGTTGTTATGAGCCATTGTTCTGTCTGTCACTCTTCATGTATAGTGCTTTGATACAGTTTAGTCTAATGCGCTTTAGAAATGTCACAAATAAAAAGTACCACATCGTGATAATGTTGTCCGTCAAGACCTTGACCGACTGACCGCAAGGGAAGGGAGAGAGGCCTTGAGAGCCATTGTCCACAATTCTTACACATTGCTATGAAACAACTGTTCTTCTGGAGACCAAAGAGTCCTTATATCCAGCTCCCTCGGATGAACTCCCCAACCAAGGGTGGAGGCATCCGTAATGGCTGTGGTCACCGTGTGAAAAGGTTTCCCTTGAGAAATGTTGTAGGTCACACTCCACCATTGTAGATCCACTGCAGTGTCTCTGGAGAGGTTGATACAGGCCTATGGATCTCCATTGTGCTGAAACTATTGCCTGCAGAAGCACCACTAGAGGGCCCTCATGTGCCCGTGTGCATGGTAGACAGTAAAATGCAGGAGGCTAGCAGACCGAGCATGCGTAGAACCTTTAGGACAGGAACTTTCGCTCTATCTTGAAATATCAGAATCATAGCCTGAGTGTTGTGAATCCTCTGTCAAGGAGGGAAGGCTCAATTCACAGTTGTGTCCAGTACTGCCCCTATAAATAGCGCGCACTAAGAGGGAACCAGGTGAGATCTGAGCTTGTTGATTTAAAAGCCCAGGTCCAACATTAGCTCAGATGTTACCTGCAAGCTATACAACACCAACTCCGGAGATCTGACTTTGATGAGTCTATTGTCCAAGTAAGGAAATACTGGTATTCCTGACCTTTTGAGATGGGCTGCAACCTTCACCTTTGTGAAGACTTGAGGAGCTAAACAGGAGGACCGCAAACTGATAGTGTTGGGATTCCACTGTGAAGCAAAGATACTTCCCATGCAACTGCAGAATGGAGACCTGGAAGTGGGCATCTTGCAAGGCAATTTAAATTATCCAGTCTTCTATTTCCAGTGCAAGACCAATCTGAGCTAGGGCCAGCATCTTGAACTTTTCCTGCTTGAGAAACCAGTTCAAAAACCTGAGGTCTAGGATCAGTCATCAACCGTCCTTCTTGGGAATCAGGAAATTCCGAAAGTAGCAGCCACAACCTCGTTCTGCTCTGGAACCAACTCAACTGCTCCCTTTTGGAGTATGGATTGAACCTCCTGTTGGAGGAGCTGAAGATGGTCTACAGAAAGAGAATGTGGTTGGGGAGGAAAGGGTGGAAGAAGTTTTTGAAAAGGTAGGGCATATCCCTATTCCAACTATACTTAGCACCCAAAGGCTTGATGTTATGGCCTTCCAATGAAGGAGAAACTGGGAAACCCAGCCTCCCACCAGTAAAGAACACTAAGATATTAAAACTAGGGCTGGTTTCCTGTGTTGTTAGCAGGGGATGAAGAGGACGAAGTGGATGTCTACCCCTACCATGCCCTCTGTAGCTCTTATAGAAGAGGTTAGATGACTGCTGTTGTTGCTTCCTACTATACTGTTGGCACCCACGAAATGAAAAGCCTCTCAAGGAGCATCAAAATCTTCTGAACTGTCTATAGCTCCTTGACTGAGACTGAAGGTCCAAGGAACGAGCAGTGGCTTTACTGTCTATGGGTATGTTCCAAAGCAAAATCTGTTTTAGCTCCAAACAGGTGAGAGTAATCAAAGGGTAAATCCATAAGGGTGTTCAGAACATCTTGCGAAAATCCAGAACCCCTCAGCCATGCGTGTCTTCAGGCAGAAATCAAAGTGCCATTGCCCATGCCACAGAATCAGCCATATTTAGATCCCAACTGTATAACCTAGTGGGCTGCAGCCTGTCCATCAGTCGACAGATCTGTAAAATTACTTTATATCCTCAGGCAATTTAGGAATATCAGCTTGTACTAAATCCAGAAGTGCCTGAACGTACCTCCCCAGTAGGCAGGTAGCATTGGTAGATTTAAGAGCCATGCTTCCAGACGAGAAGATATTTTTAGCTGACTGCTCAATTTTCTTGGACTCCCCGTACGCAGGAGAGGTGAGGAATTAACCTGGGGTCAGCTTTGACCAGCATGAGGCTTGGACAACCAGACTCTCTGGTGTAGGATGCGATGATAAAAAGAGAAGATCCCCAGGAGCCGGTTTATATTGTCTGGCTATTGACTGCTAAATTTTCAAAATAGGCTTAGTCACAACCTCATTGAAAGGAAGTAAAGCATCAGAGGATATTGCAGAATAATCGAGCACCTCAGTCAGAATATTAGATTTTACTCTGTAGTAGGGAGCGGAGGATGTAACATTTCAGCAGCTTTTGAGTGATAAGACATAATTTCTGGACGTGGAATACCCTTTGGAGAAAGCAATTCCCACTCTTGGGAAGTGTTCCAACCATTCGCATCTTTCAACCCTTCAAAGTCTGGATCCCCTGAAGGTTCGTCAGAAGTATCTCCTTCTTCCTGGGAATCTTGCTCCCCAAAGAAGACCTCATCCTCCTCAACCAATCTTTGAGCATCTCTCTTGGACCTGTGTTTCGGTACCAAAGAGAAAGGATCCGTAGTATGAAGTCTTGAAGGTTGAAGTGCCAATGTAGCCTACACTGGCGTCGGTGATGTTAACAATGGTACTGGAGTCAAAGCATGAGATGTCGGTATAAAGGAAGGCGACGCAGTCTGCCACGATTGCAGCGCCAGTGAACCTTCTGAAGGAGGAATCATCTACAGAGGTGTCCTCAATCGAAGGCGTTACCGGTTGTTTCATTATAATGAAAACTGCACTCTTCAAAGGAAGAAAACGTTGGAAAATGACAATTCCCTAACAGAGTTTGAAAAGACCGTTACATATCAAAGGCATGGAAAAAAAGGGAACTGAAAACAGCACGCCGGCGGGGCGCGTTATGGCTCCGGTGCCGCATGGGAGTGGTACTGAAGCCAGCACCCTCTAATGGCGTGGGAGAGGGATCAAAAAGTTTCTGTTGCAAGCTGGCGCGTGCGATATGCAACAGGTGAGGAACCGACAGGTAGATATATCCATCCAAAAGAGGACTACATAAAACTGACACAGCAGCTGGTATCTAGGCAGGACTTGGGATGCACTATAGGCTGCAATAAGGGGGAGGTTATAGCGGAATTTGCTGAGGTCCATTAGACAGACAGCAAGGGCCAAAATCATGGGTGAGGTGAAGGAGGAGGAAGACAAAAACAGGAAGCATGGCTTATCACAAGTTTGTTTCAATATCAAGGAGCTGCAAGGTCAGATGAGCATGCCACTGCATTAATGAACAAGTTACTTACCATTGGTAACATTCTTTTTAGCAGAGACTATCTAACCGCAGATTCCTCACCTTTTGAATATTCACCAGGCGTCGGACTGGATGCAGAAACTTTTCAGCAGTACCTCAGCGCGCTGGAAGGTGGCGCATTGTGGCTCCGCACTGACACCGTTCTGCTCTGGGAATGACGTGTGGACCTATATAGGGGACACTGTATGCTAACGTCAGTTGCATCTGAGACTGTCCGTGCCCCTAGACACAGAACCCCAAACGTAAGTTGGTAGACAGTGTGCAGATACCTAGACTTGGGATCTTATTAATGGGAAGAGTCCAATCACATAACAGGGAGGACGGGAGTCATCTGTCGCTAGATAATCTCTACCAGAAAGTGCGTTTCCGAAGGTAAATAAGAAAACCAGTTACTTACCTGTAACTGCAGTTCTCCAGTATTGGAAACTTTCATAGATTCACATGCTTGAATCATTCCCTGTCGCCGAGATGGGAGTCCCCGGTATATCAAAAAAAACAATGCTTAAATCAATACAAAGCAGAAAAAAGGCTTAGGCCCATTTCAGTTTTGTAACCCATAACGCTTGTTTTGTAAAAGAGACCCTAAATCATCCTTGAACCAATCAGGACCCTTCACAACACTCCTGAGAGAACCTTAGACCTCCAGATTTGCTGAGCACTTGTGACCAAGATAACCTTGTGCAAAAATCCAAAGGTGAGCCTCTCAGGGGAGGAGGGCGGGTCGCATGTGAAACTATGAAAGTTTCCAATACTGGAGAACTACAGTTACAGGTAAGTAACTTGTTTTCTTACTCCAGTATTGGAACTTTCATAGATTCACATGCTTGAATCAGAGTAGCTAGCAGTACGTAGCACATTTTATTCTACATGAACATATGTAAGAGTGTGCTTTAAATTGTCCATTTGTAAGGAGGAACAGTTTTACCTGAGAAAACCATCGAAGCCCCAACCGTTAAATATTCCATGCTTAACCTCTATAATTGAAAACATCACAGAGAATAAACATTATTTTGGAAACCACTACATTATAAATCCCTACCCAAAGAGAAATGCATTTATAATAAAATGTGCATATTTTAACAGTAAAAAAGGAAGGAGGGATGAAAGAGCTCACCGTCACTGGGAAAGGTTTCTCAGCACTGCCACCACTGCCACATCCTTGTCAGCGGCTGCATCCAGGCAGTAATGCCTGGTGAAGGTGTGTGTACTCTTCCAGGTAGCAGCCTTACATATATCCTGGATAGGTACTCCAGCAAACAACTCAGTAGATGTGGATACTGCTCTCGTTGAATGAGCACAAACCCGGGCTCCCAAAGGCTTCACTGCAGCCTGGTGGCAATATTGGATTGCACTTGAGATCCACTGAGCAATTCCTCTTTTGGAAAGAGGATAGCCCTTTCTGGGTGCACTGAAGGATACAAAGAGCTGTGACTATTTGCGAAAAGCCTTAGTTCTTTGTAGATAAAATTTCAGACAACGCTGGATATCCAGCGAATGGAGAGTCCTCTCCGCTGCAGTAGTCGGTTGAGGAAAGAACCTCTTTATGATTCAAGTGAAAGTCTGATGGTACTTTGGGTATAAACTTTGGATTAGTTCGAAGGACTATCCGATCCTCTTTGAACTGTAAAAAAGGTTCCTGTATGGTCAGGGCTTGAATCTCGCCAACTCTCCTAGCCGATGTGAGCGCCAGGAGAAGAGCCACCTTCCAGGACAAGAATTTAAGGTCCGCCATGTGAATGGGTTCAAAGGGATGTTTCATGAGTTGCGATAACACTATATTCAGCTGCCAGAGAGGTGGCAGAGGCTTAACTGGGGGAAAGGTACGAAATAATCCTTTCACGAACTGTTTTATGATTCTTTCCGACTAGAACGATGGTCCTGATGAGGTCCTTCTATAACGGGATATAGCGGCTAGATAAACTTTTATTGACGCATGTGCTAATCTAGATTTCACCAAAAGTAGAATGTAAGGAAGAATCTCATGTGAAGCAGATGTTAGAGGATGAATATTAGACTCCTGGCACCATAAACAGAATCTTCTCCATTTCATCCTGTACGTCTTATTCGTACTCTGGCATTTGAGAGAATATTCCTGCATTCAGATGGTAGTTTTAGATGTTGAAAATCACAGTGTTCAGGAGCCATGCTGCTAAACGTAGTGACTTGGGGTCTGGATGAAGCACTTGTCCCTGCGACATCGTCAAGAGAGATGGAATGAGCTGAAGGAGAATCGGTTGAGTTTCCGATAGAAGGAGAAGCTCCGTGAACCAGTGTTGTCTGGGCCACCATGGGGCTATCAGGATCATTCTGCACGGCTCTCTCTTGATCTTCGTGAGAAGACGTGGTAGTAGGGGAATCGGTGGAAAGGCGTAGGCAAAGACGCCTGATCATGCCATCAAAAACTTATTCCCCCAGGATCCCTGTTGGTGACACCAACTTGCAAAGAAGCGGCATTTCTTGTTCTGAGCTGTCGCAAAGAGGTCCACTATTGGTTTGCCCCACTTTAGAAAGATACTGTCTAGGGTTTCCCGATTGATCTCGCACTCGTGGCAGGTTGACTTAAGTCTGCTTAATGTGTCTGCCTTGACATTTTGATCCCCCGGAAGGTGTTCTGCTTTTAGCGAGATTCCATTCTTAACTACCCATTTCCAGATCCTCTGGGCCTCCTGGGATAGGGGGAGAGATCTTGTTCTGCCTTGCTGGTTGAGATAATGCATTGCTGTTGTGTTGTCGGTCCTGATCAGCACAGCCGAGTTCTTTATCCTCGGCAGAAAAGCCTGCAATGCTAATCTCACTGCCCTGAGTTCCAATAGATTGATGTGAAGTTGTTGGTCTTGACTCTGCCAATGTCCACTGACCTGGAGGTCTTGAAAGAAGGCCCCCCAACCTTCCAGGGACGCGTCAGTGGTGATGACCTGTGGAGCCGGCATGGAGAGAAAAGAAAGGCCAACTGAGATATTTTGACGTTGGGTCCACCAAGACACGGCCTGTATCATACCTGGCGTGATTGTGATGACTCCTCAAAGGATCCCACAGCTTGATGCCATTGCCGATCCAGTTCTTCCTGTAATGGACGCATCCTTAACCAGCAGAACGGGACTAGAGGGATGCATGAAGACATTGTCCCCAGGAGTGACTTGTAGCGGCGTACTGAAAGTGACTTTCTTCTTGCGAATGCTTGGGACAGAGAGATTAGCTTCCGCTGTCTCTCGAGAGAAGGAAACGCCCTGTTTATTGTGGTGTCCAGAATTGCCCCTAAGAACGTAATGCTCTTGGAAGGATGGAGAGAAGATTTCTCCTTGTTCAGAGTCAGGCCTAATTCGGCAAACTGCCTTGTGCATGCCACCGTGGACGACAGAGCAGCTGCGTGTGAAGGTGCTTTGATCAACCAGTCGTCCAGGTAAGGGAATACCTGATGCCTTTGTTTCCTCAGAACAGCTGCCACTGGAGCCAGACATTTTGTGAAAATTCTTGGGGCTGACTTGAGGCCAAACGGCAGCACCTTGAACTGGTAATGGCTTCCGGCTAAGACAAATCGAAGGTACTGCCTGTGGGAGGGATGGATGGGGATGTGAAAATATGCATCTTGTAAGTCTAAGGTGGTCATATGATCCCCTGGGTTTAGGAGTAGCAGAATGTCCTGAAGGAAAACCATACGGAAGGACTGTTTTTTTAGATAAGTATTTAGAGCTCTCAGATCCAGGATAAGACGCCATTGACGAAAGTTCTTGCAAACCAGAAAGAAACGGGAATAAAATCCCTTCCCCCTCTGGGAGTTTGGCACCGGTTCTATTGTTCCCTTTCGGAGCATTGTGTGAGTCTCCAAGCGCATGAGATGTAGATGTTTGACTTCCTGGCGTCCTGGAGGAGTACAAGGAGGGATCTGAAGGAACTCCAATGTATGGCCAAATTGTATTAGACTGAGGACCCATCGGTCCGTGGTTATTTTCTGCCACTGGTAAAGATGAAAAGAAATTTGTCCCCCCAGGGAAACTTCTGGAAAGGAGGGAATAAAAATAGCTAGAGCCTGAAGCTAGTCATTGACGTTGTGTGGTGTCTTTTCACTGACAACCTTTTCTTCTTCTGGGGGCAGATTTAGAATGCGCCCCTGACTGTTGCTGTCGTTGAACATACTGCTGATGGTATGGTTGGGAAGATGTAGCGTAAGAGGGGTATCTGTATTGTTGGTATCCTCCTCTGTAGGATGGAAGGCCTGTGAGAAAGTGCCCTCTTTCTGCATGGTTGCCCCCACTTTTTGCTGAATTGCTGATGTGCTTTGACTGAGTGTGCCCTGGGCTCCTGCTAATCAGGTACGCAGGGCCTATGTTCTTTCCATAAAACTGCATTGAAGCCTAAACCCAATTGGCATCTCTAGCCACAGGTCAGCCCGTGGTAAATGGTACCACAGGTACCCAGGGCACTGTGACCAGAGACGGCCTCTAAGGGCTGCAGCACTTATTGTGCCACCCTTAGAGGTCCTGTACCATGACACACACACTGCCTTTGCAGGCTGCGTGGTTTGGTGCAGAACAAAGTGAAGAGTCAACATGGCACACATCCCTGTGTGCCATGCCTACAACCCACTGCCCTGGCATAGATCAGTCACCCCTCTAGCTGGGTGCACTATACCAGTGGTGAGGGTACAGGGGCATGAGCCCTGTACCCCTACAGTGTCCATTCTTAGGCATTGTAAGTGCAGTGCTGCCATTAAGAGTATATGGTGCTGGGAGTTTGTCATTAAGAACCCCACAGCACCATAATGGCTACACTGAAAACTGAGAAGTTTGGTATCAAACTTCTCAGCACATTAAACCCACACTGATGCCAGTGTGGGATTTAATGAAAAATGCACACAGAGGGCATCTTAGAGATGTCCCCTGAAAACTAACCCACCACTAGTGTCTAGGCTGAGAAGCTGCTTTCAGCTGCCACCACCAGACATGTTTCTGGACCCCTGGGTCGAGAGCCTGCTGCTCTCTGGGGCCTGAAACAATGCACATCCTGGGACGAGGTGCCAAGCCTCCTCCCCCAGGATGGGCAGGGTTCATGAAGGGGAAGCTTCAAAGGCTTGCCGCCTTTGTGAGCTTCCCCAGGCCACTTGCTGCTTTCAGCAACTGGTCCCCACTGGTTCTGAACCCCACTTTGGGCAGGCGAACCAGCGGAAAAAATAAGTGAGGAAGAGAGGTGTGCCCACCTCTGCCAACTCCACCCCTCAGGTGGGGGAGTGTCGTGAATGTCAGTAGCACCAGATAGTATGCAGCCACTAACCTCGGAAGATCGTCAGCAGGAACGATGATAGGCAGAAAGGCCCCCCTAATCCCCTGGGTGCAACCCCACACAGAGTGGTGAAACACTACTATGCGCAAATGCACCCCGGGGAAAAGGGAAGTGGATAAAATAAAAAACAATGCAGGTTAGAAGGCTCCTCCTAGTCTTGCTTCCGTTTTCGGAATTACAACATTCTACATAGAAGCGTAGGAGTCCCCTTGGAAGGTAACTGTATACAGAAATGAGACAAGGAGCCGGGGGTTAAGAAATGACATAGAAGGTACAATCATACTAAGATAAAGAAAGATAAACTCTCCCTACTCACACGCTCAACACTGCAGTACTTCAGATTGGTAACAGAGGTAAATCGGTAAAAGGATACTACAGGTAACCCCAATCCTCTCTCTTAGGGGTAGATACGAGGTAGCACTGGTGTAGATAAGTCAATGGAGCCAGCACCAACAGAAACACAAAATGCTTTTCCTATGCAGCATTCGTGGTCGCAAAGGAGAACAAAAATCAGCAAGGGTAAATCACAAAACAAGTCAAAGAAAACGGGCTCCAAGAGAGCGCTTCTACGCGCACCTAAATACCTGACATAGTTGCGCGCTGAAAGGAGTCTTGGTCATATGATAAGGAAATGCGCTTTCCCAGTTACTTTCACTGGAAAGGCCCCGTGGACCCTCGCAGCATGGTGGCAGGCTGAGAGCACACACAGAGTCTCTGCAATCCCGCGGGGAAATACCTTCCGCTTGCCAGAGTTCAGGAACACAAGATCACTCGGCGGTGGCAGGCTGAAAGCACACACAGTCTCGGCAATCCAGCGGGGAAATACCTTCCGCTTGCCGAAATGCCCGAAGCGTTCAGAAAGTTTGTCAAGCCCCGATCTTGTACAGAGGAGGGGCTTTGTAGTGTCCGTTTGGGCCGCAATGCCGGATTCTACTTCCGGTGTGACGAGCATAAGGCTTCTGGGAGTTGTAGTGCCTTGTGTTCCGCTCGCCCCCTAGTGGACCCTTATGCAGTGCACTTTCATACCCATTCATTCTGTGGATGGGAAAGGAAGGGAAAATCGTGCCTAATACTCTATGCCCTTGTAGATGGCCCGTGATCGCTACAGAACCCCCCCTTAAGGATCGACGTCTCGGCGGTCGACCTGGCTTACCGGGATACTTCGCATGAAAGCGTTCTAACAAGTGAGGGCAGTGTAGGTTGTTGGAGGGTTCCCAGGTTCTGTCCTCCACCCCATACCCCTTCCAGTCCACTAGGTACTGCACTCGGCCTCTGATCATTCGGGAGTCTAGAATTTCCCTGACTTCGTACTCTTCCTGCCCTTCTATTTCAAGGGGAACGGGTCTAGATGGCAATCTCATATTCACGGGGCACGGCTGGAGCAGTGACACGTGAAACACAGGATGTATGTGCCAAGAGTGGGGTATGGATAGACGAACTGCCACAGGGTTGATGATCTCATCAATTCCGTAAGGGCCTATGTATCTGGGAGCCAATTTGCCTACCCCTTTTAAATGCAAGTTTTTTGTGGACAACCATACTTGATCTCCCACCTGATATACGGGTTCTAGATCCCTCTTTGTATCAGCGTAACATTTTTGTGTCGTTTGGGATAGGGCTAACTGGTGCTTAGCATCAATGAGTATTGCTCTCAAATGGGCATGGTGTTCCTGTATGGTGGGGTGTTTGGACACAACGGGCCAATCGAAGGGGAGCATGTTCGGATGTAAACCATAGAGACAAAAGAAGGGTGAACATCCCAACGTGGAGTGTTTAGCGTTGTTATATGCGAATTCTGCCATCCAAATTAGGGAATACCAGTCGGAGGTGTTTTGAAGAGTGAAACATCTGAAGTATTGTTCCAAGGTTTGATTGAGCCTTTCTGTTTTTCCATCGGTCTGAGGATGGTAACTGGTGGACAGACGGGCCTCTATGTTCATAGTCTTGCAAAGCTCTCTCCAAAAACGTGAAGTGAACTGTGTTCCCCGGTCTGTGATAAGGATTCTCGGTATTCCATGTGCTCTTACCACATGCTGTAGGAAAACCAATGCTAGTTCGGAAGAGGTGGGCAGTCTCTTTAGCGGAATGAAGTGTCCCATTTTTGTCAAATGGTCGATAAGTACTAGGATGGTGGTATAACCTTCACAAGGAGGCATTTCAACGATAAAATCCATAGACACCGTGTGCCACGGGAAAGGAGGTATGGGTATAGGTCGTAGGAAACCCACGGGCTTAAATGGCTGGTTTTTCCTTGGGCACAAACGGCGCAGTTTTTTAGGTATTCTTTAGTGTCCTTTCTTAGTGTGGGCCACCAAAAGGATCTCTCAAGACTGGCGATGGTTTTGTATTCCCCTAGATGTCCTCCTTACGTAGAGTCATGAGCCCAGGCTAACACCTGTAACTGTAGTGCTGTCTGTGGTACGTACAAAGCATGGTAATGGTATAGCAGGTCCCCGGTGGCACGCCTATGGTCAGGGTCTTCTTGTATCCATGTGTGCCTATCTATGTTAGCTAGAGACACCTTAACGTCCTCGAGAAAATCCTGAGATGTGATGAAGGCGAGGGTCTTTTCCGGAAAGGCAGAAGCAGGGAGGATAGCAGGAGGTTCCATCAATTCATCCTTGAGATGTTGTGTGGGTTCCTCCCGTTGGGTTAATGCGTCTGCCTTACCGTTCTGTGGTCCGGGTCTGTATTTAATGACAAAATCATAGTCGGAAAAAAACAGGGACCATCGCAGCTGGCGTGGAGTTAACGCTCTAGCAGTTTTTAGGAACAGGAGGTTCCGATGGTCAGTGTATATTTCGACAGTGTGATGCGTCCCAAGGAGGTAATGTCTCCACTCCTCACACGCTCGTTTAATTGCCAGCAGCTCTTTATCGGAGATAGAATAGTTTACCTCACAAGGGGTAAGTTTCTTGGAATAGAATGCAACCGGATGCAGTTGTCCTGTGTCCGGGTGTCGTTGAGACAACACTCCTCCTAATGCGTACTGCGATGCATCCGTTTCTACCACAAACGGTAAGCAGGGGTCAGGATGACGCAAAATGGGAGCCTGGGTAAATCGTTCCTTCAATGCTTCAAATGCTTGGTCTGCTTCTCTACTCCACACAAACAGGACGTTTTTCCGTAGCAGACTGGATATGGGGTGTATTATTTTGGAAAAGTCTTTGATGAAACGTCTATAATAGTTAGCAAACCCCAGGAAGCTTTGTACGGTTTTCACATGATGGGGTGCCTTCCATTGTGTTATTGCTTCCACCTTACTTATGTCCATTTGGAAGCCTCGAGCGTTGATGACATATCCCAAAAAAGCGACTTCCTCAACATGGAACAGGCATTTTTCCAATTTGGCGAACAATGAGTGCATCTGAAGTCGGTCCAATACTGTTTTCACATGAAGAATATGTTCTTGAAGGTTGGCTGAATATACAAGAATATCGTCGATGTAGACGATACAAATAGATTCCAGAAGCCCTCGTAGTACTTCATCCATAAAGTATTGGAATGCCGCAAGGGGCGTTGCACAACCCGAAAGGCATCACCTGGTACTCAGAGCCCGAATTTGGTTCTGAAGGCCGTTTTCCACTCGTCTCCTGTCTTGACTCGTACCAGGTGATAGGCGCCTCGTAGGTCTAGCTTGGTGAATACCCATGCACCTTTCAATTGGTCCAGCAACACTAGTATTAGAGGCAAAGGGTATCTGTTTTTTACTGTAACCTTGTTAATCGCTCTGTAGTCGATGCATGT
Organism: Calotriton arnoldi; assembly: GCA_963921515.1. Classification (NCBI taxonomy): domain Eukaryota; kingdom Metazoa; phylum Chordata; class Amphibia; order Caudata; family Salamandridae; genus Calotriton; species Calotriton arnoldi. The sequence continues at coordinate 1,254,312 of CAWUFW010000686.1, read as the reverse complement.
CCTTAGTTCATCACAATCCTTCTTCGAGATAAAAAAAGTGGAGAAGAAGCTGGTGAGGTTGAGTGTCGGATAAAGCCAGAAGCAAGGTTCTCGTCTAAGTAGGATTTAAGATATTGTGTCTCTGGTTCTGTGAGGGCATATACCCTGCTACAGGGGATGTCGGCTCCTGGAATAAGATCAATACGACAGTCGTAGGGTCTATGGGGTGGTAACTGGGTTGCTTTGTGTTTGTCAAAGACCGCCTGATAGTTGCCATATTCCTCCGGTAGTATGGTTGAGCAGCAGTACCCAACTTCTCCGCATCCCGTGGCTAGTAGTTCCGCCTGAGTTCCTGTTGTGTCTTCCTTGATCAGGGACTGTTTGGTACAGTGCTCTTTACAAAATGTGGACGTCAAGGATACAGTACGTTCTGCCCACCGTATAACAGGGTCATGCAGGGTCAACCAGGGCATACCTAAGATAAGGCGAAAGTGGGGAGCATCGATGAGGTCAAATTGTATGAGTTTGTAATGGTTCTTACCAAAACGCATGGATAGAGGAACTGTGTGGTATACAACGGGTCCAGAAGTCAGTGATTTCCCATCTACTGCTTTCACGATTTCGGGGTTTTTCTTTCTTTCATATGGAACTCCAATGTTCCAAGCGTATTGCTGGTCTATGAAGTTCCCGGTGGCTCCGGAATCCAGCAAAGCGGACACACTTAGAGGATGGTCTGTGGTAACCCATAAGGTAACACTCACGTTCAAGTGTGCCACGGATGGTTGAATGGTGTTGGCTAGAATTGAAGGGATCTTATCTGGTCCTGAACCCAAGGCGGAGATCCCGTCCGTGCTTGGGCTCCTCAGTTTTCCGTCCCCTGTTGCGCTGTTGCTTGTGTCCTAGCAGTAATACCTCGTTCAGGACCTTTAGCCCGGGCTCGGCACTCCCTGATGAAATGCCCGCTTTTCCCACAATATAGACAGTTTTTTTGCTGTCGCCTTTTTTCTCTCTCCTCCATGGTAAGCGGGCCTCGGATTCCGCCGATTTGCATGGGTTCAGACCCATCCGACGTCTTGGTGCGTTCTTCGAGGGGTGGTCGTGGTCTGGGAATGAAGAAACGCGGTTCTCCGCGGCTTCTGTCCCCTTTTCTTTCTTGTACCCGATGGTCTAATTGAACCGTGAGTTCTATCAATTCCTCACAGGTTTGAGGCAATTGTACTACTTGGGAAAGGACATCCTTCAGTTCACTGCGTAGCCCTTGATAGAAGAGAGTCGTCCGTTTCTCTTGTGGCCAGTCTGTTTCTACCAGGAGACGGTTGAAGGTAGTGATGTAGGTTAGTAAGTCCTGTGATCCTTGTCGAAGGGTGATCAGTTCCCGGTCCAGAGACATCATGTGGGTTTTTCTATCGAATAATTTCCGCATCTCTGCACAGAAGTCCTTAAAGTTGTGTAGTACTGGATCATTACGCTCCATCAATGGAATAGTCCAGCTAGCAGCGTTCCCCCCAATATATGACATCATAAAGGACGTCTTAGATGCGTCGTCTTGGAAAATTGCGGGTTTACAGAGGAAGTGGAGTCTGCTTTGATTGAGGAATGGTTCGAATTTCTTCGGATCCCCGTAGAAGCGTTCCGGAGGTGCCAAAGGAATACCAGGGTTCTGTATTACATGGGAAGGAGGGGTTGCTGCTGGGACGGAAAAGAAACCTGTGCCCTGTGAACCTCCCTCTGGGAATGATGCAGGTGGGGGAAGAGTCCACTCTTTAATATACTGAGCCCTTTCCAGAAGTATAGGTTTTGCCGCTTCTTGAGATGCCTGCTACCTCTCTACGTAATGTTCCCATCTCGTTTCTTAACTCTTGGGTTTCCTGACGTGAGGTATGTACTTCCTGCTGGAGAGCCGAAAAACCCTCCAACAGCGAGGCCAAAACCGCATTAGTATCCATCGCTCAGGCTGACAATAGTCGTGGGCTTGACAATCTGTCGTGAATGTCAGTAGCACCAGATAGTATGCAGCCACTAACCTCGGAAGTTCGTCAGCAGGAACGATGATAGGCAGAAAGGCCCCCTACTCCCCTGGGTGCAACCCCACACAGAGTGGTGAAACACTACTATGCGCAAATGCACCCCGGGAAAAGGGAAGTGGATAAAATAAAAAACAATGCAGGTTAGAAGGCTCCTCCTAGTCTTGCTTCCGTTTTGGAATTACAACATTCCACATAGAAGCGTAGGAGTCCCTTGGAAGGTAACTGTATACAGAAATGAGACAAGGAGCCGGGGTTAAGAAATGACATAGAAGGTACAATCATACTAAGATAAAGAAAGATAAACTCTCCCTACTCACACGCTCAACACTGCAGTACTTCAGATTGGTAACAGAGAGGTAAATCGGTAAAAAGGATACTACAGGTAACCCCAATCCTCTCTCTTAGGGGTAGATACGAGGTAGCACTGGTGTAGATACGTCAATGGAGCCAGCACCAACAGAAACACAAAATGCTTTTCCTATGCAGCATTCGTGGTCGCAAAGGAGAACAAAAATCAGAAAGGGTAAATCACAAAACAAGTCAAAGAAAACGGGCTCCAAGAGAGCGCTTCTATGCGCACCTAAATACCTGACACAGTTGCGCGCTGAAAGGCGTCTTGGTCATATGATAAGGAAATGCGCTTTCCCAGTTACTTTCACTGGAACGGCCCCGTGGACCCTCGCAGCATGGTGGCAGGCTGAGAGCACACACAGAGTCTCTGCAATCCTGCGGGGAAATACCTTCCGCTTGCCAGAGTTCAGGAACACAAGATCACTCGGCGGTGGCAGGCTGAAAGCACACACAGAGTCTCGGCAATCCAGCGGGGAAATACCTTCTGCTTGCCGAAATGCCTGAAGCGTTCAGAAAGTTTGTCAAGCCCCGATCTTGTACAGAGGAGGGGCTTTGTAGTGTCCGTTTGGGCCGCAATGCCGGATTCTACTTCCGGTGTGACGAGCATAAGGCTTCTGGGAGTTGTAGTGCCTTATGTTCCGCTCGCCCCCTAGTGGACCCTTATGCAGTGCACTTTCATACCCATTCATTCTGTGGATGGGAAAGGAAGGGAAAATCATGCCTAATACTCTATGCCCTTGTAGATGGCCCGTGATCGCTACAGGGAGGCGAGGTGAAGCACAACTCTCAGTCCCAGCCATTATGCAGATGGGGGGACTCAGCCAACCAGGGACAGGCTCATGCCCCCCTCCCACTGGAGGGTGGCATAATAGGGGGTGTACCCACCCCAGGGAAGGGACCCATTGGTCCCTGCCTTTTACCTACCTGTAACGCCCCTAAATCTATCATTTAGGGGCACCCCTGAACCTTGCTTCTTCAGACAAGAAGAAACTAGAAGAAGAAGAAGGACCGAACAGCAGTGCAGCAGCTAACAAGAGGAAGATGCCCACTGACTTGGCCCCAGCACTACCGGCCTGTCTCCACCTCGAACCTGCTCCTGTGAAATCCCGGTGTGTCCTGCAGCCAGCAACCTCAAAAACCCCGGAGGACCTGCCTGCCTTCACCCACAAAGACTGTCTCCCGTGAACACCGGATTTGTTCATCTGCAACCTCTGGCTCCGGCCGGACACCGCGAATCCGCCCCACTCTGCACCCGCCGTCCACGGCCCGAGCTCGAGTGGGCAAACACCACGAGGAGGTCCCCTCGGCGATCCTAACCCGAGATCCGGTGACCCCTGACCTGCCTCAAGCCTCCAGCCGACACCTGCAGCCTAAATCCAGAAGGTCCCTCCAACCGCAACCAGGAGCTGGTAAGAAGATCCGACCCCAAAAGCCACCCCTGCACCTGACGCCCCACGGCCTTGGGTGGCCAAACCGAGGGTGCCTAGCCAACCCCTAACTTCCCAACTTACCTCTTGAAGTGGTGGTCGCACCCAGAAGACCTTCGTCCCCAAGCCTGCAGTGCCTTTGCAAACCGGAGGTTCCCCATTGCAAACAACAGGGCGCCCGACGTCGAAACAGCGCCCTGTACCCGGCCGCCCTAGTGCCGCTGAGGGTGCACCTAGTGCCGCTGAGGGTGCACCTTTGGTGCTACTTTGTTTCCCCATTTGCCCTGAGCTAAAGTCCAGGAGCTTTCCTCCCACAACCAAGTGGCCTGCTCGCCAGCAGCCACCAACCAGAGGACCCCTATCCCTCATTGGATAGCATTGGGCGTCAGCACTCTGCACCCGGCCGCCCTAGTGCCGCTGAGGGTGTAACAAGAGTGCATCCCTGACCCTGGGGGACCCCTGAGTCTACCCCCAGAAACCTCAACTCCCACTACCAAATACTTAACTTAAAACCGATAACACTATTTTCCTCCATAGGATAACATTGACTGTTTTTCTTGGAAACGTTTCTTAGTGTGGAGTTTGAAAACCTAAAGAAATTCTCTAAAATTGTACTGTTTAACAAAAACAATTTTACTTACCTGTTTGCAGGAAATGTTCCAGAGTAGTATCCAGGTATACTACTCTGTGTAAGAAAAGTAATCTCAAAAGTAACTTACCTGTAGTTTTACTAAAAAGCCCATTCAAAGTATATTTACTGTCTTATGAAAAGCATTGCAATATCAGTAACACTACTGTAATCAAATCAAAGTACATTTACAATTGCAATCCAAACTGTGCTACAACCTGTATATTTACTGCAAAGTACTTATCACTTACCTGTGCCAGGCTTGCTTGGTTCTAGGAAATAAAATAACAAAGAATATTTTTTTATACAAAAACAATTGGTCTGAAGTTCAGTCTTTGAGTGTGTGAATTCATTTGCTGACTGAGTGTGTACAACAAATGCCTAACACTGTCCTCTGATACTGCCTTACTGCTCGACCACACTACCACAAATAGAGTGAGGTGCTATCTAACTTTACCTCTGCCTACCTTTGGGGTTCCACTGCACACTATACCTCACTTTGGTATAGTATATACAGAGCCAGCTTCCTACAAGTCCTCTTCCTCTAGGTCCTCTAAAGGGCACTTTCCGATATTGTAGTGTCCCTAGAGCCTTCGCTGTATCGGTATCCTTCTTGATATCCTGCAGCGCATCGTCTATATGCTTTCCAAATAAAGCTTCTCCATCGAAAGGAAGGTCCAGGATCTTATTTTGACCTCCGGTCTAAATGATGTTGCTCGTAGCCATCCTTGACGGCGCAAAACTGCTGCACCTCCCAGCAATCTGAAGGCTGCAGTTGCAATATCCATCGCACAATCTATTACTTCTGCAGAAGCTCTCTCTCCCTCCTGGAGAATTTTCTTTACCTCTGGTCTACTTTGCTCTGGAAGCTGATCCATATACGGAGCCAGGTCACACCACATTTGTCTGTCATATCTGCCCAATATGGCAAGGGTATTAGCCGCTCTGACCAACCGAGCTGACATTGAGGAGAAACGCTTACCGGCGTTATCTAGGCGTCTGCCTTCTCTATCCGGCGGTGTTGTAATGGGTGGCGATGGATTTTGGGATTTCCGTTGAGCTGCTTGGGAAATAACGGAATCAGGTTTGGGATGGCCCACTAAACAGGCTGGAGCGTCCTCTGGGGCCTTGTACTTCTTTTCCAACCTGGAGAGTACTGGTGTTACTGTCGCTGGTGTTTTCATGACCTTAAGTCCTTTCTCCCATACGCGACGTATTATCGGGATGGCCCTCGCTGACTTCCTATATGGCTCCTTAAAATCATATAAATAACACTCTGTCAGGGTAGCTGGCATAGGTAGGTCATATCTTTTTGCAGCTCTTTCCAGTAAGTTATGAAATCCACCAATTTCCTCTGGTGGGGAGTCAACCGGTACCGGAGAGGGAGAAGAGGGCGGGGGAATGAAGTAGTCATCCCATTCTCTATTAGGATCTGTAATTTCTCCCTCCTCTTGGTCGTCGTCTGTAGTAACCGGATCTTGTTGAGGGATTGGTGGAGGCGATCTCTGTGGGTTCCGCCAGCACAGCTTGACCCCTCATCGGTGTAGATGATATAGAGCGTGGGCGAGGAGCTGCTGATGGCATGTCTTGAGATACAGGAGTAGGTAGAAATCTCTTCGTGTAGTCAGCAAACATGAATTGTAGGTCCGTCCATAAAGAGGACGGCATGCAAACCACTTCCTCCTGATAACTCTGGTGGTATTGTTCCTGAGGAGGGAATTGATATTCGCCATATTCCTCATCAAAGTCGTCCTCCTGACACTTAACATGCAGCTGGGATGGGCTACTCGCATAGCCTTAAGGTCCTTCATCTTCTTCCTCAGAATCCTGCTCTTCTAACAGATGAGATGGCAAAAGAGGCGTAATTTTGCTAGGAGATGTGATTCCAGGTGTAATTCTCCTCTTCCTAGCGCTTTCTGACCTGTCCGGTGTTTTTTCCCTCATCGACGAGATTGCCAACGAGGCCGCCGTCGTCGAAGTTGCAGCCGTCGGCGGTAACTTCGAAACCATAAGCGATGGTCTTGCCGTCGTCGACGACGTGGTTACTGTCGTCGTCATAGTTGTCGATGACCCCGTCGTCTGTGCCGTCGTCGTCGACACCATAAACGTCGTCGATGCCGTCATAGATGATACCGGCGTCGAAATCGGCGTCGACGGTGATAAAATCTTCGTCGACGGTGACTTCATCGACAGAGCTCCCTTCGCCGTGGATGTTGAAGCCTTCTTTGGAAGCAGGCGAATCTCAACCTTCGTCGACGACGACATAGATGGTTTCTTCGTCAATGGTCCCGTCGACGATGATGATTTCGTCGACGTTTTTACTTCAGGAGGCACTGAAGAAGGCTTTTTGAAGGAGTGCCCGACCTGAGGGGGTGTCTTGGGCGGCTCAGAACTCGCCTTTTTAGCGGTTTTATCCCCCAAAGCATGTCCCTTTCTCTCCTCTTCATGTCTCTGAGGAGATTTTGAGGGACTGCGCCCATGAGACCCTTGGCTGGTCTTTTTTATAGTTTTTCCTGGACGCTCCTCAGAAGCATGGGTATGTGGTGATCTTCTTTTATGGGACCTTCTGGATGAGGAAGAGGTTGCCTCATCACCGTCACTAGAAATCACCTACTTTCTGGCCTTTAGCTTCTGAAGCCATATCAAAAGGCGTCCCTCACGGTCCTTTAAGGTCTTGCTAGAAAAGGTACGACATACCTTGCAGTCCTTTGCTTGATGGTCTGGATAGAGGCAAAAAATACAGTCCTCATGAGGGTCATCAGTATAAAGCCTCTTCTTGGAGCAGGTAGCACAGGCGCTAAACAGACCCTTTTTCTCCTTTCCTGACATAATAAAGTCAGAGTGACCACCAACCAGCACTGAAGATGAATCCTGCAGATGAAATCTGAGATGAAAGCTAAGAATACTGTCCAAAATCACTAATTAACAAGAGAAAACGGAGCAGAGCTCAGAGGAGACTCCCTAGCACAACGTGCAGTAGAAAATCTGGAGGTCTAAGGTTCTCTCAGGAGTGTTCTAGAGGGTGAAGGGTCCTGATTGGTTCAAGGATGATTTTTGGTCTTTTTTACAAAACGAGAGTTATGGGTTACAAAACTGAAATGGGCCTAGGCCTTTTTTCTGCTTTGTATTGATTTAAGCATTGCTTTTTTTGATAGACCGGGGACTCCCATCTCGACGACGGGGAATGATTCAAGCATGTGAATCTATGAAAGTTCCAATATTGGAGTAACTTGCTCTTCTAATAGAGACTTCTAGCCGCAGACTCTTCACCTTTTGAATAGATACTAGAGCAATTCCTATTCGGAGGTGCCTGTGAAAGGACTCAGACCAGAAAGCCCTGCAGGACCGAGCCGGCAAAATGCTCCTCCCGACGAACCTAACTGTCCAGGCAATAATGCCTTGTGAATGTATGGAGGGAGGCCGATGTAGCCGCCTGGCAAATGTCTAGAACTGGGACTCTGCATGCCAATGCAGTTGTAGCAGCTTTGGCCCTGGCAGAATGAGCATGCAGTCAAACAAAGAGGGCTGATTTGGCAACTGTAAGTGGGCCGAAAGTTAATCCTTAATTGTGCCCAAAGCAAAGCCTTGCTGGGCAAGAGACAGAATGTCAGATAACTTGGCCTGGAGGGGGTCAATCTGGCTTGTGCCATACCAAGACACAAATTTGTCCCAATGACAGGCGTATACAGTTTTTGTCGAGGGATGCCTGGCTGCCAAGATGACTTAGGCCACCTCTGGGGGAATGTCGAAGGTGTTCAGCTGTCGCTGCTCAATCTCCAAGGATTAAGGTAGAGACTGCGAAGGCCCGGATGCAGAACCCTGCCCTGTTGCTGCAATAGCATGTGCTCCTGGAGGGGCAGCCTTATTGGAGGACATATGCTCAAGCCCAGGAGTTCTGGATACCATACTCTCTCTGTCCAATCTGGAGCCACTACGATGAATGGGCCTGGTCGGTCCTGATCTTCTTCAGAACACGGGACAGGTTAGGTATCACCAGAAAGGCATAAAGGAGTCCCACGTTCCACATGAAGTGGAACACGTCTCCAAGCAAGAGACGTGCTAGAGACTCCAATGCGCGTAAATCTGACATTGCATGTTCTAGGTAGTGGTGAACAGATTGAGCCAAGGTTCTCCCCATTTGTGGAAGAGACCTCATGCCAGGACTTGGCTGAAGACTACAGTCCTCTGATCTCCACCTTTCCAAGGTGGCTGCCCCAATCCAGAAGCGATGCACAAGTTACTAACTTGTGTAACGATATATCTGTAAGAGACAGTAGTTAGTGACAGATTCCTTACCTTAGAATATCCCCAGGCGTCAGGCTGGATCCGGAAAGTTTTTGCGTAGCAGTACCCTTGTGCGTCGCTAGGCGGCGTCGTGCGGCTCCGCGTCCGTCGTCGGCGTCGTGATCGCCGGGATGATGTCGCGGGCAGTACTTAGACGCCGCCCCTGCGCGCTGACGTCAGTTCTGTACACGACTTTCCGCGCCAGGAACGCAGAGCCATGCAAGAAGCTGACATAGGTGTCTGAAAAATACTAGGGCCCTGAAAGGGATGTCCTTAACCCTAGAAATCAGTTCGCAGAACGGGGAGGATGGGTGGGGCGGTAAGGAATCTGTCACTAACTACTGTCTCTTACAGATATATCGTTACATATTGTTAGTAACTTGTGCATCTGAAAGAGACACGTTAGTGACAGATTCTTTACCTTAGAATAGATACCCCAGCAATACCAACCCCGGTGGTGGGTCTGCGAACAAAGATCAGACAAGGAAGTCCCAGAGGACAGAACGGCCAAAGAAGCCGGCCCTCCGGACCTGACTGTCAAGGCAGTAATGCTTTGTAACTGTGTGCAGCGAGGCCCACGTAGCTGCCTGACAGATATCCTGCAGCGGAACACCGCGGCCTAAAGCCGTGGTAGCAGCCGTTGCCCTGGTGGAATGGGCACGCAGCCCAACAGGAGGCTCCTTCTTAGCCAAAGAATAGCAGGCTTTGATACACAAGGTTACCCAGCGGGAGATGGTTCTCTTGTGCACCGGCCGACCTTTTGGCGCCCACGTAGCCAACAAAGAGCTGGTCATCCACCCGGAAGTGTTGTGTGCGGTTGATATAAAAGGAAAGCGCACGTTTTGGGTCCAGACGGTGGAGCCTCTCTTCCTCTCTGGAAGGAGGCGGAAAGAAGGTGGGCAAAGTGATGGTCTGCCCAATGTGGAAGGCAGTAACCACCTTTGGCAAGAAGGACGGACGCGTCCTAAGAACAACCTTGTCTGGATGGACAGACAGAAAGGGAGGTTTGCATGAAAGAGCCTGAAGCTCACTCACCCGCCGAGCGGAGGTGATGGCCACCAGAAAGGCTGTCTTCAGAGTCAGAAGACGAAGAGGACAGTTATGTAGAGGCTCAAAGGGAGCGCACATAAGAAAGGTAAGAGCCAAGTTCAAGTCCCACTGAGGTATCACAAACGGAACAGGAGGGAAGAGGTGTGTAATGCCTTTTAGAAACCTGTTAACAACAGGGGACTTGAAAAGGGAGGGCTGATCAGGAAGCCTGAGGAAGGCCGAGATGGCACAAAGATAGCCCTTGATGGTACCCAGGGCAGAACCCTGTTGGGCCAGGGAAAGAAGGAACAGAAGAACCTCAGAAAGAGGGGCAGAAAGGATTCACAGCCTTTGCTGTGCACCATGCCACAAACCTGTTCCACCTGCAGGCGTATACCACCTTAGTGGAGGGACGCCTGGCTGCCAGAATCACATCACAAACTTCGGGAGGCAAGTCGAAAGGAATCAACTGCCGCCGCTCAATCTCCACGCAAGCAGGTGTAGACTGGACAGGTTCGGGTGGAGGACCGTCCCCTGCTGCTGCGACAGAAGATCCTCCCGAAGAGGCAGACGGATCGGGGATCGACGCTCATACTGAGTAGCTCGGGATACCAAACTCTTCGAGCCCAGTCCGGAGCCACAAGGATGACTTGGGCCCGGTCGCGCCGAATCTTCTTCAACACTCTGGGTAGAAGTGGTATAGGCGGAAAAGCGTACAACAGACCGCAACTCCACTCGCGACGAAAAGCGTCGCCGAGCGAGTGCTGCCTTGGAAATTCCAACGCGCAGAACTGATGACATTGCGCGTTCTCTTCGGTGGCGAATAGATCTAACCAAGGCTCTCCCCACTGTAGAAAGAGTCCTTGCGCCACTTCCGAGTGAAGACGCCAGTCGTGATCCATTATGCACCTGCGGCTGAGTTCGTCCGCCCTGGCGTTCAGGGAACCTGCCAGGTGTTGAACCATCAGGAAAATGCCCTGATGTTCCAGCCATGTCCAGAGGCGCAGAGCCTCCACGACCCCACCCCGCCTTGCTTGTTGCAGTACCACATGGCGGTGGTGTTGTCTGCGAACACCTGCACTACTTTCCCTTTGACAGAGGGAAGGAATGCCTTGAGTGCAAGTCGGATCGCCCGGAGCTCCAGAAGGTTGATATGGAGCCGGGACTCCGCCGGGAGACCAGAGGCCTCTGATCTCCGCCTCTCCCATGTGACCGCCCCATCCCAGAAGGGACGCGTCCGTCACAACTGTGTGCTCTGGCTGGGGAAGGGAGAGGATCTGCCCATGACCCATTGCCGGTCCGAGAGCCACCACTGCAACTGTCTTGCAGTCCCCTCCGAGATCTGAACGTGATCGGACAGATTGCCCTGGTGCTGCGCCCACTGGAACTTCAGGTCCCACTGCAGAGCCCGCATATGCCATCTGGCATGATCGACCAGCAGGATGCAGGAGGCCATGAGGCCCAGCAGCCTCAGGGTCATCCGTACCGAAACCCAGGATAAAGGCTGAAAGATCGGAATCATAGCCTGAATATCCCGGACTCGCCGTTCGGGAGGATAGGCCCGAAACTGCGTTGTGTCCAGAACTGCTCCAATGAAAAGGAGCTGTGGAGAAGGAATCAGATGCGACTTCGGCACATTGATGGAGAACCCAGCGAGTGCAGGAGTTCGGCCGTAGTCTGGAGGTGGGAGACGACTGCCTGGGACGAGCCCGCCTTCAGCAGCCAGTCGTCGAGGTAGGGGAAGACTGGAACCCCTGCCCGGCGTAGAGGAGCTGCGACCACCGCCATCACTTTCGTGAACACCCGAGGGGCACTTGTAAGGCCAAAGGGGAGCACGGTGAACTGAAAATGCGCGAGGCCTACCGTGAACCGAAGGTAACGCCGGTGGGCCGGCAGGACGGGGATGTGAAAATAAGCGTCCTGCAAGTCCAACGCTACCAACCAGTCTCCAGGGTCGAGGGCAGTCAAGACCTGAGCTAGGGTGAGCATCTTGAACTTCTCCTTCCGGAGGAAGTGATTGACGTTCCGGAGGTCCAAGATAGGACGCATGTCCTCCTTGTCCTTTTTGGGCACCAGAAAGTAGTGGGAGTAGCAACCACGTCCTACTTCTGGGGTCGGAACATGCTCGATGGCCCTCTTGGCCAAGAGGGCCGTGACTTCCTTTTGCAGAAGCACCAAGTGATCCCCTGACATGCGGTGGAATTGAGGTGGCATGGCTGGGGGGGTGGTCTCGAAGGGGAGGGAGTAGCCCCTTCGGACAATGTCCAAGACCCACCTGTCCGAGGTGATGGCACGCCAGTGGTGAAGGTGGTGGCGGACCCTGCCCCCTACTGGCGTGCTGTGCACCTGAAAGGAGGGACTAGGAGGGCTTGGAGGCCGCGGACGGGGCGGAGGTGGTGGCCTGACCCGCACGCTGGTTGCTCGAACCGCCACGGCGGTAGCCACGTCCCCGCGAAGACGCTTGCTGCGCGGGCCGGTGGCTGGGCTGCGGACGTGACTGGGCGCCCCTTCCGTGGCCACGAAAGGGGCGAAAAGCAGAGGTTAGCGGAGGGCGCACAACAGAAAGGCCCAGGGACTTGGCAGTAGCCCGTGAGTCCTTAAAACGCTCCAGCGCATGTTCTGCTTTGGAACCTGTGAGAAAGTGCCATCTTTCTTGCATGGTATGCCCCCACTTTTTGCTGAGATGCTGATGTGCTTTGACTGAGTGTGCCCTGGGCTCCTGCCAACCAGGTACCCAGGGCCTGTGTTCCTTCCATAAAACTGCATTGATACCTACACCCAATTGGCATCCCTGGCCACAGGTCAGCCCCTGGTAAATGGTACCATGGGTACCCAGGGCACTGTGACCAGGGAAGGCCCCTAAGGGCTGCAGCACTTGTTGTGCCACCCTTAGGGACCCTGTACCTTTACACACACACACACACTGCCTTTGCAGGCTGCGTGTCTTGGTGCAGAACAAAAGCGAAGAGTCGACATGGCACACATCCCTGTGTGCCATGCCTACAAGCCACTGCCCTGGCCTAGGTCAGCCACCCCTCTAGCTGGGTGCACTATGCCAGTGGTGAGGGCATAGAGGCATGAGCCCTGTGCCCCTACAGTGCCCAAGTCCATTCTTGGGCATTGTAAGTGCAGTGCTGCCACTAAGAGTATATGGTGCTGGGAGTCTGTCATTACGAACTCCACAGCACCATAATGGCCCCACTGAAAACTAAGAAGTTTAGTATCAAACTTCTTGGCCCATTAAACCCCCACTGATGCCAGTGTGGGATTTAATGTAAAACGCACTCAGAGGGCATCTTAGAGATGCCCCTTGAAACCAACCCGACCTCCAGTGTCCGGACTGAGTGGCTGCCCAGGCTGCCACCACCAGACATGTTTCTGACCCCTGGGTCGAGAGCCTCTGCTCTCAGGGGCCTGAAGAATGCGCATCCTGGGGCGGGGTGCCAAAGCCTCCTCCCCAGGATGGGCAGGGGGAGCTTCAAAGGCCTGCCGCCTTTTGAGCTTCCCCAGACCACTTGCTGCTTCCAGCAAACTGGTCCCCACTGGTTCTACCCCCACTTCTGGCGGGAGAACCGGCGGGAAAACCAGAGGCAGGAAATGGGTTGTGCCCACCTCTGCCAACTCCACCCCTAAGGTGGGGGAGACGAGGTGAAGCCCAAACTCGAGTCCCCGCCATCTTGAGGATGGGGGGACCCAGCCAACCAGGGACAGGCTCCTGCCCCCTCCCACTAGAGAGGAGCAGAATAGGGGTGTACCCACCCCAGGAAGGGACCCATTGGCCCCTGCCCTTACCTACCTGTAACCACCCCTAAATTTAGTATTTAGGGGCTCCCTGAACCTTCCTTCCTCAGTTCCCGAATCCAAAAACAAGAAGAGAAGACGAAGCAAGAAGACCAGCCGTGCAGCTGCTAACAAGGAGGCGACAATTTTATTGAATCCAACAATCTGCTCCACCCTTCCCAAATGGGATTTCGACCTCGACAGGGCACGGAAACCGCCTTGTTAGCAGTAGTTGAAGAAAGTAGAAAGATTCTGGACGCAGGAGGGGCATCTGTCATCATACTTCTCGATCTGAGCGCAGCATTTGATACGGTGAATCACCGTATTCTGATTCACCGTCTTGGGAAGTCGGGAGTCATCGACACTGCATTGAAGTGGCTGCGTTCTTTCCTGGAAGATAGATCCTTCCAGATATTTGAAGATGAGATGTCCTCGAGATCAATGCCTCTGCGTTGTGGAGTACCTCAGGGATCCTCCCTGAGTCCGACTCTTTTTAATGTGTATATGGCCCCTCTGGCAGATATTGTAGCCCCTTTGGAATCCAAATGGTGACTTACGCCGATGACACTCAATTGGTCGTCGCGCTTAATCAAGCCAAGCAGCTATCCCAAGACCTCCATTCATGTCTGGAGGAAGTCTCCAAGTGGATGGGAGCGTCCCACCTTAAACTCAATGGAAATAAAACAGAGATTATGATCCTGGGTAATCCTTCCAATGTTTCATTGAGTACCATGTGGCCAGCATGTATGGGACCAGTCCCAACGCCCAGGAGCGAGATAAAGAGCCTAGGTATCTGGCTAGACCAGAATTTGACTTTCAAGGTGCAAGCTAGGAAGACAGTGGCAACTTGCTATGGACTGCTTAGAATGGCCCGCAAAGTGCTACCTCTTCTTCCTTTCCAAGCTAAAAAAATATTAGTCCAATCCTTGATATTGTCCAGAATAGACTATGGAAATGCACTCTACTTAGGGGCCCCTCTGGCAGTAATTATGAAACTGCAAACGATCCAAAACTGTGCGGCCAGATTATTATTTGGAATATCAAATCGCCTTTCTGCGAAACCGGCCTTGCGGACCCTTCACTGGCTCCCAGTGAAGGAAAGAATCAGCTTCAAGGCCCTTTGTATTGTCCACAAGTCTCTGCAAGGGAATGGGTCTTCCTTAATCTTGAAAATGTTTCGTCGCTACAAGGCCCCCAGGGAACTGCGCTCGGATGAGCTTCACTTGGTGGAGGTCCCAAGGATCAAGAGGGCGAGAAGTGGCGGTCGCCTCTTTTCACTTAATGCGGCCAAACTTTGGAACGCCCTTACCACTTCATTTACGCAGGGAACCCAGCCACTTCTCTTTCCGAAGGCAACTAAAAACCTTGCTATTTCCCTGAATGTTCTGCTAATGGATTCTGGTTCTAGCCAAGCGCTGGGAGGCCCCCGGGTAGCCATGCGCTATACAAGTGCCTTTTCCATTCCATTCCATTCCACTTGGCCCCAGCCCTACCGGCCTGTCGACCTCTGAACCTGCTCCTGCGGAACCCCGGCCTCAGCAACCTCAAAAACCCCGGAGGACCTGACTTCTGTGCCACAGCCTTCAACCCAGGGACTCCCACGAGCAGTGGTACTGCTCAAAAGAACAAACTCCAAAAGACCCAGCCCTGGCACGGAACCGCGAAACCTGCACCCTTTGCACCCGGCCTGTGCCTGAGTGAACCAAGACTTTGAGGACGTCCCCCCGGCGATTCTGACCTGGAATCCAGTGCCCAAGGACCCTCCTCGACGACCCAGACGACGCCTGCAGCCTCAGGACAAGGGACCCCTCCAACCGCGACCAGCAGGGGGTAAGATTTCCCGACCTCAAATGACACCCCTGCACCCGGCGCCCCACTGTGCCCAACTCCTGGGTGTCTACCTATGCTCCAAGATCCCAACTTACCTCCCAAAGTGTTGGTCGCCCCTGAAGAATCACCGTCCCCGAGCCTGCAGCCTTTTTTCACCGTCCAAGATCTCCATTGGTTAACATTGAGCGCCCGACGGCTCAAAAGCACCCTGCACCCAGCCGCCCGAGTGCCCCTGGAAGTGCAACCTCTACCCTAACCTACTTCCCCATTTGCCCATGGCAAGTGACCAGGAGCCCAGCTCCCACAGCCGCGTGGCCTGCTTGCCAGCAGCCACCAACCCGAGGCCCCTGCCTGCCATAGGATAACATTGGGCCTACTTCACTCTGCACCCGGCCGCCCCTGTGCCGCTGAGGGTGTAACAACTGTACTTACCTGATACTGGGGGACCCCTGAGTCTATGCCCAGAACCTTAACTCTGCCAGTCGAGTACTTACCCAAAGACCGATAACTCACTTTCCTTCCATAGGGTAACACTGACTGGCTCGCACCTGGAATTTCTTCTAAGTGTGGAGTTTTGGAACTTTAAAATATTCACCTAAAATCAACCGAGTCACTAAAACGAAAATACTCACCTGGCATTAGAAGAGGCCCCAGTGCTGGACCGGGGTGCCCAACACTGGCCCTAAAAGTAATCCCAACGTTACTTACCGCTAACTCCATTTTCTTCCATAGGGATCCATTGACTGGTTTTCTGTGAAATTTCTTCTAAGTGTCTACTTTTGAAATACTAAAATATTGTTTAAAAATCACAACAGTAACGAATTCCGAACTACTCACCTGCTATCAGGAGAGACGTCAGTACTGCCTCTTTTAGACTAGTACCAACCATGAAAAGTAATTTTACCGTACTTACCAGTAACTCGAAATTCCTCTCATAGGATATCATTGCCTGCTTTTGTTGAAAAAGTTTCTAAGTGTCGATTTCTGCATTTTACAAATATTCTTTAAAAATCGTGCCAATGATACAAACGTAATTACTTACCTGTTTTAGCTAGATACCCCAGTGCTGAACCCGAGAACCCAGCACTGGATTACAAAAGTAACGTAAACCTGCTTTGCTTGCAAACTGCATTTCCTTCCATAGGATAACATTGGTAATTTTACCCAGAAAAGTTTCTAAGTGTCGACTTTTGAAATACAGTAATATTCCTCAAAAATCACTACAATAACCAAAACGCTTTTTCTTACCTGTTTCCAGGAAGTGTCCCAGGACTGAATCCAGGATCCAGTCCTGTGGTTAGAAACGTAACCTACAAAGTCATTAATTGTAATTAATCACAATTTTCCATTAAGCTCAATGTTGCATTGTATTTGACCCTGTGTTGCCTCTTGCACCAACTGTGATTATTACCACCAACAAGTCTATTGCCTATTTGTAAGGTGGCTAACCAGAACATCTCATACTGAGAAAGTATATTTTGACCCTATTGTTGGTTCTAAAATAAAACAAGCATATATTTTTTATATACAAACCATTGGCCTAGAGTTCATTTCTTGAGTGTGTGGCTTCATTTGCTGACTGTGTACAACAAATGCTTTACACTGTCCTCTGATACTGCCTTACTGCTCGACCAAGCTACCACTTTAGAGAGTAAGGTTATATCTAACTTTAGCCTCTGCCAAACCTCTGGGGACTGGGGACTCTGTGCACACTGAACCTTACTTTGGTGCAGTATATACAGAGCCACTTTCCTACAGAACCAAAAAGACCGACTCCATCAAAGGGCATGTCCAGGAGTGTATTCTGGACATCACCCGAGAAACCAGTTGTTCTCAGCCAGGCGTGGCGACGCAGCGCCACCGTCGTTGCAAGCGATCTGCCCAGCGAGTCGGCGGTATCAAGGCCACAACGTATGGTGTATTTAGCTGCATCTCTACCTTCCGCAATGGTGCGGGTAAGCAGTGTCTGGACCTCCTCAGAACACTGGGGCAAAACAGTCGCCTCCGAATCCCACAGGGAGTGGGTATATCGGCCCAAAAGGCAAGCGGTGTTGACGGACCGCAAGCCAGCACTGGAGGAAGAAAAGCCTTCTTCCCAAATTGGTCCAGGCGTTTGGATTCCCTATCCGGAGGGCGGTAGGGAAGGCGGTTTGGGAGGCAGAGGCTTGGACAACCAAGCTCTCGGGGGTGGGATGTTGAGAGAGAAACAAGGGGTCGCCCGGAGCAGGGCGATGGCGTCGGGCCACGTTCCTATCCACAGGAGCCCCTGTGGTGGGCTTGGACCAGGTGCCCAAAGAACGTCAGATAGTGCATCATTAAACGGCAGCACAGTCTCCGAAGAGGAAGCTGCCGGCTGAAGCACTTCGGTCAGGAGATTAGTCCTGACAGCCACAGTAGGCAATTGGAGGTGCAAGGCTCCAGCTGCTCTACGCAACACCATTGCGAAATTTGCTCCCTCCTCCGTAGCCACGGGAGGAGACAGCATGCCAGTGTCAGGGGAAGTGTCTAGACCACTGGCATCCCCAAGTTCCTCTGCCCAGTCCTGATCATACTCACACTGCTGTGTGAGAGGGTCTTCCCGACCCCTCCCAGCTCTCCTGGTCCTCCTCTGGTTCAAAATATGGAGGAGGAGGGACATCTGGGACCCAAGGTCTCATCGGCGACGGAGCCGGTGTCGGTCCGGCTCAATGTCCGGAACCGGAGAGAACCGGGGAACGACGCCGCCCAGAGCCCCGGGCGGCGTCGGGAACGGCACCGGGAGATCGGCGCCGGCGGAGGCGTGGTTAGGTCAACCGGCGTCGATCGGGGTTGCGGTACCACCGGAGCCGGGATCGAGGCCGGGGCCGGGATCAAGGCTGGCGGGACAGGCGACGCGGGACCGGAGTCGCCGGCAACGCCGGAGCAACCCCATCAGGGCTCGCGGGGCCCGAAGGCGCACCGGAGGGACCTTGGAGGCCCGAAGAGGCGGGCCATGGCCGACAGGAATTCCTGTATCTCGGCTGGAGTCGCCCCCGAACCCGGGAAGGACGGGTAATGCGGGGGCGGCGCCACAGGCACATCCGGAGCCGCGGGGACGGTGCCGACAGGGGCCTCAGCCAAGTCGCGAGACCGGCGAGGCGAAGTCTTAGAGCGATGGTGCTTCTTAGACTTCTTGTGCTTCGACTTACCCGAGGAGCGCGAAGACTTGGACTCCGACGACCGGCGGGGGCTCCGCGACCGGCCCCTCGACCTCTCACGGGACCGGGACTTGGTGCGGCGCGGAGCCGACTGCCGGACCTCCAGGAGCTTTCGAGACCGCTCTCGCAAAGCCTTCGGGTGAAGTTTCCGGCAGTCAGGGCACGACTTCGTGTTGTGGTCTCGGCCGAGACAGTAGAGACACTCTAAGTGCGGGTCTGTGATCGACATCATTCGACCACAGGCACCGCATGGCTTGAAGCCGGGCATCCCTACCGACACCTAGGAGTCGAGAAGACTCGAAAAGAAACAGTGAAAAAATTCACCAAAAATGTAGTCAAAAATTGACTAGGGCACTGCTCTTCCCGGATCTGCGCTTACTGGCGCGGAAAAAGAAGAACTGACGTCAGCGCGCAGGGGCGGCGCCTAAGTACTGCCCGCGACGTCATCCCGGCGATCACGACGCCGACGACGGACGCGGAGCCGCACGACGCCGCCTACCGACGCGCAAGGGTACTGCTACGCAAAAACTTTCCGGATCCAGCCTGACGCCTGGGGATATTCTAAGGTAAGGAATCTGTCACTAACGTGTCTCTTTCAGATGCATCAGTCACCACTGTCAGCTCTGGGTGGGGAAGAGAGAGGGGTCTGCCACTGATCCAATCGCGGTCCAGTAACCACCACTGCAGATCTTTGGCAGTCTCCAAAGTCTGAACACAGTAAAAGCAGTCCCCTTGATGTTGAGCCCACTGGAACTACATATCCCACTGCAAAGCCTGCATATGCCACCTGGCGAGCAAAATCAGCAGGCTACAGAAGGCCATCAGTCTCAGTGTCGACCTCACTGAAATCCAGGACCGAGGATGAAAGATTGGGATCATAGCCTGAATGTCATGGACTTACTTTTCTGGGGGAAAAGCCCGAAACCCAACCGTGTCCCAAATGGCTCCAATGAAGGGGAATGTCTGAGAAGGAGTCAGGTGTGACTTTGACACGTTGATAGGGAACCCCAAAGATAACAGGAGGTACGCTGTGGTCTGGATGTGGTTGGTGACTGTCTGGGGCAAGCCCGCTGTCAACAACCAGTTATTGAGGTAGGGGAACACTACCCCCACTGACCTTTGAAGGTGTGCCGCCACTACCATCTCTTTCTTGATCAACCGAGGCGCGCTGATAAGACCAGAGGGGAGAACAGAAAACCTAAAAAAGCTCCTCTCCCACCAAAAACTGCATGTAGTGCCGATGGACTGGCAGGATGGGAATATGTAAACAGGCATTCTGCAGGTCCTTGGATACCATCCAGTCTCCAGGGTTGAGGGCAGACACGACCTGGGCCAGGGTGAGCATTATCAATTTCTCCTTGTAGAGGAATGTGTTGAGAGGACGGAGATCTAGGATAGACCAAAGATCTCCATCCTTGGGCACTAAAAAGTAGCAGGAATAACAACTGTGCCCTATTTCTGGCACCAGCACCCTTTCGACGGCCCTTGTAGCCAAACGTGCTTCAAAGTCCTGCCACAAAATGGAGATATGGTCCTCAGTCAGTCGCTGAGGGGACGGTGGAAGGTACGGCAGAAAAGAGAGAAAGGGCAAGGTGTACCCCTTGCAAATGATCTGTGGGACCCACCTGTCCGACGTGATTGCCTGCCAGCCTGGTAAGAATTGATAGATTCTGCCTCCCACCAGATGGCTGTGCCTCTGCAAGGGCACACTAAAGAGGTTTGGCAAGTGGGGCTGCAATAGTGGGCAGAGAGCTGGGTGGCACGCTGACCTTGGCTGCACAAGCAGAAGGCATCAGGGCCTCCACTGTGAAAAAACTAGGGAGGTCATTAGGCTGGCGGGCGGACTTGAGTCCGCCGGCCATCCCAGCGGTAATGGGACCGCCCGCCTGTCATGCGGCGGTCCCGCACCCCGAATTATGATGCGACCGCCACCGCGGCGGTCACATCTGGCAATTTAACATTGCGGCGGGTGCTGCTGGCTGCAGCACCCGCCGCAATGTCAAATGGCCATGTTGTGCATTTCCATGCACAACGTGGCAGGCACCGCGCGGTGCCTGCCACCTTGCGCATGGAAATGGAGGGGGGGTAACATGGGTACCCCCCCAGTGCACAACTGCCCCCCCCAGAGGGGGCCCGTAACAGGCCCCCCGAAGCCAGCCTCCGCCAGCCTTTCCATGGCGGTTCCACCGCCATGGAAAGGCTGGCTGACGCCAGCATTGTGGTCGGGCTGGCGGTGCCTTCGAGGCACCGCCCCCATAACCACGGCCTTATCCGCTCCGCCAGGCAATCGTTACGATTGCCTGTGGCGGAAGCGTGGCGGGCGGGCTTTGCGCCCGCCACGCTATGGAACGATTTCCCCGCCATCCTGATCTGGCGGGGGAAATGGGCATGCAGATGGCGGAGGGACCGCCACCGCAGGTGGCAATCCCTCCGCCATTGTAATGAGCCCCTAGGTTCCCTGTAAAGCTGGACAGGTTGGTGGTAAGGGACTCCTCTGTCAAAGCCACAAAAGCACCTGGAACTACTGCGGTTGGCGAGACTGTGTGAAAAGACTCAAACAACAAGCAGTAGCCCTGCACTCCTCAAAGTGCTCGAGCGCTTAAACAGGTTTCTCCCCAAATAGGCGAGTCCCATCAAAGGGCATGTCCATTAAGGCAGACTGGATATCGCCCAGGAATCCAGTCGATCGCAACCACGCATGCCGGCAAATGGCAATGCTGGTGCCTATGGCCTGTCCAATGGTGGTGTCCAAGGCATAACGAATCGTGAACTTGGAAGCATCACAACCATCTTGGATCGCCTGAGAAAGTACAGGGCGAAGGTCTTTGAGCACAACAGGGAGGACTTGTGCCACCAAATCCCAAAAAGTGTGTGAGTATCGTCCCAGCAAACCGCAGGTGCTAACAGATTGGAGGGCCTAGTTGGAATAAGAAAGTCATGTATGCCAAAAATTCCAATCGCTTAGATTCCCCTTCAGGGTGTGTGGTGGGAAATTTGTTTAGGATTTAAGTGGCAGGTGGAAGTTTGCACCACTAGGCTTTCTGACAAGGGGTGCTGCGTAAGAAAAGCCGGGTCACCCGGAGCAGGGCGATTGCACCTGGCAATTTGTCTACTGACTGGGGGGACCAGAGCAAGATTTGGCCCATGCCCCCAATAAGGTATCTGTCAGTGCATCATTAAAGGGAAGAAGGGGCTCAGAATACGTTTGTCCTGATTGGAGGACCTCCATTAAGACATTTGTTTTAACCGCCAAGGTGGGGAAGCTGGAGGTCAAGTACTTGGACCGCCCTCTGCATCATCATAGCGTAGAAAGCGGACTCCTCTGTAGCCGGTCCAGGAGGAGACAAAAAGAGTCATCTCCGGGGAAGTATTGAGGCCACTAGTCTCTTGTAAGTCCTCATAACAACTGTCCTCTTGGTAGGGAAGAGCAAACTCATCACCCAAGTCATAATCATTATCACAGTCAGTACCAAAAGAGGAATAGACAGATTGTTGTTCAGGCTGCTGCAAGTCAAGCAGCTCCTCGGGCTAATTCGGGTGTGACATCATACGAGCTCAGACTGGCGTTGGAGAGAAAAATCAGGGACGCTCTCCAGCACAGTTGTGTAGAGGTTTGAGCTAAAAGCTAAGCTCTATGTGGTACCACAAATCTAATACTAAACACAACAAATGACGAAGAGTACCCAAAATTACCCTTGCATATGCAGATGGGCACCATTTCCAACTAACCTAAACTGCTGCTAATACAGTCACCTGTACACAAGTAACACAAAGGAATTTGTATATGGAGATATTAAGATGACTCTACAGAATCATACAAATTGTTCCACCTCACATGTAATTTACTGTATATGGTGTCCGTGCAACCTAATATACATAGGTCAGACATCACAACCAGTGAAGGCACGAATAGGACAGCACAGGAGTCGAAAACGATGTCTAGTAGAAAATACTCCATTAGTACAACACTACAAAGACAAAATTCATACAGCCAACGAACTGCGTTGGCAGATCATTGAAAAAGCCAAAATCCCTCATAGAGGCGGTGACCTATCCTTGATTTTACAGAGTCTAGAATGTAAATGGATAGACAAATGTAACTCAATTCGACAGGGGCTAAGCATTCTAGAAGAATGGCGCAAGTTTATAAGTCTTAATTAGGTACCTGCTCTGCCTTAACAAGAGAAGAAGTGTTTCTGGATGTTCATCCATAGTTGTAGATACACTAGGTGAATCCTATTAATGTGTATGCTGACAGATCATCAGTATTGATACACGTCAAATTTACTCCTATAAGGTATGAATTACTGTTCAACTGACTCTGCATTCTAGTTACTTTTAAACTGACCATGTGATCCTGTGGCTGTCATACATGAAATCTTGTATTTTGATTATACTTTGTAACATGGCCTAAATTGGCATTGATGAACAAGTTACTTACCTTCGGTAACGATATATATGTAAGAAACATAGGTTAGTTATAGATTCCTTACCTTAGAATTACCCCCAGGCGTCAGACTGGATCCGGAAAGTTTTTTGTCAGCAGTACCCTTGCGCGTCGGAAGGTGGCGTCGGTCGACTCCGCGTTCGTCGTCGGCGTGGTCGCCGGGATGACGTCGCGGTAGCTACATAGACGCCGCCCTTGCGCGCTGGCATCAGTTCTGTACACGACTTTCCACGCCAGAAGCGCAGAGCCATGCAAGACACTGACCACTCATGCACAAAACTAGGGCCCTGAAAGGATGTCCTTAACCCTAGAAGTCAGTTCGCAGAACGGGAAGGATGGGTGGGGCGGGAAGGAATCTGTAACTAACCTATGTTTCTTACATATATATCGTTACCGAAGGTAAGTAACTTGTTCATCTGAAAGAAACAGTTAGTTATAGATTCCTTACCTTAGAATAGATACCCCAGCAATACCAACCCCGGAGGTGGGTCTGCGAACCAAGTTCACACCAGAAAGTCCTGGAGAACAGAACGGCCAAAGAAGCCGTCTCTCCAGACTTGGCTGTCCAGGCAGTAGTGTTTCGTAAACGTGTGCAGCGATGCCCACGTAGCTGCCTGACAGATGTCATTTAGGGGGACTCCTCGACCCAAAGCAGTAGTAGCTGCCGTCTCCCTGGTGGTATGGGCGCTCAGCCCCACTGGAGGCTCCTTCTTAGCCAAAGAATAGCAGGCTTTGATGCACAGAACGACCCACCTGGAGATGGTCCGTTTGTGCACGGCCCGACCTTTCTTAGCGCCCACAAAACCAACAAAGAGCTGGTCGTCCACCCGGAATTGTTTGGTGCGATCCAAGTAGAAAGAAAGCGCACGTTTTGGATCCAGACGGTGGAGCCTCTCTTCCTCTTTCGAAGGATGCGGAGGCAGAAAGAAGGTGGGCAAAGTGATGGTTTGGCCAATGTGGAAAGAAGTAACAACCTTGGGAAGAAAGGAAGGTCTAGTTCTAAGGACGACCTTGTCCGGATGGACAGCCAGAAAGGGAGGCTTGGAAGACAGAGCTTGCAGCTCACTTACCCTGCGTGCAGAGGTGATGGCCACCAGAAAAGCATTTTTCAAAGTGAGAAGTCTGAGAGGACAGTTATGCAGTGGCTCAAAGGGAGCTCACATAAGATATGTCCGTCCCACTGGGGCATTACGAAGGGAACAGGAGGAAAAAGATGAGTAATGCCCTTAAGAAATCTATTTACAACAGGGGACTTGAGAAGAGAAGGCTGATCAGGGAGTCTGAGGAAGGCTGAAATGGCCGAGAGGTAGCCCTTAAGAGTGCTTAGAGCAGAGCCCTGCTGGGCCAAAGAAAGGAGGAACAAGAGAACCTCAGAAAGAGGGGCAGAAAGGGGATCCACAGCCTTTGCTGTGCACCATGCCACAAATTTATTCCATCTGCAGGCGTATACTGTCTTAGTGGAGGGACGCCTGGCTGCCAAGATTACATCACAGACTTCGGGAGGCAGGTCAAACGACGTCAACTGCCGCCGCTCAATCTCCATGCAAGGAGGTGGAGGCTGGACAGGTTCGGGTGGAGGACCGTCCCCTGCTGCTGCGACAGAAGATCCTCCCGGAGAGGCAGTCGGATCGGAGGATCGATGGCCATGTTGAGCAGATCGGGATACCAGACTCTTCTTGCCCAATCCGGGGCCACAAGAATGACTTGGGCCCGGTCACGCTTGATCTTCTTCAGCACTCTGGGCAGAAGTGGTATAGGTGGAAAAGCGTATAGAAGACCGCAACTCCACTCGCGACGAAAAACGTCACCTAGCGAGTGCCGCCTTGGAAATTCCAACGTGCAGAACTGCTGACATTGCGCGTTCTCTTCGGTGGCGAATAGATCTAACCAAGGCTCTCCCCTCTGCCGAAAGAGACCTTGCACAACCTCCGAGTGAAGACGCCATTCGTGATCCATCATGCACCTGCGGCTGAGCTGGTCCGTCCTGTCGTTCAGAGAACCTGCCAGGTGTTGAACCACCAGAGATATGACCTGATGTTCCAGCCATGTCCAAAGGCGGAGAGCCTCTTGACATAGGGTCCACGACCCCACCCGCCCTGTTTGTTGCAGAGCCACATGGCGGTGGTGTTGTCCGTGAACACCTGCACTACTCTTCCCCAAACAGGGGGAAGGAATGCCTTCAGTGCAAGACGGATCGCCGAAGCTCCAGAAGGTTGATGTGGAGCCTGGACTCCACCGGACACCAGAGGCCTCTGATCTCCGCCTCTCCCATGTGGCCGCCCCACTCCAGCAGTGATGCATCTGTCACCATTGTGAACTCTGGTTGGGGAAGGGAGAGGGATCTGCTGTTGACCCAATCCCAGTTCGTTAGCCACCACTGCAATTGACGTGCAGTGCCCTCCGAGATCTGGACGCAATCAGAAAGATTCCCCTGATGCTGTGCCCACTGGAACTTCGGCCCCACTGCAGAGCCCGCATATGCCACCTGGCATAGTCCACCAGCAGGATGCAGGAGGCCATGAGGCCCAGTAGCCTCCGGGTCATTCTGACCGAAACTCGGGATAGAGGCTGAAAGATCGGAATCATAGCCCGAATATCCCGGACTCGCTGCTCGGGAGGATAAGCCCGAAACTGCGCTGTGTCCAGAACCGCTCCGATGAAAAGGAGCTTCTGAGAGGGAATCAGGTGTGACTTTGGCACATTAATGGTGAACCCCAGCGAATGCAAGAGGTCGGTCGTAGTCTGGAGGTGGGAGACGACAGCCTGGGGTGAGCCCGCCTTCAACAGCCAGTCGTCGAGATAGGGGAAGACTGGAACCCCTGATCTGCGCAGATGAGCTGCGACCACCGCCATCACTTTCGTGAACACCTGAGGGGCGCTGGTAAGGCCGAAGGGGAGCACGGTAAACTGAAAGTGCTCGTGGCCTACGGTGAACTGTAGGTAACGCCGATGGGCCGGCAGGACGGAGATGTGAAAATAAGCGTCCTGCAAGTCCAACGCTACCATCTAGTCTCCAGGGTCGAGAGCAGACAGGACCTGAGCCAGTGTCAACATTTTGAACTTCTCCTTCCGGAGGAAGGGGATGACGTTCCGAAGATCCAAGATAGGATGCATGCCCTTGTCCTTCCTGGGCACCAGAAAGTAGTGGGAATAACAACCACGACCTACTTCTGGGGCAGGAACTCACTCGATGGCTCCCTTGGCCAAGAGAGCCGTAACTTCCTGTTAGAGAAGGGCCAAGTGATCCTCCGACATGCGATGGGTCTGAGGTGGCATGGATGGAGGGGTAGTCTCGAAGGGGAGGGAGTAGCCCCTTCGGACGATCTGCAAAACCCACCTGTCCGACGTGAAGGTGGGCCAGTGAAAGGTCGGACTTGGAGGCTGCTGCAGAGGGGCGCTGGTGGACTGGCCCGCCCGCTGGCCCCCAGACCCACGAAGGTGGGTACCAAGTCCCCGGCCACGCAGAGGCTGGACAGCTTGCGCAGGCCTGTGGCTCTGGGCGGTACGTGGTGGGGCACCCCTTCCGTAGCCACGAAAGGGGCGAAAGGCAGACTGCGCTGGGCGGGAGGTGGATGTGAGGCCCAAGGACCTGGCTGTAGCCCTGGTGTCCTTAAAACACTCAAGCGCGTTGTCCGCCTTGTCGCCAAACAACCGGCGGCCATCAAAGGGCATGTCCAAAAGCATAGCTTGGACATGACCCAAAAAGCCAGTAGACCTCAACCAGGCGTAGTGTCTAAGGGCTACCGACGTGGAAATCGTCCTGCCTAGAGAGTGGCGGTGTCCAGCCCACATCGGATGGCAAACTTCGCTGCGTCTCTCCCTTCGGCAACTGCATGGGAGAGCACGGCCCGGGCCTCCTCCAGGCACTGTGGCAGCACCGTGTCCCACACCGAGTGGGAGTAACGGCCCAAGAGACATGGGGTGTTCACCGACCGCAGTCCCAAGCTGGAGGAAGAAAACATCTTCTTCCCAAGGTGGTCCAGCTTCTTGGATTCCCTATCAGGTGGTGCGTTAGGGAATGTGCCCTTGGAAGTCGAGGCTTGGACTACCAAGCTCTCAGGGGTGGGGTGGTGAGGGAGGAAAAGGATAAGTTACTTACCTGTAATCCTAGTTCTCTTCCAGGGGTATACTCATCAAAGTCATAAGCACTGAATAGTCCCGCCCACGTGCGGGGACCCCGGAGCAATAGCCAATAATATGCATATACCTACATATATATCCATATACACATATAAGTAAATATATACATATATATATATAGGTGATATGCATAAAACAAACATATATGCAGCCTGACCATATATACTAGGCTCAGAAAAACTGCCTCAATTGCAATGCCAAACCTTTTAAATTTGAACAATAAATAAACATACCCCATGATATAATCATGATTAAAAACAAGTAAACCACTTTAGTTTGCTTTGAAACAGAACCTTTATTTTCAAAGGTAAATGGGGTAAGACCATAGAGGCAGGTCAGCCTAGAGAGGCTGCATATAGAACAGTTAGGAAAAACTGGCGCCGTGCCTTTAAGACCTCTTGGAACCCTCAGGCTCCCATCATGCACTACAGGTGACAGTTAGGTCAGTTCTTTTGGACGGCGTAAACAGTGTGATCACAGTATGGGTAACAGTTACATCTCACATGAACATGGTATTCGCCCGGGGAGGAGGGAGGGTTGCTTATGACTTTGATGAGTATACCCCTGGAAGAGAACTAGGATTACAGGTAAGTAACTTATCCTTCTCTTCCAGGGGATACTCATCAATAGTCATAAGCACTGAATAGAGTAGCAAGCCATCCCCATACTCTGCGGACGAATACCATCATATCATGCCAACAAATTCACCTTATATTACCCAAATAAGTTCCTCAAGGATGCCTGGCCAACCCTAGCATCAGCTTGAGTGTCAGAATCAAGACAATAATGGCGTGCAAAAGTGTGCACCGAACGCCATGTGGCCGCTTTACATACGTCTTGAATAGGTACATTACTCAGCATAGCTATTGTAGCTGCTTTTCCTCTTGTAGAATGCGCTCTCGGCCTGCCTGGGAGCTGTTTGTGCGCTAGCTGATAAGATAGCATAATGCATGACACAATCCATCTAGCAATGGACCTTTTAGAGGCCGGAGAACCAGTGTTCAATGGCCCGTAATTAACAAATAGTCTGTCCGTGTTGCGTACACTCTTAGACTTATCCAGGTAAAACTTCAACACCCTTTTGAGATCTAGTGAATGTAATGCCTTCTCAGCAGGTGTGACAGGGTTCACAAAGAAAGTGGGAAGAGTGATCGACTGGTTGATGTGGAACTCCGAGACCACTTTCGGAAGGAACTTCGGGTGAGTTCTTAGTACCACTCTGTTTGCATGAAAACGAGATAAGGCTCCGACGAGCACAAAGCCTGTATCTCGCTCACCTTGCGAGCAGACGTGATCGCCACAAGGAATGCAGTCTTCCAAGAAAGATGTTGCAGGAGGCCTTGTGTATAGGTTCAAAGGCGGACCCATTAACTTGGAGAGAACGATATTGAGTTCCCAAGAGGGAGATGGAGCCCTCACTGGAGGATAGACTTTCTTTAAGCCCTCTAGAAGTCCTTAACCACTGGCATTCTAAACAAGCATTGGCATAGCCAATAGGTCTCGCCTTTGGGACCTTATAAGTGTTTAGTTATCCAGCACAATATCCTTGGTGCAACAACATCAACTGTTGCATGGCTAAACACTTATAAGGTCCCAAAGGCGAGACCTATAGGCTATGCCAATCCTTCTTAAAGTTCTGGAGGCTTCTTTGTGCTTCATTTCAGTACCAAGGGCAAAATACATCCTACCAATTGGACAGCCTTAGACAGTGAACTCACTTGTGCCTCAGTGGAGGTGGCTTCATTTGAAGTCTGTCTTGACCTCGCATCCATTCGAAAGATACGTTGTTAACAATCCTTTAAAATATATCTAGAGTGGGTTTTGGCCCCACCCAAAGGAGAATTACTCTCTCTCCTCATGCTGTTGACTATTTGGTATAGCATTCCTCCTTTCAGGCTCCTGTTGGAATGCATGCAGGGCTTTAAGTGGGCCGGGTCCTGCCGGTGCTCAGCACCAGTAGTTTTAAAAAGCAGGTACTGAGACGGGTCCCTATAGGGCTCTCCATTTTTGCCCTCAGTGTGAAAAAAAATCTTAACTCTGCAGCAGTACCACCCTTCATTGCCTTTGATGTAACTTCGAAGAGACAGGTTTTAGTACTTTCATAGTCTCATCATTTCAGAACTGAAGCATTTTCAGTATTATATACAACGAAGCCACAGTTGTTGTTTATTTAGCTTATGCAACAAATAACCATTGGCAAAGCCAATAGTACTGGCTTGTTGTATGTATAATGTTACTTGCTGTATTATATATCTGGATGCAATAACAGAAACAGCAAAATACCAGTCGGGCAGCACACTGCTAAGTACAGGTTTTTAGCTTAGGTGTTTTAAGCCATGCCCTAAATTACATAGGCCACGCCCTTTGAGAGACAAACCCTCAGTTTTTTCATCCCACTTAAAGCCCTGAATGCATGCATGAAAATTGTGAATGCATGTGATCACTTGCTTTGGAAGATTAAAGCCACTGGCTCTGCCGATGTTTGCTTTCGTATTCGTGAAGGTGCTCTTCCATACCTTGGTATTGCACACAAAATATAATAAGGAAAGTGTGCATGGGAACAAGGGTCACATATCTCATTTGCAGGTGTGATGACGTGGGAAAACCCTGTGCTAGCTGCAAGGGGCAAAGAAACTACTATGCATCTAAAGTATATATTTCATTGTTCGCCTCATACGTTCCACGCCTCTTCCACAACCCCCAACCCCCCCAAAATATCATCCACAAAAAAAAAAAAAATACTGCCACCTCTTAACTGTTCTTATGCTGTCAGGACCAAATTAATTTTCATGGAACAAAAACGTTCGTTCGACAAACTAACTGAGGCGTTAACTGCATAAGCAATAAATAAATAATAAGAGCGAGGACCAAGATAGGAGGAGACACAAAGCCGTCGCCACTGAGCTATTTGTTTTGTATGGCATCGGCTCCAAAGTACAGTATGTGCACGGCTGGAGGCTTCAAACACTCCTCTCCTAAAGAAGCGCCGCCGCGGCCCAAAACAATTCAATCAGCTGTAACTACCGACCCAGGGCAGCAGAGAGGCTGTGGGCGGAGAGCGGCAGAGCGCGCGCACAATACACTCCTGAAAGAACCTTAGTACATCGAGCGCCTCGTGCCAAATTGTGCATTTCTTAACTAGAGGAGGCGGAAAAGCAAAAAGACTGCGCGTTGTTCGGTGATTGATTGATTCAAGCCCCTGTCCACAGTAACAGCGTTTTCCTGTTATCTTGTTTAAGCGCTAAGCGTGCCTTCTGTTCTACAATGCTGTGCTCAACTGCCAACGATTTGTTTCTAATGCTAAGGTCGTCACAGTAGTTTGAATATATGCGCATCCAAAGCAGCCCGTGCAGCATTACAGAAGCCTGAGGCGAGGTAAGAAGAACCGAAAGCAACAACTAAAACGTACTTTCCCTGAGAGACTCATATATGTAGAATTTGGTTAAATCCACCACCTGGGGGCTTTTCACACCTGTGCTTCGGGCGAAACCGCTCATGGGAGCTCGCCTATAGAGCGCTTCATAGTACGACCGCTTTGGACACATCACAGATCTGCTCCACTATTTCTACAAGCCGGTAGTCCACTTTAATGAGGTTGTGGTGTAATTTTTCTCATTTGATATTTATTTTAATTACATTGTCCTTTCATCGAAGTAATTTTTGGTGTTGTCACTGATGTAAACGTGAGGGTGACGCCACTTCCTATGCTCCTGTGAAGTTATGAAATATGTTTATTAGTTTTCACTCCTTAGAATTCTCAAAATTTGAGAGCTGTGGTTCTTTTGATACTCTTTTATGCCCTTTTATGTTATGTCTGTTCTTGTATTTTTATATGCCTTCAGGGCTCCATTCACCTATCAGCAGACAATGAGTCACCACTGAGGCTTCACCATGCACAGTGTGTGCATCAGGGGGGGTGAGTGAGTCAGCATTGGCTCTGCTCCCAATCAGTTAAGGCTGACCGCCACTGAGCACACACATATAAGGCCGTGGCTAATTCATTGCCGCCTCCTCGAACTGCACCAATTAAAGATGATAACATCTCTTGTACCAATCTAAAGTTAACAAAACAAGCACGGAGGAGCGGGGCGAGCGAGCGCGGCAGCCTGCAAGCAGTCCCAAATGCGCTCATGCGCGTGGCTGGCCTTTGGATGAGTACGCGCGGCAGACATGTGTTTCCACTTATCGCGCCTGCGTCTGGGCACGATAATTGGAAACACGTTTGCCGCGCGTGCCCATCTCAAAAGGCCAGCCACGACGCACGAGCGTTTCTTGGACTGCTTTGAAAACTCACTTACAATAAGTCTTCGCCTCTAAGCAGCGCTTGCGCGCTACTCGAGGCTCGACCTAAAAAGGAAACCTGATTGGGAGACTTCCTATAAGCTGTTATCGCGGACAAGTGAACCTTAATAGATGAGTACTGTAATCCTGCTCTTGCCAAAGAGCAGTAAATATGGTAACAGTACCTGTTCCTGACCATGAATAGGATCATGACCCTCTGCAGTACACCACATGTAGAATCGCCTCCATTTGAAAGCATATGTTCTCCTTGTGGAAGGCCGTCGAGCCTCTTTCAAGATCTGCATGCAGTCCTGAGAAAGACCTAAATGCCCATATTGGATGAATTCAGGAGCCATGCTGCTAGCTTCAGTGACGGCAGATTGGGATGGAACACTTTGCCGCCCGCCCTGGTCAACAGATCTGGATGACAGGGTAGCCTCCTGCGCGGTACTGCCGAAAGAAGAAGAAGGTCCGGGTACCACCACTGGCGAGGCCAGTCTGGCGCAACCAAGATCATCCTCGTTTTGGATCTGTACAGCTTCCTGATCACTAGAGGAATGAGGGGAACTGGTGGAAAGGTGTAGAGTAATGTCTCTGACCAGTCTATCCATAGAGCATTCCCCTTGGAGCCTTGTTGTGGGAACCTGGAGGCAAAGATGTGGCATTTTGCGTTGTCTGCATCTGCGAACAGGTCTATGTCTGGTTCCCCCCAGGCTTGAAAAATGTCTTGTGCTACTTCTTGCTTTAGCACCCAGTTGTGCGCTTCTGCGAAATGCCTGCTTAGGCCATCTGCCTGAACATTTAGAACGCCCGGAAGGTGGACTGCTGAGATCTTCATGCCCCGAGCCAGAAGCCACCTCCAGATCGTCTGTGCTTCCAGTGACAGAGGCCTGGACCTGGTGCCCCCCTGCTTGTTCAGGTAAAACATTGTTGTGGTGTTGTCCGTCTGAACAAGGAGGGTATTGAGCTGATGGACGGAAAGAACGCCTTGAGGGCCAGATGAACCGCCCTGAGCTCCAGCATGTTTATGTGATAGAGCTGTTCTCTTTCCGACCACAGGCCTTGTACCTGCAGGGATCCCATGTGGGCGCCCATCCTTGAAGGGACGCATCTGTTACAAGAGTCAGCTTTGGAGGTTCCTCGTGAAAAGGGCTGCCCACGAGAAGATGAGACCTCCGCATCCACCAGCCGATGGAGAGTTTGACAGACAGAGTGTATCGTTATCGTGTCCTCCCAGCGATTGGAGATCTGGGACCACTGATCTTCCAGAGCCTGTTGAAGAGGTCTCATGTGTAGCCTGGCATTCGGGACTAGAAAGATGCAGGATGCCATAGAACCCAGAAGAGACGAGACTTGTCTGGCCGTTGAGGTAGGGGTTCCGCAAAATGGTCTGACACTTGAGGAGGATGGATGACAGTCTCTCCTCCGAAGGATACGCTCTTGCGTTTACCGTGTCCAGAGTTGCCCCCAAGTAATGAATTCTCTGCGTTGGGTTGAGGATGGATTTTTTTAAATTGACATGCAGACCCAATCGATGCAGATGTCGAACGCAGTAGCGAGGTGTAGTTGCAGAAGTGCTGGAGAAGCACTTTGAGAAGCCAATCGTCTAGATAGGGGTAGACGAATATTTGTTTCCTCCTCAAGAACGCCGCTACTACTGCCATGCACTTTGAGAAAGTGCGAGGGGCTGACTTGAGACCGAATGGCAGGACTGTGAATTGTAATGGTCGGCCTGAATGCGAAACCTTAGAAACTTCCGATGCTTCCGAGAGATGGGAATGTGGAAATAGGCATCCTGAAGATCTATGGAACACATCCAGTCTTGTGGGTGCAAGTGTGGAATTATCTGATGCAACGCCAGCATTCTGAACATTTCCATCAGAATAAATTTGTTCAGTCGCCTGAGGTCTAGAATGGGCCTGAACTCTTTGCTGAGACCTTTCTTTGGGACTAGGAAATAACGAGAGTAAAGTCCTTGATGACGTTGCTGCCATGGAACCTTTTCGATGGCCTCTTTTAAAAGTAGGGCAGACACCTCTTCTTGTAGAAGACTTACACGATGGGAGGCGGTCTTCCGGGGAGGAATAGAAGGTGGAGGAGACTTGAACCGGATGGAGTATCCGTTCCTTACGATGTTTAGAACCCACTTGTCCAGTGTAATTTTGGTCCACTCTTCTAGAAACATCCGAATACTTCCCCCACCGGAGCGGGTAACGGGGTCAGGGGAAGCAAGCACTCACTGTTTCTGCTGCTGCTGCTGCTTGGCAGCTGGTGCAGACTGCCTGGAGGAGCCTCCTCGTCCTCTGCCTGGACGTCGCTGATTGGACTGGGATCTCCCTTGGTGCTGCTGTGTTGACCAATGAGGGGTTTGAACCCTCTGCTGGTAGTTGCGCCGATCATAGGGGCGGTAGCGCCGCCTAAAGTCTTTCCTCTTTCGAGCCCCACTGCCTTGACCGTGTCCAGTTCTGTCTTCATGCGCGACATCTCATCATCGGCATGAGATCCGAAGAGCGAGGATCCATTGAACGGCAGGTTCAGAATCCGATGCTGGGCCACCGGCTTCAACCCTGTCAACCTTAGCCAGGAAGAGCGACGGGCACAGATTCCATGAGAGTACCCATGTGATGCTAGGTCTGAGGCATCCGCTGCCGCGCTGATGATCTGGTTGGACACCAGACCCCTTCCTGAAGGACCTCCAGGAAGTCCTGCTTGTCCTCCTTAGGAGTTTGTCCGTGAAACGTGACAGGAGTCCCAAAGAGAGCGGTCATAACGACCCAGCAAGGCCGAAGCGCTGGCTACCTTCATGTAGGATGCGGAGGTGTTGCACATCCTCTTGAATCCATGGCCTTACTGTCTTTGTCAGGGGTACCGTCGACGACGCTGCCCCTGTCTGGTTCTTCCGCGCGGCCGAAACAATGACTGAATCCGGAGGCGGATCGGATCTCAGAAATAGAGGGTCTGTGTCAGGAGCTTTATATTTCTTTAGGATTCTTGAGGAGCAGCACCCACTGAAGCTGGAGTCAAGAACTTTTGCAACGCAGGCTCCAGTAGACCAGGCACCAAGGGAAGTAGAGGTCTGGATGACGCCCTCTGATGCAGCGTTTCAAAGATGACTGAGGTTGTTGTAACATGAACAGGCATCTCAATTTGAAGTTTAGCCGCTCCCCTACACAAAACCTCATTGAAGGTGTTGAGATCGTCAATCGGGGATACCCTGCTCGGAGGTGTTGAGGAAAGAGTGGGTGAGTAGTCCGCTTTAGATGGTCTAGATGATGAAGACCATGAAGACGACCTATGGC
The DNA here is from genome assembly GCA_963921515.1 of Calotriton arnoldi. Classification (NCBI taxonomy): domain Eukaryota; kingdom Metazoa; phylum Chordata; class Amphibia; order Caudata; family Salamandridae; genus Calotriton; species Calotriton arnoldi. Next base: position 1,219,634 of record CAWUFW010000686.1, on the reverse strand, counting down.
TCTTACTCCTGTGAGAGCGATGACTAGGTCTCAGACGCTCTACTTCTGGGAGAGCGGGGTGTATGCCTTCTCACCGATGGAGATCTGCGTGACCGGGCTCGTCGATCATGCCGCTCTGAGGAGTGCACCGACTGAATCAAGGGAGACCTGGATCTGCTACGTGAATGGACCACCCTGGTAACCTTCCGTATCTTCCACTTCCTTATATCTCCCAGCCATCTAGGAGAGATGTTCGTAACAGGGTGTGCAGGCGGAGCTGGAGAACGTTCTGGCGAGATCTGTACGATCTGAAGCCCCGGGAGAAGAAGCACTCCTGGAGGCCATTTGGATGTTCTCCGGCGCTGACTCGACCTCCTCGACGTCGACCTCCTCGACTGGCGATCTGGACCTCGATCTGCGGGACCTCGATCTCGACGTCGACCTCCTCGACGCCGAAGTCCTAAGACGGCGATCTCGCTCTTGACGTCGACCTCCTCGACGCCGAAGTCCTAGACGGCGATCTCGCTCTCGACGTCGACCTTCTCGCCGTCGACGGCGGAATTCTCGAGGTCGGTCTTCTCGACGCCGAAAGCGGCCTTCTCGACGTCGAATGTCTCGACGGCGACGGCTGCCTTGCCGGCGTCGACACCAAAGCCGCTCTGCTTGACGACGAAGCTTGCAGCACCTTCGACGTCGGTGGTGTCTTCGACGTTGTTAGAGGTGCTCTCGCCGGCGGGCTTCGACGTTGATGTGCCAACATCGATATCTCACCGCCTCTCGCTGTAGGCGAGCCAGATGTGGACCGCCTACGCGTTACCTGATGACTTGGAGTCCTCGACGGCGAAGGACGTTTCGACGTCGACTTCGACGCTGACTCAGAACACACCGGTACCTTGGACGTTGATCTGTCCCTCGACGGCGTCCGATGTCTTCTTTTGTCACCTTTTTCTTTGCGTTCTCTTGAGTGAGAGGAGGGCTTTCTTGCAGACAGTTCTCCTTTAGCACTTGCCGCCTTACTTCCTCTCTCCAGCATAGAGTGCAGTCTAATCTTCTCCCTTTCCTTAAGGGTTCTTCTGGAAATCTTGCTGCAATGGTAACACTGGTCTGGCTTGTGTGATGAAGGGAGACAAGCAATACAGACCGAGTGTGGGTCCGATTTGGACATCTTCTTTCCACAGGCCGGGCACTTAATAAATAAGGCCGGCATTTTGAGGGAAAAAAGTGAAAAATTAGGAAAAAAACAGCTGAATCTAACAGCTAGTCAGTAAAGACGTCGAGTGAAACAAAAATATTCCACCCAAAACCAGAATTAGTGATAAAAAAACCACTAACTGGGGAGCTCAAACTCCAGGGTCCTCAAAGAAGGAGCCGGAAAAAGAACTGACCTAACTGTCACCTGTAGTGCATGATGGGAGCCTGAGGGTTCCAAGAGGTCTTAAAGGCACGGCGCCAGTTTTTCCTAACTGTTCTATATGCAGCCTCTCTAGGCTGACCTGCCTCTATGGTCTTACCCCATTTACCTTTGAAAATAAAGGTTCTGTTTCAAAGCAAACTAAAGTGGTTTACTTGTTTTTAATCATGATTATATCATGGGGTATGTTTATTTATTGTTCAAATTTAAAAGGTTTGGCATTGCAATTGAGGCAGTTTTTCTGAGCCTAGTATATATGGTCAGGCTGCATATATGTTTGTTTTATGCATATCACCTATATATATATGTATATATTTACTTATATGTGTATATGGATATATATGTAGGTATATGCATATTATTGGCTATTGCTCCGGGGTCCCCATACGTGGGCGGGACTATTCAGTGCTTATGACTATTGATGAGTATCCCCTGGAAGAGAATGGGGTCGCCCGGGGCTGGGCGGTGGCGTCGGGCAATCATCCTATCCACAGGAGCCCATGTGCTTGGACCAAGTGCCCAAAAGGATGTCCGTGAGGGCTTCATTAAACGGCAGCAGGGGCTCCGAAGAGGCCGCTACCGGCTGAAGCACCTCGGTCAGGAGGTTAGTCCTGACCGCCACCGTAGGAATCTCGAGGTTTAAGGCCTCGGCAGCCCTACGCAACACCACTGCGCAAGATGCACCCTCCTCCGTAGCCACGGTAGGGGGAGAAAGCATGCCAAGGTCTGGGGAGGTGTCCAGACCACTGGCATCACCCACTGCTGTCTCCAGTCCGGTTCCTCTAACTGGTCTGCAAGAGGGCCCACAGACCCCTCCCAGTCCTCCTCACCCTCTCCTGGTAGCCACTCAGGGCGGTAGGAAACATCAGGAGAGAACAGGGGTACAAAAGTACCGGTCAGCATCGGTCCCGACGTCGGTCCGGCTCCGTGTCCTCATCGAGGGGGAGGCTGGGGTCGACGCCGGCTGGGGACACAACCGGCGTCGTAGGGGGCAGAGGTGTCGTCACTGGATTCGGTGCCGGAGGAGTTGTCACGAGGTCTACCGGCACCGATCCGGATCCAGGCCTGGATCCTTGAGGGCTCTGCGGCGCCGAAGCTGCGGCATCGAAGGCCTAGAGTCCCCAACCGAGTCCGCGGGGCCCGAGGGCGCGCCGGCGGAGTTGGGCTGCCCAAAGATGGAATGCAAGGCTACGTAAAAGTGGCGAAGCTGGGCAGGGGTCGCTCCGGCTCCCGGAAAGGGAGGGAAGGCCGGAGTCGACCCAACAGGACGACTACCTTCTGCTTCCCGCATCGGCCGACGGACGGGGAGAACGCAAAGAGCGACAATGCTTCTTCGCCGTCTTCTTGTGCTTTGACTTACCTGAAGACGAAGACTTCAATGACAAGTGGTGGTGGCTCTGCGACCGGTCCCGCGACCTCACTCTTGACCGGGACCTTGAACAGCGCGGAGCGGACTGCCGGGCCTAGAGAAGCTTTCGGGACCGCTCCCGCAAAGACTTTGGGTTCAGGGCCCGGCAGTCGGAGCACGACTTCGGGTCGTGGTAGCGCTCCAAGCACCAAAGGCACACGAGGTGCGGGTCCGTGACCGACATCAATTTGCAACAGGAGTCGCAAGCCTTGAAGCCGGTCCGAAGTGACATCCCTCCGTGCGCCAGGAGTCGAACAACTCAAAAAAGAAGTCGACAGAAGTCGCAAAAACTGAGTCAAAAAGTGACTCGAGGTACCGCTCTCTCCGGATCTGCGCTGGGAGGCACGGAAAAAGAAAGATCTGACGTCAGCGCGCGAGGGCGGCGTCTAAGTAGATACCGTGACGTCATTCCGACGATGAAGACGCCAACGACGAACGCGGAGTCAACCGACGCCACCTATCGACGTGCAGGGGTACTGCTGAGGAAAAAATTCTCCGGATCCATTCTGACGCCTGGGGGTAGTTCTAAGGTGAGGAATCCATAACTAATTGTCTCTTTCAGATTTAGGTATATGGATTGTATCATATTCTATATTCATTTTAAATTTCCGCTTTATTAGACCATTGCAAAGGATTAAAACTTGCAGAAATTAAAAAACATTTTTCTCAAAATGAGTTCTGTGAACAATTGTTGCTAGCTAAACAAATACAGTCACCTGCAGAATGTTTGACAAAAGTCAGTTACAGTTATCACAACAATCTTGTATCAACTCTTCATACACCTCTTCATCTTTTTCATCAAGATGAATTCTGTCAGTAACCCCAAAAGCAAAGCCTCCAATCTCTGATGCAACAATAGGTCAATATTTCCAGGTGCAACCCATCTATTTTCTTTGGAACCTTGTCTGCCCCATACAGCCTGCATGTCGTCATTCCAAGTACACATACCTTACAGTCACTGATGCTGTTGTACACCTGGTTAAGCTCACGGTTGAATGTATGCATCAGGAGTTGCAGGCACTGCAGAGAGAACACATGTCAAATACGGTTTATGTTTACAATGATGTCATTCTAAGTTGCAAGACCTGGAAGAAGGAAAAGTTACTTTTTGGAAATCCTAGTTCTTCATCATGTAGCTTCCTTAAACTGATTTACAGAATATGTCTGTCTCTGTGTAGGATTCTGAAAAACGTTCCACAAAGAAAAATATCGTTCTAAAAAGACATTATTAAACTGATGCATACCTAAAGACAACACGTTCTGTCTGTTTATGTAAAAGATAAAGTCACCGTAGGCTCTTACACATTTTCAACCTTGTAGCATGCCACCTAGTGGTGCGACAAGGCAATCCTTCTGCATCTCTTACATTGAAGCTTTGGAACAAGTAACAAACAAGCTACATACCTTTGGTAACGCCCTTTCTAGTAGAGACTGTTTTTTTTTTTAAACGTATTTTATTCGTCAATTTGCACATATAACGCAGAGCTCTGCACACCAGAGGCATCTGCCGAATCAGTCTAGACTTAATCATGAAAGCAATCGACTTTTGTTTTGCCAAATCAGCTATGCATAACAAGGACACATTAAATGATGCAGAACCCCCCCCCCACTTCCCCCCTCCCTCACCCCCTAAAGATCGCACTAATCCCACATAATCTTATCCACAGCCTTGATGTAAAACGAATAACCCTATCATAAATACACACGCCCTCCCAGCCCCCCTCCCCGCCGCCTTCACAGACCCAGAAACTTAGCCCGATAACTGAGGCTCCACCATCACTGGCGGCTCCAACCATAGGCCCCGATACTCCGCCCATCGTTTCCATATTTTGTAATGCTTGCGCGGGCATCCCTGGCTACAAAGATAGGTTGTTCCAGTCCCATACAAAAATCTAATCCATTTTTCCAGGCAGCCACCGAGGGGCCCGCACCGCCTTCCACGCCTTAGCAATGTCTCGCTTCGCCAGTGTGAAGCCCAATAACATGAGGTGCCGTTTGTAGGCATTGCCACCTAGTAGAGACTGTTTAACTGCAGATTTCTTACCGTGCGAGTTACCCCCAGGAGCCAGACTGGATACAGAAAGTTTAATAGCAATTCCATTGTACATCGACAGGTGGCGTTGTGAGGCTTCGAGTTGGCCACCGTATCCCAAAGGGCTTGGGAATAGCACCCCAGGAGGCAGCTGGCATTTGCAGATCTAGAGCTGGTGGGTGAAAAGACTCTTTCCAAACGTCTCTACCTGTTTTGACTATCAGGAGTAGTATCTGGGAATGTGTTAGTCCTGCTTGCAGAAGCCTGCACCCCCAAGCTTTCAGGGGAGGGGTGTTGAGATAAAAACGCAGGGTCGTCTGGGGTACAGCTGTGGCATTGTGCAATCTAGAGGGTGATCGGGGGCCCAAAGCAAGGGAAAGGTTTGGTCCATACCCATTACAAAGTATCTGCAAGTGCCTCGTTAAAATCCAAGAGGCGCTCAGTAGATGTTTTCTCCAGGTGGACTTCTGTCAGGATATTGGTCTTGACCTTCAAGGTGGGAAGCTGGAGCTCAAGGACTTCGGCCACCGTATGCATTACCATGGTATAAGAAGCACTATCCTCAGTGGCAGGATCCGGGTTAGAGAGGAGCCCCGACTCAGGGGAGGTATCAAGGTCTGTAGCCTCCTGCAGGTCATCATACCAAATCTCCTCATTGTATGGCTGGCCAGTTCCATCACCTGCATCATAATCATTGCCCGAATTGTGCCAAACAGCAAATGCAGGGTGTGTGGTGTTCTTTGTAGAGGCGAATGAACCAGTGAAGGGAGTGGGGCCTCTACAGCAGTCGAGAGCGACTTCGGCTGAAGTCAAACTGGAGCCGACTCAGTCTCAAATAGGACAAATGGGAGCTTGTCTTCTGGCATCAATGGAGTCTGCATCGGAGTCGAACTACGGGAACCAGCATGGACCTTGGTGCAGGAGTTGGAACTAGAGTGGCCCTCTGATGGTCTTGGAGGGTTAAACTGGCACTTAGGGCGAACCCGCCGGTGGTATTTCACATGGAGAACTTCTCCGATCCGTTGGGCCTCGAGGCAAACCACAGGGAGTCAGCAAAGTTTTAAAGAGTCAGAGCATGGCCTTGAGGAACTCTCCGATCTGCTTTGGAGTGGCGGACGGCCCCTGAAACTCAGATAGTGCTGGAACAAGTTGTGGGATAGGCTCCGAAGTCAGATGTATGGCGCCAGCGCCGCACCTTCTCAGGAAAGTTAGTGTGATGGGATAAGGCAGAATCCTGTTTAGATTTTTTGTGGTTTTCTTGGACTCAACTAATTACTTTGATCAAGACGAAAACTGACCTCTGGAACAACTCCTACGACTTCTGGATCTTGAATGGGACCAAGAGCGAACCTTTGATTTGGACCTGTCTCGTTGCAGAGGATTCTGGTGCTTGGCGATGTAGAGTTTTGCCTTGCAGTCTCGTATGGCTAGACCGCCTGTTTTCAGTGTTTATATTTTGTAGGTTTCGGCGGAGTTTTTTCAATGTTTCACAAACCTTTTGAGAGCAGTACTAATCAGTGTTTGTTCAGCTCCCTAACCACCAAAAAGGACAAAAGGAGTATGTTAGTTACCTTTTAAGTATCTATTCGTAGCATGTAGTGCTGCAGATACACGCTATGCACACTCCTGCCATCTAGTGTTGGGCAGGACTTCTCAACTTGTTTTTCTCAAAGAATTCTTTGTTGCCAACCTTACGTCAAGACTCCTCCTCTTTGAGTGAATACGGATGCTCAATGGCTCGATTGTTAGATTGTTTATTCTTTCCTGCCCTTATGGCAAATGAGAATGGAGCTAGTGAAGATATATATAGAAGTTCAAGATTTATATGTGTAAGGCTAAAAGTATATGTACATATTTGGTTATAGCATATTTATACATGATATCTGACACCAAAGAATTCCTGCCAGGGAGGTGGGAGGGTAAATGTGAATCTGCAGCACTACACGCTACAAATAGATGCTTACAAGGAAAGTAACATACTCCATGCATAGCATGTGTTGGCTGCAGATACACATGCTATGCATAGACTGCAAAGAAGTTTTCTTCCCGCAGTGGCTTCAGGCATCAGATGGTGCAGATGTGTGGAATAAAGTTTTTAACGCTGTTTGACCTACCAGAGCTTTTTGTCTTGCTTGAACATGCACGCAGTTGTGTTTGGTAAATGTATGTGGATTAGTCCAAGCAGTTGCCGTACAAATGTCAGCTAAAGGAATGTTTCCTAGAAACGCTAAAGAAGCACCTTTCTTTCTAGTAGAATGTGCTTGTGGAACTGATGGTAATGTACGTTTGGCTTTAATGTAACTTATCTATATGCATTTTACTATCCATTGTGCAATTCCAACTTTTGAACTTGCATTCCCTTTTCTAGGGTTGAAAGAAGCAACAAAATAACTGATAGGAAAGAACACAGGGAGGTCTAGTGTTTGATTTAAGTGAAAGGGAGATACAACTTTAGGTTCATCCGTAGTCGCACCTTGTCTTGGAAAACCTGAAAGTATGGTTCTTCTATGGTGAGGGCATGCAATTTGCTAACACTTCTCAATGATGTGACAGCTACCAAGAAAGCAACCTTCCATGACAGGAACTGTAAGAGGCAGGAATGCAAAGGTTTAGAAGATGTGGACATAAGTCTTCTAAGTACCACATTTAAATTCCATGCTGGGACCAGGGGTGCTCGTGGAGGGATTATTTTTTTACTCCCTTTCCATGAAAGCCTTAATGACCGGTAGGCGAAAAAGAGACATGCTTATTTTGCAGGTATGCTGCAATTGCAGGAAGGTGTAGTTGTATGGAAGTGTATGCTAGCCTTGATTTTCGAAGATGTAGTAGATAACATTCTATTTGTTGTACCGTGGGCCCACAGGCGTCTATGTTTTGAGCCACACAGTAATGGACAAATCTTTTCCATTTAGCTGCATTAACATGCTCTAGTTGTTGGATGCCGTATCTCTTTAAGAATGTCCATACACTCTGGAGGCAGGTGCAACTATCCGAATTCTATGACTTCAGGAGCCAAATTGCGAGCTTCAGTTGTTTGGGGTTGGGATGCCCGACTCTGCCGCTGCTGTGAGTGAGAAGGTCTGGTAGTCGGGAAGCTTCTTGTGAGGTACTAGGGATAGTTCCAGCAGTGTCGTGCACCAAGGTTGTCTCTCCCAAGTGGGAGCTACTAAGATCATCTTGAGAGAGGTCTGTCTGAATTGCCTTACAAGAAAAGGAATGAGGCGAAGCTTCGGCATTTTGAGTTTGCTGCGGAGATGAATAGATCCGTGTCCAGCGTCCCTGTCGGAAGGGACCGTCTCACGGACCTCTAGGAACCGCCCCCTTACCTGGGACAGCAGATGAGATCCCCGGGGATAGAGTCCGATCCGTAGACGAGCCGTATAAACTGTGGTCCGGGACTTCCTTCCCACAGGAACCAGGAAGCGAGTCAGTTTCCGGCGACCAATCAGGACGAGGGCAGCCCGACAAAGAGGCGGAACAGGAAGAGGCAAAGGAGGACGTCAGAGAACCCGGAAGGCGGAAGGAGCAGGAGACGCGAGGACCGGAGAGACAGAGACGGAGAAGGCACGGGACGGAGACGAGGAGACCGGGATAACCCCGAACGACGTCGAGGAGGAAGAGGAGTGGTCGGAGGAGTGGTGGAGCCCCCCTTCAGGAAGGACGTGCACGCCGCCGTAACTCAGGAGAGTTACGGCAGGGACGGTGAGTGACATCGTATGCGAGTCGGGGACTCGTAGGGGTAAAAGGAGTTGGGTGGGAGTACGAGGGAAGGAACGGGTCGGGCGAGAACGGGGAACATTCACGGGGCACTTGAGTGTGAGGGTTTACGCACGGTCTTATGTTCATTTCGGTTTCTTTCTTCTCTCCACGTATTTGGCTACATCCTCACCTCCCCTTCCCATAAACACTGAGTCTTAGGGGTTAGAAAGGATGTCAAAGCATCACAAAGGATTGTGACAGAAAGGGACGTGGCGTCGATGCTCCTGACACTTCCTGACCACGTCTTCTTGCACCGGGTGTGGTGACGGTCTCCAGCCTTTTATTGTATAAACAAAGAGCGAGGCAGACAGGGTGCTTACCGTCCTCTTTTGTTCTCTTTCCTCGAGCTTCCTGGAGGGACGGTGGACGGTGAGAACAACCCGGTCAGGATAACAGAGAGGACGCGCCGAGGGACGGCCAGCAGCCATTAAGAACTTACCCAGAGGATGTATTGCCCGCCATAAGACTCTAAATTAATACCAACATTGAGAAACCACTAAAGCCTCCTAGATTCTGTTTCCGCCCATCCCTCCCACAGTCCCCCAATGGTGGAAGTAGCGTTGGAGGGCTTGGGGTGGAGTTCCCATTCGTGGACTTGTTGCTGCGTCCTGCTAAGCATGTCTGCTATTCAATTGTCAACTCCCGGGAGATATTCTGCGAGGAGGTGGATGTGCTGTCAAAGACCCCAATGCCAGATCTCCCGCGCCAAGCGAGACAACTGTATGGAATGGGTGCCCCTCTGCTTTTGTATGTAATACATTGCCATCATGTTGTCTGTTCAGAGGAGAACAACTTTCCGAGTTACAGTGGTAACAAAAGCTTTTAATGCTAACTGGATGGCTACAAGTTCTAGTACGTTGATGTGTAGCATTTGTTGCTGATCAGTCCATGTACCCTGGACAGTCATATCCTCCATATGCGTTCCCCATCCAAAAAGTGATTAATCTGTGGTAATTGTCACTTGCGTTATTAGGTCCAAAAAAAGGTCTGCCCTTGAGTAGATTGGCTGTGCTCCACCATTGCAGAGACCAATGGACCGCGGGCCGAATCAACACTAAATCCTCTAAATTGCCCTCTGCTTGTGACCAGTGAGATGCTAGACACTCTTTTAGGGAACGCATGGGAAGCCTGGCATGCAGAACACTTGCTATATACAGGATGCCATCATGCCCAAGAGGCGCATCATTACTCTGCCTGGCAGGTAACGATGTGGCTGAAAAAGAGCCAGTTGGCTCTGGAGATTGAGTACCTTCTGGTCTGTGGGATATGCTTTGACTGTAATAGAGTTTAGGGTCGCTCCTTGATATGTTTGTATCTGGACAGACTGTAAGTGGCATTTTGTTGCACTGATTATGAAACGAAATGGTTACTTACCAGTAGGAGTAGTTTTGCAGCTTGAAGCATTTTCTGGATTCACATGCTGTGCATCATTCCGCCATCTAGTGGTTGGGTCTGGAATTGTCTGGTTTTTTTTGGTTTTTGTCTTGTTTTGGTCGCTGTCGACCACCATTTGGTGCCAGGTACGTCCCCTGTGTGACGTCAGACGGTATCCTGGAGTTTCTGTTTTTCTTATGTTTTGTAATCCTTGAGATAGTTTTTAAAAATACTGATGTAGTCCTTTGCTTCCCCACCTGTTTGTTTTCCTTATAGGGGAGGCCGGGTGAGTCGCATGTGAATCCAGAAAATTCTTCAAGCTGCAAAACTACTCCTACTGGTAAGTAACCATTTCGTTTTGCAGCGTGAATCTTTTTCTGGAATCACATGCTGTGCATCAGATTATAGCAGTTTCTCCCGTGACTGGGAGGCTGTGGTGTAAGGAAGACCTTGCAAACAGGTGTTGAAGCACCCTCTGTCCAATTTGAGCTTCCTTATTCATTTGTATGTCCACAAAATAATGCTTTGTAAAGGTGTGTGGTGATGCCCATGTTGCTGCTGCGCAAATGGAATCAATGGGTACATTGGCCATAAATGCCAGCGTTGCTCCTTTCTTTCTAGTGAAGTGAGCTGTTGGTTGCATTGTTAGTTCCTTTTTGGCATTGGCGTAACATAATTGGATAGCTTGTACTATCCATCTTGCAATAGTTGCTTTTGTGACAGCTGTTCCTGTGTTGGTATGTGCGTAAGCAACAAACAATTGCTTTGTTTTTCTGATTTGTTCTGTTTTCTGCAAATAATACAGTAAAGCCCTCCTTACATCCAGGGTATGGAGGCTTCTCTCTGCTTTAGTTTTTGGGTTTTGGAAGAAAACTGGCAGGAGAATGTTTTGATTTAATTGATACTTAGATACCACTTTTGGCAAAAATTGTGGGTTAGTCTTTAAAATTACTTTATCCTTGTGGATTTGTAAGTAGGGTTCTTGTACCGTTAATGCTTGCAGTTCACTAACTCTTCATAGTGATGTTATAGCAATGAGAAAGGCTGTCTTTAGAGTAATATGTTTGAGGTCCGCTGCATGCATGGGCTCAAAGGGTTTTGTCATCAGTTGATAAAGTACTGTATTTAAGCTCCATGTTGGTACAGGAGAAGCTCTTGGTGGAGCTATTCTTTTTGCTCCTTCTAAGAACCTTTTGATGACTGGTCTTGTAAAAAAGCTTTTGCATGATTTTCCTCTTGTGTATGCCACTATGGCAGCAAGGTGCACTTTCAGGCTGGAAAAGTTGATGTTGTTGTCCAAGAGGTAAGTAAGATATGTAATAACTGTTTCTTGTGTATTGATTGAACTAGTGTTGTTGTTAGCGGTGCACCACGTGGTATATCGCTTCCATTTTGCTGTATAGCATTTTCTTGTTGACTGTTTCCTTGCTTCTTTTAGAATTTCCATGGTTCTCAGCGGTAAATTGAGATGCCCAAATTCTATGTATTCAGGCGCCAGGCTGCTAGTTGTAGCGTTGCTGGTTCCAGGTGAAAAATCTGGCCCTGCTGCATTGTTAGAAGGTCTTTTTCAGCTTTGATCCTGACCATTTCTGCTTTGGATAACTCTAGGAGAGTTGAGTACCATGTTTGCCTTGGCCAATGAGGAGCAACGAGAATCATATTTGTTCCTGGTTCCTTTGCTTTTTGTAGCACTCTTTGCATCAGGGGTATTGGTGGAAAAGCGTAAACAAATGTCTGTGACCAATTGAGTGAAAGCGCATTTCCTTTGACAGGTGGTGTGGAAACCTCGAGGCAAAGCATTGGCATTTCTTGTTCTGCATTGTTGCAAACAGGTCCAACACTAGTGTTCCCCAGATGTTGAATAGATACTGTACTGTTGTCTGTTTCAACTCCCATTCGTGGGAGCAGTTGTTCTGTCTGCTCAGTTGGTCTGCTGTGATGTTGTCTACCCCTGGTAGATGTACTGTCTGTAGATTGATTTTTTGGGGTATCGCCCAATGCCAGATTTCCTGTGCAAGTTTGCTGAGGGGAAAGGACCTTGTTCCACCCTGTTTGTTCAGGTAGAACATTGTAGTAGTATTGTCTGTTTGTATTAAGATGGATTTCCCCTGAATATGTTTCTGGAATGCCTTGAGTGCCAGAAAGACTGTTTTCATTTCCAAAAAATTGATGTGTTTCGTGGAGTCCTGATCGCTCCACTGACCATGAACTTTCAGCTGGTTGAGATGTGCCCCCCAACCGTTGAGGGATGCATCCGTGGTGACTGTCACAGATGGAGTTGGGTCCCTGAAAGGTCTCCCCTTTGCTATGTTGTTGGATGCCCACCATTGTATCTCTGCTTGCACCCTTTGTGTAACAACCACTAGATCCTCCCAACTTCCTGTGGCTTGTGACCAGCTGTTGAGCCATTCTTGAAATGGGCTCATGTGTAGGTGAGCGTGAGGGATAAGTGGGATACATGATGCCATCATGCCCATTAGTTTAATTACTTTTCTCACTATTAGAGACTGTCCCCTCTGGTAGAGGGCTGTTTCGTGACGGCTAGCTTGTATCCTGGCTTGTGTGGGATAAGCCTTGACGTTTGCTGTGTTCAGTCTTGCTACCAGGAAGGTTTTTTCTCTTTCTGGTGTTGTAGAAGATTTCTGGTGGTTTATTGAGAAACCCAGGATTTGTAGCGTTTGAATTGTTTTTTGAACGTGATTGTGACATGTTTGTTTCATGCGTCCCTTTATTAGCCAGTCGTCTAAGTAGGGGTAGACGTGGATTTTCTCTCTTCTCAGGTGTGCCGCCACTGCGGCTAGACACTTTGTGAACACTCGTGGAGCAGATTTTATGCCGAACGGGAGTACTTTGAATTGGTAGTGTGTTCCGTTGTGCAGGAATCTTAGGTACTTTCTGTGCCTTTTGTTCATAGGGATATGTATGTAGGCGTCCTTGAGGTCTATTGTTGCCAAATAATCCTCCTTTTGGATCTGTGGGATTATTTCTTGAAGGGTACATATCTTGAAGTGTTGTGCTAGTATGAACTTGTTTATGAATCTTAAGTCCATGATTGGCCTTAGAGTCTGGTCCTGTTTGGGTACTAGGAAGTATGGAGAGTAGTTTCCTTTGTACCATTCTTGTGTTGGTACCTTTTCTATTGCCTTTTTAGGTATAGTTCTTTGACTTCTGCGTTTAGCAGTGTTTGTTCTGATCTGGTTAATTTTCTTGTTTTGGGTGGATTTGCAGGTGGTGTCTTTGTGAGCTCTATGCAATATCCGTATTGTACCAAATTTAATATCCAATTGTCTGTTGTGATCCTTTTCCATTGTTTGTGGAAAAAGGATATTCTTCCCCCCACTGGTGTTTTGTGTGGGTCTTTTTCTGTGATTAAGTCAGTTAGAGCAATTTCCTCTTCCTCTAGAGGATTGGCCTCTTCCTCTGCCATTACCTCTTCCTCGAAAGGGCTACTTCTGCTGTTGTTGCCAACCTTGGTAGCTAGACTGTTGACCCATCTGTTGGTTTGGGTTCTGTCCTTGAGATTGTTGTGACATCTGCTGTCCTTGACCAAAGCTGCCTCTACCCGTGGTTTTTCTGTTAGAGAAGCCTCCTCTTTTAAAAGAACCTCTTTGCTGTAGGGCCCCCATAGCCCTTGCTGTCTCATTGCCCTTTTCAATTTGCTGAAGGGATTCATCCACTTCCTTGCCAAACAGAGCTTCTCCATTAAAAGGTCTGTTGATGATTGATGTCTGAACTTCTTGTTTAAATCCAGAAATCCTGAGCCAGGCATGTTTTCTGAGGATGGTTCCTGTGCACATTTGCCTGCTTGCAGTATCTGCTGCATCTAGGGCTGACTATAGGCAGGTGTTAGCCACCTTTTTACCTTCTTGGACAATAGATTTTGCCCTCTTGTTGTCCTCCTCGGGGAGTTTGTTCAGCAACTCTTCTATTTCATCCCATTGTTGGTGGCCATATCTGTTTAACAGGGCATTAGAGTTGGCAATGCGCCACTGTGTTGCTGCTTCTTTTTCCATTCTCCTCCCCACCATGTCCATCCTTTTACTTTCCTTTTCAGGTGGTGGCCCTGTGTTGGAGACTGCTTTGGCTCTCCTCCTGGCTGTGGTGACAATAATAGAGTCAGGTACTGTACTTCCCTGAATATATTTTGGGTCTTTTGAGGAGGGTTTGTACTTTTTCTCTACTCTGGGGGTTACACCCCCTTGTTTGAAGCTGGTTCTTTGAATGCTTCTTTGCCTTGGTCCAGGATGCTTGGCAGCATAGACAGGTATTGTGTCCCTCTTGAAGCTGGTCCCAGTGTTTCCAGCAAGAAACATGTGTCCCCTTTTTCCTCCTCTAAGGGTACTCCAAATTGATTTGCTGCCCTTTTGACAATGTCATTGTAGAAAGCTATGTCATCTGGAGGTGAAGCTTTCGAAGGGTAGCTGCAAATCTCTTCTTCCGGGCTCTCGGTGTCGAAGTCGTTCCACTCTTCCTCGAAATATTCAGAGTTTTCCTCCTCTTCTGGTATGTCTCTGTATTCCTCGGGTTCTTTGCCTCGAGGTTCCGGTGTCGGCGGAGAGTCGAAGATCCCTTCTTCCTCTCCTTCGGCGTCTTGTGCCTCTTCGGCGTCTACGTTTTCTGGTTCGGCCGCTGGTGTTTTTGGGATTCGAAAATCCTTCAATGAGGCATCGAAGTCCTTCTTCTTTTGTAGGAGCGCTGCCATTTCTTCCTCGAGTCTTCTTCTTTTCGACCTCGAGGGCCCTCTCGGCGTCGGTGGGCGGAGATTTTCTTTTCTTCCCGACGTGGACGTTAGTCTTCGGCGGTGTAGTGCCCTTTTTTGTGGGTTCGGTGTCGACCCTTTGTTTCGGCGATTTTCCCTCCTCGGTAACCTTCGACTGGGTTCCGTGGGGTTCTTTTAATCGCGGCTGACCTTCGTTCGCCTTTTTGCTCGGCGTCGGGGCTGCCTTATGCGCCTTATGTTTGTGGCCCTTTGGTTCCGACGGATCTTTATGGTGTCTTACCTTCTCTGCCTTCTTTTTCGGATCCTTAGCCTTTTTCTCGGCGTGGATTTTTTCGGAGTCCCCTTCTAGGACCTCGCCGTCCGATCCCTCGTGCGTCGACTCCGCTGGTGCTCCATGTTCCTCCTCGTCGCTCGAGAAACCCAGGTCTCTCAGAGAGGTCTTCTTCGATGTCTGCAACATTGTGGCGTAGCGGGCCTGTCTTTGCCTTAGGCGTGTCCTTAGCGTTTTTGGTAGGAACGCTGCGCAGGCCTCACAGTCCTTGTCCTTGTGGTCTTCGGGCAGGCAGAGTTTGCAGACGTTGTGTGGGTCGCGTTGAGCGTACTTGTGGTGGCACTTGGGGCAGAACTTGAAGGCGGTATTCTCCAAGGCCCCTACCTCACCATTTGTGGACCGGAGTGGTCCTCTGGTTCTGCCTTACTCACGACGATGATTGATGATATTTCTTCGTTGACGTCGAAGATCGATGATTTTCTTCGTTAAGCTTGTTCTTTTTTGAAGTTTTTCGGGAAAAAAGGAAAATGCTACTTACCAGTATGCATCTGTTCTTGGTATGTAGAGCTGCAGAGTTGTACACTGTGCATAGATCGCCATCTGGTGTTGGGCTCGGATGCTTGCACTTTGTTGTTGTCTTGGAAGAGTCTTTTGTAGTCAAGAGATAGGTGACTCCTCCTTTGGACGATAGTGCGCATGGGCATCGACTCCATCCTCAGATTGTTTTTCGCCATGATGGGAAAAGATGGAGTCAGTAAGAAGAAAGAGATGTCCATGTGAATGTATCTAATTAAGATAATACTGGAACAGATACAGGTTCCGGGGAGGCGGGTGGGCGTGTGACAACTCTGCAGCTCTACATGCCAAGAACAGATGCATACTGGTAAGTAGCATTTTCCGTTCGAGGCATATGAGCTGCAGATTGTACACTGTGCATAGACTGTATAGCAGTGTCTCCTTAGCGGTGGTCACCTGTATCGGTTGCAGTAGTTTGAAAAAGTGTCTTAAGAACAGCTTGGCCCACAGCAGCTTGTTGCTTTGCCTGTACATCAACACAATAGTGTTTGGTAAAGGTATGTGGTGTAGACCATGTTGCTGCTTTACATATGTCATTTAAGGGAATGTTCCCTAAAAATGCCATAGAAGCCCCTAGTTTACGTGTGGAATGTGCTCTAGGGGGAATTATTAATGTGCGTTTAGCCTTTTGGTAGCATATTTGAATGCATTTGACTATCCATCTAGCAATCCCAGCTTTTGAGATGGGATTACCTTTATGTGGTGGGGAGAAAGCTACAAACAATTGTTTTGTCTTTCTGAAAGGTTTGGTCCTGTCAATGTAATAAAGTAGAGCTCTTCTGACATCTAGTGTGTGTAGAGTCTCTCTGCTACAGAGTCTGGGTCTTGGAAAAAGACAGGTAACTCTATTGATTGATTGAGATGAAAAGCAGAGACTACTTTAGGTAGGAATTTGGGGTTTGGTCTGAGAACCACCTTGTTACGATGTATTTGTAAAAATGGTTCTTGTATGGTTAAAGCCTGAATCTCACTGACTCTCCTGAGAGAGGTGATTGCAATTAGGAAGGCTACTTTCCATGTAAGAAATTGTAACTCACATTTGTGTAGAGGTTCAAATGGGGGACCCATGAGCCTGGTGAGGACAATATTTAGATTTCATACTGGAGAGGGTGGCAATCTAGGGGGAATGATTCTTTTAAGGCCTTCCATAAAGGCTTTGATTGCAGGTACTCTAAACAGTGACAAGTGTTGTCTGTTTTTTAAGTATGCGGCTAGAGCAGCAAGATGTAATCTTATGGATGAGTATGCTATGTTACATCTTTGTAAATGCAGCAAGTAACAGATGATGTTTTGTATTGAAGCATCTAGTGGGTAGTGGGTTGATATTGTTGTTATTACAGTAAATAACAAACCTCTTCCATTTTGCTGCATAACAAGCCCTGGTAGTAGGACGTCTGGCTTCTTTAATAACATGCATACAGTCTGGTGGAAGGTTAAGGTAACCGAACTCTAGGACTTCAGGAGCCATATCGCCAGATTTAGTTGACCTGGATCGGGGTGTCTGATGTCTCCATGGTTCTGGGTTAAGAGGGTTGGAGAGGGGCACAGATTGTGGTGGGGAACCACTGAGAGTTCGAGAAGTGTTGTGAACCATGGTTGTCTTGCCCATGTGGGAGCAACTAGGATCATTGTTAGAGACTGCTGCCTGAGTTTGCGTACTACTAGGGGAATGAGTGGGAGAGGCGGAAAAGCGTACGCAAATCTGCCTGACCAATTCATCCATATTGCATTGCCCTTGGACGCACGGGTGTGGGAACCTGGCGGCGAAGGTTGGGCATTTTGTGTTTTCTTGTGTGGCGAACAGGTCTATCTCTGGATGACCCCACATTTGGAAAAAGGGTCGAAGAACTTGCGGATGCAGTTCCCATTCGTAAATCTGTTGTGTCTGTCGACTCAAGAGATCCGCAATTTGATTGTGAACCCCTGGAAGATGTTCTGCAAGGAGGTATATGCTTTGAGGAATGGCCCATCTCCATATGTCTTGCGCTAGTTGAGATAGCTGCAGAGAGTGTGTCCCCCCCTGTTTTTGAATATAATACATTGCTGTCATGTTGTCTGTTTGGACTAGGACAGTCTTGTGAATGAGATGCGGTTGGAATGACTTTAGCGCTAGAAAAATTGCTAGTAATTCTAGGTGGTTGATGTAGAGCAGTTTTTGTGGAGTGGTCCACTTGCCCTGCATTGTATGGCTGAGGAGGTGAGCTCCCCACCCGGTGAGAGATGCGTCTGTTGTTAGTACTATCTGTGGAATTGGCTCTAGGAACGGCCGCCCCTTGGAAAGGTTTTGTGTATTCCACCACTGCAGAGAGCGATGTGTGCGGCTGTCTACCAACACCAGATCTGTAAGCTGGCCTTGAGCTTGGTTCCACTGACGTGCTAAGCATTCCTGCAAGGGACGCATTTGAAGTCGTGCGTGAGGGACAATGAAGATGCACGAGGCCATCATTCCTACTAGCTGCATAAACACCCGAGCTGGAAGGGAGTATTGAGGCAGGAATTTTTGATGAGGGCTTGCATACTGGTTATCCTGGAAGGATTGGGGTATGCTAGGGCTCTGGAGGTGTCTATTGTGGCCCCTAGATACTGATGTATGTAGGAGGGATGGAGATGAGATTTGGTGTGGTTTATTGTGAACCCCAAATTGTGTAGTAGCTGAATTGTTTGGAAGGTGTGCTGTACACACTGCTTGTGTGACTTGGCTTTTATTAGCCAGTCGCCTAGATGCACAAGTTACTAACTTGTGTAACGATATATCTGTAAGAGACAGTAGTTAGTGACAGATTCCTTACCTTAGAATATCCCCAGGCGTCAGGCTGGATCCGGAAAGTTTTTGCGTAGCAGTACCCTTGCGCGTCGGTAGGCGGCGTCGTGCGGCTCCGCGTCCGTCGTCGGCGTCGTGATCGCCGGGATGGCGTCGCGGGCAGTACTTAGGCGCCGCCCTGCGCGCTGACGTCAGTTCTGTACACGACTTTCCGCGCCAGGAACGCAGAGCCATGCAAGAAGCTGACATAGGTGTCTGAAAAATACTAGGGCCCTGAAAGGGATGTCCTTAACCCTAGAAATCAGTTCGCAGAACGGGGAGGATGGGTGGGGCGGTAAGGAATCTGTCACTAACTACTGTCTCTTACAGATATATCGTTACACAAGTTAGTAACTTGTGCATCTGAAAGAGACACGTTAGTGACAGATTCCTACCTTAGAATAGATACCCCAGCAATACCAACCCCGGTGGTGGGTCTGCGAACAAAGATCAGACAAGGAAGTCCTGGAGGACAGAACGGCCAAAGAAGCCGTCCCTCCGGACCTGACTGTCAAGGCAGTAATGCTTTGTAAACGTGTGCAGCGAGGCCCACGTAGCTGCCTGACAGATAACCGGCAGCGGAACACCGCGGCCCAAGGCCGTGGTAGCAGCCGTTGCCCTGGTGGAATGGGCACGCAGCCCAACAGGAGGTTCCTTTTTAGCCAAAGAATAGCAGGTCTTGATGCACAAGGTAACCCAGCGGGAGATGGTCCTCTTGTGCACCGCCCGACCTTTTTGGCGCCCACGTAGCCAACAAAGAGCTGGTCATCCACCCGGAAGTGTTTTGTGCGGTCAATATAGAAAGAGAGCGCACGTTTTGGGTCCAGACGGTGGAGCCTCTCTTCCTCTCTGGAAGGATGCGGAGGCGGAAAGAAGGTGGGCAAAGTGATGGTCTGCCCAATGTGGAAAGCAGTAACCACCTTTGGCAAGAAGGACGGACGCGTCCGAAGAACAACCTTGTCTGGATGAACAGACAGAAAGGGAGGTTTGCAAGATAGAGCCTGGAGCTCACTCACCCGCCGAGCGGAGGTGATGGCCACCAGAAAGGCTGTCTTCAGAGTCAGAAGACGAAGAGGACAGTTATGTAGAGGCTCAAAGGGAGCGCACATTAAAAAGGTAAGAACCAAGTTCAAGTCCCACTGAGGCATCACAAACGGAACAGGAGGGAAGAGGTGAGTAATGCTCTTTAAGAACCTGTTAACAACAGGGGACTTGAAAAGGGAGGGCTGATCAGGGAGCCTGAGGAAGGCCGAGATAGCACAAAGATAACCCTTGATGGTACCCAGGGCAGAACCCTGTTGGGCCAAAGAGAGAAGGAACAGAAGGACCTCAGAAAGAGGGGCAGAAAGGGGATTCACAGCCTTTGCTGTGCACCATGCCACAAATTTGTTCCACCTGCAGGCGTATACCACCTTAGTGGAGGGACGCCTGGCTGCCAGAATCACATCACAAACTTCGGGAGGCAAGTCGAAGGGAATCAACTGCCGCCGCTCAATCTCCACGCAAGCAGGTGTAGACTGGACAGGTTCGGGTGGAGGACCGTCCCCTGCTGCTGCGACAGAAGATCCTCCCGAAGAGGCAGACGGATCGGGGGATCTACGCTCATATTGAGTAGCTCGGGATACCAAACTCTTCGAGCCCAGTCCGGAGCCACAAGAATGACTTGGGCCCGGTCGTGCCGAATCTTCTTCAACACTCTGGGTAGAAGTGGTATAGGCGGAAAGGCGTACAATAGACCGCAACTCCACTCGTGACGAAAAGCGTCGCCGAGCGAGTGCCGCCTTGGAAATTCCAACGCGCAGAACTGATGACATTGCGCGTTCTCTTCGGTGGCGAATAGATCTAACCAAGGCTCTCCCCACTGTAGAAAGAGTCCTTGCGCCACTTCCGAGTGAAGACGCCATTCGTGATCCATCATGCACCTGCGGCTGGAGTTCGTCCGCCCTGGCGTTCAGGGAACCTGCCAGGTGTTGAACCACCAGGAACATGCCCTGATGTTCCAGCCATGTCCAGAGGCGCAGAGCCTTCTGACAAAGGGTCCACGACCCCACCCCGCCTTGTTTGTTGCAGTACCACATGGCGGTGGTGTTGTCTGTGAACACCTGCACTACCTTCCCTTTGACAGAGGGAAGGAATGCCTTGAGTGCAAGTCGGATCGCCCGGAGCTCCAGAAGGTTGATATGGAGCCGGGACTCCGCCGGAGACCAGAGGCCTCTGATCTCCGCCTCTCCCATGTGACCGCCCCATCCCAGAAGGGACGCGTCCGTCACAACTGTGTGCTCTGGCTGGGGAAGGGAGAGGGATCTGCCCATGACCCATTGCCGGTTCGAGAGCCACCACTGCAACTGTTTTGCAGTCCCCTCCGAGATCTGGACGTGATCGGACAGGTCGCCCTGGTGCTGCGCCCACTGGAACTTCAGGTCCCACTGCAGAGCCCGCATATGCCATCTGGCATGAGTGACCAGCAGGATGCAGGAGGCCATGAGGCCCAGCAGCCTCAGGGTCATCCGTACCGAAACCCAGGATAAGGGCTGAAAGATCGGAATCATAGCCTGAATATCCCGGACTCGCCGTTCGGGAGGATAGGCCCGAAACTGCGTCGTGTCCAGAACTGCTCCGATGAAAGGAGCTGTGGAGAAGGAATCAGATGCGACTTTGGCACATTGATGGAGAACCCCAGCGAGTGCAGGAGTTCGGCCGTAGTCTGGAGGTGGGAGACAACTGCCTGGGACGAGCCCGCCTTCAGCAGCCAGTCGTCGAGGTAGGGGAAGACTGAAACCCCTGCCCGGCGCAGATGAGCTGCGACCACCGCCATCACTTTCGTGAACACCCGAGGGGCACTGGTAAGGCCAAAGGGGAGCACGGTGAACTGAAAATGCTCGAGGCCTACCGTGAACCGAAGGTAACGCCGGTGGGCCGGCAGGACGGGGATGTGGAAATAGGCGTCCTGCAAGTCCAACGCTACCAACCAGTCTCCGGGGTCGAGGGCAGTCAAGACCTGAGCTAGGGTGAGCATCTTGAACTTCTCCTTCCGGAGGAAGCGATTGACGTTCCGGAGGTCCAAGATAGGACGCATGTCCTCCTTGTCCTTTTGGGCACCAGAAAGTAGTGGGAGTAGCAACCACGCCCTACTTCTGGGGTCGGAACATGCTCGATGGCCCTCTTGGCCAAGAGGGCCGTGACTTCCTTCTGTAGAAGCACCAAGTGATCCCCTGACATGCGGTGGAATTGAGGTGGCATGGCTGGGGGTGGTCTCGAAGGGGAGGGAGTAGCCCCTTCGGACAATGTCCAAGACCCACTTGTCCGAGGTGATGGGACGCCAGTGGTGAAGGTGATGGCGGACCCTGCCCCCGACCGGCGTGCTGTGCACCTGAAAGGAGGGACTAGGAGGGCTTGGAGGCCGCGGACGGGTTGGAGGTGGTGGCCTGACCCGCACGCTGGTTGCCCGAACCGCCACGGCGGTATCCACGTCCTCGGCCACGCGAAGGCGCTTGCTGCGCGGGCCGTTGGCCGGGCTGTGGACGTGACTGGGCGCCCCTTCCGTGGCCACGAAAGGGGCGAAAAGCAGACGCTTGCGGAGGGCGCACAACAGCAAGGCCCAGGGACTTAGCAGTAGCCCGTGAGTCCTGCAAACGCTCCAGCGCATGGTCTGCCTTTGAACCAAAAAGACCGACTCCATCAAAGGGCATGTCCATGAGAGTATTCTGGACATCCCCTGAAAAACCAGTGGTTCTCAGCCAGGCGTGGCGACGCAGCGCCACCGTCGTTGCAAGCGATCTGCCCAGCGAGTCGGCGGTATCAAGGCCACAGCGGATGGTATACTTAGCCGCATCACGCCCTTCCGCAATAGCGCGGGTAAGCAGTGTCTGGACCTCCTCAGAACACTGCGGCAAAACATCAGCCACCGAATCCCACAGGGAGTGGGTGTATCGGCCCAAGAGGCAAGCGGTATTAACAGACCGCAAGCCAGCACTGGAGGAAGAGAAAGCCTTCTTCCCAAAGTGATCCAGGCGCTTGGATTCCCTATCCGGAGGGGCGGTAGGGAAGGCTGTTTGGGAGGCAGAGGCTTGGACAACCAAGCTCTCAGGGGTGGGGTGTTGGGAGAGAAACAGGGGGTCGCCCGGAGCCGGGCGATGGCGTCGGGCCACGTTCCTATCCACAGGAGCCCCTGTGGTGGGTTTGGACCAGGCACCCAAAAGAACGTCAGTGAGTGCATCGTTGAACGGCAGCACAGGCTCCGAAGAGGAGGCCGCCGGCTGAAGCACTTCAGTCAGGAGGTTAGTCCTGACGGCCACTGTAGGCAACTGGAGATTTAAGGCTCCAGCAGCTCTACGCAACACCGTTGCAAAATTAGCCCCCTCCTCCGTTGCCACGGGAGGAGACAGCATGCCAGAGTCGGGGAGGTATCCAGCCCACTGGCATCCCCAAGTTCCTCAACCCAGTCCGGGTCAAACTCGCACTGTTGTGTGAGAGGGTCGTCAGACCCCTCCCAGCTCTCCTGGTCCTCCTCAGGGTGAAAAGATGGAGGAGGAGGGACATAAGGGACCCAAGGCCTCATCGGCGCCGGAACCGGCGTCGGGCGGCGCCGGTCCGGCTCCATGTCCGGACCCGGGAGAACCGGGAACGACGCCGCCCGGAGCCCCGGACGGCGTCGGAAACGGCACCGGGACATCGGCGTCGGCGGAGGCGTGGTTAGGTCAACCGGCGTCGATGGGGGTTGCGGCACCACCGGAACCGGGGTCGAGGCCGGGGCCGGAGCCGAGGCCGGGACGAAGGCTGGTGGGACAGGCGACGCCGGGACCGAGTCGGCGGCGACGCCGAGCAACCCCATCTGGGCCCGCGGGGCCCGAAGGCGCACCGGAGGGACCTCGAGGCCCGAAGAGGCGGGCCATGGCCGACAGGAATATCTGTAGCTCGGCCGGAGTCGCCCCGAACCCGGGAAGGACGGGTAATGCGGGGAAACTCGACAGGCACGTCCGGGGCCGCGGGGACGGTGCCGACAGGGACCTCAGCCGAGTCGCCGCGACCGGCGAGGCGAAGTCTTAGAGCGATGACGCCGCTTAGACTTCTTGTGCTTCGACTTACCGGAGGAGCGCGAAGACTTGGATTCCGACGAACGGCGGGGACTCCGCGTCCGGCCCCTCGACCTCTCCCGGGACCGGGGCTTGCTGCGGCGCGGAGCCGACTGCCGGACTTCAAGGAGCTTCGAGACCGCTCTCGCAAAGCCTTCGGATGAAGTTTCCGGCAGTCAGGGCACGACTTCGTGTCGTGGCCTCGGCCGAGGCAGAAGAGACACTCGAGGTGGGGGTCCGTGATGGACATCATACGACCACATTCCTCGCAGGGCTTAAAGCCGGGCATCCTACGACACCTTAGGAGTCGTGAAGACTCGTTGAAGAGAACAGTGAAAAATTTCACAAAAAAGATAGTCAAAAAGTGACTAGGGCACTGCTCTTCCCGGATCTGCGCTTACTGGCGCGGAAAAGAAGAACTGACGTCAGCGCGCAGGGCGGCGCCTAAGTACTGCCCGCGACGTCATCCCGGCGATCACGACGCCGACGACGGACGCGGAGCCGCACGACGCCGCCTACCGACGCGCAAGGGTACTGCTACGCAAAAAACTTTCCGGATCCAGCCTGACGCCTGGGGATATTCTAAGGTAAGGAATCTGTCACTAACGTGTCTCTTTCAGATACGGAAACACATGAATGTGTTGCCTTCGTAAGTGTGCAGCTACCACTGCTAGGCACTTTGTGAAAACCCTTGGTGCTGTTGCTACTCCAAATGGCAGGACTTTGAACTGATAATGTTGTCCGTCCACTGTGAACCTTGGGTATTTCCTGTGCGCAGGGTGTATGGGAATATGGAAGTAGGCATCCTTGAGATCTAATGTGGCAAGGAAGTCGCCTTGTTGGAGGAGTGGAAGTATTTGCTGAAGAGTGATCATGTGAAAATGATCTGAGTGAATGTAATAGTTGAGGGGTCTGAGGTCCAATATTGGTCTGAGGGAACCGTCCTTTTTGGGGATTAGAAAATACAGTGAGTAAACCCCCTGTGCCCTGATGATCTAGAGGGACTGGTTCTATTGCTTGCTTTTGTAGCATGGAGAGAACCTCTTGTTTGAGGAGCGTCAGATGTTGTGTGGACATGGGACGCTGTCTGGGTGGTATATTGGGGGGAGTAGAAGTGAGTTCCAGGCAGTAACCATACTGGATAATCTGTCTTCCCCACCTGTCCGTGGTGATGGAATTCCATGCAGGTAGGAACTGTGATAGTCTTCCCCGACTGGGGTGGAATGATCGGGGAAACGGAGGGAAGTCACTGTTTTGTGGTAGGGAGCTGCGTGTGTTAAACCCACGTCCTCTACCCCTGTTGTTGTTACCTCTGTAATTACCTCTTGAGTAACCTCTATTAGAGGAGGTTTGGGTGGGATTTTTATAAGTGGCAGAGGTAGTGTCTGTGGCAGTGGTCTTGGAGCCGCCTCTATAGGAGGAGCGACGAAAGGAACCCCTACTAGTTGTTGCTTGTAGAGCCCCCATAGCTTTGGCTGTGTCTGTGTCTTTTTCATCTTCTCTAGAGAAGTGTCCACAGTGGGCCCAAACAAGTGTTCCTGGTCTAAAGGTTGATTGAGGATGGTAGATTGCACCTCCTGCTTAAAACCAGATGCACAAGTTACTAACTTGTGTAACGATATATCTGTAAGAGACAGTAGTTAGTGACAGATTCCTTACCTTAGAATATCCCCAGGCGTCAGGCTGGATCCGGAAAGTTTTGCGTAGCAGTACCCTTGCGCGTCGGTAGGCGGCGTCGTGTGGCTCCGCGTCCGTCGTCGGCGCGTGATCGCCGGGATGACGTCGCGGGCAGTACTTAGGCGCCGCCCCTGCGCGCTGACGTCAGTTCTGTACACGACTTTCCGCGCCAGGAACGCAGAGCCATGCAAGAAGCTGACATAGGTGTCTGAAAAATACTAGGGCCCTGAAAGGGATGTCCTTATCCCTAGAAATCAGTTCGCAGAACGGGGAGGATGGGTGGGGCGGTAAGGAATCTGTCACTAACTACTGTCTCTTACAGATATATCGTTACACAAGTTAGTAACTTGTGCATCTGAAAGAGACACGTTAGTGACAGATTCCTTACCTTAGAATAGATACCCCAGCAATACCAACCCCGGTGGTGGGTCTGCGAACAAAGATCAGACAAGGAAGTCCTGGAGGACAGAACGGCCAAAGAAGCCGTCCCTCCGGACCTGACTGTCAAGGCAGTAATGCTTGTAAACGTGTGCAGCGAGGCCCACGTAGCTGCCTGACAGATAACCGGCAGCGGAACACCGCGGCCCAAGGCCGTGGTAGCAGCCGTTGCCCTGGTGGAATGGGCACGCAGCCCAACAGGAGGCTCCTTCTTAGCCAAAGAATAGCAGGTCTTGATGCACAAAGTAACCCAGCGGGAGATGGTCCGTCTTGTGCACCGCCCGACCTTTTTGGCGCCCACGTAGCCAACAAAGAGCTGGTCATCCACCCGGAAGTGTTTTGTGCGGTCGATATAGAAGGAGAGCGCACGTTTTGGGTCCAGACGGTGGAGCCTCTCTTCCTCTCTGGAAGGATGCGGAGGCGGAAAGAAGGTGGGCAAAGTGATGGTCTGCCCAATGTGGAAAGCAGTAACCACCTTTGGCAAGAAGGACGGACGCGTCCGAAGAACAACCTTGTCTGGATGAACAGACAGAAAGGGAGGTTTGCAAGATAGAGCCTGGAGCTCACTCACCCGCCGAGCGGAGGTGATGGCCACCAGAAAGGCTGTCTTCAGAGTCAGAAGACGAAGAGGACAGTTATGTAGAGGCTCAAAGGGAGCGCACATCAAAAGGTAAGAACCAAGTTCAAGTCCCACTGAGGCATCACAAACGGAACAGGAGGGAAGAGGTGTGTAATGCCTTTTAAGAACCTGTTAACAACAGGGGACTTGAAAAGGGAGGGCTGATCAGGGAGCCTGAGGAAGGCCGAGATAGCACAAAGATAACCCTTGATGGTACCCAGGGCAGAACCCTGTTGGGCCAGAGAGAGAAGGAACAGAAGGACCTCAGAAAGAGGGGCAGAAAGGGGATCCACAGCCTTTGCTGTGCACCATGCCACAAATTTGTTCCACCTGCAGGCGTATACCACCTTAGTGGAGGGACGCCTGGCTGCCAGAATCACATCACAAACTTCGGGAGGCAAGTCGAAAGGAATCAACTGCCGCCGCTCAATCTCCACGCAAGCAGGTGGAGGCTGGACAGGTTCGGGTGGAGGACCGTCCCCTGCTGCTGCGACAGAAGATCCTCCCGAAGAGGCAGACGGATCGGGGGATCTACGCTCATATTGAGTAGCTCGGGATACCAAACTCTTCGAGCCCAGTCCGGAGCCACAAGAATGACTTGGGCCCGGTCGTGCCGAATCTTCTTCAACACTCTGGGTAGAAGTGGTATAGGCGGAAAGGCGTACAATAGACCGCAACTCCACTCGTGACGAAAAGCGTCGCCGAGCGAGTGCCGCCTTGGAAATTCCAACGCGCAGAACTGATGACATTGCGCGTTCTCTTCGGTGGCGAATAGATCTAACCAAGGCTCTCCCCACTGTAGAAAGAGTCCTTGCGCCACTTCCGAGTGAAGACGCCATTCGTGATCCATCATGCACCTGCGGCTGAGTTCGTCCGCCCTGGCGTTCAGGGAACCTGCCAGGTGTTGAACCATCAGGAACATGCCCTGATGTTCCAGCCATGTCCAGAGGCGCAGAGCCTCCTGACAAAGGGTCCACGACCCCACCCCGCCCTGTTTGTTGCAGTACCACATGGCGGTGGTGTTGTCTGTGAACACCTGCACTACCTTCCCTTTGACAGAGGGAAGGAATGCCTTGAGTGCAAGTCGGATCGCCCGGAGCTCCAGAATGTTGATATGGAGCCGGGACTCCGCCGGAGACCAGAGGCCTCTGATCTCCGCCTCTCCCATGTGACCGCCCCATCCCAGAAGGGACGCGTCCGTCACAACTGTGTGCTCTGGCTGGGGAAGGGAGAGGGATCTGCCCATGACCCATTGCCGGTTCGAGAGCCACCACTGCAACTGTTTTGCAGTCCCCTCCGAGATCTGGACGTGATCGGACAGGTTGCCCTGGTGCTGCGCCCACTGGAACTTCAGGTCCCACTGCAGAGCCCGCATATGCCATCTGGCATGATTGACCAGCAGGATGCAGGAGGCCATGAGGCCCAGCAGCCTCAGGGTCATCCGTACCGAAACCCAGGATAAAGGCTGAAAGATCGGAATCATAGCCTGAATATCCCGGACTCGCCGTTCGGGAGGATAGGCCCGAAACTGCGTCGTGTCCAGAACTGCTCCGATGAAAAGGAGCTGTGGAGAAGGAATCAGATGCGACTTCGGCACATTGATGGAGAACCCCAGCGAGTGCAGGAGTTCGGCCGTAGTCTGGAGGTGGGAGACGACTGCCTGGGACGAGCCCGCCTTCAGCAGCCAGTCGTCGAGGTAGGGGAAGACTGAAACCCCTGCCCGGCGCAGATGAGCTGCGACCACCGCCATCACTTTCGTGAACACCCGAGGGGCACTGGTAAGGCCAAAGGGGAGCACGGTGAACTGAAAATGCTCGGGGCCTACCGTGAACCGAAGGTAACGCCGGTGGGCCGGCAGGACGGGGATGTGGAAATATGCGTCCTGCAAGTCCAACGCTACCAACCAGTCTCCAGGGTCGAGGGCAGTCAAGACCTGAGCTAGGGTGAGCATCTTGAACTTCTCCTTCCGGAGGAAGCGATTGACGTTCCGGAGGTCCAAGATAGGACGCATGTCCTCCTTGTCCTTTTGGGCACCAGGAAGTAGTGGGAGTAGCAACCACGCCCTACTTCTGGGGTCGGAACATGCTCGATGGCCCTCTTGGCCAAGAGGGCCGTGACTTCCTTCTGCAGAAGCACCAAGTGATCCCCTGACATGCGGTGGAATTGAGGTGGCATGGCTGGGGGGTGGTCTCGAAGGGAGGGAGTAGCCCCTTCGGACAATGTCCAAGACCCACCTGTCCGAGGTGATGGTACGCCAGTGGGGAAGGTGATGGCGGACCCTGCCCCCTACCGGCGTGCTGTGCACCTGAAAGGAGGGACTAGGAGGGCTTGGAGGCCGCGGACGGGTTGGAGGTGGTGGCCTGACCCGCACGCTGGTTGCCCGATCCGCCACGGCGGAATCCACGTCCTCGGCCACGCGAAGACGCCTGCTGCGCGGGCCGGTGGCTGGGCTGCTGACGTGAAGGGGCGCCCCTACCGTGGCCACGATAGGGGCGAAAAGCAGAAGTCAGCGGAGGGCGTGTAGCAGTAAGGCCCAGGGACTTGGCAGTAGCCCGTGAGTCCTTAAAGCGCTCCAACGCATGGTCTGCTTTGGACCCAAAAGACCGACTCCATCAAAGGGCATGTCCATGAGAGTATTCTGGACATCCCCTGAAAAACCAGTGGTTCTCAGCCAGGCGTGGCGTCGGAGCGCCACCGTCGTTGCAATAGACCTGCCCAGCGAGTCGGCGGTGTCAAGGCCACATCGGATTGTGTATTTGGCCGCATCCCTTCCTTCCGCAATGGCGCGGGAAAGCAGTGTCTGGACCTCCTCAGAACACTGGGGCAAAACATTCGCCACCGAATCCCACAAGGAGTGGGTATATCGGCCCAAAAGGCAAGCGGTGTTGATGGACCGCAAGCCAGCACTGGAGGAAGAAAAACCCTTCTTCCCAAATTGATCCAGGCGTTTGGATTCCCTATCCGGAGGAGCGGTAGGGAAGGCGGTTTGGGAAGCGGAGGCTTGGACAACCAAGCTCTCAGGAGTGGGGTGGACAGAGAGAAACAGGGGGTCGCCCGGAGCTGGGCGATGGCGTCGGGACACGTTCCTATCCACAGGAGCCCCTGTGTTGGGCTTGGACCAGGCGCCCAAAAGAACGTCAGTGAGGGCGTCGTTAAACGGCAGCACAGTCTCCGTAGAGGAGGCTGCCGGCTGAAGCACCTCTGTCAAGAGATTAGTCTTGACCGCCACAGTAGGGAGTTGGAGATGTAAGGCTCCAGCCGCCCTACGCAACACCGTTGCAAAATTGGCTCCCTCCTCCGTAGCCACGGGAGGAGACAGCATGCCAGTGTCAGGGGAAGTATCTAGACCACTGGCATCCCCTAGACCCTCTGTCCAGTCCTCATCGTACTGACACTGTTCGTGTCAGAGGGTCATCAGACCCCTCCCAGTCCTCCTGGTCCTCCTCAGGTTCAAAATAAGGAGGAGGAGGGACATTTGGGACCCAAGGTCCCATCGGCGCCGGAACCGGCGTCGAGCGACGTCGGTCCGGGTCCATGTCCGGAGCCGGAAGGAACTGGGGGACGACGCCGCCCGGAGCCCCAGGCGGCGTCGAGAACGGCACCGGAGACATCGGCGCCGGCGGAGGTGTCGTGAGGTCGACCGGCGTCGATGGGGGTTGCGGAGCCGGGATCGAGGCTGGAGGCACGGGCGACGCCGGGGCCGGAGCCGTCGGCGGCGCAGGAGCAACCCCATCAGGGCCCGCGGGGCCCGAAGGCGCACGGAGGGACCTGGAGGCCCGAAGAGGCGGGCCATGGCCGACAGGAATTCCTGCACTTGGGCCGGATCCGCCCCCGAACCCGGGAAGGACGGGTATGGCGGGGCGACTCCACAGGCATGTCCGGGGCCGCGGGGACGGTGCCGGGAGGGGCCTCAGCCGAGTCGCGAGACCGGCGAGGCGAAGTCCTAGAGCGACGATGCTTCTTGGACTTCTTGTGTTTGACTTACCGGACGAAGAAGACTTCGACGCCGACGACCGGTGTGGACTCCGCGATCGACCCCTGGACCTCTCACGCGACCGGGGCTTCCGCGGAGCCGAATGCCGGGCCTCGAGGAGCTTTCGAGACCGCTCTCGCAAAGCTTTCGGGTTGAGGGCCTGGCAGTCGGGTACAAGACTCCGTGTCGTGGCCTCGGCCGAGGCAGAAGAGACACTCCCAATGCGGGTCTGTGACGGACATCATCCGAGCACAGGCGCCGCAACGTTTGAACCCGGGCATCCCTACGACACCTTGAAGTCGATTGAGAAAAACAGTGAAAAATTCACCAAAAAGTTTGGTCAAAAAATGACCAGGGCACTGCTCTTCCCGGATCTGCGCTTGCTGGCGCGGAAAAAGAAGAACTGACGTCAGCGCGCAGGGGCGGCGCCTAAGTACTGCCCGCGACGTCATCCCGGCGATCACGACGCCGACGACGGACGCGGAGCCGCACGACGCCGCCTACCGACGCGCAAGGGTACTGCTACGCAAAACTTTCCGGATCCAGCCTGACGCCTGGGGATATTCTAAGGTAAGGAATCTATCACTAACGTGTCTCTTTCAGATACCAGATATGCGTAACCACCCGTGTCTGCGTAGCAAAACGCTTGAATTTATTGTGCGTGATGCTGTATCTGCTGCATCAAGGGCGCATTTTATTGAGGTGTTTGTAATTAACTTGCCCTCTTGTATTAAATCATTTGCTTTGATCTTATGCTGATCTGGAAGGTACTGAATGAGCTTTTCTAGCTCATCGTAATGAGCCCTGTCATACCTTGCTAGTAAGGCTTGTGAATTGGCGATGCGCCACATGTTTGCTGCTTGAGACGCAACCCTCTTGCCTGATGCGTTGAGCAATTTAGACTCTTTGTCTGGTGGTGGTGCCTCACCAGTAGTTTGTGAGTTTGCTCGTTTACGTGCATTAGCTACTACTAATGAATCAAGAGGAGCTGACCTTTAATATAAGTTGGGTCAGTAGGGGCAGGCTTATATTTCTTTTCAATTCTTGGATTAATAAGCCTAGCTCTAACTGGGTCTTTGAAGACCTCAGGGGCATGTTTAATAATCCCTTTAAGCATAGGGAGAGTGTGTGTAGTTTTTGAGGCTGAGCAAAAGTCTCTAATAAAAAGTCCTCCTCCAGGGGGTCTGAGTGTAATTTGACTCCATGGAATTGTGCTGCTCTGTTTATAACTTGTGCAAACCCTATTGCGTCATCTGGGGGGATGGTTTGGATGGGTATGGCTCAGGGACGGGTATATCTGGGAGATCATAATTGTCCCAGGGGTCCTGAGGTGGGATACTGTGAAGGTCGTCATCAGTATCTGTGTTATGAGGTGACTGTATGTCATCATCATTATCATCATCCCTCTGTATCCCCTTGTGGTGAAAAGAAAGGCACAGGAGAGTGAGGTGGAGACTGTATAGGGCTGGAAGGTTGTGGAGGTGGAGAGAAAGACCTTATGGGTGATGTAGAAGAGTCTTTCTTCTTGGGAGGTGGCTCAGGTGTGGTTGGTGAGTCCAACTTCCTCTTGTCAGGCCGTATGGATTGGACTTGTCCTGTAATGGGGTCAATATGCAGAGTTTTCTGCTTTGGATCCATCGGAATAGAAAGTTCTTTAGAGCTAGTGTCTTTTTCGGCACCGAAGATTTCGGTTCCGAGTGGTGCTCTTTATGTTTACGAGGTTGCTTGGTCTCCTTTCAGGGTGGTGAAGTTTTCGACCCCAACGGTTTAGCTGGTTTTGTCGGCTCCGAAGGTTTGGGAGGCTTCGGTGTCGAAGTGTCATAGACCTTGGTCTTCGGTGCCGAAGATTCTGATGTCGACGGGACCTTAGTTTTGGGCTTGGGTGCCGACGAGTGTTTTTCGGCACCGGGATGTGGCTGGCTCGATCCCGAGCTGCCAGAAGGCTTTGGATGCTTCGGAGCCGACCTGGTAGGCGGGGCTTCTGAAGCTTTGTCTTGGTGCCGACCTAGACCCGAGGGTGAAGGTGTGACAGTAGCCTTTTGTTTTTTCGGGGCAGGGGCGTCGACGTCCGTACTCACAGTACGTTGACCTGGCGTGATGGTCTGGTCGTCCGACCCAGAGTCTTCGGCTCCGGAGGTGTCGGGTTGTTGATCTCCGGTGTCTGGGTTGTCGGAGCCTGTGTCGAAGATGTTGTCCGGTGCAGGAACGGTTGATCTGGACATTTCGTGTCGTCGGGCCCGGCGATCACGTATAGTCTTTTCGACCTGAAGGATTCACAGGCCCGGCAGTGTCGACTCTCGTGGTCTGGCGAGAGACAAAGGTTACAGACCTCGTGGAGATCTGTGTGTGGGAATTTAGCCCCACACTTGCATTTTTTAAATGGAGTCCTTTCCATATGCTGGTTGATGGCGCTGATCGGCCCAACGGCCCACGTCGACGACCGGACTCGAAAATGTCTTGGAGAGTAGATACGCAATGAGAGGGATCGCGATCGAAACAATACCGTCGAACGGTGGGAGTTTTTGCGCGTCGAAGGGGAACCGATCGATGTCGACCCGGAGCGCAGCAAATTACATCCGAACCCGATGGCGGAAAAAAACAATCCGAGGATGGAGTCGATGCCCATGCGCACTATCGTCCAAAGGAGGAGTCACCCATCTCGTGACTACAAAAGACTCTTCCAAGACAACAACAAAGTGCAAGCATCCAAGCCCAACACCAGATGGCGATCTATGCACAGTGTACAATCTGCAGCTCATATGCCTCGAACCAAAATTTTCTTCGGAGCTTCCCGTATTGCTTCTAGACCCAACAGCGGAAAAAAGAATCTGAAGATGGCCACCACGCACGTCGACCTCCAGGATACCGTCTGACGTCACACAGGGGACGTACCTGGCACCAAATGGTGGTCGACAGCGACCAAAACAACAAAAAAAACAAAGACAATTCCGGACCCAACCACTAGATGGCGGAATGATGCACAGCATGTGAATCCAGAAAAGGATTCACGCTGCAAAACCTAATTTGTGTAACAAGCTGATGGTAGTCTGTATATCTTGCAGGCATTTATGTCTGATTGAACTCTTTATCAGCCAATCGTGCAGGTATGGAAAGACATGAATGTTATGTCTTCTCAAATGTGCTGCTAAAACTGCCAGGCAGCACCTTGAATTGGTAATGATGACCACTTACTATGAATCTGAGATACGGACAATGTGCTGGAGGAATGGTGGATGTGAAAGTAAGCATCCATCAGTTTGAGTGCCGCCATGAGGTTGCCTTCCTGAAGCAAAGGGATCACATCCGGATTGTTACCATATGGAAGTGTTCCGATAATATGTATTGATTGAGATGGTGAAGATCCAGGACTGGTCTCAGTGTGCCAGCCATCTTGGGTATCAAGAAGTATAGGAAATACATGCCTCTTCCAATGTGTTCTTTTGAAACTAGCTCTATGGCGTCTTTCAACAGCAGAGATGTAAACTCCTCTTTGAGAAGGTGGAGGTGTTGAGGGTTGAGTGTCTGTCTGCATGGTGATATGTTTGGAGGTTGTGAAGTAAGCTCTAGGCAGTATCTGTGCTGAACATTGGACATCACTCCCTGGTCGGATGTTATTTCGGTCCAGAGGTGATGGTACTGCTGTAGGCTTCCCCTGACAGGTGTTGTGTGATTGGGAGGAAGTTGTGGTGAGTCATTGTTTTGAGGTAGAGGCTCCCTTTCAGGGAGTACCTTTACCTTTCCCTCTTTGACTACCCCCTTTGCTATCCACCTCTACAGCATCACCTAGCAGTTTGCTTGTGGTATGCCTGTTGTTGTTTCTAGTAGGACTGTGTGTCACTAGTGGTGGTTTTGGCGGCACCCTTGCCCTGAAACCTGAGAAAGGACTGCTGTCTATGTGTTGTGAACTCTAGGGCTCCCATGGATTCCGCGGTTTCAGTGTATTTTTAATTTTTTCTAATGGGGTGTCCACCTCTGGGCCAAAGAGGTGTTCCCCTGCAAAAGGGACGTTTTTCGAGGTGCTGCTGAACCTCAGGTTTAAAGCCCGATAGTCGTAGCCAAACATGTCTGCATTGAATGATTGAGGAGTTGATTTCTCGTGCAGTGGTATCTGCACTGTCCAAGGCGCAGCGAATAGTTGCGTTGGAAATTTGTTTGCCTTTCGACACTAATTCTTCAGCTCTTTGTTTGAGCTGATCTAGGAGGTGTTGTAATATTGTAACAGCTCCTTTATGTCATCCCAGGTTGCTCTGTTATAACATGAGAGTAGGCCGACTGCATTGGCATGTCCTAACTTGTTTGCCTGCAGAGTCTATTCACTTACTATCCTTATCTGGAGGAGGTGCTTTACCTGTTATTTGGGAAACTGCCCTTTTCTTAGCTGTTATGACTACTGGGGAATCCGCTGTAGGGTGTTCCCTAACAGAGAGCGGATTATTAGGTGAAAGTTGGTATTTTCGCTCAATACGAGGTGCGAATACTCTCGTCTTAACTGGTTCTTTAAATATTTCTGTGGAGACTTTAAGCATTGGCCCTATCATGGGCAAATCCTGCACTGAGCTCTCAGTCGTGGAGAGTTTCCACTAAAAAGTCTCCTTCCTCCTTGGTGGTATGCATCTGAACTTTGTGATACTTAGCTGTGTGCTAGAGCACACTATGATAAGAAGTTGTGTTATCTGGTGGTGATGCCTTAGCTGATGTCAGTCGTGTATGAAAAACAAGGGACACCCTACTCACACGGAACCAGGATACTTTACAGTTTAACAGATTATTTTACATCAGTGCATGGTGTCCCAAGTGATTGTGAAACCTATATTTCAAGGTTGTTACTCTGTGACATAAAAACACAGCTTTTGTACATTTTTGATGAAACCTTGTTTTTATGTCACAAAGAGTCACAACCTTGAAATATAGGTTTCACAATCACTTGGGACCCCATGCACTGGATGTAAAATAATGTGATTACATTATATAAAACAACGTATTTTCATACAAAATTCGTGTTCTATGCCTTTTCTCTTTCAGACATCTCTTTTCCTTCGATTATTGTGATTGAGCTAGTGCACAAGTTACTAACTTGTGTAACGATACATCTGTAAGAGACAGTAGTTAGTGACAGATTCCTTACCTTAGAATATCCCCAGGCGTCAGGCTGGATCCGGAAAGTTTTTGCGTAGCAGTACCCTTGCGCGTCGGTAGGCGGCGTCGTGCGGCTCCGCGTCCGTCGTCGGCACCGCCGGGATGACCGTCGCGGGCAGTACTTAGACGCCGCCCTGCGGCTGGACGTCAGTTCTGTGCACGACTTTCCACGCCAGGAACGCAGAGCCATGCAAGAAGCTGACATAGGTGTCTGAAAAATACTAGGGCCCTGAAAGGGATGTCCTTAACCCTAGAAATCAGTTCGCAGAACGGGGAAGATGGGTGGGGCGGTAAGGAATCTGTCACTAACTACTGTCTCTTACAGATATATCGGTACACAAGTTAGTAACTTGTGCATCTGAAAGAGACACGTTAGTGACAGATTCCTTACCTTAGAATAGATACCCCAGCAATACCAACCCCGGTGGTGGGACTGCGAACAAAGATCAGATAAGGAAGTCCCGGAGGACAGAACGGCCAAAGAAGCCGTCCCTCCGGACCCGACTGTCAAGGCAGTAATGCTTGGTAAACGTGTGCAGCGAGGCCCACGTAGCTGCCTGACAGATATCCTGCAGCGGAACACCGCGGCCTAAGTCCGTGGAAGCAGCCGTTGCCCTGGTGGAATGGGCACGCAGCCCAACAGGAGGCTCCTTCTTAGCCAAAGAATAGCAGGCTTTGATACACAAGGTTACCCAGCGGGAAATGGTTCTCTTGTGCACCGCCCGACCTTTTTTGGCGCCCACGTAGCCAACAAAGAGCTGGTCATCCACCCGGAAGTGTTGTGTGCGGTTGATATAAATGGAAAGCGCACGTTTTGGGTCCAGACGGTGGAGCCTCTCTTCCTCTCTGGAAGGATGCGGAGGCGGAAAGAAGGTGGGCAAAGTGATGGTCTGCCCAATGTGGAAGGCAGTAACCACCTTTGGCAAGAAGGACGGACGCGTCCTAAGAACAACCTTGTCTGGATGGACAGACAGAAAGGGAGGTTTGCATGATAGAGCCTGGAGCTCACTCACCCGCCGAGCGGAGGTGATGGCCACCAGAAAGGCTGTCTTAAGAGTCAGAAGACGAAGAGGACAGTTATGTAGAGGCTCAAAGGGAGCGCGCATGAGAAAGGTAAGAACCAAGTTCAAGTCCCACTGAGGCATCACAAACGGAACAGGAGGGAAGAGGTGTGTAATGCCTTTTAGGAACCTGTTAACAACAGGGGACTTGAAAAGGGAGGGCTGATCAGGAAGCCTGAGGAAGGCCGAAATGGCACAAAGATAGCCCTTGATGGTACCCAGGGCAGAACCCTGTTGGGCCAGAGAAAGAAGCAACAGAAGAACCTCAGAAAGAGGGGCAGAGAGGGGATTCACAGCCTTTGCTGTGCACCATGCCACAAACTTGTTCCACCTGCAGGCGTATACCACCTTAGTGGAGGGACGCCTGGCTGCAGAATCACATCACAAACTTCGGGAGGCAAGTCGAAGGAATCAACTGCCGCCGCTCAATCTCCCACGCAAGCAGGTGGAGACTGGACAGGTTCGGGTGGAGGACCGTCCCCTGCTGCTGCGACAGAAGATCCTCCCGAAGAGGCAGACGGATCGGGGATCGGCGCCTCATACTGAGTAGCTCGGGATACCAAACTCTTTGAGCCCAGTCCGGAGCCACAAGGATGACTTGGGCCCGGTCGCGCCGAATCTTCTTCAACACTCTGGGTAGAAGTGGTATAGGCGGAAAGGCGTACAACAGACTGCAACTCCACTTGCGACGAAAAGCGTCGCCTAGCGAGTGCCGCCTTGGAAATTCCAACGCGCAGAACTGCTGACATTGCGCGTTCTCTTCGGTGGCGAACAGATCTAACCAAGGCTCTCCCCACTGCTGAAAGAGACCTTGCGCCACCTCCGAGTGAAGACGCCATTAGTGATCCATCATGCACCTGCGGCTGAGTTAGTCCGCTCTGGCGTTCAGGGAACCTGCCAGGTGTTGAACCAGCAGGAATATGCCCTGATGTTCCAGCCATGTCCAGAGGCGCAGAGCCTCCTGACATAGGGTCCACGACCCCACCCCGCCCTGTTTGTTGCAATACCACATGGCGGTGGTGTTGTCTGTGAACACCTGCACTACCTTCCCTTTGACAGAGGGAAGGAATGCCTTGAGTGCAAGTCGGATCGCCCGGAGCTCCAGAAGGTTGATATGGAGCCGGGACTCCGCCTGGAAACCAGAGGCCTCTGATCTCCGCCTCTCCCATGTGACCGCCCCATCCCAGAAGGGACGCGTCCGTCACAACTGTGTGCTCTGGCTGGGGAAGGGAGAGGGATCTGCCCATGACCCATTGCCGGTTCGAGAGCCACCACTGCAACTGTTTTGCAGTCCCTCCGAGATCTGGACGTGATCGGACAGGTTGCCCTGGTGCTGCGCCCACTGGACTTCAGGTCCCACTGCAGAGCCCGCATATGCCATCTGGCATTATCGACCAGCAGGATGCAGGAGGCCATGAGGCCCAGCAGCCTCAGGGTCATCCGTACCGAAACCCAGGATAGAGGCTGAAAGATCGGAATCATAGCCTGAATATCCCGGACTCGCCGTTCGGGAGGATAGGCCAGAAACTGCGTCGTGTCCAGAACTGCTCCGATGAAAGGAGCTGTGGAGAAGGAATCAGATGCGACTTCGGCACATTGATGGAGAACCCCAGCGAGTGCAGGAGTTCGGCCGTAGTCTGGAGGTGGGAGACGACTGCCTGGGGCAGGCCCGCTTTCAGCAGCCAGTCGTCGAGGTAGGGGAAGACTGGAACCCCTGCCCGGCGCAGATGAGCTGCGACCACCACCATCACTTTGGTGAACACCCGAGGTGCACTTGTAAGGCCAAGGGAGCACGGTGAACTGAAAATGCTCGAGGCCTACCGTGAACCGCAGGTAACGCCGGTGGGCCGGCAGGACGGGGATGTGGAAATAAGCGTCCTGCAAGTCCAACGCTTACCAACCAGTCTCCAGGGTCGAGGGCAGTCAAGACCTGAGCTAGGGTGAGCATCTTGAACTTCTCCTTCCGGAGGAAGCGATTGACGTTCCGGAGGTCCAAGATAGGACGCATGTCCTCCTTGTCCTTTCGGGCACCAGAAAGTAGTGGGAGTAGCAACCACGTCCTACTTCTGGGGTCGGAACATGCTCGATGGCCCTCTTGGCCAAGAGGGCCGTGACTTCCTTCTGCAGAAGCACCAAGTGATCCCCTGACATGCGGTGGAATTGAGGTGGCATGGCTGGGGGGGTGGTCTCGAAGGGGAGGGAGTAGCCCCTTCGGACAATGTCCAAGACCCACCTGTCCGAGGTGATGGCACGCCAGTGGTGAAGGTGATGGCGGACCCTGCCCCCTACTAGCGTGCTGTGCACCTGAAAGGAAGGACTAGGAGGCCGCGGACGGGGTTGGTGGCCTGACCCGCACGCTGGTTGCCTGACCCGCCACGGCGGGAGCTACGTCCTCGGCCACGCGAAGACGCTTGCTGCGCGGGCCGGTGGCTGGGCAGCGGACGTGACTGGGCGCCCCTTCCGTGGCCACGAAAGGGGCGAAAAGAAGAGGTTAGCGGAGGGCGCACAGCAGAAAGGCCCAGGGACTTGGCAGTAGCCCGTGAGTCCTTAAAACGCTCCAGCGCATGGTCTGCTTTGGTACCAAAAAGAACGACTCCATCAAAGGGCATGTCCATGAGTGTGTTTTGGACATCACCCGAGAAACCAGTGGTCCTCAGCCAGGCGTGGCGACGCAGCGCCACTGTCGTTGCAAGCGATCTGCCCAGCGAGTCGGCGGTATCAAGGCCACAACGGATGGTGTACTTTGCCGCATCCCTTCCTTCCGCAATGGTGCGGGAAAGCAGTGTCTGGACCTCCTCAGGACACTGGGGCAAAGCGAGCGCCACCGAATCCCACAGAGAGTGGGAGTATCGGCCCAAAAGGCAAGCGGTGTTGACGGACCGCAAGCCAGCACTGGAGGAAGAAAAGGCCTTCTTCCCAAATTGATCCAGGCGTTTGGATTCCCTATCCGGAGGGCGGTAGGGAAGGCGGTTTGGGAGGCAGAGGCTTGGACAACCAAGCTCTCGGGGTGGGATGTTGAGAGAGAAACAAGGGGTCGCCCGGAGTAGGGCGATGGCGTCGGGCCACGTTCCTATCCACAGGAGCCCCTGTGGCGGGCTTGGACCAGGTGCCCAAAAGAACGTCAGAAAGTGCATCATTAAACGGCAGCAATGGCTCCGAGGAGGTAGCTGCCGGCTGAAGCACTTCCGTCAGGAGGTTAGTCCTGACAGCCACAGTAGGCAATTGGAGGTGCAAGGCTCCAGCTGCTCTACACAACACTGTTGCGAAATTTGCTCCCTCCTCCGTAGCCACGGAAGGAGGAGACAGCATGCCAGTGCCAGGGGAAGTGTCCAGACCACTGGCATCCCCAAGTTCCTCTGCCCAGTCCTGATCATAGTCACACTGCTGTGTGAGAGGGTCATCCGACCCCTCCCAGCTCTCCTGGTCCTCCTCAGGTTGAAAATAAGGAGGAGGAGGGATGTCTGGGACCCAAGGTCTCATGGGCGCCGGAGCCGGCGTCGGGCGACGTCGGTCCGACGCCGCGTCCGGAGATAACTGGGGAACAACGACGCCCGGAGCCCCGGGCGGCGTCAGGAACGGCACCGTGGACATCGGCGGAGGCGTGGTTAGGTGAACCGGCGTCGATGGGGGTTGCGGTACCACCGGAGCCGGGATCGAGGCCGGGGCCAAAGACGGGGCCGGGAGCGAGGCTGGTGGGACAGGCGGCGCCGGGACCGGAGTCGTTGGCGGCGCTGGGGCAATCCCATGAGGGCCCGCGGGGCCCGAAGGCGCACCGGAGGGGCCTTGAGGCCCGAAGAAGGGGGCCATGGCCGACAGGAATTCCTGTATCTCGGCCGGAGTCGCCCCCGAGCCCGGGAAGGACGGGTAATGCAGGGGCGGCTCCACAGGCACATCCGGAGCCGCGGGGGCGGGGACAGTGCCGACAGGGGCCTCAGCCGAGTCGCGAGACCGGCGAGGCGAAGTCTTAGAGCGATGGTGCTTCTTAGACTTTTTGTGCTTCGACTTACCCGAGGAGTGCGAAGACTTGGACTCCGATGACCGGCGAGGACTCCGCGACCGGCCCCTCGACCTCTCGCGTGACCGGGGCTTGGTGCGGCGCGGAGCCGACTGCCGGACCTCGAGGAGCTTTCGAGACCGCTCTCGCAAAGCCTTCGGGTGCAAGGCCCGGCAGTCGGGGCACGACTTTGTGTCGTGGTCGCGGCCGAGATAGTAGAGACACTAAGTGCGCGTCTGTGATCGACATCATTCGACCACAGGCGTCGCATGGCTTGAAGCCGGGCATCCCTACCGACACCGTGGAGCCGAGATGACTCGAAGAAAACAGTGAAAAATCACCAAAAAGTTAGTCAAAAAATGACTAGGGCACTGCTCTTCCCGGATCTGCGCTTACTGGCGCGGAAAAAAGAAGAACTGACGTCAGCGCGCAGGGGCGGCGTCTAAGTACTGCCCGCGACGTCATCCCGGCGATCCCGACGACGGACGCGGAGCCGCACGACGCCGCCTACCGACGCGCAAGGGTACTGCTACGCAAAAACTTTCCGGATCCAGCCTGACGCCTGGGGATATTCTAAGGTAAGGAATCTGTCACTAACGTGTCTCTTTCAGATATATATTAAGTATCATTTGTTGATTGTCCACAGGAACCGTTAGCTGATGTCAGTACATCTATGTCTGGGTCTGGTGGAACAACGTCATAGGCGTCATATGGATCTGGATCCGGACTATCTGGAGGCACTCCCTGAAAGTCATCTTCCTGACTGTACTGTGCAGGGCTGTCTGTATCAATGTCGCCTGAGTGTGTGGAAACTGGCGACATGGATTGTGGTGAAATGTCAAATGGCATAGGGCTAGTTGTTTTGTGTTCCATAGTCTTTTTCTTCGGAGGAGGCTGGGTTTGAGCAATGTCCTGCCTCGTCCTTTTATTGCTTGATTTTCCTGGTAAATGTTCAGCCTCCAAAAATCTTTTCCTATTCAGAAGTACTTGGAGGTTTTCAAAGACATTGCTCTCGTCCTTGGGGTTGACTGTGACTTGAACCTTGTGATGTGACAAGTCCTTTTTTGTTTTGTGCTCCTGCGCAGCCGAAGCCATTGTCATTGATGGCTTTGATGCTGATGTCTTTTTATGAATAAATGTCGATGATGCTTGCATACTTGACGTCGTATGTCTAGTCGACTCCAATGACTTTGCCGATTAGGTGCGCGGAGCTGATGGTTTGCTCGGCGCCGAAGTCTTTGTTGGCATGGAATGCTGCTTTGGCTGAATGTGCCCTCCAGTTTTGCCCTGTATGCCCTGAGCCCGAATGGGATCAACGCCATTGTCTGAAGGCTGTGGCGTACCAAGGTAGTGCTGAATGGGCGTTGGGGGTAATTGTGAGGTGTGTGAGTGGGTCTGATGACTGAGTACTCACGGCCCTTGGAGTGGCCTTCATCCTGGGCCCTAATCTTGTAGCTGTGGGATCTTCTTGGAGCTCTAGGGGTGGCAGTGAAGGTTCATCTTGGCCTTCTTCCTCATGTTGTTCGGAGTCTTCAGGTGCGACATAATGTGGAATACACAAGATGATGCCACCTTTGTCACCATCTTCCCCTTCTTCGTTGCCTGCGCCAATGAGTACTTCCGTGGAAAATTTTGCCTCCGCTGACATCTCCATGTTGTAAGCTAGGTGTCAATCACATCGCGAGCGAAGCATTTTCTTGGTCTTGAACAGATTGCAGGCTATACAATTCTGTTTGTTATGCTCCGGCGACAGGGAAAGGTTGCAGACGCCAGGCAGATCCGAGTATGCGTAGTTTGCCCCAAACTGTGGGCGCTTTCGAAAAAGTCTGTCTTTTTACCTTCCATTACCCGGAGCCAAGCATTCTCGGCGGCACAGAGGAAGAGGTATGGTCGAGGCAGCTGAAGAAGGTTGCCGGATACAATGTCGACAATCGCTGCCCGGTGTCGTCATTCGATTCTGTTCCGTCGAGGGGAGTCGTAAGGACACTGAAGTAACACAAAGCTGCAGCGCGCACTGTTCGAAACCAATGGCAGAAAAAATCAATCTAACAATGGAGCCATTGAGCATGCGCATTCACTCGAAGAGGAGGAGTCTTGTTGTCAAATTGGCAACAAAGAATTCTTCAAGAAAAACAAGTTAAGTTCGGGCCCAACACTAGATTGGAGGAATGTGCATAGTATGTGTATCTGCAGCCAACACATGCTACAAATACTATGTTTTCCTAATGTTTACAAAATATATTCTTTTTTGCGGTGATTGTTATAAAGCACATATTTAATTTAAAGGAAAAGTAATGCAGGGTATTTACTGTCTTCCCTTTGGAAGTGTGTGCAATGGACTTATGTTAAATTGTTTTAAGCATAGAAAGTCTGTGCATTGCACTCACACTCACACCTCATTACCTCTCACACTTACTCTGTCAGGACTGCCAGGTTTACAGGACTATTTATAGATTTAAAAAGGTATGAGTACAATTGTCAAATGCTTTAATAAACAATTTCCTGGACAAAATGGGAGTAATTTACTAACTTCTTACTGAATATTAAGTCATTGTAGGGGGTGGTCAATTCTGGCAACAGAATAGTACCTTGTGAGATCTTAAAAATGTTTTGATTTACACCAGATTAATTTGTAGCCCTGCATTCTAAGGCACCTGAAACTTGATGTTTTAAGCATGTTTGGCACTGCTTTTCTTCACACTTTGCCTGACTACTTTAAAGTGGTAAGGGCATTCATATCTGCCAAGAGTCCCTTTAGCAAATGTCTTGCATGAAGTCAGTCCTGACCTTTTAACCGACATTACATAGCATTCTGGGACTTGAATTGTTGCTATTAACATTGTAACTATGGTCTCATTCACTCAACAGCTAAGTGCAGAAGCCAGGATTAGCTGAATGTATCACACACTACAATGGGACACCTTGCAGCTATGAAATGTATTGGTATGTGGAAAGTCTTGTGTCATGGTTTCACTACTATCCCTTGTGCATGTTGACAGCACTCTTTTCACAGTTACCTGTCAGTACACCTAGCATTGAATGTTCGAAGCCTTGGGTGTTTGCCAGGTGGCCTGCTATTAATACTGGCTTGTTAGAAAAGGAGGCTGATGTATCAAAGGGTTTTACCCATTCTATGTGCGTGGGTAAATGTGATAGAACATATTGGCCAAGATTCTTATAAGCAAGCCATTTCACCAATCAGTGAAAAAATTAAACACTGGCAAAAGATCAGATATGATTGCAATATCCCAAAATTCTCTACATTTTATAAAATGATTAGATCAGATCAAAAACCTGCTTCTAACCCTCTATCTAATCCAAGCCCACAAAACTGGAGAAAACAAAAGGAAGAAGGAACAATATTTTAGTGAAATCCCTAAACAACAAAACTCAAGCAGAATATTCTTACAGCAATCTTTCTTGCTGCTACCTTCAATAAGAAAGTTACTTCATGGCTCATTCTCTCTGATTTTCCTTTCTTTGAATGCCATTTTGGTTTGTAATTGTGCAGGTGTTTATCGGTGTTTATAGTGATGAGGGCTGTTTCTCTTTTGATTGGGTTTTGTTATAGGTTTAAACCTAAAAGAGGATAGCCTACGTATGGCCTTCAGTCGCGACTCGACTCCAGGCACAACAGCAACATTTGATGAGGATCTGTCACAGACATTTGTTTACAACAGTGTTTACACGGCTTAAAACCTGTTGTTTTGGGAGATGACACTTTCATTGCACACTGAAAATTGACATTTTAATCGAGGTAACAGTCTCAAAGAGATAAGAGGTAGCTTCTGATCCGCGTCTGGTGGTGCAGAAAGAAAGGAACTGACATCAGCATGGTGGAAGGGCACCTCTATAGGCTCTGTACGCCATTTCGGAAGCGGACGGCATCAGTGTCAAACCGTGTGCCCCACCTTCTGCCATGCAGAGGTACTGCTGTAAAGCTTACGGATGCAGCCTAGGGAATATTCAAGATGTGAGGAATCTGCAGCTATAAGTCTCTATCAGAACAAACGCACAAGTTACTAACTTGTGTAACGATATATCTGTAAGAGACAGTAGTTAGTGACAGATTCCTTACCTTAGAATATCCCCAGGCGTCAGGCTGGATCCGGAAAGTTTTTGCGTAGCAGTACCCCTGCGCGTCGGTAGGCGGCATCGTGCGGCTCCG
Source organism: Calotriton arnoldi (assembly GCA_963921515.1). Classification (NCBI taxonomy): domain Eukaryota; kingdom Metazoa; phylum Chordata; class Amphibia; order Caudata; family Salamandridae; genus Calotriton; species Calotriton arnoldi. The sequence continues at coordinate 1,175,166 of CAWUFW010000686.1, read as the reverse complement.
CGTCTGTCGTCGGCGTCGTGATCGCCGGGATGACGTCGCGGGCAGTACTTAGGCGCCGCCCCTGCGCGCTGACGTCAGTTCTGTACACGACTTTCCGCGCCAGGAACGCAGAGCCATGCAAGAAGCTGACATAGGTGTCTGAAAAATACTAGGGCCCTGAAAGGGATGTCCTTAACCCTAGAAATCAGTTCGCAGAACAGGGAGGATGGGTGCGGCGGTAGGAATCTGTCACTAACTACTGTCTCTTACAGATATATCGTTACACAAGTTAGTAACTTGTGCATCTGAAAGAGACACGTTAGTGACAGATTCCTACCTTAGAATAGATACCCCAGCAATACCAACCCCGGTGGTGGGTCTGCGAACAAAGATCAGACAAGGAAGTCCCGGAGGATAGAACGGCCAAAGAAGCCGTCCCTCCGGACCTGACTATCAAGGCAGTAATGCTTTGTAAACGTGTGCAGCGAGGCCCACGTAGCTGCCTGACCGATATCCTGCAGCGGAACACCGCGGCCCAAAGCCGTGGTAGCAGCCGTTGCCCTGGTGGAATGGGCACGCAGCCCAACAGGAGGCTCCTTCTTAGCCAAAGAATAGCAGGCTTTGATACACAAGGTTACCCAGCGGGAGATGGTTCTCTTGTGCACCGCCCAACCTTTTTTGGCGCCCACGTAGCCAACAAAGAGCTGGTCATCCACCCGGAAGTGTTGTGTGCGGTTGATATAAAAAGAAAGCGCACGTTTTGGGTCCAGACGGTGGAGCCTCTCTTCCTCTCTGGAAGGATGCTGAGGCGGAAAGAAGGTGGACAAAGTGATGGTCTGCCCAATGTGGAAGGCAGTAACCACCTTTGGCAAGAAGGACGGACGCGTCCTAAGAACAACCTTGTCTGGATGGACAGACAGAAAGGGAGGTTTGCATGAAAGAGCCTGGAGCTCACTCACCCGCCGAGCGGAGGTGATGGCCACCAGAAAGGCAGTCTTCAGAGTTAGAAGACGAAGAGGACAGTTATGTAGAGGCTCAAAGGGAGCGCACATAAGAAAGGTAAGAACCAAGTTCAAGTCCCACTGGGGCATCACAAACGGAACAGGAGGGAAGAGGTGTGTAATGCCTTTCAGAAACCTGTTAACAACAGGGGACTTGAAAAGGGAGGGCTGATCAGGAAGCCTAAGGAAGGCCGAGATGGCACAAAGATAGCCCTTGATGGTACCCAGGGCAGAACCCTGTTGGGCCAGGGAAAGAAGGAACAGAAGAACCTCAGAAAGAGGGGCAGAAAGGGGATTCACAGCCTTTGCTGTGCACCATGCCACAAACTTGTTCCACCTGCAGGCGTATACCACCTTAGTGGAGGGACGCCTGGCTGCCAGAATTACATCACAAACTTCGGGAGGCAAGTCGAAAGGAATCAACTGCCGCCGCTCAATCTCCACGCAAGCAGGTGGAGGCTGGACAGGTTCGGGTGGAGGACCGTCCCCTGCTGCTGCGACAGAAGATCCTCCCGAAGAGGCAGACGGATCGGGGGATCTACGCTCATACTGAGTAGCTCGGGATACCAAACTCTTTGAGCCCAGTCCGGAGCCACAAGAATGACTTGGGCCCGGTCGTGCCCTTCTTCAACACTCTGGGTAGAAGTGGTATAGGCGGAAAAGCGTACAACAGACCGCAACTCCACTCGCGACGAAAAGCGTCGCCGAGCGAGTGCCGCCTTGGAAATTCCAACGCGCAGAACTGATGACATTGCGCGTTCTCTTCGGTGGCGAATAGATCTAACCAAGGCTCGCCCCACTGTAGAAAGAGTCCTTGCGCCACTTCCGAGTGAAGACGCCATTCGTGATCCATCATGCACCTGCGGCTGAGTTCGTCCGCCCTGGCGTTCAGGGAACCTGCCAGGTGTTGAACCATCAGGAACATGCCCTGATGTTCCAGCCATGTCCAGAGGCGCAGAGCCTCCTGACAAAGGGTCCACGACCCCACCCCGCCTTGTTTGTTGGCAATACCACATGGCGGTGGTGTTGTCTGTGAACACCTGCACTACCTTCCCTTTGACAGAGGGAAGGAATGCCTTGAGTGCAAGTCGGATCGCCCGAAGCTCCAGAAGGTTGATATGGAGCCGGGACTCCGCCGGAGACCAGAGGCCTCTGATCTCTGCCTCTCCCATGTGGCCGCCCCATCCCAGGAGGGACGCGTCCGTCACCACTGTATGCTTCGGTTGGGGAAGGGAGAGGGATCTGCCGCTGACCGAACGCTGGTCCGTGAGCCACCACTGCAAGTCCTGTGCAGTGCCCTCCGAGATGTGGACGTAATCGGACAGATTCCCCTGATGCTGCGTCCACTTGAACTTCAGGTCCCACTGCAGAGCCCGCATATGCCATCTGGCATGATTGATCAGCAGGATGCAGGAGGCCATGAGGCCCAGTAGCCTCAGGGTCTTCCTGACCGACACCCAGGACCAGGGCCGAAAGATCGGAATCATAGCCCGAATGTCCCGGACTCGCTGTTCGGGAGCATAAACCCGGAACTGCGCCGTGTCCAAAACCGCTCCGATGAAGAGGTGCTTTTGAGAGGGAATCAGGTGTGACTTCGGCACGTTGATGGAAAACCCCAGCAAATGCAGGAGGTCGGCCGTAGTCTGGAGGTGGGAGACGACTGCCTGGGGCGATCCCGCCTTCAACAGCCAGTCGTCGAGATAGGGGAAGACTTAAACCCCCGATCTGCACAGATGAGCTGCGACCACCGCCTTCACTTTTGTGAACACCCGAGGGGCGCTGGTAAGGCCGAAAGGGAGCACGGTGAACTGAAAGTGCTCGTGGCCTACCGTGAACCGTAGGTAACGCCGGTGGGCAGGCAGGATGGGAATATGAAAATAAGCATCCTGCAAGTCCAACGCTACCAGCCAGTCTTGCGGGTCTAGGGCAGACAAGACCTGAGCAAGCGTGAGCATCTTGAACTTCTCCTTCCCGAGGAAGCAATTGACGTTCCGGAGGTCCAAGATAGGACGCAGACCTTTGTCCTTCTTCGGAACCACGAAGTAGTGGGAGTAACAACCACGACCTACTTCTGGCGTTGGAACGCGCTCGATGGCCCCCTTGGCTACGAGGGCCGCGACTTCCTGCTGGAGAAGTGCCAAGTGATCCCCCGACATGCGGTGGCACTGAGGTGGCATGGCTGGAGGGGTAGATTCGAAGGGGAGGAGTAGCCCCTTCGGACTATCTGCAGAACCCACCTGTCTGAAGTGATGGTGCGCCAGTGGGGGAGGTGATGGCGAATCCTGCCACCCACTGGCGTCTGGTGGGCCTGAAAGACCGGACTAGGAAGGTTTGGAGGCAGCGGGGGCGGCGGTGGACTGACCCGCCCGCTGGCCCCGTGACCCACCTTGGCGGGCCCACCGACCTCAGCCATGCTGAGACTGTTGCTGTGCAGGCCGGCGGCTCTGAAAGGAACGCGTTTGGACGCCTCGACCCTGCCCTCGAAAGGAGCGAAAAGCAGACCCCGTGGGAGTGCGTAACAGCCTGGGAGAGCACCGCCCGAGCCTCCACCGGGCACTGAGGAAGCACCTGTGCCACGGTGTCCCATACGGATTGTGAATAGCGGCCCAACAGGCACGCTGTATTCACCGCCCGCAACCCTGAACTGGCAGAAGTGAAGATCTTTTTTCCAAACTGCTCCAGTTTCTTAGATTCCTTGTCCGGGGGAGCAGAAGGGAATGCGCTCAGGGAGGCAGAGGCCAGGACAACCAGACTCTCAGGTGTTGGGTGTTGCGTGAGGAAGCTGGGGTCGCCCGGCGCCGGGCGATGACGGCGTGCTACCCCCTTATCCACAGGAACCCCTGTGTTAGGCTTGCCCCAGGTGCTCAATAGGACATCAGTGAGTGCCTCATTGAAGGGCAGCAGCGGCTCCGCAGAGGACGACGCTGGCTGCAGCACCTCAGTCAGAAGATTCGTTCTGATAGGCACAGAAGGGAGCTCAAGGTTAAGAGCCTGAGCCGCCCTACGCAGCACCACTGAAAAAGTCCCCACCTCCTCCGTAGCCACGGAAGAAGGGGACAGTGTGCCAGGGTGTGGAGAGAAATCCAGATCCACAGGACCCTCCAGGTCTTCTTCCCATTCAGGCTCGTTCTCGCATTGAGCTGCAAGAGGGTCCTCAGATCCCTCCCAGTACTCTCCTTCAGCTACCGGTGTTGGAAGAGGCCGGTAAGGACGAGGTGCCCGGGGAAATGGGAGAAACTCTGTACCAAGAATTGGAATCGGGGGTAAGAGACCAAGTCTGGTTCGGCGCCGTACGGCGTCAGTTGCGGCACCGCGCCCGGCGTCGGGGTCGAGGCTGAGACCGGATCCAGCGCCGACGCCGAGGCCGGATCCGGCACAGGCGTCGAGGCCGGAGCCGGTGGCGCCGCAGGGTACTTTGCCGGCGTAGCCGAGGCCAAAGGCGGCGGCACGGGGGCAGACCCACCCAACGGGTCCGCGGGGCTCGAAGGCGCACCGGAGGGACCTGATGGGCCAAACAAACGGCCCATGGCCGACAGGAAGACCTGCATCTCATCCGACGTCGCATGCGGACCCGGAAAGGACGGGTAGGCCGCAGGCAACGACGGGGGCTCCAGCGGAGCCGCAGGGGAGTGACCCCCCGCCCCCTCCACCACGTCCTGGGACTGGTGAGGGGTAGAAGACGAACGACGTCGCTTCTTTGATTTTTTATGGCGCCGTGACTTACCTGTCCCCGAGTCCGACGAGCGAAGGTAACGGCTCCGCGACCGGTCTCTCGACCTCCCACGGGAGCAAGACCTTGATCGACGCTGAGCCGACTGCTGGGCCTCCAACAACTTTCGGGAACGCTCCCGCAAAGCTTTCGGCGCCATGGCCCGGCAATCGGGCACGCCTCGGGGTCATGGGCGTGGCCCAAGCAGAAGAGACACTTCGTGCGGGTCCGCTACCAACATGTTGCGACGGCAGGCCCCACAGGATTTAAACCCGAGCATCCCTACTGCACCAGAGTCGATTACTCGACAAACAATTACCAAGTTAAAACTTTTAACTAGGGGTACTGCTCTCTCTCGGATCTGCGCTGCTGGCGCGGAAAAAGAAAGAACAGAACTGACGTCAGCGCGCGTGGGCGCATCTAAATAGCTCCCATGACGTCATCTCGGCGACCACGACGCCAGCGACGTACGCGGAGCAGTACGATGACGCCTACCGACGCGCAGGGGTATTGCTGACGAAAAACTTTCCGGATCCAGTCTGACGCCTGGGGATATTCTAAGGTAAGGAATCTATCACTAACGTGTCTCTTTCAGATACAGGAGTCCAACATGACTGTAATAATAATAATGCATAACAACAACAAATCCTTTTATTCAAGACATTCACATAGGTACGCAATGAAGTACACAGCCTACAGAGGTCAAAGAAAACAAGTTACTTACCTGTAACTTTGGTTCTCCAGTATTGGAAGCTTTCATAGATTCCCATGCTTGGAATCATTCCCCGTGCGTCGAGATGGGAGTCTCGGTAAATATAAAATAGTAGTAAATAACCATTACAAAGAGAAACAGGCCTAGGCCTAATCCCATTTTGCAACCAGATCATGTCTTTTGTAAAAGAGACCAAAAGAACAGGCAGCCAATCAGAGCAGCCTCACCCTCTAGAACCTTGGTGAAAGAACCTCAGCTCCTCAGATTTTCGTATACGTTGTGAAATAATCACACAGAGAGATGCTGAGCTTTCCCAGGGGAGGAGGGTGGAGTCGCATGGGAATCTATGAAAGCTTCCAATACTGGAGAACCAAAGTTACAGGTAAGTAACTTGTTTTCTTACTCCAGTATTGGAGCTTTCATAGATTCCCATGCTTGGAATCAGAGTAGCTAGCAGTAAACATACACATTTTATCATAAAGCATAACCCTTTGATAAACGTTCGTTAAAACATACTTCTACATTAATAATATGCAGAGAGATAGTTACGAATGAACATGCAGTACACAGGGTAATAGTAAATGAATTCAGAAACAAGATAAAATGTGTAAAAGCTGAAAAGCAGGAAGGAGGGATGCAAAGGAAAGCTCACCACTCATTGGAAGAGGTTCCTCAGGACTGCCTGGCCCACAGCGGTGTCATCTCGCAGTGAAGCGTCCAGGCAGTAATGTTTCGTGAACGTGTGAGTGCTGCTCCAAGTCGCAGCCCTACAAATGTCTTTAATCTGGACACCAGCAAACAGAGCCGTCGAGGATGCCACAGACCTTGTAGAATGCGCCCGGACTTTACCCTGCAGGGGTTTGCCCGCTGTTGTATGACAGTATCGAATAGCGCTAACAACCCACCGAGCTATCCCCTGCTTGGAAAGGGGAAAACCCTTGCGGGGAGCGCTGAATGACACAAAAAGTTAAGAAGATTTACGGAAGGGCTTAGTCCGGTCCAAATAAAACTTCAAGCACCTCTGTACGTCCAGCGAATGAAGAGCTCTCTCAGCAGGAGAAGAAGGCTGAGGGAAGAAGGTCTTAAGAATTACTGGCTCGTTGAGATGAAAAGTAGAAGGCACTTTAGGAATGAATTTAGGATTAGTTCTCATGATGACTGTATTGTTCTTGAACTGAAGGAAAGGCTCCTGAATTGTAAGAGCCTGCAACTCTCCAATTCTCCTGGCTGAAGTGAGTGCTAGCAACAGAGCTAGTTTCCAGGAGAGGAACTTTAGATCCGTTCGATGAATGGGTTCGAATGGGTGTCTCATCAATTGAGAAAGAACCAGGTTCAAATGCCACGTAGGAGGTGGAGGTCTCACTGGCGGAAACACCCTGAAGAGGCCCTTGAGAAATTGCTTAACAATTCTGGCTGACCAAAGAGAAGGCCCAGATGAGGTGCGCCGAAAGCGAGAAACCGCTGCTAGGTGTACTTTAATGGAAGAATGAGCCAGACCTGCCTTAGCCAGGGACAGGAAATATGGAAGTACGTGGTGTGGCTGCGACAAGAAAGGATCCAACCCTGCACCCTGACACCAGATGCAGAATCGTTTACATTTCAAGCGGTAAGTCTTGTTAGTGGAAGGAGCTCTCGCCTGCGAAAGGACATCCTTAACCTCCTCCGGAAGATCTAAGTCAAGAAATTCTCGCTGCTCAGGAGCCATGCTGAGAGCTGTAACGAGCGAGGATCTGGGTGCCAAACCTGACCCTGAGACATCGTGAGGAGGTGTGGAATCTGATGCAGTGGTTGAGGACGATCCAAGGAGAGAAGGTGAAGTTCGGTGAACCAGAACTGCCTCGGCCATGCTGGAGCTATGAGGATCATTCTGCACGGTTCTGCTTTCATCTTCATGAGCAACCTGGGAATTAGCGGAATGGGGGGGAAGCGTATACAAATGCGCCTGACCAGGCGATCGAAAGCGCATTCCCCAGCGACCCTCGATGGTATTACGCTTGCTGGCGTAAGACAGGCATTTCCTGTTCTCTGGTGTGGCAAACAGGTCTATGGAGGGTCTGCCCCACCGGCGAAAGACACCCTCCAGCGTAGCCTGATCCAGCTCCCACTCGTGGGTGACAGATTTCAGCCTGCTGAGCCTGTCCGCTTTGTCGTTGAGCACTCCGGGCAAATGTTTTGCTTTCAGAGAAATCTTGTGCAGGATAGCCCACTCCCAAATCGCCTGGGCTTCTTGTGACAAGAGAAAGGACCTGGTCCCGCCTTCCTTGTTGATGTAATGCATGGCTGTGGTGTTGTCCGTCCGGACAAGAACCGACAACGCCTGCAATCTTGGAAGAAAAGCTTGAAGAGCTAGACGAATCGCTCGTAGCTCTAAGAGGTTGATGTGTAGGAGGCGATGTTCCGGAAGCCAATGACCACTGACCTGCAGATCTTGCAACACTGCGCCCCAACCCTCCAGAGAGGCATCCGTCGTCACCACTTGAGGCGCTGGAGTGTTTACGAAGGATAGACCTTGGGATAAATTCTTTTTCCTTGTCCACCAGAGGATGGCTAGCTTCATGGCGTGAGTGATCACTAGCTGGTCGTCGAAGGAACTGCTCACCTGCTTCCACTGCAAGTTCAGGTGCTCCTGCAAGGGACGCATTCTCAGTCTGCAGTGAGGTATTAAGGGAATGCAGGAGGACATCATCCCTAGAAGGGATTTGAAACGGCGAACAGAAAGACACTTTTTTCTTCGCACTAAATGAGCCATGGAGATTAGATTTCTTTGTCTCTCCAGAGATGGAAACACCTTGTTGAGAGATGTGTTTAAAACCGCTCCCAGAAACTGAACCTTCCTGGACGGGCGGAGAGAAGACTTGGCGTTGTTGAGAGTCAGGCCCAGATTGGAGAAGAGACAAGTGCAAGCGTCGACCGCTTCCTCTGCTGCCTCCCTGGACGAGGCCTTTAGTAACCAATCGTCCAGGTAGGGAAAGACCTGGAAATGCTGCTTCCTGAGGAAAGCTGCTACTGGTGCCAGCACCTTGGAGAAGACTCTCGGAGCTGAGCGAAGACCAAACGGCAGCACTTTGAACTGGAAATGGCTCTTGGCGACTGTAAACCGTAGAAACCTCCTGTGGGCCGGATGAATGGGGATATGGAAATACGCATCCTCGAGGTCGAGAGTGGCCATAAAATCTCCAGTGTTGAGAAGACGCAGAATGTCCTGGAGAGACACCATCCGAAAAGATAGCTTTGTGAGATAAGTGTTGAGCTCCCTGAGGTCTAGAATGGGGCGCCATTTCTCCAATGTTTTCTTTACCAGAAAAAATCTGGAATAAAACCCCTTGCCTCTCAGAGAGAGGGACCGGTTCTACTGCTCCCTTGACCAGCAGTTGATGGACTTCCAGCCGGAGGAGACGCAGGTGTTTGGCGGAGTTGGCGGCAGGGGTCCTGGATGGTGGAAGATGAATGAACTCTAGGGTGTGGCCACTCTGAATGATGTTTAGGACCCAACGGTCTGTTATCCGTTGCCAATTGTGGAGGTATCGAGACACCCTGCCTCCTACAGATGTCTTCGAGGAAGAGGAAGGCACAGCGCAAAGAGCGAGATCGCCGCTATTGCCTCTTAGAGGCGTCCCGTCCGGGACAATTCTGTTTCCCTCTAGTGTTCGATCTAGAGAAAGACGACGTCTGGCCTTGCTTCTGATAAGAAGGACGGTAAGATTGTGGTGTGGAACCATAAGAGGAGTACCTCTGCTGTTGGTAGGAGCCCCTGTAAGATGGAGCACCTCTGCCCCTAGCTCCACGGAATGGCGCTTTCTTGTATTGAAGGGTCCCCAAGGACCGAGCAGTTTCCGTATCCTTCTTGATGTTTTGAAGGGTATCATCTATGTGCTTGCCGAACAACTCCTCACCATCAAAAGGAAGATCCAGGATTTTGTTCTGGATCTCTGGCCGGAACCATGTTGCCTTCAGCCAACCCTGGCGACGAAGCACAACTGCACCAGCCAGGGACCGGAAAGCCGTTGTGGCGATGTCCATCGCACAATCGATGACCTCAGTGGACGTAATCTCTCCTTCTTGCAAGATCTTCTTTGCTTCAGACTTGGAAGTATCAGACAACTGATCTAGGTAAGGCGAGAGGTCGCACCACATCTGGCGGTCGTACCTTCCAAGAATCGCTAATGCGTTCGCAGCTCTGATGACAAGGCTGGCCATGGAGGAGAATCTTTTCCCCGCGTTGTCGAGGCGTCTGCCCTCTTTGTCAGGAGGTGTAGTCAGCGGCGCTGAAGGATTCCTCGACTTCCTCTGCGCTGTTGCGAAATGACCGAGTCGGGTCTTGGCTGACTAGTCAATGAAGCTGGGCTGTCGTCTGGGGCTTTATATTTTTTGTCCAGACGCGGCAAGACTGGAATCACTGTGGCCGGATTCTTCATGGCCTTAATGCCTTCTTCCCAGACATGAGCCACGATAGGAATAGAGCGCGCACCGTCTTCCTATTCGGCTCTTTAAAATCATAGAGAAAGCACTATGTTTGGACTGAAGGCATGGAAAGTTCGAAACGCAGTGATGCTCTCTCCATTAATTTGTGGAAACCCCCAATGTCAGCAGGGGGGGAATCAATCGGGGCAGGAGCCGGAGAAGCGGGATCAGGGATTACATAATCATCCCATTCATCTCCCTGATCTTGTTGTACAAGCTCCCCCTCTTCTTCCTCTGTGGAATCATCCTGGTGTTGATCCGTCGGAGGAAGGACATCAGATGGTGTTGGAAATTGAGTATGCCGCCGAGCTGATGGAGATGGAAACCATCACAGTGGCAGGAGGAGGAGGCACAGGTTGAGCCAAGAGGGCGGGTTGTGGAGGCGGAGGATGAGCTGAAAACCTCCGTCGGTAGTCTAAAAGCATCCCCTGTAAATCAGCCAAAAGAGAAGTGGGAACAGACACCATCTCTTGTTGAATGTCCTCTTGGCGTGAAAATGATTGTTCGTATGTCTGATCTTGATAATAATAACCCTCCGAATCAGTGTCCTGACATTTGACTATCAGCTGAGAAGGGCTATTGGCATAGCCAAAATGACTGTCCTCTCCCTCCGAGTCCTCCTCCTCATCCAGAAGTAATGCAGGTGGTAAAGAATCTACTTTTCTAGGGGACGTCATGTCTGGCGAAATTTGCTTCCTCCTCACCGAAATGGAAATTTTCCCCGTCGACGTCGTCGACAGTCCCGTCGACGTAGAAGAAAAAATCGTCATCACCGTCGACGAGAATGCAGTCGGAGCCACCGTCGACGGAAGCGGCGTGGACGTGCTGACCGTCGCCGAAACGATGGGCGTCGTCGACGAGATAAGCATTGCCCCTGCCGACGTCGTCGTCACTGTCGTCGCCGTCTTCGTCGACACTCTCGTCGCCGTCTTCGTCGACACTCTCGTCGTCGACGCCACCGTCGTCGACGCCACCGTAGACTATATCCTCGTCGGCACCATCGTCGACGTTGTTGAAGAAGTGCTCGTCGACGAGCCCGTCGACACTGGAATGGATGACGACGTCGACACTCCCGTTGACGCCGGAGCACTTTTAGCCTGCGATTTTGGAAGTTTAGTCGAAGAGGGCTTGCGCAGCGTCGACGACGAATGGCCACTCTTTCCAGAGGACTGTGAAGAGGGCTTTTTAAAAGATTTGTCCTGGCTAGGGACCGTCGCAGGTGGTGTAATTAGTCCTTCCCTCTCCTTTACACCGCAATGAGGAGATTTGACAGGACCCTGGTCCTCAGACTCCTTCGGGGTCTTTTTTGAGGCCTTAGAGGGGAGACCCACAGATGGTGAAGGGAAACCTCTACCCCTCTTGACTGACCTTCTTGATGAGGCGGCGGAAGACGACTCCTCACTATCACTAGACAGTGGTTCCTTCCTCGACTTCAGCCTGTGGAGCCAGGTTAGCAGGCGACCCTCACGGTCCCGGAGAGTCTTGGTGGAAAAGGTGCGGCAAATCTTGCACTCTGCAGCTTTGTGGTCCGGGTATAGGCAATATATGCAGTCTTTATGCCTATCCTCCACATAAAGCCTCTTCTTGCCACAAGTGGCACAAGCCTTAAATAAAGCTTTCTTTCCTTTATCTGACATATCCCAAGGATTTTCAACGAAAACCTGAAGAAAATAGCTGGAAAAAACAGTTGAAAAGAGTTGAAGTAGAGCAAAGCTCGAGGAGACTCCCTTCTGCACAACGTGCGGTAGAAAATCTGAGGAGCTGAGGTTCTTTCACCAAGGTTCTAGAGGGTGAGGCTGCTCTGATTGGCTGCCTGTTCTTTTGGTCTCTTTTACAAAAAGACATGGTCTGGTTGCAAAATGGGATTAGGCCTAGGCCTGTTTCTCTTTGTAATGGTTATTTACTACTATTTTATATTTACCGAGACTCCCATCTCGACGACGGGGAATGATTCCAAGCATGGGAATCTATGAAAGCTCCAATACTGGAGTAACTATGAGCCCACCATGACGAGAAAAAAGTCACAGCAACTGGTATTTGTCACCCAGTATCTAGTGCCTAATGCCCAAAGAGAAAATGATCCTCTCAAAGGGTTGTGGCCAGAAATCGCACCAGGGTGTAAAGGGCTAGCAGAATAGGGCGTCACAGGGGAAGGGGGGCTCCTAGTACTGGATACGTAGACTACAACCCAAGCTCAATAGGGTTATAATCACCATAGAGGTAGATGTTATGTTATGTTATATATTGCTTGTAAAGCGCACGTACACCAGATTGGACTCATGGCGCTACTCTAAGAGATGCCATAGTCCTGGACGTTACTCATATGCCGGTCTAAATAGCCATGTTTTTAAAAGTCTCCTGAAGCTCATGAGATCCGTGCAGGATCTAATTTCTAAGGGCAAGGAATTCCAGTATCTGGGGCCTAGTACGGCGAACCTTGTTCCGCCGAGACGCTTCAACTTGAAAGACGGAGAGGCCAGAAGATGCAAGTGGGTGGATCGCAGATTGCGAGTCGGAGTGTATCTTTCAATCATACTGTCAACAAACTTGGGACTCTTGCCGTTCAGGGATTTAAAGATGATACATCCCACCTTGAAGGCGCATCTCTGAGTTATAGGGAGCCAGTGCAACTTCCTCATAAGAGGGGTGACATGTTGACGCCTATTTTCCTGTAGGATCAGTCTTGCTGCCTTATTCTGTACCAATTGGAGTCGGTGGACAAGATTAGCTGGGATGCCGAAATATAGAGAGTTGGCATAATCTATATGTGATATCACCATAGCTAAAACCGCCTGTATTTTAGCTTCCTGTGTAAGGAACCTACTGATTTTCCTTATTTTTCTCAACTGGAAAAAACACGTTGAGATCACAGAGCCGATTTGAGTCTTCATTGTGAGGTCGCTGTTAATAATAACCCCCAGTGTTTTGGCAGAAACCGAGGGGGTGGGGGGCTGTCCCAGCTCCTTAGGCCAAAAGAGGCGACTCCAGGGATTCAGAGAGCCCCCTGTTAAAATCACCTCCGTCTTATCTGGATTTAGCTTCAGGTGATTGCTGTTCATCCAGTCACGGATGAACAACATCGTAGTCTGAAATTTGTTGATGGATTCTGGGGCGTTACTAATAGAAAACACAAGTTGGAAATCATCCACATAATTGAAGGTGCAGACTTTCTTTTCTTTAAGAGCATAGATCAGAGGAAGGAGGTATAAATTAAATAGGTGAGGGGAAAGTGAAGAGCCCTGTGGCACACCACAAGTAGTATTCATCTTGGGGGTTGTGAACTGACCTAACCGGACTGCTTGAGATCGGTTGCCCAGAAAGGAACGAATCCATTCAAGAGCTGAGCCTTGGATTCCCGCACCCTCAACACGGTCGACCAGTATGTTATGGTCGACCGTGTCGAACGCTGCGGAGAGATCCAGTAGCACCAGGGCCTGCGGAGAGCCCCTATCAGCCTCCCCCCGCAGGGTGTCCAGTACTGTTAGTATAACTGACTCTGTGGAATGGGCTGGCCAGAACCCTGCTTGGTGGGGGTCCAAATATTCGGACTGTTCCAAAAAGGTAGATAAACATCTGGCAACATAGGCTTCAAGTACCTTGGCCAGGTAGGGCAGCAGGGAGATAGGACGGTAGTTGGTCAAGATTTTAGGATCCGCCCCTGACTTTTCCAGAGGGGGATGACAATAGCCTCTTTGAAGGTGTCAGGGACACAGCCCTGGGACAGTGATTCATTCAAAAGAGACATAGCTGGGCCAGGGAGAGCGGAAAAGACCTCTCTCAAGACCCAGGGAGGGCAGCAGTCTCTAGGAGAACCCCATTTTACTTTTGTCAACAGGTCCAAGAATGTATCGTGACTTATTGCTGGAATCTGATCCAAGGAACATGGATTCGTAGGTGCCATCAAGCGTTCTGGGCTCAGGCATATGGGAATACTGGACTTAATGGCTTCAATTTTATCAATGAAAAAATTATTTAGGGAGTCACATAATGACTGAGAAGGCGTAGGTTTTAGTGTCACTATCGGGGTTGGATAGTTCATTGACTATCGAAAAAATTTCTATAGACCGGTTTGTGGAAGTTGCAATCTTAGAGGAGAAGTATGCAGTTTTTGTGGTCTGGATCGTTTTTTATAATTTCTTAATGCGACCAGATAAGTCTCAGACAGAGCTCTCCATATCACTCGTGAAGGTTCCCCATACCTTTTCAAACACTTCCAGCTTATCGTTCAGTTTATAGGTGGGGCTTTCATGAAGGCCTACTCCAGGGAGCACTGTAGGCCATTAATTGACTGTGGGGGTAGTGGCCGGGCACCAGTGCCGAAGAATACACAATGTTGCTACCACCAATGAGGTGGGTAGCCAACTATGCATACGAATATCTAGATCTGGAATGTCACACATATCATATAGAAAGGGGAAACATCCTGAACAACGACTCCGGAACAACGAGTTCCGGAGTCACGAAAGCGGAACTCCGCCCTGCCCGAACAACGACTCAGCCTTAACCACGCATGTGCTAGGTTAAGGCTGATTCGGTCTAGTGTTCGGGCAGGTCGGAGTTCCGAGGAGCGTCGCAGAGGAGATCGTCGAGGAACAGAGAGGAGATCGTCGAGGAACAGGTAAGAGGGGTACATTTTCAGGGGGGTGGGGGTTTAGGTTTAGTTTTTAGGGGTTTGGGGTTTAGTTTTAAGGTGGGGAATTAGTTAAAATGGTGTTGTGTTTGTTTTTAGGGTGTGTGGGTGATCGTGTATATTATTAGGGAAGGGGGAATTAGTTATTAGGGTTTGTGGGTGATCGTGTTTATTTTTAGAGTGGGGGAATTAGTTTTAGGAGGGCGGGGAGATTGGTGTTAGTATGCAGGGGTTGGGGGGTTTGGGGTTAGTTTTTAGGGGTTTGGGGTTAGTTTTTAGGGGTTTGGGGTTAGTTTTTAGGGGTGTGCGTGATCGTGTTTGGTTTAAGGATGTGTTGGTGATCGCGTATATTTTTAGGGTGGGAGGGAATTAGTTTAGTGTGTGTGGGTGATCGTGTTTACTTTTAGGCTGGGGGGAATTCGTTTTTAAGGGGTGGGGGGATCGGGGTACTAGTTGGAAAGCATTTTTTTTAACACGCATTCCTTTACCACGAAAAATCGTGGTAAAAAAATCGTGGTTTAGACAAGGTCGTGGTTGCGACCTCGTTGTTCGGGAAGTCGTGGTTGGGGAACTCGATGTTCCAACATACAACCTATAGAAAGGCCAGTTGTGAAGTGGGGGGTAGAGTAACAGAACTATCAAGGCACAGATGTCACCAAACTGCAGTCTAAAACAAGAATAAGGCTGAGCAGGACCAGAGGACATGGTACAGATTTCATTTGTCCTCCTGGCACCACCAGCACGGATCGTGAGGAAGCAACAGCCCATGTTTTAACTTCCAAAGCATCCAGCACCAATTGTCTAAAATCTTAAAGCTTAGGAATTTCAGTCTAGACTCTCAGAGGACTTTGTCATGGTCCAGAAGCAGCATTGACCAATCTTCCAACATGTATTCCTTATTCACAAGAGTCTGCCAATGTAACCTGGACATACTGAGAGGGGTCCCCGAATATAGTGCTTTGATGAGTAGTACGTAGAGCCCTGAGACTACCATCCCTCCCAAAAACAACTGCCAGTTCTTAATGAGTCATTTGTAAAACCATCCATAGGGAAACCTTTACTGTGAGAGAGTACCAATAAGAACACTAATAAGCATCCTGTTACATATGCCCAATCCCTAACTTGAAATCCTGAGCACTAACAAAAAGCCCCATGGAGGTCACAAGATACCTGTTCACCAACAGTGAATCTTATTGTTTCACATGCCAAGTCTGGGCAACAGCGTGGAATACATCAGTGTATCATATGACCTCCTTGAGCACATCAAAGGAAACTCCTGAATGTGGCATGGCATATGGCTATCCCACTGAATGCCCTCCTTTATTCAGTGCATACAGGGTGCAGACTTCAGGTTCATATCCAGGCTTTAACCTCTTACCTTGGTAGCGAGCTCCTTCTCACGGTCGACCAGGCTCTCTATATCAGTGGAGTCGTAGCCGCTGCTCTCACTAGGGGTGACGGCACTCTCAAAGGTGGTGCTGGAGATCTGGGAGGAAATGCTGGTGGAGGTGCTGAGGGTACCGCTACTGAGGCTAGGGGAGATGGACTCACTTAGAGACTTTGGGATGCTGTCGCCAAGCTTCTCACGCAGCAGCAGTAGATGTCTTGTCTTCTCCACCTGAGAGTACAATAGGGGCATCAATGCCGTGCTTTGGGACCTCCTTAAAGGATAACCTCTCTTTCTTTCCACAACCTCCCTTATGATTGGCTGCTCACCTCATGCAGCAGTTCCAGCTTCTCCAGCTCCCACTGGTGCTCCAAGATCAGACTGTCACCACGGGGCCGCCATCCTGCCAAGTTCTCCTCTCCCCGCACATATGCCACTGAGGTGTCCAGGATCTTTCGTCTCCTTCTTTGCATTCCTACAGCAAGTGGAAGGAGAAGTGTTATAGCCTAAGGACAAGTTTGGGATGTATTTAAATGTTCAGGTCGGTACTTAATAAGCAGTCAGTCATGGCAGTATATGCTAAGGAACAAGGTCTATATGTGCAAGTTGTGTGATGTATGAATGTTAGCATGATGAGGAGTATGCTGTGTGCGCGGTGTATGCATGTGGGCATACTGGGTTGTGCAAAATGGCTATATGCCTCCAGTTTTTTCCTGGCCAGGTGTCTGTACTCTCTGTGCATGCCCTGGTGTATCAAGTGTGGCATGTGTTTGGAGTCACTTACCAGGACTTCCTGTATCTGCCATCTTGCACAGACTTAGTTCATAGATTCCAGTTACTCTGTTCCTGAGAAATACAAAAGGTCTTAGTACCTAAATGTGGTATAACATGAAAAGCTGACAGACTTTACTTCCTCCTCCCACCATGACTAAAGAATTATCATCCATATAAATCTGCATTTTTCATAGGAGTGTCACTATCCTCATATCTGCCCAAGCTCTCTTCCTGTTCAAGTGATCTGTCCTCACTTTCACTGATCACTGACTACATTTCTCCTGCTTCACCATCAAAAGGAACGCATGAGAAGCACATATTTGATAAAAACTCCTCTCTTCCAGAAGAGAATCAGACTTAACAAAATTCTAAGCCTGGACTCCATCTGTAAAATCTATGAGAAAGCAGCACCCATCCCTATGTATGCCTAAATCTCATCCCAACTTGGTTCACTTACGAATCGGGAGACTTGGAGTAGCCACTGCCGAACAGACTGCGCAAGGAGCGAGGTGGTGAAATCTTGGCATCCCGGGAATAAAAGAGCATGCAGATATCCTTGGTAACCACGGCTGGTTGAATACAGTGGTCAAGCTGGAGGAAAATGGAAGAGATTATTGGTAGAAATGTGTGCAACAGAAGAAGAATACTGGCAAGGATCAGACAAACAAGCAAAAAAAGTAACAGAAGAGCCATGTAATAGGCAGGAGCACAGGGGAGGCAGGATTATGGTCACTCGATTATCAAAGTAGAACTCATGCAAACAGCACACTCCTCTGTGCTGTGTTACCCTGTGCACAGCTGTCCTTTGATAAGTTTGTTTCTAAACTTTTCCTTGATTAATACATGTTATTCTTGAACAAAACTTCATCAATTTTGGATGATTTCAAGTGATTTGCATAGTTTATCATTCTTAAGTTTGATTTACTGATAATTATATTTTTATTGGTGATGCTTTCACATTGGATTTTTTTAATCATCTTTAAATTTCATGCCTTCAAACTGGGCTTAAACTTAATTCCTTCATTTACATTTTTATAAATACCTCTATGCATTTTTAGCACATTTTTCTCTTCATCAGGAGGTTAACATTTTGCATAAGTGAAACTTAATTCAAGAGGCATACAGACTCTCAGTCAGTTAAACATATAATGAAAAATGTTGTAATATCTCCCAACAACAGTAAGTGAACAGCATGGGACTATTGCAGAGCATTATTGAATTGCAAGCAAATCTCAAAGAACGAGTGAAGAATTAGGTAAAAAGAGAAACAAGGGGGGAGATTCAAGTAAACTGTTAATGTAACAAGTCTCTTTCTACTAAAGTGTTAGAGTCTATATAGTAATGGTTTTAAATGAACGTACCGACATCTAAATCTCTGAAATGTTGCTTTTTACCTGGTAGAATGATCTCTGGGCATTCTCAGGAGGAACTGCAGTGAGAACGCCAAGCACAGTTTACTAAGAGTTGTTAAGACGTATTAATTTCTTTGGTCTTAAGTTTAGGTTTGTGATATCTAAGAACTCCTTTAACGTGCAAAGTATGTAGAGGTCCCAGCTGGAAGAGGAGGGGTTTGGAAGTGATGCATATTGATATTGTCCACTTTACAGGGGAAACCACAAGAGAAATTTGGTATACAAGATGGATGGACTTTACAAGAAAATTCAAGTTTCATTGATGCAGAGATCCAGATGCCTGCTCTTCGCGGCCAGCTGATGGCATTGCATATGAAAAGACATCTTTCCAGAACATTAGCTGCATGTTCGAGTTATGCATTGCTTCAAATGGCGATGCCATTAATTTTGGTAATACTATTTAAAAAAAAAAAAATGTTATTGCCATTTAAACAGGGAAATAACAGCAATAGCGAAATCTAAACAGGGAAGGGGAGAGGGAAATGAGAGGAGTGGGAAAAGGAGGGGAAAAAGGAGAGACCAGGAGCATTGCCAAATTGCCACAGTATACAGATCCAAGATATAATATTACATGTTCCCAATTGCAGACATTATAGTATAGTAGATCGCTCTAGAACAGGTTTGAAAAGTAAGAGCAGTAGACATTAGAGTGGAAGGGCTACTGAACCGAGAGTTAAATGAGCAGCGTGACTGTCTAGCCTAACATCACCTTAATCTATGAAGGGGATATGTGAAGCTCCACTAGGCATGGCAATCATGACGCAGCATCAGACGTAGAAGAGTCCGAATCCCTCTGGCAAAGCCAAGTTGTAAATGGCTCCCAAATATCTTTGGGTCGGGAGCGGAGTGGTATAAGTTCCCAGAAAGTTGATAGTTGTTCCCGACAGTATGTGACATCCTAGAGCCATGCTTTATTTGTGGGAGCTGGTCTTCTGCCCTAATGAATGGCCACTCTACGTTTAGCCAGCAGACGTAACATGGCAGTAAGGCGCCTACATGTACTGGGAGCATGTTTGACATATCCCAGTAGACCTATCAAGGGAAAATAATGTTTTTCATGTCCAGTAATCGTTTGAATATGTGTAAACGCCTCTCTCCAGAAAGATGCAACCTTTGGGCAAAGCCAAGCAAGATGGATAAAAGAAGCCTGCAGTGCTCTACCACGCATGCAGCATGGATCGATAACCAGCCCCATTCGGTGCAGCTGTAAGGGAGTGCGATAGGTGCGGTGTAGGAATTTGAAATGATTCCGTCTCAGTCTATCATTCGGAGAAAGGAGTTTTAATTGCCCGCACCTGTATGACCATTGTGCATCTCTGACTGCTGGGTTAGTGTCAGCTCTCCACATCTCCCGGGCTTCGAGACTAATAATCGGTGAAGAGCTCTGCATAATGTTATATAAGCGTGTTATAAATTTACGTGGGGAGGGAGTGGTGAGCATGTGCTTTAGGGCTGGTAAAGTCGTTGGTGGAGCAGGGAATGTGTCATGTAATTCACGATATCTAGCACGCAGCTGATGGTTAAAGTAAGGTATCAAGCAGAGTGGGAGGTTGGGACCCCACATATTGTAATGATGAGATAAACTGCTCATCCGGATATAAATTTGAGAACAGTTTGATGTTGTATTTGTGTATGCGCGCAATGGCTCCTTTATCTAACAGTGGTGGTATCAGGGGGTTGTTAGCCAGTAGGATAGAAGGGTCGTACAGCTGAGTGATCTTGGCTCTTTTCTGCAAAGCCTCCCACGTCCAGTGGACGCATTCCACAGTGTTTATCTCCCTTCTTGGATTCCTATAAGGTTGATATAGTGCAGTATTTAAATGACATGGGGTGGCACGGTCTGTTTCCACCGCCACATGAGGCTGGAAGGGAGTCGGATGAAGCCAGAAGTGTAGAAGCTGAGCCTGGGCACAGTAAGCATATAATTGTAAGTCCGGGCCACCCATTCCGCCCTGACCAAGTGAAAGAGTGAGAAGTTTCCAAGATACTCTGGGTTGTGAACCTGCCCAAACCAAGGTTACATATAAGATTTCAGGCGTTTACAGAACTGAGTTGTGAGTGGGAGTGGAATATTGGCAAATAGGTAAAGAAACTTGGGAAGGATTATCATTTTAGCCATCGCAATGCGGCCAGCTAGGGATAGGGGTAATTTCGACCATATAGTTATCCTCTCTTACAATCAAGTTACAGCCCGGCCATAGTTTACCCGCCATAGCTCTTTCGTATCCCGACTGAGCCATATGCCTATATATTTAACTGGACCGTCTGCCCAATGTAGAGGATACTCAGCCTGAAATTGTGTATGCTCGGTTAAAGGAAACAATATGGACTTGGCTCAATTTATTTGTATGCCTGAATAACCACCAAAATTGGTCACTTCCCTCATCAAAGGAGCTAGGTTCAAATCTTGGTTGCAGGCATAGAGAGTAATATTGTCCGTGTATACTGAGACAACCAACCCCCTAGTGGTAAATCCGATGCCTCGGTTTGCATGGTGTTGCTGAAGTCTGCCCGCCAGCGGATCCATCGTACTGGCATACAGCAATGGTGATAGTGGGCAGATGCGTGCCATGTGTAATCAATATGGGATCGAACATTAGCCCATTTAGGCGCACCCGTGCAGCGGTAAGTGTGTAAAGTAGTCGTATTTGTATTATAAAACCCAGACTAAGGCCAAGTCTAGCCAAAAGGCAAAACAGATATGTCCATTCTAGAGAATTGAATGCCTTAGTGGCGTTAAGGAGGGCGGCAACAGCTGGAATTTGGGGATCCAGATGATGGAGCACCGCAAAGATTGAATGCAAATTGTGGGATGCTGAGCGGCCGGGTATGAAGCCCAAGTAATCAGGTTGAACAATCATGGGTAGGAGGGGTTGCAACCTGTTTGCAAGTATCTTGGCATAAATTATATTGTCCACATTTATTAAGGAAAGGGGTCTGTAGGAATCACAGAGAATGGCAGGTTTCCCTGGTTTAAGTGATAAGTACCGCCTCTCTCAGGGTGGGAGGCAGGGCGCCAGTGGACAAAGAATCATGGAACATAGCAAGAAGATGCGGGGCTAGTAGTGAGGCGTATTCTTTATAAAAGGCAGTATTGAGACCATCTAGGCCCGGGTGCCTTGTCACCTGGTAGGCCCTTTATAACTTGTACAATTTCTTTGGTGGTAATGGGTGCATCTAGATAAGTTTGATGTGGTTGATCAAGCCAGAGTAATAGCATAGTATCGAGATAATCTTCTAATTCTGCAGTGCCTGGTGTCAGAGTGGCGGTATATAACTGATTGTAGTAGGATAACATGATATTTAGCATTTCTACTGTAGAAGAGACTGGTTTGGACTCTAGGTCTAATAATTCAGTAACATATGCAGACATCCGCGGAGCACGCAGCACAGTAGCCAGCGTCCTACATGGGCGCTCACCCTCACCATATTGTCGAGCCTGAGCATAACAATGTAAAAATCGAGTTTCACGAAGGGCCTCATCTTGAAATTCATTGAGATTGTCTCGAACGCGTGCCAAAATATCAGTATCATTAGAGTGAAAATACTACTCCTCCAAAGTGCGAATGTCGTTCGAACCAAGCAAGAGTGCCTTGGATAGCCTTTAATTTCCCGTACTGTTTTTTTTTTTTTTTTTACAACAAATTTTATTTGGTCATTTTGCAATACAGCGGGCGACAGCCCCTCAATGGCACGTTGAATCATTCGGACAATATGTGCATCAATAACCATTTCCATGAAAATATACAATCCCAGCAAAACATGCCGGTAAAAAAGTAATCTGAACAAAATGCAGACAGTGGTCAAATTTCGAGGTATAGCACATAATTCAGCAGGTGCAAGATATACATCCCAGTGAGATAATAGAACAGTCAAGCTATAAGAAACTTGGGGGACACATGGCAGGAAGCGGGGAACGTCACTCATAGGTCTTCCTCGGGTAGAGGGGGTAAGTCGATACCGCGGTATGTCGCCCACCGCCACCATATCTTGCGATATTTCCGTGGGCAGCCCCGAGCCTCAAATACTGCAATCTCGGCTCCCATACACCCATCCAATGCGGTTTTCCATTTGCCAATAGTCGGGGGAGATGTTGCCTTCCATCCCTGTGCTATGTCTCGTTTGGCAATAGTGAGGGCGAGGAACAATAGATGTTGTTTATAGCGGTTCCCACCAATGTCATCAGTCGAATGCAGCAAAAAAAGTCGTGGGTCCAGTGGGAGCACCCACCCCAGCACCTCACTAAGACATGACCGAATTCTATTCCAAAAGGGCTGTAGGGCCGTGCAAGTCCAAATCGTGTGGAAGAAGGACTCTTCCTTACTGCTACATCGCAGACACACTGGGGATTGGATGACCCCCATTCGCCACAGTCGTACTCTCGTGTAAACTCTATGTAAATATTTGAATTGGATGAGCCTGTAACGTGTGGAGACCGCCACGCCCCGCGGGCTGGCAATCGCCTCGGCCCAGTCATCGTCTGTCAGTTCAGGAATATCCGCCTGCCAGGCCAGTCGGGTCTTGTCCAGAGTAGTGGGAGTGTGTGTCGTCAGGGTTTGGTATATCTGCCTAATTTTGTGTAGTCCAAGATCGGCCATCAACAGGCGGCCCTCCAAGGGCTGGAACTCGGGGAGAGTCTCCATATTTCGGATCTGGAGTGACAGTGCGTGTCGGAGCTGTAAAAATTTATAAAATTGAGATTTATGGAGGTCGAAATCGGTCTGTAGTTGCTGGAATGATTTAAAGTAACGCCCCTCAAAACGTCGCCAAGGGTCGAAATCCCCACCAAGTCCCATCCCCGGAACCAGCTCAGAGTGCTAACCGGTCCGAGGAATGTGCCATGCCATAAGGGGGTCTGTCGGGTGAGTCGCCCTTTCCATCCCATTTGTCTGGTCTTTGCTCTCCATAACTGTATGACTTGCCTGCCAGCTGGTGGTAAATGGTCTAGCCCTGTGTAGCTATATAATCGGTGGAGTAGGGGGACATGTTCCATCGCAGCGTGTTCAATCGCATATGCCGGATCAGTGGGAGAATTGTACCATAATTCGTTGATTACAAGGATGTGGGACGCCACGTAATATGAGTAGATGTCAGCAGCCGCGATCCCCCCACAATACGTGGATTGTGCACAGGTGCGGAGCGCGACACGAACAGCTCCGCCGCCCCAGAGGAACCTATTTTGTATTGCGTTTACCTGAGCAAACCACGCGCGAGTATAGGAAACGGGAAATTTTGGAGGCGATATAAGATCCGAGGCAGGGAAACCATCTTAAAGATGGCGGAGCGCCCATAGAGGGAGGGCAGACCATATTGCTGTTTCGTTTTTGAGGCTAATCAACAATGGGGTGATATTGTGCGCCCATGATATCTTGGGGCACGGGGAAATGAAGATCCCCAGATATTTAAAACCATCTGTGGCCCGGGACAGCTCCGCGGCCCACGAGTCACGGCCTTGATGCCCACACACAGGGAAGAGGATAGATTTAGCAGGGTTTACGTGGAGGCCAGTGGTACCACCAAATACTCTAAGGATTTGTAATATATGTGGTCCAGAATACCACGGGCCTGTCATAAAAAAGAGAACGTCATCAGCATACAATGCTATACGATCTGATCTCGAGTGGGACCAATCGAACCCCCGGAGCACCGGGTCACTTCTGACCCAGGCCGCCAGAGGCTCAACCGCCAGGGCGAACAACAATGGAGACAGTGGGCAACCCTGGCGGGTACCCCTCTGGATCGGAAAAGGGCGGGAGCGGTGTCCCGCAATTCGAACTGATGCCGTCAGCTCCGTGTATAGCAGGCGTATATACGCCAAGAAACGGGGACCAAAGTTGATTGCCTCAAGCAGTTGAAAAAGGTAGACCCAACTTAGTGAGTCGAAAGCTTTGTCGATATCTGCTAACAAAAGGGCAGCTAGGC
Organism: Calotriton arnoldi; assembly: GCA_963921515.1. NCBI lineage: Eukaryota > Metazoa > Chordata > Amphibia > Caudata > Salamandridae > Calotriton > Calotriton arnoldi. Next base: position 1,151,179 of record CAWUFW010000686.1, on the reverse strand, counting down.
GGCCTAAAGCGGAGGCCGCGGCAATGGCGTTATGGACTCTCCTGATGTTATGCCTGATGGCCCTCCGTGGCATAAAGCCCGACTGATCGGGATGGATCAAATCGGTAATGCACCCCCTGAGGCGGTCGGCCAAGACTTTCCCTAGTAATTTGGGTTCGAAATTTATGAGGGAAATGGGAAGATAGGAGGACGGGTCTTCAGGGGGTCGGCCGGGTTTGAGAAAAAGCACAATCTCCGCATGACGCCAGTCACTTGGTAGCCGTGCCTGGTCAGCTGCGTCCGCAATGGTTGCCAGTAAATGAGGCCCCAGGAGAGGCATGTGGGAACGGAGAAATTCCATAGGGAACCCGTTGGGGCCCGGGGCGCGACCCGGCTGGATCGCATTGAGGGCGCCAGTCAATTCTTCTAGTGTGATTGGAGTCTCCAGGCGCTCGCGGACGGAGTCGGAGAGTCTGCGGGGTGGGGTGTTTACAAGGAACTCCGCTATAAGCTTGGCAGAAATCTGCTCCCTCTGGGCATATAGGGACGTAAAGTGTTTTGCAAATTCTTCCGCGACCCCCGCCGGCGACGTGTGCAAGGACCCGTCTGAGCCACGAATAGTGGGTGTGACGGCCGGGGCGCCGTCGGCTTGACACAATCTGTGGAGCATTTTACTGGACTTATCCCCCCACTGATATATCCGGTGTTGCGATGCCTCCCAGATCGCTTTGGCTTCGCCCAACTGATATTGACGCAGTTCTTGCTGTGCGAGGACTAGCTTGCGGCGAATAATGGGGCAGGGGTTAGCGCCGAGTTGGGAAGAGAGGGACGCCTGGCGCATTTCTAGGGCATCGAGCTGCTCTCGTCGCGTACGTTGCTCTTGTGTGCGATAGCTAATTTCAGAGCCCCGGACAGTCGGCTTGAGGGCTTCCCAGAGAACAGCGTTCGAAGGAGCAGAGGGACCGTTGTCGGCTAAATAGTTGGTGATCGCTGTGTTGAGCATACCTTGATAGGCCGGACTGCGGAGATGCCAAGAGGACATTCTCCAGCGGAATGGGGGCCAGCGGGAGCACGTGTGGAACTGCATTGTAACCGGGGAATGATCAGAAAGACCGCGGGGCCGATGTTGTATTTCCGAGAATCGATGAAGAAAAACCCGGGGGACAAGGAAATAGTCTAGTCGGGACTGTGACCCATGGACCGTCGATAAATATGTGTATTCACGCTCAGTAGGGTGAAATTCCCGCCATATGTCAGCCCAGTCCATTGTCGATGTCAGAGTAAACAATTTGGTCGGACCCAATGGTTGCGGGGAGTCGAGTATGCGTTGGCGGTCCAAGGGCCCCATGACATCATTCCAGTCGCCCCCCATCAGGGTCAAGCCAGTTGGAAGGGAGCCCCAAACCCCCAACAAATTTTCAATAAAAGTGGTGCCTAATGGTGGTGGGGCATAAATACTACCAAATGTGATCTGTTCACCACAAATCATACCCGTGACGAACAGGAATCGGCCCCCAGGATCCGTCCTGTGTGCAATATATTTAAACTGAACCCTGCGATGGATAAGAACCGCCACCCCCCTGGAGCCCCTCGTGAACCCTGCGTGATATATGTGACAGAAGCCGAAGCGAGCGAGGCACGGGGCTTTTGTTCCCATTACATGGGTTTCCTGTAGAAGGAGGATATCCGCCCCATACCTCTTTGCCTGTCGCAAAACGGCCCCCCTTTTTACCTTATTCAGTAGCCCCCGGACATTCCAAGATACCATTGTTACGTCCCCAAGGAGATGTCCGTCACCTGGTGTCATTAGAGTCGAAGTAAAAGCTGAATAGAGCTAGGGGATCTGCACGAAAGACAATATGGAAAATATCCCACCGCCTGCATATACAAAAACATATGAACTTTATAACACAACATATCCGAAGGGATATCCCCCCCGCCCCCCACTACCAAAAACAAGGAGCATCTGTCGCGGTGTAAAGAGCAGCGGACCCCCAACGGGGGGCCCCCAGATATCACACCAAAGGAACCCTCCCCACCCTATAACCCCAGGAAAACAGGGAGTGCAAGAAGCCCGTGGCCAAGCAGCCCGTGGTCCAGAACCCACGCCCACCCGAAGACCAACAGTACTACCATACATTCAACCATATGTAGTGTCTTACAAGTCCCCATGTGGAGTGTGGGGCAATCCGGATCCATCAAGGCGGTCGCTTAGGGCTCGGTGACACTCTGTCCGACCCCGGCCCCAGCCGCCTCTGGGACTGGTGGCGGCGCGGCCGCTGAGTGCGAGAGCCTCGAGAGGAGTCCGAGTCCACGGCAGATGGAGAGCCCGCTCGGAGCTGTGGACGCTCATCCGACCACGCGAAGACCGCCTCGGGGGTGTCAAAGAAGTAAGACTTGGAGTTGTATATTACTCGCATCCGAGCCGGATATAGCAGCATGTATTGTACGTTCAACTCTCTAAGTCTGCGCTTCGCGGCCATGAAGGATTGGCGTTGTTGCTGGACCAGGCGCGTGTAGTCCGGGAACACCAGGATCGAGCGCGAGTCGTGCATAAAACTATCTTTGTGTGATCTGGCGAATCGCAGGATAGCGTCTCGTCGGCGAAGTTCATAATTTTTGCAATGACCGGCCTTGGGGCCGCGCCCGGGGGGGGGCCTCTGCGTCAGAGCCCTGTGCGCTCTCTCCACGACGAAGGCAGAGGATAGGAGGTCGTTAGGCAGGATGTCTTTGAGCCACCTTGTGATAAAGTTCGTCATGGATGCCCCCTCACAGCCCTCGGCCAGGCCCACAAAGCGCAGGTTGTTCCTCCGAGCGCGGCCCTCCGCATCTTCCACCCTAGAGGAAAGTTCCTGCGTGACAACAGTGAGCTTATTTACTTTCTTTTGCAGGGAGGTCACCGAGTCTTCCACCGTAGAGACTCTAGTTTCAGTCTCGGTGATCCGATCCACCGCCTTACGAAGATCCTGGCGGAGGAATGAGACTTCGGATCCCACTGCGCCGATCTTGGCGTCCAGCGTGTCTCGGGCACTGTTGATTGCTGCCAGGAGGGCCGCGTTATCTGGGGCCGAGCTGCCCCCCCTCCGCCAACGGCACCCCCGGCCGCAGTAGCGTATTGGTCCATAGTGCCCTGTTTGGGGCCAGCTCCACTCGGCCCGCCCTTGCCCATCAGGATGATCGGCCCTGGTTGTGAGGTATACAAGAGGGGGCGATGAGCTCACCCCCGCGGGACCGGTGTCACCCCCGGGGTGAAACTATGATGGCTTAGGCCAGGAGGGCGCAGTCTTAAAGGAGGCACCTGGCCCACACAAAGGATCCGGGCGGGAACAGTGACCGTCGGCCGGAGGGCGACCGCGCCGTCCAATACACCAATGCAAGCTCCTTGGGCCCAGGGGGAGCACACCCAGGATGGACACTAGGAGAGGCCGCGAGCCACAACAGTTCCGGAATCCTTCACTGGGCTAGCAGGCCCGTCTCCGCACCCCCAGGGCAGTGCACCAGTGTCTATCGGCAATACAGGCCCAGCAGAGGGGCCCCACGGCAATCAGAGCGACCTCGGGCCCACCCACACACCAATCCAGGGCCGCAGCTATGGTATGCTCCGCTTAAGGTGGAGGTCAGCCCCAAGGGTGCCAGTATTACTGTCCGCCAGCCCTGAACCGGGGGGGAGAGGATTAAAGACGGGGTCACTCACCGTCTGGGCCGCGCCCCGACCCCTCAGCGCCCGGCCGGCGGCACGTTCAATTCGCCCTGTCAGGGCCAGCACTCATCGGCGGCGGTCAGAAACGCCACTAGCATCGGCTCCGCGGGCAGCCAGGTCTTATCTCCCACAGCAGGAGGCCGGGCGGCGTCTCCGGGCAAGCACCACCGAACCCCAGCGCGGCTCCGGAGAGATGGCGGCCGCCGAGTGGAGGGGGGGGGCCGGGCGGCGAACCCCACACGACAGCACGGCGCTGCACTGACACGCAGCCCCCGGGGGCACAGCGCACCCCCTCCGATGTGTGCGCCCCAGGCACCGACGAGTCAGCGAGGACCAAAGTGGTGTCCCAGAGTTAGCGTCGTCTCACCTCCTGCGCTGCACCGGTACAATGGCGGCCGCGATGCTGAGGGGGATGGGCCAACAGCGAGCCTCGCGCACCGGAGCCGCGCTCCACACTACAGCGGCCCACCGGAGGCACGGGGCCTCCTCCCTCCAAGGTCCAAGTCCCGAGCACTGTGCAGCGCTCGCACCGCAACGCTATCAAACGGTACCCAGGCCGACCACAGCAGCGAGAACAGCAATCGGCGGTCCGGCCTGAGGATCGGTGTCGCTCTCAACCACCACTCCACCGATCGTCGAATCACGGAGATCGCCACACTCCAGACCAGGTAGGGTATGCGGCGGAGCCAGATGAGTCGTCTCCAGGCAGGATTCAGCAGGATAAGTAGCGGATTATGGCGTGGGTGGACGGAGCTCAGCTAAGCTGCGTCCGCCATGATGGCCTGTCAAGCCACGCCCCCTCCCGTACTGTTTTGCAATACATGCACCCCTTACCACTGCGTTGAAAGCCTCCCATATCGTAGGAAAGTTCACATAACCCTCATTGTGCAAGAAATAATCTATTATTTCAACTCCTATTTCTTCCCTGAATGCCACATCTAACCATGCATTCACCGACAATCTCCAAGTGAAATCATGAAGGAGTGCCTTTGGCATTTGGACCTTCAATGTGACTGGGCATGATCCGAAATAGTACATGGTATGTGAGATATCGAGGTTGTCCAAGTCTGGACTTCACCAGACACTAACCAAAAATCGAATCGTCACTAGGCATTATGATACTCTGAAATGCAGGTACCCTCCAGTTTGTATGGATGTATCTGTCTCCAGGTGTCTACTAAATGGTTGTCCTGAATGATCGCGTTTAATTCAGTTGTGGCATGGGGGTGCAGGCTTTTGGAAGCGCCAAAGCAGTCCACCTTATCATTCAAGTTAAAGTCTCCAACCCATATGATAGCATGTGTGTCAAAACTAGTTATTTTTGTACATAGCTCAATGAAGAAATCAGGGTCACCTCTATTCGGACCGTACACCGCAGCAAGTGTTATTGGCCATCCGTGCAGGGTTCCCGTCAATATGACATATCTACCGTCCGGGTCGATGAGTATTTTTTTTTCCATGGAAGTCCCCTTCGCATTAGCACCGCAATGCCCCTGGCATAATTTGAATAGGTAGAGGAATAAATTTCACCCACCAGTGAGCACTAAGTCTGGGGGATGGTGAGTTACGCAAATGTGCCTCTTGTAAAAAACATATCTATCTTGTGTCTATTGAGATTGGCGTGGACAAGTCGCGACTTTCTGTGATCGTCGAGCCCACGAATGTTCCAACTAATGCATGAAACAATGGCCATGTTATCTGCAATTGGTCAACATGGTACTGTGTTGTGAATGTCTAGAGGTGCGTGTGTCAGTAAGTAACTGTGGAATATGGCAGCATGGGTAAGGCAAGGGAAGGAATGCGAAGAAAAAGAGAAAACCAACTACAGCCCAACAATAGACCATAATGATCCGCCCACCCACAACAACCCCTCAATCGGGTTGAGACTTGCTACCCACCCCCCAACCCAGAAACATCCCTCTGGGATATGGTAACTCCGGGTGAACAACCCCGTCGGTATCGGCTGGGTGGCTGAGCTATTAATCCCGGGACAACTCAGTATTAATTATTGATGGCATTGGTGGCATATCAGAGTGAACATATATATTAGAAAAAGGAAGCAATCTCTTAGATTACTGTCGGTGCAAAGGAGCAGACCAACAGGACCCCCAGCAGCTCCAGCAAGGTATAATTTCTGGTGCGTGCAACACATATAGCATTCAATCATTGTCACTTAGTTGGGCTCCTGCAGAAGAGTGGGGCAAGGCAGCCGGGGGCTGACGAGTCTTGCCGATGTGTTTTGCAAATTTTTAAAGCCGATTTGGCGTCTGTGAAAACGTGTATTTTCTCTTCAAACCCTCGGCTTGGCTGGAGATAGAAGAGCATATGAGACTGGCTTGTTGAAGAATTTTTTCAGGGTGAAGCCTGGCTAGAAGTTTAAGTTGTTACCCTGGTATTGTATTCATCCACAGTTGTAAGCCAATCTTAAGATTACATCTTGGTCCCGGTAATTCAGCAGACGTGCAATTATTGGGTGAGCTGGGGTACCCACAGGTGGTTTAGAGCCCAAGGATCAATGAGCACCCTCAACAATAAGGACAGATGACAAGTAATTCACAAAAAAATTCACCTAGCATTGCTTCAATGTAGTCTTCCATCTTTGAGATGGCTGTGGTCTTGGAGACTCCGGTTATACAGAAATTGTTACGCCGCGAACGTGCTTCAGGTCCTCGTTTTTAGCTTTAATAAGATCAAGCACTTTGTCCAGCCTTAGAAGGTGTTCCTTTGACTCCGCCTGAAGATCATCCGAATTCGAGACCCTGTTCTACAACTGATCCAGTCTCTCTTCCTGTGTATCAACTCTTTGTTTGACGTGATATAGGCGACTTGTAAGGAGCTCTAATTTGGAATCAATATTTTTTAAACTGGCTTTCACATCCATAAGGATTGCATGGATATCAATGTTCTGCGTGTCTCTCTCCTCCAACCATGCCGCACTGGGTTCATTATCTTGGCTGTGGTCGACCTGACAAGTAAGGTGCCAATTTTCAAATGTGAGCTTTGATTGATTAGCGTCCTGTGTACCCATGATGTGCTCTGGAGACTGGGGGCAGTAGGAGGCCTTTCTCAACAAGGTCCGGCGAACAGAAGCGAGGATAAAACAAGACCTGCCGGTAGAAATGATTTAGTGGGGAAGGAGGGCACCTACAGCAGGCCACAGGGTCCTGGAGTCCCGTCACACCCCAGGCCCCCACCGTCACAGGGGGCACGAGCAGACTCCTCAGTTAAGCCAGCGGTGTGTGTCCGTGAGAAGCAGAGGCCACCGGAGTCACAGGGGGTTGTATTTCAGAGCACACCAGTTGCGTCAATCTGCCAGAGGAGGGACAACACAGGGCTGCCGCTGCACAATCATGCAGAGTAGTATAAACAACTAACAATTGCACAACTAATCCAGTTAAAATAGATCATGAAAAGCTGAAAGCTACCCACAGGGGCAGCAGCAAGGAGGGATCTCAGTTAATACAGGACATACGCATCAGTGGCATCAGGTATTCAAGCAACCTCAAAAGTGATAGTTCTGCGCCTAGCAGGTCAGGGTTCGCAACCCACCAAAGGCAGCAGCCTCCAACTCGCAGATTGACCTCGCAGTCAGGGTTTAGGGCCAGGAATTAGTAGATGCCCCGTTCAGTCCTGCCTCAGCTATTATAACAACCACCTCAAGGCACACGATGGAACAGTGGCGTGCAAGAGTTCAACCGGGTGGAGCACTGTAGTTCTCAAGGTACAGGCGGGGTGTCCAGCGCTTACCGGGTATTTTCGAGCTCACGCCGCAATCACCGCCATCACCCCTGGAACAGCCCTGGTATTGGCACGTCGAGTCTCGGGGCAGTTGCGCCAGCAGTGCGTCACCCTCGCTGCCATGGGTCCTTTCACACAGCATGCCGTCCAGTCACAGAATCCTCAGCATCTCCCGCAGTCAGCATGGCATCTCCAGATGGGTGCGGACAGGGGCCTAACAGCCCGCTGCACAGTGCCTAATGCAGCAGGGCGGGTTGTCCACGATCAGGTATCTCCGGCACATTTTCAGGCACACCTTCTCTAAGCACCACATCAAAGACCTCTTTCTCTTGAAGATGTATTCTATTCTTCTAGAAGGATTCTCAGCGTCCATCCAGCCTTGGGGCAGGATCAGGCATTTATATAATACACTCTCCAATCAGAGGCAGTTACCCTTATTGATGGAAGGATGTGGTGGAATATGTTGCCGAATATCCTGGTAATCAAATCTAGCCAGCATTGCAGTCTCCACAGATTCTTAGAATAAGCGAAGGCAATCTGGTTTCCACCACTGGCAAGGTCAGTCAGGAGCAATCAGAATCATCATTTTGGGAATAACTGGAATTAGTGTAATTATTCTGACCAGCTTATCAATTTTATTTTATTTAAATCTGTTTTATTGGTTTTTGATGAAAAAACAAATTTGCATTTAAGGAGGTCACAGCTCAAGGATTTATAACGTCATCTTTGGTTCACTAATGTTATTTCTTGTTGTACACAGATTTTAGGAATCTGGGTCTTTATGTGGTATACCAATACTTGGTTATATTGTGTAAAGAGTCCAGAGATTCCCCCAGAAGTGTACAGGGCTTCTATGCAAACCCAAAGTGCTCTATTTGTGGTAGTGTGGTCGAGCAGCTTTAGGCCTAACAGAGAGGAGTGTAAGACATTTGTTATGGAAACAGTAATCAATAAATGACAACTCAAAAAGGAGATCCACACCAATTTTAGAAAAATAAGCTTCTTTCTAAGTTTATTTTAAGACCAAGATCTACGTTCAAAGGTGCGTAAGTTTTTCATAAGAAATACTTTTCACTTTAAAAAGTGGACACTTAGTGCAATTTTCAGTTCAGTAATGTTAACCTATGGGGGAAAACAAGAATGTAGTTTTGTAGGTAAGTACACAACTTACAAATCCAGTCTTCAGGGTTTCAGGTCAACACCAGGCAAGGTACAAGTTAGCACCAAGACTGCACCACCAGTGGCGGCTGAGTGAAGAGGTCACATTCGGACTCTGGCGCCGAATGTTAACCAATGGAGACTGGGGGTGATCGAAGATGTGCTGTTTACAGGTAGGTAAAAGTGGCATTGGGAGGGGGTCAATCTCTGGGGGTTTAGGCAAGTACTGAAGGGGCGGCAGGGTGCAGAGTGCCAACACAGCATTGGGTGCCCGATGCAAACCAATGGAGAAGATCGGTTTCAGCCAGGAGGCCGGATGAAGAAAAGCGAAAGCTACCCAGGTAAGTACTGATGCTTGGGGACATAGGGACACCGTTGGTCGAGCTCCCCAAGGCCCAGGGGCTTCGGGTGCAGGGGTGGCCTTTGTCGTCGGAAAAAGCTTACCGTAAATATTTTGTCACCACATAATTAAAAAAAATGGGTTTTCATAACTAGTGAGATATATTTAAAATGTTTGAACAGTTCACTTAGCTATTTCAGTGTTGTGTTAGAAAAAAGCCTGACATCTTACAGCCTTTCATTTAACATGCTTTGCAGGGTTCAATTGTCACACAGTTCAACTTTACAAAATCCTCTAACTTAAATCACAGAAAGAAAAATAAATGTAATAAGATAAGTTGACTTTTGACCTCTGTCTCTGAAAGCCAGCAAATGTGACAAGATAAGATTTAATGGCATTTTATTGCACTTTCATTTTACATCTTGTTATCTTGTCACATTTGCTCTGCTTTCAGAGACAGAGGTCAAAAGTCAGTTTGTCTTCCCTGAAGTTAGAGGATTTTCAACTCGCCAGAAAGGGCGAGTAGTCCCTAAAAATAGCTTGTCCTGAATAAATCTTGCTCGACAATGTAAGTGGACGAGGGAATTTTTCGAGCCCTGCTTACCTGGGTTATCTACACCCTATATTATGCCACCCTCCTGTGGAAGGGCGGCATAGTCCTAGCCCTGATTGGATAAGTCTCACCATCTTCAAGGTGGTGGGCACTGAAAATTCTGCACATGACCTGGAGCTGTGACAAGCTACAGCCCTTTTGGCTGGCAGTGCTGTCCAAAATTAACGCCGCAATAGGGCGTACTTAGGAATTAACAGCAGCGACATGCCTGCTTGGATTATGCTCACGCCCGCCCAAACGAAAAGTGGGCAATCGGTTCATGGACTTGGCGCTGGCCTGGAGACGCATAGCAGTGACATGGAAACAGGCCTTGGGACCACAGACTAGCATTTGGACGCAGGAGGTGACTATGTGGGCTGGCTCTGAAGGCAGGGCACTGCGCAGAGAGGAACTAAAGGGCTTGCACCAACACCGATTGCAGATTTATGGAAGGATGCTTTATATATTTGGGAGCATCCGAGTCATACTAATAGGTCCGATGAAGACAGTGCAACCCCTGCATGCTGACTCGCTGGGGCTGGCGGAGACAGATGTGGATAGCTCTCGGAGGAGCTGGGAGACGCTTGAGGCTTGCACTAAGTGCCCCTCCATCTTGGGGGGTTCCCTCCCCTTCTGTTTTCTCCGTTTTTCTTGGTTCCTCTCCCCTCCAGAGAGATGTGCTACAACACCACACAGTTGTAATTGGTATGCCCCTTATTCGGGAATACCTGGAATACAATGCGGCGTCCCCCGCTCACACATGCCCCCCCCAACACCTTTTTGTTGCTCCCAACCTGAGCTACCGTTCTTAGTTTTTAAATGGTTTATGTACTGTTACTAGTATGCTACTATTCTCCTACAGGAACATTATATGGCAGTACAACACTCCCTACCAGGCTGTCAGAACCCTAGAACGGAAAGGCACACCACTTTCTATAGAAACACATTAACGAAGTCATTAACCTTATCAACCCCAATGGGAATAGTTATTTTACACTAAACGGAGATCATGCGTGCAATCACTGCTAGATGTTGACATGTACGAATGCCGTTAATTAATGACCTCGTGAGCTGTATTTCAAGTGTCAAGCCGGAATGATAACAATAGAAAATATTTACTTTGTTGTATACATCATGTTCATAAAATGCCAATAAACATATTTTCACAAAAAAATGGTGGGCACTGAAAAGTTGTGCTTAATTTCACCTTAGCACCTGATGGGTGGAGTTGGCAAATGGGGGTACGACTCCTATTCTCACTTAGCTTTGTATAGTATTCCCAACCTCCGCAGATGGGCTGCAACCACCACCATCACCTTTGTGAACACCCGAGGTGCACTGGCAAGGCCAAAGGGGAGCATGGTGAACTGAAAATACTCTTGGCCTACCTGAATCTGCAGGTAGGATTTGTGGGACTGTAGGACGGGGAAGTGGAAATAGGCATCCTGCAATTCCAATGCCACCATCCAGTCTCCTGGGTCCAGGGCAAACAGAACTTGGACAAATGTGAGCATTTTGAACTTGTCCGTCTGGAGGAAAATGTTGAAAGGGCACAGATCGAGGCTCAGACAAAGGTCTCCATCCTTTTCGGCACCAGAAAGTAACAGGAGTAACAGCCAATCGCGATCTCTGATGCCAGCACCCTCTTTATGGAACCCTTGGCTAAGAGAGCTAGAACTTCGCCTCAGAGTATGGACAAGTGGTCTTCTGGGAGGTGTTTTGGTGTGGGTGGCATATCCAGAGAATGCAACAGTAAGGGGAGGGAATAACTGTGTTCCACAATCTGGAGCAATCATTGGTCAGCTGTGACGCTCCTCCACTTGGCGAGGCAAAAGGTGATTCGGCTTCCCATCGGGCATGTGTGTGCTGTCAAGGGTAAATTAAAGTGGTTTTGAGGCAGCCGAAGGGGGGGCGGGCTGGGGTTTGGGCACAACTTTGCCCCTGGGGGACTGGGAGCTGTTTGCTTGATCACTGGCCTCTACACCGAAAGGTCAGGGAGGCATGTTGCTGCTGAGTTATATACCGACGTTGCCTCTGCTGGTATTCCCTGCCCTAGCCAAGAAAGGGGAGAGTATGTTGAGGGAATCACAGAACAGGCTGAGTTAGACCAAGAGAGCTGTGCCAAGGCCACTTGGGGGTCTTGCTGGAGCGCCCTATAGAACCAGGTAACCAGACATTACCTTGTCATACTCTGAACAGAGTGTGAAATAGGGGATTGGTGGCAGGTTATTGGCTTCTAATATCAGAATGAATAATTAGTGCCTGCCTAATAGCGCTGTAGAGCAAAAAGGATCCACTATGCAAGCCGTGCGGTTCTTGTAGCTCTGGGAAACTTAAAAGGGCTCCGAATGAGAATAAGTCCCCAAACGTTGTAACTCCAGCATCCTCCCATACCAATAGTGCACAAGAACTGAGTATACTGCAGCCAACAGGTAGTCCCATGAGTGGAAGAGCTCTGGAATAGGGGTGCAGTTTGATAGTTAGTGCGTGGAATCCCTGCTGCAAGCAATCAAGCACTGTGTGCAGTAGAACTGAGTGAGAACCGTGATGGGCAGCGCCAGGGAATAGGAGACCATGGAGGCGTCCTTCTCATAACTGTGCACATGTGAACTCGGCCTCCCATTGATGATAGTCAGCCAACCAATATGCTACCCACAGGAGTTGCACCAAGTAATTTTGGGGAAAATCTGGCACTTTCATGCCACCACCCATCGCCTTAGTTCAGACAGCCCAAGCCTTCTCCTTCCCTTAGCCCATATCTTGACCCCGAAAGGGGATTCAAACTCTCGAAACGTTCGAGGGGTAACAAGAACTGGGAGGATGGTAAAAAACAAAAAAGATGGGTTAACATCACAATTTTAGATGGGGCTGTAACACCGATCATCATATCAGAAGGCTGGTCCAAAATGAGATTTGAGAGTACAGCTATCTAATGGCCCTACCCAGTTTGCCCTCCAGAAGGTCCGCTTGTTTGTGATACATCTGAATGTCTAGATATTTAAACGTTCGGGGACCCATAATATGGTGCCAGCACCTATGTGGATACTTCCCTCTGGCAGATTTTCCCTTAAGGGGAATATAAGGAATTTGTTCCAATTGACTTTAGGCCCAGATAGTCCACTAAAATCCTCCAGTAAAGCTGCCAAAGGGGATAGGTTATCATACAAGCGTCCAGGTAAAAAATCACATTGTCCGCGTATAAAGACATTATATGCATTTGATCTCCCAGAGGATTACCCACACCCGGCTCTGCTGTCGCATCCTGGCCACAAACTACTCAGGGGACACAGAAAATATCAGAAGAGAGAAGGGGCATCCCGACAGGTGCCCCTGGCTTCTGGTTAGGGGGCCAGATATATGTTGCCCAGTATTTTGCCGTGGGGTTGGTCTAAAGCATTTGCATCCAGTCCACAAGCTGAGGGCCGAATCCAAAGCATTGAAGTGCCCGGAATATACAGTCCCAATTTAGGAATTAAAACGCTTGGTCCAGGTCAAGGGGCAGGCATACCGATTGGGGTGTCCAGGGCGCCTCCTCGATGTCTGAGTAGAGACATCTCTACTCAAGAGGTGTTGGGTCTTGGGATAAACCCATTCCAGTCTGAATGGACCAGATCTGGCAGGAGTAGTAATATGTGCACCACTGTTATCTTACTTAGAATTTTATAGTCTGTAGAGAGGACATGTGAGGAAACATGCTTTTTGCAGATTTCACCCCACTGTTTGGCTCCACTGGTCAATACTAGGCACTGGTGTAATGGCTCTGAAATGCCCAAGCCCTTCTAATCAGGATTCAATGCATGTGCTCTGAACCTTAAAAAGGTACATAGTTGATTGGCTCATATCCAATTGGCACAGCTTAACTTATTTGTACGTCTCTAGTGTATGATACCAGGGATACCTAGAACCTGTAAGTTAAAGTGTCACTCATGGTCTACAGCACTAGCTGTGCGGACTCATTGTGCTGGGCCCTATACCATAGTTTGCACCACTCCTCCCCCAGCACTCCTAAATCTAGGCTCACAGTAACAATTTCCAGTTCCAGAGCAGCACATTCATCACATATTGCTGCAAGAATGAGATCTAGTTTGTCTGCAGTCTCTGCAGCATAGCTCATGGGCTGGGAGGATACAATTTAGTCTCTTGAGGAACCTTCCTGGGCCATAACCTCTTTAAGCGCCTCTCGTCATGGGGCCGCTGCATTCGTGGTCCGAGTTCTTCCTATTGATAGGATCTTGTTCAGCTGTGGAGACACCGGAACTCAGAAATGCACAGGACTGCACCTGCCCAGGGGTACCAACCCCCCCCATGCCACCATGTGACTGTCATAGCTGGTGGCAAAGTGAACCAGGCGGACCCCTACTGAACAGGTAGCTCATGATCATGGCCCGCCAGGCACCCAATCGCAGTTGTCTACACTGCGCAGTTCAATGGGGAGGTAGGCATGAGCAGCTCGGTCTGCAACTAGACCCGTTATAATCAGAGGTACAAATATACACCTGACAGCAAGGACCTTGAGGATGACCCACCACACACCTCCCTGGAAATCGGAATGAGATCCAGTAGGTTGTGCAGCCTTTACCAGGCCTTAAGGTGAATTCTCAAGTGCCCACCTGCAAAACCCCCAAAAATTACATTGTGGACACTAACTTGCTGGTGGACCACCACGTGTATAGCACTTGTGCTGATTAATTCAGTTATTGGCTCATCCAACCAGGGAACGATGCAGGGCCCTTCATTGTCTACCCTAACAATGCTCCTTTCGGTTTGTGTACGGCCCACACGTCTGCACTCGCACAGCCCTCGGTCTGCCAGTTAACTATGGCAAAAGGGTGGCCCACCTGCTCACACTCGTCAGCAAGCAGGAATGCTACCCACGGGGGTCTCAAGGGTCAGGGATTAGAACCCGTTAACAGTGCAGGCTAGTTTAGATTCACAAGTCCTCGACCTCCAGACCCAGGGTCTGATGCCACGGGTCTTGTCCAAGCACTTCTAGACTCAAGTCCTGCCTGCATCCCTGCCTCCGCAACATCTACCTCGATCCTTGATCCTAGGAGAAATGAGGAGAGACCGTCAAGGCTCACCACAAGTGCACTGGAGCAGGGCCAGGCATTTAAGGCTTTAGCCCAGGACACTGCCCCGAGGTCTGCCGTCAGGCTGCACGGACTCTCTCGTGGCCTCTACACCACACCACACCACACACCAGAATGTGGCTCTTAAAGCTGCCCTGATTCAGGATGGTGATCACAGCTGATGCTGCATCAATTTACGCTGCTTTTATGCTGTCACCACTGCTAATGCGCAGAATGTCCCCGGGCGGATGAAAAATGATCAGCTGGCCTGGATCCAGAGCCTCACTAAGGAGCAACCGCCCTCTTAGGCAGCTAGTCACGCCCTTGCTCTCTTTAAGCCTTTCCAAGGCAGAGTCCGCCTTCACTCCAAACAGCGTAGAACTGTCGAAGGGCAAGTCCATTAGGTATTGTAAGACATCGGAAGTGAGGTTGGTGGAGCGAATACAGGCGTGGTGCCGAAGCACCACACTGGTTTGAACTGCCCTACCCATACAGTCAGTCATATCCAGGTCAGATCAGGTAGAGTAGTTTGCTGCGTCCTGACCATTCAAGATTGTAGGGTTGGCCGTATTTTTTCTGGGACAGCTGGCATCACTCTGTCCCATTGTTTTTTTCAATATACATTATTTGTAATATTAATTATAATGGGGAGAGCATCACACATCATCATCATCATGATAAGAGCTAAAGTGTTATTAGGTGAGGCTTACTGGGGCTTCATGGATGTTATTTAAATATCTGCTTGAAGTGTCATCATGATTACAAGGATTATCTTTATTACCTTTGTAGGAAGCTGGCCCTCTACATAGTGCACTAAAACCAAGTACACGGTGTAGAAAGTCCAGTGGGTCCCCAATTGGCTTACAGAGGCTAAAGTAGATAATACTAATGCTCTCTTTTGTGGAAGTGTGGGCGAGCAGTTAGGTTTATCAGAGGGTAGTGCTAAGCATTTGCTGTACTCACACAGGCAATAAATGAGACAGACACTCAAAGAATAAATCCGAGAACAAATTAGAAAAATATCACTTATTTTTATATATTTTGCAAGAACTTCGTTAAAAAATAAGTCCTTTTTTTTAAGCAATTTTTACAGGTAGGTAAATTGTTCAAACCTGTGCGCCTTTACGCACAATGCAATTTGTAGGAAGCTGGCTCTCTAGATAGTGTACTAAAAAGAAGTACACTGTGTAGAGTCCAGTGGGTCTCCAATTGATTTACAGAGGCAAAAATAGATAATACTAACACTTTTTTGTTGTAGTGTGGGCGAGCAGTTAGGCTTATCGGAGGGTAGTGCTAAGCATTTGTTGTACTCACAGAGGCAATAAATGTGACACATTCAAAAAATAAATCTGAGACCAAATAAGAAAAATAACACTTTGGCATGGTCATATATATTTTAAACTCAAGTCCTTCGTTTAAAGGTAAGTACAGATTTTGTTATATTCACAGTGGTGAGACGGGAGTGGTGCTTCCAGTAGCACCCCCTAGGGTGCTTGCCGAGCTTTTTGCCAGGGCCGGTTTCGGTTCGCAGTCCAGCCGTGGCGACAGGTTGTAGCCAATGGGCTATCTACCTTTAGAGTGTCTACACCCTATATATGACCACTTCCTGTTTAAAGTGGGATAACCTGGACCCTAAAATGCTAATTCCGTCCAAAACTACATGGAGTAATCTGAAAAGTGGGGTCACATCAGCTGGCCTGCCCTAGGTGTGGTGCTGGCTGATTGTGAGCACAACTCCTAATCTTACTAATTTTCCCGCCTGTCTTGCTGCCAAAATATGGGGTCAGGACAAGGGGGTGGGTACCTCCACTATCTGGAGAGGCCTGGGGTCGCATAACAAAGGCAGCATGGCCTTTGAAGCTTCCCGCTCTGGAATGCCCATCCTGCTTGGGGCAGGTATGAACACCTCCACCCAGAGCAGGCTTTGTTCCTGTCCTCCAAGGGTGAAGACTCTCACCTCAGGAGGTCAGAAACCTGTCTATGGTGGATTGCTGGTCGAGACCAGTCAGTCAACAGACTACTAGTCGGTAGGTTTTTAGGGGGCTCCTCTAAGATGCCCTCTCGGTGCATTTATTAATAAATCCAGCACTGGCATCAGTGTGGGTTTATTAAGATGAGGTGTTTGGTACCAATCACCTTGGGGTACAGTTCAGTCATCATATAGCCGGGGAACACGTAATGACGAGTGTCCAGCCCATGTAGTCGTTATGCCTTCCCGTGCACTGGTAATATCTAAGGGTGGACTTAGATATCACCTAGACATATCCACTCCCGCATAAATGTTCAAACATGAGTAGAGTGCATCTGCCTTAGGGCTGTAAGACCTGCCGTAGGGGTGACTTACCTATGCCACATGTAGTGCTGGCAAGCATGTTGACTCTTTGGTTTTCTCTGCACCAAGAAACGCAGGCTGAAATGACAGCACAAATCGTGCTGCAGCCCTTAGGGACCCTCTTTGGTTCCAAGGCCCTAGGTACCACGGGTACCACTTACCATGGACTTACAGGGACCCTAAAGGGGTGCCAATTGCGGAACAATCATACAGTTTAAAGAAAGAACACCGGTACTGGGACCTGGTAAGCAGGAACCCAGTACACTCTCATTCGAAGTTGCACCACATACCAGGCAATAAGTAGTGGGTAACCATGTCAAAAGGGGAACTTTCATACACAACATCTCTCCCCCCTCAACGAAAGAGGAGGAGACTAACCTTTCCCAAGAGAGTCTTCATTGTCTAAGTGGAACAACCTAGAAAGGCCATCTGCATTGGCATGGTCAGTCCCAGGTCAGTGTTCCACTGTAAATTCCATTCCATGTAGGGAGATGGATCACCTCAAACGTTTTGGGATTTCACCTTTCATCTGCATAAGCCATCTGAGAGGTCTGTGGTCAGTTCGAACAAGGAAGAGAGTACCAAACAGGTATGGTCTCAGCTTCTTTAGGGACAAAACCACAGCAAAGGCTTCCCTCTCAATGCCACTCCAACGCTGTTATATAACACAAAAATGGTGTGGTATCCTTATATTGAAAGCCTCTGGAGGGAAATGCCAGAAGCCCAAGCGAACAAGTTACTTACCTTCGGTAACGATATATCTGTAAGAAACATTAGTTAGTTATAGATTCCTTACCTTAGAATTACCCCCAGGCGTCAGACTGGATCCGGAAAGTTTTTTCGTCAGCAGTACCTCTGCGCGTCGGAAGGTGGCGTCGGTAGGCTCCGCGTCCGTCGTCGTGGTCGCCGGGATGACGTCGCGGCAGCTATTTGGACGCCGCCCTCGCGCGCTGACGTCAGTTCTGTACACGACTTTCCGCGCCAGAAACGCAGAGCCATGCAAGACACTGACCATTGGTGCACAAAACTAGGGCCCTGAAAGGATGTCCTTAACCCTAGAAATCAGTTCGCAGAACGGGGAGGATGGGTGGGGTGGTAAGGAATCTATGACTAACTAATGTTTGTTACAGATATATCGTTACCGAAGGTAAGTAACTTGTTCATCTGAAAGAAACACGTTCGTTATAGATTCCTTACCTTAGAATAGATACCCCAGCAATACCAACCCCGGTGGTGGGTCTGCGAACCAAGATCACACCAGAAAATCCTGGAGAACAGAACGGCCAAAGAAGCCGTCTCTCCGGACTTGGCTGTCCAGGCAGTAGTGTTTGGTGAACGTGTGCAGTGATGCCCACGTGGCTGCCTGACAGATGTAATTCAGAGGCACTCCCCTTCCCAAGGCAGTAGTGGCTGCCGTCGCTCTGGTGGAGTGAGCGCGTAGCCCGACAGGAGGCTCCTTTTTAGCCAGAGAGTAACAAGCCTTAATACACAACACGACCCATCGAGAAATGGTGCGTTTGTGTACGGCCCGACCCTTCTTTGCGCCCACGTAACCAACAAAAAGTTCATCATCCACCCGGAACTGTTTTGTGCGATCCAGATAGAAGGAGAGCGCACGTTTTGGGTCCAGACGGTGGAGCCTCTCTTCCTCCTTTAAAGGATGCGGAAAGAAGGTGGGCAAAGAAATGGTCTGCCCGATGTGGAAGGCAGTTACCACCTTAGGAAGTAAGGATGGACGAATCCTGAGAACCACCTTGTCCGGATGAACAGACAGGAAAGGAGGTTTTGAAGAAAGAGCCTGGAGCTCACTCACCCTTCTAGCAGAAGTGATGGCTACCAGGAAAGCAGTCTTAAGGGTCAAAAGACGTAAAGGACAGTTATGCAGCGGCTCAAAGGGAGCACACATTAAATAGGTTAGCACAAGATTCAAGTCCCACTGAGGCATAACGAAGGGGATTGGAGGAAAATGATGCGTTAAGCCTTTTAAGAAACGGTTAACTACCGGGGACTTGAAAAGAGAAGGTTGATCTAGCAACCGAAGGAAGGCAGAGATGGCTGAAAGATAGCCCTTGATAGTGCCCAGAGCAGAGCCCTGCTGGGCTAAAGAGAGAAGAAACAAGAGTACTTCAGAAAGAGGGGCAGAAAGGGGATCCACAGCCTTTGCTGTGCACCATGCCACAAATTTGTTCCACCTGCAGGCGTATACAGTCTTAGTGGAGGGACGCCTGGCTGCCAAGATTACGTCACAGACTTCGGGAGGCAGGTCGAAAGACGTCAACTGCCGCCGCTCAATCTCCACGCAAGGAGGTGGAGACTGGACAGGTTCGGGTGGAAGACCGTCCCCTGCTGCTGCGACAGAAGATCCTCCCGAAGAGGCAGTCTGGTCGGAGGATCGATGACCATGTTGAGCAGCTCGGGATACCAGACTCTTCGTGCCCAATCCGGAGCCACAAGAATGACTTGGGCCCGGTCGCGCCTGATCTTCTTCAGCACTCTGGGCAGAAGTGGTATAGGCGGAAAGGCGTACAACAGACCGTATTTCCACTCGCGACGAAAAGCGTCGCCGAGCGAGTGCCGCCTTGGAAATTCCAACGCGCAGAATTGCTGACATTGCACGTTCTCTTCGGTGGCGAATAGATCTAACCAAGGCTCTCCCCACTGTCGAAAGAGACCTTGCACCACCTCTGAGTGAAGACGCCATTCGTGATCCATCATGCACCTGCTGCTGAGTTCGTCCGCCCTGGCGTTCAGAGAACCTGCCAGGTGTTGAACCACCAAGGATATGCCCTGATGTTCCAGCCATGTCCAGAGGCGGAGGGCCTCCTGACATAGGGTCCACGACCCCACCCCGCCCTGTTTGTTGCAGTACCACATTGCGGTGGTGTTGTCCGTGAACACCTGCACTACTCTTCCCCGGACAGAGGGGAGGAATGCTTTCAGTGCAAGACGAATCGCCCGGAGTTCCAGAAGGTTGATGTGAAGCCCGGACTCCGCCGGAGACCAGAGGCCTCTGATCTACGCCTCTCCCATGTGGCCGCCCCATCCCAGAAGGGATGTGTCCGTCACCACTGTGTGATCTGGTTGGGGAAGGGAGAGGGATCTGCTATTTACCCAATCCTGGTTCGTGAGCCACCACTGCAGTTGTTGAGCAGTGCCCTCCGAGATCTGGACGCAATCGGACAGATTCCCCTGATGCTGCGCCCACTGGAACTTCAGGTCCCACTGTAGAGCCCACATAGGCCACCTGGCATGATCGACCAGCAGGATGCAGGAAGCCAAGAGTCCCAGCAGCCTCAGGGTCATTCTGACCGAAACCCGGGATAGAGGCTTAAAGATCCGAATCATAGCCCGAATATCCCGGACTCGCTGTTCGGGAGTATAGACCCGAAACCGCGTCGTGTCCAGAACCGCTCCGATGAAGAGGAGCTTCTGAGAGGGAATCAGGTGCGACTTCGGCACATTGATGGAAAACCCCAGCGAATGCAGGAGGTCGGCCGTAGTCTGGAGGTGGGAGACGACTGCCCGGGGCGAGCCCGCCTTCAACAGCCAGTCGTCGAGATAGGGGAAGACTGAAACCCCTGATCTGCGCAGATGAGCTGCGACCACCGCCATCACTTTCGTGAACACCCGAGGGGCGCTGGTAAGGCCAAAGGGGAGCACGGTAAACTGAAAGTGCTCATGGCCTACCGTGAACCGTAGGTAACGCCGGTGGGCCGGCAGGACGGGGATGTGAAAATAAGCATCCTGCAAGTCCAACGCTACCATCCAGTCTTGCGGGTCGAGAGCAGACAAGACCTGAGCAAGCGTCAACATCTTGAACTTCTCCTTCCGGAGGAAGCGATTGACGTCTCTGAGGTCCAAGATAGGACGCAGGCCCTTGTCCTTCTTGGGAACCAGAAAGTAGTGGGAGTAACAACCACGACCTGCTTCTGGGACAGGAACGCGCTCGATGGCTCCCTTGGCCAAGAGAGCCGTAACTTCCTGCTGGAGAAGGGCCAGATGATCCTCCGACATGCGGTGGTATTGAGGTGGCATGGATGGAGGGGTAGTCTGGAAGGGGAGGGAGTAGCCCCTTCGGACTATTTGCAAAACCCACCTGTCCGACGTGATGGTGCGCCAGTGGGGGAGGTGATGGCTAATCCTGCCGCCCACTGGCGTTTGATGGGCCTGAAAGGTCGGACTAGGAGGGTTTGGAGGCTGCTGCAGAGGGGGGGGGGTTGGTGAACTGGCCCGCCCGCTGGCCCCCGGAACCACGCCGGTTGTTTCCACGTCCCCACGAAGGTTGGGTAACTTGCTGCGGCCTGTGGCCCTGGGTGGGACGTAGCGGGGCACCCCTTCCGAAGCCACGAAAGGGGCGAAAAGCAGAATGCGCCGGACGGGTGGAGAGGCCCAAGGACTTGGCCGTAGCCCGTGAGTCCTTGAAGCGCTCTAGGGCGGGGTCTGCTTTGTCGCCAAAAAGGCGACGGCCATCAAAGGGCATGTCCATCAAGGTGTTCTGGACATCCCCTGAAAAGCCAGTGGACCTCATCCAGGCGTAGCGACGAAGCGCTACCGACGTTGAAATGGTCCTGCCCAGAGAGTCGGCGGTGTCCAGCCCACAACGTATCGTAAACTTTGCTGCATCCCTCCTGGCTGCAACAGCCTGGGAGAGCACTGCCCGGGCCTCCTCCGGACACTGAGGCAGCACTTGCGCCACCGTATCCCACACTGAGTGCAAATAACGGCTCAAGAGACATGCGGTGTTCACGGACCGCAGTCCTAAGCTGGCGGAAGAGAACATTTTCTTGCCAAGGTGGTCCAGCTTCTTGGATTCCCTTTCCGGTGGAGCGGTAGGGAAGGCGCTTTTGGAGGAGGAGGCTTGAACTACCAAGCTCTCAGGGGTGGGATGTTGGAAGAGGAAAGTGGGGTCGCCCGGAGCCGGGCGGTGGTGTCGTGCAATCATCCTGTCCACGGGAGCCCCCGTGTTGGGCCTGGACCACGTACCCAAAAGGACGTCTGTGAGGGCCTCATTGAACGGCAGCAGGGGCTCTGAAGAGCTCGCAGCCGGTTGAAGCATCTCAGTCAGGAGGTTAGTCCTGACTGCCACCGTAGGAAGCTCGAGGTTGAGAGCCTCGGCCACCCTACGCAACACCACTGCGTATGATGCTCCCTCCTCCGTAGCCACGGTAGGAGGAGAGAACATGCCAAGGTCAGGGGAGGTGTCCAGACCACTGGCATCCCCCAGTTCCTCTCTCGAGTCCTGTTCACTGTCCAATTGGTCAGTTAAAGGGTCACCTGACCCCTCCCAGTCCTCCTCATCATCCTCTGGGTGCCACTGTGGTTGAAAAGGGACCCCAGGAGTGAACAGGGGCATGAAAACCCCACCCGGCGCCGGATCCGGCGTCGGGTGACGCCGGTCCGGCTCCGTGTCCACGGCGGGATGGAGGCCGAGGTCGACGCCGGCCCGACTGGCGTCGGACGCGGTAGTGGTGCCGTCGGAAGCGGCGCCGGTGGAGGTGTAACGAGGTCAACCAGCGCCGATACGGATCCAGGCCTGGATCCAAGGAGGGCCTGCGGCGCCAGGGCCGGAGACGCCGGAAGCGAAGACCTAGGCCCCCCAACCGAGTCCGCGGGGCCCGAAGGCGTGCCGGCGGGGACAGGCCGCCCAAAGTTGGCATGCATCGCCTCGTAGAACATACAAAGCTGGGCGGGAGTCGCTCCGGGACCCGGAAAGGGAGGGAAACTCGGAGTCAACTCGTCGGGCTCCGCGCGCGGAGCCGCGGGAGGGGCACCCACGTGCCTCGTCGGATCGGCCGACCGACGAGGAGAAGGCGAAGAGCGACGATGCTTCTTCGACTTCTTCTAGTGCTTCGACTTACCCGACCCAGAGTGCGAAGACTTCGATGATTTCGAACCGGAATGGTGGTGGCTCCGCGACCGGTCCCTCGACCTCCCTCTCGACCGGGACCTCGAACGGCACGTAGCCGACTGCCGATGTTCAAGCAGCTTTCGGGACCGCTCCCGCAAAGCCTTCGGCGCCATCGACCGGCAGTCGGAGCACGACTTGGGGTCGTGGTCGCGCTCCAGGCAAAAAAGACACACGCGGTGCGGATCAGTCACCGACATCATGCGATGACAGGACCCGCAGGCCTTGAAACCGGGCATCCCTCGTGCACCTTTTCAGAGTCGGAGACTCGAAGAAAGAAGTCGACAAAAGTCGAGAAAAAGTTAGTCAAAAAATGACTGCGGTACCGCTCTTCCTGGATCCGCGCTGGCTGGCGCGGAAAAAGAAAGAACTGACGTCAACGTGCGAGGGCGGCGTCTAAGTAGCTGCCGCGACGTCATCCCGGCGACCACGACGCCGGACGCGGAGCCGACCAAGGCCACATTCCGACGCGCAGAGGTACTGCTGACGAAAAAACTTTCCGTATCCAGTCTGACGCCTGGGGGTAATTCTAAGGTAAGGAATCTATAACTAACTTGTTTCTTTCAGATATATGAGTCAATTGTTTTTTATGTACAGAACAATTTTACATTTGTGTGTCACCTACTGAGAATGGCAATTTCAAGATTTGGACGAGGTGGGCTCACTCACGTAATGTGACATGCTTCATCATAGGCCACCTTCTCCCACCCTGGTAGGATGATACCACCAGGGCGGACTCAACCTCGGGATAGGATGTCCCGAGGGAGTTCTCAGATGTTCTTATCTTTTTTCTGGATAACATGAGTCCAGTTGCTAACTAAAACTACCTCAGGTATACCTCTAAGTATCCTTTTCTTAATGTGGTACCCTGGGTATAGATGAAAAGATTACCCTAAGGTAATGGAGGGGAATGGCGGCGGATGTTATGATCCTTGCCTACCCCTGGTTTTAACAGATATGTTTCTGCCCTTTCCTAACAGCCTAACAGGTCTTGGGCATTCATCAAGGTTAGTAACTGTAGCCCTACCCTATCAACAAGTGAAAGCAAGGGGGCTACTAAAAAACAGAGAGGACCTACCTCTCTGAGGTTTAGACATCTGATTTAGATACCTTCTTTCCAGTAGACAAAAACTGACAAATATTGTGACCATATAGACAATATAAGCATATTTCAGGTGGTTATATCCTAATAATGCAAACCACATACCCTATGTACGGTCGGGTAAATTCATTTTACCGGCTTTTATAAAAACATAAAACTACATTTATTTTCATACAAATATAACCACAGTGGCACACGTGGAAAAATACAGGCTCACACAGGTGACAAAGACATGTGAAACAAGTAAAGCCACATGCTTAAAAGAGGGGGTAGACCCTGTGCAACTTTACCTATAATTTTGTAGCTATTTGCCTCATAGCCACATGATCTAATAACTTTCACCTGTCCACTATAGAGGCTTTGAAGTGCATGGAATTTTCTGACTCCCCTGCCCTGGCTCCAAGCTGGCTGCAGTGACTATGTGGAGGTGGTTGGTCCTTTGTGTGAGTGCAGAGCACTCCCTATTCAGTTGCGAGTGGGGCTGTTCTCAACAGTTGCGAGTCGGGCTGTTCTCAGCTCAGCCCCCTCATCCTGCCAGCAGATGGCCCTTTAAGGCACACCTATTCCCTCTATTTTGTGTCTGGGAGGAATTCACAAAGTCTAACTGTCAGTTACACCCAGTCATGTGACCCAAGACAGGCTACAGGCACAAAAGGACAGACAAATGCCAACTTTCTAAAAGTGGCATTTTCGAAATTGTAATAATAAAGACAAAATTACCATTAAATAGGGTTTTTCATTACAATTCCAAAGACACCAAATGAACAAGCTTACTTACCTTCAGTAACGCCTTATCTGGTAGAGACTATCTAGACGCAGAAATCTCACCTTAGAAGAACTCCCTAGGTGTCAGACTAGATCCGGAAGTTTTTGTGAGCAGTTTCCCCTGTGCCCCGGTAGGTGGCGTCGTTTGGCTCTGCGTGGCGTCGTCCACGCCGGAAGTGACATGTGCGGTACCTATATAGGTGCCACCCCAGCGCGCTGTTAGTTTCTTTTTACGACTTTCCACACCAGGAGCACGGAGCCACAAAGAACACTGACAACTGGTGTGGAAAACTAGAGCCCTGAAATGGGAAAAACCCTGTCACTAGAAATCAGTTCACAGAGCGGAGAGAATGGGTGGGTCGGTCAAGGAATCTGTGGCTAGACAGAGTCTCTACCAGATAAGGTGTTAGTGAAGGTAGGTAACCTGTTCATCTGATAGAGAGTTCTAGCCACAGATTCCTTACCTTAGAATAGATACTCAAGCAATATCTCCCCGGAGGTGGTCCTGCAAAACCGTTTCACACTAAAAAGTCTTGTAGGACCAAACAAGCAAAGTGCCCCTTCCAACAGATCCGACTGTTCAGGCAGTAGTGCCTAATCAACGTGTGCAGTGAAGCACAAGTTACTAACTTGTGTAACGATATATCTGTAAGAGACAGTAGTTAGTGACAGATTCCTTACCTTAGAATATCCCCAGGCGTCAGGCTGGATCCGGAAAGTTTTTTGCGTAGCAGTACCCTTGCGCGTCGGTAGGCGCGTCGTGCGGCTCCGCGTCAGTCGTCGGCGTCGTGGTCGCCGCGGGCAGTACTTAGACGCCGCCCCTGCGCGCTGACGTCAGTTCTGTACACGACTTTCCGCGCCAGGAACGCAGAGCCATGCAAGAAGCTGACATAGGTGTCTGAAAAATACTAGGGACCTGAAAGGGATGTCCTTAAGCCTAGAAATCAGTTCGCAGAACGGGGAGGATGGGTGGGGCGGTAAGGAATCTGTCACTAACTACTGTCTCTTACAGATATATCGTTACACAAGTTAGTAACTTGTGCATCTGAAAGAGACACGTTAGTGACAGATTCCTTACCTTAGAATAGATACCCCAGCAATACCAACCCCGGTGGTGGGTCTGCGAACAAAGATCAGACAAGGAAGTCCCGGAGGACAGAACGGCCAAAGAAGCCGTCCCTCCGGACCTGACTGTTAAGGCAGTAATGCTTGGTAAACGTGTGCAGCAAGGCCCACGTAGCTGCCTGACAGATATCCTGCAGCGGAACACCGCGGCCTAAGGCCGTGGTAGCAGCCGTTGCCCTGGTGGAATGGGCACGCAGCCCAACAGGAGGCTCCTTCTTAGCCAAAGAATAGCAGGCTTGATACACAAGGTTACCCAGCGGGAGATGGTTCTCTTGTGCACCGCCCGACCTTTTTTGGGCGCCCACGTAGCCAACAAAGAGCTGGTCATCCACCCGGAAGTGTTGTGTGCGGTTGATATAAAAAGAAATCGCACGTTTTGGAACCAGACGGTGGAGCCTCTCTTCCTCTCTGGAAGGATGCGGAGGCGGAAAGAAGGTGGGCAAAGTGATGGTCTGCCCAATGTGGAAGGCAGTAACCACCTTTGGCAAGAAGGACGGACGCGTCCTAAGAACAACCTTGTCTGGATGGACAGACAGAAAGGGAGGTTTGCATGAAAGAGCCTGGAGCTCACTCACCCGCCGAGCGGAGGTGATGGCCACCAGAAAGGCTGTCTTCAGAGTCAGAAGACGAAGAGGACAGTTATGTAGAGGCTCAAAGGGAGCGCACATAAGAAAGGTAAGAACCAAGTTCAAGTCCCACTGAGGCATCACAAACGGAACAGGAGGGAAGAGGTGTGTAATGCCTTTTAGAAACCTGTTAACAACAGGGGACTTGAAAAGGGAGGGCTGATCAGGAAGCCTGACTGCCCTCATCGCCGCCACCGACGACATCAGGATCCTGCTGGACAACGGTGAGACCGCAGCCCTCATCCTGCTGGACCTCTCCGCCGCCTTCGACACTGTCTGCCACCGCACTCTACGCGCACGCCTCCACGACACAGGGATCCGAGACAAGGCCCTGGAATGGGCCACCTCCTTCCTCGCCGGCAGAACCCAGAGAGTCCGCCTCCCACCATTCCGATCCGAAGCCTCCGAGATCATCTGCGGCGTACCCCAGGGATCGTCCCTCAGCCCAACACTGTTCAACATCTACATGGCCCCGCTCGCACGCATCGCCAGACAGCACGACCTCAACATAATCTCCTACGCCGACGACACTCAACTGATCCTCTCCCTCACCAAGGACCCCTCGCCGCCAAAGCCAATCTCCATGAAGGAATGAAGGCCGTCGCCGATTGGATGAAGATCAGCTGACTAAAACTGAACACGGAGAAGACAGAGGTCCTCCTCCTCGGCTCCAACCCCTCAGCCTGGGACGACTCCTGGTGGCCAACGATGCTGGGAGCAGCCCCGACACCCACCGACCACGCACGCAACCTGGGAGTCATCCTCGACTCAACGCTCTCCATGGCCAGGCAAGTCAACGCAGTCTCATCCTCCTGCTTCAACACCCTCCGCATGCTTCGCAAGATCTACAGGTGGATCCCGACAGACACAAGAAGAACAGTCACCCAGGCCCTCGTCAGTAGCAGACTGGACTATGGGAACGCCCTCTACGCGGGAGCCCCGGCCAAACTCATCAAGCGACTGCAACGCATACAAAACGCCTCCGCATGCCTGATCCTCGATGTACCACGCCACAGCCACATCACCCCCACCTGAGGAACCTGCACTGGCTCCCCGTCGACAGGAGAATCTCTTTCAAACTCCTCATCCACGCACACAAGGCACTCCACAAGACTGGCCCAGCCTACCTCAACAGACGACTCCTCTTCTACGTCCCCAACCGCCAACTCCGCGCCGCCGACCTCTCCCTCGCCACCGTCCCTCGCATTCGAAGAACCACCACCGGCGGCAGATCCTTCTCCCACCTCGCCGCCAAGACCTGGAACACCCTTCCACTAAGCCTACGACAGACCCAAGACCTGCTGACCTTCAGGAGGCTACTCAAGACCTGGTTGTTCGACCAGTAGCAGCACCCCCCCCCCCTTTTTTCTCTCCCCAGCGCCTTGAGACCCTCGCGGGTAAGTAGCGCGCTTTACAAATTCTGTGATTGATTGATTGATTGATTGAGGAAGGCCGAGATGGCACAAAGATAGCCCTTGATGGTACCCAGGGCAGAACCCCGTTGGGCCAGGGAAAGAAGGAACAGAAGAACCTCAGAAAGAGGGGCAGGAAGGGGATTCACAGCCTTTGCTGTGCACCATGCCACAAACTTGTTCCACCTGCAGGCGTATACCACCTTAGTGGAGGGACGCCTGGCTGCCAGAATTACATCACAAACTTCGGGAGGCAAGTCGAAAGGAATCAACTGCCGCCGCTCAATCAAGCAGGTGGAGGCTGGACAGGTTCGGGTGGAGGACCGTCCCCTGCTGCTGCGACAGAAGATCCTCCCGAAGAGGCAGACGGATCGGGGGATCTGCGCTCATACTGAGTAGCTCGGGATACCAAACTCTTCGAGCCCAGTCCGGAGCCACAAGAATGACTTGGGCCCGGTCGTGCCGAATCTTCTTCAACACTCTGGGTAGAAGTGGTATAGGCGGAAAGGCGTACAACAGACCGCAACTCCACTCGCGACGAAAAGCGTCGCCGAGCGAGTGCCGCCTTGGAAATTCCAACGCGCAGAACTGATGACATTGCGCGTTCTCTTCGGTGGCGAATAGATCTAACCAAGGCTCTCCCCACTGTAGAAAGAGTCCTTGCGCCACTTCCGAGTGAAGACGCCATTCGTGATCCATCATGCACCTGCGGCTGAGTTCGTCCGCCCTGGCGTTCAGGGAACCTGCCAGGTGTTGAACCATCAGGAACATGCCCTGATGTTCCAGCCATGTCCAGAGGCGCAGAGCCTCCTGACAAAGGGTCCACGACCCCAACCCCGCCTTGTTTGTTGCAATACCACATGGCGGTGGTGTTGTCTGTGAACACCTGCACTACCTTCCCTTTGACAGAGGGAAGGAATGCCTTGAGTGCAAGTCGGATCGCCCGGAGCTCCAGAAGGTTGATATGGAGCCGGGACTCCGCCGGAGACCAGAGGCCTCTGATCTCCGCCTCTCCCATGTGACCGCCCCATCCCAGAAGGGACGCGTCCGTCACAACTGTGTGCTCTGGCTGGGGAAGGGAGAGGGATCTGCCCATGACCCATTGCCGGTTCGAGAGCCACCACTGCAACTGTTTTGCAGTCCCCTCCGAGATCTGGACGTGATCGGACAGGTTGCCCTGGTGCTGCGCCCACTGGAACTTCAGGTCCCACTGCAGAGCCCGCATATGCCATCTGGCATGAGTGACCAGCAGGATGCAGGAGGCCATGAGGCCCAGCAGCCTCAGGGTCATCCGTACCGAAACCCAGGATAAAGGCTGAAAGATCGGAATCATAGCCTGAATATCCCGGACTCGCCGTTCGGGAGGATAGGCCCGAAACTGCTTCGTGTCCAGAACTACTCCGATGAAAAGGAGCTGTGGAGAAGGAATCAGATGCGACTTCGGCACAATGATGGAGAACCCCAGCGAGTGCAGGAGTTCGGCCGTAGTCTGGAGGTGGGAGACGACTGCCTGAGACGAGCCCGCCTTCAGCAGCCAGTCGTCGAGGTAGGGGAAGACTGGAACCCCTGCCCGGCGCAGATGAGCTGCGACCACCGCCATCACTTTGGTGAACACCCGAGGGGCACTTGTAAGGCCAAAGGGGAGCACGGTGAACTGAAAATGCTCGAGGCCTACCGTGAACCGCAGGTAACGCCGGTGGGCCGGCAGGACGGGGATGTGAAAATAAGCGTCCTGCAAGTCCAACGATACCAACCAGTCTCCAGGGTCGAGGGCAGTCAAGACCTGAGCTAGGGTGAGCATCATGAACTTCTCCTTCCGGAGGAAGCGATTGACGTTCCGGAGGTCCAAGATAGGACGCATGTCCTCCTTGTCCTTTTTGGGCACCAGGAAGTAGTGGGAGTAGCAACCACGTCCTACTTCTGGGGTCGGAACATGCTCGATGGCCCTCTTGGCCAAGAGGGACCTGAAGGCCCGAAGAGGCGGGCCATGGCCGACAGGAATTCCTGTATTTCGGCCGGAGTCGCCCCCGAACCCGGAAAGGACGGGTAATGCGGGGGCGGCTCTACAGGCATGTCCGGGGCCGCGGGGACGGTGCAGACTGGGGCCTCAGCCGAGTCGCAAGACCGGCGAGGCGATGTCTTAGAGCGATGATGCTTGTTAGACTTTTTGTGCTTCGACTTACCTGAGGAGCGCGAAGACTTTGACTCCGACGACTGGCGGGGACTCCGCGACCGGCCCCTCGACCTCTCCCGGGACCGGGGCTTGGTGCGGCGTGGAGCCGACTGCCGGACCTCGAGTAGCTTTCGAGACCGCTCTCGCAAAGCCTTCGGATGAAGTTTCCGGCAGTCAGGGCACGCATTCGTGTCGTGGTCTCGGCAGAGACACTCGAGATGCGGGTCCGTGATCGACATCATGCGACCATAGGCTCCGCATGGCTTGAAGCCGGGCATCCCTACGACACCTAGGAGTCGTGAAGACTCGATGAAGAAACAGTGAAAAAATTCACAAAAAAAGTTAGTCAAAAATTGACTAGGGCACTGCTCTTCCCGGATCTGCGCTTACTGGCGCGGAAAAAGAAGAACTGACGTCAGCGCGCAGGGGCGGCGCCTAAGTACTGCCCGCGACGTAATCCCGGCGACCACGACGACGGACGCGGAGCCGCACGACGCCGCCTAACGACGCGCAAGGGTACTGCTACGCAAAAAACTTTCCGGATCCAGCCTGACGCCTGGGGATATTCTAAGGTAAGGAATCTGTCACTAACGTGTCTCTTTCAGATGCCCATGTTGCTCCCTGGCAGATGTCCAAGACCAGAACTCTGTGAGCTAGCGCAGTGGTCACAGCCTTAGCTCTGATAGAATGAACACGCAAACCCTCAGACGGTTAATTCTTGGACAGTGCGTAAAAGATTTTTATGGAGAGCACTATCCTTTGGGTTCATTTCTGCACATCTTTTCCCTTCTTCGCTCCAACATACCCCAACAAAGAGTTGGTTGTCCACCCGGAACTTTTTCGTAAATTCAAGGTAGAACATCAACGCTCTTTTGGGTCCAGCCAGTGGAGTCGCTCCTCTTCCTTAGAGGGTTGCGGTGGAGCGTAAAAGGTAGGTAGGGTGATGGACTGGCCCACATGAAAGGGAGTGACAACATCGGCAGGAAGGAAACTCTAGTGTGAAGAACCAGTTGGACTGGGAAGATGTTTAGGTATGGAGGCTTATATGACAAAGCCTGGAGCTCACTGGCCCTCTAGACAGATGTTATTGCCACTAGGAAGGCCATCTTGATGGTA
Organism: Calotriton arnoldi; assembly: GCA_963921515.1. Taxonomy (NCBI): domain Eukaryota; kingdom Metazoa; phylum Chordata; class Amphibia; order Caudata; family Salamandridae; genus Calotriton; species Calotriton arnoldi. The sequence continues at coordinate 1,120,047 of CAWUFW010000686.1, read as the reverse complement.
AGAAGCCTGAGGGGACAGTTGTGTAGTGCCTCAAAAGGAGTCCATATCATAAAGGTGAGGACTAGACTGAGGTGCCACTGAAGCATGGTGAAGGTTGAAGGTGGGAACATGTGTTGGAGTCCTTTCAAAAACCTGTTTACAACAGGGGATGGCTGATCTGGCAACCAAAGAAAGGCTGAGATGACAGAAAGATAACCCTTTAAGGTGCCCAAAGCAGAGCCCTGCTGGGCAAGAGAAAGAATAAATAGAAGGACCTGAGAAAGGGGAGCGGAAAGTGGGGGGGGGGTCAACCTGTTTTTCTGCACACCATGCAAACTTGCCCGAACTGTAGCTGTATACTCTCTTGGTGGAGGGACACCTGGCTGCCAAGAAAACACTGCAGACTTCGGGCAGAAGGTCGAAAGCTGTCAAGTGTCGCTGCTCAAACCCCACACACGAAGGCTGAGCTTTGCCAGGTTCAGCTGGAGAACACTCCCCTGCTGCGACAAAAGATCCTCTCAAAAGGTAGCCTGATTGGATGACTGAAGGCCATGCTTAACAGCTCGGGATACCGAACTCTCCGAGCCCAATCCAGAGTCACAAGGATGACTTGGGCCCAGTCGTTCCTGACTTTGAGAACTCAGGGCAGGAGTGGCATGGGCAGAAAGGCGTACAGGAGGCCTGAAGTCCACTTGGAGGCCTGAAGTCCACTTGAGACGAAATGTGTTTCTGAGCGAGAACTGCCTTTGAAACTCCAGAGCGCAAAACTGCTTACCCGTTCTCTGCAGTGGCGAACAGATCTAACCAAAGCTCTCCCCACTGCTGAAAGAGACCTTGCACCACCTTCAGATGAAGACGACATTCGTAATCCGCTAGGCATCTTCGGCGGAGTTCGGCCACCCTGGTGTTCAGAGAGCCCGCCAGGTGTTAACTCATCAGTTATATGCCCTGAGATTCCAGCCATGTCCAGAGGCGTAGGGCCTCTTAACAAAGCGCCCACTACCCCACCCCGCCCTGTTTGTTGCAGTAACACATGGTGGTGGTGTTGTCCATGCACTAGCCTTCCCTTGATAGAGGGTAGAAAGGTTTTCAATGCCAGCCAGATCGCTCGGAACTCCAGTAGGTTAATGTGGAGTCCAGATTCCGCCGGAGAGCCGAGGCTTCTGATCTCCACGTCTCCCAGATGGCAAGCATCCCAGGAATGACACGTCACTACTGTCAGATCTGGTTGGGGAAGGGAGAGGGATCGGCTGCTGACCCAATTGCATTTGTTAACCGACACTGCAGATCTTTTGCAGTTCCCTCTGAGATCTGGACCATGTCAGAGAGATTCCATTCATACTGCACCCACTGGAACTTCCAGTACCACTGCAGAGCCTGCATATGCCAGCAGACATGTGCCACAAACAAGATGCAGGAGGCCATGAGCCCCAGCAGCCTCAGGAGTCAGTCTCACCAAAACCGAAGATAGAGGCTGAAACATCAGTATCATAGCCTGAATATACTGGACTAAGGCAGGATAAGCCCGAAACTGCACTATGCCCAGAACAGCTCCGATGAAAGGGTCTGAGTGGGAGTCAGGTGTGACTTCGGCATGTTAATAGTGAACCCCAGCGAGTGCAGGAGATCCGCCATAGTCTGGAGGTGGGAGACAACTACCTGGGGTGAGCTCGTCTTCAAAAGCCAGTCGTCAAGATAGGGGGAAGACTGGTAACCCTGATCTCCGCAGATTAGCTGCAACCACCGCCATCACCTTGGTGAACATCCAAGGGTGCTGGTAAGGCCAAAAGGGAGCACGTCGAATTGAAAGTGCTCGTGGCCCACCGTGAACCGCAGGGAACGCCTGTGGGAAAGCAAGACGGGAATGTGGAATTATGTGTCCTGCAAGTCCAACGCTACCAACCAGTCTCCTGGGTTGAGGGCAGACAGCACTTGAGCAAGCATGAGCATTTTGAATTTCTACTTTCTTAGGAAGAAATTAAGAAAGTGCAGGTCTAGGATACGACGAAGGCCTTCCCCCTTTTTGGGTATCAGAAAGTAGCAGGATTAACAACCACGACCTACTTCTGGCATCAACACCCTCTCTATGGATGCCTTGGCCAAGAGAGCTGCCACTTCCTGGTGGAGTAAGGAGAGATGGTCCTCCGTCAGCCTGTCAAAAGTGGGTGGCATGGGTGGAGGGGTAGTCATGAAGGGGAGTGAGTAGCCCCTTCGGACAATCTGAAAAACCATCCTCCAGTGGTGGAGGGGATAGTGTATCTTGCCTCCCACTTGTTGCCCATGAAGGTTGGAGGGCAAACTAAAGAGGTTTGGAGGATGCAGCTGCCAGGGGGGATGGGTGGGGGGGGTGGACTGGCCCATCCTCTGGCTGGTCAACCCACAGGGTCTGAGGGAACCGCATCCTCAGTCACAGAGGCTGGGAGGCTTGCGTGCTGTGGTGCCTGGGCAGGTAAAGACGCAACTGGAAGCCCCTTACGCAGCCACAAATGACGGACTGGGGTTGCAGGGCAGCCATGGAAAGGCCCAAAGACCTGCCTTGTCTCCTAAGAGATTGGAGCCGTCAAAGCGCATGTCCATAAGCAAAGCTAGGACATCTACTGAAAAGCTAGTCATCTTCAGCCAGGCGCTGTGCCATAAGGGCTCCGATGAAGAATCAGCTCTGCCTAGTCGGTTGTGTCCAGCCCACATCGGATCGTAAACTTAGCGGCATCTCTGCCGTCTGCCAAAACTTGGGAGACTATGGCCTGGGCCTACTCCGAGGCCATGGGCAGCACCTGCGCAACCGAATCCCAAGGTGCATGGGGTAATGCCCAAAAGGGACGCGGTGTTCACGAACCACAGTGCCAGACTGGTGGAAGAAAACAATTTCTTGCCTAAGGTGTCTATCCTCTTGGATTTCCTATCCCGTGGGGGGGAGAGAGAGAATGCAATAGGATTTACACAGGAAGTGGAGGCTCGGACCAACAAGCTCTCCGGGGTAGGGTGTTGCGTGAAGAAACTGGGGTCCCATGGAGTGGGGTGTTGGCAACAGGCAATTGTCCTGGTCACAGGAGCCCCTGTGCAGGGCTTGGACAAGGCCCAGAGCAGGACGTCCGTAAGGGGTTCATTAAATGAGAGAAGTGGTTCTGAGGGAGTAACTCCCAGCTGAAGCACCTCTTTCAAGATGTTAGTCTTGACTGCCATTGAGGGCAGGCTAAGGTCCAGGACCTCGGCTGCCCTTCTCACCACCATAGCAAAAGAAGCTCCCTCAGTAGCCACGGTAGGAGGAGAGACCATTCCAGTATCTGGGGAGGTGTCCGATCCACTGGTTTCCACCAATTCCTGAGACCAGTTCATGTTGGGGTCTAGGGGCTGTTATTCTCCAGAGTCCAGGGGCCCCTCCCAATATTCCCCAAGTCCCACCCCATAGGCTTAGGCTCTGGCCTGGAGGGAATGGCTCCAGTCGGGTGACTCCCTTCCAGCTGTGTCGGAGTCGGGGATGAGAATGAGGACGGCACCGCCATCACCGGGGACGTCAGCAGCCCGTGGATCCAAGGGGCCCGACTGGTGCCAGGGGAAGACCTGCCGGCAGAGAAACAGTAGAAGCCCCTCCCGAACTCGCGGGGCTTGAAGGCGCTCCAGCAGGGACAGGCCTCCCAAATATGAGGTGCATTGCTTCATAAAATTCTCAGAGCTGTGGGGGTTGGGGGGGGGCCCTCCGGCTCCCGGAAACTCGGGGAGGCACGGAAACGGCCCTAGCGCAGGCTCAACTGCGGAGGCAGTCCGCGAGTGGCGATGTTCCCTCGTTTCGTCGGATGTTTTTGACGTATGTGAAGTTGAGGACCCCCTTCGACTTCTTACTCTTATTCTTGTGGGACTGACCAGAATGGGACGACTTCAACTGCGATGAAGATCAATGGCTCTGAGATCGATCCCAGGACCTCCCTCTCGACCGGGATCAAGACCGTTGCGGTGTCCCACGTCGAGTGTCAATGACCTTGAGGGATCACCCCATCAAGGCCATTGAGCGCAAGGCGCGACAATCGACGCAGGTCTTGGCGTTGTGGTTGCGCTCAAGACACCAGAGGCAGACGAGGTGAGGGTCCATCACCAACATTTGCTGGTGACAGGCGCCGCAAGGCTTGAATCTGGCCTTCCTTGTGGACATCCCTACCAAACCAGGATTTAAGTCTTGAAAAAAACACTTCAAAAAAAGTTAAAAAGGGGTCAGTCAAAAAATGATTGGGGGTAGCTCTCTCTGGATCTGCTCTAACTGGTGCGGAAAGAAAAGAACTGACGTCAGCGCGCTGGGGTGGCAACTGTTTAGGTACCATGCATGTCACTTCCGGTGCGGACATTGCCACGTGGATCCGAACGACGTCGCCTACCGGCATGCAGAGGTACTGCTCACGAAAACTTTTGGTATCCAGTCTCACACCTGGGGATAATTCTAAGGTAAGGAATCTGTGGCTAGAAGTCTCTATCAGATATAACATGGTTACCTGCTCCCAACTGGAAATTACAGCTTATTCAATGTAATAGGGAATCTCCAATGTTTTTCTATGGGAGGGGTAGGCCTCACAGTAGTGAAAAACAAATGTAGGCGTTTTTCACTACCAGGACATGTAATACTTCAAAGTACATTTCCGACCTTTTAATTACAAGGCACCCTGCCCTATGGGCTACTTAGGGGCAACTTATATGTAATAAAAGGGGAATTTAAGGCTTGGCAAGGGGGTTTAAAAATCCATTCATGCAGCAATGGCAGGCCTGGGACAAGTTTTAAGGGGCTACTGAAGTGGGTGGAACATTAAGTGCTGCAGGCCCACTAGTAGCTTTTAAATTACAATCCCTGGGTATATGGTATACCACTCTACAAAGGGACTTACACGTAAATTAAATATGTCGATTAGGTTTAAGCCAACTTAACCATGTTTTAAGAGAGTGAGCACAAGCACGGCAGCAGTGGTAAAGTGCACAGAGTCTTAAGACCAACAAAAAAGAATTCAGCAAAAAATGGAGGGAAAAGGGCAAAAAGGTTGGGGGTGACCCTGCAAAGAGGGCCAGGCCCTACAGCTGCCAAATTAGCAAAACTCTTTGAGGTACTTCAGTTATCTTCAGAAAATTATCAACCCGACCCCTTGGTAGTAAGTTTGTAAATTGTTCCAAGGAATCCCATGACACATGGTCTTATCTGTCTCATATGGCAGAAAAGCTGTCAGTTCAGAGACTTATAGACAACTATAGCTGTTTTTCTTATCTATGTTCATCTTCTGGCTCCATTTGTTGGGAGTGGGCATCTGAAGTCACCCTCATTGCATTAAACGTCTTTTGCACTGCGGAGGCAGCAAGAAAGTCTGGTGGCAGATTCTCTCCTACAAAGGGATTCCTTTATAGGGACCCATAATTGCTTCTCTTGACACCTCTTTGCAGCTCTGTCTCAAGGTTGAGTCAGAAGCACAAGTTACTAACTTGTGTAACGATATATCTGTAAGAGACAGTAGTTAGTGACAGATTCCTTACCTTAGAATATCCCCAGGCGTCAGGCTGGATCCGGAAAGTTTTTGCGTAGCAGTACCCTTTGCGCGTCGGTAGGCGGCGTCGTGCGGCTCCGCGTCCGTCGTCGGGCGTCGTGATCGCCGGGATGACGTCGCGGGCAGTACTTAGACTCCGCCCCTGCGCGCTGACGTCAGTTCTGTACACGACTTTCCGCGCCAGGAACGCAGAGCCATGCAAGAAGCTGACATAGGTGTCTGAAAAATACTAGGGCCCTGAAAGGGATGTCCTTAACCCTAGAAATCAGTTCGCAGAACGGGGAGGATGGGTGGGGCGGTAGGAATCTGTCACTAACTACTGTCTCTTACAGATATATCGTTACACAAGTTAGTAACTTGTGCATCTGAAAGAGACACGTTAGTGACAGATTCCTTACCTTAGAATAGATACCCCAGCAATACCAACCCCGGTGGTGGGTCTGCGAACAAAGATCAGACAAGGAAGTCCTGGAGGACAGAACGGCCAAAGAAGCCGTCCCTCCGGACCTGACTGTCAAGGCAGTAATGCTTTGTAAACGTGTGCAGCGAGGCCCACGTAGCTGCCTGACATATAACCGGCAGCGAAACACCACGGCCCAAGGCCGTCGTAGCAGCCGTTGCCCTGGTGGAATGGGCACGCAGCCCAACAGGAGGCTCCTTCTTAGCCAAAGAATAGCAGGTCTTGATGCACAAGGTAACCCAGCGGGAGATGGTCCTCTTGTGCACCGCCCGACCTTTTTGGCGCCCACGTAGCCAACAAAGAGCTGGTCATCCACCCGGAAGTGTTTTGTGCGGTCAATATAGAAGGAGAGCGCACGTTTTGGGTCCAGACGGTGGAGCCTCTCTTCCTCTCTGGAAGGATGCGGAGGCGGAAAGAAGGTGGGCAAAGTGATGGTCTGCCCAATGTGGAAAGCAGTAACCACCTTTGGCAAGAAGGACGGACGCGTCCGAAGAACAACCTTGTCTGGATGAACAGACAGAAAGGGAGGTTTGCAAGATAGAGCCTGGAGCTCACTCACCCGCCGAGCGGAGGTGATGGCCACCAGAAAGGCTGTCTTCAGAGTCAGAAGACGAAGAGGACAGTTATGTAGAGGCTCAAAGGGAGCGCACATTAAAAGGTAAGAACCAAGTTCAAGTCCCACTGAGGCATCACAAACGGAACAGGAGGGAAGAGGTGTGTAATGCCTTTAAGAACCTGTTAACAACAGGGGACTTGAAAAGGGAGGGCTGATCAGGGAGCCTGAGGAAGGCCGAGATAGCACAAAGATAACCCTTGATGGTACCCAGGGCAGAACCCTGTTGGGCCAGAGAGAGAAGGAACAGAAGGACCTCAGAAAGAGGGGCAGAAAGGGGATTCACAGCCTTTGCTGTGCACCATGCCACAAATTTGTTCCACCTGCAGGCGTATACCACCTTAGTGGAGGGACGCCTGGCTGCCAGAATCACATCACAAACTTCGGGAGGCAAGTCGAAAGGAATCAACTGCCGCCGCTCAATCTCCATGCAAGCAGGTGTAGACTGGACAGGTTCGGGTGGAGGACCGTCCCCTGCTGCTGCGACAGAAGATCCTCCCGAAGAGGCAGACGGATCGGGGATCTACGCTCATATTGAGTAGCTCGGGATACCAAACTCTTCGAGCCCAGTCCGGAGCCACAAGAATGACTTGGGCCCGGTCGTGCCGAATCTTCTTCAACACTCTGGGTAGAAGTGGTATAGGCGGAAAGGCGTACAATAGACCGCAACTCCACTCGTGACGAAAAGCGTCGCCGAGCGAGTGCCGCCTTGGAAATTCCAACGCGCAGAACTGATGACATTGCGCGTTCTCTTCGGTGGCGAATAGATCTAACCAAGGCTCTCCCCACTGTAGAAAGAGTCCTTGCACCACTTCCGAGTGAAGACGCCATTCGTGATCCATCATGCACCGGCGGCTGAGTCCGTCCGCCCTGGCGTTCAGGGAACCTGCCAGGTGTTGAACCATCAGGAACATGCCCTGATGTTCCAGCCATGTCCAGAGGCGCAGAGCCTCCTGACAAAGGGTCCACGACCCCACCCCGCCTTGTTTGTTGCAATACCACATGGCGGTGGTGTTGTCTGTGAACACCTGCACTACCTTCCCTTTGACAGAGGGAAGGAATGCCTTCAGTGCAAATCGGATCGCCTCGGAGCTCCAGAAGGTTGATATGGAGCCGGGACTCCGCCGGAGACCAGAGGCCTCTGATCTCCGCCTTCCCATGTGACCGCCCCATCCCAGAAGGGACGCGTCCGTCACAACTGTGTGCTCTGGCTGGGGAAGGGAGAGGGATCTGCCCATGACCCATTGCCGGTTCGAGAGCCACCACTGCAACTGTCTTGCAGTCCCCTCCGAGATCTGGACGTGATCGGACAGGTTGCCCTGGTGCTGCGCCCACTGGAACTTCAGGTCCCACTGCAGAGCCCGCATATGCCATCTGGCATGATTGACCAGCAGGATGCAGGAGGCCATGAGGCCCAGCAGACTCAGGGTCATCCGTACCGAAACCCAGGATAAAGGCTGAAAGATCGGAATCATAGCCTGAATATCCCGGACTCGCCGTTCGGGAGGATAGGCCCGAAACTGCGTCGTGTCCAGAACCGCTCCGATGAAAAGGAGCTGTGGAGAAGGAATCAGATGCGACTTCGGCACATTGATGGAGAACCCCAGCGAGTGCAGGAGTTCGGCCGTAGTCTGGAGGTGGGAGACGACTGCCTGGGACGAGCCCGCCTTCAGCAGCCAGTCGTCGAGGTAGGGGAAGACTGAAACCCCTGCCCGGTGCAGATGAGCTGCGACCACCGCCATCACTTTCGTGAACACCCGAGGGGCACTGGTAAGGCCAAAGGGGAGCACGGTGAACTGAAAATGCTCGGGGCCTACCGTGAACCGAAGGTAACGCCGGTGGGCCGGCAGGACGGGGATGTGGAAATATGCGTCCTGCAAGTCCAACGCTACCAACCAGTCTCCAGGGTCGAGGGCAGTCAAGACCTGAGCTAGGGTGAGCATCTTGAACTTCTCCTTCCGGAGGAAGCGATTGACGTTCCGGAGGTCCAAGATAGGACGCATGTCCTCCTTGTCCTTTTGGGCACCAGAAAGTAGTGGGAGTAGCAACCACGCCCTACTTCTGGGGTCGGAACATGCTCGATGGCCCTTTTGGTCAAGAGGGCCGTGACTTCCTTCTGTAGAAGCACCAAGTGATCCCCTGACATGCGGTGGAATTGAGGTGGCATGGCTGGGGGTGGTCTCGAAGGGGAGGGAGTAGCCCCTTCGGACAATGTCCAAGACCCACCTGTCCGAGGTGATGGTACGCCAGTGGGGAAGGTGATGGCGGACCCTGCCCCCTACTGGCGTGCTGTGCACCTGAAAGGAGGGACTAGGAGGGCTTGGAGGCCGCGGACGGGTTGGAGGTGGTGGCCTGACCCGCACGCTGGTTGCCCGATCCGCCACGGCGGAATCCACGTCCTCGGCCACGCGAAGACGCCTGCTGCGCGGGCCGGTGGCTGGGCTGCTGACGTGAAGGGGCGCCCCTACCGTGGCCACGATAGGGGCGAAAAGCAGAAGTCAGCGGAGGGCGTGTAGCAGAAAGGCCCAGGGACTTGGCAGTAGCCCGTGAGTCCTTAAAGCGCTCCAACGCATGGTCTGCTTTGGACCCAAAAAGGCCGACTCCATCAAAGGGCATGTCCATGAGAGTATTCTGGACATCCCCTGAAAAACCAGTGGTTCTCAGCCAGGCGTGGCGTCGGAGCGCCACCGTCGTTGCAATAGACCTGCCCAGCGAGTCGGCGGTGTCAAGGCCACAACGTATAGTGTATTTAGCCGCATCCCTTCCTTCCGCAATGGCGCGGGAAAGCAGTGTCTGGACCTCCTCAGGACACTGGGGCAAAACATCCGCCACCGAATCCCACAGGGAGTGGGTATATCGGCCCAAAAGACAAGCGGTGTTAACGGACCGCAAGCCAGCACTGGAGGAAGAAAACCTTTCTTCCCAAACTGATCCAGGCGTTTGGATTCCCTATCCGGAGGGGCGGTAGGGAAGGCGGTTTGGGAAGCGGAGGCTTGGACAACCAAGCTCTCAGGAGTGGGGTGGACAGAGAGAAACAGGGGTCGCCCGGAGCTGGGCGATGGCGTCGTGACACGTTCCGATCCACAGGAGCCCCTGTGTTGGGCTTGGACCAGGCGCCCAAGAGAACGTCAGTGAGGGCGTCGTTAAACGGCAGCACAGACTCCGCAGAGGAGGCTGCCGGCTGAAGCACCTCTGTCAAGATGTTAGGCTTGACCGTCAAAGTAGGGAGTTGGAGGCGTAAGGCCCCAGCCGCCCTACGCAACACCGTACCAAAATGGCTCCCTCCTCCGTAGCCACGGGAGGAGACAGCATGCCAATGTCAGGGGAAGTATCCAGACCACTGGCCTCCCCTAGACTCTCTGTCCAGTCCTCATCGTACTGACAGTTTCGTGTCAGAGGGTCATCAGACCCCTCCCAGTCCAACTGGTCCTCCTCTGGTTCAAAATAAGGAGGAGGAGGGACAGTTGGGACCCAAGGTCCCATTGGCGCCGGAGCCGGCGTCGAGCGACGTCGGTCCGGAGCCATGTCCGGAGCCGGAAGGAACTGGGGACGACGCCGCCCGGAGCCCAGGGCGGCGTCGAGAACGGCACCGGAGACATCGGCGCCGGCGGAGGTGTCGTTAGGTCGACCGGCGTCGATGGGGGTTGTGGAGCCGGGATCGAGGCCGGGGCCGAAGCCGGAGCCGGGATCGAGGCTGGAGGCACGGGCGACGCCGGGGCCGGAGCCATCGGCGACGCCGGAGCAACCCCATCAGGGCCCGCGGGGCCCGAAGGCGCACCGGAGGGGCCTGAAGGCCCGAAGAGGCGGGCCATGGCCGACAGGAATTCCTGCACTTTGGCCGGATCCGCCCCCGAACCCGGGAAGGGCGGGTATGGCGGGGGCGACTCCACAGGCATGTCCGGGGCCGCGGGGGCGGGGACGGTGCCGGGAGGGGCCTCAGCCGAGTCGCGAGACCGGCGAGGCGAAGTCCTAGAGCGATGATGCTTTTTGGACTTTTTGTGTTTCGACTTACCGGACGAAGAAGACTTCGATGCCGACGACCGGTGTGGACTCCGCGATCGACCCCTGGACCTCTCACGCGACCGGGGCTTCCGCGGAGCCGAATGCCGGGCCTCCAGGAGCTTTCGAGACCGCTCTCGCAAAGCTTTCGGGTTAAGGGCCTGGCATTCGGGACAAGACTCCGTGTCGTGGCCTCGGCCGAGGCAGAAGAGACACTCCCAATGCGGGTCGGTGACGGACATCATCCGCGCACAGGCGCCGCAACGTTTGAAACCGGGCATCCCTACGACACCTTGAGAGATGAAAAAAACAGTGAAAAAATCACCAAAAAGTATGGTCAAAAATTGACCAGGGCACTGCTCTTCCCGGATCTGCGCTTGCTGGCGCGGAAAAAGAAGAACTGACGTCAGCGCGCAGGGGCGGCGTCTAAGTACTGCCCGCGACGTCATCCCGGCGATCACGACGCCGACGACGGACGCGGAGCCGCACGACGCCGCCTACCGACGCGCAAGGGTACTGCTACGCAAAAAACTTTCCGGATCCAGCCTGACGCCTGGGGATATTCTAAGGTAAGGAATCTGTCACTAACGTGTCTCTTTCAGATAGGTCTCTATGGTGCGGTATGAAATGCCAGCACCAAACACATTAATGGTCTTGCTTGGTGCCTGGGGTTAAAATGAAATGAATATCGTCTTTGTTGTCTTCAGTGGGATGATTGTATTAATACTGAGCTTACCCAGAAGCCTACTATGGGAGTCACTTGAAAAGCAAGGTACCCCCCCAATCTGGTCACGTAGCTAAAAAGGTTACATAATGGGAACTACGCTAGAGTTCGCTGGGGTATGAATGGGGAACTCACAAAGCCAATCCCAATAGAGAGAGGAGAGACAGGGTTGCGTACTTGCTCCCAACCTGTTCTCACTCTATATTAATGACGTGGTGGACTACCTACAAGAGCAAGTATATGATCCACCAAAGCTAAATGGGAGTTTGGTGCCGGCGCTGCTCTTCGCAGACGACACCATTCTGATATCACAGACCATAAAGGGGCTTCAAAATATGTTGAACGGTTTTAATAGGTATTGCACAGAAAAGGGTCTAGAAATAAATGCAAGTCAAACTAAGTACATGGCCATAAACCCACAAAAGGTTTTCAAAAAGAACCTCATGCTGAGTAATCAGAAAATAGAATATGCCACCAATTTTACTTACTCTGGCATATTACTAGACACAAAATTAGCCTGGAACCAACAAATTAGCCACTCAGCTTTAAGGTTAGCCCAAGGGTCAGGGGCAATCCTAAAGAAGTATAGCTCAACTACAAGTAAATCTGTGACACCAGCACACGAGATATACAAATGTAAGGTCCAGGCAGCAGCATTGTATGGATCAGAGTTATGGGGCATAAGTGATATTAAACAACTGACAATCGTGGAAAACAAATTTGAGAGGAGAATACTGGGATTACCCCAATCAGCCCCACTCGTCCCAATGTTCCATGACCTAAATCTGAAGCGAATAGGACACCTTGCAACCCTACGCCCACTGCTCTACTGGATAAGGCTATGGGCAACGCCGGAATTACTGGTATATAGAGAACGTGCCCGCGAACTATTGGAGATTGATACATGTCTTACCATGGTTAAGATTTGTCCGGAAATGGCTGATAGAGTTAGGTCTTGAATTGTATTGGACTAACCCGCACAATTTATCGCAAAGCTGTAAAGGCAACCTGAAGGGTATTTACTGGCAACACATATTGAATGCACTTCATTGCGACCCAAGATTAGGAAGGCTAACAACTGAATTCCTTTCTATTAAGCCAAACCCGAATCGCGAGGATTTCCTCGATCAGGTACAACCGTTCCTAGTAAGAATTCTGTACCTAAAGCTAAGATATAACATACTACAGATCAAGAGCTATACTGTAAAGTGGGGGGGACGGAAGATCGCTCCTGTACTCTATGCACTAGACGCACTTTAGGGCCTATAAATAACACCGAAGATATTTCAGATATTCTGTTTTTCTGCCGGGCGTATGACAGGGCAAGGAGTAAATGGATCCGACCACTATGCAATTCACTAGGATTTAGAAAACACCAAGAGGCGCTGAGGGTATTGACAACAAGTAGCCTACCACACGTTATATTTGCATTATCAAGATATTTGTTTATAGTGGGCTTAATCAGGAAGCGAATGGGGTTAAAATTGTGATGTACTAAAGATTAAGATATCTGTGATCGTGGAACTTACTTTGGACTGTATAAATAATTAGACATCTATTTCTTGTATATCTCAAAAAGTTTTACTGAACAAAATTGTTTTATTATGATCGCTTGATCCTTTTATTGAAATCATGTAACATTTGGCTGGATATATTTTAGATTATTTTATGAATGATGTATTATAATGAAATCTTTTATGGCCTTTGGCCGAAATAAAGAATTTATACAATACTGAGCTTTTTGGCTGCTCTAATGGTCACTTTGCAGTATGTCCCACCATCTAATTGAGAGAGCCTGTTATGTACCAACTCAAGTGATGGTTGGGAGTTCTGTCCCAGACAAGTGTCAGTTTATTAGTCCATATTATTGTGTAAGCTCCCTTGGCCTCCAGTGGACAGAGCAAACAGGAGAACTGTGATGCTGGACCTTGACCTGCTGCTTGACCATTTTCCATCAGCAAAGGGAATTGAAATAAGCTGGAAGAAGGGTTGAAAGAATTGGTGATACCAGCCTTTGAAGCATTTCTCGGTGGAGGCTGAATGGCTTACTCAGGCCACATTAGTTGTAACAGAGGAAGACTCACATCAGATGGTGTCTGGGATACAAACTCTTTTGGAACAGGAGTGCTGAAGAAAAACAACACAGTCTGGGTTTGTATTTTTAGGATTTTTAAAAAAAGCATGATGGCCATTTGACAGAAAGAGCCAACCTAGTGGTGAAGAGACATGCGAGAAGAAGCTAAGCCCGATGTAAACAACCCTGAAAAATTAAAACAATGGGTGATCTCTAAAGATGTCAAGTGAACCCAAATGTTCTCTTTAGAAACCAAATCCAGGTGTGAAAAAAATAGAGAAAAATGAACAGTATTCAGGGATCCTAGCTCAAATCCATAAAGAAGCAGAATCATATATCCCACTGATTCTCTTTGTTAGAGAGGATTAGAAAAAACACTTTTTCTCTGTCAAATATGATATATAATGTCCATTAACATTTAACCGCACAAAAAACACATTAGGCTAGAAAATATTACGGTATGGTTTCTTAAAAAAATGTTTACAATTTAAACTGTGGTCCAGGATCCCAAGCATTGGGTGGAGATTGTTTGTTCTTTTAGAATATTCAAGAAAATCCTTTGATCGAGAACAGCCTGTTCTACACAATGAAATCAGAAGCCTATCACTGGCACTGCCTGAAGCACAAGTTACTAACTTGTGTAACGATATATCTGTAAGAGACAGTAGTTAGTGACAGATTCCTTACCTTAGAATATCCCCAGGCGTCAGGCTGGATCCGGAAAGTTTTTGCGTAGCAGTACCCTTGCGCGTCGGTAGGCGGCGTCATGCGGCTCCGCGTCCGTCGTCGGCGTCGTGATCGCCGGGATGACGTCGCGGGCAGTACTTAGACGCCGCCCCTGCGCGCTGACGTCAGTTCTGTACACGACTTTCCGCGCCAGGAACGCAGAGCCATGCAAGAAGCTGACATAGGTGTCTGAAAAATACTAGGGCCCTGAAAGGGATGTCCTTAACCCTAGAAATTAGTTCGCAGAACGGGAGGATGGGTGGGCGGTAGGAATCTGTCACTAACTACTGTCTCTTACAGATATATCGTTACACAAGTTAGTAACTTGTGCATCTGAAAGAGACACGTTAGTGACAGATTCCTTACCTTAGAATAGATACCCCAGCAATACCAACCCCGGTGGTGGGTCTGCGAACAAAGATCAGACAAGGAAGTCCCGGAGGACAGAACGGCCAAAGAAGCTGTCCCTCCGGACCTGACTGTCAAGGCGGTAATGCTTTGTAAACGTGTGCAGCGAGGCCCACGTAGCTGCCTGACAGATATCCTGCAGCGGAACACCGCGGCCCAAAGCCGTGGTAGCAGCCGTTGCCCTGGTGGGAATAGGCACGCAGCCCAACAGGAGGCTCCTTCTTAGCCAAAGAATAGCAGGCTTTGATACACAAGGTTACCCAGCGGGAGATGGTTCTCTTTGTGCACCGCCTGACCTTTTTGGCGCCCACGTAGCCAACAAAGAGCTGGTCATCCACCCGGAAGTGTTGTGTGCGGTTGATATAAAAAGAAAGCGCACGTTTTGGGTCCAGACGGTGGAGCCTCTCTTCCTCTCTGGAAGGATGCGGAGGCGGAAAGAAGGTGGGCAAAGTGATGGTCTGCCCAATGTGGAAGGCAGTAACCACCTTTGGCAAGAAGGACGGACGCGTCCTAAGAACAACCTTGTCTGGATGGACAGACAGAAAGGGAGGTTTGCATGAAAGAGCCTGGAGCTCACTCACCCGCCGAGCGGAGGTGATGGCCACCAGAAAGGCTGTCTTCAGAGTCAGAAGACGAAGAGGACAGTTATGTAGAGGCTCAAAGGGAGCGCACATAAGAAAGGTAAGAACCAAGTTCAAGTCCCACTGAGGCATCACAAACGGAACAGGAGGGAAGAGGTGTGTAATGCCTTTGAGAAACCTGTTAACAGGGGACTTGAAAAGGGAGGGCTGATCAGGAAGCCTGAGGAAGGCCGAGATAGCACAAAGATAGCCCTTGATGGTACCCAGGGCAGAACCCTGTTGGGCCAGGGAAAGAAGGAACAGAAGAACCTCAGAAAGAGGGGCAGAAAGGGGATTCACAGCCTTTGCTGTGCACCATGCCACAAACTTGTTCCACCTGCAGGCGTATACCACCTTAGTGGAGGGACGCCTGGCTGCCAGAATTGCATCACAAACTTCGGGAGGCAAGTCGAAAGGAATCAACTGCCGACGCTCAATCTCCAAGCAAGCAGGTGGAGGCTGGACAGGTTCGGGTGGAGGACCGTCCCCTGCTGCTGCGACAGAAGATCCTCCCGAAGAGGCAGACGGATCGGGGGATCTACGCTCATACTGAGTAGCTCGGGATACCAAACTCTTCGAGCCCAGTCCGGAGCCACAAGAATGACTTGGGCCCGGTCGTGCCGAATCTTCTTCAACGCTCTGGGTAGAAGTGGTATAGGCGGAAAGGCGTACAACAGACCGCAACTCCACTCGCGACGAAAAGCGTCGCCGAGCGAGTGCCGCCTTGGAAATTCCAACGCACAGAACTGATGACATTGCGCGTTCTCTTCGGTGGCGAATAGATCTAACCAAGGCTCTCCCCACTGTAGAAAGAGTCCTTGCGCCACTTCCGAGTGAAGACGCCATTCGTGATCCATCATGCACCTGCGGCTGAGTTCGTCCGCCCTGGCGTTCAGGGAACCTGCCAGGTGTTGAACCATCAGGAACATTTCCAGCCATGTCCAGAGGCGCAGAGCCTCCTGACAAAGGGTCCACGACCCCACCCCGCCTTGTTTGTTGCAATACCACATGGCGGTGGTGTTGTCTGTGAACACCTGCACTACCTTCCCTTTGACAGAGGGAAGGAATGCCTTGAGTGCAAGTCGGATCGCCCGGATCTCCAGAAGGTTGATATGGAGCCGGGACTCCGCCGGAGACCAGAGGCCTCTGATCTCCGCCTCTCCCATGTGACCGCCCCATCCCAGAAGGGACGCGTCCGTCACAACTGTGTGCTCTGGCTGGGGAAGGGAGAGGGATCTGCCCATGACCCATTGCCGGTTCGAGAGCCACCACTGCAACTGTTTTGCAGTCCCCTCCGAGATCTGGACGTGATCGGACAGGTTGCCCTGGTGCTGCGCCCACTGGAACTTCAGGTCCCACTGCAGAGCCCGCATATGCCATCTGGCATGAGTGACCAGCAGGATGCAGGAGGCCATGAGGCCCAGCAGCCTCAGGGTGATCCGTATCGAAACCCAGGATAAAGGCTGAAAGATTGGAATCATAGCCTGAATATCCCGGACTCGCCGTTCGGGAGGATAGGCCCGAAACTGCGTCGTGTCCAGAACTGCTCCGATGAAAAGGAGCTGTGGAGAAGGAATCAGATGCGACTCGGCACATTGATGGAGAACCCCAGCGAGTGCAGGAGTTCGGCCGTAGTCTGGAGGTGGGAGACGACTGCCTGGGACGAGCCCGCCTTCAGCAGCCAGTCGTCGAGGTAGGGGAAGACTGGAACCCCTGCCCGGCGCAGATGAGCTGCGACCACCGCCATCACTTTGGTGAACACCCGAGGTGCACTTGTAAGGCCAAAGGGGAGCACGGTGAACTGAAAATGCTCGAGGCCTACAGTGAACCGCAGGTAACGCCGGTGGGCCGGCAGGACGGGGATGTGAAAATAAGCGTCCTGCAAGTCCAACGCTACCAACCAGTCTCCAGGGTCGAGGGCAGTCAGGACCTGAGCTAGGGTGAGCATCTTGAACTTCTCCTTCCGGAGGAAGCGATTGACGTTCCGGAGGTCCAAGATAGGACGCATGTCCTCCTTGTCCTTTTTGGGCACCAGGAAGTAGTGGGAGTAGCAACCACGTCCTACTTCTGGGGTCGGAACATGCTCGATGGCCCTCTTGGCCAAGAGGGCCGTGACTTCCTTCTGCAGAAGTACCAAGTGATCCCCTGACATGCGGTGGAATTGAGGTGGCATGGCTGGGGGGTGGTCTCGAAGGGGAGGGAGTAGCCCCTTCGGACAATGTCCAAGACCCACCTGTCCGAGGTGATGGGACGCCAGTGGTGAAGGTGATGGCGGACCCTGCCCCTACTGGCGTGCTGAGCACCGGAAAGGAGGGACTAGGAGGGCTTGGAGGCCGCGGACGGGTTGGAGGTGGTGGCCTGACCCGCACGCTGGTTGCCCGAACCGCCACGGCGGTATCCACGTCCCTCGGCCACGCGAAGACGCTGCTGCGCGGGCCGGTGGCTGGGCAGCTGACGTGATTGGGCGCCCCTTCCGTGGCCACGAAAGGGGCGAAAAGCAGAGGTGAGCGGAGGGCGTACAACAGAAAGGCCCAGGGACTTGGCAGTAGCCCTTGAGTCCTTAAACCGCTCCAGCGCATGGTCTGCCTTTGAACCAAAAAGACCAACTCCATCAAAGGGCATGTCCATGAGTGTATTCTGGACATCACCCGAGAAACCAGTTGTTCTCAGCCAGGCGTGGCGACGTAGCGCCACCGTCGTCGCAAGCGATCTGCCCAGCGAGTCGGGGGTATCAAGGCCACAATGTATAGTGTATTTAGCCGCATCTCGCCCTTCCGCAATGGCGCGGGTAAGCAGTGTCTGGACCTCCTCAGAACACTGCGGCAAAACAGCTGCCACCGAATCCCACAGGGAGTGGGTATATCGGCCCAAAAGGCAAGCGGTGTTGACGGACCGCAAGCCAGCACTGGAGGAAGAAAAGCCTTCTTCCCAAATTGGTCCAGGTGTTTGGATTCCCTATCCGGAGGGGCGGTAGGGAAGGCGGTTTGGGAGGCAGAGGCTTGGACAACCAAGCTCTCGGGGGTGGGATGTTGGGAGAGAAATAATGGGTCGCCCGGAGCAGGGCGATGGCGTCGGGCCACGTTCCTATCCACAGGAGCACCTGTGGTGGGTTTGGACCAGGCACCCAAAAGAACGTCAGTGAGTGCATCATTAAACGGCAGCACAGTCTCCGAGGAGGAAGCCGCCGGCTGAAGCACTTCTGTCAGGAGGTTAGTCCTGACGGCCACAGTAGGCAACTGGAGATGTAAGGCTCCAGCTGCTCTCACGCAACACCGTTGCAAAAATTAGCTCCCTCCTCCATAGCCACGGGAGGAGACAGCATGCCAGTGTCAGGGGAGGTGTCTAGACCACTGGCATCCCCAAGTTCCTCAGCCCAGTCCGGATCATACTCACACTGTTGTGTGAGAGGGTCCTCAGACCCCTCCCAGCTCTCCTGGTCCTCCTCTTGTTCAAAATATGGAGGAGGAGGGACATTTGGGACCCAAGGTCTCATCGGCGCCGGAGCCGGCGTCGAGCGACGGCGGTCCGGCTCCATGTCCGGAGCCGGAGAGAGCCGGGGACCGACGCCCCGGACGGCGTCAGGAACGGCACCGGGGACGTCGGCGGAGGCGGACGCGTGGTTAGGTCAACCGGCGTCGATGGGGGTTGCGGCACCACCGGAGCCGGGATCGAGGCCGGAGCCGAGGCCAGGATGAAGGCTGGTGGGACAGGCGGCGCCGGGACCGGAGTCGACGGCGGCGCCGGGGCAACCTCATCAGGGCCCGCGGGGCCCGAAGGCGCACCGGAGGGGCCTGAAGGCCCGAAGAGGCGGGCCATGGCCGACAGGAATTCCTGTATTTCGGACGGAGTCGCCCCCGAACCCGGAAAGGACGGGTAATGCGGGGCGGCTCTAAAGGCATGTCCGGGGCCGCGGGGACGGTGCCGACTGGGGCCTCAGCCGAGTCGCGAGATCGGCGAGGCGAAGTCTTAGAGCGATGACGCTTCTTAGACTTCTTGTGCTTCGACTTACCCGAGGAGCGCGAAGACTTGGACTCCGACGACCGGCGGGGACTCCGCGACCAGCCCTCGACCTCTCCCGGGACCGGGGCTTGGTGCGGCGCGGAGCCGACTGCCGGACCTCGAGTAGCTTTCGAGACCGCTCTCGCAAAGCCTTCGGATGAAGTTTCCGGCAGTCAGGGCACGACTTCGTGTCGTGGTCTCGGCTGAGACAGAAGAGACACTCGAGATGCGGGTCCGTGATCGACATCATGCGACCACAGGATCCGCATGGCTTGAAGTCGGGCATCCCTACGATACCTAGGAGTCGTGAAGACTCGATGAAGAAACAGTGAAAAATTCACAAAAAAGGTTAGTCAAAAATTGACTAGGGCACTGCTCTTCCCGGATCTGCGCTTACTGGCGCGGAAAAAGAAGAACTGACGCCAGCGCCGCAGGGGCTGCGTCTGAGTACTGCCCGCGACGTCATCCCGGCGATCACGACGCCGACGACGGACGCGGAGCCGCACGACGCCGCCTACCGACGCGCAAGGGTACTGCTACGCAAAAACTTTCCGGATCCAGCCTGACGCCTGGGGATATTCTAAAGTAAGGAATCTGTCACTAACGTGTCTCTTTCAGATTATCCGTTTATTAAAATTACAAATGTTCATAACATACCAGGAATAATGTAGGAACTGCCCCAGAGCAACATCAGTCTATTACCAAACAGCAGTTACTGCCGGACAGAGCAAATCTTGAAGCAGTATTAATTACAGCTCTGGTACACTTCGCCTTCTGCATGGCAACATGCTCAAGGGTGCTGGGTTTACTCACTTGGGGGTACCTCAAGGCCTGTGTACTTGCATTAAGGTACACTTACAGCACCTTACTCTCACAACAAAATATGTTGACATCATTATGAACTTACCTCGAGGTATGCTGACAGAGTCATGTAGATTTTCTCTCCATACGGTGTCACCCGGTTGAGAAGAAGAGAATTATGCAATGAGCTGTCCCAAACTGCTTCAAAACGATAGAAAGTCCTGCAGGAAGCACAAAAACATAAATATTACACACCTTAAGACACAAACACCCATGCCACATCTAAAACAACCAACAGGGCCATTCACTGGCAACAGTGTTAAGGGGAATCAGCTTATTTTAGGCTGAAAGTAACGAGGCAAGTATGTTGTGAAGAAGGGAAATAAAGAAACAAGTGGTGGATAAAAGAGGCAAGATGGGGTGGGGAGCATTGTGGAAAAGAGGTGACAGAGATCATGAGTGTTAGTGAATAACAGTAAAAAGGAGCAATTGCAGAGAAAGCAAGTGGTGCAGTAAGTGAGTATTAAGAAGTGAATAAAAGAAGAAGATTCAGTGTACAAAGGATGGGATTGAGTGATAGATAGCATTCAATTGTTTATTTATAAATAGCCTGTTTTCTCATGGTACTAAAAACCTACAAAGAAAAACAGAAGAAATGTGAACAACAAAAAAAAGACAAAAAGAGCAACAAAACAGTTAACGTTTAAGAACCCTTTTGAATGCAGAGTTGTACAAGATCAAGGGGAAGGTTATTCCATAGCTTGGGGCCTGGGTGATACAATGGGCATTCAATCAAAGAGACTAGTCTAAATGTAGGTATTCTAAGGAAGAGTTTGGAGCTGCTGCTTGTTGGGAAGCGAGTATAATAACTAGAAGAAATGGCAAAAAGGAAGTAAGGAGTGAAGGTAGGAGAATATACATGAGGGATAAATGAAGTATGTGAGATGGA
This sequence comes from Calotriton arnoldi, assembly GCA_963921515.1. NCBI lineage: Eukaryota > Metazoa > Chordata > Amphibia > Caudata > Salamandridae > Calotriton > Calotriton arnoldi. Next base: position 1,099,182 of record CAWUFW010000686.1, on the reverse strand, counting down.
AGGCATGAGGGAAGGACAGAGTGGATGATAGAACTGAAGAGAACAGAAAGAAGGAGGAGAGATGCTAGAAAAGCAGAGTGGTGGGACGAGAGCGCAGGACAACAAGGTAAAGGTTGAAAGGGGGCACACAAACCAAAAAGGCAGACAAAAAGATTTACCATAAAGTAGGAAACGGGGAGAAAATAGATAAAGGGAAACTGAAAAGCATGAGTACTACTTGTAGGAAGAGACTAGATTGGAAAGTGCCAAGTGTCACAACATGAGGCAGGCCAGGTGGCACATATAGGGAGAGGCCTGGTGGTGTATTTTAGGGGAAGCCATGGAGGCACTCGTTAGAGGGTAGGGTGGTACATTATGCCAAAGACCAGAGTGGCATCTATTGAAAGGGGGGTGACGCACAAGTTACTAACTTGTGTAACGATATATCTGTAAGAGACAGTAGTTAGTGACAGATTCCTTACCTTAGAATATCCCCAGGCGTCAGGCTGGATCCGGAAAGTTTTTGCGTAGCAGTACCCTTGCGCGTCGGTAGGCGGCGTCGTGCGGCTCCGCGTCCGTCGTCGGCGTCGTGATCGCCGGGATGACGTCGCGGGCAGTACTTAGACGCCGCCCCTGCGCGCTGACGTCAGATCTGTACACGACTTTCCGCGCCAGGAACGCAGAGCCATGCAAGAAGCTGACATAGGTGTCTGGAAAAATACTAGGGCCCTGAAAGGGATGTCCTTAACCCTAGAAATTAGTTCGCAGAACGGGGAGGATGGGTGGGGCGGTAAGGAATCTGTCACTAACTACTGTCTCTTACAGATATATCGTTACACAAGTTAGTAACTTGTGCATCTGAAAGAGACACGTTAGTGACAGATTCCTTACCTTAGAATAGATACCCCAGCAATACCAACCCCGGTGGTGGGTCTGCGAACAAAGATCAGACAAGGAAGTCCCGGAGGACAGAACGGCCAAAGAAGCCGTCCCTCCGGACCCGACTGTCAAGGCAGTAATGCTTTGTAAACGTGTGCAGCGAGGCCCACGTAGCTGCCTGACAGATATCCTGCAGCGGAACACCGCGGCCTAAAGCCGTGGTAGCAGCCGTTGCCCTGGTGGAATGGGCACGCAGCCCAACAGGAGGCTCCTTCTTAGCCAAAGAATAGCAGGCTTTGATACACAAGGTTACCCAGCGGGAGATGGTTCTCTTGTGCACCGCCCGACCTTTTTTGGCGCCCACGTAGCCAACAAAGAGCTGGACATCCACCCATAAGTGTTGTGTGCGGTTGATATAAAAAGAAAGCGCACGTTTTGGGTCCAGACGGTGGAGCCTCTCTTCCTCTCTGGAAGGATGCGGAGGCGGAAAGAAGGTGGGCAAAGTGATGGTCTGCCCAATGTGGAAGGCAGTAACCACCTTTGGCAAGAAGGACGGACGCGTCCTAAGAACAACCTTGTCTGGATGGACAGACAGAAAGGGAGGTTTGCATGAAAGAGCCTGGAGCTCACTCACCCGCCGAGCGGAGGTGATGGCCACCAGAAAGGCTGTCTTCAGAGTCAGAAGACGAAGAGGACAGTTATGTAGAGGCTCAAAGGGAGCGCACATAAGAAAGGTAAGAACCAAGTTCAAGTCCCACTGAGGCATCACAAACGGAACAGGAGGGAAGAGGTGTGTAATGCCTTTTAGAAACCTGTTAACAGGGGACTTGAAAAGGGAGGGCTGATCAGGAAGCCTGAGGAAGGCCGAGATGGCACAAAGATAGCCCTTGATGGTACCCAGGGCAGAATCCTGTTGGGCCAGGGAAAGAAGGAACAGAAGAACCTCAGAAAGAGGGGCAGAAAGGGGATTCACAGCCTTTGCTGTGCACCATACCACAAACTTGTTCCACCTGCAGGCGTATACCACCTTAGTGGAGGGACGCCTGGCTGCCAGAATTACATCACAAACTTCAGGAGGCAAGTCGAAAGGAATCAACTGCCGCCGCTCAATCTCCACGCAAGCAGGTGGAGGCTGGACAGGTTCGGGTGGAGGACCGTCCCCTGCTGCTGCGACAGAAGATCCTCCCGAAGAGGCAGACGGATCGGGGGATCTACGCTCATACTGAGTAGCTCGGGATACCAAACTCTTCGAGCCCAGTCCGGAGCCACAAGAATGACTTGGGCCCGGTCGTGCCGAATCTTCTTCAACACTCTGGGTAGAAGTGGTATAGGCGGAAAGGCGTACAACAGACCGCAACTCCACTCGCGACGAAAAGCGTCGCCGAGCGAGTGCCGCCTTGGAAATTCCAACGCGCAGAACTGATGACATTGCGCGTTCTCTTCGGTGGCGAATAGATCTAACCAAGGCTCTCCCACTGTAGAAAGAGTCCTTGCGCCACTTCCGAGTGAAGGCGCCATTCGTGATCCATCATGCACCTGCGGCTGAGTTCGTCCGCCCTGGCGTTCAGGAACCTGCCAGGTGTTGAACCATCAGGAACATGCCCTGATGTTCCAGCCATGTCCAGAGGCGCAGAGCCTCCTGACAAAGGGTCCACGACCCCACCCCGCCTTGTTTGTTGCAATACCACATGGCGGTGGTGTTGTCTGTGAACACCTGCACTACCTTCCCTTTGACAGAGGGAAGGAATGCCTTGAGTGCAAGTCGGATCGCCCGGAGCTCCAGAAGGTTGATATGGAGCCGGGACTCCGCCGGAGACCAGAGGCCTCTGATCTCCGCCTCTCCCATGTGACCGCCCCATCCCAGAAGGGACGCGTCCGTCACAACTGTGTGCTCTGGCTGGGGAAGGGAGAGGGATCTGCCCATGACCCATTGCCGGTCCGAGAGCCACCACTGCAACTGTTTTGCAGTCCCCTCCGAGATCTGGACGTGATCGGACAGGTTGCCCTGGTGCTGCGCCCACTGGAACTTCAGGTCCCACTGCAGAGCCCGCATATGCCATCTGGCATGAGTGACCAGCAGGATGCAGGAGGCCATGAGACCCAGCAGCCTCAGGGTCATCCGTACCGAAAGCACAAGTTACTAACTTGTGTAACGATATATCTGTAAGAGACAGTAGTTAGTGATAGATTCCTTACCTTAGAATATCCCCAGGCGTCAGGCTGGATCCGGAAAGTTTTGCGTAGCAGTACCCTTGCGCGTCGGTAGGCGGCGTCGTGCGGCTCCGCGTCCGTCGTCGGCGTCGTGATCGCCGGGATGACGTCGCGGGCAGTACTTAGGCGCCGCCCCTGCGCGCTGACGTCAGTTCTGTACACGACTTTCCGCGCCAGGAACGCAGAGCCATGCAAGAAGCTGACACAGGTGTCTGAAAAATACTAGGGCCCTGAAAGGGATGTCCTTAACCCTAGAAATCAGTTCGCAGAACGGGGAGGATGGGTGGGGCGGTAAGGAATCTATCACTAACTACTGTCTCTTACAGATATATCGTTACACAAGTTAGTAACTTGTGCATCTGAAAGAGACACGTTAGTGATAGATTCCTTACCTTAGAATAGATACCCCAGCAATACCAACCCCGGTGGTGGGTCTGCGAACAAAGATCAGACAAGGAAGTCCTGGAGGACAGAACGGCCAAAGAAGCCGTCCCTCCGGACCTGACTGTCAAGGCAGTAATGCTTAGTAAACGTGTGCAGCGAGGCCCACGTAGCTGCCTGACAGATAACCGGCAGCGGAACACCGCGGCCCAAGGCCGTGGTAGCAGCCGTTGCCCTGGTGGAATGGGCACGCAGCCCAACAGGAGGCTCCTTCTTAGCCAAAGAATAGCAGGTCTTGATGCACAAGGTAACCCAGCGGGAGATGGTCCTCTTGTGCACCGCCCGACCTTTTTGGCGCCCACGTAGCCAACAAAGAGCTGGTCATCCACCCGGAAGTGTTTCGTGCGGTCGATATAGAAGGAGAGCGCACGTTTTGGGTCCAGACGGTGGAGCCTCTCTTCCTCTCTGGAAGGATGCGGAGGCGGAAAGAAGGTGGGCAAAGTGATGGTCTGCCCAATGTGGAAAGCAGTAACCACCTTTGGCAAGAAGGACGGACGCGTCCGAAGAACAACCTTGTCTGGATGAACAGACAGAAAGGGAGGTTTGCAAGAAAGAGCCTGGAGCTCACTCACCCGCCGAGCGGAGGTGATGGCCACCAGAAAGGCTGCCTTTAGAGTCAGAAGACGAAGAGGACAGTTATGCAGAGGCTCAAAGGGAGCGCACATTAAAAAGGTAAGAACCAAGTTCAAGTCCCACTGAGGCATTACAAACGGAACAGGAGGGAAGAGGTGAGTAATGCCTTTAAGAACCTGTTAACAACAGGGGACTTGAAAAGGGAGGGCTGATCAGGGAGCCTGAGGAAGGCCGAGATAGCACAAAGATAACCCTTGATGGTACCCAGGGCAGAACCCTGTTGGGCCAGAGAGAGAAGGAACAGAAGGACCTCAGAAAGAGGGGCAGAAAGGGGATCCACAGCCTTTGCTGTGCACCATGCCACAAATTTGTTCCACCTGCAGGCGTATACCACCTTAGTGGAGGGACGCCTGGCTGCCAGAATCACATCACAAACTTCGGGAGGCAAGTCGAAAGGAATCAACTGCCGCCGCTCAATCTCCACGCAAGCAGGTGTAGACTGGACAGGTTCGGGTGGAGGACCATCCCCTGCTGCTGCGACAGAAGATCCTCCCGAAGAGGCAGACGGATCGGGGGATCTATGCTCATATTGAGTAGCTCGGGATACCAAACTCTTCGAGCCCAGTCCGGAGCCACAAGAATGACTTGGGCCCGGTCGTGCCGAATCTTCTTCAACACTCTGGGTAGAAGTGGTATAGGCGGAAAGGCGTACAACAGACCGCAACTCCACTCGCGACGAAAAGCGTCGCCGAGCGAGTGCCGCCTTGGAAATTCCAACGCGCAGAACTGATGACATTGCGCGTTCTCTTCGGTGGCGAATAGATCTAACCAAGGCTCTCCCCACTGTAGAAAGAGTCCTTGCGCCACTTCCGAGTGAAGACGCCATTCGTGATCCATCATGCACCTGCGGCTGAGTTCGTCCGCCCTGGCGTTCAGAGAACCTGCCAGGTGTTGAACCATCAGGAACATGCCCTGATGTTCCAGCCATGTCCAGAGGCGCAGAGCCTCCTGGACAAAGGGTCCAAGACCCCACCCCGCCCTGTTTGTTGCAGTACCACATGGCGGTGGTGTTGTCTGTGAACACCTGCACTACCTTCCCTTTGACAGAGGGAAGGAATGCCTTGAGTGCAAGCCGGATCGCCCGGAGCTCCAGAAGGTTGATATGGAGCCGGGACTCCGCCGGAGACCAGAGGCCTCTGATCTCCGCCTCCCCATGTGACCGCCCCATCCCAGAAGGGACGCGTCCGTCACAACTGTATGCTCTGGCTGGGGAAGGGAGAGGGATCTGCCCATGACCCATTGCCGGTTCGAGAGCCACCACTGCAACTGTTTTGCAGTCCCCTCCGAGATCTGGACGTGATCGGACAGGTTGCCCTGGTGCTGCGCCCACTGGAACTTCAGGTCCCACTGCAGAGCCCGCATATGCCATCTGGCATGATTGACCAGCAGGATGCAGGAGGCCATGAGGCCCAGCAGCCTCAGGGTCATCCTTACCGAAACCCAGGATAAAGGCCGAAAGATCGGAATCATAGCCTGAATATCCCGGACTCGCTGTTCGGGAGGATAGGCCCGAAACCGCGTCGTGTCCAGAACTGCTCCGATGAAAAGGAGCTGTGGAGAAGGAATCAGATGCGACTTCGGCACATTGATGGAGAACCCAGCGAGTGCAGGAGTTCGGCCGTAGTCTGGAGGTGGGAGACGACTGCCTGGGACGAGCCCGCCTTCAGCAGCCAGTCGTCGAGGTAGGGGAAGACTGAAACCCCTGCCCGGCGCAGATGAGCTGCGACCACCGCCATCACTTTCGTGAACACCCGAGGGGCACTGGTAAGGCCAAAGGGGAGCACGGTGAACTGAAAATGCTCGGGGCCTACCGTGAACCGAAGGTAACGCCGGTGGGCCGGCAGGACGGGGATGTGGAAATACGCGTCCTGCAAGTCCAACGCTACCAACCAGTCTCCAGGGTCGAGGGCAGTCAAGACCTGAGCTAGGGTGAGCATCTTGAACTTCTCCTTCCGGAGGAAGCGATTGACGTTCCGGAGGTCCAAGATAGGACGCATGTCCTCCTTGTCCTTTTTGGGCACCAGAAAGTAGTGGGAGTAGCAACCACGCCCTACTTCTGGGGTCGGAACATGCTCGATGGCCCTCTTGGTCAAGAGGGCCGTGACTTCCTTCTGTAGAAGCACCAAGTGATCCCCTGACATGCGGTGGAATTGAGGTGGCATGGCTGGGGGGTGGTCTCGAAGGGGAGGGAGTAGCCCCTTCGGACAATGTCCAAGACCCACCTGTCCGAGGTGATGGTGCGCCAGTGGGGAAGGTGATGGCGGACCCTGCCCCTACTGGCGTGCCGTGCACCTGAAAGGAGGGACTAGGAGGGCTTGGAGGCCGCGGACGGGTTGGAGGTGGTGGCCTGACCCGCACGCTGGTTGCCCGATCCGCCACGGCGGAATCCACGTCCTCGGCCACGCGAAGACGCCTGCTGCGCGGGCCGGTGGCTGGGCTGCTGACGTGAAGGGGCGCCCTACCGTGGCCACGATAGGGGCGAAAAGCAGAAGGCAGCGGAGGGCGTGTAGCAGAAAGGCCCAGGGACTTGGCAGTAGCCCGTGAGTCCTTAAAGCGCTCCAACGCATGGTCTGCTTTGGACCCAAAAAGACCGACTCCATCAAAGGGCATGTCCATGAGAGTATTCTGGACATCCCCTGAAAAACCAGTGGTTCTCAGCCAGGCGTGGCGTCGGAGCGCCACCGTCGTTGCAATCGACCTGCCCAGCGAGTCGGCGGTGTCAAGGCCACAACGGATAGTGTATTTGGCCGCATCCCTTCCTTCCGCAATGGCGCGGGAAAGCAGTGCCTGGACCTCCTCAGGGCACTGGGGCAAAACATCCGCCACCGAATCCCACAGAGAGTGGGTATATCGGCCCAAAAGACAAGCGGTGTTAACGGACCGCAAGCCAGCACTGGAGGAAGAAAAACCTTTCTTCCCAAACTGATCCAGGCGTTTGGATTCCCTATCCGGAGGAGCGGTAGGGAAGGCGGTTTGGGAAGCGGAGGCTTGGACAACCAAGCTCTCAGGAGTGGGGTGGACAGAAAGAAACAGGGGGTCGCCCGGAGCGGGGCGATGGCGTCGTGACACGTTCCGATCCACAGGAGCCCCTGTGTTGGGCTTGGACCAGGCGCCCAAAAGAACGTCCGTGAGGGCGTCGTTAAACGGCAGCACAGTCTCCGCAGAGGAGGCTGCCGGCTGAAGCACCTCTGTCAAGATGTTAGTCTTGACCGTCAAAGTAGGGAGCTGGAGACGTAAGGCCCCAGCAGCCCTACGCAACACCGTACCGAAATTGGCCCCCTCCTCCGTAGCCACGGGAGGAGACAGCATGCCAGTGTCAGGAGAAGTATCCAGACCACTGGCCTCCCCTAGACTCTCTGTCCAGTCCTCATCATACTGACAGTTGCGTGTCAGAGGGTCATCAGACCCCTCCCAGTCCTCCTGGTCCTCCTCTGGTTCAAAATAAGGAGGAGGAGGGACATTTGGGACCCAAGGTCCCATCGGCGCCGGAGCCGGCGTCGAGCGACGTCGCTCCGGGTCCATGTCCGGAGCCGGAAGGAACTGGGGGACGACGCCGCCCGGAGCCCAGGGCGGCGTCGAGAACGGCACCGGAGACATCGGCGCCGGCGGAGGTGTCGTGAGGTCGACCGGCGTCGATGGGAGTTGTGGAGCCGGGATCGAGGCCGGGGCCGGAGCCGGGATCGAGGCTGGAGGCTCGGGCGACGCCGGGGCCGGAGCCGCCGGCGACGCCGGATCAACCCCATCTGGGCCCGCGGGGCCCGAAGGCGCACCGGAGGGGCCTGAAGGCCCGAAGAGGCGGGCCATGGCCGACAGGAACTCCTGTACCTTGGCCGGATCCGCCCCCGAACCCGGGAAGGGCGGGTATGACGGGGGCGACTCCACAGGCAAGTCCGGGGCCGCGGGGGCGGGGACGGTGCCGGGAGGGGCCTCAGCCGAGTCGCGAGACCGGCGAGGCGAAGTCCGAGAGCGACGATGCTTCTTGGACTTCTTGTGTCGAGACTTACCGGACGAAGAAGACTTCGACGCCGACGACCGGTGTGCACTCCGCGAGCGACCCCTGGACCTCTCACGCGACCGGGGCTTCCGCGGAGCCGAATGCCGGGCCTCGAGGAGCTTTCGAGACCGCTCTCGCAAAGCCTTCGGGTTGAGGGCCTGGCATTCGGGACAAGACTCGGTGTCGTGGCCTCGGCCGAGGCAGAAGAGACACTCCCAATGCGGGTCGGTGACGGACATCATCCGCGCACAGGCGCCGCATCGCTTGAAGCCGGGCATCCCTACGACACCTGAAGGTGGAAAAAACAGTGAAAAAATCACCAAAAAGTATGGTCAAAAATTGACCAGGGCACTGCTCTTCCCGGATCTGCGCTTACTGGCGCGGAAAAGAAGAACTGACGTCAGCGCGCAGGGGCGGCGCCTAAGTACTGCCCGCGACGTCATCCCGGCGATCACGACGCCGACGACGGACGCGGAGCCGCACGACGCCGCCTACCGACGCGCAAGGGTACTGCTACGCAAAACTTTCCGGATCCAGCCTGACGCCTGGGGATATTCTAAGGTAAGGAATCTATCACTAACGTGTCTCTTTCAGATCCCAGGATAAAGGCTGAAAGATCGGAATCATAGCCTGAATATCCCGGACTCGCCGTTCAGGAGGATAGGCCCGAAACTGCGTCGTGTCCAGAACTGCTCCGATGAAAAGGAGCTGTGGAGAAGGAATCAGATGTGACTTCGGTACATTGATGGAGAACCCCAGTGAGTGCAGGAGTTCGGCCGTAGTCTGGAGGTGGGAGACGACTGCCTGGGACGAGCCCGCCTTCAGCAGCCAGTCGTCGAGGTAGGGGAAGACTGGAACCCCTGCCCGGCGCAGATGAGCTGCGACCACCGCCATCACTTTGGTGAACACCCGAGGGGCACTTGTAAGGCCAAAGGGGAGCACGGTGAACTGAAAATGCTCGAGGCCTACCATGAACCGCAGGTAACGCCGGCAGGACGGGGATGTGAAAATAACCGTCCTGCAATTCCAACGCTACAAACCAGTCTCCAGGGTCGAGGGCAGTCAAGACCTGAGCTAGGGTGAGCATCTTGAACTTCTCCTTCCGGAGGAAGCGATTGACGTTCCGGAGGTCCAAGATAGGACGCATGTCCTCCTTGTCCTTTTTGGGTACCAGGAAGTAGTGGGAGTAGCAACCACGCTCGATGGCCCTCTTGGCCAAGAGGACCGTGACTTCCTTCTGCAGAAGTACCAAGTGATCCCCTGACATGCGGTGGAATTGAGGTGGCATGGCTGGGGGGGTGGTCTCGAAGGGGAGGGAGTAGCCCCTTCGGACAATGTCCAAGACCCACCTGTCCGAGGTGATGGGACGCCAGTGGTGAAGGTGATGGCGGACCCTGCCCCCTACTGGCGTGCTGTGCACCGGAAAGGAGGGAGTAGGAGGGCTTGGAGGCCGCGGACGGGTTGGAGGTGGTGGCCTGACCCGCACGCTGGTTGCCCGAACCGCCACGGCGATATCCACGTCCTCGGCCACGCGAAGACGCTTGCTGCGCGGGCCGGTGGCTGGGCAGCTGACGTGACTGGGCGCCCCTTCCGTGGCCACGAAAGGGGCGAAAAGCAGAGGTGAGCGGAGGGCGTACAACAGAAAGGCCCAGGGACTTGGCAGTAGCCCGTGAGTCTTTAAACCGCTCCAGCGCATGGTCTGCCTTTGAACCAAAAAGACCGACTCCATCAAAGGGGATGTCCATGAGTGTATTCTGGACATCACCCGAGAAACCAGTTGTTCTCAGCCAGGCGTGGCGACGTAGCGCCACCGTCATCGCAAGCGATCTGCCCAGCGAGTCGGCGGTATCAAGGCCACAACGTATGGTGTATTTAGCCGCATCTCGCCCTTCCGCAATGGCACGGGTAAGCAGTGTCTGGACCTCCTCAGAACACTGCGGCAAAACAGCCGCCACCGAATCCCACAGGGAGTGGGTATATCGGCCCAAAAGGCAAGCTGTGTTGACGGACCGCAAGCCAGCACTGGAGGAAGAAAAGCCTTCTTCCCAAATTGGTCCAGGCGTTTGGATTCCCTATCCGGAGGGGCGGTAGGGATGGCGGTTTGGGAGGCAGAGGCTTGGACAACCAAGCTCTCGGGGTGGGATGTTGGGAGAGAAACAATGGGTCGCCCGGAGCAGGGCGATGGCGTCGGGCCACGTTCCTATCCACAGGAGCCCCTGTGGTGGGTTTGGACCAGGCACCCAAAGAACGTCAGTGAGTGCATCATCAAACGGCAGCACAGTCTCCGAGGAGGAAGCCGCCGGCTGAAGCACTTCTGTCAGGAGGTTAGTCCTGACGGCCACAGTAGGCAACTGGAGATGTAAGGCTCCAGCTGCCCTACGCAACACCGTTGCAAAATTAGCTCCCTCCTCCATAGCCACGGGAGGAGACAGCATGCCAGTGTCAGGGGAGGTGTCTAGACCACTGGCATCCCCAAGTTCCTCAGCCCAGTCCGGATCATACTCACACTGTTGTGTGAGAGGGTCCTCAGACCCCTCCCAGCTCTCCTGGTCCTCCTCTTGTTCAAAATATGGAGGAGGAGGGACATTTGGGACCCAAGGTCTCATCGGCGCCGGAGCCGGCGGTCCGGCTCCATGTCCGGAGCCGGGGACCGACGCCGTCCGGAGCCCCGGACGGCATCAGGAACGGCACCGGGGACATCGGCGGAGGCGTGGTTAGGTCAACCGGCGTCGATGGGGGTTGCGGCACCACCGGAGCCGGGATCGAGGCCGGGGCCGGAGCCGAGGCCGGGATGAAGGCTGGTGGGAGAGGCGACGCCGGGACCGGAGTCGACGGCGGCGCCGGGGCAACCCCTTCAGGGCCCGCGAAGCCCGAAGGCGCACCGGAGGGACCTGAAGGCCCGAAGAGGCGGGCCATGGCCGACAGGAATTCCTGTATTTCGGCCGGAGTCGCCCCCGAACCCGGAAAGGACGGGTAATGCGGGGGCGGCTCTACAGGCATTTCCGGGGCCGCGGGGCTGGGACGGTGCCGAGTGGCGCTTCAGCCGAGTCGCGAGACCGGCGAGGCGAAGTCTTAGAGCGATGATGCTTCTCAGACTTTTTGTGCTTCGACTTACCCGAGGAGCGCGAAGACTTGGACTCCGACGACCGGCGGGGACTCCGCGACCAGCCCCTCGACCTCTCCCGGGACCGGGGCTTGGTGCGGCGCGGAGCCGACTGCCGGACCTCGAGTAGCTTTCGAGACCGCTCTCGCAAAGCCTTCGGATGAAGTTTCCGGCAGTCAGGGCACGACTTCGTGTCGTGGTCTCGGCCGAGACAGAAGAGACACTCGAGATGCGGGTCTGTGATCGACATCATGCGACCACAGGCTCCGCATGGCTTGAAGCCGGGCATCCCTACGACACCTAGGAGTCGTGAAGACGCGATGAAGAAACAGTGAAAAAATTCACACAAAAAAGTTAGTCAAAAATTGACTAGGGCACTTCTCTTCCCGGATCTGCGCTTACTGGCGCGGAAAAAGAAGAACTGACGTCAGCGCGCAGGGGCGGCGTCTAAGTACTGCCCGTGACGTCATCCCGGCGATCACGACGCCGACGACGGACGCGGAGCCGCACAACGCCGCCTACCGACGCGCAAGGGTACTGCTACGCAAAAACTTTCCGGATCCAGCCTGACACCTGGGGATATTCTAAGGTAAGGAATCTGTCACTAACGTGTCTCTTTCAGATACTTGATTAAAAAGGCTGAGATAGCATACTTTGGTAGAGACAAGACAGCACATACCAGACAGGCCAGAGAATTTGGTGGGTGAGGCAAAGATGGCACGTGTTAGAAGAAGCTAGGGAAACACTGGCTAGGGAAACACTGGCTGAGTGAGGCCCAGGCAACACTGGTTGAAAGAGACCAGGGCAATACCGGCTGAGAGAGAGAGAGGCCAGGGCAACAGTGGCTGAGAGCAATGGCTAAGCAACATTGGATGACAGAAACCAGTTCAAAGTTGGATGAGAGAGGCCAGGAGCACTCGTTTAGAGAGACCAGGGCATACTAGGACAGACTTGGTTGCGAGAAGCCAGGACAGCACTGTCTGATAGAGGCCCGGCCCAGATCTGGTTATTAGAGGCTAGGGCAGCTTTGGTTGTTAGAGGATGGGGCAGTGCTGGTTGTTGGAGGCCAAGGCAACAATGACTAGAAATGACTAGAAACAGCAGCTGAGAGGTGAGGGCAAACAGCAGCTGAGAGGTGAGGGCAAACAGCAGCTGAGAGGTGAGGGCAAACAGCAGCTGAGAGGTGAGGGCAAACAGCAGCTGAGAGGTGAGGGCAAACAGCAGCTGAGAGGTGAGGGCAAACAGCAGCTGAGAGGTGAGGGCAAACAGAGGCTGAGGGGGGCCAGGACAACAACAGGTCTTGGCAACAGCGTGGAGAGGCGCTATGGCAACAGTGGTGTAGAGAGGCGCCATGGCAACAGCAGTGTAGAGAGGCGCCATGGCAACAGTGTTGTGGAGAGGCGCCATTAAAACAGCGGCTGAGAGGGGCCGGGGCAACAGCGGCTGAGAGGGGCCGGGGCAACAGCGGCAGAGAGGGGCCGGGGCAACAGCGGCAGAGAGGGGCCGGGGCAACAGCGGCAGAGAGGGGCCGGGGCAACAGCGGCTGAGAGGGGCCGGGGCAACAGCGGCTGAGAGGGGCTGGACAGCGGCTGAGAGGGGCCGGGGCAAGAGCGGCTGAGAGGGGCCGGGGCAAGAGCGGCTGAGAGGGGCCGGGGCAAGAGCGGCTGAGAGAGGCCGGGGCAAGAGCGGCTGAGAGAGGCCGGGGCAAGAGCGGCTGAGAGAGGCCGGGGCACCAGCGGCTGAGAGGGGCCGGGGCAACAGCAGCTGAGAGGGGCCAGGGCAACAGCAGCTGAGAGGGGCCGGGGCAACAGCAGCTGAGAGGGGCCGGGGCAACAGCAGCTGAGAGGGGCCGGGGCAACAGCAGCTGAGAGGGGCCGGGGCAACAGCAGCTGAGAGGGGCCGGGGCAACAGCAGCTGAGAGGGGCCGGGGCAACAGCAGCTGAGAGGGGCCGGGGCAACAGCAGCTGAGAGAGGCCAGGGCAACACTTGGGGATGGAATGTGTTCAGCATGACCAAAGGGTAACAGTATTCAGATAACAAGGTAAAAGGTTTTGGAAGATCTCAAGGTGACTTGGTTTACGAGTGGCCAGCATTGCTCATATTGGTAGAGGACAGTGTACATGGTAGGAGAGCGCGAGCATATGCTCAGGTTTAGATCTACGATCCAAAAAGGCAAAATGTCAGAACACTTCATTGCAACCGTCAAGTTTGCACTCTGGATTCCAACATTTCCCATATTGGTGGAGAAGGAAAAAGGAGAACAGTCGGTTATGGTAAATGAGGAGATGGAGGATATCTTGTATGTGTCAAATTAACCTAAGTTTCAGACCAGAGGAAAGGCAGAGGTACAAGACTTAGTCAATAGTTATTGTTCCATTCAGAATGAAAATACCACATTTTATCCAGGAAGGAGTTCTTCCAGTCTCTCAAACCTCTCCCCAGAGGATAAAACAAGCTAACTATTGACTGGCTTGTGGAGGAAAGCAAATGTTGTGCTTGATAGCTAATTGTGAAAGTTAAAGCTCCAGCTAGTTACAAAGCCAGAACTTTCACCTCGCGAACCAACTCCGCTATTAAAAGGTAAGGGCTATTTGGATATTAAAAGCAAAAATCCAATAATATTTGAAGTAAATTTAAACACGTATGGAATCTTGACTACGTTTGTGTATTAACATTTTTAATTTAAATCAGGTCATTCTTAAACAGCTTAATGCTCTTGCTGCATACTCAAAAGCACGGGTACTCCATGCACTCAGTTCTGCTAAGTGTGGTGTGCACACACACACAAACGACTGAGAAACTTCCTATTCAAGTTCAATAACACCTGTAGCCAGAAAACAGTTAACCTGGTCTCTAATGTCCTCAAACATAGAATGGGCCCCTTTTCCACAGAAGGCACCATTTGAACCAAAAGAAATTGTCATCCTAAGCAAATCCACAAAGGAAATTGTCCTACTAGGAGACTCACTGAAACAATAATGAAGGTTCTTACAGGCTCTCTCAAACTCTTCCCGATTATTCGCTCCCCATGGTGCTAGTTCACTGGATCCAGGAAAGAAGCTTCATCATCATGCACATATTTCTTGGGGCAAGAGCCTCTTGAATAAAGTAGATATCCATATATTGGTGCAGGTCATCAAAATTAAATTGACTATCCATGTTTTCTTTGGCAAGAAAACGGTTCTCTAGGTTTCTGGGCTGAATGGATCAGCATTAAGAACTCCTGCCCTCAAGATAAAATTCTCAGTCCCAGCCAAATTGTAGGAAGCTGGCTTTTTATGTAGTATACCAAAATGAGGTATACTATGTAGAAAGTCCAGACGGCCCTTATTGGTTTACAGGGCTTAAAATAATAAACCCCAATGCTCTCTTGTGTGGTAGTGTGGGCGAGCAGTTTAGGCTTATCAGAGTGTAGTGTTAATGCATTTGTTGAACACACACACAGAGTCAATAAATGAGACGCACTCAAAAAGAAACTTGAGAACAATTGAGAAAAATAACAAGTATTTTTATATTTATTTTAACACCAAGAACTTCGTAATTGGGTAAGTACTTTTCGTAATAGCAATTTTTACAGGTAAGTAAAATGTTCACTCAAATGCATTTTTACGCAGTAATGCTTTCCTATGGAGGAAAATGCATGTACTGCATACTGAATTTGCAAACGATTCTCAGGGGTTCCCCTTTAGTACTTAAGGTGAAAGGGGGCCAAGGTCCAAAGTACCACCAACAGTTTGACTTTACCTCCGCTGGAGTGTCTGGGTGCAGAGGTGCTGGGCCTGTTGGAAGCCTTGTGCAGTACACCGTAGGCAAAGAGGGGGGCCACCTAGAAACAGGCTGCAGAGGGGGACTTGGGGACAAGTCCGGGAGCTCCCAACGGGGTGCTCTGTTCGTGGGGGTCCTGGGAGCAGAAGAGCGCTGTTGGTTGTCGTGGACCCGGGCCGGGGAGCTAGGGTGTAGAGGGGTTTGGTCGGCTGGTGCCCGTGCGTCAGAGGCACCCACAGATCTCGGTTAGACCTGCAAAGGGGGACAAATCAGGACAGCTGGGCCACTTTTGGTGCTGGCCTCTGCGATGTGACGTCCCTCGTTGACTGTTCGGTTTCGGTGGCGGTGGTATCCAGATTGGACTCAAACAAGCTTTAGCTGCTGCAAGGGGGCTGGTACCCTGGGTATTGGTGCAGGGCGGCTCCAGTTGGTCCTGGCGTCCTCTCACTTGGTGGGAAGACCTCATGGAGCACGGTGACCTCTTCCTGGGTGGCTGTTGCGTCGATGGGCCAGTGAACAACAGAACGGTGAACTGGACGTTGCGGTCGGGGCCTGCAGGCAAGTGGCTCCTCCACTTCAAGGGAGATGCTGATGGCTTGGCAAAGTGCTGGAGGCCCCTCAAGGCTTTTTGAGAATGCACAGCTGAAGGACAAGTTGGGTTGTCGCAATTGTCGGTACAGGAGCAGTGAGGCAGGACAGATTTGGCGCCAAAGTCCACCAGTATTCCGCAGTTCTCACTTTTCAGCTCTTCCTTGTTCTCTTCTTTCTTCAGTTAGACGAATCTAAGTTCCTAGTGTCAGGAGGGGTACCTAAATACTCAACTCAGGGGAGTGAAGGGTAGTAGCCTATGTGCTACTTACCCTTGGGGTCAGTACCCCCTCTATATGACCACTTTCTGTGAGGAGTGGTCACAACCCTGTCCCAGAATTCCTATTTCTAGCAAAATCAAAATGGTGGAACCCTTCATTTGTGGGTTAGGGGGTCTGATTGACCTGGTAGTGCACCACGTCTCCTAGCATAGCTAATTTCCAACCTGTCCTGGTGCCAAATGGGTTCTCAGGGCATGGGTTGGCATCTCCAAGGTTGGGGAAAGCCAGGATTGCAATTAAAGGCGGCAAGGGGCTTTGAAATCCCTGGCCTTGGTAAGCAGATTCACTAGCCATCCTGCTGGAGGAGATGTGAACACCTTCCTCCGGAGGAGGTACTGTGTCTGGCCTCAGAGAGCACGGGCTCTCACCCGAAGGGTGTGAGAAACATGTCTGTGGTGGCAGGCTGGACGATACCAGTCAGCGAGCACGCTAAGAGGGGTCTATCTTAATAAATCCACTACTGGCATCAGCATGGATTTTTTAAAACAAGGGGTTTGATATCAAACATCATGGGTTTCAGTGAAGCCATTGTGTAGCTGGGGAACTCCTAATGACCAGTGCCCAGTACACATACTTAAGATGGTTTCCCTGTTCAATTGTACTATCTAGCAATTGAACTAGACAGCACAGGGGCATATCTGCTCAAGCAGATATGTCCTCGCCTGTAATATTACGCACCCTGCATAGGGCTATAAGGCCTGCTGTAGGGGTGACTTACATATATTGCATGCAGTGTCTGTGGGCATGGCACACAGGGTGTGTGCCATGTTGAGTTTTCACCTTTGCCTGCTGCACTATTTCACAAAGCCGGCAATGGCAGTCTGCATGAGTTTGGTGGTTGGTCCCTTAGGGTAACACAATACATGCTTTAGCCTTCAGGGACACTCTTTTGTACCCAGGCCCTAGGTACCAGGGTTAGCATTTACTAGGGACTTACAGGGGTGCTAAATGTCTTGCCTACTTTGGAACAATTGCACAGTTACTTTGTTTTAGGGAAAGAGCACTGGCACTGGGGACCTGGTTAGCAGGGACCCAGTGCACTTCAGTCAAACTTGCATCTAATACCAGGTAAAAAGTAGGGATGACCATGTCAAAAAGGGGCACTTTCCTATACAAAGCAATTAAGGATTCACGCATGTCACACACCAATGATGGAGAGAATACCGAAAACTGCATCATGTTCATGGTCAGCACCACTGAAGGCCTCTATGCCATAAAAGACTGTTGAGCAGGAGAACAAGAGCAAAGAATATAAGGGGGCAGTCCAAAAACTACGGTAAAAGTTGTGGAAAACACCAGAGACTACAGAATTAGAAAAATGGACCCTCCCAGGCACCTTTTGTCTGGGGCGGGTGGTGTGTGAGGTACTCCTCCTACATATAATTTCAGCCCTGGTAAGACTAATCTGGCAAGGAAGTTATGAAATTTAGGACCGTGGGCAACAAAACAAGTTTAACTGACAACCTCTCCATTGCTTTGAGTCTTGTCTTCGAATACAGTGTTCAAGCTGCAATATTATAGTCCAGAAGCAGGGTGTATAAGCACCTTTATGAACCATCCTCACAAGACATCTTGCCATCCCATTAGGAGCAGTACTGTGAGAAGCCTTCCCTTAAAGAGGAGATTGACAACTGTTTCTCTTGCCTGAAAAAGGCTGAGTCATCGCACACTTCTGCTCAGAAGGGGGGAAAAAATACTAGGGGATGTAAAATAAAACCATTCACGTGAAAAAAAAGCATTGGAAAGTGAAAAATTTACTTTTAAAATGGAAACGCTTTCTACGTACTGCTCTGACAGTGATAAAAAGGAGCGAAATAAAATGGCTCCCAAAGTGACAAGCTCTCTCATATGAAGTAAGCTCTATTCACTCTGTGAGCAAAAATTAATGGCATAATCAATCACCTTTGAGGAAAACTGCAGCAACTGACATTTTGTCCCTCTAGTTTCTGGTTCAAAACAGTTCGAAATATTGACAGCTGGGAAGCATTACTTTGAAGAAAACGTTCCATGTACATTTGGTGAAGCTTGAACATATTTGTATTTGGGATTTGTAACACGCATGGCTACTCAAAGAGTGCCCCGGCGCGAGCCTGGAGGTAGGAAAGAGGAGACGGCTAGATGAATAGGAATGTCTTGAGCCTTTTCCTGAAAAGCTTGGAATCCTGAATGCTGCGAAGATCCAGAGGGAGAAGGTTCCAGGCTGAAGATGCCCTGAAGGCAGAGAGCTCCCACCCATTCTCTTAAGGCGAAATCTAGGGACATAGGCGAGAAGAAAACAAGTTACTTACCTGTAACTACAGTTATCCAGTATTGGTATCTTTCATAGATTCACATGCCTGAATCATTCCCCATCGTCGAGGCGGGAGTCCCACGGTAAATTACAAAAGTAGTGCCAAAAGTAAATAACAGTAGAAGGCTAAAAGAAAAGGCCTAAAACTTAGTAGCCTATCTACATCATTATAATGAAAAAGAACCAAAGGTTAGCTCCAACCAATCAGCTACCAGCACCCTCTAGAACACTCCCAGTAGAGGCAGTTCTCCTCAGATTTTCTTAGCACAAGTGGGAGTAAGAGTCCCAAATCCTAGAGAACTGACCTGCCGGGGAGGAGGGTGGGTGCATGTGAATCTATGAAAGATACCAATACTGGATAACTGTAGTTACAGGTAAGTAACTTGTTTTCTTATCCAGTATTGGGGTATCTTTCATAGATTCACATGCCTGAATCAGAGTAGTCAGCAGTATATCAAACGTAATGTCGTTTGCGGATGGTGGGAGACAAGTATTGCTAAACCCCCAAACTCTATCCACAATGACTGAGATTTTTTTTTTTTTACACAAGTCTTCAAGACATCAAAGTTATGTAAAATGCAATCTACTACTAAGAACAAGAATACATAAGAATTATCATATATGTATATTTGTACAACTATACTTTATATAGATATTTACATATCAATTTTGTATGAATACTGATCGCAGGAACAAACAGCATATAAAAGAGAAAATACCTGGTCCGACTTAATGAAAGAGATGTCGTAGAACCGCCTGTCCAACTGCTGCATCTTCTCGCTGAGCAGATTGAAGACAGTAGTGCTTCGTGAACGTGTGGACATTTTTCCATGTCGCAGCACGACAGATATTCTCTAGAGTCACTCCGGCAAACAAAGCTGCAGAAGCCGCCATAGTCCTTGTAGAGTGAGCCTTGACCTTCCTCTGTAAAGGCTTGTTGGCCTTGTCATGGCAGAAGCGGATAGCGGAAGCCAGCCATCGGGCGATTGTTGCCTTTGTTACTGCAGTTATAATAGTTGTTTGGCCATAGGCCACGAACAGTTGGTTGGAACGCCTGATGTCTTTAGTTTTTTGTAAGTAGAATTTTTAAACAGTGTTTGACATCCAGAGAGTGTAACGCTCTCTCAGCTGGAGTGGATGGATCCGGAAAGAAAGTTCTTAACCTTACCGGTTCGTTCAAATGAAATTGTGACAGTACCTTGGGGATGAATTTAGGATTTGTGCGAAGGGTTACATAATCTCGAGTGAAATGTAGAAAAGGCTCAGTGATAGTGAATGCTTGGATTTCACTAACCCTTCTTGCCGAAGTTAGCGCCAGTAAAAGTGCGACCTTCCACGTGAGGAATTTGAGGTCCGCCTTGTGGATTGGTTCAAATGGGCGCTTCATCAGCTGCGCTAGCACAGTATTGAGCTCCCACTCTGGAGGGGTGCTTGCACTGGAGGGAAAGCTCTGAAAAGTCCCTTCATGAATTGCTTGACAAGTGAGTATGAACAGAGAGACGGCCGATCAACACCTTTTCTGAATCTAGACAGAGCAGCAAGGTGGACCTTGACTGATGAAAAGGTAAGACCAGACTTGGCTAGAGACAGCAAGTAAGGGAGAATCTGTTCCGCAGGAGCTTGAACTGGGTGAGTATTATTCACTTCGCACCAATAACAAAATCGTTTCCATTTTGAACGATAAGTCTTTATTGTGCTTTGAGCACGAGCTTTGGTCAAGATTTCACGACAGTCTTGCGAGATGTTGAAGTCTTTGAACTCCAAGAAATCAGGAGCCATGCGTGCAAGTGTAAGGACTGTGGGTCCGGGTGGACCACTTGGCCGCTGTTCCTGGACAACATCGTAGGAGTCGGACACAGGCGAATAGGCTTGTCCTGAGTCAACAGTAGTAGTTCCTGGAACCAATATTGTCTTGGCCAACGGGGTGCAATCAGGATTATGCGGCAACCCTCTAGCTTCATTTTCCGGAGCACTCTCGGGACCAACGGGATCGGGGAAAAGCGTAAGCACAAATCCCTGACCATCGCATGGACTGGGCATTCCCCCTTGACCCCTGTTGAGGGAATCTGCTGGCATAGTACCGGCATTTCTTGTTGTCCCTTGTTGCAAACAAATCCAGTGCAGGTTTGCCCCAGGTTTGAAACACTCTGTTCACCTGTTCCTGTTCCCACTCGTGACAGTCCGACAGAGACCTGCTCAACGTGTCCGCCAGAGTATTGTGTAAACCCCTGACGTGTTCTGCTCTGAGGGTTATCCCGTGAAGAGTGACCCATTCCCACAGTTCCTGGGCCTCTTCTGAGAGTGTGGCAGATTTCGTTCCTCCCTGTTTGTTGATGTAATACATGCTGGTCGTATTGTCCGTACGGACCAGCACTGAGGAACCCGCAATCCTTGGCAGGAACGCTTGTAGGGACAGAAAAATTGCGCGGAGCTCCAGACTGTTGATATGTTGTTGTTTGTGAATTTGAGACCATTTTCCTTGTATTCTTAAATCTTGTAGATGGCCTCCCCATCCCTCCATGGAGGCATCGGTAGTCAACACGAAATCTGGGATGGCTTGTAAAAATGTTAGTCCCTGGGTTAAATTCGTTGCCTTGGACCACCAGCGCAGAGCCTGTATCATGCGAGGTGTAACCTTTATGGCGTCGTCGAAGGAACCCACGGCTTGCTGCCATTGAAGATGTAATTCCTCTTGAAGAGGCCTCATTTTGAGTCGCGCTAGGGGTATCAAGTTTATTGCAGAAGAACACATTCCCAGGAGTGAAGCAAACATCCGGACAGAAACTGACTTTCTTTTTGAAATTGATGTTGCTAGTTTTCGGAGACGCAATTGCCGATCTTCTGACAAGAATGCCTTGCACTGGATCGTGTCCAGCATTGCTCCGAGAAAAGGAATGACTTGAATCGGACGGAATTATGACTTGCTCTCGTTGATAGTCAGCCCCAGTGAAGAGAAGAGATGGAGACACGTCTCTGTGGCCACTTTGACTTTCTGTGCTGAAGGACCCTTGATAAGCCAATCGTCGAGATAAGGGAATACTTGGATTCCTTGAGATCTCAATGCTGCTGCTACAGGTGCCAAGCACTTCGTGAAGATTCTTGGTGCCGATTTTAGTCCAAACGGGAGCACTTTGAACTGATAATGGGCACCAGCCACTGTGAAGCGAATATATTTTCGATGTTTTGGGTGAATTGGGATGTGAAAGTACGCGTCCTCCATATCCAGAGAAGCCATAAAATCTCCTTCGTTTAAACAGCTTAGAATCTCTGAAAGTGTGACCATCCGGAAACTCTGTTTTTTGAGAAATTTGTTTAGTTTTCTGAGGTCCAGAATAGGTCGCCATTCTCCTGACTTCTTTCTGATTAGGAAGAAACGAGAATAGAAGCCTGTTCCCCTTTGAGAAGAGGGAACTTTCTCTATTGCATTCTTGAGGAGCATTAGTAAGGCTTCTTTGAACAATAAGTGAAGACGAGGGGAGGGGGACCCCTGGGTGGAGTAGTGGGTGGCTGTTTGACGAATTCTAGCGTGTGACCGCTGGATACCAGGTCTAGAACCCATCGGTCTGATGTAATGTCCTGCCACTTGCGAACAAAGGCTGAAATTTTCGCACCCACGGGAATAGAAGGTAATGTGGTTGGCGCCCTGCTGAGATCATTGTTTCTTGTTGGTGTCTCGGCCTTGATTCTGGGATCTTCTGCGTCCGCCCTGACGGGAGAAACCAGCCGAAGAGGATTGGTGATATGAAGACTGGTTATACTGTTGTCTATATTGTCTATTCTGTTTATTTTGATATCCTCCTCGTGATGTGAAAATACGTCCTCTTGCGCCCCTAGAAGATCGGCGCCTGTATTGAAGGACGCCTAAAGATTTGGCGGTGTCCGTGTCCATTTTAATGGCAAGAAGAGCGTCATCAATATGTTTTCCAAACAAAGACTCTCCATCATAGGCCATATCTAGGATCTTCGTTTGTACTTCCGGTCGGAAAGTAGTGGCCTTAAGCCATCCCTGGCGTCTAAGTACGGCAGCCCCAGCAAGCTGACGAAAGTTGGTATTAACGATATCCAGCGCGCAATCTATAGTCTCAGATGCGGCTCTTTCTCCCTCAAGCAGAATCTTTCGTGCGTCCTGCCTGTGGTCTTCAGGGATTAGATCAATAAGGGCAGCCATATCTGACCACATTTGGCGGTCATACCGGCCGATTATTGCTAATGAATTTGCCGCTCTAATGGAGGCCGCCGCCATGGTGGAAAACTTTTTTCCAATGAGATCCAGCCGACGTCCTTCTTTGTCGGGCGGTGTGGTGATAGGCGTTGCAGGATTTTTAGAACGCTGTTGAGCGGCTTGGGAGATGACTGAGTCCGGGCGAGGATGACCAATCAGAGAAGATGGACTATTAGCAGGCGCTCGGTACTTTTTTTCTATACGAGAAAGCACTGCTGGAATGGAAGCAGGCGTCTTCATAATTTTTATCCCCTCTTTCCAGATATAGTCTATGATTGGGACCGCTCTAGTGATTTTTCTGGACTCCTCCTTAAAATCATGTAGGAAACATTCTGTTTGTTCAATTGTAACAGGCAATTGAAACCTGGCTGCCGCCCGTTGCATCAAGTTATGAAAACCCCCGATATCCTCCGGGGGAGTCGGATGGTAAAGGTATGGGCGGAGAAGGTACCGGTATGATGTAATTATCCCACGGATCCTGGTGAGGGATATTCTCAGGTAATTCTCCCTCTTCAACTTCATCTTCCGAGGAAGTAACATCCTGTTGCACATGCTCGGAGGGAGCAGGCGGAGGAAGTGGTATGACTGGAACCTGTGGCTGCGGTAAGGGTTCAGGGACCACTGATGGTTGTTCTGGAACCTCTTGCTGCGGTGGAAACCTTTGCCGGTAATCCGCCAGCATGGCCTGGAGATCTTGAATGAGCGTCGGAGGGAGATGACTGGTTTCCCTCTGATACGACTCCCTTTGATGAAACCTATGCTGCGGGACCGTAAGGTGGTGTTGATAATAATGTTCTTGGTAATCATCATCATCATCTTCGTCGTCCTCCTGACATTTTATATTAAGTTCAGAGGGATGCCAAATGGTCCATCCTCATCCTCATCTTCATCTTCATCATCATCTACATAAGATAGGAGATGTGAGGGAAGAAACTGAGAACTTTTTGTATAGTCCTGCTGTTTTTGGAATGTCTTAAGTTGGAAAGACTCCGATAATAAAGGCGTCGATTGCGAAGGCACAATTTTCACCGTCGACGGGATTGTCGTCGACGGGATCGTCGTCGACGGGCTCTTCGTCGACGGGGTCGTCGTCGGACTCTTCGTCGACGGGGTCGTCGTCGACGGGGCTATCATAGACGGACTCTTCGTCGACGATATTTTCGTCGACGGTACCGTCGTCGACGGACTCGTTATTGATGCGGTCGTCGACGGGGCCTTCAAAGAAGAGTCCTCAATACCAGAAGAGTCCTCAATACCAGATTTCTTAGATGACATAGAAATTCTGGTAGATAAAATAGGTGAGGTTATGGCCGTCGTCGAGATAGTAGCTGTCGACGATGAGGCAGAAGAGGTCACAATAATGGTCTTACTCACAGTTTTTGTGACAGCCGCTTTAGGTGACCTTTGTGAAGGGTCAGGAACAGCATGGGAAGACTTGTGATGTTTTCGTCCTTCACTTGAGGAGCTGTCCTGGGATCTAGCCCTCTTGCTAGACGTAGAGGCTCTGTCATCCTCCTCAGCCGAAGAGGATTTAAGCCACAAAAGAAGCCTTGCCTCCCTATCCCTCAGAGTTTTGGCAGGGAAGGTACGGCAGATTTTACAATTTTTTGCCTCATGCTTAGGATAGAGGCAATAAATGCAATCCTTATGTTGATCATCAACATGGACCCTCTTCTTATCACAGGTCCTACAGGGTCTAAAAAGGGCCTTCTTGTCAGACATGCTGAAGAAAGTTGAGAAGAACTGAGTTGGCACTCAGGGAGACTCCCTTCCAAACGACGTGCGGTGAAAATCTGAGGAGAACTGCCTCTACTGGGAGTGTTCTAGAGGGTGCTGGTAGCTGATTGGTTGGAGCTAACCTTTGGTTCTTTTTCATTATAATGATGTAGATAGGCTACTAAGTTTTAGGCCTTAGGCCTTTTCTTTTAGCCTTCTACTGTTATTTACTTTTGGCACTACTTTTGTAATTTACCGTGGGACTCCCGTCTCGACGACGGGGAATGATTCAGGCATGTGAATCTATGAAAGATACCCCAATACTGGATAAGCTGCGTCGCAGAGCGCAGCTGCCTGGTAGGAATATAGAACCTGAAGCGCTTTCTCAGGTAAGCAGGGCCGTGTCCATAGAGAGCTGAATGTGCCAGGACCAGGGATTTAAACTTAATCCTCTCCAGTATGGGCAACCAGTGAAGCTCCCACAAGTGTTGTCTCACGCTAGTCTTTAAAGGGACATTAAGGAGAGTTATGGCCGCGGCATTCTGAATCACCTGCAGTTTGTTCAGACGGTAGCCAGGCAAACCTATATACAAGGCATTGGCGTAATCCAGGCGCGAGGATACCATAAACAGTAGAATCTGTGTAGCCTGTTGCTTTCTGAGCCTAGAAACTGCAGGTCTGTGGAAAAATAATCTGGATAGAATGTATCAAGCCTCATTGGAATTGGGGTAGACTACTTTTCTGGATTGCCTCACCAAATTAAATATTCACTCACTAGGAGTAATCAGAGAGGCAATCTCTCATGGTAGGCAGTAGGGAATTAAAATTATACAGTGAAACCCATATTAAGAAAATATCTACAGAAGTAAAACTTGTACATTAAAGCCTTCAATAGATCAGGATGAACCAGTATGTAAAAGCTCACCTTTGACTGTCAACATCTAGATGCCCTGCCCCTACAACCATGGATGAGGTGGTTTGGGATAAGATGGCTCATGTATTTGTGACTTCAATTCAAAAGAATTCATTGACCATACACTGCCTACCTTCCCTTGGTCTACTCTTTCTCTGCACAAATGAAACATGAAATTTAAGTTGTAAATCGTCAACCGGTAGACATGCTTAATCTGAAGCTGCAGGGCTTTTTAAATGAGTTGTCGAAATATTTAGTACAGGCTTTCAATTTGATTTCAGCTAAAAATGTTTTCTTGCACAGAAGATGGTTTTCCCAATAACTTGTATTTCACTGCAATTCCCAATGTACAGAAATCTATTGATGTAATGATATTCATGTACTTATGTTGTGCAACAAAATCTGATAAGCTGTATTTTAATAAATATATGACGTTAAATGTTTGGTACACTTTATTTTTAATGAGCCTGAGATGCTGTACTTACTTTTGGTAACCTTCGTTCTGATGGATATGCATTCCTCCACATATTCCATATGTGAATCCTTAACCCCTTGGCCGCGGCGGTAATTCCGCTGCGGCGCTGGGGGGGTGGGGGGTGAGCGCGGCGCCGCCATGCTTGTGACGGAACCACGCCGTCATGAGCCACGGGCGGCGTGTGCTCATGACGGCGTGGGTCCGGCACGGCCCCACCCGCTCATTAATTCGCCCGCACAGGCGGGGAATTAATCGTGCGTGGGACGAGCGGCAGCCGCATGACGGAACCACGCCGTCATGAGCACACGGCGCCCATGGCTCATGACGGCGTGGTTCCGTCATAAGCAGGGAACGGGTTAAAAGGTACTACACTGGATTTGGGAAATTTGTACATCAAGGTTGGTTCCTTCAGGGGTTCCGACTGTATAACTAATTCTCAGAGGACTCTCCCACCTACCACACATTTTTTTTACAGTGCATGTTGACCAGTGCAACTTCAGTTATATATCTGCAAAACTCCACCAGAAGTGACATACAAAATTCTATACAAAGCCCCACAGGAGTTGGTAATGTTGGTTTTGGAAACGTTTTCAGCACCCCACAAAGGATTTCAGCACAGTCTGGAGCAGCAAAGTGATAAATTAGAATATGAAACAAAAGACTATTCGTAACGTTAATGTGATGAGAGAGCATACAGGAAAATGTGTGAGATTGCACACCCATCAGAGGAAAGCAACTTGCTCTTATGACAGATAATTCTTCCAGCAGATTTGGTATGAGAACTACTTCCAAAACAGACACAGAATGGAAGTCAATTCAGAAATGTACCTTTTTTCCATTGCGTAGTACTCTATATCAAAATCTGATATGATGTGGCAAAAAAGAACATAATAATATTCGAAGCTCTGCACATTTCAAGTCTTGAACTACCAGCTATGTGTCCACTGTCGACTCAAGCTTTGCACCGCGAGTATACACCAACTCTAATGATGAATACATGTGTCCAAATGGGCATGTGTTTAACTGTAAAAGTTCGTCTGGAAGTGGTGGCTGGAGAAAAACAAAATGTATCTGTGCATATAAAGAAATACTGTTGGCCCTTTCCAGTATTTCCGGTATCACCGACATAATTTCTGATATGCTACTCAATAGTTATTAACTGGAGCAGCATCTTGGAATGTATAGTTATTGTATGTGCATACATTTCAAGCATTGTTTTTTACAGGATAAATATTTTGTCCCAACAACAATGCTTTTTCTCAACAAAAAGCACAAGTTACTAACTTGTGTAACGATATATCTGTAAGAGACAGTAGTTAGTGACAGATTCCTTACCTTAGAATATCCCCAGGCGTCAGGCTGGATCCGGAAAGTTTTTTGCGTAGCAGTACCCTTGCGCGTCGGTAGGCGGCGTCGTGCGGCTCCGCGTCCGTCGTCGGCGTCGTGGTCGCCGGAATGACGTCGCGGGCAGTACTTAGACGTCGCCCCTGCGCGCTGACGTCAGTTCTGTACACGACTTTCCGCGCCAGGAACGCAGAGCCATGCAAGAAGCTGACATAGGTGTCTGAAAAATACTAGGGCCCTGAAAGGGATGTCCTTAACCCTAGAAATCAGTTCGCAGAACGGGGAGGATGGGTGGGCGGTAGGAATCTGTCACTAACTACTGTCTCTTACAGATATATCAATACACAAGTTAGTAACTTGTGCATCTGAAAGAGACACGTTAGTGACAGATTCCTTACCTTAGAATAGATACCCCAGCAATACCAACCCCGGTGGTGGGTCTGCGAACAAAGATCAGACAAGGAAGCCCTGGAGGACAGAACGGCCAAAGAAGCCGTCCCTCCGGACCTGACTGTCAAGGCAGTAATGCTTTGTAAATGTGTGCAGCGAGGCCCACGTAGCTGCCTGACAGATATCCTGCAGCGGAAAACCGCGGCCTAAAGCCGTGGTAGCAGCCGTTGCCCTGGTGGAATGGGCACGCAGCCCAACAGGAGGCTCCTTCTTAGCCAAAGAATAGCAGGCTTTGATACACAAGGTTACCCAGCGGGAGACGGTTCTCTTGTGCACCGCCCGACCCCTTTTGGCGCCCACGTAGCCAACAAAGAGCTGGTCATCCACCCGGAAGTGTTGTGTGCGGTTGATATAAAAGGAAAGCGCACGTTTTGGGTCCAGACGGTGGAGCCTCTCTTCCTCTCTGGAAAGATGCAGCGGCGGAAAGAAGGTGGGCAAAGTGATGGTCTGCCCAATGTGGAAGGCAGTAACCACCTTTGGCAAGAAGGACGGACGCGTCCTAAGAACAACCTTGTCTGGATGGACAGATAGAAAGGGAGGTTTGCATGATAGAGCCTGGAGGTCACTCACCCGCCGAGCGGAGGTGATGGCCACCAGAAAGGCTGTCTTCAAAGTCAGAAGACGAAGAGGACAGTTATGTAGAGGCTCAAAGGGAGCGCACATGAGAAAGGTAAGAACCTGTTAACAACAGGGGACTTGAAAAGGGAGGGCTGATCAGGAAGCCTGAGGAAGGCCGAAATGGCACAAAGATAGCCCTTGATGGTACCCAGGGCAGAACCCTGTTGGGCCACGGAAAGAAGGAACAGAAGAACCTCAGAAAGAGGGGCAGAAAGGGGATTCACAGCCTTTGCTGTGCACCATGCCACAAACTTGTTCCACCTGCAGGCGTATACCACCTTAGTGGAGGGACGCCTGGCTGCCAGAATCACATCACAAACTTCGGGAGGCAAGTCGAAAGGAATCAACAGCCGCCGCTCAATCTCCACGCAAGCAGGTGGGGGCTGGACAGGTTCGGGTGGAGGACCGTCCCCTGCTGCTGCGACAGAAGATCCTCCCGAAGAGGCAGACGGATTGGGGGATCGACGCTCATACTGAGTAGCTCGGGATACCAAACTCTACGAGCCCAGTCCGGAGCCACAAGGATGACTTGGGCCCGGTCGCGCCGAATCTTCTTCAACACTCTGGGTAGAAGTGGTATAGGCGGAAAGGCGTACAACAGACCGCAACTCCACTCGCGACGAAAAGCGTCGCCGAGTGAGTGCCGCCTTGGAAATTCCAACGCGCAGAACTAATGACATTGCGCGTTCTCTTCGGTGCCGAATAGATCTAACCAAGGCTCTCCCCATTGCAGAAAGAGTCCTTGCGCCACTTCCGAGTGAAGACGCCATTCGTGATCCATCATGCACCTGCGGCTGAGTTCGTCCGCCCTGGCGTTCAGGGAACCTGCCAGGTGTTGAACCATCAGGAACATGCCCTGATGTTCCAGCCATGTCCAGAGGCGCAGAGCCTCCTGACAGAGGGTCCACGACCCCACCCCGCCTTGTTTGTTGCAGTACCACATGGCGGTGGTGTTGTCTGTGAACACCTGCACTACCTTCCCTTTGACAGAGGGAAGTAATGCCTTGAGTGCAAGTCGGATCGCCCGGAGCTCCAGAAGGTTGATATGGAGCCGGGACTCCGCCGGAGACCAGAGGCCTCTGATCTCCGCCTGTCCCATGTGACCGACCCATCCCAGAAGGGACGCGTCCGTCACAACTGTGTGCTCTGGCTGGGGAAGGGAGAGGGATCTGCCCATGACCCATTGCCGGTTCGAGAGCCACCACTGCAACTGTTTTGCAGTCCCCTCCGAGATCTGGACGTGATCGGACAGGTTGCCCTGGTGCTGCGCCCACTGGAACTTCAGGTCCCACTTCAGAGCCCGCATATGCCATCTGGCATGATCGACCAGCAGGATGCAGGAGGCCATGAGGCCCAGCAGCCTCAGGGTCATCCGTACCGAAACCCAGGATAGAGGCTGAAAGATCGGAATCATAGCCTGAATATCCCGGACTCGCCGTTCGGGAGGATAGGCCCGAAACTGCGTCGTGTCCAGAACTGCTCCGATGAAAAGGAGCTGTGGAGAAGGAATCAGATGCGACTTCGGCACATTGATGGAGAACCCCAGCGAGTGCAGGAGTTCGGCCGTAGTCTGGAGGTGGGAGACGACAGCCTGGGACGAGCCCGCCTTCAGCAGCCAGTCGTCGAGGTAGGGGAAGACTGGAACCCCTGCCCGGCGCAGATGAGCTGCGACCACCGCCATCACTTTCGTGAACACCCGAGGGGCACTGGTAAGGCCAAAGGGGAGCACAGTGAACTGAAAATGCTCGAGGCCTACCGTGAACCGCAGGTAACGCCGGAGGGCCGGCAGGACGGGGATGTGGAAATAAGCGTCCTGCAAGTCCAATGCTACCAACCAGTCTCCAGGGTCGAGGGCAGTCAAGACCTGAGCTAGGGTGAGCATCTTGAACTTCTCCTTCCGGAGGAAGCGATTGACGTTCCGGAGGTCTAAGATAGGACGCATGTCCTCCTTGTCCTTTTTGGGCACTAGAAAGTAGTGGGAGTAGCAACCACGTCCTACTTCTGGGGTCGAAACATGCTCAATGGCCCTCTTGGCCAAGAGGGCCATGACTTCCTTCTGTAGAAGCACCAAGTGATCCCCTGACATGCGGTGGAATTGAGGTGGCATGGCTGGGGGGGCGGTCTCGAAGGGGAGGGAGTAGCCCCTTCGGACAATGTCCAAGACCCACCTGTCCGAGGTGATGGCACGCCAGTGGTGAAGGTGATGGCGGACCCTGCCCCCTACTGGCGTGCTGTGCACCTGAAAGGAAGGACTAGGAGGGCTTGGAGGCCGCGGACGGGGCTGAGTTGGTGGCCTGACCCGCACGCTGGTTGCCTGACCCGCCACGGCGGGAGCCACGTCCTCGGCCACGCGAAGACGCTTGCTGCGCGGGCCGGTGGCTGGGCAGCGGACGTGACTGGGCGCCCCTTCCGTGGCCACGAAAGGGGCGAAAAGCAGAGGTTAGCGGAGGGCGCACAGCAGAAAGGCCCAGGGACTTGGCAGTAGCCCGTGAGTCCTTAAAACGCTCCAGCGCATGGTCTGCTTTGGAACCAAAAGACCGACTCCATCAAAGGGCATGTCCATGAGTGTATTCTGGACATCACCCGAGAAACCAGTTGTTCTCAGCCAGGCGTGGCGACGCAGCGCCACCGTCGTTGCAAGCGATCTGCCCAGCGAGTCGGCGGTATCAAGGCCACAACGTATGGTGTACTTTGCTGCATCCCTACCTTCCGCAATGGTGCGGGTAAGCAGTGTCTGGACCTCCTCAGAACACTGGGGCAAAACGGCCGCCACCGAATCCCACAGAGAGTGGGAATATCGGCCCAAAAGGCAAGCGGTGTTGACGGACCGCAAGCCAGCACTGGAGGAAGAAAAGGCCTTCTTCCCAAATTGGTCCAGGCGTTTGGATTCCCTATCCGGAGGGGCGGTAGGGAAGGCGGTTTGGGAGGCAGAGGCTTGGACAACCAAGCTCTCGGGGATGGGATGTTGAGAGAGAAACAAGGGGTCGCCCGGAGCAGGGCGATGGCGTCGGGCCACGTTCCTATCCACAGGAGCCCCTGTGGCGGGCTTGGACCAGGTGCCCAAAAGAACGTCAGGCAGTGCATCATTAAACGGCAGCAATGGCTCCGAGGAGGTAGCTGCCGGCTGAAGCACTTCCGTCAGGAGTTTAGTCCTGACAGCCACGGTAGACAATTGGAGGTGCAAGGCTCCAGCTGCTCTACGCAACACCGTTGCGAAATTCGCTCCCTCCTCCGTAGCCACGGAAGGAGGAGACAGCATGCCAGTGTCAGGAGAAGTGTCCAGACCACTGGCATCCCCAAGTTCCTCTGCCCAGTCCTGATCATACTCACACTGCTGTGTGAGAGGGTCTTCCGACCCCTCCCAGCTCTCCTGGTCCTCCTCCGATTGAAAATAAGGAGGAGGGGGGACCTCAGGGACCCAAGTTCTCAGTGGCGCCGGAGCCGGCGTCGGGCGACGTCGGTCCCACGCCGCGTCCGGAGAGAACCGGGGAACGATGCCGCCCGGAGCCCCGGACGGCGTCAGGAACGGCACCGGGGACATCGGCGGAGGCGTTATGTCAACCGGCGTCGATGGGGGTTGCGGTACCACCGGAGCCGGGATCGAGGCCGGGGCCGAAACCGGGGCCGGGAGCGAGGCTGGTGAGAGAGGCGGCGCCGGGACCGGAGTCGTCGGCGGCGCCAGGGCAACCCCATCAGGGCCCGCGGGGCCCGAAGGCGCACCGGAGGGGCCTTGAGGCCCGAAGAGGCGGGCCATGGCCGACAGAAATGTCTGTATCTCGGCCGGAGTCGCCCCCGAACCCGGGAAGGACGGGTAATGGGGGGGCGGCTCCATAGGCACCTCCGGAGCCGCGGGGACGGTGCCGACAGGGGCCTCAGCCGAGTCGCGAGACCGGCGAGGCGAAGTCTTAGAGCGATGGTGCTTCTTAGACTTTTTGTGCTTCGACTTACCCGAGGAGTGCGAAGACTTGGACTCCGACGACCGGCGAGGACTCCGCGACCGGCCCCTCGACCTCTCCCGTGACCGGGGCTTGGTGCGGCGCGGAGCGGACTGCCGGACCTTGAGTAGCTTTCGAGACCGCTCTCGCAAAGCCTTCAGGTGTAAGGCCCGGCAGTCGGAACACGACTTCGTGTCGTGGTCGCGGCAGTAGAGACACTCTAAGTGCGGGTCTGTGATCGACATCATTCGACCACAGGCGTCGCATGGCTTGAAGCCGGGCATCCCTACCGACACCTCGGAGCCTAGATGACTCGAAGAAAAACAGTGAAAAAATCACCAAAAAGTTTAGTCAAAAAATGACTAGGGCACTGCTCTTCCCGGATCTGCGCTTACTGGCGCGGAAAAAAGAAGAACTGACGTCAGCGCGCAGGGGCGGCGTCTAAGTACTGCCCGCGACGTCATCCCGGCGGTCCCGACGCCGACGACGGAGCCGCACGACGCCGCCTACCGACGCGCAAGGGTACTGCTACGCAAAAACTTTCCGGATCCAGTCTGACGCCTGGGGATATTCTAAGGTAAGGAATCTGTCACTAACGTGTCTCTTTCAGATCCAAGTAGATACCCATTCAGTAATTCTGATTTGACATTCTGATGGTCAGTTTTTTGGTCAACCTCACATTGATATAGGTTACCATATCCAAAATCTAACAGCTATTATGCAACTTTGTTAAAGATAGTGCTAAAATAGAGCACTATCTTTTCTAGAAGAATACATTTTACAAAAGGAATTTTTTACCAACAGTTCAAGAGTTAAAAAAACCACATACAGCTCAAATGCTTTTTCAAATTTTGAACAATATTACTTTTTTATTAATCATTTACTTCTGTGTTTAATTTTTAGGTTGCTAGGATAACTGGGGGAATTCCTTAAACTATGAATGCGAATCAAAACATTACCTGGACTATTCCTTAAGAAGCATGATTTGAAAAGTACTGATTGTTGTTTTTGAACAGATACTCACTATTTGTTCTAATCATTTACCTCAGAAGGAATTCAAAGTTGAAGAAATAATAATTAATAACAAAATCTTAAGGAACCTCGTGATCGTCCGTAATAAGTTGGCAAGGATATCCCCTGAAAATCCTGTTGACTACCATCCATGGATACTGTCTTAAGACTACACCAGATTCCATTATTAAGCGGGCTACACCATCCACAAAGTTCAATAATGTCTGCAGGGATTATTTTGCAGAATCAATTCTATCAAGCAATAGTACTTAAAGGCTCTCTGATCTGTTTTAGGAGATCAGACTCTGCAAGCACTGGCAGTTCTCACTGGACATGAGCATATTTAGCAAGAAACTGTACTAGCAAGCAAATAAAACCAATTTACTTACCTTCGGTATGTTCTTTCTGGTAGAGGCTCTATTTAACCGCAAATTCCCCCAGCGCCGACTGGACCTGGAAACTTTTAAGAAGTACCTCTGCGCTGCCTTGCAGCTTCACACTAAAGTCATGAAGAGCATTAAAGACCAAACCAGTCCTATTCCAGATCTTATAGTATCTGAGACACAATGACCATTTTGAATTTTTTAAAGAATTTGTTGAAATACTAGATCAATATAATCCCCAGACCCAGGCGCAATTGGAATAACACACTCAGCCTTTTAATGGAAGCAGGACTTTCTCCATCAGTCCTTTGGTCAAAAACAAGAACTGCTCCTTTATCATGATATTTGAGAGAGTTAAGGGGAGAGCGGGAGGTTGGAACGAATAATAGGATGTAAGCATTGAGCAATGGGGAGAGCATAAACCCTCTATCTAATCTGCAGGAACCACTGACCTAGGATGATGGGGCTCCAAAGATGTAGAACTGCTGTCATTTGGCCACCAACTTGGGCAGTTTTGGACCTTTGAGACTAACCACCCACTGTAAAGGGGAATCGGCCTAAAGTTTATCCTAAAAAAAGAACTGGCTCAGTGGAACAGCCTGAGGTTTTCAGAAAAGGGAAGAAGTCAGAGTGTCTCAACAGAAGAGGACAAACTTATCTTGGAAGAGTAGCTCATTCTTTACACATCCTCTACGTGTGGACCTTTCTCGGGAAACTCATTTTTTCATGCGGGGAATACAAAGGAATGTGATTTCTTTTTCTGATGCACCCCGGCCAAAAACAACTTTTGTTCCATTTTCCTAATGGCTTTGGTGTGCGTCTGAGTGTACTTATTGCACAAGGTAAAGCCTTGCTCCAGTGGTATGAGGGTTGAAGACTGACATTTGCCATTTACAGTATGAACAAGTTCTATAACCTAATTTCCTTGTTGAGCACAAATTTATCATCAGGAAAACTTTTTTTAATGAAAGCAAATGGGAAGTTATTAAAATATATGATGTGGCATGGCCAAGCCCAAGATGGCAACGGTGGTGTGACTCCTGAGCTCAGACTGTGGCACGAGGGAAAACAGCCCCTGCCAACCACAGCTGCAGCAATCAGGCCCCCTCATGACATCCTGCACTGGTGGAGGGGGCTCCGGTGTGGTGGGGACACGCCAGTGGTGCGGCCACTTGTAGCTGCAGCAGGATGTGGTGGCCACATGGCAGCGGGAGGCAGACAAGAGGAGTTGCGGTCAAGGCTGCAGGACAGAGCTCCCCTACCAGCAACAGACGGAGATGACTGGGGGCCTAGGCTGAGAGAGACGGGTGGCGACTAAGGATTGTGGTGATGGGCAGAAACTGAGATTGGCTGTCGCCTGCCGCCATTTTGAGGTCAGGCACTGCTGCGGGCCGCTACACCACACGTAGGCCGAAGGGCAGAAGCCCACTGCTGGAGGCCTGGAGAAGATCGCAGACAAGAGATTGCTGAACCTGTGACCCCGAAAGGCAGGGAGCAAAAGCACATGGATGGTGGGCCGGGGAGCCACAGGCTAGGGGGCCTTTAGTGGTCAAGGGCACGGTTGCAGGGTTTGCCAGAGTGGGTGGGAAGTCCCGCGGATTGTGTCGGACCAGCAGTTCTAAAGGTGGCCAGGAGAAAGCGGCAGCCAACCTTTGTCATTGAATCCACCCCCTCTGCTGTGCTGGTGACACTGTGACAAGACGGACACCTGGAGGCTGCTAGGTGCAGTGGGGACCCCGGCGACAGGGCTCGGAGAAGCACTTGGGGTGCTGAGACGCAGGACTCGAGCCATGACCTCTACCAGGCCCAAACGCAACAGCACCAATAAGGAGCTCCTTCTTGGCTTCACCAGTAAACGCAAAGGGGATGGCATGAAGGTTTCGAAACCGGCCGGGGGAATGTAAGTGCCTGGCCCAAGGACACAGCCAAGGACGACGACAAACTCACAAAGAGCTTTATGACCAAGATGTTTGCGGACCTCATGAAAGAAATAGGGTAGTTGAAGACAGACTTGAAACAAGGCCTTTCAGAGGTCCTTCTGGACTCCGACGAGCTGGGACACAGAGTCAATTCTCTGAAATCGGCCCAAGATGAGCGGTGCCTAGATCTCGAGGAATACCGCGCCCGGCTGGTTTCTATAAAGGACCAGATGATCCAATTACAGGAAAACCAAGAGGACTTGGAAAACAGGTCCTGTTGCGCCAATCTCCTCGTCCGAGGGGTTCGGCAGGGCAAAGAAGGCAAGGACATTAATCAATACATTCAAGGCCTTGCAGAGAT
Organism: Calotriton arnoldi; assembly: GCA_963921515.1. NCBI lineage: Eukaryota > Metazoa > Chordata > Amphibia > Caudata > Salamandridae > Calotriton > Calotriton arnoldi. Next base: position 1,063,671 of record CAWUFW010000686.1, on the reverse strand, counting down.
GCTCCTGGAGGAGCATGGCCTGGATCCCCCCCGTACTGATCCCGCCCACAGAGCGGGCCCTCCAACCTGAACCACACAATCTGGCCAGGACATTTTCATATGCTTCCACCATTATACAGACAAGGAAGCCTGCTGATAGCGACCAGTAGGGGTGTACCCATAAGATACAGTGGGGATTCCATCCAGATATTTCAGGATGTATCCGCAATTACCCTAGCTAAGCGATGAGCTTTCCGCATGGTTACTAGCTTTCTCAGGGAAAAACAAAAATGATATAGGTCGGAGGACCTCTTCTTCCTGTTTGAATGGAGAGGCAAGAATTAGGTGACTAAATTGCTTAGCGGAACCTGCCAAATCCTTGTAATCCAACATTCAGAGGACAACCAAGACAGCCAGGGTGGATCTCACGAAAGCTCCCAGCCCAAAATGACAACAGTAACAGTAATTCATAACAGGGATCTCTGAACAGAGAAGATCACCTGGCCAAGCATAGAACGGCGCACGAAGAGGTACAGAGAGTGAGCGGGGATCCCTGGCCTCTGCCGCATCCGTGGCACGCTACGCAGAACGGCGGCCAAGAGACAGAGCACTCCCCTCAGCACTTGGGACCCAGCAATCACCAATGAGACCTTCAAGCAGGTAACAGACTCCACGGGCGATGACAGCCTATGATAAGCAGTACACAGCTGGCTTGGACCTGCATCATGGGGAGTGTTCACACCTCAGGAGCAGACAGAGGCCTTACGCGCCAGACTTCAGTTGGGTAAGCCCATTCCTCCCTGGACCGGGAGAGTGCCAGGATGGGGACACCCTTGGCAGGGGCACTTTCTTGTTCAGCCGTTCGTTTCCTTTCATAGTTTGGTTATTGGTTTGAGGGGGAGGGAACACAGATGGATTGGAGGGAAACCATAACCCTGTCCAGAGGTCACTGGCACGACGAGAGAAGCCACGCAGTCAAAATGTACACATACTGACACTTAACATTAACGTAACCACATATAATGTACAGGGCCTCAACAACCTTCAAAAAAGGAAAGCTATACTGCAAGAACTTAGCAACTTCCCTACGGACATAGCCTTACTCCAGAAGACCCATCTTCTGCGCTGCGACTAGGGGCGGATAAAGATTAAGCTCTTACCGTTTCAATACTATGCATCCGGGGAGATAAGACAGGGGGAGTGGGGTTATTGGTCCACTCGCGTTATCTGCTGGTGGTGGGGTCTGCCCAGCAGGACTATGGGTGGCCCTCATTGGTACGCTCCGTGTGTCCTCGGTGTACTATCCTAACCAGGGACAGGAACGATTCCTACCATACGCACAGTGACAGCATTGTCTCCAGCACCAATCATCATAGTGGGGGATTTTAACCTGGTCTTAGATCCCAGGGTGGAAACGAATGGCACAAGTCGAGGGGCGACAGTGGCGTTGTCCCTGGCTAGTAGGTCCCCGATAGAGGAGGTCGGTCTGATAGATGTGTGGCGATATAGGCCCCCTATGGGGAGAGATTACTCTCAATTTTCCGGGGCACACAAAACATATGCGCGACTGGACTATCTTTTGCTGGACAAACGACTCCTTCCTAGCCTGATAAAAATAGAACAGGAGCAGATGACCTTGTCGGATTATGGCCCAGTGACAGGCTTCCTGGCGGTTTCTCAGCCAGGACCATTGAGGTTGGCAGGCTGCAAGACTCTCTTATTGCTGACCCGGTCATGTTGAATAACATCAATAACCGCATTAAGGAATATATAAAACTGAATGATATGGGGGAAACAAAGGTGGCAACACAGTGGGACGCACTGCAAGCAGTGGTGCGGGAACATCTTATAGAGGTGGCATCCCAAAAACATTAATTATGGAGGACTTCGCCAGCAGCCCCGGACTGAATTGAAATCCCTGGAGGGTGAGCACAAGCGCACGCATTCCCAGAAGGTCTGCAGGACAGTCCTAATTACCTGGGGCCAGCTCCGGTTGCTAGAGATGGCCAGTGCAGCCTCTTGTCTGGAGAGGCTTGACAACAGGCACTAGCAATGGGCAAACTCCTGGCCAATCTACTGCGAGCCAAATAAATGGACAACCCCATATCTGAAATTCGGAGCCCGGATGGGCGACTCTACACACTAGATCAGGTCAAGGCAGAATGCTTTAGGGCCTATTACAAGGACCACTACTCACGACATCAGACTGACCCCCAAGCATGGACAGCATACCTAGATTGGTTGACCTCCCCACGGTTCCGCAGGGGAATAGAAACGTGCTAGAGAAACCACTAATAAAAGAGGAGATTCTTGGGCCATAGTGAAACTTAAGTGTGCAAAGGCACTGGGGCCAGATGGCTACACAGCCTCTTTCTCTAAATGCTTTGTGCCTGGGCTCCTGCCTCTCCTACATAATGTGTACCTGGAAATGATACTGACGGGATGGGTCACCCCTTCCATGACGGAAACTACAATATTTCTTATCTTAAAGCAGAGCAAGGACCCCAGTAAGTGTAGATCTTACCGCCCGATATCCCTCCTGAATATCGACGTGAAACTGTTCACTAAAAATTGCCTCTCTATGCCTACAGTCGGTGATGGAGGACCTTATCCTCCCAGATCAAGTGGAGTTTATTTTGGGGCGCCAAACTAGTGATAACACTAAAACTGCGATACGCTTAATAGAAATAGGTAAGACAGGGGCCAATCAGTCTATCATAGCCTCCCTGGATGCAGAGAAAGCCTTTGACTAGGTGGATGGGGATTTTCTGGGCGCTGTTATCCACCGCTCGGGCTTTGGGGAATCCTTTAGCAGATGGCTACTAGCGGGATATGGATGCCCCAGGGCACGCATTCGAATAAACAGGTTGCTGTCAGGATGGCTCTCCATTACTCATGGCACGCAACAGGGCTGCCAACTATCACTGCTTCTTTTTGCGGCAACGCTGGAGCCTCTGGCCCAGAAGATAAGGCAACATGCCCAGATCCAGGGGATTCGGTTTGGAACACAGAACATTAAGTTGATTATGTTTACAGATGACATTCTGGTCTCCCTTACGGACCCCAGCTGCTCGCTTCCTCAGCAGCTGACAGCACTCACTGATTATCAGGCAGTATCTAGGTTTAAAATCAATCTCACAAAATCGGAGGTCCTCAATATATAGGTACCTGCGTACCAGACGGTAGAGCTGCAGCGCTCCATCCCGATAAGATGGGCTACCTCACATATAGAATACCTGGGTTTTGTTCTGGCACCCACACTGAGCCAGACAAACGACATCAAACTCCAGAGACTCAAAGCACAAGTTACTAACTTGTGTAACGATATATCTGTAAGAGACAGTAGTTAGTGACAGATTCCTTACCTTAGAATATCCCCAGGCGTCAGGCTGGATCCGGAAAGTTTTGCGTAGCAGTACCCTTGCGCGTCGGTAGGCGGCGTCGTGCGGCTCCGCGTCCGTTGTCGGCGTCGAGATCGCCGGGATGACGTCGCGGCCAGTACTTAGACGCCGCCCATGCGCGCTGACGCCAGTTCTGTACACGACTTTCCGCGCCAGGAACGCAGAGCCATGCAAGAAGCTGACATTGGTGTCTGAAAAATACTAGGGCCCTGAAAGGGATGTCCTTAACCCTAGAAATCAGTTTGCAGAACGGGGAGGATGGGTGGGCGGTAGGAATCTGTCACTAACTACTGTCTCTTACAGATATATCGTTACACAAGTTAGTAACTTGTGCATCTGAAAGAGACACGTTAGTGACAGATTCCTTACCTTAGAATAGATACCCCAGCAATACCAACCCCGGTGGTGGGTCTGCGAACAGATTCAGACAAGGAAGTCACGGAGGACAGAGCGGCCAAAGAAGCCGTCCCTCCGGACCTGGCCGTCAAGGCAGTAATGCTTGGTAAACGTGTGCAGCGAGGCCCACGTAGCTGCCTGACATATATCCTGTAGCGGAACACCGCAGCCTAAAGCCGTGGTAGCAGCTGTCGCCCCGGTAGAATGGGCACGTAGCCCAACAGGGGGCTCCTTCTTAGCCAAAGAATAGCAGGCTTTGATACACAAGATTACCCAGCGGGAGATGGTCCTCTTGTGTACCGCCCGACCTTTTTTGGCGCCCACGTAGCCAACAAAGACCTGGTCATCCACCCGGAACTGTTGTGTGTGGTTGAGGTAAAAGGAAAGCGCACATTTTGGGTCCAGACGGTGGAGCCTCTCTTCGTCCCTGGAAGGATGCGGAGGCGGAAAGAAGGTGGGCAAGGTGATGGTCTGCCCGATGTGGAAGGCAGTAACCACCTTCGGCAAGAAGGACGGACGCGTCCTAAGGACAACCTTGTCTGGATGCACAGACAGAAAGGGAGGCTTGCAAGACAGAGCCTGGAGCTCACTCACCCGCCGAGCGGAGGTGATAGCCACCAGAAAGGCAGTCTTCATAGTAAGAAGACGAAGAGGACAGTTATGGAGAGGCTCAAAGGGAGCGCACATAAGAAAGGTGAGCACCAAGTTCAAGTCCCACTGGGGCATCACAAACGGAACAGGAGGGAAAAGGTGTGTGATGCCTTTAAGAAACCTGTTAACTACAGGGGACTTGAAGAGCGAGGGCTGATCAGGTAGTCTGAGAAAGGCAGAAATAGCGCAAAGATAGCCCTTGATGGTACCCAGGGCAGAGACCTGTTGGGCCAATGAAAGGAGGAACCGAAGAACCTCAGAAAGAGGGGCAGAAAGGGGATTCACAGCATTTGCTGTGCACCATGCCACAAACTTGTTCCACCTGCAGGCGTATACCACCTTAGTGGAGGGACGCCTGGCTGCCAGAATCACATCACAAACTTCGGGAGGCAAGTCGAAAGGAATCAACTGCCGCCGCTCAATCTCCACGCAAGGAGGTGGAGACTGGACAGGTTCGGGTGGAGGACCGTCCCCTGCAACTGCGACAGGATATCCTCCCGAAGAGGCAGTCGGATCGGGGGATCGATGCTCATACTGAGTAGCTCGGGATACCAAACTCTTTGAGCCCAGTCCGGAGCCACAAGAATGACTTGGGCCCGGTCGCGCCTGATCTTCTTCAGCACTCAGGGCAGAAGTGGTAAAGGCAGAAAAGCGTACAACAGACCACAACTCCACTCGCGACGAAAAGCGTCGCCGAGCGAGTGCCGCCTTGGAAATTCCAACGCGCAGAACTGATGACATTGCGCGTTCTCTTCGGTAGCGAATAGATCTAACCAAGGCTCTCCCCACTGCTGAAAGAGACCTTGCGCCACCTCCGAGTGAAGACGCCATTCGTGATCCATCATGCACCGGCGGCTGAGTTCGTCTGCTCTGGCTTTCAGGGAACCGGCCAGATGTTGAACCATCAGAGACATGCCCTGATGTTCCAGCCATGTCCAGAGGCGCAGGGCCTCCTGACATAGGGTCCACGACCCCACCCCGCCCTGTTTGTTGCAATACCACATGGCGGTGGTGTTGTCTGTGAACACCTGCACTACTCTCCCTTGACAGAGGGAAGGAATGCCTTCAGTGCAAGACGGATCGCCCGAAGCTCCAGAAGGTTGATATGGAGCCTGGACTCCGCCGGAGACCAGAGGCCTCTGATCTCCGCCTCTCCCATGTGGCCGCCCCATCCCAGAAGGGAGGCATCCGTCACCACTGTGAAGTCCAGTTGGGGAAGGGAGAGGGATCTGCCATTGACCCAATCCGTGTTCGTGCGCCACCACTGCAAGTTGCGTGCAGTGCCCGCCGAGCTCTGGACGTGATCGGACAGGTTCCCCTGATGCTGCGCCCACTGGAACTTCAGGTCCCACTGCAGAGCCCGCATATGCCATCTGGCATGATCGACCAGCAGGATGCAGGAGGCCATGAGGCCCAGCAGCCTCAGAGTCACTCTGACCGAAACCCAGGATAGAGGCTTAAAGAGTGGAACAAGAGCCTGAATATCCCGGACTCGCCGTTCGGGAGGATAGACCCGAAACCGCGTCGTGTCCAGAACCGCTCCGATGAAAAGGAGCTGCTGGGAGGGACTCAGGTGTGACTTCGGCATGTTGATAGAGAACCCCAGCAAATGCAGGAGATCGGCCGTAGTCTGGAGGTGGGAGACGACTGACTGGGACGAACCCGCCTTCAACAACCAGTCGTCGAGGTAGGGTAAGACCGGAACCCCTGCCCGGCGCAGATGAGCTGCGACCACCGCCATCACTTTCGTGAACACCCGAGGGGCGCTGGTAAGGCCAAAGGGGAGCAAGGTGAACTTAAAATGCTCGAGGCCTACCGTGAACCGCAGGTAACGCCGGTGGGCCGGCAGGACGGGGATGTGAAAATATGCGTCCTGCAAGTCCAACGCTACCATCCAGTCTCCAGGGTCGAAACGACTTGAGAAAACAGTGACAAAAAGTTCAGTCAAAAAATGACTGGGGCACTGCTCTCTCCGGATCTGCGCTTACTGGCGCGGAAAAAGAAAGAACTGACGTCAGCGCGCATGGGCGGCGTCTAAGTACTGGCCGCGACGTCATCCCGGCGATCTCGACGCCGACGACGGACGCGGAGCCGCACGACGCCGCCTACCGACGTGCAAGGGTACTGCTATGCAAAACTTTCCGGATCCAGCCTGACGACTGGGGATATTCTAAGGTAAGGAATCTGTCACCAACGTGTCTCTTTCAGATAGATTTGTTTAAGCGGATCTCAATAGTTAGTAACATAAATCACGATCGCTCCTGGGCCTAATAGCAGCGCTCAAAATGTCGATCCTCTCAAAGATTCTCTTCCTCCTTCAAACCTTGGCCCTCTTGATCCCTGGAGACTACATCACGGACCTGCAGGAGGCCTGCCAGACTTCTATTTGGCAGGGAAAGAAAGCGAGAGTGGCAGGACATCAGAGTTTCCACCAACCCAGGGACTGGGGCCCCCAACCTTGCCTACTATTACCCGCCCTTCCATCTCCGTTATATCTACCACTGGACCCGCAGAGAGACTGACAAAGGGTGGTGTATGGTGAACCATACGATGATGGCGGGCCCATTGTGGGAGGTGCCATGGAGCAGGAAGACCCAGAGAACCCCAACACTTTATAAATCATAGGTAATACGGGTGACTTTGTAGACTTAGAATAGATGGGCAGTATGCAAGGGGCTCACATCCTTTCCCTTACCTTTTACCTCCTTATGGGGGAAAACCGACTTTACCACAGGGAGGAGTAGGGAGCCCTATCCTGGGTGGCCCTCATCAGGGCTCCCAACGAGGACACAATGCCTGGAGGTTATACTGTTGGGCCGACCAGATGACGATAGCTACCCGCTGGGAGGCAGAAAGGGGCGTCTCATAAGCCTTCTATTACTGGCTGCCAAACAGACGAAACTGGCAATGTGGGGACAAGACGTTATACCGTCGGAGAATAAATGGATAGAAAGCTTGTGGTGGCTGTGGGGATGGAGAAACTAGCAAAAGGGGTGAGGGGGGAATGGAAGGACTTAAGCGAACAATGGGGGCCCCTGCTGAACTACTTTCAGTCATACTTTTGAGAACTAGATTATCTCTATCAAAGTATATTGCCCCTATTTCTATTCATGAATTCGGCTTGCTTAAGTGTCTTACATCTAAACAGAGGTACACAAGGAGTCCGTGTGAAAACCACTTCGATTATGGAGTGGCATATGTGGTAGCTACTTTCCTAAAAAGAAGGGGAAAATAATTGTGTTGGAGGTTGGTATTAACCAATCTGGCCATGATATAATGCTCAAAAACCTATCAGTCATGCTTGCTCCATCAAATATTACTTCTCATTTAACAGAAGCCAACCTCGATATCACAAGTCTACATTATATTACATGATTTGCTCGGTGTCATGTCCCTTGCAAGGGGGTAATCACTCACATTAGCAATACAGCATGTGAAGGAGCCTAATCTAGGAAGTCCGACCGTCTGTCCGACCGTGTCCGTCCGTGTCTGTCTGTCTGTCTGTGTCTCTCTCTCTCTCTCGATATCACATTTTAACCTTGTTCCCTTCGTGGATCCTCACTGTAGTGCTGGATGCACTGGTATTTGAATAAATGTTTTTGAAACCTTGTTTGGGTCATTGCATTGTAATAATTATTGTTATATGTCCTTTATAAAGGTTTTTAACTATTTCTATTCTGAACACTTGTGGGAGATAGTATTTTCTGTTTAGACCGAAGAAGGTGGCAACTATCTGCACATGCCATCGAAATGCGTCGACGTACCATGTGCACTAAATCTGTTCAACATTACAATACAATAGATGATTATTATTCTGCAACATCATGTATCCTGTTTAACGATTATAACAGATTAGTATCATTTGAATAGTCATATGTGTATTGACTTAATTGATTCTATCTTCGTATTTTTGAAGTTCTTTTAGGTTTTAATTCTTTTATATTGTGTGCGCCATAATGTGGGGACATAATTCTATGCTTTGAATTTATGTTAAATTTAGTGTTTTTAACTTTCTATATGTTGATAAGATTATCGGCTGAATGATGACATTTTATGTGTTTCATTTGTAAACCTGGCACAGTGTTGACAAACACGTCATTAAAGCTCTGTGCATTGTGATACTTATGAGGTACTGGTTGTAGATGTCTAGTTGGACTGCAAGCTTGATGGTTGCTTGAGTATATGGCTGAAGAGTATATGATTGTGGGTTATTGACCTCCCCCAAGGAGAGATTTTATTTTACCGTCTAGAACGTTGGGGTCCCTCTCTCTTTTGTCATTGGCACACATAAATGGTATATTATCATTTTCGATTTAGGAATTTCATTATAGAGTGTGACTATAGGGGTGTGCCCTTGGGCCAGTCCTTTAAAGGGGCATCATTGAATATCACCTTGGGTAAGCATACCTCCAGGTTAATGCACACTACACAATTTCGGTGTTTGTGTAAATTTGCAGTGAGGCACTCATGCTCACCATGTGTATTTCTAATGATGCAACACCTTTTCATCAGATTGCATGCTAGTATTTTTATTTAAATAGTTTGTATTAGTGTTTGTGGACAGAGTTATGCAGCACAATAACAGTGAGTTGTGCAACAATACAGTCCAAATAATAAGTGCAGTAGATTAGCACCGGCATATAGATGTTTAGAAGACACCAACATCCAATTTTCCTATTTTTAGTAGCATCTGTTGTTTTATTAACTTGTAGTAAAACCAATAAAAATATAACCGTCATTGCCATCCCACTCCCCACGCAGCCACTGATAGCCTCCAATATCAGTATATCTGAACTAACCTCAGTGTTCCATAGTGCTCCAAGTAAGGAGGTAGTTAAGGGAAATCATCCTAGTGTATCGAAATCAGGTGGTTGTCCACTAATGTGCAGTGTAACTGCATAGATGGAGCAAGAATAAGTAGTGAATAAAGGTAAAGGATATGCATGTTAGGGGCAACTCATGGTGGGCGAGTATGGTCTTTGGTACACTCTTTGAATCCTCCACTAATGTATCCCACGGATTGAAACCAAGAAAGCAAGACTTTGGTACAGGTTACAATAGTCAGGGGAGTTGAGCTCTTCCAGTGTATTTTAATATTGCGTTTTCCTAGAAGAAAAGCCAGGTTGAGAAACCCAGAAGTGGATTTCTTGAGTTTAGGATGAGGAAATAAGCCCAGCACCACTACCTCAGGGGAATTCATTAGCATGTGGCCTGTTGCTGTTGACAGTAACTCAAGGATTCCGAACCAGTATGAGAGGAGCGATGGGCAGGTCTAGAGCATATGGAGCACGTAGGCATTCAGAAGTGTACAGCGAGGGTACGCAGTTGTGGTTCATGGATATATTTTATTTTATTAATCCAGGCAGGTGTAAAATAGCTCAGTTTCAGATTATCAAATTGGATATTTTTAAAACTGGAGCCACGCAATACCTTGTGGAGATATTCCAGTATCTTAGCCAAATCTCAATCATGCAGCGGCCTGGCCAAGTCTATCTCCCAAGTAGCCCGGAAAGAGGCCCTCGATTGGTCCCCCTATTGCAGGAAGGCTCTTTACAACCATTTTATCAATATGTTGCCAGTCTCTGCTGTATGTAGCGTACAGTATACCTTGTGTGGGGTTGGTGCAAGGTGAGAGATGCAAAATAGGGTGTTAAGTGACAGCCTGATATGTTCGTAGATGAGAAATTGACCTGGAGGAATGCTCTAGTCTGCTATAAGCACCTCGAAGTACAGCAGCTTGCTGTTAAAACCACAGATCCCCCAGTGATGAAGGTCTTCCACTGGCGCACTTGTTCCGAATGTAACCATAGCGGCAGCATAGGGTGTCGCCGCTTTGGTAAGATTATGGGTTCTGGTGGGACAGTACAGGGCTGTGCGAAACAACCTTGTGAGGCGCAGATGGGGATGAGTAGGGCAGATAGCCATCTTTAAACTCTTCTGAGACTAAACGCTCTCTTGTGTAGGGATCATTCCGATAGCCAGCCAGTCACCCATTGGAGCTGTGAGGTCAAATAATAGTGTTCGAAGTCCGGGATGGCTAGGCCACCTGCCACCATGGCTAACTTCATAGAAGAGAGAGAGCTACCAGGCACCCAAATCAGTGCAAAAAGGGCTGTGTCTGTCGAGGCGTCTGAAGACGGAATGAGGGATGAGCAGTGGGAAATTCCGAAAATAACACCGTAAACAAGGCATCACTACCATCTTTACCAGGGTTACGTGCCCCATCACCGACATTGGGAAAGAAGACCAAAAGGTAAAATGGCCACGAAGGGCCGAACCGCTCTGCCCAGGTTTTAATCCTGCAAATCCGCAGGTGAATGATAGATGATTATGCCAAAGTATTGAAATGTGAACAACTCATGACTCAATCTGGGGTCCAGCTGTATATGAAGGGGAAGGGAAAAATATAGAACTTGACCCAGTTCACTCTGAGGTCGAGATCGCCGCAACGTCTTCTAGAAGTTGAGCAAAGGAAGATAAATTGGAGCCGGCGTCTCGCATATACAACAGAAGGTATACCCCACTGTGCTTTATGGAGATGCAGGCGAGCCGCCAGAGGTTCCATCGCCATGGTGCATATAAAGGGGGAGAGGGGCAGCTTTGATAAGTGCCCCTACCCATGGCCCAAGAGGCAGAAATGCATTTCCCTGTTTTAACTTGAGTAAATGGATTAAAGTATAATATCTGTTTCAATTTACGCCAATATGAGCCTATCCCAAATAATCACAGTATCTTGAGCATATATTCCCAATGCAGGGAATCTACAGCTTTCTCTAAGTCAAGCAGGATACAAGCAGGCCATGGGTACAAGTCAGCTGATTCTTCCCTCCTGGAAATTAAGGGAAGTATTGTGACCCAAGAGGAAACCAGACTGATCCTCATGTATTAAGTCGGGAAGCTCTGTCAGTAACCTGCAGGCTAGGATATTAGTTAGGATCTTACAATCTGTCTTTAAAATAGATAGTGGATAGATCCTTATGTGATTTCAGCATTGTGGAGATAAGGGCTTCGTTTAGGGTAGGAGGGAAGGAGCCTGAAGCAAAGATGGCCTCATACAGGGCAGCTAATCTGGGCGTTTATGGTTGAGTGAACAGTGTATAAAATTCGGCTGGTATGTAATCCGACCCTGGGATTTTCCATGGGGGAGGTAGCCCAGTATTGACTTATTCTCCTGTGGAGATAAGGGAGCAACTAGGGAACGACGGGCCCTCGGGGGGGAAAGAAACACAATCAGGTGGGGGCAACAAATGCAGCAACGGATGAACCCTGGGTGATACAGGGTACTATAGTGAGTGTAGTAAGTGCTGTTAATGTCTGATTGGGTGCAAGCTGTCCCTCCCGAAGCCAAATAAATGCAGGAGGAAGTGGCACCGGTGAGATGAGTATAAACCAGGTGTACAAGCATATCATCCAACTTGATTTATTCCCCTCATTGTGAACTCTAGCTTGATATGCCAAGAAATCGTGGCACCAGAGTAATTCCAATCTATCAAAATAAGTGGATCGGACCTAGCACTGGTCATCATCAATTTTATCAGGAGAGGACAGGACTAAATGCTCCAGCTTGTGAAGGGTAGATTCAGGTTTTGCAATATCCCTAAAGAGGGTCCGTTTAACACACACCATAGGAGGAGGCAGAAGTTTGATCATTCTCCCGGAAGAAATAGTCTATGTGGTCAAAGACAGCCTGGCGAAAAACTGCACCTTCTAGCATGGACACCTGTAGTCTCCAAGTGAGAATTGAGGAAAGCAACAAAGGAGAACAGAGTATGGAAGGAGCATGGCAAAGGACACCAAAGTAAGGAGAAATTGCGGTGCTGGGCAGTGGGGCAAACTTTGCAAACTATATGTTAAAGTGAAAAATTTCCAGAACAGATCCCAAACGTATTTGTCCACAAAAAGAAAGAAAAAGCCAAAAGGGAAGGGGTGAACAGAACAGTAAATATTTGATTCCCCAAGGAAGAAAAGGCTAAAGAACGGAAAAAGGGGTTGTGATCACTACAGAGAAAGTGTCCTGACCCCACTGATAGACAAGGGTAACACCAGGAGCAGGGCAAGCAAACAATGACGAACCCCATGTGGGACCACCACACACAAAAGGCCACAACAACAATGTTATGTAGTCATTTGAAAGGGTCACAGCATAATAAAGAAAGACATCAGTGGCATTTAGCATTTCTGTGAAACCCACACCGCCACCCCCAGCGTGTATGCAGAAGAGTGACAACATAGAATACTGTAATGAACACAGGCACAATCTCTGAGAAGTCAAAGGATATTGTTGACGGATTGCACTGTAAACACAGGAGGTATTACAGAATTGGAACCAGGTTCAGTCAACTAGCTGTCGGCAGATGCGTTGGAGTGAGAAAAAAGCAGGTGTGGTGTTGCTCATGCACGGAAGACGTTGCGGCTACTGCCTCTGGCTGCTCTCTCAGGCTTCAGCTCGAGTGGGACCATACTGCTTCAATCCATGGCGATGTACCCTTCAGACAGTGGCCAAGACCTGGTCCATTTGAGAAACGGAAGGTAGAGGAGAGAGAGACCAACCGCAAGAGCCCCTGTCGAAGACCTCCACCCAGTCCCATGTTGCTTCCAAGTAAAGAAGTGTGATCATTGGCTGTCTGAGATCCGTAACCTTGCTGGGAACAGAAGAGCATATTTAAGACCCATATCTCATAGTTTCTTTTTGACATAGATGAAGGACGCCTGTTGGCACTTGACATAAGTGTAATCCGGAAAGAACATCACTCTCCCATTGTCTCGTATGAACGAGTCTCCCCCCCGGGCTGCCACCAACATAGCATCATGGTCTTGGTAATTTAGGATCCATGCCACCATGGGCGGCACCCATGGGGGTGGGCACAGCAGAGGGACCTTGTGCACTCGCTCGATCACAAAATGCAGAGGGAGTGTTTTGGGGGGCTATGTTCTTTTTCAGTCAGTTCTCCAGGACAGTTGCAGGGTCATCTCCTACTGTCCCTTCCTTCAGGCAGATAAAAAATGCAGATATTATTACGGCGCAAAAGCCATTGGGCATCTTCTAGTCTGTTTTCAACAATGCAAAACTGCTATAGAATTGATTGCGCCTGTTTGGATAGGTCTTGCATACAAGGACGGAATTCATTAACAGCCAGAGTGTTCGCATTGATCCTTTCTGACAATTTATGTTGATTTTCTCAATGAATAGCCAAGTCATTACACAGGGAATCAAACTTGGCCTCTAAGGCCATGTTAGAGTCCGCTATCTCCTCCAAAATCATGCCCATTTGTCCACAGGAGTCCCCGGCCCTGATGGGGGCTGGAGGTTAGCTCCCCAAGGAGAGTCAGGGTCAAGTCCCAGGGTCCATGAGAGCTGGTCCGGGGTCACAGGTGGTTTATCCAAGAGATCAGTGTGAATCTCTATACTTGACCATTGGACAGGGAGATGGCGAGTGAAAAGCAGTAGTTGATCCTTAGGTGGGAGATCGGAGTCTCGGATAACAGTTTGCCACAAGGCACGCCTCACCCAAACAGACCAATGGTGTTATGGTAATTATAGGGACACAAGCAGCCTCAGGGCTGAAGCAGTCCTCTCAGAATCATGGGCCTGTGAGCTGATTTCGGTACTCGGTGTAGGGGAGGGAGGTGGGTGAATTAGATGAGTTCGCAAGGCCTGTACGAGTCTAAGCACCACCCTTGGGGCACCCCAACATACTTTAGTGGTGTACTGTCGAGACTATTAGCCACCATCGATATGAGTGAGGCAATGGGGATCAGGCCTCAGTGTCGAAGTCCCAGGGTGGCCTGAGGTTTAAGGCTCCAGATGAAAGGGGCCAGTCCAGAAGCCAATTGTCTTGGGGACCCAATGCATACTCAGCAGGGGGGTAAGGTGGGCGGGGGGGATACCAGCCTTTCATCGCTGCGTGGCAATGGTTGTTGCGGGCCAGCAGAGCTTAGCTAAGCAGCTAAGTAAAGGTCCCAGTGGTCTGGAGGCCCCATGAAAAGCCACTCACACACAAGGTTGCCGGCAGCCAGCGACCACAGCAGCTGTCTTTGGGGTCCTACAGGGTCTACAGCAAGGGAAATGGGTAAGCCAAGCAGGGTCCCACAGCTGCTTTACCCTGCGGTAGCAATGCACAGCAGTCAAGCTTCACCTCCAGATTGCATGCTAGTATGCAGTGTTTTCGTTCGCCCAGCACCTGTGGTAGTTTATACCGGAGCTTGTATTTTATGTTTTGTGTTTAATGTACCAATCATTTATTGAGCTCATTTCCTCTTACAAAACAGGCATTAACAGATGGACCAATGTAAGCCTGTACTATCTTGCTCTGATTTATGTTGTTTGTCCTATGTTGTCTTAGGAGACCCTGACATGTAGGACTGGGATAACAGGACACACAGATGTATGGACAGAGGGGAACTTAAAAGGCCAGTGACAGTGGGCTGAAACATGTAGAAGTAAAACAGTTTTCAAGGACATTATATCCCTTTCAGAACACCTGCATCACACAATTTTTAACCATATTAGTGGCACCCAACATTAAAGGGACACTGGGATGTCTAGTAGGTATTTTTATCTTGAAACAATTTGACCCCTGTAATAATATCAAAAGTGCTTCCTGGAATATGGTTGAGCCCATCCTGGTGATGACGAAGCATGACACCAATAGGGTGTGTGAAAACCCGATTGGGGAGCTGCATTTGAGGTAGTGGAGTACACCTGGACATTCATCTAGACATGCTTTTCCTCCACTTTAAAATTTGGAGGAGATCTAAACAGCTGGATTGTAACTTCCCCACTAGGGATTAAGGTTTAAACATTAAGAATGGTTTGCCTCGAAACATTGTGTTAGGTAGAAGACAAAGAATTGGAATATTTTTTTTACTAGAAGTCAGTGCAACTCTGCAAAAAGCCGTAATAATGTGTTTTCATTTCTTGAGGCCAACAGGCACCTGGATGCAACTTGGCCAGAGCAAGTAACTTGTTATCTGGGGGAGTCGTTAAGGCATTGAAAAAATGTATTGATTATATAAATTTGACATCTTCAGTACATTTAATACATTAGACTCAAGAAATAGCCTATTATCCAGTAAAAAGCCCATGTTTTTCCATTGGGAATACCCCTAAAAATATTGACTGCATTTGTTGGGGCCAGGTTGATGGTGGTGGTACCTACGGTCATACTTTCAATCCAAGATGGATTCAATTCCAAGCTGCTGTCACCCAATCACTCCTGGTAATCCTCTCTCTTCTCACTTAGAATCGTTTAAGTGAGTCCTACAATGCACAGTAGTAACCCACTAGAGCTGGAGAATTAGACAGTCTTACAGTGGCAAGAGATGTTTGCCAACCCTTTCTGCCCAGAGAACCATGTGTATGCTTTTCATGCCTGGTGGGGCGATGATATGAAGCCAAGTGGTGGCAATCATTAGAGAGTCAAATATAGGATTTTCCTTTAGGAAATTTTGGATCCCATTGACCCTCTTGTCTCCTCTAGAGAGGACATTCTGAGGAGGATGCTAAAAATGCAGGGAAACAATGGCACAACAGTTCTTGCTTTATGTATGGTCTTATAAGTTTAAGAAATAATTGACGGTTGAAGCAGCAGAGTGAAGGTTTCAATGTTGAATGTCCTGGATGCCATGTGAAAAACCTCACTGAAGACTTCTACGTCACCCACTGGAGGTGGCCTTGATGGGACGGAATCTGGTGAATGACAGGATAAGTTGTGGTGTTAGGAATTTATATCAGTGTCAGGAATTCCATGATGTCTTCTTAGTGTAGTATCAGCAGCAAAGTCTTTTGGACAACTGATATGGTCCTCTGAATGACAATTTACTTTAGGAAGGACCACTCTACTAGGACAGAGCTTGATACGTGAGGTTCAAATGGCTGGAGAATGCTCTCTTTAGGGATACTTTCTGGAACATCCTCACGTATCTTCTACTTTGTGGGTCTCTTGCGGTGACTCTTAGAAAAGATGGCCATTGTCTTTCGTGGAATGTTTTTTTCCATGCCTTTCTGCTCTGAATGGTGGGGAAACAGACTGACAAACTGGCACAGGGGTCAGAGAGGCAGGTATCAAGGATAACAGTTGTAATGCTTCTGGAATACCTAGCCTGATGGACATCAAAGGAGGAGCTGCACTGTAGTTCTCTGAAAATGAGTTCTGAGATTCTCATCTGAGGGCCTTGGTCATGAAAGCACAAGTTACTTACCTTCGGTAACGATATATCTGTAAGAAACATTAGTTAGTTATAGATTCCTTACCTTAGAATTACTCCCAGGCGTCAGACTGGATCCGGAAAGTTTTTGTTAGCAGTACCTCTGCGCGTCGGAAGGTGGCGTTGGTCGGCTCCGCGTACGTCGTCGGCGTCGTGGTCGCCGGGATGACGTTGCGGCAGCTACTTAGACGCCGCCCTCGCGCGCTGACGTCAGTTCTGTACACGACTTTCCGCGCCAGAAACGCAGAGCCATGCAAGACACTGACCATTGGTGCACAAAACTAGGGCCCTGAAGGGATGTCCTTAACCCTAGAAATCAGTTCGCAGAACGGGGAGGATGGGTGAGGCGGTAAGGAATCTATAACTAACTAATGTTTCTTACCGATATATCGTTAGCGAAGGTAAGTAACTTGTGCATCTGAAAGAAACACGTTAGTTATAGATTCCTTACCTTAAAATAGATACCCCAGCAATACCAACCCCGGTGGTGGGTCTGCGAACCAAGATCACACCAGAAAGTCCTGGAGAACAGAACGGCCAAAGAAGCCATCGCTCCGGACTTGGCTGTCCAGGCAGTAGTGCTTGGTGAACGTGTGCAGCAATGCCCACGTAGCTGCCTGACAGATGTCGCTTAGAGGAACTCCCCGTCCCAAAGCAGTGGTGGCTGCAGTCGCCCTGGTGGAATGGGTGCGCAACCCCACTGGAGGCTCCTTTTTAGCCAAAGAGTAACAGGCCTTGATACACAAGACGACCCACCTGGAGATGGTCCGCTTGTGTACAGCCCGACCTTTCTTGGCGCCCACGTAGCCAACAGAGAGTTGGTCATCCACCCGGAACTGTTTTGTGCGGTCTAGGTAAAAAGAGAGTGCACGTTTTGGGTCCAGACGGTGGAGCCTCTCTTCCTCTCTCGAAGGGTGCGGAGGCGGAAAGAAGGTGGGCAAAGTGATGGTTTGGCCAATATGAAAAGATGTAACCACCTTTGGAAGAAAGGATGGACGAGTGCGTAGGACAACTTTGTCCAAATGCATAGTCAGAAATGGAGGCTTAGAAGAAAGAGCCTGGAGCTCACTCACCCTTCTAGCAGAAGTGATGGCCACCAGGAAAGCAGTCTTAAGTGTCAAAAGATGAAGAGGACAGTTATGAAGTGGCTCAAAGGGAGCACACATTAAAAAGGTTAAGACCAGATTCAAGTCCCACTGAGGCATAACGAAAGGAACAGGAGGAAAGAGATGAGTTATGCCTTTCAGGAAACGATTAACAACAGGGGACTTAAAAAGAGAAGGCTGATCAGGAAGCCTGAGAAAGGCAGAAATGGCCGAAAGATAGCCTTTGAGAGTGCCCAGAGCAGAGCCCTGCTGGGCCAAAGAAAGGAGGAACAAGAGAACCTCAGAAAGAGGGGCAGAAGCACAAGTTACTAACTTGTGTAACGATATATCTGTAAGAGACAGTAGTTAGTGATAGATTCCTTACCTTAGAATATCCCCAGGCGTCAGGCTGGATCCGGAAAGTTTTGCGTAGCAGTACCCTTGCGCGTCGGTAGGCGGCGTCGTGCGGCTCCGCGTCCGTCGTCGGCGTCGTGATCGCCGGGATGACGTCGCGGGCAGTACTTAGGCGCCGCCCCTGCGCGCTGACGTCAGTTCTGTACACGACTTTCCGCGCCAGGAACGCAGAGCCATGCAAGAAGCTGACACAGGTGTCTGAAAAATACTAGGGCCCTGAAAGGGATGTCCTTAACCCTAGAAATCAGTTCGCAGAACGGGGAGGATGGGTGGGCGGTAAGGAATCTATCACTAACTACTGTCTCTTACAGATATATCGTTACACAAGTTAGTAACTTGTGCATCTGAAAGAGACACGTTAGTGATAGATTCCTTACCTTAGAATAGATACCCCAGCAATACCAACCCCGGTGGTGGGTCTGCGAACAAAGATCAGACAAGGAAGTCCTGGAGGACAGAACGGCCAAAGAAGCCGTCCCTCCGGACCTGACTGTCAAGGCAGTAATGCTTAGTAAACGTGTGCAGCGAGGCCCACGTAGCCGCCTGACAGATAACCGGCAGCGGAACACCGCGGCCCAAGGCCGTGGTAGCAGCCGTTGCCCTGGTGGAATGGGCACGCAGCCCAACAGGAGGTTCCTTTTAGCCAAAGAATAGCAGGCCTTGATGCACAAGGTAACCCAGCGGGAGATGGTCCTCTTGTGCACCGCCCGACCTTTTTGGCGCCCACGTAGCCAACAAAGAGCTGGTCATCCACCCGGAAGTGTTTTGTGCGGTCAATATAAAAAGAGAGCGCACGTTTTGGGTCCAGACGGTGGAGCCTCTCTTCCTCTCTGGAAGGATGCGGAGGCGGAAAGAAGGTGGGCAAAGTGATGGTCTGCCCAATGTGGAAAGCAGTAACCACCTTTGGCAAGAAGGACGGACGCGTCCGAAGAACAACCTTGTCTGGATGAACAGACAGAAAGGGAGGTTTGCAAGATAGAGCCTGGAGCTCACTCACCCGCCGAGCGGAGGTGATGGCCACCAGAAAGGCTGTCTTCAGAGTCAGAAGACGAAGAGGACAGTTATGTAGAGGCTCAAAGGGAGCGCACATTAAAAAGGTAAGAACCAAGTTCAAGTCCCACTGAGGCATCACAAACGGAACAGGAGGGAAGAGGTGAGTAATGCCTTTTAAGAACCTGTTAACAACAGGGGACTTGAAAAGGAGGGCTGATCAGGGAGCCTGAGGAAGGCCGAGATAGCACAAAGATAACCCTTGATGGTACCCAGGGCAGAACCCTGTTGGGCCAAAGAGAGAAGGAACAGAAGGACCTCAGAAAGAGGGGCAGAAAGGGGATTCACAGCCTTTGCTGTGCACCATGCCACAAATTTGTTCCACCTGCAGGCGTATACCACCTTAGTGGAGGGACGCCTGGCTGCCAGAATCACATCACAAACTTCGGGAGGCAAGTCGAAAGGAATCAACTGCCGCCGCTCAATCTCCACGCAAGCAGGTGTAGACTGGACAGGTTCGGGTGGAGGACCGTCCCCTGCTGCTGCGACAGAAGATCCTCCCGAAGAGGCAGACGGATCGGGGGATCTATGCTCATATTGAGGAGCTCGGGATACCAAACTCTTCGAGCCCAGTCCGGAGCCACAAGAATGACTTGGGCCCGGTCGTGCCGAATCTTCTTCAACACTCTGGGTAGAAGTGGTATAGGCGGAAAGGCGTACAATAGACCGCAACTCCACTCGTGACGAAAAGCGTCGCCGAGCGAGTGCCGCCTTGGAAATTCCAACGCGCAGAACTGATGACATTGCGCGTTCTCTTCGGTGGCGAATAGATCTAACCAAGGCTCTCCCCACTGTAGAAAGAGTCCTTGCGCCACTTCCGAGTGAAGACGCCATTCGTGATCCATCATGCACCTGCGGCTGAGGTTCGTCCGCCCTGGCGTTCAGGGAACCTGCCAGGTGTTGAACCACCAGGAACATGCCCTGATGTTCCAGCCATGTCCAGAGGCGCAGAGCCTCCTGACAAAGGGTCCACGACCCCACCCCGCCTTGTTTGTTGCAGTACCACATGGCGGTGGTGTTGTCTGTGAACACCTGCACTACCTTCCCTTTGACAGAGGGAAGGAATGCCTTGAGTGCAAGTCGGATCGCCCGGAGCTCCAGAATGTTGATATGGAGCCGGGACTCCGCCGGAGACCAGAGGCCTCTGATCTCCGCCTCTCCCATGTGACCGCCCCATCCCAGAAGGGACGCGTCCGTCACAACTGTATGCTCTGGCTGGGGAAGGGAGAGGGATCTGCCCATGACCCATTGCCGGTTCGAGAGCCACCACTGCAACTGTTTTGCAGTCCCCTCCGAGATCTGGACGTGATCGGACAGGTTGCCCTGGTGCTGCGCCCACTGGAACTTCAGGTCCCACTGCAGAGCCCGCATATGCCATCTGGCATGATTGACCAGCAGGATGCAGGAGGCCATGAGGCCCAGCAGCCTCAGGGTCATCCGTACCGAAACCCAGGATAAAGGCCGAAAGATCGGAATCATAGCCTGAATATCCCGGACTCGCCGTTCGGGAGGATAGGCCCGAAACTGCGTCGTGTCCAGAACTGCTCCGATGAAAAGGAGCTGTGGAGAAAGGAATTAGATGCGACTTCGGCACATTGATGGAGAACCCCAGCGAGTGCAGGAGTTCGGCCGTAGTCTGGAGGTGGGAGACGACTGCCTGGGACGAGCCCGCCTTCAGCAGCCAGTCGTCGAGGTAGGGGAAGACTGAAACCCCTGCCCGGCGCAGATGAGCTGCGACCACCGCCATCACTTTCGTGAACACCCGAGGGGCACTTGTAAGGCCAAAGGGGAGCACGGTGAACTGAAAATGCTCGGGGCCTACCGTGAACCGAAGGTAACGCCGGTGGGCCGGCAGGACGGGGATGTGGAAATACGCGTCCTGCAAGTCCAACGCTACCAACCAGTCTCCAGGGTCGAGGGCAGTCAAGACCTGAGCTAGGGTGAGCATCTTGAACTTCTCCTTCCGGAGGAAGCGATTGACGTTCCGGAGGTCCAAGATAGGACGCATGTCCTCCCTGTCCTTTTGGGCACCAGAAAGTAGTGGGAGTAGCAACCACGCCCTACTTCTGGGGTCGGAACATGCTCGATGGCCCTCTTGGTCAAGAGGGCCGTGACTTCCTTCCGTAGAAGCACCAAGTGATCCCCTGACATGCGGTGGAATTGAGGTGGCATGGCTGGGGGGTGGTCTCGAAGGGGAGGGAGTAGCCCTTCGGACAATGTCCAAGACCCACCTGTCCGAGGTGATGGTGCGCCAGTGGGGAAGGTGATGGCGGACCCTGCCCCCTACTGGCGTGCCGTGCACCTGAAAGGAGGGACTAGGAGGGCTTGGAGGCCGCGGACGGGTTGGAGGTGGTGGCCTGACCCGCACGCTGGTTGCCCGATCCGCCACGGCGGAATCCACGTCCTCGGCCACGCGAAGACGCCTGCTGCGCGGGCCGGTGGCTGGGCTGCTGACGTGAAGGGCGCCCCTACCGTGGCCACGATAGGGGCGAAAAGCAGAAGGTAGCGGAGGGCGTGTAGCAGAAAGGCCCAGGGACTTTGCAGTAGCCCGTGAGTCCTTAAAGCGCTCCAACGCATGGTCTGCTTTGGACCCAAAAAGACCGACTCCATCAAAGGGCATGTCCATGAGAGTATTCTGGACATCCCCTGAAAAACCAGTGGTTCTCAGCCAGGCGTGGCGCCGGAGCGCCACCGTCGTTGCAATCGACCTGCCCAGCGAGTCGGCGGTGTCAAGGCCACAACGGATAGTGTATTGGGCCGCATCCCTTCCTTCCGCAATGGCGCGGGAAAGCAGTGCCTGGACCTCCTCAGGGCACTGGGGCAAAACATCCGCCACCGAATCCCACAGGGAGTGGGTATATCGGCCCAAAAGACAAGCGGTGTTAACGGACCGCAAGCCAGCACTGGAGGAAGAAAACCTTTCTTCCCAAACTGATCCAGGCGTTTGGATTCCCTATCCGGAGGAGCGGTAGGGAAGGCGGTTTGGGAAGCGGAGGCTTGGACAACCAAGCTCTCAGGAGTGGGGTGGACAGAAAGAAACAGGGGTCGCCCGGAGCGGGGCGATGGCGTCGTGACACGTTCCGATCCACAGGAGCCCCTGTGTTGGGCTTGGACCAGGCGCCCAAAAGAACGTCAGTGAGGGCGTCGTTAAACGGCAGCACAGTCTCCGCAGAGGAGGCTGCCGGCTGAAGCACCTCTGTCAAGATGTTAGTCTTGACCGTCAAAGTAGGGAGCTGGAGACGTAAGGCCCCAGCAGCCCTACGCAACACCGTACCAAAATTGGCCCCCTCCTCCGTAGCCACGGGAGGAGACAGCATGCCAGTGTCAGGAGAAGTATCCAGACCACTGGCCTCCCCTAGACTCTCTGTCCAGTCCTCATCATACTGACAGTTGCGTGTCAGAGGGTCATCAGACCCCTCCCAGTCCTCCTGGTCCTCCTCTGGTTCAAAATAAGGAGGAGGAGGGACATTTGGGACCCAAGGTCCCATCGGCGCCGGAGCCGGCGTCGAGCGACGTCGCTCCGGGTCCATGTCCGGAGCCGGAAGGAACTGGGGGACGACGCCGCCCGGAGCCCAGGACGGCGCCGAGAACGGCACCGGAGACATCGGCGCCGGCGGAGGTGTCGTGAGGTCGACCGGCGTCGATGGGGGTTGTGGAGCCGGGATCGAGGCCGGGGCCGAAGCCGGAGCCGGGATCGAGGCTGGAGGCTTGGGCGACGCCGGGGCCGGAGCCGCCGGCGACGCCGGAGCAACCCCACTCAGAGCCCGCGGGCCCGAAGGCGCACCGGAGGGGCCTGAAGGCCCGAAGAGGCGGGCCATGGCCGACAGGAACTCCTGTACCTTGGCCGGATCCGCCCCCGAACCCGGGAAGGGCGGGTATGACGGGGCGACTCCACAGGCAAGTCCGGGGCCGCGGGGCGGGGACGGTGCCGGGAGGGGCCTCAGCCGAGTCGCGAGACCGGCGAGGCGAAGTCCGAGAGCGACGATGCTTTTGGACTTCTTGTGCTTAGACTTACCGGACGAAGAAGTCGACGACCGGTGTGCACTCCGCGAGCGACCCCTGGACCTCTCACGCGACCGGGGCTTCCGCGGAGCCGAACGCCGGGCCTCGAGGAGCTTTCGAGACCGCTCTCGCAAAGCTTTCGGGTTGAGGGCCTGGCATTCGGGACAAGACTCGGTGTCGTGGCCTCGGCCGAGGCAGAAGAGACACTCCCAATGCGGGTCGGTGACGGACATCATCCGCGCACAGGCGCCGCATCGCTTGAAGCCGGGCATCCCTACGACACCTTAAAGTTGGAAAACCAGTGAAAAAATCACCAAAAAGTATGGTCAAAAATTGACCAGGGCACTGCTCTTCCCGGATCTGCGCTTGCTGGCGCGGAAAAAGAAGAACTGACGTCAGCGCGCAGGGGCGGCGCCTAAGTACTGCCCGCGACGTCATCCCGGCGATCACGACGCCGACGACGGACGCGGAGCCGCACGACGCCGCCTACCGACGCGCAAGGGTACTGCTACGCAAAACTTTCCGGATCCAGCCTGACGCCTGGGGATATTCTAAGGTAAGGAATCTATCACTAACGTGTCTCTTTCAGATAGGGGATCCACAGCCTTTGCTGTGCACCATACCACAAATTTGTTCCATCAGCAGGCGTATACAGTCTTAGTGGAGGGACGCCTGGCTGCCAAGATGACATCACAGACTTCTGGAGGCAGGTCAAATAACGTCAGCTGCCGACGCTCAATCTCCACGCAAGGAGGTGGAGGCTGGACAGGTTCGGGTGGAGGACCGTCCCCTGCTGCTGCGACTGAGGACCCTCCCGAAGAGGCAGACGGATCGGAGGATCGATGGCCATACTGAGTAGCTCGGGATACCATAATCTTCATGCCCAATCCGGAGCCACAAGGATGACTTGGGCCCGGTCGCGCCTGATCTTCTTCAGCACTCTGGGCAGAAGTGGTATAGGCGGAAAGGCATAAAGAAGACCGCAACTCCACTTGCGACGAAAAGCGTCGCCTAGCGAGTGCCGCCTTGGATACTGGGGTGGCGTAGTGGGCAAAAGAACGATGGATTTAACCCAGATCTTTTGACTGGGGGAGAATGTTTGCATTGTCAGCATTCCGTCCATCATTTGTTTGCTGTAACGCCTTTGAAATTCCAGCGCGCAGAATTGCTGACATTGCGCGTTCTCTTCGGTGGCGAATAGATCTAACCAAGGCTCTCCCCACTGTTTAAAGAGACCTTGCGCCACCTCCGAATGAAGACGCCATTCGTGATCCATCATGCACCTACGACTGTGCTCGTCCGCCCTGGCGTTCAATGAACCTGCCAGGTGTTGAACCACCAGAGATATGCTCTGATGTTCCAGCCATGTCCAGAGACCCAGAGCCTCTTGACATAGGGTCCACGACCCCACCCCGCCCTGTTTGTTGCAGTACCACATGGCAGTGGTGTTGTCCGTGAACACCTGCACTACTCTTCCCCGGACAGAGGGAAGGAATGCCTTGAGTGCAAGACAGATCGCCCGAAGCTCCAGAAGGTTGATGTGGAGCCCGGACTCCGCCGGAGACCAGAGGCCTCTGATCTCCGCCTCTCCCATGTGGCCACCCCATCCCAGAAGGGATGCATCTGTCACCAGTGTGTTCTGGTTGGGGAAGGGAGAGGGATCTGCCGTTGACCCAATCCTGGTTCGTGAGCCACCACTGCAATTGTCGTGCAGTGCCCTCCGAGATCTGGACGCAATCGGACAGGTTCCCCTGATGCTGCGCCCACTGGAACTTCAGGTCCCACTGCAGAGCCCGCATATGCCACCTGGCATGATCGACCAGCAGGATGCAGGAGGCCACGAGTCCCAACAGCCTCAAGGTCTTCCTGACCGAAACCCGAGATAGAGATGTTGAAAGATCGGAATCATAGCCCAAATATCCCGGTCTCGCTGTTCGGGAGGATAAACCCGAAACTGCGTCGTGTCCAGAACCGCTCCGATGAAGAGGAGCTTCTGAGAGGGAATCAGGTGCGACTTCGGTGCATTGATGGAGAACCCCAGTGAATGCAGGAGGTCGGCCGTAGTCTGGAGATGGGAGACGACAGCCTGGGGCGAGCCCGCCTTCAACAGCCAGTCGTCGAGATAGGGGAAGACTGGGACCCCTGATCTGCGCAGATGAGCTGCAACCACCGCCATCACTTTCGTGAATGCCCGAGGGGCACTGGTAAGGCCAAAGGGGAGCACGGTGAACTGGAAATGCTCGTGGCCTACCGTGAACCGCAGGTAACGCCGGAGGGCCGGCAGGACGGGGATGTGAAAATAAGCACCCTGCAGGTCCAATGCGACCATCCAGTCTCCAGGGTCGAGGGCAGACAAGACCTGAGCCAGGGTCAACATCTTGAACTACTCCTTCCGGAGGAAGCGGTTGACGTTCCTGAGATCCAAGATAGGACGCAGGCCTTTGTTCTTCTTGGGTACCAGAAAGTAGTGGGAATAACAACCACGACCTACCTCTGGGACAGGAACGCGCTCGATGGCTCCCTTGGCCAAGAGAGCTGCAACTTCCTGTTGGAGAAGGGACAGGTGATCCTCCGATATACGATGGTAGTTGGGTGGCATGGAGGGAGGGGTAGCCTCGAAGGGGAGGGAGTAGCCCCTTCGGACTATTTGCAAAACCCACCTGTCCGACGTGATGGTGCACCAGTGGGGGGAGGTGATGGCGAATCCTGCCACCCACTGGTGTTTGGTGGCCCTGAAATGTCGGACTAGGAGGGCTTGGAGGCAGCGGCGGAGGGGGCGGAGGTGGACTGGCCCGCCGGCTGGCCCCCAGAACTACGGCGTTGGTTCCTACGTCCCCGGCTGCGCTGGGATGAAAAGGTCTGCCTAGGCCTGTGGCTCTGAAGGGAACGTGGTGGGCCACCCCTTCCGTGACCACGAAAGGGGCGAAAGGCCGACTGTGCAGGACGCAGGGTGGAAAGACCCAAGGACTTGGCCGTATCCCGCGAGTCCTTATAACGCGTCAATGCACTGTCCGCCATGTCGCCGAACAGGCGACGGCCATCAAAAGGCATGTCTATCAGAGTGTTCTGGACATCCCCTGAAAAGCCAGTCGTCCTCAACCAGGCGTGGCGTCTGATCGCCTTGACGTGGAAATCGCTCTGCCCAGTGAGTCGGCGGTATCCAGCCCACACCGAATGGCGAACTTAGCTGCGTCTCTCCCTTCAGCAACAGCACGGGAGAGCACGGGAGAGCACGGTCCGGGCCTCCTCCGGACACTGAGGCAGCACTTGCGCCACCGAGTCCCACACAGAGTGGGAATAACGGCCCAAGAGGCATGCGGTGTTCACCGACCGCAGCCCTAAGCTGGAGGAAGAAAACAACTTCTTCCCAAGGTGATCCAGCTTCTTGGATTCCCTATCCGGGGGTGCGGTAGGGAAGGCGCTCTGGGACGTTGAGGCTAGGACCACCAAGCTCTCAGGGGAAGGGTGTTGGGAAAGGAACAAGGGGTTGCCCGGAGCCGGCGTCAGGCAATCATCCTACACAGGAGCCCCTGTGGTGGGCTTGGACCAAGTGACCAAAAGGATGTCCGAGAGGGCTTCATTAAAAGGCAGCAGGGGCTCCAAAGAGCTCGCTGCCGGCTGAAGTACCTCTGTCAGGAGGTTAGTCCTGACTGCCACCGTAGGAAGCTCGAGGTTGAGAGCCTCGGCCGCCCTACGCAACACCACTGCGTAAGACGCTCCCTCCTCCGTAGCCACGGTAGGAGGAGACAGCATGCCAAGGTCTGGCGAGGTGTCCAAACCACTGGCATCCCCCAGGTACTCTCTCCAGTCCTGTTCCAGCTGGTCTGTTAAAGGGTCACCTGACCCCTCCCAATCCTCCTCCTCGTCCCCTGGGTGCCAATCTGGCCTAAAAGGGACTCCAGGAGTGAACAGGGGCACAAAAACCCCGCTCGGCGCCGGATCCGGCGTCGGTCAACACCGGTCCGGCTCCGTGTCATCATCTGGAAGGAGGTCGTGGTCGACGCCGGCCGCGGTAGTGGTGCCGTCGGAAGTGAAATAAGGTCAACCGGCGCCGATCCGGATCCAGGCCTGGATCCAAGGGGGGCCTGCGACGCCGGGGCCAGAGCCGCCGGCAATGAAGGTCCCGGCCCCCCAGCCGAGTCCGCGGGGCCCAAAGGCGCGCCGGCGGGTTCAGGCCGCCCAAAGATGGCATGCATCGCCTCGTAGAACATACGAAGCTGGGCGGGAGTCGCCCCGGGTCCCGGGAAGGGAGGGAAACCCGGAGTCGACTCTTTGGGCTCCGAACGCGGAGCCGCGGGAGGGGCACCACCCGCGGGCCTCGTCGGGTCGGCCGACCGACGAGGAGAAGTCGAAGAGCAACAATGCTTCTTCGACTTCTTTTTGTGCTTCGACTTACCCGACCCCGAGTGCGAAGACTTCAATGATTTCGATCCTGAATGGTGGTGGCTCCGCGACCGGTCCCTCGACCTCCCTCTCGACCGGGACCTCGAACGGCGCGGAGCCGACTGTCGGCGTTCAAGCAGCTTTCGGGACCGCTCCCGCAAAGCCTTCGGCGTCAACAACCGGCAGTCGGAGCACGACTTGGGGTCGTGCTCCAGGCAGAAAAGGCACACGCAGTGCGGATCCGTCACCGACATAAGTCGGCTACAGGAACCGCAGGCCTTGAATCCTGGCATCCCTCGTGCACCGTTCGCAGTCGGAGACTCGAAAAAGACGTCAACAAAAGTCGAGAAAAAGTTAGTCAAAATATGACTGAGGTACCGCTCTTCCCGGATCTGCGCTGGCTGGCGCAGAAAAAGAAAGAACTGACGTCAGCGCGCGAGGGCGGCGTCTAAGTAGCTGCCGCAATGTCATCCCGGCGACCACGACGCTGACGACGGACGCGGAGCCGACCGACGCCACCTTCCGACGCGCAGAGGTACTGCTAACGAAAACTTTCCGGATCCAGTCTGACGCCTGGGGGTAATTCTAAGGTAAGGAATCTATAACTAACGTGTTTCTTTCAGATAGAAGAGGACAGTAGCTATATCCTTATCCACAAGCCTTGGCTCAACATCACAGAATGCGTGATGGAGCTAAAAAGGATATACCCTTAACGACAGCATAGTACTCAAAGCTGAGAGGGTTCTTAATTTTAAGGAGTGTCTCCATGTCGACCAAAATGTTGAGCATCTCAATGTGGATAAAAAGCATGCATGGATAGCAGAAACCCTGAGGTTTGAGAGGCTCGACTGTCAGACTCGGTGATCTGCCCCTTCTGATGTAAAGGATCTATGCGGAGCACGATACAAGAGCATTACTATTTCTCCCAGCTTTGCTGTAAGAAAAACCCAAACTTTTATCACTCAATCTT
The DNA here is from genome assembly GCA_963921515.1 of Calotriton arnoldi. Classification (NCBI taxonomy): domain Eukaryota; kingdom Metazoa; phylum Chordata; class Amphibia; order Caudata; family Salamandridae; genus Calotriton; species Calotriton arnoldi. The sequence goes on along the minus strand of CAWUFW010000686.1, from coordinate 1,035,133 downwards.
CTTTAATATAGCTTTCTAACCGATAATGCGGTCTCGAACGTTATGAGAATCTTGAAAGCAGATCATGGTCATGCAGTAGTTGCCCTTTAACTACATTTTCCCACCACAGGAATAAAACATGTCTGTAAAAGTACGGATAATAACATGGATTAAAGATAAGGAAACTCCACACCTCAGAAATCAAGACAAAATGATTAATTGCTTGGTAAGAAAGACTGAAAAAACAACACCCAACATCTAAAGATGTTAAGGGAAATAAAAAAAAAAATGTGAGAAAAGCTGTGTTTTCAGTTAGAAAAATGCTTTATGAAAAAGGAGCAGTGATCGGTAATCCTTGAGCAGTGAATGGAATACAATTGACTACTGACTGACTTTCTGGTGTACGGAATGGGATTGGGAGCTTCCAGAGTTCTTAAAGCGGTATGATTTCGTTTTTCCAGTTTAACTAGAAGAACACCATTCCCTACTTTCTACGTTTTGAAAGGGGACATTGCTAGGGTGGTGTTGACAATTAAATGTACTGTATTATGACTAATGATGAGGAATCTGCAGTTAAATAGAGTTTCTAGCAGAAAAAGATTACTAAAGGTAAGTAATTTGTTCTGATAGAGACTTCTAATGCAGATTCCTCACCTTAGGATAGATACCCAAGCAATATCTTCTTGGAGGTGGGTCTGCCAACTGGCTCAAAGCAGAAAATCCTGGAGGACGGAATGGGCAAAATGCCAGTATCGACAGACCTGACTATTCAAGCAGTAATGCTTTGATAACGTGTGGAGGGACGCCCATGTTGCGGCTTTGCAAATGTCCAGTACAGGTACCCTGTGTGCCAACGCAGTAGTATCGGCCTTGGCCCTGGTGGAATTGGCCCTCAGGAGGCTGCTTCTTAGCGAATGCTTAGCAGATCTTAATGCAGAGTGCAATCCATAAAGAGATGGTCCACTTCTGCACAGCCGGGCTCATTTTTGCTCCAGTGAACCCGATTGAAGAGCTGATCGTGCAACTGATGGTCCTTGGTGTGATCAATGTAGAATGAGAGGTCTCTGTGGGCCAGGTGATGGAGTCTCTGCTTCTCCTTGGAAGATTGAGGGGGAGCAGGAAAACGGGGGAGAGTAATGTGCTGGCTGACATGAATTAGGGTGACACCTTTCGGCAAAAAAGAGGTAGCCGTCTGAAGCATCACTTTGTCAGGGAAAAAACTGGTGTACGGAGGGCGAATTGAAAGAGTATGAAGTTCGCTCACCCTTCTGTCCGATGTAATGGCCACCAGAAAGACAGTTTTAATATTCAAGATTCGCAGAGAACATCTGTGTAGGGACTCAAAGTGGGCACACATGAGAAATGTGAGGACCAGATTGAGGTCCCATTGGGACATCACAAAAGGGGTAGGAAGGAACATGTGTTGCAATTCTTTCAGAAAACACACAACAGGTGACTTGAACAGGGATGGAAGGTTGATCCGGCAGCTGCAGGAAAGCCGAAAAGACCGACAAGTAACCCTTTACAGTGCCCAGAGCAAGACCTTGTTGGGCTAGAGCACAAACAGCTCCTCTGACAACGGTCCACCCCGCGTGAGGTACACCTAGCTACAAAATTATTCAAGCAGCAGACTACACTGTCTTAGTGGGGGAAAGCCTGGCTGCCAGATGGCATAACAAACCTTGGGAGGAAGATTATAAACTCTTAACTGTCTCCGCTCAATCTCCATGCATAAAGATGAAGAGTGTGCAGGTTCAAGTTCTGGACTACCTTGTTACTGCAACAGGAGATCCTCCTACAGGGGCAGCCTAACCGGAGGACCGATGCTCATGGTCAAGAGGTCAAGACCTGGTGTCAGAAGTGGGATCTTCTCATTTGAAACAAAATGAAGAACCTAGTCCAGTGCCTCGCAAAAAGACAACAAAAACGTGAATTGGCTTTGGAGCGGTGCATGAAGTCCTCTGACCTAGAGAAGGTAGTCTTTCAGGATACCTTCAAATGGCAAACTGAGCAGTTCTATCAATTGTCAGAGAACTGAGCAGTTCCATCAATTGTCGGAGAACCAACTACAATTAGCCATGGGATTATCACAAAGTAAGGGACCTCTTATTGTTGGGCCCCGGAGTCTCTAAAATATTTTACTCCAGGGTAGGACCTGACAGCTTTTCTTACCAATTTTGAAAGAGTAGCTAAAATTAGCCAATGGCTGAAAGATAGATGGAATTACTATCTCGCCCCCTTGTTAGTCGGGGAATCTCAAGCAGCCTATCACACTGCCAATCCCACAAGGGAAACACCCTATCAAGAGGTCTGTGAAACTGCCAGAAGCAGCATGACAAGGAAGATGTCCTGGCACTCCAACCAAATTTAGAGGCACAGGGCCTCCTGGTACAGGGCCCACGACCCCATCCCACCCTGTTTGTTGCAGTACCACATGGCAGTGGTGTTGTCCGTAAACACCTGAACCAACCTCCTTTGATGGATGGGAGGAAGGCTTTCTATGCCAAGTAAATCACCCTCAGCTACAGGAGGTTGGAGAGCACTGCAGAGCCAGCATGCACCATCAGTCATGCTTAACCAGCTCGATGTCAGAGGCAATGAGACCCAGCAGCCTCAGAGTCAGCCTCACCAAAATCCTGGATAGAGACTGAAAGGTCAGAATCATAGCATGACTATCCTGGAATCGCCGCTCAGGAGGATAGGCGTGGGTTCACTCAGTGACGAGAATGGCTCAGATGAAAGGGAGTGTCTGAGAGGGGGTCAGGTATGACTTCGGCACATTGACAGAAAATGCCGAAGGTACACCGTAGTCTGGAGGTGGGTGAAGTCTGCTGGGGCGAGCCCACCTATAGCAGTCAGTCGTTGAGTTAGGGGAAGACGGAACCCCCGACCTTTGCAGATGGGCTGCAATCACCTCCATTTTCGTAAACACCCTATGAGCATGGAAAGACTGAAAGGGAGTACAGGAACTGGAAATTCTTGTGGTCCACTATGAACCGCAGGTAACGTCTGGACGGGGATGTCAAAATACACGTACTGCAGATCCAGTGCCACCATCCAGGGTCCAGCACATACAGGACCTGAGCCAATGTGAGCATCCTGAATTTCTCTTTTCTCAGGAAGTAGTCGAGAGGGGGCAGATCTAGTATAAGATGGAGGACTCCATCCTTTTTGGGCACCAGAAAGTAGCAGGAATAACAACCACACCCTACTTCTGGCTCCGGCACCCTCTCAATGGTTTGTTTGGCCATAAGAGCCTGTACTTCCTGATGGAACAAGGAGAGATGGTCCTCCTCCTTGGGAAGCACGTCCCACAGTGCACAGGAGCATCGGCCCAATAGGTGTGTGATGTTCACTGACAGCAAAACTATGCTGGCAGAAGAGAAAATAGGCTTCCCAAAGGTGTCCTGCCTCCTTTATTGCCGGTCCGGTGGAATGCAAGGGAATGCATTATGGATGACTTTTGAACCTAGGCCTACACAACCAGGCTCTACGGTAGGGATGCTGGGAGAGAAATGCTCGGTCTCCTGGGAAAGGGTGACAGCGTCTGGCACTCATGCGATGCACAGGAGCCCCTGTGCAAGGTTTGGCCCAGGCCCCAACAGGAGAAAGTCGGTGAAGGCTTTGTTAAAAGGGAGCAGTGGTTCAGCTGAACCGGCTCCTGGCTGAAGTACCACTGTCAAGACATTAGTCTTGACCTCAACAGCAGGCAGCTGAAGGTAAAAGACCTCTGTCGTCCTGCGCATCACTGTGGCAAAGGATGCGCCTTCCTCTGAGACAGGGCCTCGAGGGAAAGCTGCCAGAGTCCGGTGAGGTGTACAGGCCACTGGATTCACCCAGCTCCTCAAACCAGTTTTCTGCTGGCTCAGGGTCTTCCTCTAGGGGACCAAACCCTTTATCCTCATCTCCCCCTTCAGGAAGTTAGGGTTGATCTAGGGGTGGTCAAGTCCATGGGCAAGTAGGGCCTCGACGGCGCTGGCATGGACGTTGGATATCACAGGTTCAGAGTCGGGGATGACTATGGATTCATCGTCAGAGATGGCTCCAGAATGGAAAGAGCCGGCATGGAAGAAGGCACCCGTAACACCATCGGTTTGGGTCCGAGGATGGATCCAGAGGGCCTGGCTGGCTCAGGATGCAGGCTCTTCGGTGGTAACCCAGCAGGGGCACCTCTTGGCTCCATGGGCCTGAAGACGCGCCAGAGCGAGTCGTTGGCCCAAAGATGGAAGGCATGGCATCACAGAATTCTTTAAATTGGGCTGGTGTCTCTCCGGGTCCAGGGAACTCAGAGTTGCACGGAGTGGGCCGGGATGCCTGCTCTGCAAGTGGTCTATCGGAGCGGTACGAGCCTAGAAGCATGGTGTTTGGATGGCAAAGCTGACGAATGCTTTGAGTTCTTCTTGGTTTGACCTGACTTGGAGGAAGATGTCTTAGACCATGAAGACTATCATCTGCGGGAACGGCTCTGCGAACGGCCTTGCGATCTACCATGGGAGCAGGACGGGATCGGCGTGGATTCTTCTTCTGCCATGCTGCCAGGAGCTTCAACGTTCACTCCTGAATCGCCTTCGGGTTTATGGACTTGAAGTTGGAGCAGGCTTTGTGGTCGTGACTCAACCCCAGGCACCACAGGCAAACCAAGTGTGGGTTAGAAACAGACATCGGCTGGTGACATTCTCCACATGGTTTAAACCCTGTGGGTTTGTTGGGAGACATGCCCCTTGCACACTGAGAGCAAAGCTCAAAAAAGACATGACAAAAAGTAAAAAAAAATAATGGTAAAAAAATGACCAAGGTAGCTCTCTGGATGGGTGCTGTTGGTGCGGAAAGGAACTGATGCCAGCACACCGGGGTGGAGCTTATGTGGCACGCCAACGTCACTTTTGACCTGGACGCCTACCGGTGCACAGGGGTACTGCTCAAGATTTTCTGGATCCAGTCTGACAACTTGGGAATATTCTAAGATGAAGAATCTGTGGTTACAATTCTCTATCAGAAATTATTGTTAATTTGGAAACATGGAAATTTTACACACATGCAAGGGAATTTTCTAATGTTTATGCATATAAGAGAAAATTTCAGACAGAGAAAGGTTATTACAAAGTCACATGAAATAGCTGCTCTGCTACAAGCAAAATGACCTGCAGCAGAAACCTGGGCTATGGCTAAGAGACAAACCAACTAAAAAGGAGAGAGCTATTAACCCGCATCACCACCATTCAGCCAGAAATAAGGTTTTGGTCAGCAAAGCACACATACAGAGGACATATATAGGAGGATGTGGACATTTTAGTTACATGGTGAGCCAATCTGCCCAGTGGGGAAAATGTATTGATATTTTCTACAAAAAAAAAACAATGTAGCTGGTTTCAATTAGACAGCGGACAAGTATGCCTTGCAAAAATCTGAATCAATGCTAATGACACAGTTTGAAAGGGATGGGGCTGAATATAATGTTGTAAATTGGCAGGTGTACAGAACAAGGGGTGGAGATATCACATGCTGCATACATATTACAGGTGATTTTGACAGAAGTACAGTGAGCAAGGTTATACATCATGCCTCTGTAACAATCTACTAGTAATATGTGTCTAATACGCAGGTCATGCAGAAACAGTCTGTCCAGCTGTGCAACAGGAGTCAGGTGGCTTTGAGATGGGCCTCATATGGGGGTAAGAGAGAGTCAGTGCTCAGAGGTCATCTTATGGGTGAAGGGGGAATAAAAAAAGAACAAATGTCCCATCAACCAAAGCAAATATCTTTGGCTGACGCATGTGACTATGGGGGCAGAGTGGTGTGTGTAAGAAAGGGTATCCTATCATTCTACAACAAAGGTAACCTAACACAGACACATCTAGGAAAGGACAGAAAGCTCTACAAGAAAGAGAGCATAAAGCATTCCATGTGCAAGCAAAGAATGTTTATGTGCAGGAAAGGCTAGCATGAATACCTAGGCATGTCCTTATCAAGAAATAGCCTGAAAGAGAAGATGCAGCAATTAGTGAGGAAAACATCAGAATGAGGAAGAGACACTGCACATTGCACTGAAGCCAAAACATTAGAAATTAAATATAGTTAAGATTAGAACACAGAGTCAATAAGCATGCAGACAATTAAACACTGGCCAATCTAGGCAAACAAACAGTACAGTATCCTGTCTAAGTTGCAGATGACTGCGCCTCAGGCCATCTGCCCATGTGTCCAAATTACAAAAACTACAACATCTGATAAGTACACTATTCAGCTGTGTTAAATTAAATGTTCATCAACTGTGGAAGGACTATCAGGGTCTACAATGGAATCCACCCACAGTCTTTTTGATGACCAGTCACAAGCGGAAAACAGCCCTCTGAGCTTTTATTTTAAAGTTGTTCAGATGTTATCCACGCACTAAAGAGGCATAGCTGCCATGTAAGGAAACAAGGTACTGTATATTACGAGGATATTGCCTCTCATGTTTGTGAGAATCTTACTCAGTGCAATGGGAAACTCATACATGTCATGATAAATGTCCAACCTTGGGTAAAGGACAATAGATAGTCACAGAAATACTTCAGAGAGAGAAGGGGTGATCAGAAGCCAGGCACAGCAAAAAGGTACAGTGGGTGAGCAAGCATAGTGACTGTACAGCAAGCCATTGGAGAGATCTGTGATCAAAGCCTTAAAGTTACAGGCAAAGGCTAGGCATAATGTAAAAAGAAATGGGCGCTGCAGGGTAAATTGAGGAGAGAAAGTCAGAATCAACCGGCATATTCACAAAAGGCAGAGACAGTCCTATGCCTGGCAAAGCAGATATGCATAATGCGAAGAAAGGTACAGCGAGAAAGGAAAGGCAGTAGCCACAACAGAAAGTGGGGCAGTCAGAGCTAGGGAATAACAAGCTGAGGTTCTAGTGAGCAGTCACAGCTACTGCAGACCATAAGGTGCAGAGCATAGTGAGCAGCAACAATCATATATAAGGATGTTCAGAGGTTCAGCCCAGAGTTCAAGCATTCAATGTATGCATAGTAGGCAGAGACAGTCAGAGGTCAGGCTGTTAGTAGAGATAGTCATAAGCCAGTCGCAACAAACAGGGACAGTCAGAGAAATGCCAATCTCATGAGAACAGCTAGAGGAAATCTGTGTGCAGGCAATCACTAGATGAGCACAGTGAGTAGACTCCGTGAAATCGGCCAAGAACCAGAGACAGGACAACAGCAAGGAACAGCATGCAGAGACAGGCAAATGCAGCATACAATGAGCATGCACACTCAGAAGCCAAGCATATTGAGAATGTGCAGTCATGGGTTGGGCACTATGAGCAGAGACAATTAGACTTTGAATGCTATAAAAAATGACATTGAAAGGCCAAGCACTGGAAGAAGGGACATTTAGCGACAAAAGAGAAGTGTTGGAGCCCAATCATCAAGAACGCAACCATACTAACCTATTAGAACTATGAGAAGTCTTGAGATACTTTGCAGAGATTATATTTAAAGAAAGTACAGCATCTGCAGCAGACTCATCCACCTCAGGTTTGTTTCGGACTCGGCCTGTATGGAGAAACCGAATGAAAGAACCAACTGAACTGCAGAAAACAAGGAAAGTTAACAAACAAGTGCCTTGCTTTTCAGTCACCCAATTAAAGTAATGCTTATGAAAAACACAGATGGAGAAAGACTACTTCACTTTTAACATCTGATATTGACCTGAAGAACAAGTTAATTACCTTTGGTAATGCTATTCCTGGGGGATACTCTAACTACACATTCCTCACCTTGTGAATATTCTCCAAAACTGGATCCAGAGACCTTTCAGCAATACGTCTGCATGCAAGTAGATGGCATAGTGCGACTTTGCATTGATGTCGTTCCACTCCGAAAGGGACTTGTGGAGCCCCATATAAGCCCAATCAATGGGTGCTGACCACAGCTGCTTTATGAGCTAACCCAGACACAGAGCACAGCAGCAGATTGTGTAGACCAGTGTGCAGATCTCTAGTCTTGGGACCTTTTTAAATGGGAAGAGAGTACAGTTCACAGAACAGGCAGGTGGGTTGGTCGGTGAGGAATCTGCGGTCACATACAGTATCCACCAAACAGAGCGTTACCAAAGGTAAATATCTGGTTAATCTGAATAATACTTCTAACCGCAGATTTCTCACCTTCTGAATAGATAACAAAGCAGTACCACCCAAATGGTGGGTCTGTGAACTGGCTCAGAACAAAATATCCTGCAGGACCAAGCAGGATAAGTGTTTGCCTCTATGGACCTGGTTATCTAGGCAATAGTGCCTCAAACGTATGAAATGACACACACATAGCCACCAGGCAAATGTCCATAACAGGCACTCCACATGCCAACGCAGTGGTAGCAATGTTGTCTCTGGTGGAGTAAGCGTGCAAGCCCTCTGGGAGCTGCTTCTTAGGCAATGTATAGCACATTTTAATGCAGAAAACAATCCAGTGGGATCCGATATTTTTCTGTACACCCTTGCACTTCTTCGTCCCAGCAAATCAAAGAGATCATCGTCCAGAAGATGTTCTCTGGTATGAATTACTTAGGGCTCTTTTAAGATCAAGCTAATGTAGTCTCTCTTCCTCCTTAGGAGAGTGAGGCTGGACGAAGAATGCAAGGAGGGTAATCATTCGCCCAACATGAAAAGGACTTACCACATTTGGAAGAAAAGAAGCTTGCATCCTTAACACAAGCTTGTCTGGACACAATGTGGTGTACGGAGAGTTGAAAGAGAGCTTGTAGCTCACTGACACTCTGTGCCGTTGTTACAGAAAAGCGGAAAACTGTCGTAAGAGTGAGGAGCTGCAATGGACAGCAGCTCAAACGTAGTACAAATCAGGAATGCGAGGACTAGATTCACGTCCCAGTGAAGCATGATAACAGGTGGGAACAAATGGTGCAAATCTTTAAAAAAAAAGAATCATGAGTGACTTAAATAAAGAAAGCCTGTCCGGCAACTGCAAGAAAGCAGAAAGGGAAGATAAATAACAGTTAACTGCACAAAGCAAGTCTTTGCTGGGATATGGACAACACAAAAAGCAAGACTTCAGATAATTTGGCTTGCAGTGTGTCAATCTGCAGAGTACCGCACCACGGCAAACACAAGAAGATGATGGACGGAGTGCTGAAACTTTTCAAACACTCACCCCAGTCACAGATCTGGGTTGAATCCATCATCGTTCTTTAGCTCACTTCGCCACCCCAGTTCAGACACAGCTATATGCAAATCAGTCTTGCCCCTGTGCCTCATGGGAACAGTCCAGCCCGAACTGCCAAGCCATGTCTTCCCTGGACCGGAAATAAGCATCCTGGGACCGGTTTCTCATCAGCCAGGCTTGCTTGAATCCAGTGGCAGAGTGAGCAAGGGACCCACGTCTGGGCATACCCTGCCAATTTAGGGCGAACAAAGCAAACACAAGGAGATGATGGACGGAGTGCTGAAACTTGTCAAACACTCACCCCCAGTCACTGATCTGGGTTGAACCCATCATCGTTCTTTAGCTCACTTCGCCACCCCAGTTCAGACACACCTATATGCAAATCAGTCTTGACCCTGTGCCTCATGGGAACAGTCCAGCCCGAACCGCACCACAGCATAAACTTATCCCAATGGCAGGCGTATACTGTATGACATCTACAACTTCAGGAGGAAGTCGAATGTCGAAGTACAGATACTTATGCCCAGGAGTTCCAGGTACCATACTCTCCTTGCCCAATCCGGTGCCACCAAGATGACTCTTAGTACAATAATAAATGGTCCCAGCAAAATAACATTCAACAGTAAAAATAAACAAAATTAGAAAAACTTAGAAAACATGTTTATACAATCGATCAGTGTTATTTAATCACACCGAACATAAAAGAATTGTAATTGCAAAAACTTTTTATACACTGCTAACAAAAGTGCCCAGAAAAAGTGGGGAAAGAAGGTTCAAGGAAAAGTAAGTGATTCAAGTGAGGGTAGCAGGGGTGTGTGAAGCAAGAATACTGTGTAAATCACTTAAGATAATATACATAAAATAATGGCACATTATTTAGCCAACAACTTCACAATTCTATATTCCATATATGATATAAAGCCATGTATGCAAATCACAGTCACATCATTGCTGTCGATTATACTGGCAGGCTATACAAGTGTCGACGTTTCGACCCCCAATAGAATGTGTAGGTTCTTGTAATCCTTACAGGGGGGGGTCTTCCTCAGGACTGAAGTGAGGGCACCATGAAAAACCCACCACGGGGGCTGGTGTGAAAGGCCTCGTAGGCTCCAAACACAAGAGAGCGGAAAACAGCACCTTATTTAAAAGCGAAACAGTACAATTCTTTCTTCTTCAAAATATACTCTCCAAAGAGAGCCAGACTCCTGACTTTATGTGTTCACGCATTAATCTTTCCTTTCCATATTGTTTAAAAGGATATCTGTTAATTCAGAAAAGCTGCCTCCGGGATGAACTGAAACCAGCGGTGCAGAATCGCTACTCGCAGAAAACGCTCCGTTTACTCAGAGTAATATAGAATTGTGAAGTTGTTGGCTAAATAATGTGCCATTATTTTATGTATATTATCTTAAGTGATTTACACAGTATTCTTGCTTCACACACCCCTGCTACCCTCACTTGAATCACTTACTTTTCCTTGAACCTTCTTTCCCCACTTTTTCTGGGCACTTTTGTTAGCAGTGTATAAAAAGTTTTTGCAATTACAATTCTTTTATGTTCGGTGTGATTAAATAACACTGATCGATTGTATAAACATGTTTTCTAAGTTTTTCTAATTTTGTTTATTTTTACTGTTGAATGTTATTTTGCTGGGACCATTTATTATTATACTGTTCCATACCCAGTGACTATTTTGGGTTTACCCTTTCTGTAACAAGATGACTCTGGCCAGATCATTCCCGATCTTCTTCAGAAGTGGAACAGATGACACATAGAGCGGAGGGGGCACAGGTGTTGAGTGAGGTGGGGGTGCAGCAGGAATGGCAAGGTCAGGTATAGTGTCAGAAAAGCCCGGTGACCCCGAGCAGGGCAATGGCGCTGAGCTATTTGCCGGTTTACTGGTAGCCCTGAGCATGGCTTCACCCACGCCCTTAGTAAGGTATCAGTTAGGGGCTTACTAAAACATAGACTAAGTTCTGTGTGTGTTTGACCTGGTTCGAGGACCTCAATCAATAAGTTTTCTTTAACTCCATAGTTGGGACATGGAGGTTAAGTACCTTAGCTGCTCTCCGCATTACCAAAGCCAAGGCAATACTGTCCTCTGGGGGAGAGACGCCTCTGCAATTCCTCATACCAATTGTCCTCAGTGTACTGTGGTGCCAAGGCATCACTCTCATATTAGTCAATATATGAATTTGTCGCAAAAAGGTAGTGGAGAACTCGAGTCCTTCCAGAGGGCAAGGTCTTCACCAGATACCGGAGAGATCTCCCACCTAACGGCAGATCTCAGCGGTGAGAGCAGAGAGGTCGCGCTGCCAGGGGAAGAGGCGTAAACACTCGGCCCAGTTTGGAAGGAAACAGGGGCGTCGCTCTGGCGCGGCAGCGGTTCCCGGCCAGTGAGGAGCCAAATACTACGGCGACCCCGCCTCCGGTTCTGCACGGGGTGGTGCGGTCGCGCTCAGTTTGAGCACAGTGTTTTATTGAGACGGCACAGGAGCGGTGCGCTAAATCAAGGAGATAGCGAGGAGCCAATTCAGAGCGCTGGGGGGTTCTGCCTTCAGTCTACAAGGAAAAAGAAAGAAAGATGAAAGAAAAAATGGAGTAGAATAAATGTTAAAGAAAAACGGAGAAAACAGTCGGGAACAGATACTTGGGATTTACTAGGGAACCACCCTGGTTTATTGCCCCATCTTCTCTCCTCACTTTAACCTCGAGCTACAAAATGACCACCATGAACTGTGCAAGGACACGCCCACCTCAATAATAACATTAACAGAAAGAGGACATTTACCCTCATGGATCTACGAAAATTGATGAACAAAGAAACAGGACTGCACTGTAGGGAACTAGGAAAACTAATAAACATAGAAACAGGACTGCACTGTAAGCTCCTAGCATTGAGGAAGCCATGTTGGAGTAGCTTTCAATGAGTGATTTTTATCAGTCTACGATGAATATCCCCCATCACAGATTATTCAACCAGCCCAGGAAACGCATAGTATAAGGTATCTTCCTATTCTTCCTCTTGCTACAAGATAGACATAGCAGGAGAGGATATAATAAATAAGGATCGAATTCATTACTCACAAATATGACAGGTACCAATCTGAAATCTGAAGGAAGGAATTCCTTTACCATCTCATACCCCCCAATCTCTCTAAAAATGCAACTAAAACCTTTAAACACAACCTACTTAGAAAAACCCCAGAAACCTTAATCTCAGACCCCTCCTTTGGCATAAAAAAGGCGCCATTATTAACGACCTAATATTTTTCACTACTAAAATGGCAAAATGGCGCTACACCCTAACTAAAGTGCTAAACGTACAGGAAATGAGAAACATTCCTTACAGCACTAAGATGCTGATAACACCCTCTCGAAAACTAAGAGCTACATTGAACATAACATGCTACAAAAACGGCACGATTCTTACACAAGCTGCCAACAAAGATCTAGAACTATTTGACGAATACTTCACAACTTTAAAAGAATACATTCTCAACAGCCCTCCTTCAAGAACCCTGCCAAACAACAACTCACAAGCCGTTTCCCCACACATGAATCAATAAGCGAAGGTAGAATCTGTCACCGCTAAAGAGCCCCAGCAGTCGAAACAGGAGTCCAGAATCCCCGAAGCTAGGAACATCAGCCCGCATCACACTAAAATAACATCACCTCCCACTAACCCCAAGGCCCCTAGCCCCAGGCCAAGCCCCAACACCGGTCCATACCCTTTATTGGAAAATGACGGTAGGATGGAGTCAGCAGTCATTGCCCAGGACAAATGGAGATGTATTCATATGGCGGATAATAAGAACCGCGAGAGAACATTAATGAATAGGAAAATAAATACAGAAAAGACAAAAAGTAGCCTCAATCTCCCAGAGATAGCTTCACCCAGCATACCAACAGGGTCACCCCTACAACCACCCGTCTCTTCTCCTGACTGATGCCTGGGGATATTCTAAGGTAAGGAATCTATCACTAACTAATGTCTCTTACAGATATATCGTTACCGAAGGTAAGTAACTTGTGCATCTGAAAGAGACACGTTAGTGATAGATTCCTTACCTTAGAATAGATACCCCAGCAATACCAACCCCGGTGGTGGGTCTGCGAACCAAGATCACACCAGAACGTCACGGAGAACAGAACGGCCAAAGAAGCCGCCTCTCCGGACTTGGCTGTCAAGGCAATAATGCTTAGTAAAAGTGTGCAGCGAGGCCCACGTGGCTGCCTGACAGATGTCTTGCAGGGGGGACACCACGTCCCAATGTAGTAGTAGCTGCTGTTGCCCTGGTAGAATGGGTGCGCAGCCCCACCGGAGGCTCCTTCTTAGCCAGAGAATAGCAGGCTTTTATACACAAGACGACCCAGCGGGAGATAGTCCTCTTGTGTACAGCCCGGCCTTTCTTGGCGCCTACGTAGCCAACAAAGAGCTGGTCATCCACCCGGAACTGTTGTGTGCGGTTGAGGTAAAATGAGATCGCACGTTTTGGGTCCAGACGGTGGGGCAAGGTGATAGTTTGCCCGATATGGAAGGCAGTAACAACCTTTGGCAAAAAGGATGGACGTGTGCGTAGCACAACCTTGTCCGGATGAACAGACAGAAAAGGAGGTTTACAGGAAAGAGACTGGAGCTCACTCAAGCGCCTAGCGGAGGTGATGGCAACCAGGAAAGCAGTCTTCAAGGTTAATAAATGAAGAGGACAGTTATGAAGCGGCTCAAAGGGAGCGCACATCAAATAAGTAAGAACCAGATTCAAGTCCCACTGTGGCATCACAAACGGAATAGGAGGGAAAAGGTGAGTAATGCCTTTGAGAAATCTATTTACAACAATGGACTTGAAAAGAGAGGGATGATCAGGTAGCCTGAGAAAGGCTGAAATTGGAGAAAGGTAGCCCTTGATAGTGCCCAGAGCAGAGCCCTGCTGGGCTAAAGAGAGAAGGAATAGTAGGACCTCAGAAAGAGGGGCAGAAAGTGGATCCACAGCCTTTGCTGTGCACCACACCACAAATTTGTTCCACCTGCAGGCGTATACCGATTTAGTGGAGGGACGCCTGGCTGCCAGAATGACATCACAGACTTCAGGAGGGAAGTTAAATGGAATCAACTGTCGCTGCTCAATCTCCACGCAAGGAGGTGGAGACTGGACAGGTTCGGGTGGAGGACCGTCCCCTGCTGCTGCGACAGAAGATCCTCCCGAAGAGGCAGTCGGATCGGGGGATCCACGCTCATACTGAGTAGCTCGGGATACCAAACTCTTCGAGCCCAGTCCGGAGCCACAAGAATGACTTGGGCCCGGTCACGTCTGATCTTCTTCAGCACTCTGGGTAGAAGTGGTATAGGCGGAAAGGCGTACAATAGACCGCAACTCCACTCGCGACGAAAAGCGTCGCTGAGCGAGTGCCGCCTTGGAAATTCCAACGCGCAGAACTGCTGACATTGCGCGTTCTCTTCGGTGGCGAATAGATCTAACCAAGGCTCTCCCCACTGTTGAAAGAGACCTTGTGCCACCTCCGAGAGAAGACGCCATTCGTGATCCATCATGCACCTGCGGCTGAGTTCGTCCGCCCTGGCGTTTAAAGACCCTGCCAAGTGTTGAACCACCAAAAAAATGCCCTGGCGTTCCAGCCACGTCCAGAGGCGCAGAGCCGACAAAGGGTCCACGACCCCACCCCGACTTGCTTGTTGCAGTACCACATGGCGGTGGTGTTGTCTGTGAACACCTGCACTACTCTCCCCTTGACAGAGGGAAGGAATGCTTTCAGTGCAAGTTGGATCGTCCGGAGCTCCAGAAGGTTGATATGGAGCCTGGACTCCCCCGGAGACCAGAGGCCTCTGATCTCCGCCTCTCCCATGTGGCCGCACCATCCCAGGAGGGACGAGTCCGTCACTACTTTGTGCTCCGGTTGGGGAAGGGAGAGGTATCTGCCGCTGACCCAATGCTGGTTCGTGAGCCACCACTGTAATTGTCTTGCAGTGCCCTCCGAGATCTGGACGTAGTCGGACAGGTTCCCCTGATGCTGCGCCCACTGGAACTTCAGGTCCCACTGCAGAGCCCGCATATGCCATCTGGCATGATTGATCAGCAGGATGCAGGAGGCCATGAGGCCTAGCAGCCTCAGAGTCATCCTGACCGAAACCCAGGATAAGGGCTGAAAGATTTGAATCATAGACCGAATATCCCGGACTCGCTGTTCGGGAGGATAGACCCGAAACTGCACCGTGTCTAGAACTGCTCCGATGAAGAGGAGCTTCTGAGAGGGAATCAGGTGCGACTTTGGCACGTTGATGGAGAACCCCAGCAAATGCAGGAGGTCGACCGTAGTCTGGAGGTGGGAGACAACTGTCTGGGGCCAGCCCGCCTTCAACAACCAGTCGTCGAGAGAGGGGAAGACTGAAACCCCTGATCTGCGCAGATGAGCTGCGACCACCGCCATCACTTTCGTGAACACCCGTGGGGCGCTGGTAAGGCCAAAAGGGAGCAAGGTGAACTGAAAGTGCTCGTGGCCTACCGTGAACCGCAGGTAATGCCGGTGGCCGGCAGGACGGGGATATGAAAGTAAGCGTACTGCAAGTCCAACGCCACCATACAGTCTTGCGGGTCTAGGGCAGACAAGACCTGAGCAAGTGTGAGCATCTTGAACTTCTCCTTCCGGAGGAAGAGATTGACGTTCCGAAGGTCCAAGATAGGACGCAGGCCTTTGTCCTTCTTTGGAATCAGAAAGTAGTGGGAATAACAACCACGACCCTACTTCTGGCATTTGAACACGCTCTATGGCCCCCTTGGCCAAGAGGGCCACAACTTCCTGCTGGAGAAGTGCCAAGTGATCCCCCGACATGCGGTGGCACTGAGGTGGCATGGCTGGAGGGGTAGTCTCGAAGGGGAGGGAGTAGCCCCTTCGGACTATCTGTAAAACCCACCTGTCCGAAGTGATGGCGCGCCAGTGGGGGAGGTGATGGCGAAGCCTGCCAACCACTGGCGTTTGATGGGCCTGAAAGGTCGGACTAGGAAGGTTTGGAGGCAGTGGTGGCTGGGATGGAGGTGGACTGACCCTGCCGCTGGCCCCCTGAACCGCCGCGGCGGTTCCCACGTCTGCGCGTGGACTGTTGCGCCGGCCTGTGGCCCCGTTGCGAACGTGGTGGGTTGCCCCTTCCGTGAGCACGAAAGGAGAGAAAGGCAGAAGGCTGAGGAGGCCGCGTGGCCGAAAGGCCCAAGGACTTGGCCGTAGCCCGCGAGTCCTTAAATCTCTCTAAAGCACTGTCTGCCTTGTTGCCAAAGAGGCGAATGCCATCAAAGGGCATGTCCATCAAAGTGTTTTGGACATCCCCCGAAAAGCCAGTTGTCCTCAGCCAGGCGTGGCGTCGGAGCGCCACTGTCGTGGAAATCGCCCTGCCCAGCGAGTCGGCGGTGTCAAGGCCACAACGGATCGTGAACTTGCTGCATCTCTCCCCTCAGCAATAGCCTGGGAGAGTAGTGTCCGGGCCTCCTCCGGACACTGAGGCAGCACCTGCGCCACCGTATACCACAGAGAGTGAGAATAACGGCCCAAGAGGCATGCGGTGTTCACAGACCGCAGCACTAGACTGGCGGAAGAAAAAACCTTCTTCCCAAACTGTTCCAGTCTCTTGGATTCCCTGTCCGGGGGTGCGGAAGGGAATGCGCTTGGGGAAGCGGAGGCTTGGACAACCAAGCTCTCAGGGGTGGGGTGTTGGGAGAGGAAAATGGGGTCGCCCGGGGCCGGGCGATGGCGTCGGGCCACGTTCCTGTCCACAGGAGCCCCTGTGTTGGGCCTGGACCAGGAGCCCAAAAGAACGTCCGAAAGTGCGTCATTAAAGGGCAGCAGTGGTTCCGCAGAGGTAACTGCTGGCTAAAGCACTTCTGTCAGGAGGTTAGTCCTGACGGCCACAGTAGGTAGCTCGAGGTGGAGTGCCTCGGCTGCCCTACGCAACACCACAGAAAAAGAAGCACCCTCCTCCGTAGCCACGGTAGGAGGAGACAGCATGCCAAGGTCTGGAGAGGTGTCCAGACCACTGGCATCCCCCAACTCCTCTGCCCAGTCTGGGTCATACTCGCATTGAGCAGCGAGACGGTCCTCAGACCCCTCCCAGTCCTCCCCTTCCTCCTCATGCTGTTGTACAGGCCTAAAAGGAGGAGGATGGAGATAGGGAAACAGATTCTCAAACGGCGTCGGAATCGGCGTAGGTCGACACCCTCCCGGCACCGTCTCCACTTCGGGGCTGAAACTGGGGCCGACGTCGTCCGGCGCGCCGGGCGACGTGAAACGTGGTGCCGGTGGGGTCGACGTCGGTGGAGGTGTCACGAGGTCAACCGGCGTCGACCGGGATCCACGACGGGATCCACGGGAGTCCTGCGGCGCCGAGGCCGGAGCCACCGGCGTCAAAGGGCGAGGACTCCGTCGGGCCCGCGGGGCCCGACGGCCCAAATAGGCGAGCCATAGCGGACATGAATTCCTGTACCTGGGCCGGAGTCACCGATGAACCCAGGAAGGGCGGGTAGGTCGCCGGCGACTGCGTAGGCTCCGCTGGAGCCGCGGGGGTGGCACCACCCTCAGCCGAGTCGCGCGACTGGCGAGGGGAAGTCGAAGAACGATGACGTTTCTTCGACTTCTTTTGGCGCTTCGCCTTAACTGACCCCGAGTGCGAAGACTTTGATTCGGACGATTTCCGATGGTGGTGGCTTTGCGACCGGTCCCTCGACCTCCCTCGGGACCGGGACCTTTCACGGCGTGGAGCCGACTGCCGGGCTTCAAGCAGCTTTCGGGACCACTCCCGCAAAGACTTCGGTGCCATGGACCGGCAGTCGGGGCACGACTTGGGGTCGTGGTCGCGCCCCAGGCAGAAGAGACACACGCGTGCGGGTCCGTCACCGACATCATCTGATGACAGTCTTCGCAAGACTTAAACACGGGCATCCCTAACTGCACTAGGAGTCGATCGACTCGAAAAGCTGAGACAAAAAATCTCCCAAAACTCAGTCAAAAAATGACTGGGGGTACCGCTCTCTCCGGATCTGCGCTTGTTGGCGCGGAAAAAGAAAGAACTGACATCACGCGCGAGGGTGGCGTCTAAGTAGCTGCTGCGACGTCATCCCGGCGATCACGACGCCTACGACGGACGCGGAGCCGCACGACGCCACCTTCCGACATGCAGGGGTTCTGCTGATGAAAACTTTCCGGATCCAGACTGACGCCTGGGGATATTCTAAGGTAAGGAATCTATCACTAACGTGTCTCTTTCAGATATTTTTGCTTAAGTGCATGTCAAACATGCTGTCCTAAGTTTAAGGCTATGTAAATGTGAAGCGCTCTGATACCCTTTTAGGGTCATGTCCGCGCTATATAAAACACCAAATAAATAAATGGGTCAGAGTCCAATGGTTTGCCGGAATGCTGCAGCCCAGTGTTATCAGATTGGCTTGGTGTCTGAGAACATGCCTGGTTGGACCTCTTCCTCCGGTTTCAACGTCGATGCTCTAGAGTCCGGGACAGAAGGTGGCACCGAAGTCGGTGGGGAACCCGCAGCGAGTTCTGAGGTTTCAGCTGGTGCTTAGGGCAGACCTAGTGGCAGG
Organism: Calotriton arnoldi; assembly: GCA_963921515.1. Classification (NCBI taxonomy): domain Eukaryota; kingdom Metazoa; phylum Chordata; class Amphibia; order Caudata; family Salamandridae; genus Calotriton; species Calotriton arnoldi. The sequence continues at coordinate 1,016,400 of CAWUFW010000686.1, read as the reverse complement.
ACTCTAGTTGGAGATTCTTACAATTTTCTGGGGCCCGAAGGTGCGCCCGAGGGACCAGGTAGGGTGTCAAAAAGATGCAGCATTGCTTCACAGAATTCTTCTATCTGCGGCGATGTCACCGATGGACCCAGAAATTTCGGTTTCCTCGGAACAAGAGTCAGAATTAGCTCCAAAGATGATTGAGTTCGGGAGAAAGACTAAGAGGCATGTTGATGTACTTTCGCTTTCTCTGGAGTTCGAGAGCGGCGGGAAGGGGCAGTCTCGCTTAGATTTCTTGTGCTTCTGTTTTGACTTACCCGATGACTTCTACAGCAATGAAGATCTACAGCTGGAACGGATTCGAAACTGGGACTTCCCTTTTGACCTTGATTGGTCATGGTGTGGAGTATTTCGATTTGTGGCGACGTAAAGCTTCACCTCTCGGTCCCATATGGCTTTTGGACATATCTGGGTGCAATCTCTCAGGCCTTGCAGAAGTTTTCCAACCCTTAGCACCAAAGGCATAGATGATGGGAATTTGTCACCGACATCCGTTTGGGCCAGTCCTTACATGGTTTAAACCTTGTAGTCTTAGGGGGCAATATTGCCCTTGCATGCTGGTATTTTTTTAAGAGAAAACTGCCTAGTCAGAGACAAGGTAGCCCTGGATCCATGTCTAGTGACATGAAAAGAAAGAAACTGAAGTCAAAGTGCATGGGTGGTGCTAATATGTGACTCGGCCTGCCAGTTCTGGAGCAGAACAACGCCTGCAGGGAGCCACATGATGCCACCTATCGGCGGGCAGAGGTACTACTGAACAGTTTCCAGTTCCAGTCTGATGCTTGAGGAATATTCACATGGTGAGGAATCTGCGGTTAGAAGTATCCATCAGAAATGCATCTGGAACTCGAACATATACCTGTGCAGTGAAACAATGTTGCAAAAGACCACATCACCCAGCGACCACATTTGGAAAAGAGTGCAAACCTTTTGTTGCCTGAAAGGAAAGCAATTTACTTGAGATTGGGTGGTCACTGCAAATAGATTTAAGGAAGAATTGAGGTGATCAAGATGGAGTGCCGGTTGAGGCTTTCTCCTGTAAACTTGGTTACGGATTAGCAAGAAAATAAAGGGTTAGGTGAGTGTGTAGGAATCTAGTCTGTAAATATATCAACGTTTAACCATGGGTTATGGTTAGCTTAAGAGGCAGGTCAATCTGTTGCAACTATTCAGGTGTGGGATGTGCTCCAGCCTTGCCGTGAGTTGTGATTTACTCACTGGGCCAATAATGTCCAAAGGTGGTATGGAATAAATGTTGCATAAAAGGAGACAACAGCAAGTTTCCTACATGTGATGGTACTCTGCAGCAGTGGATGTGCGAGGGAGGAGTTCACTTGGGAGAAATCTGAAGTCAATCATAGGACAGGCATTCTAGACTGTGAAGTTCAGTATTACAACACCAAAAGCACAGGGGGGGATACACCCACAATGAGATGCTGTTCTGTAGGAAGCTGGCTCTGTATATACTATACCAAAGTAAGGTATAGTGTGCACAGAGTCCAGTGGATCCACAAAGCTAGGCAGAGGCTAAAGTAGATAATACCTTACTCTCTATTTGTGGTAGTGTGAGCGATCAGTAATGCTTTATCAGAGGGCAGTGTTACGCATTTATTGTACACATTCAGGCAAGAAATGATGTCACACACTCAAAGACTGAACTCAGACCAATTTGTTTGTATAAAAATATTTTTTGATGTATTTTATTTTTAGAACCAAGCCAGGCCTGGTGCAGGTAAGTGAAATAACACTTTGCAAAAACAATACAGTTGAATGCAGTTGTATGTACTTGTTTTGTATAAGGTAGTTCAATTATTTAGAAACAGTTGTGATTACTTTTCAGTTACTTTGCAGGTACTGTATGATTACTTTTTGAATTACTTTTCTTACTCAGTGTGATATGCCTAGATATCACGCTGGGACATTTCCTAGATAAAAGGTAAGTAAAACAGCTTCTCTCAAGACAGTTTCTTAGGTTTCCATGCAAAACACCATCCACAATTAAAAGCTTTTCACAGGAAAACAGTCAATGCAATCCTATGGAGGAAAATAGGGTTATCGTTTTGCAGGTAAGTAAACGGTCTTGACGGGCAAGTTCCTGGGGTTAGAATAAGGGTTCCCCCAGGGTCAAGGATGCACTGTCAAAGCACCCTCAGCGGCACTAGGGAGTACGGGTGCAGAGTGCTGAGGCCCAATGTTATCCATATGGGGGATAGAGGGTCTCCGGTTTGTGGCTGCTCACGAGCAGGCCACAAGGTTGAGGGAGCAAAGCTCCTGGACTTAAGCTCAGGGCAACGGGGGATCCGAGGTAGCACACAAAGTGCACCCACAGCGGCACATGGGCGGCAGGGTGCTGTTTTGGTGTCGGGAGTCCTGTTGTTTTCAATGGGAGTTGTGGTTTGGGATTTTGGCTGCAGGCTCGGTCCTGGAAGTCTTTCGGGAGGAACCACAGTAGGGCAGGTAAGTTGGACGGCTCAGGGATGTAGGTGCACCTCAGGTCCTCTTCTCCAGGGCGCAGGCTGGCCGGATGCAGGGGTGCCTTTTGAGGTCGGATTTCACCTAACCAGGTCACTTGCGGTTGGAGGGGTCTCCGTGCAGAGGCCGCAGGCGACGTTGGGGAGTCCTGAAGGGGTCAACCCATGGTAGAGTCGGAATCTGGAGCATTGTGGGACCTTGCTGGGACCAGTGGGCCACTCGGGCCGTAGGCATCGGGTGCAGTGGTGGTTCCAGGCGTCAGGTTTCTTTGTCCTCAGCAGGCTCAGAGGCTTTCTCTGGTGATTCTTTTGAACAGAGCTGCTGTTCGCAGGAGACCCGGTCTTTGTTGAAGGCATTCAGTCCTCCCAGGGGTTCTGGAGGTCATTGGCTGCAGGACAGGGCGACTTTTGGCGCAGGATCACTGGAAACTGCAGACGGGCTGGTAGGGCTGGGGCCAAGTCAGTTCTTCTCCGAAGTCTCCTCTGCTGGGCGTTTTCTTTAGTCCTTCTTCTTCGTAGGTTACGGGAATCTGCCTTCTAGGTTCAGACCTGCCCCCTAAATACTGTATTTAGAGGCGTTTTAGGGGTCTAGAGGTCAGTGGCCTATGGGCTACTGACCTTAGGGGGACTACACCCTTGGTGTGCTCACCCCACGTGGGGGAGTAGGCACAAACACTCACACTGATTGGAGAGTGCCTGCCATCTGCAAGATGGCGGGAACTGGAGAGTGGGCTTCACCTCGCCTCCCTCACCTGAGGGTTGGCAGAGGTGGGCTGTTCTAATTTTTCCCGCCTGTCTTCTCGCCGAAAAGCAGGAGAGTCTGGAGGTCGCGTTACAAAGGCAGCAAGGCCTTTGAAGCTCCCCTTCCACAGATGGCTCTTCCTGACCTTGGGAGGAGTGAAGAACCTCCGCCCAGGAAAGGCTTTGTTTCTGGGCTCAGGGAGCGAAGGCCTCACCCCAGGAGTCCAGAAACATGTCTCGTGGTTGCAGGCTGGTGTGTACCAGTCAGGGAATTCACCAGAGGCTGGTCGTTTTTCAGGGGGCATCTCTAAGATGCCCTCTGAGTGCACTGTATACTAAATCCCACACTGGTATCAGTGTGGGTTTATTATGCTGAGAAGTTTGATACCAAACTTCCCAGAATTCAGTAAAGCCATTATGGTGCTCTGGAGTTCATAATGACAAACTCCCAGACCATATACTCTTATAGCTTTACTTCACTTACAATGTCTAAGAATAGACCTAGACACTGTAGGGGTACCGTGCTCATGCAACTATACCCTCACCAGTGGTATAGTGCACCCAGCTAGAGGGGTGTCTTAACTATACCATAGGCAGTGGGTTGCAGGCATGGCACACAGGTATATGTGCCATGTCGACTCTTCACTTTTCTCTGCACCAAAACACGCAGCCTGCAATGGCAGTGTGTGTGTGTGTTAAGGTTCAGGCCCACTAAGAGTGGCACAATATGTGCTGCAGCCCTTAGAGGCTTTCCCTGGTCACAGTGCCCTTTGTACTCATGGTACCTTTTACAAGGGACTTGCATGTGGCCAGAGAGGTGCCAATTCGGGGTACAAAGGTACAGTTTAGGGAAAGAACACAGGCCCTGGGAACCTGATTGGCAGGGACCCAGGGCACATCAAGTCAAAGTGCATCAGAAACCCTGCAAAAAGTGTGTGTTCGGGGGGGGGGGGGGATTACTGCAACAGAAACCCAGCTTCCTACATGTTCCAACCAGGATTCAAATTTCTTAGTTTAGCAAGAAATTCAGTGTGCACTACACTAAAATCATAATACATAAGAGGTCAATATTTTCATTGTTGTTTTCAAGGGAGATGGCAGTGAGGTCTTTCACATCTTCAAAAACCTATAACTATAGAACAGCTGCTGGTGCCTTGTAATTCCCTGTACTCTTGAATGTGTTGGTACTTTAAATGAACTAAAACCCTCCGACGTTTGTTTGTACCCTGATATTCTTACTCTCTCCCTACAGAACCAGAGCACATCAATTATCAACAAGCTGATGAATACACCATCTGCATCTCTGTTACTATAGGAGCTTAAAACTTAACCAGAATGAGTCATACTTTTCTGAGCTGTGGAGCTGTTCATAGTAGTGCATTAAAAAAATAAGACAGAAAAAATCTAGTATGAATGGGAAACAGGAAAGGCAAGGCCACATATTGCTGATACATAGCAATAACCATCCAGAGTAATGTGGCCGAACTTAATGTAAAAATAACCTGTTTTGACTCAATTATTAGGTCTGGCTTGACCTCACAGCTTTTGCGGTACCTTATGTGACCAACAGAAAAAAGAGATTTTGGAAGGAATACTGAGAGTGTGGCATCGGCTCCACCCACATGTTAATTTCTGTGAGTACAGCATTTGATTGGGTAAGAGCAATGTCCTTCCACTGACAAAAGAGCGCTTGTATGGCAGTGTGTTTATTATGAAAAGTTGTGACATAGGCAGAAAAACTGGCATTTTTATTATGAAAAGCATATGTTAACGCAAATAGGCCTTTAAGGGTGGATCATTGTTGTACTGTTTTACTGGTTGTAGACAGGTTTACATGTGCAACATGGAATCTCACAGATTACCATAGTAGGCAGGACTTTCGGTGGTAGTCACCCCCTGTGTTAAAATACTTGGATTTGAAGATTTACAATGTGATAATCCTTCTTGGCCCTTTTCAGAGGGGTTGTATATTGTTTTGCCAACAGTAATTGTATTCACATTTATATTTTTGCTTGCTGCCTCTGCTGACTTTCTTGTGAGAAAGCTTACTGCACATTTAGCAAGCCTCAGTTGATGATGGTGGCAGCGGATATAGAACTGATTGGTTCCCCAATGTTATATGAAATCTCTGAGACTACCAGAGTAGGTTGTACGTTTGGTGTTGGTTACTCCGGAGACAAACCCTAAGGATAGATAAGAGGTTTCAAAATCCACATTTAGTCCTTTTGGGAGGGGTTGCATATTGTTTTGTCAGCTGTAATTTTGTATGTATCTGCAATGTTATGACTGTGTACCAATGGTTGCTTTGTGGCAAAGTTTGTGCTCAATACTTTTTTGGTGACAATCCAAAAATAAAGGCCCGATTGGTTAATGGGGAAACGTCATGTCAGATCTGTTTATTATGAAAACAGTCGGACTGACTTATTTTTTTGTGTGAAAAGCATATTAAAAGCCAGTAGGCCTTTATGGGTGGGTTGTTATTGCACAAGTTACTAACTTGTGTAACGATATATCTGTAAGAGACAGTAGTTAGTGACAGATTCCTTACCTTAGAATATCCCCAGGCGTCAGGCTGGATCCGGAAAGTTTTTTGCGTAGCAGTACCCTTGCGCGTCGGTAGGCGGCGTCGTGCGGCTCCGCGTCCGTCGTCGTGGTCGCCGGGATGACGTCGCGGGCAGTACTTAGACGCCGCCCCTGCGCGCTGACGTCAGTTCTGTACACGACTTTCCGCGCCAGGAACGCAGAGCCATGCAAGAAGCTGACATAGGTGTCTGAAAAATACTAGGGCCCTGAAAGGAATGTCCTTAACCCTAGAAATCAGTTCGCAGAACGGGGAGGATGGGTGGGGCGGTAAGGAATCGGTCACTAACTACTGTCTCTTACAGATATATCGTTACACAAGTTAGTAACTTGTGCATCTGAAAGAGACACGTTAGTGACAGATTCCTTACCTTAGAATAGATACCCCAGCAATACCAACCCCGGTGGTGGGTCTGCAAACAAAGATCAGACAAGGAAGTCCTGGAGGACAGAACGGCCAAAGAAGCCGTCCCTCCGGACCTGACTGTCAAGGCAGTAATGTTTTGTAAACGTGTGCAGCGAGGCCCACGTAGCTGCCTGACAGATATCCTGCAGCGGAACACCGCGGCCCAAAGCCGTGGTAGCAGCCGTTGCCCTGGTGGAATGGGCACGCAGCCCAACAGGAGGCTCCTTCTTAGCCAAAGAATAGCAGGCTTTGATACACAAGGTTACCCAGCGGGAGATGGTTCTCTTGTGCACCGCCCGACCTTTTTTGGCGCCCACGTAGCCAACAAAGAGCTGGTCATCCACCCGGAAGTGTTGTGTGCGGTTGATGTAAAAGGAAAGCACACGTTTTGGGTCCAGACGGTGGAGCCTCTCTTCCTCTCTGGAAGGATGCGGAGGCGGAAAGAAGGTGGGCAAAGTGATGGTCTGCCCAATGTGGAAGGCAGTAACCACCTTTGGCAAGAAGGACGATCGCGTCCGAAGAACAACCTTGTCTGGATGGACAGACAGAAAGGGAGGTTTGCATGATAGAGCCTGGAGCTCACTCACCCGCCGAGCGGAGGTGATGGCCACCAGAAAGGCTGTCTTCAGAGTCAGAAGGCGAAGAGGACAGTTATGTAGAGGCTCAAAGGGAGCGCACATGAGAAAGGTAAGAACCAAGTTCAAGTCCCACTGAGGCATCACAAACGGAACAGGAGGGAAGAGGTGTGTAATGCCTTTAAGGAATCTGTTAACAACAGGGGACTTGAAAAGGGAGGGCTGATCAGGAAGCCTGAGGAAGGCCGAAATGGCACAAAGATAGCCCTTGATGGTACCCAGGGCAGAACCCTGTTGGGCCAGTGAAAGAAGGAACAGAAGAACCTCAGAAAGAGGGGCAGAGAGGGGATTCACAGCCTTTGCTGTGCACCATGCCACAAACTTGTTCCACCTGCAGGCGTATACCACCTTAGTGGAGGGACGCCTGGCTGCCAGAATCACATCACAAACTTCGGGAGGCAAGTCGAAAGGAATCAACTGCCGCCGCTCAATCTCCACGCAAGCAGGTGGAGGCTGGACAGGTTCGGGTGGAGGACCGTCCCCTGCTGCTGCGACAGAAGATCCTCCCGAAGAGGCAGACGGATCGGGGGATCGACGCTCATACTGAGTAGCTCGGGATACCAAACTCTTCGAGCCCAGTCCGGAGCCACAAGGATGACTTGGGCCCGGTCGCGCCGCATCTTCTTCAACACTCTGGGTAGAAGTGGTATAGGCGGAAAGGCATACAACAGACCGCAACTCCACTCGCGACGAAAAGCGTCGCCGAGCGAGTGCCGCCTTGGAAATTCCAACGCGCAGAACTGATGACATTGCGCGTTCTCTTCGGTGGCGAATAGATCTAACCAAGGCTCTCCCCACTGTAGAAAGAGTCCTTGCGCCACCTCCGAGTGAAGATGCCATTCGTGATCCATCATGCACCTGCGGCTGAGTTCGTCCGCCCTGGCGTTCAGGGAACCTGCCAGGTGTTGAACCATCAGGAACATGCCCTGATGTTCCAGCCATGTCCAGAGGCGCAGAGCCTCTTGACAGAGGGTCCACGACCCCACCCCGCCTTGTTTGTTGCAGTACCACATGGCGGTGGTGTTGTCTGTGAACACCTGCACTACCTTCCCTTTGACAGAGGGAAGGAATGCCTTGAGTGCAAGTCGGATCGCCCGGAGCTCCAGAAGGTTGATATGGAGCCGGGACTCCGCCGGAGACCAGAGGCCTCTGATCTCCGCCTCTCCCATGTGACCGGCCCATCCCAGAAGGGACGCATCCGTCACAACTGTGTGCTCTGGCTGGGGAAGGGAGAGGGATCTGCCCATGACCCATTGCCGGTTCGAGAGCCACCACTGCAACTGTTTTGCAGCCCCCTCCGAGATCTGGACGTGATCGGACAGGTTGCCCTGGTGCTGCGCCCACTGGAACTTCAGGTCCCACTGCAGAGCCCGCATATGCCATCTGGCATGATCGACCAGCATGATGCAGGAGGCCATGAGGCCCAGCAGCCTCAGGGTCATCCGTACCGAAACCCAGGATAAAGGCTGAAAGTTTGGAATCATAGCCTGAATATCCCGGACTCGCCGTTCGGGAGGATAGGCCCGAAACTGCGTCGTGTCCAGAACTGCTCCGATGAAAAGGAGCTGTGGAGAAGGAATCAGATGCGACTTCGGCACATTGATGGAGAACCCCAGCGAGTGCAGGAGTTCGGCCGTAGTCTGGAGGTGGGAGACGACTGCCTGGGACGAGCCCGCCTTCAGCAGCCAGTCGTCGAGGTAGGGGAAGACTGGAACCCCTGCCCGGCGCAGATGAGCTGCGACCACCGCCATCACTTTCGTGAACACCCGAGGGGCACTTGTAAGGCCAAAGGGGAGCACGGTGAACTGAAAATGCTCGAGGCCTACCGTGAACCGTAGGTAACGCCGGTGGGCCGGCAGGACGAGGATGTGGAAATAAGCGTCCTGCAAATCCAACGCTACCAACCAGTCTCCAGGGTCGAGGGCAGTCAAGACCTGAGCTAGGGTGAGCATCTTGAACTTCTCCTTCCGGAGGAAGCGATTGACGTTCCGGAGGTCCAAGATAGGACGCATGTCCTCCTTGTCCTTTTGGGCATTAGGAAGTAGTGGGAGTAGCAACCACGTCCTACTTCTGGGGTCGGAACATGCTCGATGGCCCTCTTGGCCAAGAGGGCCGTGACTTCCTTCTGCAGAAGCACCAAGTGATCCCCTGACATGCGGTGGAATTGAGGTGGCATGGCTGGGGGGTGGTCTCGAAGGGGAGGGAGTAGCCCCTTCGGACAATGTCCAAGACCCACCTGTCCGAGGTGATGGGACGCCAGTGGTGAAGGTGATGGCGGACCCTGCCCCCTACTGGCGTGCTGTGCACCGGAAAGGAGGGACTAGGAGGGCTTGGAGGCCGCGGACGGGTTGGAGGTGGTGGCCTGACCCCACGCTGGTTGCCCGAACCGCCACGGCGGTATCCACGTCCTCGGCCACGGGAAGACGCTTGCTGCGCGGGCCGGTGGCTGGGCTGCTGGCGTGACTGGGCGCCCCTTCCGTGGCCACGAAAGGGGCGAAAAGCAGAGGTTAGCGGAGGGCGTACAACAGAAAGGCCCAGGGACTTGGCAGTAGCCCGTGAGTCCTTAAAACGCTCCAGCGCATGGTCTGCTTTGGAAGCAAAAAGACCGACTCCATCAGAGGGCATGTCCATGAGTGTATTCTGGACATCACCCGAGAAACCAGTTGTTCTCAGCCAGGCGTGGCGACGTAGCGCCACCGTCGCTGCAAGCGATCTGCCCAGCGAGTCGGCGGTATCAAGGCCACAACGGATGGTGTATTTAGCCGCATCTCTTCCTTCCGCAATGGCGCGGGTAAGCAGTGTCTGGACCTCCTCAGAACACTACGGCAAAACAGTCGCCACCGAATCCCACAGGGAGTGGGTATATCGGCCCAAAAGACAAGCGGTGTTGACAGACCGCAAGCCAGCACTGGAGGAAGAAAAAGCCTTCTTCCCAAATTGGTCCAGGCGTTTGGATTCCCTATCCGGAGGGGTGTTAGGGAAGGCGGTTTGGGAGGCAGAGGCTTGGACAACCAAGCTCTCGGGGGTGGAATGTTGGGAGAGAAACAAGGGGTCGCCCGGAGCAGGGCGATGGCGTCGGGCCACGTTCCTATCCACAGGAGCCCCTGTGGTGGGCTTGGACCAGGCGCCCAAAAGAACGTCAGTCAGTGCATCATTAAACGGCAGCACAGTCTCCGTGGAGGAAGCTGCCGGCTGAAGCACTGCCGTCAGGAGATTAGTCCTGACAGCCACAGTAGGCAATTGGAGGTGCAAGGCTCCAGCTGCTCTACGCAACACCGTTGCGAAATTTGCTCCCTCCTCCGTAGCCACGGGAGGAGACAGCATGCCAGTGTCAGGGGAAGTGTCTAGACCACTGGCATCCCCAAGTTCCTCAGCCCAGTCCTGATCATACTCACACTGTTGTGTGAGAGGGTCTTCCGACCCCTCCCAGCTCTCCTGGTCCTCCTCTTGTTCAAAATATGGAGGAGGAGGGACATTTGGGACCCAAGGTCTCATCGGCGCCGGAGCCGGCGTCGAGCGACGTCGGTCCGGCTCCATGTTTGGAGCCGGAGACAACCGGGGAACGACGCCGTCCGGAACCCCGGACGGCGTCAGGAACGGCACCGGGGACGTCGGCGGAGGCGTGGTTAGCTCAACCGGCGTCGATGGGGGTTGCGGTACCACCGGAGCCGGGATCGAGGCCGGGATGAAGGCTGGCGGGACAGGCGACGCCGGAGCAACCCCATCAGGGCCCGCGGGGCCCGAAGGCGCACCGGAGGGACCTTGAGGCCCGAAGAGGCGGGCCATGGCCGACAGGAATTCCTGTGATTTCGGCCGGAGTCGCCCCGAACCCGGAAAGGACGGGTAATGCGGGGCGGCTCCACAGGCATGTCCGGGCGGGGACGGTGCCGACAGGGGCCTCAGCCGAGTTGCGAGACCGGCGAGGCGAAGTCTTAGAGCGATGATGCTTCTTAGACTTTTTGTGCTTCGACTTACCAGAGGAGCGCGAAGACTTGGACTCCGACGACCGGCGGGGACTCCGCGACCGGCCCCTCGACCTCTCCCGGGACCGGGGCTTGGTGCGGCGCGGAGCCGACTGCCGGACCTCGAGTAGCTTTCGAGACCGCTCTCGCAAAGCCTTCGGGTGAAGTTTCCGGCAGTCAGGACACGACTTCGTGTCGTGGTCTCGGCCGAGACAGTAGAGACACTCTAGATGCGGGTCTGTGATCGACATCATTCGACCACAGGCGTCGCATGGCTTGAAGCCAGGCATCCCTACGACACCTAGGAGTCGATGTTAAGACTCGAAAGAAACAGTGAAAAAATTCACAAAAAATTTAGTCAAAAATTGACTAGGGCACTGCTCTTCCCGGATCTGCGCTTACTGGCGCGGAAAAAGAAGAACTGACGTCAGCGCGCAGGGGCGGCGTCTAAGTACTGGCCGCGACGTCATCCCGGCGATCACGACGCCGACGACGGACGCGGAGCCGCACGACGCCGCCTACCGACGCGCAAGGGTACTGCTACGCAAAAACTTTCCGGATCCAGCCTGACGCCTGGGGATATTCTAAGGTAAGGAATCTGTCACTAACGTGTCTCTTTCAGATAATAATGACAGAAACAGCTGCGTAGCTGTACAGTCAGTCTGGGAAATAACAGCTTGAACCCAGAGACTGACACCAGAGAAAAGTAGTGGCAATAGACCAAAGCAAACAAAACAAGAATTCTGCAACAAGGGACTAGAAAGAATGCCATTCACTGAAAACCAGACATGAGGCGCTGAACCGCTGAGTCCGCATAACTGTCAAATAGATGGGCCCCATCAAAGGGCAAGTCCCGAAGACGCTCCTGAACATTTTCAGGAAAACTGCCATCACTTAGCCAACATGGTGACGCAGAGCAACTGACCTGGCCATCGCCCGACCCACAGAATCAGTGGTGTCCATGGCTGAACGAATTGAAAGCTTTGCCAGCTCAAGACCATCCGAGTCAGGTCAGCCCGAGGGCCTTCCGGAAGGGAGGGAAGGAAGCACTCAACCGAGTCCCAGAGGGTCAAAGTAGCCCATGCAAACACGCAGGATGTGTTCAAGGACCGGAGGGCCGAGCTCGTGGACGCAAACATTCGCCGACCACATGTCTCCAACCAACGAGATTCCCTAGTGGGTGGAAGCATCGGAGGAGAGGACAAAGGGCGCGAAGCTAAGGCTGTCTGGACAACTAGCCCTTGAGCCCTAGGGTGTAGGTCAAACAGACTGGGTCATCTGGAGCCGGGCGGTGACGATGTGCGATAGCACGTTTCACCGGGTCCCCCGAGGAGGGCCTCGCCCAGGTCCCTAGAAGGATGCCGTACAATGACTCACCAAAAGATAGCAAGGGCTCGACATCCGCGTTGCCCTGGTGGAGCAGATCCAACAAGGGATCGGAGGGCAGATATAAGGATAGAAGGAGGCTGTAACTGTAAAAGGTTAGCAGCTGTGCGAACGACTGTTGCAAACGCAGCACTAGCCTCCGTCGCCATTCTAGGAGGCGACAGCAAATCATAGTTAAGGGACGGTTGCAGGCTAACACGTCCACCAAAAACCAAAGGCCCTTCAGTCCGAGGACGTCGAAGGACCTGCAATTGCTCCACATCAACATGTTCCGAAGAACGCTCAACCAACGTGGGGAGGGTGGGTTTAAAACCCCCAGGGACCTCATCTTACATTTAAAAAGTAGTAGTAAAGGACATCTCCGGCGTTGAACAATGTCAAAATGGCGCTGCATCGACACCAACGAGCGCCGGAGGAGGCTCCATTGATTGGCGTCAACTCAACATCCACTGCGGTGTGGGACTAGGTCGACTCTGAGACAAAGCCCTTGCTGTGACCGCAGCAGACGTCATTCCAGGGAGCCCCACCGGACTGTCCCCTGACCCTGGAGGTGGACTGTGGCTTGACGTCTGAATGGGAAGCCCCACCGGGCCGACTCCCGATGTTGCTGTGACTTTGGAGCCGGAGTCAGGGCACTCTATTGGCGCCGAGGGCGAACCCGCTTGGGGAGCTCCCAATCTGAGGCCCTACCACCTCTGTGGGGCCCGAAGGTGTGCCAGGGAGAGGGGTCGGCCCAAAGATGGACCGCAAAGCCCGGTAATAGGCTTCCATCTGGGTCCTAGTCGCCCCAACACCAGGAAATGGTGGATAGGCGGGGGTCGACTGCTGAGGCAGACGGCCTCCGTAACTTCCTCTTGTGCTTACCTGAGGAAGGCGAACAACGTCCTCGGGAACGACTCCGCAACCTGCCCCGAACCGGAGCCCCAGCTGGAGAGGGAGACTGACAACTCCTGGACTCCGAACGGGACATCTGGGCGGATAACAATTTCATCTTATGTTACCGCAGGGACTTCGGCTTCAGCTTCAGACAGGCGTCTGCACTCCTCGGAGTCGTGGTGCTCACCCAAGCACCACATACAAATCGCGTGCGGATCCGTCGCCGACATCTGCCGCGTACAGGACTCACACGATTTAAAGCCCGAAGGCATCGACACACTGTTCCCAGACGCGAAAAGGCGTCAGTGAGGCCAAAAACAAAAAATAGGCCAGAGGAACCGCTTCTCCTGGATCCGCGTTGCAGGGCGGAAAAGAAGAAAACTGACGTCCGCGCACCGGGAGGGACTTGTATGGCTCCACTGACGTCATATCCGTGGAAGACGTCAGAGCGGAGCCATGCGACTCCGTCCCCCGGCCCGCAGAGGTACTGCCGAAAAATATCAGGATCCAGACTAGCGCCTGGGGGATATTCTAAGTTAAGGAATCTGCGGCTAGATGTCTCGATCAGATCTGTGGGTCGTGAGTTGATTTTTGGTGGGTTGTGAAAACCCAAGCAATAAATAAAGATGCCTTTAACTTCTGTATTTATCTTTTCACATTTAATGCACTTCAAAGGCAGGGGACAATGTCAGGCTGTGTCTTCTGACAAACTACTGCTTATTTTTTAACATGGGGATTGGTGTTTTCAAACTCCTCTCACTTTGTAGTCAGAGAAAGAAAAATAAAGTGACTTATGTGACAATCTTGCTAGGGTAAAGGGAGTATGAAAGAAAAAATTTGGTGGATGTCATTTGTTTCTAACACAACAATATGCAAATACCAGTAAATGAATTCAGCAGTTAGGAAAGCAAAAATGATGCACTTTTTTTTTGTGATTCTCAAATGTGTTGGAAACAAATATTTTAGTAGGATCAAACAATCAAGACAATTTACTTAATAATGCACAAATGATAAATATTCACTGGAATCAATTTCCACACATTATCATTTGTGTGCAATGTAGTTAACCTACATGTCTGTGCAAATTTAGTGGCCACTTCAATGGATAATATGCTGTTTGGAAATGACACTGTGCCACCACACGATGCTTTAGTTAAATTACAAAATATCCTGCCTTGTAGGAAAATGCCCCTTTTGCATGGTTACCCCCCACTTTTTGCCTGACATTTGATGCACTTTGACCTGATGTGCCCTGGGTCCCTGCCAATCAGGTTCCCAGGGCCTGTGTCTTTTCCCAAAACTGTACCTCTGTACCCACAATTGGTACATCTCTGGACACAGGTAAGCCCCCTGTAAAAGGTACCAGGAGTACCAAGGGCATGTTGACCAGGGAAGGCCTCCAAGGGCTGCAGCACCTACTGTGCCACCCTTAGAGACCCTGCACCTTAACACCCACACACTGCCATTGCAGGCTACGTGTTTTGGTGCCGAGAAAAGTGAAGAGTCGACATGGCACACATCCCTGTGCCCCATGCCTGCAACCCACTGCCTGGGGCCTAGGTAAGTCACCCTTCTAGCATGGTGCACTAGCCTACAGGCAATGGTACAGTGGCATGAACCCTGTACCCCTACAGTGTCTAAGTCTGTTCTTAGACATTGTAAGTGCAGTGAAGCCATAAAGAGTATATGGTCTGGGAGTTGGTCATTACGAACTCCACAGCTCCATAATGGCTTCACTGAAACCTTGGAAGTTTGGTAGCAAACTTCTCAGCACATTAAACCCACCAGTGTGGGATTTAATGTAAAATGCACTCAGAGGTTATCTTAGAGATGCCCCCTGAAAAACGACCAGCCCTGGTGTGGTTCCTGAACGCTACCCGCCATTTGCCACCACCAGACAGGTTTCCGGACCCCTGGGTAGAGGGCCTCCGCTCTCTGGGTCCAGAAATAAACCCCATCCTGGGCAGAGGTGTCATGCCTCCTCCCCCAGGACAGGCTGGATCCATGATGGGGAAGCTTTAAAGGCCTGCCGTCTTTGTGAGCTGTCCCTGCCTTTTGCTGCCCCCAGCAACTGGCTCCCCCCGGTTCTAACCCCCACTTTGGGTGGGAGAATGGGCAGGAAAACCAAGTTAGGAGGAGAGGTGTGCCCACCTTTGCCAACCCCACCCCTCAGGTGGGGGAGGTGAAGCACACATCTTAGTCCCCTCCATCTTGAAAATGAGGGGACCCAGCCAATTGGAGAGAGGCTCATGCCTCCCTCACACTGAAAGGTAGCATAATAGGGGGTGTACCCACCCCAAGGAAGGGACCTACTGGTCCCAACCTGCACACCCCTGTAATGATCCTAAATTTAGTATTTATGGGCGATCCTGAGCCTTGCCTTCCTTAGATTCAAGGAAGAAAGAAGAAGGACCGAAGAGCTGTGCTGACCCAAGAAGAAGAGGACACCAACAGCTTTGGCCCCAGCCCCAACGGCCTGTCTCAACTCCGACCTTCTCACAGCGAAACCCTTGTGTGTCCAGCAGCCAACAGCCATCCAGAACCTGGAGGACCTGCTCTGCCTTCATCTAAAAAGACTCTGTCTCCCGTGAGCACTGAATTTGCTCAACCCAAGAATCCAACACAGAACCTGGATCCAGCTAGCTCTGAGGTTCTGCACCCGACGCCCACGGCCCGAGTTCGAGTGGACCAACAACACGAGGAGGTCTCCCCAGCTATCCTGACCTGGTGATCCCTGACCTACCTTGAGCTTCAAGTCAGTGCCTGAAGTCTCAACCCGAGGGGTCGCCCCCGACGGTGACCGGAGCAGGTGAAAAGACCCAACGCCAGGAGACACCCCTGCACCCAACGCCCCACGGTCTTGGGTGGCCCAACCGATGGTGTCCAGGCATGCCCCAAGAACCCAACTTACCGCTCCTGCCTGTGGTAACCCTCAGGAAGCCTTCTTGACCGAGCCTACAGCATCTTTTCCGAACCAGGGATCTCCACTGAAAACCACAGGGCTTCCGGCTTCTTCTTGGCACTCTGCATCCGGCCGCCTCCATCCCGCTTGTGGTACAGCTCCTGTGCTGATTGTTGACCCCTGAAGTACTAATTCCTAACTGCAGGAGCTTTGCTCCCACACCCGAGTGCTCGTAAGCAGCCCGACCGAATGCCGCCAACCCCATTGGCTAACAATGGGCCCCTGCACTCTGCACCCGGCTGCCTTAGTGCCGCTGGTGGTGCGATTTGAATGCCTAACTGAACCTTGGGGAACCCTGGGTCTAACCCACAAAAGCTATTCTTGCAGGTCGTTTACTTACCTGCAAACCGATAAGGATAAGTTACTTACCTGTAATCCTAGTTCTCTTCCAGGGGTATCCTCATCAAAGTCATAAGCACTGAATATTCCCGCCCACGTGCGGGGACCCCGGAAATATAAAAATTATATATGGAAATCACATATATACAGCTCTACATATATGCATATACATATATCATTTTTTCTCATACAAATGCAGCTCTCAATAGGAGGCTAAACAATGTAATTGCACACATAAAAAACTACATTTGCCAATATATAAAAACACCAGAGGACAATTAGTACTTGAACTCTGTTTTTTAATGAGCAAAATACTCATAAAGAGTAAAAACTGCAAAATAAGTAGACATTGTTAGCCTACAGGCTGCATTGTAAACCAATAGCATAGAAAATGAAAGCATTTTCAACAAAAACTGGCACCGTGCCTTTAAGGCAGCCATGACCCCTAGCTTCCCATCATGCCTCAGGGGTGACAGTTAGGTCAGTTGTTCTTTGCATAACTCTGAAGGTCAGGGCACAAAGATATCCTTTAACACTTTAGAAATCCCTCATTTACCTGGGGAGGCGGGTGGGTTGCTTATGACTTTGATGAGGATACCCCTGGAAGAGAACTAGGATTACAGGTAAGTAACTTATCCTTCTCTTCCAGGGGATCCTCATCAATAGTCATAAGCACTGAATAGAATAGCAAGCCCATCAACCACCTGCAGGTAAATGAGTGTAAAGTGACCCAACAAAAAACATAACAGCCGAAATCAGCTGTTGAACAGATTCCTCAAGGAGGCCTGGCCTACTTGGGTGTCTGCTCTGGTGTCTGATTCCAGACAGTAGTGCCTCGTAAATGTATGGACGGACCTCCAAGTTGCCGCCTTACAGATTTCAGACATGGGCACATTCTGAAGAAAAGCAGTAGTAGCTGCCTTTCCTCTAGTAGAATGCGCTCTGGGAGTAAACCCCAGGAGCTTCTGCGCTAATTGATAAGCAAGCTTGATACATGAAACTATCCATCTGGAGATGGAGCGCTTTGAAGCTGCGAACCCAGATCTGATCGACCCATAGTTAACAAATAGTTGATCAGATTTTCTTATAGATTTGGACCGATCCAGATAGAATTTTAAAACCCTTTTGAGGTCCAGAGAATGCAAAGCCCTCTCAGCTGGAGTGGAGGGATTGGGAAAAAGGTGGGTAGAGAGATGGTCTGATTCACATGAAAATCCGACACCACCTTTGGAAGGAAAGAGGGATGCGTCCTCAACACAACCCTGTTAAGATGGAAGACTGTAAAGGGTTCTTTAGAGCAGAGAGCCTGTATTTCACTCACTCTGCGAGCTGACGTGATCGCTACCAAGAAAGCCGCCTTCCAAGAAAGATGTTGTAAGGTTGCTTTGTGTATGGCGGACCCATCAATTTTGATAGCACCAGGTTAAGCTCCCAGGGTGGTGAAGGAGGCCGTACCGGAGGATAGACCTTCTTTAAACCCTGCAAAAAATCCTTAACAGCCTGTAACTGGAAGAAGGAAGGTTGAGAAGCTGAACGCCTATATGCAGTTATAGCTGCTAAATGCACCTTAATGGAAGAAAACTTCAAACCTGCTTTCGCCAGATAAAGTAGGTAAGGAAGGATGACCTCTTCCTGACCTTTGATTGGGTTACAATTGTTCTGCATACACCACATGTAAAACCGTTTCCACTTGCATGCATATGAATGTCTCGTGGACGGTCTTCTTGCTTCCTTCAAGATGGACATGCAGTCCTGCGGTAGTCCTAAGTGGCCATACTGGAGGACCTCAGGAGCCATGCTGCCAAGTTCAGTGAGGGAAGGTTGGGATGATGAATCCTCCCGTTCATCTTGGACAGCAGGTCCAGTCTGCACGGCAGCTTCTTGTGAGGACACTCTGATAGGTGCAGAAGGTCCGGGTACCACCATTGTCTCGGCCAGTCCGGGGCAATTAGTATCATCCTCGTGCACGAATGGGACAGCTTTGTCACCACCTTCGGGATCAGCGGAAGGGGTGGAAAGGCGTACACAAATGCCCCTGACCAGTCTATCAAAAGGGCATTCCCTTTCGATCCTGGTCGGTAGAACCGTGAGGCGAAGTCTCGGCATTTGGTATTTTCGTCGTCCGCGAAGAGGTCGATGGTGGGACGACCCCATGTCTGGAAGATGTCTTCGACGACCTCGTCGTTGAGTACATAGTCTTCTCTGTCTTCAAAGTGACGGCTGAGCGCATCCGCTCTCACGTTCTGTTCTCCTGGCAGGTGGACTGCTGTGACTGCCAGATTCCGAGCCAGGAGCCAATGCCAGAGTGCTTGAGATTCCAGGGAAAGTGTGCGTGAGCGAGTTCCCCCCTGTTTGTTCAGGTAGTACATAGTGGTGGTGTTGTCCGTCTGTACTAACACTGAGGTTGCCTGAATCGAGGGGAGGAAAGCTTTGAGGGCTAGGTGGACTGCTCTCAGCTCTAGCATGTTGATGTGATAGGATCGCTCTTTTGGAGACCACAGTCCTTGAGTCTGGAGAGAACCCATGTGGGCTCCCCAACCCTGCAGTGAGGCGTCTGTGATCAGTGTCTGAGCAGGAGGAGGTTGATGGAAAAGAACTCCGACTTGCATATTTCGTTTTCTCATCCACCAAGGTATGGAAGCTCGAGCCGCGTTTGATGGACTTATTTTTTCGTCCCAACGAGCGGTCTGCTGGTCCCACTTGTCCTCCAGATCCTGCTGAAGAGGACGCATTCGTAGTCTGGCATTGGGAACCAGGAAGATGCAGGATGCCATCGACCCTAGCAGGGAGGCAATCCGACGCACAGGCAGTTTTCTGTTGCGCAGAACCAGCTGGCATTTCTGTATGAGGGAACACTGTCTCTCCTCCGAAGGAAACACTTTTCCTACCGTGGAGTCTAGCAGAGCTCCTAAGAAATGTATTTTCTGCGTTGGCTGTGAAGTTGATTTGACGAAATTCACATGTAGGCCCAGTCGGTGACACAGCTCGAGACAGCTCAAGAAATGACTCCTCACACTGTCTGGGGAAGGGCCTTTCAACAGCCAGTCGTCCAAGTACGGGTATACGAAGACGCCCCTGCGGCGCAGTGCGGCTGCCACCACCGCCATGCACTTCGTGAACACTCTGGGGGCTGACTTCAACCCGAAGGATAGAACCTTGAACTGGTAATGAGCGGATCCCACTAGGAATCGCAGGTACTGCCTGTGATACTGATTGATCGGGACGTGAAAGTATGCATCTTGCAGATCCAGCGAACACATCCAATCCCCCTGCCTGAGATGTGGATATATTTGATGGAGAGCCAGCATGCGAAACTTTTCCTTTTTGATGGATAGGTTGAGTGACCGCAAGTCCAGAATGGGTCTGTACTCTGCTTTTTGGCCTTTTTTCTTTACCAAAAATATCTTGAGTAAACCCCTTTCCCTCTTTGAGATACTGGCACCCTCTCGATGGCTGACTTTCTGAGAAGGGTGGCAACCTCTTTCCGCAAGAGTTTTAACTGGTGGCACGACGGAGGAACTGGAGGGATTGATGGTGGGCGATGTTGAAAACGTAGAGAGTACCCATTCTGCAACGTGGCTAGCACCCACCGATCCTTTGTGATAGCTCGCCACTCTTCGAGATGATTTGCGATACTTCCCCCCACTGGAGTGGTGAACGGCGACAGGGGAAGTGAGTGCTCATTGTTTTGACTGCGTCTTGGCTGAATTGTTGCCTTGATGCTGGTTTCTTCCTCCTCTGGAGGGGCGTCTGCCCCGATACTGCGTCTTTTGCTGGCCTTGCTGATCCTGATTTTTCTGCCAATGAGGGGTTTGAACCCTCTGTTGGGAGGATCGTCTATTGTAAGGACGGAATCTCTTACGGAATTCCTTTCTTTTCTCCAGGCCCACCGCTTTAAGCGTGTCCAGTTCCGTTTTCATCCGTGTCATCTCTTCATCCGTGTGAGTCCCGAACAAAGAGGAACCAGAGAACGGAAGATTGAGGATGCGTGACTGCGCTTCTGGCTTGAGCGCTGTAAGACGTAGCCATGATGTTCTTCTTGCGCATACACCATGAGCATAAGCATGTGCCGAAAGGGTAGCTCCATCCGCCGCAGCACTGATGACCTGGTTAGACACCTGACTGCCCTCTGTTAAGATTTCTTCAAAATCTTTACGGTCTTCCTGTGGCAACTTTTCAGTGAATCTCTGTAGTGAGTCCCACAGAGATCTGTCGTAGCGGCCCAGGAGTGCCGCTGCATTGGAGACCTTCAACATGGAGGCCGAAGTGCCACAAACCTTCTTTCCCCAGGAATCCTGCATCTTGCTCTCCTTGTCTGGTGGGACAGTGGAGGAGGATGCCACCGCATGGGTCTTCTTTGCCGCAGCAATTACGACTGAATCCGGAGGAGGATCAGCCCTGAGGAAGAGCGGGTCGTCCTCTGGTGAACGGTACTTTTTAAGATCCTCGCTGGAGCGGTCTTAACATTCGCTGGCGTGAGAAAGATATCCATCACTGGCTCTATGATGCCTGGTACCAAGGGAAGCAGAGGTTTAGCTGCTGCTCTTTGGTGTAGAGTCTCAAAAATCACAGAGGACTTGCTTTGACGAGTTGGCATAGGGATACCCAGCTTTACAGCTCCTCTGCCAAGAATGTCCTGAAAAGTGTAGATGTCGTCCACCGGAGAGACCCTCGACGGTGGACTGTTAGTCAAAGTAGGCGAATAGTCTCTATGGGATGTATGAGTGGAAGAAGAGGACGGAGTAGGCGATCTGTGTGCTCTCCTCCTGCTTCTTGATCTAGACCTCCTCCTGTGTGAGTGCACAGGGGTGCGGCTGCGTGCTCTTGCTCTTGAAGGAGATCGCTCTTTATTCTGAGTTACACGAGCCAACGGGGATCTGTTCTGAGGACTCGAGTAATTCCTGTTCGTAGCCCAGTGATGTAGAGGCCTGTGCCATCGTGGCGATAAATGGATGGAGGGCGATCTGCGGCTCTCTCTTTCCTTAGGAGACTGAGCAGGAGGAGTGAAGCTCAGCTCTTCATGCCTTGCTGGGGAATCTTGGTGACCCCCCGACACTGGACTGCTGGACGTCGAGATAACCACCTCCGGGGATCTGGACGTTGACCCTCGGTGAGAACTGGGCGAACCTGAAGGTGACGAAGACAGGCTCACTGGAGGTGAGGCGTCTCCAGAAGGGCGCTTTGACGTTGATCTGGAGCGCCCATGCGTCGACTGCCCTCTCAACGGAGACGTATGTCTCGACGTTGACTTTCTTCTCTTAGAAAGTGGACTTCTCGACGACGAACGTCTCTCCAACACTGATGCAGTGTCATGCTTCGACATTCCTTGCACCCTCTCAGGAGATTGCTGTCTCGACGTCGACCGGCGTTGGACTGCCGGCGACGGAGGTCTTGGTCTCGACGCCGAAGATCCACTCGGCGGTGTCATCCGTCTCGACGGCGTGGAATGATGGATCGACATTGGAGTCTGCTTCGACGCCGAAGGAGATGTCCTGTGTCTCGACGCCGAAGATCGTTGCCTTGATCTCGGCGGAGATCTGTGCCTCGACGTCGATCGCCGATGAGGAGGCGACGACGGAGAGATGCGCCTCGACGTCGATCGCCGCTGCTGAGACGGGGAGATGTGCTTAGACGTCGATCGCCGTTGATGAGGCGACGACGGAGCACTGTGCCTCGACGTCGATCGCGCCTGCGACGACGGAGCGGTCTGCCTCGACGTCGATCGCAGCTGCGACGACGGAGTAATCTGCCTCGACGTCGAACGCCCACCCGGCGCCGACGGAGACCTGTCTCTCGACGTTGAGCGCCGCCTGGTTGACGTCAACGGAGGACCTGTTACCTTCGTCGACGAAGATTTCGTAGTCGAATGATGATGCGCCGGCATCACCGAAGTCTTCAACGCCGATTTCTTCGTCGTCGATTTCTTCGACGTCGATACCGACGCCGACGGAGAACAGGTCGGGACTTTACCTCTCGACGTCGACCGAGTTCTCCTCTTCTTCTGCCTCACAGGAGACCTACCTCTTTCAGAGAGGCCATAGAGACGAATCCTGTCCCTCTCCTTGATAGTCCTTTTTGATAACTTCTTACAATGCTGGCAGTTGTCAGAAGAGTGGGACTCGGGGAGGCAGAGAATACACACAGGATGTGTATCTGTTCTGGCCTTCTTCTTGCCACAGGACGGGCAAGGATCGAATAAAGAAGGCATTTTATCCAAAAATAAACCTTTTCTGTAACACAAAAAAGGTGTTACTTGCACTCTAGGACCAAAAGACGTCGAGTGAAAGTAGAAAAAACTAGTTTTATACAGATATTTTTTGACAGAAAGTCAAAAAAACAAGAGCTGAAAATCCAGGGTCCTGACTGAAGGAGCCGGAAAGAACAACTGACCTAACTGTCACCCCTGAGGCATGATGGGAAGCTAGGGGTCATGGCTGCCTTAAAGGCACGGTGCCAGTTTTTGTTGAAAATGCTTTCATTTTCTATGCTATTGGTTTACAATGCAGCCTGTAGGCTAACAATGTCTACTTATTTTGCAGTTTTTACTCTTTATGAGTATTTTGCTCATTAAAAAACAGAGTTCAAGTACTAATTGTCCTCTGGTGTTTTTATATATTGGCAAATGTAGTTTTTTATGTGTGTAATTACATTGTTTAGCCTCCTATTGAGAGCTGCATTGGTATGAGAAAAAATGATATATGTATATGCATATATGTAGAGCTGTATATATGTGATTTCCATATATAATTTTTATATTTCCGGGGTCCCGCACGTGGGCGGGAATATTCAGTGCTTATGACTTTGATGAGGATCCCCTGGAAGAGAACCTTCTTTTCCCCCATAGGAACCAATGTTATGATTTTTGTTCCAAAAATGTTTTAAGTGTTGAACTGACTGTAGTATGGAAAACCAAGTAACTTTGCTTTAAACCCAAAACTGTTGTACGTACCTTTATTTTGTAAGGCCCATTGTGTGATATGTCAGCATATCACCCCAAGTAGTCAAAGTAATTGAAAAATCATCTAAAAGTAATCAAACATACTTTCTATGTATTCTAAACTCTTTTAAAAGCCAATACAAACCTGTAATGATTACAATTCCATTCACAATTGCATTTGCGTGTAAAGTTTTGTATTTGAAAGTATATTCTACTTGCCTGTGCCAAGTCCTGCTTGGTCCTAGAAATAAAACATAAGAATACCTTTTTTTTTTTTTTAACCTACTCACCTAATTGGTCGAGATTCTGTCTTTGAGTGTGTGCCATCAGCCTTGATTGAGTGAATACAATAAATGCTTAACACACCCTCTGGATAAGCCTAACTGTTCGACCACACAACCACAAAGAGCTGCTAGTGATTATCTAATTTAGCCTCTGCTATACCTCTGGGGATCCCCTGGACTCTGCGCACACTATACCTTACTTTGGTATAGTATATATAGAACTAGCTTCCTACATGCCTCATGTCCATTAAAGATAGGTGGGTCGCAAAAGTTTGTCGTTCTAAAAATTGGGTCGTGGTTCGAGTTTGGGAAGCACTGTTCGAGAGGACTGGGATACTGAAAGCTTCGGTCTATTAGGTAACATTGTGAGTATTTTCTCTCACCCTCCCTTTTGTGAAAGAATTTTCTTCTTGTGTTATTATTACTATTTTTCTGCATTAACAATTGATTTTTTCTAAAACTAAATAGGGGAAAATAAGCCAAAATAGATGGTTTATATGCTGTTAAAATAATTTGCTGTTTAGAAAATATTGCTTTTAAAAAGGATAAACGAATTTAAGTATGTGTGAGTGTGCTTGGGAGAGTATATATTCTTTTTTTGTAAAATGTGCTCTGAGATTTCACATATGGTCGAGACAATTCAGTACTTATGACTAATAAAGAAGATCCCCAGGATGAGAACTGAAACCTATTCTATAGCAGCTACTTTCAGAGCGCTGTGCTTGGAGATCGTGCATGCGATAACGCTTCGTATGTGGTACACATGTAGTGTGTTTTATTTGGCCGACTGCCAGAGGGTCAGAGTTCGAGCAATGATAATGCGAGAATACCTACTGAGTGTAACAAAATCACCATGAAGGTAAATATGTCACCCTTATTTCCGGTCTCTTTCCTATTATCAAAGTGTGGGGAGGCTGCACAGCAACTGAGAATGATAAGAAGTAGTTAGCATCAGGCAGCTTAGGCTTAAGCAAAGAGGATGCAGAGCACGTTCTATCTAAATCTTGCTTCAGACTGGGGAGTAGCTTCAAGAGCATAGTGTTCACAGAACAAGTATGGTGTAAGCCAGAGAGCACCGTGACACTGATGTCGTCTTGGCACTCATGGAGGGTGCTTGGACAGCAGATGGGTTTTATTTTAATTTATCTTTATTGGATTTTCAGAGTTAACATTTGTACAAAGTATGTACAAGCAATATATTATTCACATATAGTATAATTAGAAACATACAGGCCACATGCTCACTGAAATCTCAATAAATAAAAGTCGCTGCTATGCACCCTCTCAGTTTCAGTTAATTAGTAGCAGTAGCCTGGTTGTAATGAGAGCATAATCAACAAAGTAAATATTAATACCGCAATCTGGTTTGTACATCTGAAACAAAGTTACTCGAGTCAGTAAGTATTGATGGGATGGGAACAGAGAAGTGAAATATGGAAAGGGAACACCCTCTTTATGCGTGATACATAAATCGCTTGTCCTTAGGTAGTATGAGTTTGTATCTAGAAACTCTACAAAAATAGCTGCCCAGTGGGAGAGGTGTGGCGTAGTGGCCAGGTCGGCTGACTCCGGAGCGCTGGGCTCACGGTTCGATCCTAGGCACCGGTGGCAGCTCAGCATCATGTGACTCTGGGCAATAGCTCACTTAATCTCCCCGACGGCCCCCATCGCCTGAGACCCTTAGGGGTGAGTAGTTTGTGCTCTACAAATATCGGATTTGGAATTAGATTTCAGTTGTCCGCTATAGGTTATTTAAGGAGGCAGCAGCGCTCCTCATCAAATATTGTGGGACCCCCACTTCTCAACCTCCTTTTTAGGTCGAGCCTAGGAAGCGCATGCGCTGCTCTGCGATGCATGCTGTATCGAGGTATGGCACAGAAGCTCTGCCCAATTCCCGCCCATCTTTTCAATTGGCTGCTGTTACTGTCCTTTCGAAATCGTTGCTTTTCATTTGTGAATAGGTGTAGTAGTCCCTCCTTGGTACCGCCTTGTCTGCATTTGTAACCTCCCATAACGACTGGACCTTTTACTTGTATTGGTACAAGTGCTGCTTTATCTAGTCGGTGAACACTATTTTCTTTAATGATCTTCCCTATTCCACCCATGACATCGCAGCACACTGCCACCTTTTATATTGTTATTAGTCATGTATTTTTTAATTCCAGCACGGTCCGCTTTAACTAATGCGGCTGCGCTTATTTAATTATTTAATTTATGGTGCGGTCCGCTTTCACTTTAGCTGCTGTGCTCATTAATTTATTTAATTTACAGCGCGGGCCGCTTTCACTTTAGCGACCGCGCTTAGTTATGTATTTAATTTACAGTGTGACCGCTTTCACTTTAGCGGCCGCGCTACAAAAGCTTTATTTATTTTTACAATTTGTGTTAAAGCGCCTCATACGCGCTTTCACTTTAATGGTGGCCACGCCCCTTTCTTTAGACGCTGCTCACTGTAACCTGAATACGGCGAGCAGAGTCTAAAGAAAGGGGTGCGGCCACCATTAAAGTGGTCTTGCATTTGCAAGAGTTTGAGCTATTAGAATTAGAAATGACAATGCCTTTTATATATGTGTTGCTTTGAAAAACACAAATAAAAGGCATTATCATTTACAATGCCAATAGCTTAAAATCTCGCAATTGCGAGACCTATTGCACTGAAAATGCTTTTTCAATTTACAATGTGGAGGGCCTCCCGAGAAGAGCCCATGTATCCCCACTGCTCTCCTAGCTAATACTAATGCCAGGTCCAGAAAGCTATTGTTCACCCGCCTTAGTTTAGTGTGCGAATATAGCCCTAGGTGGAAAGCCTCTGGAGTGTATTGGGCAGGTATCCCCAAAGTGCATTCCAGATCAGACATCACTATTCGGCAGAAGCAAAATATTTTGGGGCAGTCCCAGACCACGTGAAGTTGGCATCCGAGAGCAGATGGAGGCTCGACAAACAATTTATACTGCCTCAGATGTGAGCAGGGGGACACGTAATGACCCTGTTTTCTCCAGTTGGACATACAGTGTGGGGTTTTGGAAAATTCAGTGGTTGTTGTATATTATGAATGAAGCCTCTAAAATACAGGGTGCATGGGTGATAATTATTATTAATCTAACAGTGGCCTTAGCAGCTTAAATTGCATTATTGCCCTAGGTTACAAACAATTCCACAGGCTACTAGTTCTGTCAATATAAAGGTGTAAGGCACACCTGGACATCCAAATAGCTTAATTCCTCACAGCTGAGGAAGCATATGGATGAGGGAAAATGTTGCCTGAACAACATGTACTGCATTTAGGAGGAGCCATTATCTCCTTTACTGAGTCCTAGTGGAAGACTTCTTGGACGACGTAAAGACCTTCCAAGTTCTCTGAAGAGAGACAAAGAAGTGCAAGAGTTAGTTCCCCAGAAGTCACACACTCATGCTGAGCCATGGTAGGCTTGGGTGCAGCACATTTTCTCCCGCCATCAGGTTGTAGTCCTTATGAAGTCAGTCAATAACCATTCCATTTTGGGGCCAAGTGAGAGCAATTGGGGTGACACCTCTGGGTCTCCTTGATCTATTCTTCTGGAGGACCTTTGGATTCAGAGAAGTTGGAGACCTAGAAAACAAGAACATTCTGCTCCAATGCAGCTCCAGGTTGTCCCTGGGTATCCAGGTCCCTACACAAGCAAAAAGTAAACTTCTTCTATGTTGTTCAAGAGAGAGGGAAAGGTGACCAAGACTGGACATCAGCCATGAAGATGAAGCCTCTGGAATTGCACCAAAATCAACTGGAGCAGTACTCAGGACGGCAGGGCTAGCACTGGGGGCAAAGGAATCGAGAGGACTCTCTACCATTTACACTCAGTGCCTCCTGGATGGAGTCCAAGTCTGCACTTGTGTCCAAGTGGTTTGACAACCCATAGTCTAGCTGCAAATATTGAAATGGGTCAAATGAGCCTTATCTGCTTGCCATGGAGACCAATACACCACAGGAGGAGGACAGATAAAGAAGAGTCAAATGGCATTGAGTCCTTAGGAGATTCACCAATGGAACCAGAGTGGATCCAACACATCTCTTTTAGTTGCAGTGGTGAGGAAAGCTGCAACTCCTGCTCCTCCAAAGTTTGGATGTGTAGGGAAAGTTACAAAGTGAAAAAATATTTGGTCTTGTGTAACTCAATTGTAATGCAACTGTTCCCTAAACCATAGGCAAAGAGGTTATATGGGTGAGCTGTTGTAAAGCACAAGTTACTAACTTGTGTAACGATATATCTGTAAGAGACAGTAGTTAGTGACAGATTCCTTACCTTAGAATATCCCCAGGCGTCAGGCTGGATCCGGAAAGTTTTTGCGTAGCAGTACCCTTGCGCGTCGGTAGGCGGCGTCGTGCGGCTCCGCGTCCGTCGTCGGCGTCGTGATCGCCGGGATGACGTCGCGGGCAGTACTTAGACGCCGCCCCTGCGCGCTGACGTCAGTTCTGTACACGACTTTCCGCGCCAGGAACGCAGAGCCATGCAAGAAGCTGACATAGGTGTCTGAAAAATACTAGGGCCCTGAAAGGGATGTCCTTAACCCTAGAAATCAGTTCGCAGAACGGGGAGGATGGAGTGGGCGGTAGGAATCTGTCACTAACTACTGTCTCTTACAGATATATCGTTACACAAGTTAGTAACTTGTGCATCTGAAAGAGACACGTTAGTGACAGATTCCTTACCTTAGAATAGATACCCCAGCAATACCAACCCCGGTGGTGGGTCTGCGAACAAAGATCAGACAAGGAAGTCCTGGAGGACAGAACGGCCAAAGAAGCCGTCCCTCCGGACCTGAACGTCAAGGCAGTAATGCTTTGTAAACGTGTGCAGCGAGGCCCATGTAGCTGCCTGACAGATAACCGGCAGCGGAACACCGCGGCCCAAGGCCGTGGTAGCAGCCGTTGCCCTGGTGGAATGGGCACGCAGCCCAACAGGAGGCTCCTTCTTAGCCAAAGAATAGCAGGCCTTGATGCACAAGGTAACCCAGCGGGAGATGGTTCGTTTGTGCACCGCCCGACCTTTTTGGCGCCCACGTAGCCAACAAAGAGCTGGTCATCCACCCGGAAGTGTTTTGTGCGGTCGATATAGAAGGAGAGCGCACGTTTTGGGTCCAGACGGTGGAGCCTCTCTTTCTCTCTGGAAGGATGCAGAGGCGGAAAGAAGGTAGGCAAAGTGATGGTCTGCCCAATGTGGAAGGCAGTAACCACCTTTGGCAAGAAGGACGGACGCGTCCTAAGAACAACCTTGTCTGGATGAACAGACAGAAAGGGAGGTTTGCAAGATAGAGCCTGGAGCTCACTCACCCGCCGAGCGGAGGTGATGGCCACCAGAAAGGCTGTCTTCAGAGTCAGAAGACGAAGAGGACAGTTATGTAGAGGCTCAAAGGGAGCGCACATTAAAAAGGTAAGAACCAAGTTCAAGTCCCACTGAGGCATCACAAACGGAACAGGAGGGAAGAGGTGTGTAATGCCTTTTAAGAACCTGTTAACAACAGGGGACTTGAAAAGGGAGGGCTGATCAGGGAGCCTGAGGAAGGCCGAGATAGCACAAAGATAACCCTTGATGGTACCCAGGGCAGAACCCTGTTGGGCCAGAGAAAGAAGGAACAGAAGGACCTCAGAAAGAGGGGCAGAAAGGGGATTCACAGCCTTTGCTGTGCACCATGCCACAAATTTGTTCCACCTGCAGGCGTATACCACCTTAGTGGAGGGACGCCTGGCTGCCAGAATCACATCACAAACTTCGGGAGGCAAGTCGAAAGGAATCAACTGCCGCCGCTCAATCTCCACGCAAGCAGGTGTAGACTGGACAGGTTCGGGTGGAGGTCCGTCCCCTGCTGCTGCGACAGAAGATCCTCCCGAAGAGGCAGACGGATCGGGGGATCTACGCTCATACTGAGTAGCTCGGGATACCAAACTCTTCGAGCTCAGTCCGGAGCCACAAGGATGACTTGGGCCCGGTCGTGCCGAATCTTCTTCAACACTCTGGGTAGAAGTGGTATAGGCGGAAAGGCATACAACAGACCGCAACTCCACTCGCGACGAAAAGCGTCGCCGAGCGAGTGCCGCCTTGGAAATTCCAACGCGCAGAACTGATGACATTGCGCGTTCTCTTCGGTGGCGAATAGATCTAACCAAGGCTCTCCCCATTGTAGAAAGAGTCCTTGCGCCACTTCCGAGTGAAGACGCCATTCGTGATCCATCATGCACCTGCGGCTGAGGTTCGTCTGCCCTGGCGTTCAGGGAACCTGCCAGGTGTTGAACCATCAGGAACATGCCCTGATGTTCCAGCCATGTCCAGAGGCGCAGAGCCTCCTGACAGAGGGTCCACGACCCCACCCCGCCCTGTTTGTTGCAGTACCACATGGCGGTGGTGTTGTCTGTGAACACCTGCACTACCTTCCCTTTGACAGAGGGAAGGAAT
This sequence comes from Calotriton arnoldi, assembly GCA_963921515.1. Taxonomy (NCBI): domain Eukaryota; kingdom Metazoa; phylum Chordata; class Amphibia; order Caudata; family Salamandridae; genus Calotriton; species Calotriton arnoldi. Next base: position 986,353 of record CAWUFW010000686.1, on the reverse strand, counting down.
GCCTTGAGTGCAAGTCGGATCGCCCGGAGCTCCAGAAGGTTGATATGGAGCCGGGACTCCGCCGGAGACCAGAGGCCTCTGATCTCCGCCTCTCCCATGTGACCGCCCCATCCCAGAAGGGACGCGTCCGTCACAACTGTGTGCTCTGGCTGGGGAAGGGAGAGGGATCTGCCCATGACCCATTGCCGGTTCGAGAGCCACCACTGCAACTGTTTTGCAGTCCCCTCCGAGATCTGGACGTGATCGGACAGGTTGCCCTGGTGCTGCGCCCACTGGAACTTCAGGTCCCACTGCAGAGCCCGCATATGCCATCTGGCATGATTGACCAGCAGGATGCAGGAGGCCATGAGGCCCAGCAGCCTCAGGGTCATCCGTACCGAAACCCAGGATAAAGGCTGAAAGATCGGAATCATAGCCTGAATATCCCGGACTCGCCGTTCGGGAGGATAGGCCCGAAACTGCGTCGTGTCCAGAACTGCTCCGATGAAAAGGAGCTGTGGAGAAGGAATCAGATGCGACTTCGGCACATTGATGGAGAACCCCAGCGAGTGCAGGAGTTCGGCCGTAGTCTGGAGGTGGGAGACGACTGCCTGGGACGAGCCCGCCTTCAGCAGCCAGTCGTCGAGGTAGGGGAAGACTGAAACCCCTGCCCGGCGCAGATGAGCTGCGACCACCGCCATCACTTTCGTGAACACCCGAGGGGCACTGGTAAGGCCAAAGGGAGCACGGTGAACTGAAAATGCTCGAGGCCTACCGTGAACCGAAGGTAACGCCGGTGGGCCGGCAGGACGAGGATGTGGAAATAGGCGTCCTGCAAGTCCAACGCTACCAACCAGTCTCCAGGGTCGAGGGCAGTCAAGACCTGAGCTAGGGTGAGCATCTTGAACTTCTCCTTCCGGAGGATGCGATTGACGTTCCGGAGGTCCAAGATAGGACGCATGTCCTCCTTGTCCTTTTGGGCACCAGGAAGTAGTGGGAGTAGCAACCACGTCCTACTTCTGGGGTCGGAACATGCTCGATGGCCCTCTTGGCCAAGAGGGCCGTGACTTCCTTCTGCAGAAGTACCAAGTGATCCCCTGACATGCGGTGGAATTGTGGTGGCATGGCTGGGGGGTGGTCTCGAAGGGGAGGGAGTAGCCCCTTCGGACAATGTCCAAGACCCACCTGTCCGAGGTGATGGGACGCCAGTGGTGAAGGTGATGGCGGACCCTGCCCCCAACTGGCGTGCTGTGCACCTGAAAGGAGGGACTAGGAGGGCTTGGAGGCCGCGGACGGGTTGGAGGTGGTGGCCTGACCCGCACGCTGGTTGCCCGAACCGCCACGGCGGTATCCACGTCCTCGGCCACGCGAAGACGCCTGCTGCGCGGGTCGGTGGCTGGGCTGCTGACGTGACTGGGCGCCCTTCCGTGGCCACGATAGGGGTGAAAAGCAGAAGTTAGCGGAGGGCGTGTAGCAGAAAGGCCCAGGGACTTGGCAGTAGCCCGTGAGTCCTTAAAACGCTCCAACGCATGGTCTGCTTTGGAACCAAAAAGACCGACTCCATCAAAGGGCATGTCCATGAGTGTATTCTGGACATCACCCGAAAAACCAGTGGTTCTCAGCCAGGCGTGGCGACGCAGCGCCACCGTCGTTGCAATAGAGCTGCCCAGCGAGTCGGCGGTATCAAGGCCACAACGTATGGTGTATTTGGCCGCATCCCTACCTTCCGCAATGGCGCGGGTAAGCAGTGTCTGGACCTCCTCAGAACACTGGGGCAAAACAGTCGCCACCGAATCCCACAAGGAGTGGGTATATCGGCCCAAAAGACAAGCGGTGTTGATGGACTGCAAGCCAGCACTGGAGGAAGAAAAACCCTTCTTCCCAAATTGATCCAGGCGTTTGGATTCCCTATCCGGAGGGGCGGTAGGGAAGGCGGTTTGGGAAGCCGAGGCTTGGACAACCAAGCTCTCAGGAGTGGGGTGGACAGAGAGAAACAAGGGGTCGCCCGGAGCTGGGCGATGGCGTCGGGACACGTTCCTATCCACAGGAGCCCCTGTGTTGGGCTTGGACCAGGCGCCCAAAAGAACGTCAGTGAGTGCATCGTTGAACGGCAGCACAGTCTCCAAGGAGGAGGCTGCCGGCTGAAGCACTTCTGTCAAGAGATTAGTCTTGACCGCCACAGTAGGGAGTCGGAGATGTAAGGCTCCAGCTGCCCTACGCAACACCGTTGCAAAATTGGCTCCCTCCTCCGTAGCCACGGGAGGAGACAGCATGCCAGTGTCAGGGGAAGTATCTAGACCACTGGCATCCCCTAGTTCCTCTGCCCAGTCCTCATCATACTGACACTGTTGTGCCAGAGGGTCCTCAGACCCCTCCCAGTCCTCCTGGTCCTCCTCCGGTTCAAAATAAGGAGGAGGAGGGACATTTGGGACCCAAGGTCTCATCGGCGCCGGAACCGGCGTCGAGCGACGTCGGTCCGGCTCCATGTCCGGAGCCGGAGAGTACAGGGGGACGACGCCGCCCGGAGCCCCGGTCGGCGTCAGGAACGGCACCGGAGACATCGGCGCCGGCGGAGGCGTGGTCAGGTCGACCGGCGTCGATGGGGGTTGCGGTACCACCGGAGCCGGGATCGAGGCCGGGGCCGAAGCCGGAATCGAGGCTGGAGGCACGAGCGACGCCGGGACCGGAGTCGTCGGCGACGCCGGGGCAACCCCATCAGGGCCCGCGGGGCCCGAAGGCGCACCGGAGGGACCTTGAGGCCCGAAGAGGCGGGCCATGGCCGACAGGAATTCCTGTATTTGGGCCGGATCCGCCCCCGAACCCGGGAAGGACGGGTATTGCGGGGGCAACTCCACAGGCATGTCCGGGGCCGCGGGGACGGTGCCGGGAGGGGCCTCAGCCGAGTCGCGAGACCGGCGAGGCGAAGTCCTAGAGCGATGATGCTTTTTGGACTTCTTGTGTTTAGACTTACCGGACGACGAAGACTTGGATCCCGACGATCGGCGAGGACTCCGCGACCGACCCCTCGACCTCTCACGCGACCGGGGCTTGGTGTGGCGCGGAGCCGACTGCCGGGCCTCGAGGAGCTTTCGAGACCGCTCTCGCAAAGCTTTCGGGTTTAGGGACCGGCAGTCGGAACACGACTTCGTGTCGTGGTCTCGCCCGAGACAGAAGAGACACTCCAGATGCGGGTCTGTGATGGACATCATCCGAGCACAGGCGTCGCAACGTTTAAAGCCGGGCATCCCTAACGACACCTTGGAGTCGATATGAAAAGAAACAGTGAAAAAATTCACCCAAAAAGTTAGTCAAAAAATGACTAGGGCACTGCTCTTCCCGGATCTGCGCTTGCTGGCGCGGAAAAAGAAGAACTGACGTCAGCGCGCAGGGGCGGCGTCTAAGTACTGCCCGCGACGTCATCCCGGCGATCACGACGCCGACAACGGACGCGGAGCCGCACGACGCCGCCTACCGACGCGCAAGGGTACTGCTACGCAAAAACTTTCCGGATCCAGCCTGACGCCTGGGGATATTCTAAGGTAAGGAATCTGTCACTAACGTGTCTCTTTCAGATTGATCAGAATACACAGTACATGGCCTTATGCCGAAGTCTTGTGATTTCGAACAGAAGGGATTAAAGTAAACAAGACAATATCAAAAAAAGATATGCTATCTGGGGAGAGCACCACATTAGCAATACAGTCGGATAAAGAGAAGCAAAATCTGATGCACATCAATAAGCAGAAAAAAGGGAACTGGTGATGCAGAAACGGGGGGGTGGGGGGTTCGAATATGATGCACACAGGCATGCATAATACTGGCATCCAAATCTCCCACATTAATAGCTAAATTACAGTTTTCAATCTCATCGTGAGTTCCAACAGTTTGTGAACGAGCCAGAAAATAAGAGCATGTAATGCATAATCTTTGCAAATGTTTGATGAGTCACAGCAATTAAACAATACTGCACACAATCCAAAAGGCCAACAGGTAATTCTCTGAAAAGCAAGTGCAGCTGCCTCTGCTCCAATGCACAGTATAGCGCAAGACTCAGGTATTTTGGTGCAGGAAAAAGACTCACCCACAACCAACTCACGCACGTCCTTCCAATGTAGTTCGTTGCCACGCTCGTGGATGATTGTGACAGTGATTCTACGTTGGATACCCTGCAAAAAAAAAAATCACAGAATCAAATTACTTTCCCACATTGGTTTAATTAGCATGCTAAAAATAAAATGTAAAAACCTCATTTTGCAAAGAACCGTGGGGCCTTCAGTCGCAGTGTATAGAGTAGCCTAGACTTTGCACACCACTATGAAAAAACACAGGGCCATCACTACTCAAAGAACAGCAGGGACCATGCCCACTTCACTGAGAAAAGCTGGGTCCTTGCACTGTGCAGCGAATGGGCAGGGGCATCAGAGGAGTGGTCTGCCATATGGTTAGTTTTACGTGGTGTGGCAGGGAAAAAGATTGAGCCAATGATAGAGACGCAAAATATAAATAAATACTGTTGGTAAGGGCAATGACTAAGACACAGCAATCCTATGCCCATCACAGGCTCGTACATTTGTTCCAAAAACAATGCAACGCACTGTCCAAAGCTTAATAAAAACCTTATTTCCATATAATGTTCCAAAATTCATAGATGGACTGATGAAATTTATTAAGATTTTGTAAATACGCATTCCAGGATTATATGCAGTGTTAGTATTTTATCTTTCGAACCTGTCCCTTGGGAATTGCCTACTATTTAAAATAGAACTAGGCCAAACGTCTTTGAAAGAGTCCTTAAAAGAGAGAAAGTTCCGCACATCAGTGGTATGTGAGGGGGGGCGGGGGGGGAAGCAGGGGCAGGCGGGGATGAGTTTCAAGACTAACATCACTCAAAAGCTTAGAAGCATGGAGCAAGGAAAGAAGAGGTGGAAATGTGGATTTCTTCACATCGTGCCACCAAAAAGAGCAGCAATCGAAGAGCAGATCCCTTCACAATCTTCACCATCCACATCACCTCCTCTGAAACAATTAATGGAGGTCTTCCGGTGTATGTCAAAATTTATCAACCAACAAATGGGACAATTAATCATCTAAGCACAAAAAAGCAATTCTTTAGAGGGACAATATGGGGAATAGATATACGTGATATGCCTAAATGTTCATCAACAGTTGAAAAGTAGAAACAAAAACACTATTAAGATAAAATGAAGACTTGACAAGTCGTATAGAGCATTTAGAAAACTGTCAGAGTTAACCAGATAACAGCCCGAGAGATGATGATCCCGCTTACTTTATGGAATCTGAAAATGGAACTCTGCTCCGTGGAAAATATGACACTGATAACATTCTTTCTGGTGGATAGTCTCCTCCAGATTCCTTACAGGAACCCTTTCCAAGGTTCCAGACCGGATCCAACAGTGTTAAATAATCAACACTAGGTGGTGCTTGTGGGTCCACATTAGTGATGGGTGAAAATTACAAAAAAATCTATACAAAACGTGGAACCTGCATTTTGCATTATTGTTTAGCATGACATGCATCTCCGTGTTCACTTTTGGGCCCGAGGATGCATTTTGGGCTAAAACATAATAGAGCAAGTGACACAAACATTTGCTCTTGTTATGTTATTTGGCTGCTTTCCTGTGCTACTGCAAAAGGATTTTTACCCAAACAGAAACTCAATTATGTGATGTGGTGGAAGTTCAGGCATTTCACGTAACAAGTGTAATGTGAAATGTCAATACTTAAGTAGAGATAGAAAAGATGGGTCTCCAGGGGCAGGTCCATATCTTAGTACTATGGATCTATTCTATGCAGGTATGTAATTAGGTTTTGCCTTATACCCTTTATTGAAGTTGTGAAAGCTTCAACAAAATTAAGGAGAGATTCTGCAAGAATTGGACAAATCTAAAACATTTGCGAGGATGTTAGTTATCAACTCAACTGAAGGCAAGGCCAATTGCAAAACTTCAGCTGCTTTTTAAAGATGCTGTATTAGGAAGAAATATCAGCCAGAGTAAAATTTGTAGCTAGATTAATATCTACCTCTGGGGAAGTGTCCAGACCACTGCCTTCTTGTAAAGTACTGTAAGGCTCCCCAATGACCGAGCAGAAAAGATGCTGTCATGGTAATCACCAGTATATTTGTGTGATATTGAGTCAGAGCTATGCTAAAAATTCAACTGGTGCAAGACTGTTTAATCTCTGTACATGGTTGCAGTTACTCCTCCCTCCTGAAGTCTCTGGACTTTTCTTCTAGGGCAATCAGTCTTGTCTAGACCAATTGGCACAGTTGGTGGTATCCGAATTGGTGCCAATGTCAAAATTGGTACAGGCACTGTAGTCGGCATTGAGAGCAGCGCCAGTATAGGTATCGACCCTGGAATAACAAAAGGTTCAACTACAAAGACACTCTAAGCCAGGGGAGAACCCGCAGGTGGGAAACCGAGTGGAGCTGCAGATGGACCAATGGGGCCGTAGGCATACAAAAATATCCCACATTACATGGAGGAATGTGGAGGGATCCATACATAGCACTGGAAACTCTAGGTATGCCAGAAGAGAAGGGTGCAGAGGCAGCATCGGAGTAGCCGGGGGCTGAGGCGCCAATATGGGCACCAGCAGAGCTGGTGAAGGAGCCTACAGTGAGTGGATCACTACCAATTCAGGCTCAGATGAAGATTTCTGAGATGAAAATGACTTACCTCTGGATTTTCATTTTCACACAAATTAGACCTTTTCTTCTTCTTTTTGGTGTTTTCATTTCTTTTGAAGATTTGGAAATAGAACAATGAGACCCATTGAGCTGTCCCTTCCCAGAGTCATAAACAACTTTGTCCTCCCATACATTAAAACTTTAGGCAACAGACTGCACAATTTGGGCAGGATCTGGTGTTGTGGTGGATAGGTGGATAACCTAACACCATAGATTGTCCTCATGTGGATTTGTTAGAGACATTTGTTTGTCACAAGTGTGACAGGGCTTGAAGCCCTAACTCTGCACTGAGCTGACATTTTGAATTTCTTAGGTAAAAACCTCTAAGAGAAAGGCACTCTGGATCTGCCTCGAAAGGCACAGAAAAAAAGGAACTGCGGTTAGTGCACCAGTCCGGGTGCTGTGTAGGCACCAGTGATGTCACAGAGGTGTTATGACTAACACAGAGCCAGCGCCCCCTACTAGTGTCCAGGAGCTATGCTAAAAAGTTTATGGATCCTGTCTGATGCCTGGTGGATATTCACAGGTGAGGAATCTGCAGGAAGAAGCACCCATCAGAAGATGTTCCTCAACCAGCATTAAGGGACTCTGCCATCACCAGCCAGTCATCCAAGTATGGCAACACATGGACTCCTGACCATCTCATTGAAGAAGCTACATGTGTCAACACTTGCATGAAAACACAATGCACTGATCTCAGAACAAGTGGCAAGACCAGGAACAGAGAGTGTAGGATTCCCATGGTATGAGCACTGGAGGTAAAGCAAAGCCAACCAATGCCTGGCATTCAGGGCCAGCTGAACTTGTGATCCAGAATGACTCCCAGATTCCCATCCTTTTTGGGGGCCAAGAACGTAAAGAGAGTTAAACAGGCGCTGCTTGTATAGAGAACAAGTTACTTCGGCAATTCTCTTTCTGGTGAATAGTCTATCTAACTTCAGATGCCTCACCTTTTGAATATGCCCAGGCGCCAGAATCAATCTGGAATTTTACATAGCAACTTCTGTAGGACATCAAGCAGGTGGCACCACCGGCCTCCTTGGAGACATTGCACCACCTCTGGAAGTGACAGCACCCTGCATATTTAAATCAGTACATCTGGAACTCTTTGGCAGCCTCTGACTGCCAAATATTTCTGCATATTCGGCACTTTTTGAATAGATACCAAAGCAGTACCTTCCAAAAAGGGACGGGTCTGAAGAAAGGACTCGTGTCGAAAATTCCTGCAGGACATAGTGGGCAAAAAGGCACTTTCTGTGGACCTGACCGGCTAGCCAGTAGCGATTGTCCTGCACAGACACCCATGTAGGAGCCTGACAGATTTCCAGTACTAGAACAGCACTTTCCAATGCCATCATAGTAGCGTTGGCTCCGTTGGAACGAGTCTGTAGGTCCTCAGGGGGCTCCTTCTTGGCTAAGGCATCGCATGTTTTTATGCACAGGGCGATCCACCCAGACAGAGTTCTATTCTGCACTGCCCTAACCTTCTTAGCACCAGCAAAGCCTACAAAAAGCTGGTCATCAACTAGGTACTCTGTGCACACAACGTAAAAATGAGAGTTCATTTTAGGTCCAGTCAGTTTTGCTTCGTGAACATATGGAGGGGCGCTGGGTGCAAATGCAGAGGTAGCAGCTTTAGCCTTGGTAGAATGAGTATGCAGTTCGTCCCGAAGCTGCTTTTTTGCCAATATGCAACAGATCTTTAGAGCATGATCCAGTGGGAGAATGCCCTCTTCTGCACTGCCTTGCCTTTACTCGCTCCAGAGAATCCCACAAAGAGCTGATCATCCACCCAGTGTTCTTTGATATGATTTATTTAAAACCTTGACGCTCTCTTGGGGTCCAAGCGTTGGAGACTCTCCTCCTCTTAAGAGGAGTGAGGCAGAAAATAGAATGCCTGCAGGATGATGGTTTGATGTGGCACAGCGTCACAACTTTTGGCAGGAAGGATGCCAGAGTCCGCAGAACCAATTTGTCTTGGAAGAAGGTAGTGTATGGTGTATTGACACAGAACTTGAAGCTCACTTCATTGCTTTGCCAAGGTGATGGCGACAAGGAGTCAATCAATCAAACAGCATGTATAAAGCGCCGCTAATCACCCGATAGGGTATTCTGGTGCTTGCAGGTTTTGGCAGCTCATTTGAACAGCCAGGCCTTGAGAGCCCTATGGAATTCCGGATGCGAGATGGTCTGGAGTTGTGTGGGGAGGCTGTTCCAGATTTTTGCTGCTATGTGGGAGAAGGATCGTCCTCCACTTCTGCTTTGGTGGATGCGAGGAGTGTGGGCAAGTGATAGGGAGGCGGAGCGTAGTCTTCTCAACGGTTGGTGAAATTTCAGGCAGTGGTTAATGTAGGGGAGTCCTTGGTTGTGTAGAGCCTTATGTGCGTGGGTCAGCAACTTGAATTGGCATCTCTTTTGCACGGGGAGCAAGTGGCGTTGCCTAAGGTGTGATGTGATGTGGAATCATTGGGGAAGGTCAAGGATGAGCCTGGCTGCAGCATTCTGTATAGTCTGAAGTCTTCATAGGAGATGTGTGGCGATTCCTACGTAGAGGGGGCTGCCGTAGACCAGTAGGCTAGAGATGAGGGTCTGTGTCACGGTGCATCTCGTGTGCAGGGGTAGCCACTTGAAGATCTTGGGTAGCATGCATAGAGTGAAGAAGCAGGCAGAGGAGACTGATGATCTGTGATTTCATGGTGAACATGTTGTCATTGAGGATTGCAAGGTTTCTAGCATGTTTAGAGGGAGCGGGTGCAGATCCTAGTTCTGAAGGCCACCAGGTGATGTTCCATATGTTGCTGAAGATCAAAACTTCAGTCTGGTCTGTGCTCAGCTGCAGGCAGTTGTCTTTCATCCAGTCAGCGATGCTTGTCATGCATCTGTGGAAGTTGGTTTTGGTGGTGGTGGGGTTGTCGGTGAGTGAGAGGATTAGTTGGGTGTCATCTGCATAGGATATTATGTTGAGACCATGGAATCTGACGATATTGGCTAGTGGGGTCATATATGCGATGAAAAGCGTGGTGCTGAGGAAAGATCCTAGGACCCTGCCGGTGATATTTTTGGGTCCGGAGGTGAAAGGGGGTAGGTGTAACCTCAGGGTCCATCCTGTGAGGAAGGAAGAGATCCATCTGAGAGCATCACCTTGGATGCCGATGTGGTGGAGTATTCTGATCAATGTGTGGTGGGATACGGTGTCAAAGGCTGCCAAGAGGATCAGAGCAACTGTTTCTCCTCGGTCGCAGAGGGTTAGGATGTCGTCGGTGGCTGCATCAGGACGGTCTCTGTGCTGTGATTGCTGCGGACGCCAACAGTCTTAATGGTAAAGAGCCATAAGGGACAGCTGTGAAAAGGCTTGAATGGTGTGCACATCACTTAAGACAGGACCAGATTAAGGTCCCATTGTGGCGTGACAAAGGAAAAAGAGGGAAACATATGTTGAAGCCCTTTTTGAAATTGCATCAAAACAGGTAACTTAAACAATGAGGGCTGATCGGGCAACCGTAAGAAGGCCAAAAGATAACCCTTAACTGTGCCCAAAGCAAAGTCTTGCAGAGCAAGAGACAGAACACACAACAGAACGTCAGATAACTTAGCCTGGAAAATGTAAATCTGGTGCCTGCCAAGCCAAACCACAAATCTGTCCCAAAGACAAGCATATACAGTTTTTACTGCAAGATGCCTGGCTGCCAAGATGACCTCTGGTTAAAGGTGTTCAGCTGTCACTACTCAATCTTCAAGCACAAAAGTGGAAATTCTGAAGGCCCAGGTGCAGAACCCTGCCCTGCTGCTGTTACAGCAGGACTTTCCAGAAGGGTAACTTGATCAGAGGACATATGCTCAAGCCCAGTTCTGGATACCAAACTCTCCGTGACCAATCCGGAGCCACTTTAATGACTTGGGCCCAGACTGTCCTGATCTTCTTGAGAAACCAGGGCAGGAATGGTATTGGCACGAAAGCAAACTGCAGCCCCGAGCTCCTACTTGAGGCAGAACATGTCTCCGAGCAAGAAAGGCCTTGGAAACTCCAATGCGCAGAAGTGCTGATATTGCACATTTTTGGCAGTGGCGAACAGAGCGAACCAAGGGTCTATGTATTTGAGGAAGAGACCTTACACTACCTCTGTGTGTAAGTGCCATTCGTGATCCACTAGGAGCCGACAGCTGAGCTTCTCTGCCCTTGCATTCAATGATCTTGGCAGGTAGTTCACCACCAGGAAAGTTCCTTGGTGGTCCAGTGCAAAGATGATGGCACAGGGTCCACGAAACAACCCCTCCCAGTTTGTTGCAGTACCGTATTTGGTGTTGTCCATTTTGGGGGTCTTTAGAAGACTCTTTGGAATTTCCCCCTTTGCGTACCACATCTTTCCCTTGGGGGAAGCAGTGACCACTTTCCTTTGGTCAACCCCTACTCGGGTCCTTATGGACACCCTTATTTTGACCTAATGGTCAGCCTTCTTCACCAGCTCTTGCGAAGAGACTAACTGTAAGCTCACTAAGTACTGATGCAGTTTTTCTGAAGTACAATTTCTTAATAGATGCTCAGTCATTATCAAATTATAGAGCCCTTCATAGTCTTGCACCTTACTGCCTTTTAACCAGCCACCTAGTGTTTTGCCTGAGAAGTCCACTAAATCTACCCAGGACTGACTCGAGGTTTTGTGAGTCTCCCTGAACTTAATCCTGCACTCCTCAGTGGGGAGTCCATAGCCCTCAATCAGGGTATCCATCCTTCATGAGGTCATAGGACTCAACATTTTCCTCATCTAGTGTAAGGAGTCTATTCCTGCACTTTCCTGAGAATAACTCCCACAGTAGAGAGCACCAGTGTCTCTGGTGTAATTGCCTCATTTTACAAGCCCTCTCAAAGGCTGTAAACCACTTTGTGATATCATCACCCTCAACATATTTGGCACAATCCCTTTGGGGATTTTGGGATCTAAAGTTTCCTCTGTTTCCTAATTTAGTTTGTTGCTGTCACCACTCATGGGTTCTACACCCATCTCAGCCCTTTCTTTTCTACAGCCAGGACTTTGGCTTCACATGCTGCTCTTTTGACTAGTCTCTCAAGAATTGCTTCTTCATCATCTAACTCTTCTCTGAGCCTTGAGTTGCCTGACTAACCCCCAGTAGGGGATGGCACTCGATGTACAATTCTAGGGTAGATGTGCGTGGTACCTCATCACCTTCTCTAGTGAGTTTATGGGGACAATCTCCTGGAGTACTGTCCTCACTGTCATGATCACCATCCACCTCCTCTTCCAGAGGAGTGTAGGATCTTCTGTTAAATGGGTTGCATCAAACTCTGCAAGGAGCTCCTGGAGCTCGGTTTTTGTAGGGTGTGAGCCAGTTTTGATTTTGCTGGGTATACAGAGGTTCCTTACCTGCTTCAAACTAAGAAGCCGGTAAGGGGCCAGGCGGAGCTCCTGGACTATCTCCTCTGGGCCAGACATTTTTAGCACAGTTGGGACCTTTTAGAAAATTACCAAAAAAATTTAAATAGACTTTTTTTTTAACAACAAATTTTATTGAGTTTAAAACACCCAGTGGGCGAACCTCTGTAATCAGTATATAGACATATGACGAAATGCAAATACAAAAGATATCGAAGAGGGCCTCACCAGAGGATCTGCGAAACATGCGATCCAACATCCCACCCCACCCCCCACCCCTGCACCACTCTTCCCACATGAAACAAGAAAGACATACACAATCATCACACTGTGTCCAATGCCCCAGCCAATGAGCACATTAGATTGGGGAATCCTTAATGATTAGCCTTTCAACAGGGTCAGGATTCGCTGACTGTGAAAGGGTGGATAAGTCAATACCCCGGTATTTAGCCCACTTCGTCCAAATCTTCCCATGTTTCTGCAGGCAACCCCGCGCCTGAAACACCGCCACTTCAGCCGACATACATTTATCTAGGGCTGTTTTCCAGGCCGCCACCCCGGGGGGAGAGGGAGACTTCCAATGCTGCGCAATGTCGCGCTTGGCTAAGGTGAGACCGAGGAATAGAAGGTGCCTCTTATATCTGTTTCCCCCGATGTCTTCCGTGCCATGAAGAAGTATCAGTCGAGGATCCTCTGGGAGGTCCCAGCATAACACCCGCCCCAGACAGGACAGCACCCACGACCAAAAGTGTTGTAGTGCTGTGCAACTCCAGACCGTGTGGAGGAAGGACCCGTCGTCAGAATTACAACGGAGGCAGGTAGGGGACTGAATAGCCCCCATCTTCCAAAGGCAAAGGCGGGTGAATATACTCTGTGAAGATACTTAAACTGAATCAACCTGTACCTAGAGGAGACGGCGGCATACCTGGGGCTGGCAAGGGCCTCAGTCCAGTCATCGTCCGTGAGGGCCGGTAAATCCGCCTCCCATGCTGCCCTAGTCCGGTGTATGAGTGTCTTGGAGTGCGTTGTCAGGGTCTGATATAGTTGGCGGATTTTGTGCCCTCCCAGATCCCCCATCAACAGTCTGCCCTCCAGTGGGTGGAATTCGGGTAAGGACGTTAGGTGCTTTATCAGGGGGGACAGGGCATGGCGAAGCTGAAGATACATGTGGAACTGGGACTTGTGTAGGTCAAACTCCTCCTGCAGCCTCTGAAAGGATTTAAGCGTGGGCCCTCGCAACACATCACCTAATGTAGAGATTCCTATAGTATCCCATCTCCGGAACCCGATTAGAGTGGAGACGGGCCGAAGGCACGTGCCCCGCCAAAGGGGAGTCGCGCCTGTCAGCGTACCCCACCAACCCATGGACCGGGATACTCGTCTCCAGATCTGGATTACCGTACTGCAGGCCGGGGGAAGAGCCTCCAAGGACGAATTGCTGTATAAGAGATCTAATAGTGGATGTTCCGCCAGGAAGAGCCGCTCCACCGCATAGGCCGGATCAGTCTGAGGATTATACCACCATTCATTGATGACTAAGAGCTGAGACGCCCAATAATACGCCCGTACGTCTGCCGCTGCAATGCCACCGCAATAGGTGGATTGGATACAGGTCGCAAGAGCCACCCGGACCGCCCCTCCCCCCCAGAGGAATCTATGTAGGAGCGCATTGATTTGAAGAAACCACGACGGAGGGATCGGGTACGGGAAATTCTGCAACCTATAAAGCAAGCGTGGCAGTGACACCATTTTGAATATAGCGGAGCGGCCGTATAAGGATAAGGGAAGGTGGGACCATACCGTCGTCTCCTCGCGTACCGCCGGAAGCAGGGGGGCTATGTTGCGCGACCATAATTAGACTTTTTAAGGCCTGACTAGTATACTTTTTAGACCTCTAATACAATGGACTGGGGGACTAAAGACAAGGCCCTAACAGTTTAAATTAGAAAAATTAACAAAAATCGAAAAAGTTGAGAAAATATTTTTGACTAATGTCAATTGTGAATTTCTTCATGGAATCACCTGTTGACTAAGTGGCATCAGCAAATGCAAAGTCTTGTACCCAACTGCTGAACCATCAATGCAGGAAGTTGGCTTTTTATGTGGTAGTGCCAATGTAAGAGCACACCATGCAAAAAGTACAGACAACCCTTATTGGTTTACAGGGCTTAAATCAATAGTCCCAGGTGCTCTATTTGTGGTAGTGTGGTCGAGCAGCTTTGACTTATTAGAGAGTAGTGTTAAGCATTTGTTATACACACAGTCAATAAATGAGACACTAAAAATAAATCAGAGACCAATTTAGAAAAATAACAGATTTTTATATATTTTTAAACACCAAGAACATTGGAATCAGGTAAGTACTTTTGAAGTTATTGATTTTGTAGAAATAGAAAATGCAGTTGAATACTGGTTTTGAGGTATGAGCCTCGAACGCGGGAATGTGATCCTATGGGAGAAACATACACTGCATAGATATACTTGCAAACAATTTTAGGAGTGTTCTTTCTAGGACTTAAGGTGCTTAGGGGCCAAGGTCTAAGAAACCACCAGCAGTTTGATTTTACCTGCCCTTGTGTGTCCGGGTGCAGAGGTGCTAGTCATGTTGGTGGACTCGAGCGCTACATGTTCAAGTCTATGGAAGAAGTACTAGCAAAAGAAAGGCACCAAGTGGGAACAAGTCCGGCAGAACCCAAAAGGGGGCTTGGCTCTTGAGGGTCTCTGGAGCACAGGGACACATTTGGTTTACATGAACCCAGGCTGGGGGGCTCGGGTGCAGAGGTGTTTGGTCCGGTGGGTCGCTGTAGGTAGAGGCTCTCACTTAGCTTTGGTGAGTTGGAGAGGAAGAGAAAACAGGGCAGCAGGGTCACTTTTGACGAAGGACTCGTGGATTCTAAAGTCCCTTGACGGCAGGTGGGTGTCAGCAGTGTCCGGACTGGCCACACAAGTCTTGGTAGATGCAAGGGTATTGGTCCCAAGAGGCTCCTAGAGGGGTCAGCGTCTCAAGACTTGGTGAAAGCGATGGGGTTGGCCTCCTGGACTCATGAGAACCGCTTCCTGGAGAGTTGCTTCCTCGGTGGGCCCGAAGGCCAGCAAGACTAAGTACCGGGTTAATGCTGATGGTGCCTGCAGGTGCAGAGGGATGGCTCCTCCACACCAATGTAGATGCTGCTTGGTTGTTGAAGGGGAGAACAGTCCTCCCAGGGTTTGGGAAGGCTGTTCAGCTTCAGGACGAGTCAGTCTTTGTGATTGTCATGGTGCAAGCAGCCAGGCAGGGTTTGGTGCCAATCTCGGTGCAGGACCTCTGTTCTCATGACTTCGTCTCTTCTTGGTCCTTCCTTTGGTTCCCAGTCAACTAATATGAGTTTCTGGTGTAATGGGAAACTCTAAATACTGAACCTAGGGGCGTTTGGGGTAGTGAAGGGTAGTAGCCAAATGGGCTACTAACCCCTGGGGTGATTATAACCCTGATATGACCACTCCCTGTGGATAGTGTGAATAATCCTGACCCGAGAGTTCCTAGTTTCATCAAATTCAAAATGGTGAAATCCTTACTTAGCTGTCCACTAAAGCTGGCCAACCTTAGGGGTATGCCTGCCTGAAAGTGCAACACGCCCACGGACTATCTAATTTCCCACCGGCTCTGGTGCCAAATGGGCCCCCAGGCAGGGGGTGGCGTTCCCCAGGTCAGAGGGGAAGCCGTTGAGTAGCAAAGGCGGCAGAGGCTTTAAAACCTCTGGCCTTGGCATGCTAATTCACTAGCCATCCTGCTGGAGGTGTGATCACCTTCTGCCGGAGCAGGCATTGCTTCTGACCTCAGAATGCAGGCTCTCACATACAGGAGGTCAGAAACTCATCTGTGGTAGCAGGCTGGGAGATACCAGTCAGCCAGCACACTAGAGGACTTGCAGGTTTTCTGGGGCACTTCTAAGATGCCCTCTGAGTGCATGTCCTAATAAATCTAGTAGTGGCATCAATACAGATTTATTAAGGCAAAGCGTTTGACACCAAACACCATTTGTTTGGGTACAGCCATCATGTAGCTGGGCAAGTCGTAATGACCAGTGCCTAGCACGTCTTTAAGATGGTTGCCTGATCACTTGTAATATCTAGTAATGGAACTAGATATCACAGGGACCTATCTGCTCATGCAGATGTGTTCTCACATATAATATAATGCACCCTGCCTTATGGCTCTCAGGCCTGCTGTGAAAGTGACTTAAATATAGTACATGGAGTGTACATTTGAATGGCACACAGGGAGTGTGCCATGTCGTGTTTTCAAAATGGTTTGCTCCATTTCATTATCCTGCAATGACAGTCTGCATGCAGATTGGCGTGGGTCCCTTTGGGTGGCATCTTACATGCTGCAGCCCATAGGGACCCTCTTTGGTACCCATGCCCTGGGCACCAGGGGTACGATTTACTAGGGACTTACAGGGTGCTAAAGTCCTTGCCAATTGGGTTACAATTAGTCATTGACCTTGTTTTAAGGGAAAGAGCACTGGCACTGGCGGCCTGGTTAGTAGGCACCAAGTGCACATTCAGTCATAAAGCATCAGGACTAAGGCAAAAAGTGAGGGTGACCATGCCCAAAAAGGCAGAAGGCACTGTTAAAACAATAATCACACCAATGTGCTGGTGTGCAGCAGAAATAACCAACATGCCTTACAGGAAGGCTTTAATTTGAGAGGTCCATGACAGAGGGAAATTTGCCTTTATTTGAGAAATTTCCTGAAATATTGGTATGGGGCCTGAGGAGGATTCCAAGCACTCCTAAGACCTGTTTAGGCGCTTTACATTCCTATAATGGTGAGAGAAAGCTGTTGATCACATGCGTGCAATTTTTTCTGTGGTGTTTCTCCTCCTATGGCTCGTAGAAGGAGATTTACATTTTGAAAGATTCTCTACTTTATTTTTTGGAGATGATCAAATAAATGTAGGCCTCCCTCTCCCTTATTGCCATGGGGAGAATTTGGAGGCACGTCATAAGACTCCTCCAACAGGAAGTTGCCTCCTTTGTGAATTAAAAAATACTGATGAACATGGAATAAACATGGCTTAGTTGGAAGAAAACTGGAGTTTGGTTTTCACTTGAGTAACTCACGACAGTGTGGCTGTGCTGCTTGTGACTGGAGCGAAATGATGCACCAGCCGGTTTGGATCTTTACATGTGCTATTGGGACAAGAGCACACATCATGCTTGCACGCATAACTTTTGCCTTTGAGCATTCTCTAATCATGCTAAAATTGTGAAAAATTGGTGTGCATGGACTCAGTATTTTGTGATATTGTCAATTGTTGTGCCACAGTCTATTTGCACACAGATGTCGAACTGATAGCAGAATAGCAAAATGCAATCTAGTAACGGAGGCTCCTTGGGGACATGGAGCTATACTAAACAACAGAGAGTCACTTCATAACATTGAAGTATGAAATCACTAAATGTAGAGGATCGTTTTCAATGGACATATTCATACTTAGCTTGTGCATTTTAGTTAATAAGTGTACTTCCACGTTATTGTTATTGCTCACATTATTGATTGGATTCGTTTTTTCAAGAAACATGTTCGTAGGATTGTGGTCTGTGTAGGTTCTTCATGTTTTTTGTCAGTTTACTTTTTGTTTAACAAAGTCAGTCACATGGTTGGGTTCAATTAAATAGGTCGCAACTGTGGTGACTCAAATGGATTTAAAACACACAGTTTGATTTATTTTGTGAACATCTTCTGTTGGTTGCACAAATGTGAACTGAATGAGTTAGGTAGCCGGCTTTCGGCACTGAGGAATGGAAAATTCTACTTTTACATCCGTGGCACAGTAAGTTTGAAATAAGATTTATGATGTGTTTGGCATTTTTATTTGAGTTCAACATGCGGCTCTGTTTACTTTGAGTTTGCAGCGTTACAGCACGTATATTTTGGTGCAGCAGCACGCATGTTTTTGGTCACTCCAGTATTTGTGTTTTTATTTTGCACATATTTCTCACAGTACAATTGGGCACGTGGAGTGTGGTTTATTGCACATTAAGGTAATGGACTGTATGTTTTGAAGGTTTGTTTAAGTTGCTGTTGTCTAAGATTTTCTACAACGTTAATGGGCTTTCCTTACATTTCAGTTACCTCTGAAGAAGGGCTTTCAGCCCGAAATGCATTGGTATCTTCATGATTATCCAGGATGTATTATTAATTCCCTCGTGTTGCAAGATAAAGCCTTAATGGGCGTGTCTGCAGCATTTGAAGCTTGGAATGAAGTTGCCTCCGTTGTGAATTCAAACATACTGATGAACATGAAATAAACATGGTTTAGTTAAAAGAAAATTGGAGTTTGGTTTTCACTTGGGTAATTCACGACAGTATGGCTGTGCAGCTGGCGACTGGAGCGAAAGACATTCTGAGTGGGGGTCAGCCACAGTCATATGTCTGTGACACTGGAACAGGACTGAAGAACAAGTTACTTACCTTTAGTAATGAGCTTCCTTATGGATACCTGATCTTCCAGCAGATCCTTGCTTTATGAATCTCCCCCAGACTCCAGAATGAATCCAGAAACTTCTGCAACAGCTTCCCGGAGCCAGCTGCAAGTGAGAGGCTCAGATTCCCTCCCCAGGAGTGATAAAAAATATACTATAAATGCATATTAGTTTTGCTTTTTTTTCCTCCTTTTTAAAAAATTTCAAATCTGTTTATTAACCGCACAGTTAGCAAGTTACAGCAAATATCAGTGGAGCTCTCTCTACGTAGTATATTTTTGTACAATATGGCAACAAAATACATATCGAGCACAGACCCGTCAAATACCATTACGGGAGTCACAAAATGGAATGCAGGATACACTGCACAGCCTTCAATCATTTGAACAAACTGGGGATAGGAATAAGAGCAGGGGGGAAGGAAGAGGGGAGAAATGATAAGGAAGGAGCAAATTTACAACGGTTCGAGTGCTCTGAGATCCATGAATAGTAGATTGCAGCACACAAAGCCAGTGCCCACACGTCACATCCACAAGGCAGAGGTCAGTGCATCGTGTGAGCGAGCTTGTGTGATGCTACACAAGAGTGTCAGGTTTGTGGTTCCGGTACTCACCAGGCATGCCACGGAGGGGTGAAAAAGGGGGCAGATGGATTACTGTAGGTGGGCTGTATGGTCGGGCAGTAACGCGCACAGGGGGGTGGGCAAATGTAGAACATATGTTAAGGTGCCACAGAGGTATGGTGACCAGACGCCCCGGTTTTCCCCGGACAGTCCCGGTTTTTCGCGAAGTGTCCCGACACTTTCCTCCAAACAGAATAAATGTCCCGTTTTTTTTAAATAGTGGCTGGGATGAGCACAGAAATGTCCCAGTTTTTGAGTAGTGGCTGCGTACGCACTGGTGTTAAAAAGATGTGCACATGCTCACTTCTCGAAATATTACAGCGTGACGTCACTCCAGATGAGGTTGTTGTGAGAAGGGAAATCCTTTAAAGAGAGACATTTTCTCTCGGGATTTCCCTTCTCTTTCTTCAAGGCAGCAAGAATGTCATTATGCCAGCCATGGGGCCAACAGCGTGTCCAAACCGCCAGCATGACCCTGCTCACTGGAGTCAAAGGTCACTGCCTCCACCAAGATCGAGCCAGCCACCAGTGTAAACTGAAGTCCTACTTCTATGTTTAAGACCTGTCCCGGTTTTTTAGGTCTCGCCTAGGCAGCGCGCATGCGCGGAACTAGGAGATGACCTTTAGAAATTGGTCAGCTCCTTTTCAAGCACACTCGTGCTTGTGGTGGCATCCACCTTGCGGGAGCGAGCAGCGGCGCGCCGACCATTTGTTTTCAATTAGCATGGCCGCACGCCGCTCCTCGCTCCCGCAAGCACGAGTGCTTCAAAACAGCTTACCCTCCCCCACCCTACCTCACCTCCCCCTCTCTCCGCGCCCACATGTCCCGGCCACTCAATCGCTCCGCCCTCTCCGTCTCCTTTTTGCTCGCGCACTCACAGAGCAGCAGCTTCGTTCTTTGGGTTGGTTGTTGGCCCCGCCCCCAAAGCGCCAGCCCTTTCTCTATTTTTGCTCCCGCTGTAGCCCCGCCCCTTTCTCTCTCTATCTTTCTCAGTGCTCTTCTTTCCCTTGCTTCCTTCCTCTGCCCCTTGGGTTTTTCTGTTGTCTCTTCCATCTTCACGCCCTCCTCTATCCCTTCATTCGCGGGAGGCGCGGACGGTGTGTCTTTTCTGTACCGTGAACACACGGCTTGTTTACTTTTAGGCCGTGGCTGTTGTCTCCGCCCAGGTTGGTGCTTTACCACGAGCACGTTTCTCACGAGCGCCTGACTCACTGTTCAGCTATGTGCAGCAGCAGCTGTCAGAGTCGATTGCCTGACCCGCCCATGGCACCCCCCAGGTATGTGCAGCAGCAGCTCTCAGAGTCGATTGCCTGACCCGCCCATGGCACCCCCCACTGATTATCACAACTCACGGCGGCAGCTGCGTGAGTGACACGAGAAAGGGCACTCAAGGTGGAAACTCGTGCTTCGGTTTACAGGTCAAACTCTGAGAACTGCAGTAAGATCAAACTCTGAGAACTGCAGGCTGCTCAGGCACCCAGAACTGCAACTACGTTCTAATATTGGAAGTGCCATCATTTTGTAATCGGGGCCATTGGAAACGCTTCATTGCCTTGCGTGGTCGTAGTTTTTATTTGTAAATGTGGATTTGCTGCAATAGCCACATAATCCACCATCTGCTACATACTTTGGAGATGTTATCAAACATAGAACTGCAACTGGAAATTATTAACCTTGCTTCAATCTGATGCAGCCAAAGGCCATAAACTTTGTAAAACTGGCTATTTTTCGTCTGTTGACTCCTTTAATAATGTTTTTAAAAACAAGCCTTGACAAAGGCAATAGGTCTCGTCTTTTGCACTTTGTAAAGCCTTTTGCTGATGGAAAACTAGGAATACACTAACCTTTTCTACTGCCCTTCTTCTGTACCGCCTCCTTTCCTTCTGTTTCTTCCAACGGCCATATGATTTACCCCTCCCCTCCCCTGTCTCCTGTCTCTTCCCCTGGCATTCTCTTTTTCTTATAACATTCTCTCCCCCTACCCTTCCGTCTCCTCCATGCCCATCGGTCACTTTCCTTGCCCGTCTGTTTCTTCCCAGCCTTTGTCTTTACCCGGCTCCTGTTTCTCCGCTACCCTTCTTTCTCTCCACTTGCCTTTCTGCTTTTCCCCTTGCCCTTCTGTTTCTCCCCCTGCCTTCCCGTCTTTCCGGTGCTTCTGTCTCTACCTCACCCTTCTGTTTCTCCCCTTGCCCTTCTGTTTCTCTCCCTGCCTTTGTCTTTACCCGTGCTTCTGTCGCTACCCCTGCCCTTCTGTTGCCCCTGCCCTTTTGCTTCTCTCATACTAGTCTGTCACTCCCCTGACCTTCTGTCTCACCCGTACCCTTCTGTTTCCCCCCTACCTTTGTTTCTCCCCCTGCACTTCTGTTTCTTTCATTCTGTTTCTTTCACCTGTCCTTTTGTCTCCTCACACCTACCCTCCTTTCTCAATGTCATGTTCTTTAGGTCTCCTGTCCTTCTGCCTCTATTCTATGCCCATCTCTCTTCTCGCTGCACTTCCTGCTCCCTCCCTTGAGCTCTACATACCGTCTCATCCCGCTCTCCTCAGGTCTATATTTCTGCACTGCTCTTCGCATCTACCCTTATTTTACTTTTTCATTCTTTTTCCTCACTTCCCTCTCTCTACCTCCTTCCTGCACTTTCTTATTCTCTTCACTAAGTCGCTCTTTGCCTTCTATATTTGTCTACATTGTCACCTTGTACCCATGCCTTTTTCCAGGTAACAGCTCTTATGCTTTCATTTTCTGCACCATTTTAATGCGTTACTGTGTAGTTTCGGATGTTTGTTTAGTACCAAAATCTCAAGACAAGTTGTTGCTTTGGCCTGTCAGTCTCATCCAAAGGCCTCGTTCATTCAGTCCAGGCAGCCTGCATGTGACATCACCCCCTCCACTTATGTGTGTGGCAAGCCCAGCTGCGAGCCTGGGCAGGCCTGGTGCCATGATCATCACAGACTCCCTTGGGCCTGAACACACTTTCCAGGAAACCCATACCTCTGCGTTGAAAAAAATGCAGTCCCTAATTTTTAGGTCTTGCCTAGACAGTGGATTGGCGTAATTTAAGCCCCATCTTCACGCGTCTCAACTATGCAATATAGAATTGCTCTTAGCACCATATTTTTTTGTGTTCTAATGTTATTTATGTGAAGTGGCGCACCTGAATGTAATACTGAAGTGCATACACTGTAGAAACTAGAGATGCATAAACGTGTGCCTATTAATGTTTAGCTTAATGGTGAAGAAATGTAGATTTTATGCTTTTACGGACAAGTTACTTACCTTCGGTAACGATATATCTGTAAGAAACATTAGTAGTGATAGATTCCTTACCTTAGAATATCCCCAGGCGTCAGACTGGATCCGGAAAGTTTGTCAGCAGTACCCCTGCGCGTCGGTAGGTGGCGTCGTGCAGCTCCGCTTCCGTCGTTGGCGTCGTGGTCGCCGAGATGACGTCGCGGGTGCTACTTAGATGCCGCCCACGCGTGCTGACGTCAGTTCTGTACACGACTTTCTGTGCCAGGGACGCAGAGCCATGCAAGATACTGACCACTGGTGCATTGAAACTAGGGCCCTGAAAGGGATGACCTTAACCCTAGAAATCAGTTCGCAGAACGGGGAGGATGGGTGGGGCGGTAAGGAATCTATCACTACTAATGTTTCTTACAGATATATTGTTACCGAAGGTAAGTAACTTGACCATCTGAAAGAAACACATAGTGATAAATTCCTTACCTTAGAATAGATACCCCAGCAATACCAACCCCGGTGGTGGGTCTGCGAACTAAGATCACACCAGAAAGTCACGGAGAACAGAACGGCCAAAGAAGCCGTCTCTCCGGACTTGGCTGTCTAGGCAATAATGTTTGGTAAACGTGTGCAGCGAGGCCCACGTGGCTGCCTGACAGATGTCTTGCAGGGGGACACCACGTCCCAATGCAGTAGTGGCTGCCGTAGCTCTGGTGGAGTGAGCACGCAGCCCCACCGGAGGTTCTTTTTTAGCCAAAGAGTAACAGGCTTTGATACATAAGACAACCCAGCGGGAGATGGTTCTCTTATGGACCGCCCGACCTTTCTTGGTGCCAACGTAGCCAACAAAAAGCTGGTCGTCCACCCGGAACTGCTGTGTGCGTTTGAGGTAAAAAGAGAGCGCACGTTTTGGGTCCAGACGGTGGAGCCGCTCTTCCTCTCTGGAAGGATGTGGAGGCGGAAAGAAGGTGGGCAAGGTAATAGCCTGCCCAATGTGAAAGGCCGTAACCACTTTCGGCAAAAAGGAAGGACGGGGCCTGAGCACAACCTTGTCCGGATGGACTGAAAGGAAAGGAGGCTTACAAGAAAGAGCCTGGAGCTCACTCACCCGCCTGGCGGAAGTGATGGCCACCAGGAAGGCAGTCTTTAACGTTAAAAGACTAAGAGGACAGTTGTGAAGGGGCTCAAAGGGAGCGCACATCAAGTATGTGAGAACCGGATTCAAGTCCCACTGAGGCATCACGAAAGGAATAGGAGGAAAAAGGTGTGTAATGCCTTTGAGAAATCTATTTACAACAGGGGACTTGAAAAGAGAGGGCTGATCAGGGAGTCTGAGAAAGGCCGAAATAGCAGAAAGGTAGCCCTTGATAGTGCCCAGAGCAGAGCCCTGCTGGGCCAAAGAAAGAAGGAACAGTAGTACTTCAGAAAGAGGGGCAGAAAGGGGATCCACAGCCTTTGCTGTGCACCATGCCACAAATTTGTTCCACCTGCAGGCGTATACCACTTTCGTAGAGGGACGTCTGGCTGCTAGAATAACGTCACAAACTTCAGGAGGCAAGTTGAAGGGAATCAACTGCCGCCGCTCAATCTCCACGCAAAGAGGTGGAGGCTGGACAGGTTCGGGTGGAGGACCGTCCCCTGCTGCTGCGACAGAAGATCCTCCCGATGAGGCAGTTGGATCGGGGGATCGATGCTCATACTGAGTAGCTCGGGATACCATACTCTTCGAGCCCAGTCCGGAGCCACAAGAATGACTTGGGCCCGGTCGCGCCTGATCTTCTTCAGCACTCTGGGCAAAAGTGATATAGGCGGAAAGGCGTACAACAGACCGCAACTCCACTCGCGACGAAAAGCGTCGCCGAGCGAGTGCCGCCTTGGAAATTCCAACGCGCAGAACTGATGACATTGCGCGTTCTCTTCGGTGGCGAATAGATCTAACCAAGGCTCTCCCCACTGTAGAAAGAGTCCTTGCGCCACTTCCGAGTGAAGACGCCATTCGTGATCCATCATGCACCTGCGGCTGAGTTCGTCCGCCCTGGCGTTCAGGGAACCTGCCAGGTGTTGAACCATCAGGAACATGCCCTGATGTTCCAGCCATGTCCAGAGGCGCAGAGCCTCCTGACAGAGGGTCCACGACCCCACCCCGCCTTGTTTGTTGCAGTACCACATGGCGGTGGTGTTGTCTGTGAACACCTGCACTACTCTCCCCTTGACAGAGGGAAGGACTGCCTTTAGTGGAAGCCTGATCGCCCGCAGCTCCAAAAGGTTGATATGGAGCCGAGACTCCGCCGGAGAACAGAGGCCTCTGATCTCCGCCTCTCCCATGTGGCCGCCCCATCCCAAGAGGGACGCATCCGTCACCACTGTGAACTCCGGTTGGGGAAGGGAGAGGGATCTGCCGTCGACCCAATGCCGCGTGAGCCACCACTGCAACTGTTGTGCAGTGCCCTCCGAGATCTGGACGTGATCGGACAGGTTTCCCTGATGCTGCGCCCACTGGAACTTCAGGTCCCACTGCAGAGCCCGCATATTCCACCTGGCATGATTGACCAGCAGGATGCAGGAGGCCATGAGGCCCAGCAGCCTCAGTCACTCTGACCGAAACCCGGGACAAGGGCTGAAAGATGGGAATCAGAGCCCGAATATCCCGGACTCGCTGTTCGGGAGCATAGACCCCGAAACTGCGCCGTGTCCAGAACCGCTCCGATAAAGAGGAGCTTCTGGGAGGGAATGAGGTGCGACTTCGGCATATTGATGGAGAACCCCAGCAAGTGCAGGAGGTCGGCCGTAGTCTGGAGGTGGGAGACGACTGTCTGGGGCGAGCCCGCCTTCAACAACCAATCGTCGAGATAGGGGAAGACTGAGACCCCCGATCTGCGCAGATGAGCTGCGACCACCGCCATCACCTTGGTGAACACCCGAGGGGCGCTGGTAAGGCCAGAGGGGAGCACGGTAAACTGAAAGTGCTCGTGGCCTACCGTGAACCGTAGGTAACGCCGGTGGGCTGGCAGGACGGGGATGTGGAAATAGGCGTCCTGCAAGACCAGCGCCACCATCCAGTCTTGTGGGTCGAGAGCAGACAAGACCTGAGCTAGAGTGAGCATCTTGAACTGCTCTTTGCGGAGGAAGCGATTGACGTTCCGGAGGTCTAAGATAGGACGCAGGCCTTTGTCCTTCTTGGGCACCACAAAGTAGTGGGAATAACAACCACGACCTACTTCGTGCGTCGGAACGCGCTCGATGGCCCCCTTGGCCAAGAGGGCCGCAACTTCCTGCTGAAGAAGCACCAAGTGATCCCCCGACATGCGGTGGTATTGAGGTGGCATGGCTGGGGGGGTAGTCTCGAAGGGGAGGGAGTAGCCCCTCCGGACTATCTCTAAAACCCACCTGTTCGAAGTGATGGTGCGCCAGTGGGGGAGGTGATGGCGGAGCCTGCCGCCCACTGGCGTTTGATGGGCCTGAAAGTTCGGACTAGGAAGGTTTGGAGACAGTGGTGGACTGACCCGCCCGCTGGCCCCTTTGTCCGCCACGGCGGAACCCGCGTCCGCGCTCGGATGATTGCTGCGCTGGCCTGTGGCTCTGTTGCGAACGCTGCGGGGCGCCCCTTCCTGTGCCACGAAAGGAAGGAAGGAGGAGGGGGGACTTCCGAGAGTCCCAAGGACTTGGCCGTAGCCCGCGAGTCCTTAAACCTCTCCAATGCGCTGTCCGCTTTGTCGCCGAAGAGGCGACGGCCATCAAGGGCATGTCCATAAGGGTGTTTTGGACATCCCCCGAAAATCCAGTGGTCCTCAACCAGGCGTGACGGCGAACCGCCACCGTCGTTGCAATGGATCTGCCCAGTGAGTCGGCGGTGTCTAGGCCACAACGGATCATGAACTTTGCTGCGTCCCTCCCCTCTGCAACAGCCTGGGCGAGAGCAGGCCGGGCCTCCTCCGGACACTGGGGCAGCACGTTCGCCACCGTGTCCCACAGAGAGTGGGAATAACGACCCAAGAGGCATGCGGTGTTCACGGAGCACAGAGCTGGTGGAAGAGAACATTTTCTTCCCAAACTGATCCAGCTTCTTGGATTCCCTATCCGGTGGTGCGGAAGGGAAGGCGGTTGGGGAAGCAGAGGCTTGGACGACCAAGCTCTCAGGAGTGGGGTGTTGGGAGAGGAAAATGGGGTCACCCGGAGCCGGGCGATGGCGTCGGGCCACGTTCCTATCCACAGGAGCCCCTGTGGTGGGCCTGGACCAAGTGCCCAAAAGAACGTCAGAGAGGGCTTCATTGAAAGGAAGCAGCGGCTCTGCAGAAGTAGCTGCTGGCTGAAGCACCTCTGTCAGGAGGTTAGTCCTGACGGCCACAGTAGGGAGCTCGAGGTGTAGGGCCTCGGCCGCCCTACGCAACACCACTGCATAACTGGCGCCCTCCTCCATAGCCACGGTAGGAGGAGACAGCATGCCAAGGTCTGGTGAGGTATCCAGACCACTGGCGTCACCCAATTCCTCAGCCCAGTCCTGTTCAGACTCGCAGGCGGCAGCGAGAGGGTCCTCAGACCCCTCCCAGTCCTCCCCTTGCTCCTCAGGCTGTTCAACAGGCCGAAAATAAGGAGGAGGGACATGGGGATAGAAATCCCCAAGCAGGGTCGAGAACGGCATCGATCGACGCCGGCTCGGCGCCATGTCCACATCGGGGCTGAAACTGAGGTCGACGTCGTCCCGAGGAGCGGGCGGCGTCAGGATCGGTGCCGGTGGAGTCGACGTCGGTGGAGGCGTAACAAGGTCAACCGGCGTCGACCGGGATCCAGGCCTGGATCCAAGGGTGTCCTGCGTTGCCGGAGCCGACAGCGACGCCGGGGCCGCCGGCGAGGAAACGCGAGGACACCCATGCGGGCCCGCGGGGCCCGAAGGCGGACCGGCGGGACCCGACGGCCCAAAGAGGCGAGCCATGGCCGACAGGAACACCTGTATCTGGGCCGGAGACGCCGCCGACCCCGGGAAGGGCGGGTAGTCGGGCGGCGACTCCATGGACTGCACCGGAGCCGCGGGGGTGGCACCACCCAAACCCTCAGCCGCGTCGCGTAACCGGCGAGGGGAAGTCTGAGAACGATGGCGTTTCTTCGACTTCTTGTGCTTCGCCTTACCTGACCCCGAGTGCGAAGACTTGGATCCCGAAGATCGATGGTGATGACTCCGCGCACGGTCCCTCGACCTCCCTCTGGACCGGGACTTGGAACGGCACGGAGCTGACTGCCGGGCTTCCAGCAACTTTCGGGACCGCTCCCGCAAAGTCTTCGGCGCCATGGCCCGGCAGTCGGAGCACGACTTGGGGTCGTGGTCGCGCTCCAGGCAGAAAAGACACACACGGTGCGGGTCCGTCACCGACATCATGCGGTGACAATCCCCGCAGGACTTGAAACCGGGCATCCTAACTGCACCGTAGGAGTCGAAGACTTGATTAAAAAATGGAGACAAAAGTCTCAAAAAGTCAGTCAAAAATTGACTGGGGGTTCCTGCTCTTCCCGGATGTGCGCTTGCTGGCGCGCAAAAAGAAAGAACTGACGTCAGCGCGCGTGGGCGGCGTCTAAGTAGCGCCCGCGGCGTCATCTCGGCGACCACAACACCAACAACGGACGCGGAGTTGCACGACGCCACCTACCGACGCGCAGGGGTACTGCTGACGAAAACTTTCCGGATCCAGTCTGATGCCTGGGGATATTCTAAGGTAAGGAATCTATCACTATGTGTTTCTTTCAGATACTCATGTTTCAAGCTATGTTACATGCAAATGAAAAGGTGCATCACGCGTAATGAGGATCTTAGTACACATCTTACACATTTTTTTAATCACATGTGCAACTATATTCATGTAACTGAAGAGCACTCTGAAGCTTGTTTAACTTGACTATAGTAAGCCTCAACTTCGAAATGTATTTTTCTGCTTGCATTGCATGTTCTCTCCTTTACAGGTGCAGTCCCAAGGCTTCATTAGTTAGAGAATGGAATATTCTGTATTAGAGATGGAGAGGCCTGAGCAGAAAATCTTGGAAGAATGTGTGGAGAAGCTATCGTAAATAAGCTGTTTGTTCATTGTATATCTGCAACAATAGACCCGCTTGAGGGCGTCCCTCACGCCTCTCCTATAATCTGTCCCTGCTCTTTCTGTGACTGTTGTGGCCCACCTCTCGGTCTGTCCTTCCCTCCCTCCCCTGCCTGGCAGGCTTTCTCTCACTCTAGGTATGCATGACTCCCTCCCTGCCTGCCTATCTGCCTGTGCATCTTCCTTCATGTCACCCCTTTCTGTATATTTAGTTAGCGCCTCACTCCCCGTGCACCTTCCACCTTTGCTGCCTGTTTTTCATTTCTAAATAGCTTAATGTCATCTGTTTCTCTTCTTATTTGCCTTGGTCTCGCGGGAAACTGCCAATCTCGGTCCACACTATCTCTCCCTCGCTGTGCCTTTCTTCTATCTCTACCTTCCTATAACAAGCATTAGAACAGACAGGAAGAGGTTGCAGCATTTCAAGTTCAAAAATAATAGAAGACATGTTTTATGTTTTTTTAATAGGGTTGTTTAGTGGTACACAATGTCTTCTTGGTTATACATACATAAAGTAACAAAAATGCTAATTACACTTTTTTATTATAGCTTTTCAACATACTGCACAGCAGCCACAATTCTCCACAACATAGCTTAAAAACATTGGCAAAGCCAATAGCTCTAGCTGAAAACTTATAAAGTCCCAAAGGCGAGACCTATTGGCCATGCCAATGCTTGTTCTTTTGGGAATCTGGTCACCCTACACAGAGGGCGACAAGCAGTGCGATGGGTGGAGTGCCGGCGCGATCATCTGATCGTCACACTTTTGTGTGCCATGGATGAGTGTGTGTGTGTGTGTGTGTGTGTGTGTTGCGCCGTGTGTTCAGGGTGGCAGGTCATCGGTCTTGGTCTCAACCGCTAGTAAGCAAGTCTCCCAGCATTTGCCCCCTGTGCGAGAGTCGCCCCTCACTCGGAGTAGTCTGAGGGTGTGTGCCTCGGCTCTGGTCCATGTCAGCAGTACATGAAGCCCTTCTCGGATCTCTGGAAGGGAAGGGGATTTCCAAGCCATGTCTATGCTGCGCTCAAACAGGACGAAGGGCAAGTGAATGAAATGGTGCAAGTGCTTGTCGCCCTTCACCTGGGGGTCGCAGCCCCAGTAAGCAGGATTCGGGGTGGAGGTGAGAGAGTGTGCAGATAGCTCCGCCACCACTGTGTTGACTTCCGTCCACTTCTGTGCTAATGGTGCACATGCCCACACCATGTGGAAGAAGACGCCTCTGAGGTATTCTACCTTTACTACGCGGTCATTACTTCGTATTGCACAAGTTACTAACTTGTGTAACGATATATCTGTAAGAGACAGTAGTTAGTGACAGATTCCTTACCTTAGAATATCCCCAGGCGTCAGGCTGGATCCGGAAAGTTTTTGCGTAGCAGTACCCTTGCGCATCGGTAGGCGGCGTCGTGCGGCTCGGCGTCCGTCGTCGGGATCGCCGGGATGACGTCGCGGGCAGTACTTAGACGCCGCCTGTGCCCAACACACTGCAGAAAGAGGCGGGCAGCTGGGAGCCACCGAGGTACCCAGCTGCCACGGGGCCCGGGAAGCAGAAGCCACTTCCCCGCTTTTATTGTGCATTTTCGGATGACAGGAACATGATGAACGGCCAAGGCGCAGTCACATCAATGCGCTGCGGGACAAAGGGCCCTTGTGATTGACACGGAGCCCGAACAAAGGGGGAGGAGATTCACTTTTTCTTCCTCTGGGGAAGACTCGGGCAGGGGGCGCCTGAAATGTGACCCTTGAAAGCGTCTCCCGTTCCTCTTTAGCTCACCTTGCAGGTAAACACCTTCCTGGTTCACGTGCCCACGGTCACGTATCTGAAACCGGATCTGCGCTGAAAGGGGATCCTGGTGGAACCCGGCATGGCGCGGCCCCTGTCTCTGCTCTGCCTGTCTGAGGGAGGAAGCGTCCTCTCGTGTGTAGCGCCATGAATGCAGCCTGCCTGAATGAAAAGAGGCGTGCACGCTAAAGACAAGGAGGCACTGCAGCTGCTCGCTCCCGCAGGCAAAACGCCATGGGATGCGAGGAATGCAGCTGCAGCGTCCCGCGAGTGGTGCGCGCGCTGTAAGAATACAGTCTCCATTTTAGAGTGAGAGCTTCGACACCAGACAAATGGGGTCCCTTTGAGTAACGCCGTCGGGTGAGGTATAGGACGCTTGTAAACTCAATTAAGCGCGGCCGCGAAAGTGAAAGACGAAAAACAAGCTTTGAAATGTGACCCAAGGCAGATGGCACACTGCGCGCCTCTACTCGTAACCGCAAGGTCTAGGCCGTAGGCGTCAACATTCCAAGAAAAGGTGGGACAAAAAGCCACCTTTGGCCAATTGCGTGCGAAAGCCACACGCAAAGGCCAATGAAATGTCACTACTTCGAGCACGTGCTTGCTCGAAGTCCAGAGTGATTCCAAGAGGCCGATTCCTAGAGCAGCGCATGCGCGCTGCGCTAGGCTCGACCTAAAAATGAGGTGGGACAGGGGGCAGCCCTGCAATGTGCCTCCTTCGGATGCGATACTCAGCCAATATTACCGGTCGCTATAGAGAGTGTGTACCCAACTCAGGAATCCCGGGCCGAACCCCATGTTGGTGAGGGCGGAAAATAAATAGTCCCAACCCAGGGTATCAAATGCTTTCTCAATATCTAAGGATACTGGGACCCGGGCTCGAGCGTCTGGTGGGGTATTATGGAGGAGGCGCAAGAAGCAGCGCACATTCAGGAACGTGCTGCGGCCTGTGATAAACCCGAAATGGTCCGAGTGAACCAGCATTTGTATGACTGGGAGAAGACTATTCGCCAGGATCCTGCCCAGGATTTTACAATCCAAATTCAGCAGGGACAGAGGTCAATACGAGTGAACAACCAGGGAATCCGTGCTGGGTTTTGGCAAAACAACTATGAGGGCCTTGTGAAGCGAGTCCGGCATGTGGCCCCAATCCTTAGCCTCGTTAAAGACGTCTAGAAGACGCTGGGTGGTCTGGGCAAGGAAGGTGGCGTAGTACTCGATGGGTAAACCATCAGTACCCAGAGTCTTACAGCAGGCAATTTGGGCTATGGCTCAGAGCACTTCATCAAGCTGTAACGGTTCTTCCAGCTCGCCCCGTTGTAAGGCATTTAGGCGCTCCAAATAGAGAGCAGCGAAAAAGTCTGACATGCCATGGGGGGGAAGAGGTGGCTGGAGCAGAGTAGAGCTTGCGGTAGTAATCCCAAAAGGCCCCATTAATGTCCAGCTGCGTAGTCAGTAACACTCCGTCCTCTGAGCAAATCGCACCTATGGGGGTGCATTGTTGGTGTTTGTGCACTAACCACACAAGCAATTTCCCACGATTGATCCCCTTCGGGGTGCTGCAGGGCTCTGAAACGCCTGTGATCATGCTTGCTCAAAGTCTGTTCGGCTTCACTCTGCTGCTTACGAAGCGTTGGAGTAGTTCAGGTGTGGCCGCCCATATCACCATGGAGTGAAGATCCCGTTCAGTGGTCAGGAGGTCTTCCGATAACCTCTTGTGGATCCGCCAGGAAGTCGACAGGCAGTGGCTGCGCACCACCACCTTGTGGGCATCACACTCAACAGCCTGCGAGGTAGTGGTGTTGGTATTAAGCGCGAAGTATCGTTCTACGCATTGGGCAAGTTCAACCCGGATGGGAGGATCGGACAGTGCTTCCACCTGCAGGCGCCAAGTGAGATAAGGAGACGCGAGTGGCCCCACCGCACGGAGGTCAGGAGTGGGCAGTGATCGGACAAGGTGCGAAGCAGGAACTCTGCTCCGGACAACTGGGTGCTGAGGGTGGGCATGCAGAGTAGGAGATCAATTCTGGTGTGAACATCGTACACGTGGGAGTAAAAGGAGTATCTGAAAGAGACACGTTAGTGATAGATTCCTTACCTTAGAATATCCCCAGGCGTCAGGCTGGATCCGGAAAGTTTTGCGTAGCAGTACCCTTGCGCGTCGGTAGGCGGCGTCGTGCGGCTCCGCGTCCGTCGTCGGCGTCGTGATCGCCGGGATGACGTCGCGGGCAGTACTTAGGCGCCGCCCCTGCGCGCTGACGTCAGTTCTTCTTTTTCCGCGCCAGTAAGCGCAGATCCGGGAAGAGCAGTGCCCTGGTCAATTTTTGACCATACTTTTTGGTGATTTTTCACTGTGTTTTTCCAGCCTTCAGGTGTCGTAGGGATGCCCGGCTTCAAGCGATGCGGCGCCTGTGCGCGGATGATGTCCGTCACCGACCCGCATTGGGAGTGTCTCTTCTGCCTCGGCCGAGGCCACGACACCGAGTCTTGTCCCGAATGCCAGGCCCTCAACCCGAAGGCTTTGCGAGAGCGGTCTCGAAAGCTCCTCGAGGCCCGGCATTCGGCTCCGCGGAAGCCCCGGTCGCGTGAGAGGTCCAGGGGTCGCTCGCGGAGTGCACACCGGTCGTCGGCGTCGAAGTCTTCTTCGTCCGGTAAGTCTCGACACAAGAAGTCCAAGAAGCATCGTCGCTCTCGGACTTCGCCTCGCCGGTCTCGCGACTCGGCTGAGGCCCCTCCCGGCACCGTCCCCGCCCCGCGGCCCCGGACTTGCCTGTGGAGTCGCCCCCGTCATACCCGCCCTTCCCGGGTTCGGGGCGGATCCGGCCAAGGTACAGGAGTTCCTGTCGGCCATGGCCCGCCTCTTCGGGCCTTCAGGCCCCTCCGGTGCGCCTTCGGGCCCCGCGGGCCCTGATGGGGTTGCTCCGGCGTCGCCGGCGGCTCCGGCGTCGCCCGAGCCTCCAGCCTCGATCCCGGCTCCGGCTTCGGCCCCGGCCTCGATCCCGGCTCCACAACCCCCATCGACGCCGGTCGACCTCACGACACCTCCGCCGGCGCCGATGTCTCCGGTGCCGTTCTCGACGCCGCCCTGGGCTCCGGGCGGCGTCGTTCCCAGTTCCTTCCGGCTCCGGACATGGACCCGGAGCGACGTCGCTCGACGCCGGCTCCGGCGCCGATGGGACCTTGGGTCCCAAATGTCCCTCCTCCTCCTTATTTTGAACCAGAGGAGGACCAGGAGGACTGGGAGGGGTCTGATGACCCTCTGACACGAAACTGTCAGTATGATGAGGACTGGACAGAGAGTCTAGGGGAGGCCAGTGGTCTGGATACTTCTCCTGACACTGGCATGCTGTCTCCTCCCGTGGCTACGGAGGAGGGGGCCAATTTTGGTACGGTGTTGCGTAGGGCTGCTGGGGCCTTACGTCTCCAGCTCCCTACTTTGACGGTCAAGACTAACATCTTGACAGAGGTGCTTCAGCCGGCAGCCTCCTCTGCGGAGACTGTGCTGCCGTTTAACGACGCCCTCACGGACGTTCTTTTGGGCGCCTGGTCCAAGCCCAACACAGGGGCTCCTGTGGATCGGAACGTGTCACGACGCCATCGCCCCGCTCCGGGCGACCCCCTGTTTCTTTCTGTCCACCCCACTCCTGAGAGCTTGGTTGTCCAAGCCTCCGCTTCCCAAACCGCCTTCCCTACCGCTCCTCCGGATAGGGAATCCAAACGCCTGGATCAGTTTGGGAAGAAAGGTTTTTCTTCCTCCAGTGCTGGCTTGCGGTCCGTTAACACCGCTTGTCTTTTGGGCCGATATACCCACTCTCTGTGGGATTCGGTGGCGGATGTTTTGCCCCAGTGCCCTGAGGAGGTCCAGGCACTGCTTTCCCGCGCCATTGCGGAAGGAAGGGATGCGGCCAAATACACTATCCGTTGTGGCCTTGACACCGCCGACTCGCTGGGCAGGTCGATTGCAACGACGGTGGCGCTCCGACGCCACGCCTGGCTAAGAACCACTGGTTTTTCAGGGGATGTCCAGAATACTCTCATGGACATGCCCTTTGATGGAGTCGGTCTTTTTGGGTCCAAAGCAGACCATGCGTTGGAGCGCTTTAAGGACTCACGGGCTACTGCCAAGTCCCTGGGCCTTTCTGCTACACGCCCTCCGCTGCCTTCTGCTTTTCGCCCCTATCGTGGCCACGGTAGGGCGCCCCTTCACGTCAGCAGCCCAGCCACCGGCCCGCGCAGCAGGCGTCTTCGCGTGGCCGAGGACGTGGATTCCGCCGTGGCGGATCGGGCAACCAGCGTGCGGGTCAGGCCACCACCTCCAACCCGTCCGCGGCCTCCAAGCCCTCCTAGTCCCTCCTTTCAGGTGCACGGCACGCCAGTAGGGGGCAGGGTCCGCCATCACCTTCCCCACTGGCGCACCATCACCTCGGACAGGTGGGTCTTGGACATTGTCCGAAGGGGCTACTCCCTCCCCTTCGAGACCACCCCCAGCCATGCCACCTCAATTCCACCGCATGTCAGGGGATCACTTGGTGCTTCTACAGAAGGAAGTCACGGCCCTCTTGACCAAGAGGGCCATCGAGCATGTTCCGACCCCAGAAGTAGGGCGTGGTTGCTACTCCCACTACTTTCTGGTGCCCAAAAAGGACAAGGAGGACATGCGTCCTATCTTGGACCTCCGGAACGTAAATCGCTTCCTCCGGAAGGAGAAGTTCAAGATGCTCACCCTAGCTCAGGTCTTGACTGCCCTCGACCCTGGAGACTGGTTGGTAGCGTTGGACTTGCAGGACGCGTATTTCCACATCCCCGTCCTGCCGGCCCACCGGCGTTACCTTCGGTTCACGGTAGGCCCCGAGCATTTTCAGTTCACCGTGCTCCCCTTTGGCCTTACCAGTGCCCCTCGGGTGTTCACGAAAGTGATGGCGGTGGTCGCAGCTCATCTGCGCCGGGCAGGGGTTTCAGTCTTCCCCTACCTCGACGACTGGCTGCTGAAGGCGGGCTCGTCCCAGGCAGTCGTCTCCCACCTCCAGACTACGGCCGAACTCCTGCACTCGCTGGGGTTCTCCATCAATGTGCCAAAGTCGCATCTAATTCCTTCTCCACAGCTCCTTTTCATCGGAGCAGTTCTGGACACGACGCAGTTTCGGGCCTATCCTCCCAAACGGCGAGTCCGGGATATTCAGGCTATGATTCCGATCTTTCGGCCTTTATCCTGGGTTTCGGTACGGATGACCCTGAGGCTGCTGGGCCTCATGGCCTCCTGCATCCTGCTGGTCAATCATGCCAGATGGCATATGCGGGCTCTGCAGTGGGACCTGAAGTTCCAGTGGGCGCAGCACCAGGGCAACCTGTCCGATCACGTCCAGATCTCGGAGGGGACTGCAAAACAGTTGCAGTGGTGGCTCTCGAACCGGCAATGGGTCATGGGCAGATCCCTCTCCCTTCCCCAGCCAGAGCATACAGTTGTGACGGACGCGTCCCTTCTGGGATGGGGCGGTCACATGGGAGAGGCGGAGATCAGAGGCCTCTGGTCTCCGGCGGAGTCCCGGCTCCATATCAACCTTCTGGAGCTCCGGGCGATCCGGCTTGCACTCAAGGCATTCCTTCCCTCTGTCAAAGGGAAGGTAGTGCAGGTGTTCACAGACAACACCACCGCCATGTGGTACTGCAACAAACAGGGCGGGGTGGGGTCTTGGACCCTTTGTCAGGAGGCTCTGCGCCTCTGGACATGGCTGGAACATCAGGGCATGTTCCTGATGGTTCAACACCTGGCAGGTTCTCTGAACGCCAGGGCGGACGAACTCAGCCGCAGGTGCATGATGGATCACGAATGGCGTCTTCACTCGGAAGTGGCGCAAGGACTCTTTCTACAGTGGGGAGAGCCTTGGTTAGATCTATTCGCCACCGAAGAGAACGCGCAATGTCATCAGTTCTGCGCGTTGGAATTTCCAAGGCGGCACTCGCTCGGCGACGCTTTTCGTCGCGAGTGGAGTTGCGGTCTGTTGTACGCCTTTCCGCCTATACCACTTCTACCCAGAGTGTTAAAGAAGATTCGGCACGACCGGGCCCAAGTCATTCTTGTGGCTCCGGACTGGGCTCGAAGAGTTTGGTATCCCGAGCTACTCAATATGAGCATAGATCCCCCGATCCGTCTGCCTCTTCGGGAGGATCTTCTGTCGCAGCAGCAGGGGACGGTCCTCCACCCGAACCTGTCCAGTCTACACCTGCTTGCGTGGAGATTGAGCGGCGGCAGTTGATTCCTTTCGACTTGCCTCCCGAAGTTTGTGATGTGATTCTGGCAGCCAGGCGTCCCTCCACTAAGGTGGTATACGCCTGCAGGTGGAACAAATTTGTGGCATGGTGCACAGCAAAGGCTGTGGATCCCCTTTCTGCCCCTCTTTCTGAGGTCCTTCTGTTCCTTCTCTCTCTGGCCCAACAGGGTTCTGCCCTGGGTACCATCAAGGGTTATCTTTGTGCTATCTCGGCCTTCCTCAGGCTCCCTGATCAGCCCTCCCTTTTCAAGTCCCCTGTTGTTAACAGGTTCTTAAAAGGCATTACTCACCTCTTCCCTCCTGTTCCGTTTGTAATGCCTCAGTGGGACTTGAACTTGGTTCTTACCTTTTTAATGTGCGCTCCCTTTGAGCCTCTGCATAACTGTCCTCTTCGTCTTCTGACTCTAAAGGCAGCCTTTCTGGTGGCCATCACCTCCGCTCGGCGGGTGAGTGAGCTCCAGGCTCTTTCTTGCAAACCTCCCTTTCTGTCTGTTCATCCAGACAAGGTTGTTCTTCGGACGCGTCCGTCCTTCTTGCCAAAGGTGGTTACTGCTTTCCACATTGGGCAGCCCATCACTTTGCCCACCTTCTTTCCGCCTCCGCATCCTTCCAGAGAGGAAGAGAGGCTCCACCGTCTGGACCCAAAACGTGCGCTCTCCTTCTATATCAACCGCACGAAACACTTCCGGGTGGATGACCAGCTCTTTGTTGGCTACGTGGGCGCCAAAAAGGTCGGGCGGTGCACAAGAGGACCATCTCCCGCTGGGTTACCTTGTGCATCAAGACCTGCTATTCTTTGGCTAAGAAGGAGCCTCCTGTTGGGCTGCGTGCCCATTCCACCAGGGCAACGGCTGCTACCACGGCCTTGGGCCGCGGTGTTCCGCTGCCGGTTATCTGTCAGGCAGCTACGTGGGCCTCGCTGCACACGTTTACTAAGCATTACTGCCTTGACAGTCAGGTCCGGAGGGACGGCTTCTTTGGCCGTTCTGTCCTCCAGGACTTCCTTGTCTGATCTTTGTTCGCAGACCCACCACCGGGGTTGGTATTGCTGGGGTATCTATTCTAAGGTAAGGAATCTATCACTAACGTGTCTCTTTCAGATGCACAAGTTACTAACTTGTGTAACGATATATCTGTAAGAGACAGTAGTTAGTGATAGATTCCTTACCGCCCACCCATCCTCCCCGTTCTGCGAACTGATTTCTAGGGTTAAGGACATCCCTTTCAGGGCCCTAGTATTTTTCAGACACCTGTGTCAGCTTCTTGCATGGCTCTGCGTTCCTGGCGCGGAAAGTCGTGTACAGAACTGACGTCAGCGCGCAGGGGCGGCGCCTAAGTACTGCCCGCGACGTCATCCCGGCGATCACGACGCCGACGACGGACGCGGAGCCGCACGACGCCGCCTACCGACGCGCAAGGGTACTGCTACGCAAAACTTTCCGGATCCAGCCTGACGCCTGGGGATATTCTAAGGTAAGGAATCTATCACTAACTACTGTCTCTTACAGATATATCGTTACACAAGTTAGTAACTTGTGCATTCGCAGCACCCCGGGTGTAAAAGCCACCACGCATCTAGGAGACGTAGGTGGGTCACCCATAGGCAAAGGTATTGAGTGGAGCGCCCGAAGACCGCCACTCGGAGAGGGGGAGTGGAGCGGTCAAGTGCCTCATCTAGAACACAATTGAAGTCGTACCCCCTCCCTTCCCCCGAAAGGCCGGGGGAGGACGGGTCGCAAAGGAGCACTGGAGTGAGTGTCAAATAATTCTCCTGGTTGGGTGTTAGGGCCATATAGCGCGACCAATGTTAGGGGTGACCCATCGAGCTGGCCCTCCAGCACCACGTACCTGCCCGCCGCGTCTACCCGGTGTGCGGACACAGTATAAGGACTCCCAACGTGATCAAGATGAGCACCCCGCGAGCAAAGGAGTAGGCTACTGTGCCATGTGCTTGACCCCTCTATTTGGTGTGGAGTTTGTGCAACTCAGTGGCAGTGAGGTGCGTCTCTTGGAGCACGGCGATGTGGACATGTCACCGCCTGAGCTAAGCATATACACGGTAGCGTTTCAATGGTGTGGCCATGCCTTGTACATTCCAGATCATAATGTGATATTGGGGGATATGAGTGTCAGTGTGCGCAGTAGCCATGTGTGTAATATCAGTCAGTAAAGAGGAGGGGTGTGTGCAATCCCATCCCACCCCCAGACCAGTCCGTGAGTTCCCATGAAGTACAGTGTCGAACCATGGCATGCTGGCAGATGGCGAGCACCATCTTGAACATTAGTAGTGCAACTCGTGAAATCATATCAATAATAATAGCAAACACAATCCCCCCAGGACAGTGACCCACCCAGGGCCCGTCCAGAAAAACACCCCCAAATTAAGCAACAAAGGCAACCTTAA
Organism: Calotriton arnoldi; assembly: GCA_963921515.1. NCBI lineage: Eukaryota > Metazoa > Chordata > Amphibia > Caudata > Salamandridae > Calotriton > Calotriton arnoldi. The sequence continues at coordinate 947,401 of CAWUFW010000686.1, read as the reverse complement.
GTGAAAAGAAACAAGCAACAAGGCATTTAAACGGAGTCCACATAGGAACTTGTGGGTGGCATGGCATCTGGGCAGAAGTCTAGTACAGCCCTTGTGATCAGGTGGCAGTGTCCTGTGTCTCAGTAGTGTGGGCCATACATGCAAGATCACATCACAGTCCCATGCCCTTTGCGCCTTACCTTGAAGCGATAGCGAGTGTCTTGGGAGAACCGTCCGGCCTGAGACTCTAGTCACTGCCTCAACCATATACTTACAGATCAACTGATCGAGGGGTGACCTTCGGTCCACGCTGAACCCAAGTCAGAGAGGAGTAGGAGCCACACGAGTCCGACCCCGAAGGGTGCCTGTCCTGGAGGAGGCAAAAGAGTTCACACTGTGAAGCGAGGCCTCTGCCACTGCGCGGGCCTCCTCCTCCACTGCCTAGTCTTTGGTAGGTCATGGTCCAAGAGGGCGACTTCTGCAGCGTCGTGGTTTAGGAACCAGCCAGTAGCATTAGGTTTGTTCTGGGGGAGTCGATTGCACAGATCCTTTGCATGGAGCCAGGACCAGACGTCTTCTGGAGATTAAAAGATATGGGTCTTGTGCCCATCGATAACTCGAAGCTTGTCGGGAAACCTGTGTGCATACTTGAGGTTCAGGTCCTGGAGGCGCTGTTTGACTCGGGAATATGATCTCCGGCGACGGTGCACGTCCATGGTGAAGTTGGGGTAGGCTGATATCTGAGCCTTGTAGTGGGACCATGGACCCTTGGTGCGAAAGCGTTGAAAGATCAAGTCGTGGTCCCGGTAATTGAGGAGGTGCGCTATGATGGGCCGCGGGGGTGCTCCCGGAGGAGAGGTCGGCTCGGGGTGCGATAGGCCCTCTCGACCAAGAAGTACGGAGCCTTGCCTTCCAGGGTGTTCTGCACCAACCATTCCTCCAAGAACAGCTCCAAGCTGGGGCCCTCCGATCGTTCGGAAAAGCCCACCAGTCGGATGTTGATACGTCTGGACTTGCCCTCAGCATCCTCTGCCCTGCGATGCAGTACGAGAACCTCCGCCTCCATGTTGCTCCAGTAGTTCCTTGGCCAAGGAGTGTAGGACTGCCAGTGTTAACTCTGCTTCCTCCACACAAACTGGCAGCTTGCAATGGTCGGCCCGCAGTAGATTCACCTCCACTGATTCCGAGTCAATATGAGCTTCCAGGAAGGTCTTAGTGCCTGTAGCATTTTATCGAACTGTGCAGAGTGAGCCTGGAGGGTCCTTTCGAGCTGTTGGAGGCTGCCGAGGGCCCTGTCCCTCGGTGTCGGATCCATTTTGGCGTCGCCACAACCCGAGTGTGATGCTTTGGTGCCCTTGGGCTTCACCATATCCGTGGAAGGGAGCTGACCACGTAGGGAAATCACTGCGGGTGATCTGCGCTGCAGCTGTGTGTCCCGCGCTGCTCAGAGTGCGGTGATCGGGTCAGTTCAGACAGTGAGGGACAAAGGTCAGGTTGTGCATGATGCTGTGGCCAGGCGAGAGCCACAGGGGCGCGTGAGGCCTGTATTGGAGGGCCATAGGTAGTTCAACACACAAAGTCAGCAGGTCACACTGGTGGTCCACCACGGTCCAGTTGCGCAGGGCGGCGGCCCCCTCCTGCGGGCGTTGTCAGTGGGCAACAGGGGGTGCAAAAAGAGCTGTCAGAGATGGTCTTTGGCCCCTGAGCAGCGGGGTTGAGCAGCAACAGCCGGCGCTGCATGATCCGCACGTTGAGCTCCGCGCGGTTGATATGGATTGGGAGCAAGGGACTCAGGAGTCGGGTGGCCGGGGTCTGGGCCAGCACCATGCGCAAGTGGGTCAACCAGACTGGTCAATGAACTCACAACATGGGCGCCTCCAGCGCGTTGGCGTGCACCACCCGTGCAGGTTAATGGTCGTGTGCAGGTTATCCACCAGCATCCCGCAGGGCCTCGGGCCGGGTTGGCCTGTGTGCGTCAGGCCCACACCAGAGTCCTCCCACACCCCGTGGGACCCACTGGTTGATTGGAGTGCGCAGGCACTGCAGTCACCCGCCAGAGAGGGGCAAGGGGTGTGCGCGGGTTGCGCCCTGCCATGCATCAGGGGCGCCACCTATTTCTTAAGGATGTGCTGTGTTAGGCCGAGAGTCCAGGGGGAGATTTTGTCCTCCAACTCCTCTGTGGAGGCACAATGTAGGGACATGCAGCCCTTTAGAGAAGAGATATGATGCCTGCCCCTGAGTGTCACCGCTGCCTACAGGGAAACGCTGCCAGATGACTCACCGCTATCAGCCTCATAACAGTGGTGGTGCAGTGGTGACCAGCGCCCACGCTGGAGCCCACAGTCCTTGATGTGGCCTGTTGCAAGGCCGATTGAGCCGGTCACGCCTGTGTCCACACAGAGGTGTTCACTGGAGACTGTGCTCCTCAACCCGCGCACGAGGACCAGGGATCCGGCCCACCGCAGCCTACAGGGTCCTGCGGCAGTCAGGGACAGCTGCCGCAGGTGCCCGCTTCCAGCAAGGAGACACTGAGGCAGTGTCACGTCCCCCATTGAGAAGGCTCCTCGGCACCTCCCGGTATTCTGTGCCAGACGAGGGTGGCGTCCACAGTGCCCGCAGAGCACTGTAAGGGTCTGACACTCACAGGCGCCGGTCACCGCACCTGGGCTGTAAGGCGTTCCGTTGCCCCCTGGGTTACGTCCCAGGAACGTCAGCGACCATATTCCTCGTGGTCCGCAATCTGGTTTCTCCGCCCTCTGGCCCCGATCGGTGGTGGGCACCCCGGTGCTCCTGGGGCTCCACCCCTAGTGGAGACCGTAATCCCGGTGCTCCGTGCGTCCTCCGCTTGCGTCACCTGCAATGACCAGCGGCGCCCTGCACTTCCGCATTCAGCTGGCCCTCAAGAGATGTCGTAGTTGTAGGCCCAGCCTGGTCGGGGTTCGGGACAGGCGCTAAGTGCGCAATCACCGCCCCTAGCTCGTCAGCGGGAGTCGCGGTGGCATCGTAGGGTCACTCCATCAGAATTGCGGCGGTATGGAGCAGATAACTGGCAGATGAATGTTGGGTCTGGCAAGGAGCTCCGGCTCACAGGTCTATGGTCGCTGCCATCTTGGCCACGCCCCCCCTATTAGATTTGCTTTAATGATTCACTCTCGTCCTTTGAATCCATTGGTTGCATCTGCGTGCCTCCAAAAGAGCATGGAAAAAAGAAAAAACTGATCTCAGTGCGCTGGTTGTCTCCTTTTATTGCTCTGTAACATCACATCTGGTACGGGAAACTTATATTCTCAAAGCCACCTGATGTACTAAGAATCAATCTGAAAGTCCAAACACTTGAATGACTAATTTCCTTTGAAAAACATTTACTCCAACTCAAAGAAAGAAAAAACAAGAATAAGAAGGTGGATACAAATCTGTGGAACTGCTCACTGAAGGAAGATTTCTTTAGAGAAGGTACCATTCTAAGCTACAAACTACGTGAAAGAGGCTACCTAAAACACCTCGTTAGAAACTCTATGAAAAGAGCTTGGTACAGTCCAAGAGAACAGATCTTACAAACACATCCGAAACCAAAAATGAACAAAGTGGATTGTGTTACTACCTTCTGTCCAGATACCAACAAGATAGTTAAAATTATCAAAAAGCACTGGCAAGTACTTAAAACAATGGACACATTTAGTGAACCGCCGCTCTTCTCGTACAGAAAGGGTAGAAATATAAAACAGGCTCTTGTCCACACCAATACATATAAAATCAAAAATGACACCATTCTAACCAGATGTGGATTACAGCCCATCACAGGCCTCTATAGGTGTGGCGGCTGCACTTCCCATGCGTTTACCTTTAACACAAAAACATTTACACATTATCTGTTAACAACTACTTTACAACACCACACAAATTGTGCTTCCACCAATGTTGTATACTGCATATGGTGTCCCTGTGAATTAATGTATATTGGGCAGACCACTCAGAAAATCAGAGCAAAGATTTCCCAACACAGGAGCAGAATTCGATGTTCTATCATCACAGCACCAATGGTATCTCTTTTTCTGGAGAAAAAACATACAGCAGATGACATCAAATAGCAAGTCCTGGAACAAGCAATGTTACCGTCGAGAGGAGGTGTCATGAAGTACCTCTTACAAAGACTTGAATGCAAATGGATAGACACCTGTGACACTATTAAAAAATAGTCTGAACACAAGTAAAGAATGGCGAAATTTTGTTTCCCTAATGAACTGACATAATGACCTAATTCCAATCTTTTATTATGAATGGACTGTTGTTAACATCTGACTATATGCTTAAGACCAAAGTTTTAAGAGCCTTTTGAACACTATGTGAATGTACACAATCATGTTCTCTTTATTTGCACTTTTATGTTTTCATCAGAATTTTCCGGGACTGTTCTGGTAACTTTACTAAGAATAATTAAGTAGACGCAGTTCACAAGCTTTGTTTGCTTATTTTAATCAATATGCGATTATGACACACGTCCATTCGATTTGGGCATCACTCTGAGGATCTCTGGCCTCAATTTAAATTACTCATGCACCTTTACGTCCAAACCAGATGGCCAATATAGGTTTACACCATGCCACGCGTTTGCGGCCCTCCGCGCAGCACCCCTCTGCGGGTTCCTTTTGTGAATAATATATGTGGTATAAGAGAGCGTGTTCACTCCATGCTCTCCGGACAATCAATACATTTTTCAGGTTCCCCTCCGCCTACCTGAGCCAATATAGGCCCTGTCCATTCAACCTCTGATTAGCGTAGAGGCTCCGTCAACCCTAGTGGTGCCATCCCGCTATCCAGGAATTCGAATCCACAATGAGTCACATCCCGCTTTTGTAAAATGATCAACTAATTTTCTCAGAGTTCTCCCTAGACTCTTAGTATGATATATTGTTTATTTTTTATTATTCTTCAATATTCTGTTTCTTTGCTTTATCGCTTGCTGTTCTGCCTGAATGTCAATCCTACCGGCCGAACTGCAACAGGACACTATGCGGGCGTAAGTAAACCTCCCCGCCTGTCCCGTAACCCGTCACTATCGGAAATGGGTTTAAGCCGCCAACACCAGATGTGTGCTCTACAGATTGGCCGCCTCTTCCACATCACAATTTAACTCGCATTTGTATTTCCCAGATCGGCAATTCTCTTGCTTGATATAATACTTGCAGACATGATCCTATTTAATTGGCTGTCGGTTCCATGCTGTCACGCCCGTGGCATGCCCATTCCACGAGGACACTACGCGGAGAGCTCCCGTTCTCCTAATCTGTCCCACTTCAAGGAGCCTGCCCTCATTAGCATTCCAATCCTTACTTGAGTGTCCTCGCCACCAAGAGCTATCCATGCCCCTTCAGGTAAATAAACAACATTTTTCATTATTGAGGACTGACTAGCTTAATCTTGTGGGTACTACACTAACATGTGCTCCATTTCTTTTACCCCTAGGGACTATTGTATTGAACACAGCCCCCCACAACAGAATATGCCTTCTTTTGTTTACCTCGATGTGTCCACTCAGCGGACCACAAGGTGAGCCTACTCTATCTCAGATTAATTTACCTCTCCAGCCAAAGTTTGCTCTCTTTTTCACACGAGCCCTCTCTTCCATAGGTATTGCCGCCCTCAAGAGACAGTGACTCTAGTCCACCAACTAAGATTGACTCCCTTACCCTCAGAGGTTTCTATTTTTGAATAATTGCGCACTTTCCAAATTCAGCCAGTATGTGATTTCCATTTTTTTCAATTTAAACCACACTAGATTCTAACAGTTTCCTAATCTAAGCTTTCTGTTTCCCTAGACCCCAGGCAATCTTAGTCCTGGTGAGACCCTATTATCCTTAAAGGGTCGAAACTATTAAAGAGACAGACAACGTTTCCATATTGCTGATACAATGATTGATTCTATGTATCCAAGACTGTTTTGATTAGAAATTGCTGCCTCTTATATGTATCTACCAATATACCTCGTATGCTGACGTTTCATTTCACCTTTTTCTGTTTACTTTGGTTCTGGTTTGATTACACACATGCGGTCTTTTTATCCAATTTTGTTTCTTAAAAAACACTCATTATATTTTTTGTCATATATTTTTGTCAAAATGATTCTAGTTGAATAAAAACTCGGTTCGGCTGAACCGCAGTAGCATACTTAAATATTGGCTGTGCTATTATTGCTTTTCCAAACGCCTAATTAATATTGGTTTATTTTGATTTAGCCCACACAGAAAAATCTGTGACATTCATAATTTTCTCTCCAATGAGTTCCATGTGAACGCCTATTTCAAGGATCACTTGATACCCCTGTTCGCATGGACATAAGGGTTGCTCTTGTCTTTTTGTTTAATACAAATCTGTGGAGGCAGAGAAAAAAAGGAGCCTATGTCAAGTGTTTTGGCTCTTTATATAGATAAATTACGACACTTCTGGCAACGTCTTGTGGATTTATGACTGATACTGCACAGTGCCACTGGACAGGTGCTACAAAATGTTTCTGGATCCAGTAAAGCACCTGTGAAAGGTTAATTTAAGAACATTACAGGAATGAGCAAACATAAGAAATCACAGGAAATCTATCCTCCAGACTGCATCCTGCTCCATAGGAGGCAAACATTAATTCATGCATGGAAAGGCGTGAACTGGCAGAAGAAGTGTAGAAAGGAGACCGCGTCTTACCTGATGCAGCAGGAATGTTCCCTGGCACGGCTGCCCATTGGTATGGTCAACAACAGCAGGTATGTACCTATGGGAAAGATAACAGTGACAGTGCTGAGAGTGCAGAGTGACAAGACTGCGGCCTAGCAGTGTAATAGGATTGGGAGTAGGGGGGTCTTAATGCCTGCATGGAAAGGGTGAATGAAACAGGGATATAATAGACTGAGGGCCAGAGGTCATATGCAGGGATAATGCAGCTGAAGAAGTAGGAATACTGATACCTGCATTTAATAAAAACTTCCAGTGTCGAGGGACAGGGGCACCGCCAGAGTAGAATGACAGGAGCACTGCCAGTGTAGAGGGACAAGGGCACTGCCAGTGTAGAAGGACAGGGGCACAGGAGCCTACAGTCTGCAAGGCTCAGAAGACAGAGAAGACATTTGTATGCTGCCAGTTTAATGGAATTTAAGGGCAGAAATATTGCAAAATGGTGGATTGAAAGAACTGAGGGAGTAGTGGCAAAAGTGCCCAATTTGTAAAATATTAAGTGCAGGTGTCTAAAGTTTTGCTTAGAAGCCAGAACACAGCACTATGAAGTGCTGGAGTACAGAATACCAAGGCCACATAATTGTGATTCCACCTTGTGCTTCTTTCATCAACTTCCAGACACTTTGTCCCTTTATCACACTCTTTCAGGTACTTTTTCATCCTAGCTTCTTTTCCTCTCTTGTATTTTTCTCTCTCTTGTTCTGGGCCAAAGCCCAAGGAAAAATGAATGCTTGTGCCCAAAAATGAGTGCTGGTGGGCCCCACCTGCAACCATCAACTCTAATGAAGCATTAAGTGACACTAAACTGTTAGTGTAGAGGACTTGGAGACAGAATGACATACTACACAATAGCAGTGTACGAGGACCAAAGGGAGAGAGACACTGAACAACCAGGAAAGAAACACTCCGACAAAAAGCCAGTATAAGAGGTCATACAGAGCAAGTATACTAGTGAGTGATAATGCAATAAGACAGACAGGTAAGGAAAGGGACAATTTGCTGATACCACAGAATACCTTGATTAAGAAATTCTGGGAAAAGAAAATGACATTTTCATACAGGCTTGGATCATACCAGTTTACTGATGCTTACAGATGAGGAAAGTGTGGAAAATGCTGCTGTACTTACTCTCCAGTAGGCTCCAGTTCACTTATCTCCAGCCAGAGAAGCAGGTCATATTTAATGACACTTTGTCCCAGGCTCGTCTTACTTAAGGGGTTCAGCTTTGTGGCTGGAACTGAAAGAGTAAGGATAAAGATTACAAATATGCACTACTGCTGCTAGTCCTACAAATCCCACAGAACTGTCCGTTTCACTCCCATCAACCCCTTTTGCCCACTCCTCTTCAATACAGTCTGTCTACCCTATGAGCATTTTTCTACTCCTCCTAAATGATCTCTTTTCCTCTGGCAAACCGAGACTTCCTCTACTTTCCCATCCCTTGCTTTTGCCTCTTCAGACCCTCAAGCTCCTTACCATGGTTATGTCAATTCTCTCCCACAAAGCAGCTCTCCAAGCACCACCTCTCATATTGCAGCACATCCTCATCTATTTGTGATTAGCAGGTACATTGTTCCATGATTTCGGTTCTTCTCCAATCGCATAACTCATCTTCTCCTCCATCACCCTCTTCCACACTTCTATTACGCCTCCTATACCATAGCCACTACATCCCTTTTTTGAATTGGTTACATCATCATGTTAGCCCCATAGTCAATAAATACCACAAATCCTTTACCACTTACTTATGGTTCCTGCTTCAGTTAACTGACGTAATATTTCTCAGACTAATCTAATTTTATTCAGTGTATTACAACTAACTGTGCTCCTTTAACGCCTAGGACGAGAAGCTGTTTTGTCCAGATCTGATGCTTCTAATCATTCTTCCCAGAAGATCCAGCTCAATGTTCTCTGCTAGGCATCAGTTACTTAGCTGTGATAGATCTCCAGAACTGCAATTGTTTTTGAATTGGGTGCTTGTTTGAACACCTACAACACCAGGGTGAGGATCCCAGACTTCAAAACCAACATAGCAGTGATTCATTTGTAGCTGATAAACATCACATTTAAAAGGAATGAGATGCAATTTGGGCTAAATGCAGCACTGATGTGTATGTCTATTCAGATTCCATGAAACACAAAGGTTTCACTTCAATACAAATTGAAGTGGTGGAGGATGCTTCACTTGTGAATCTATAAAAGATAACATTGGTAGACTAGTGGTGTGGATGATTAACACAATGTGTTCAACCAATGAATACATCATAAATTTGCAAAATCAAAGTGAAAAATGTCAATACAAAAGTGAGAAAACCAATAAGTTTAACTATGTTTCAATGAATATGGATATTTTGTACCGGAAAGTGAAAACGTGAGAAATAAATTGGAACTACCCAAAGTTTGTATATTTTATTAATACATTATGCCTCTATATGTTTTCAGGAATCTCAGCTCAAATGGGTACCATCTTTTGAAATGGAAAACAGGGTACATTGTGAACAAAAGTTTCAAAGCTCCTTCGCTGACCCCTTATCATGGGGACAGTAAATTGTTTTCTTTCAGATTCTACCGCACATGCTTATTATCACATTGAGTGGTGGGGTTGAAATCACCACCAACTTGTTCTTCTAATGGATGTTAAAACCCAGAGAATCTCACATGAACACTCCCAAAGTAATACACTTGAAGCAAAAGAGGAAGGATGAGCAAAGAGACCAAGCTAGACCACAAATGGCTGTAAAATTGAGATGTACTACAGCTCCCCATCTCTAGACAATATGGTTTCCAGAAATAGTGTAGGAAGGACCACTGTAAACAAACTGCATGGTACACACCGCAACGGAGCCTAATTCACAGCTATGCATCTTGTGGAATGAGCCCAACACCCTTTAGAAGGAACATTCCTAGCTTGATAGTTGAGACCCACCAGGAAATCTGCTTCCTAAAAGCAAACCTCATCCTGGATTCCTTAAAAGGTTACTATCTTTCAGAAAATCCAACAGTTGCTGGGTATAAAAACTCAAAGATCTTCTAGGATTCAAATTATGAAGCCTGTCCTCTTCATTTGAGGGGTGCACTGGAGGAAAGAAAACAAGCATTGAAATATTCTGAGACATGTGGCAGTTCAGCACATTAGGTAAAAAAGGGTATGACCTAAAGCACTATCCTATCCTTATCAAACACCCAAAAAGGAAGAGAGACAGACACAAACTGCAGTACGCCAACCCTCCTGGCCAAAGTGATTACTGTCAAAAAAGCCACCTTCCAAGAGAGAAATGTAAGATCCCAGGAAAGCATTGGCTCAAAATGAGAATCAATAAATTATGTGAACATCAGATTCAAGTCGCAAGCCAGTACTTTGAAAGGCCTTACACAAAATAATTTGTAGACTCTTAAAAGAACTATAGACAATTTAAATACCAAACACTGCTAGTGCATAAACTGACAAGCAGACATAGCAAATAATAATGCTTAACGTGATGCACATTAAGCCCTTTTACTGATAACTGTAAAAGGATTTAATATAAAATGTGCATGCAAGGGATCCACAGAACAATTACGACACTAAGCAGCAAAATACAGACGATCTACTAGAACAGGCTGCCCCCAACAATGCAATATGTTCTATCAATAAAACATCTGCAACCTCTAGAGGGACATGATAAATGGGAGCAGCTAACCTTTCAAGTGCCAGGCGCACAAGTTACTAACTTGTGTATCGATATATCTGTAAGAGACAGTAGTTAGTGACAGATTCCTTACCTTAGAATATCCCCAGGCGTCAGGCTGGATCCGGAAAGTTTTTGCGTAGCAGTACCCTTGCGCGTCGGTAGGCGGCGTCGTGCGGCTCCGCGTCCGTCGTCGGCGTCGTGATCGCCGGGATGACGTCGCGGGCAGTACTTAGACGCCGCCCCTGCGCGCTGACGTCAGTTCTGTACACGACTTTCCGCGCCAGGAACGCAGAGCCATGCAAGAAGCGGACATAGGTGTCTGAAAAATACTAGGGCCCTGAAAGGGATGTCCTTAACCCTAGAAATCAGTTCGCAGAACGGGGAGGATGGGTGGGCGGTAGAGAATCTGTCACTAACTACTGTCTCTTACAGATATATCGTTACACAAGTTAGTAACTTGTGCATCTGAAAGAGACACGTTAGTGACAGATTCCTTACCTTAGAATAGATACCCCAGCAATACCAACCCCGGTGGTGGGTCTGCGAACAAAAATCAGACAAGGAAGTCCTGGAGGACAGAACGGCCAAAGAAGCCGTCCCTCCGGACCTGACTGTCAAGGCAGTAATGTTTTGTAAACGTGTGCAGCGAGGCCCACGTAGCTGCCTGACAGATAACCGGCAGCGGAACACCGCGGCCCAAGGCCGTGGTAGCAGCCGTTGCCCTGGTGGAATGGGCACGCAGCCCAACAGGAGGCTCCTTCTTAGCCAAAGAATAGCAGGTCTTGATGCACAAGGTAACCCAGCGGGAGATGGTTCGTTTGTGCACCGCCCGACCTTTTTTGGCGCCCACGTAGCCAACAAAGAGCTGGTCATCCACCCGGAAGTGTTTTGTGCGGTCGATATATAAGGAGTGCGCACGTTTTGGGTCCAGACGGTGGAGCCACTCTTCCTCTCTGGAAGGATGCGGAGGCGGAAAGAAGGTAGGCAAAGTGATGGTCTGCTCAATGTGGAAGGCAGTAACCACCTTTGGCAAGAAGGACGGACGCGTCCGAAGAACAACCTTGTCTGGATGAACAGACAGAAAGGGAGGTTTGCAAGATAGAGCCTGGAGCTCACTCACCCGCCGAGCGGAGGTGATGGCCACCAGAAAGGCTGTCTTCAGAGAGAGAAGACGAAGAGGACAATTATGTAGAGGCTCAAAGGGAGCGCACATTAAAAAGGTAAGAACCAAGTTCAAGTCCCACTGAGGCATCACAAACGGAACAGGAGGGAAGAGGTGTGTAATGCCTTTTAAGAACCTGTTAACAACAGGGGACTTGAAAAGGGAGGGCTGATCAGGGAGCCTGAGGAAGGCCGAGATAGCACAAAGATAACCCTTGATGGTACCCAGGGCAGAACCCTGTTGGGCCAGAGAAAGAAGGAACAGAAGGACCTCAGAGAGAGGGGCAGAAAGGGGATCCACAGCCTTTGCTGTGCACCATGCCACAAATTTGTTCCACCTGCAGGCGTATACCACCTTAGTGGAGGGACGCCTGGCTGCCAGAATCACATCACAAACTTCGGGAGGCAAGTCGAAAGGAATCAACTGCCGCCGCTCAATCTCCACGCAAGCAGGTGTAGACTGGACAGGTTCGGGTGGAGGACCGTCCCCTGCTGCTGCGACAGAAGATCCTCCCGAAGAGGCAGACGGATCGGGGGATCTACGCTCATACTGAGTAGCTCGGGATACCAAACTCTTCGAGCCCAGTCCGGAGCCACAAGAATGACTTGGGCCCGGTCGTGCCGAATCTTCTTCAACACTCTGGGTAGAAGTGGTATAGGCGGAAAGGCGTACAACAGACCGCAACTCCACTCGCGAAGAAAAGCGTCGCCGAGCGAGTGCCGCCTTGGAAATTCCAACGCGCAGAACTGATGACATTGCGCGTTCTCTTCGGTGGCGAATAGATCTAACCAAGGCTCTCCCCATTGTAGAAAGAGTCCTTGCGCCACTTCCGAGTGAAGACGCCATTCGTGATCCATCATGCACCTGCGGCTGAGTTCGTCCGCCCTGGCGTTCAGGGAACCTGCCAGGTGTTGAACCATCAGAAACATGCCCTGATGTTCCAGCCATGTCCAGAGGCGCAGAGCCTCCTGACAGAGGGTCCACGACCCCACCCCGCCCTGTTTGTTGCAGTACCACATGGCGGTGGTGTTGTCTGTGAACACCTGCACTACCTTCCCTTTGACAGAGGGAAGGAATGCCTTGAGTGCAAGTCGGATCGCCCGGAGCTCCAGAAGGTTGATATGGAGCCGGGACTCCGCGGGAGACCAGAGGCCTCTGATCTCCGCCTCTCCCATGTGACCGCCCCATCCCAGAAGGGACGCGTCCGTCACAACTGTGTGATCTGGCTGGGGAAGGGAGAGGGATCTGCCCATGACCCATTGCCGGTTCGAGAGCCACCACTGCAACTGTTCTGCAGTCCCCTCCGAGATCTGGACGTGATCGGACAGGTTGCCCTGGTGCTGCGCCCACTGGAACTTCAGGTCCCACTGCAGAGCCCGCATATGCCATCTGGCATGATTGACCAGCAGGATGCAGGAGGCCATGAGGCCCAGCAGCCTCAGGGTCATCCGTGCCGAAACCCAGGATAAAGGCTGAAAGATCGGAATCATAGCCTGAATATTCCCGGACTCGCCGTTCGGGAGGATAGGCCCGAAACTGCGTCGTGTCCAGAACTGCTCCGATGAAAAGGAGCTGTGGAGAAGGAATCAGATGCGACTTCGGCACATTGATGGAGAACCCCAGCGAGTGCAGGAGTTCGGCCGTAGTCTGGAGGTGGGAGACGACTGCCTGGGACGAGCCCGCCTTCAGCAGCCAGTCGTCGAGGTAGGGGAAGACTGAAACCCCTGCCCGGCGCAGATGAGCTGCGACCACCGCCATCACTTTCGTGAACACCCGAGGGGCACTGGTAAGGCCAAAGGGGAGCACGGTGAACTGAAAATGCTCGAGGCCTACCGTGAACCGTAGGTAACGCCGGTGGGCCGGCAGGACGAGGATGTGGAAATAAGCGTCCTGCAAGTCCAACGCTACCAACCAGTCTCCAGGGTCGAGGGCAGTCAAGACCTGAGCTAGGGTGAGCATCTTGAACTTCTCCTTCCGGAGGAAGCGATTGACGTTCCGGAGGTCCAAGATAGGACGCATGTCCTCCTTGTCCCTTTTGGGCACCAGGAAGTAGTGGGAGTAGCAACCACGTCCTACTTCTGGGGTCGGAACATGCTCGATGGCCCTCTTGGCCAAGAGGGCCGTGACTTCCTTCTGCAGAAGTACCAAGTGATCCCCTGACATGCGGTGGAATTGAGGTGGCATGGCTGGGGGTGGTCTCGAAGGGGAGGGAGTAGCCCCTTCGGACAATGTCCAAGACCCACCTGTCCGAGGTGATGGGACGCCAGTGGTGAAGGTGATGGCGGACCCTGCCCCCTACTGGCGTGCTGTGCACCTGAAAGGAGGGACTAGGAGGGCTTGGAGGCCGCGGACGGGTTGGAGATGGTGGCCTGACCCGCACGCTGGTTGCCCGAACCGCCACGGCGGTATCCACGTCCTCGGCCACGCGAAGACACCTGCTGCGCGGGCCGGTGGCTGGGCTGCTGACGTGACTGGGCGCCCCTTCCGTGGCCACGATAGGGGCGAAAAGCAGAAGTTAGCGGAGGGCGTGTAGCAGAAAGGCCCAGGGACTTGGCAGTAGCCCGTGAGTCCTTAAAGCGCTCCAACGCATGGTCTGCTTTGGACCCAAAAAGACCGACTCCATCAAAGGGCATGTCCATGAGAGTATTCTGGACATCCCCTGAAAAACCAGTGGTTCTCAGCCAGGCGTGGCGACGCAGCACCACCGTCGTTGCAATAGACCTGCCCAGCGAGTCGGCGGTATCAAGGCCACATCATATTGTGTATTTGGCCGCATCCCTTCCTTCCGCTATGGCGCGGGAAAGCAGTGTCTGGACCTCCTCAGAACACTGGGGCAAAACAGTCGCCACCGAATCCCACAAGGAGTGGGTATATCGGCCCAAAAGACAAGCGGTGTTGATGGACCGCAAGCCAGCACTAGAGGAAGAAAAACCCTTCTTCCCAAATTGATCCAGGCGTTTGGATACCCTATCCGGAGGGGCGGTAGGGAAGGCGGTTTGGGAAGCGGAGGCTTGGACAACCAAGCTCTCAGGAGTGGGGTGGACAGAGAGAAATAGGGGGTCGCCCGGAGCTGGGCGATGGCGTCGGGACACGTTCCTATCCACAGGAGCCCCTGTGTTGGGCTTGGACCAGGCGCCCAAAAGAACGTCAGTGAGGGCATCGTTAAACGGCAGCACAGTCTCCGTAGAGGAGGCTGCCGGCTGGAGCACCTCTGTCAAGAGATTAGTCTTGACCGCCACAGTAGGGAGTTGGAGATGTAAGGCTCCAGCCGCCCTACGCAACACCGTTGCAAAATTGGCTCCCTCCTCCGTAGCCATGGGAGGAGACAGCATGCCAGGGTCAGGGGAAGTATCTAGACCACTGGCATCCCCTAGTTCCTCTGCCCAGTCCTCATCATACTGACACTGTTGTGCCAGAGGGTCCTCAGACCCCTCCCAGTCCTCCTGGTCCTCCTCCGGTTCAAAATAAGGAGGAGGAGGGACATTTGGGACCCAAGGTCTCATCGGCGCCGGAACCGGCGTCGGCGGCGTCGGTCCGGTTCCATGTCCGGAGCCGGAAGGAACTGGGGACGACGCCGCCCGGAGCCCCAGGCGGCGTCGAGAACGGCGTCGGCGGAGGCGTGGTCAGGTCGACCGGCGTCGATGGGGGTTGCGGAGCCGGGATCGAGGCCGGAGCAGGGATCGAGGCTGGAGGCACGGGCGACGCCGGGGCCGTCGGCGACGCCGGGGCAACCCCATCAGGGCCCGCGGGGCCCGAAGGCGCACCGGAGGGACCTTGAGGCCCGAAGAGGCGGGCCATGGCCGACAGGAATTCCTGTATTTGGGCCGGATCCGCCCCCGAACCCGGGAAGGACGGGTATTGCGGGGGCGACTCCACAGTCATGTCCGGGGCCGCGGGGGCGGGGACGGTGCCGGGAGGGGCCTCAGCCGAGTCGCGAGACCGGCGAGGCGAAGTCCTAGAGCGACGATGCTTTTGGACTTTTTGTGCTTAGACTTACCGGACGACGAAGACTTGGATCCCGACGACCGGTGAGGACTCCGCGACCGACCCCTCGACCTCTCACGCGACCGGGGCTTGGTGTGGCGCGGAGCCGACTGCCGGGCCTCGAGGAGCTTTCGAGACCGCTCTCGCAAAGCTTTCGGGTTGAGGGCCCGGCAGTCGGAACACGACTCCGTGTCGTGGCCTCGGCCGAGGCAGAAGAGACACTCCCGATGCAGGTCTGTGATGGACATCATCCGAGCACAGGCGCCGCAACGTTTAAAGCCGGGCATCCCTACGACACCTTGGAGTAGATTTGAAGAAACAGTGAAAAAATTCACCAAAAAAGTTAGTCAAAAAATGACTAGGGCACTGCTCTTCCCGGATCTGCGCTTGCTGGCGCGGAAAAAGAAGAACTGACGTCAGCGCGCAGGGGCGGCGCCTAAGTACTGCCCGCGACGTCATCCCGGCGATCCCGACGACGGACGCGGAGCCGCACGACGCCGCCTACCGACGCGCAAGGGTACTGCTACGCAAAAACTTTCCGGATCCAGCCTGACGCCTGGGGATATTCTAAGGTAAGGAATCTGTCACTAACGTGTCTCTTTCAGATACAAAGATTCGAGTGTGTTGAGATCAGGATGAAATAAACTGCTCCCTTTTGAAAACAAAAGATCCTTCCTCAAAGGGCATGATGAAATGCTCTACCGAAGTAGGTCAGAGTAACATGCGCAGCGAGCCAAATCTGTGACAATTGGCATTATATGCACTCTCTAAAAAGAGGTCATGCAAATGACCCACTGCATCAACAGAAGGGGAAGAATGCAGATCAAATGCCCGCTTTAGGGAGAAAAACTTCCCATGGAAATTTCCTTCACCAAAACTGGGGACCAAGCTAGTAGTCTTTGGAGTTGAAAGAATCTATATCCAGAATACCCCAGATATGGAACACCTCGAATGCCAAATCTGGATAAAGATGCCATTTGTGACTCACCAAAGTCATCCTGCACAGAAAATCTGCTGCCTCGTTCTCCGTTACTGCTAGATGAAATGCTAATAGCTCAATTTGCCTTTCCAAGTCCCACTTCGACAGATACGTAGGACTTCTGACCATTGAGGAAGAGAACCTACATCCCACTCTTTGGTGGCACAGGACACAGCAGTGGAGTTGTTTGCTAAGGCCTGTATTTGATTACCCAGCAATAAGGGTTGAAATGCCAGCCTGCCTGCACTTGACCCAAAAACATTTCTGTGCCAATTTAACTCCTGCTTTGACCACAATGTACTGAGCGCTAGGCCTCAAAGATGAGCACCCCAACACTAAGGATAAAAGAGCTCCCCTTTCAGAAGATGTTCTGTACACTTCCACCGCTGCAACTCACTCGCCACACATTGAGGCATACCTTTCCTTTAAGTATCCAAATAACTAATTCCACTAGAGACACAGGACTGACTGAAGGGGCCTTATCCTCAAATGAGCTGATGGACAAGGAATGAGTATGGACTATTGCTCGATACCTGAGGAGGCAGTATATAGATCCAGAGGTTGCTCAAATATGTACATGAAGAGATGGGAACCCTGTAACGACCATTTTCACATTCCCTGACCCAGGTACGAGTTATTTGCATATCTGTTCAATTTGGAAAATGGGGAAATAAGGCTAAGTGGATAAATCTTTGATTAATAACTCTGTGTCGATGCAGGTTCTGGCGAAATTTGTGGGGATGCTGCCAAAACACTTATTTTTATGAGGTTCTTATGTATTGTGTTATTGTTAAAACAATAAAAATAATTTCCAAAAAAAAGAAAAGGTCAAAGAATAAGCTGAAGAAAAATGAGGAAGCTCAGGATTCTGAATCTATAGAGTAGCGAAAAAACAGGAACAGGCTTAATCACACTTGTAGTGCTTTACTTGGATCCTTTTCACCACTGTTGCTGAAGTTCGACAGCCCCTCTCCAAAATTAAGCAACATCAGATGGTGCAAGTGACCCCCTAGGTGCCAAAAATAATTCCAGATACAGTCTAGGATCTGTAAGGAGGATGCCTGTAAGGAACTTGTGAGAAGAGGTATCCATTAGAATACGATTAAATCACGAAGAGAATGTGAATGCAAATGATAGACATTTAGCCTTTCAAATATTTGAAAACTGATCTACTTGTAACCTGCCTGGAAGACAAAATAAAGGCTCTCTTACTAATATTTTCATAATATTTTGATCGTGAGAAGAGTTCTTATTTGCACATAGCGGATCGGGGACACAGGCAAGGGCACTCACTGTTTGGGTGTGCAAAGACCAAGAAGGGGCTTGGCAGAAAGGGTTGTGAGCCAGATGCTCTGCTCCACTGAAAATCTACAAAGAGAGATATAATCATATACCTCACCCAGCAACCCATACTGCCAATGCCCACAATCACACCCAGACCTAGACGACCCAAACGCACAAGTTACTAACTTGTGTAACGATATATCTGTAAGAGACAGTAGTTAGTGACAGATTCCTTACCTTAGAATATCGCCAGGCGTCAGGCTGGATCCGGAAAGTTTTTGCGTAACAGTACCCTTGCGTGTCGGTAGGCGGCGTCGTGCGGCTCCGCGTCCGTCGTCGGCGTCGTGATCGCCGGGATGACGTCGCGGGCAGTACTTAGACGCCGCCCCTGCGCGCTGACGTCAGTTCTGTACACAACTTTCCACACCAGGAACGCAGAGCCATGCAAGAAGCTCACATAGGTGTCTGAAAAATACTAGGGCCCTGAAAGGGATGTCCTTAACCCTAGAAATCAGTTAGCAGAACGGGGAGGATGGGTGGGGCGGTAAGGAATCTGTCACTAACTACTGTCTCTTACAGATATATTGTTACACAAGTTAGTAACTTGTGCATCTGAAAGACACGTTAGTGACAGATTCCTTACCTTATAATAGATACCCCAGCAATACCAACCCCGGTGGTGGGTCTGCGAACAAAGATCAGACAAGGAAGTCCCGGAGGACAGAACGGCCAAAGAAGCCGTCCCTCCGGACCTGACTGTCAAGGCAGTAATGCTTTGTAAACGTGTGCAGCGAGGCCCACGTAGCTGCCTGACAGATATCCTGCAGCGGAACACCGCGGCCCAAAGCCGTGGTAGCAGCCGTTGCCCTGGTGGAATGGGCACGCAGCCCAACAGGAGGTTCCTTCTTAGCCAAAGAATAGCAGGCTTTGATACACAAGGTTACCCAGCGGGAGATGGTTCTCTTGTGCACCGCCCGACCTTTTTTGGCGCCCACGTAGCCAACAAAGAGCTGGTCATCCACCCGGAAGTGTTGTGTGCGGTTGAGGTGAAAGGAAAGCGCACGTTTTGGGTCCAGACGGTGGAGCCTCTCTTCCTCTCTGGAAGGATGCGGAGGCGGAAAGAAGGTGGGCAAAAGTGATGGTCTGCCCAATGTGGAAGGCAGTAACCACCTTTGGCAAGAAGGACGGACGCGTCCTAAGAACAACCTTGTCTGGATGAACAGACAGAAAGGGAGGTTTCCATGAAAGAGCCTGGAGCTCACTCACCCGCCGAGCGGAGGTGATGGCCACCAGAAAGGCTGTCTTCAGAGTCAGAAGACGAAGAGGACAGTTGTGCAGAGGCTCAAAAGGAGCGCACATAAGAAAGGTAAGAACCAAGTTCAAGTCCCACTGAGGCATCACAAACGGAACAGGAGGGAAGAGGTGTGTAATGCCTTTGAGAAACCTGTTAACAACAGGGGACTTGAAAAGGGAGGAGCTGATCAGGAAGCCTGAGGAAGGCCGAGATAGCACAAAGATAGCCCTTGATGGTACCCAGGGCAGAACCCTGTTGGGCCAGGGAAAGAAGGAACAGAAGAACCTCAGAAAGAGGGGCAGAAAGGGGATTCACAGCCTTTGCTGTGCACCATGCCACAAACTTGTTCCACCTGCAGGCGTATACCACCTTAGTGGAGGGACGCCTGGCTGCCAGAATCACATCACAAACTTCGGGAGGCAAGTCGAAAGGAATCAACTGCCGCCGCTCAATCTCCAAGCAAGCAGGTGGAGGCTGGACAGGTTCGGGTGGAGGACCGTCCCCTGCTGCTGCGACAGAAGATCCTCCCGAAAGGCAGACGGATCGGGGGATCTACGCTCATACTGAGTAGCTCGGGATACCAAACTCTTCGAGCCCAGTCCGGAGCCACAAGAATGACTTGGGCCCGGTCGTGCCGAATCTTCTTCAACACTCTGGGTAGAAGTGGTATAGGCGGAAAGGCGTACAACAGACCGCAACTCCACTCGCGACGAAAAGCGTCGTCGAGCGAGTGCCGCCTTGGAAATTCCAACGCGCAGAACTGATGACATTGCGCGTTCTCTTCGGTGGCGAATAGATCTAACCAAGGCTCTCCCCACTGTAGAAAGAGTCCTTGCGCCACTTCCGAGTGAAGACGCCATTCGTGATCCATCATGCACCTGCGGCTGAGGTTCGTCCGCCCTGGCGTTCAGGGAACCTGCCAGGTGTTGAACCATCAGGAACATGCCCTGATGTTCCAGCCACGTCCAGAGGCGCAGAGCCTCCTGACAAAGGGTCCACGACCCCACCCCGCCTTGTTTGTTGCAGTACCACATGGCGGTGGTGTTGTCTGTGAACACCTGCACTACCTTCCCTTTGACAGAGGGAAGGAATGCCTTGAGTGCAAGTCGGATCGCCCGGAGCTCCAGAAGGTTGATATGGAGCCGGGACTCCGCCGGAGACCAGAGGCCTCTGATCTCCGCCTCTCCCATGTGACCGCCCCATCCCAGAAGGGACGCGTCCGTCACAACTGTGTGCTCTGGCTGGGGAAGGGAGAGGGATCTGCCCATGACCCATTGCCGGTTCGAGAGCCACCACTGCAACTGTTTTGCAGTCCCCTTCGAGATCTGGACGTGATCGGACAGGTTGCCCTGGTGCTGCGCCCACTGGAACTTCAGGTCCCACTGCAGAGCCCGCATATGCCATCTGGCATAATTGACCAGCAGGATGCAGCAGGCCATGAGGCCCAGCAGCCTCAGGGTCATCCGTACCGAAACCCAGGATAAAGGCTGAAAGATCGGAATCATAGCCTGAATATCCCGGACTCGCCGTTCGGGAGGATAGGCCCGAAACTGCGTCGTGTCCAGAACTGCTCCGATGAAAAGGAGCTGTGGAGAAGGAATCAGATGTGACTTCGGCACATTGATGGAGAACCCCAGCGAGTGCAGGAGTTCGGCCGTAGTCTGGAGGTGGGAGACGACTGCCTGGGACGAGCCCGCCTTCAGCAGCCAGTCGTCGAGGTAGGGGAAGACTGAAACCCCTGCCCGGCGCAGATGAGCTGCGACCACCGCCATCACTTTCGTGAACACCCGAGGGGCACTGGTAAGGCCAAAGGGGAGCACGGTGAACTGAAAGTGCTCGAGGCCTACCGTGAACCGAAGGTAATGCCGGTGGGCCGGCAGAACGGGGATGTGGAAATAGGCGTCCTGCAAGTCCAACGCTACCAACCAGTCTCCAGGGTCTAGGGCAGTCAAGACCTGAGCTAGGGTGAGCATCTTGAACTTCTCCTTCCGGAGGAAGCGATTGACGTTCCGGAGGTCCAAGATAGGACGCATGTCCTCCTTGTCCTTTTTGGGCACCAGAAAGTAGTGGGAGTAGCAACCACGCCCTACTTCTGGGGTCGGAACATGCTCGATGGCCCTCTTGGCAAGAGGGCCGTGACTTCCTTCTGTAGAAGCACCAAGTGATCCCCTGACATGCGGTGGAATTGAGGTGGCATTGCTGGGGGGGTGGTCTCGAAGGGGAGGGAGTAGCCCCTTCGGACAATGTCCAAGACCCACCTGTCCGAGGTGATGGGACGCCAGTGGTGAAGGTGATGGCGGACCCTGCCCCCTACTGGCGTGCTGTGCACCTGAAAGGAGGGACTAGGAGGGCTTGGAGGCCGCGGACGGGTTGGAGGTGGTGGCCTGACCCGCACGCTGGTTGCCCGAACCGCCACAGCGGTATCCACGTCCTCGGCCACGCGAAGACGCCTGCTGCGCGGGCTGGTGGCTGGGCTGCTGACGTGACTGGGCGCCCCTTCCGTGGCCACGATAGGGGCGAAAAGCAGAAGGTAGCGGAGGGCGTGTAGCAGAAAGGCCCAGGGACTTGGCAGTAGCCCGTGAGTCCTTAAAGCGCTCCAACGCATGGTCTGCTTTGGAACCAAAAAGACCGACTCCATCAAAGGGCATGTCCATGAGAGTATTCTGGACATCCCCTGAAAAACCAGTGGTTCTCAGCCAGGCGTGGCGACGCAGCGCCACCGTCGTTGCAATAGATCTGCCCAGCGAGTCGGCGGTATCAAGGCCACATCGTATGGTGTATTTGGCCGCATCCCTTCCTTCCGCAATGGCGCGGGAAAGCAGTGTCTGGACCTCCTCAGAACACTGGGGCAAAACAGTCGCCACCGAATCCCACAAGGAGTGGGTATATCGGCCCAAAAGACAAGCGGTGTTGATGGACCGCAAGCCAGCACTGGAGGAAGAAAAACCCTTCTTCCCAAATTGATCCAGGCGTTTGGATTCCCTATCCGGAGGGCGGTAGGGAAGGCGGTTTGGGAAGCGGAGGCTTGGACAACCAAGCTCTCAGGAGTGGGGTGGACAGAGAGAAACAAGGGGTCGCCCGGAGCTGGGCGATGGCGTCGGGACACGTTCCTATCCACAGGAGCCCCTGTGTTGGGCTTGGACCAGGCGCCCAAAGAACGTCAGTAAGTGCATCGTTAAACGGCAGCACAGTCTCCAAGGAGGAGGCCGCCGGCTGAAGCACTTCTGTCAAGAGATTAGTCTTGACCGTCACCGTAGGGAGTCGGAGATGTAAGGCTCCAGCTGCCCTACGCAACACCGTTGCAAAATTGGCTCCCTCCTCCGTAGCCACGGGAGGAGACAGCATGCCAGTGTCAGGGAAGTATCTAGACCACTGGCATCCCTAGTTCCTCTGCCCAGTCCTCATCATACTGACACTGCTGTGCCAGAGGGTCCTCAGACCCCTCCCAGTCCTCCTCCGGTTCAAAATAAGGAGGAGGAGGGACATTTGGGACCCAAGGTCCCATCGGCGCGGAGACCGGCGTCGAGCGGCGTCGGTCCGGCTCCATGTCCGGAGCCGGAGAGTACATGGGGACGACGCCACCCGGAGCCTCGGGCGGCGTCAGGAACGGCACCGGAGACAACGGCGCCGGCGGAGGCGTGGTCAGGTCGACCGGCGTCGATGGGGGTTGCGGTACCACCGGAGCCGGGATCGAGGCCGGGGCCGGAGCCGGGATCGAGGCTGGAGGCACGAGCGACGCCGGGACCGGAGTCGGCGGCGACGCCGGGGCAACCCCATCAGGGCCCGCGGGGCCCAAAGGCGCACCGGAGGGACCTTGAGGCCCGAAGAGGCGGGCCATGGCCGACAGGAATTCCTGTACTTGGGCCGGATCCGCCCCCGAACCCGGGAAGGACGGGTATTGTGGGGGCGACTCCACAGGCATGTCCGGGGCCGCGGGGGCGGGGATGGTGCCGGGAGGGGCCTCAGCCGGGTCGCGAGACCGGCGAGGCGAAGTCCTAGAGCGATGATGCTTTTGGACTTCTTGTGCTTAGACTTACCGGACGACGAAGACTTGGATCCCGACGACCGGTGAGGACTCCGCGACCGACCCCTCGACCTCTCACGCGACCGGGGCTTGGAATGGCGCGGAGCCGACTGCCGGGCCTCGAGGAGCTTTCGAGACCGCTCTCGCAAAGCTTTCGGGTTGAGGGCCCGGCAGTCGGAACACGACTTTGTGTCGTGGCCTCGGCCGAGGCAGAAGAGACACTCCAGATGCGGGTCTGTGATGGACATCGTCCGAGCACAGGCGTCGCAACGTTTAAAGCCGGGCATCCCTACGACACCTTGGAGTCGATTCGAAGAAACAGTGAAAAAATTCACCAAAAAAGTTAGTCAAAAAATGACTAGGGCACTGCTTTTCCCGGATCTGCGCTTGCTGGCGCGGAAAAAGAAGAACTGACGTCAGCGCGCAGGGGCGGCGTCTAAGTACTGCCCACGACGTCATCCCGGCGATCACGACGACGGACGCGGAGCTGCACGACGCCGCCTACCGACGCGCAAGGGTACTGCTACGCAAAAACTTTCCGGATCCAGCCTGACGCCTGGGGATATTCTAAGGTAAGGAATCTGTCACTAACGTGTCTCTTTCAGATACATATACCAACTCCACATGGGAATGGATGGCATGTCAGACTTACCCTACTATAGACCCCTTTTGCAGGGAAACCCATTCCCATTCCACAACACACTTACTCAGTGAGCCAGGGCACGTCCATGAACACCCGGCTACTGAGCCCTCACCTCTTGGGCAAGCTCTCAACTGCAGACTAGCTCTGCCTCAAAGAGCTGTTATTCTCTAGACATAGTGACATCCTGTGCAATACCCTACTAAAAATGAAGGTGGAAGAAGTCCTCTGCCATCTCAGAGTGTAACTGCCATTCGCGATTCGCAAGGTAACGGTGGCTGAGATCATCTGCCCCGGCGTTCAAAGATCCTACTAGGTGTTGTGTAATCATGGATATACCCTGAGCATTCAGCCACTTCCAGAGATGTAGAGCCTCCTGCCACAGGACCCACGACCCCACAAAGCCCGGTTTGTTGCAGCAACAAACGGCAGTTGTGTTGTCCATGAGCACCTATACCAGTTTCACCTTGATGGTCAGGAGGAATGCCTTCAGTGCCAACCAAATCGTTCACAACTTCAGCAAGGTGATGTGGGGGTGAGCTTTTGCTGGAGGCCAGAACCCTCTGATAACCACATCTCCCAGATGATCTATCCAACCCAGAAGCAATGTATACGTTACGACCGTTAGCTCTGGTGCAGTAGGGAGAAGGGTCTACCCCCAGTCCTATTCTGGTCGAGCAACCATCACTGAGGTCTTTTGCAATCGCCTTCAACACCTGGATGGAATCTAAAAGATTGCCTTTGTGCTTAGCTCTCTGAAACTTAAGATCCCATTTAGGGGTGAGCAGTATGTTCCGTTCTGCCTGCAGAATAGACGGATTTTGGCCACTCCGCATTACTCTTAAATGTGGAGTTCCAGCCAAATTCCGCCAATCGCCACGTGGCGGAATTTTTCCCTCATGAGACTCCAGAATATGTGAGCTGATGAATGAGATTTGGTGTACCCTAGCGCGATTTTCTAATACAGGCGGTCGCTGGCATTCGCAGGCAGTCATGGCCAGAGGGCTGCCGTTTGAGTAGATTTGCTGCAGCTCGAGTATATTTTCTACTCAAGCGGCAGCAAAATCAACTCAAATGACTGCACCCTCTTGTGCAATGCATGGTGCAGTTCACACTGATTTTTAGCGCTGCTTGCGATACCTGTGCTAAGTTGTAGCACAAGCTGTATATTTTACGTCTATTGGCAGAATTAAGCAGAATCTCCCGGAGTTCTTCTGTAACTCCGCGGAAGTCTACGGAGTGAAACTTCGAGAGTTCGGCCCACCTCTAATCCATTGCAGAGCCCGCATGTGCCACCTGGTGTGGTCCACAAGCAGGATACAGGAGGCCAAGAAGGCACAGATCCATCCTCACTGAGATTCAGGCTGCAGGTGGAAACTTTGGGATCACAGCTAGAATGTCCTGACTTGTTGAGGTGGAGGAATGGCTCAGAAAAGCACTGCATCCAGGATGACTTCAATGAAGAGGACTCCTTGTGAAGGAGTCAGTTTTCATTTTGGCATGTTGATGGAAAATCAAACAATATCAACAGGTTGACAATCGGCTAGGGGTGGTCTATGACCAGTTGAGGCGAGTCAGCCTTTAACAGCCAGTTGTCGAGGTATCCAAAGACATATATTCCCAACCTCCCCTGCGGCCACCACCATCACTTTTATTAACATCCGAGTTGCACTGGTCAGGCCAAAAGTAGCACAGAGCGCTGGAAGTGCTTGTGGCCTACCTGAAACCGCGGATAGTGTATATAGAACTGCCAGACAGAGATGTGAAAATAGACATCCTGCAAGTTGATCGCCACCATCCAGTCTCCTGGATCCAGAGCAGATAGAACTTTGGCCAGGATGAGTATTTTGAACTGGTACTCCAGAAGGAAGAAGTTCAGAAGATGAAGATCTAGGTTGGGATGGAGGTGCCCTGTCTATTGCTCCCTTTGTCAAAAGAGCCAAAACTTCTCCTTTGAGTATGAACAAGTGATCCACGGGGAGATGGATCTTGAAGTGCTATGAACCTATTTCTTTACTGTTCAATGGCTCGACATCTCATATGTAAGACTAACTCGGGTAGAAGGTTGGAAGATATCACTTGAGCAATAACACGGTCTGAAAAGTACCCATAGAATTACTGCCACAAAGGCATGTTTGACAAGATAAAGTTCTGGAATGGGTAGAGAAAACCTCACTTGTGAAAAATGCGATTACATAACAGATAAAAACTAGGATTTCTTCCAGAAACACAAACTCCCCCACATGGCTGAACTGAAGTAAATAGAAATAACATGGAATTCTTCAAAAAACATTGAAATACTTCCCCTAATTATAACTTAGAGGCCCAGTACATCACTGACGTGCAGAGAGAAATCTAAAAGCTTTGGTGGGATTGAGGTATCTTGTACCCTTCATGAAGTCAATGAGCACTTAATTTGACAGTGATGGGTAAAAGTAGGTATTACTGCTATGATACGTGTAAAGTCTGGAAGCCTTGAAAAGACAGAGGATATTCAAACAAGCAATGAATATAAAAAGAATTACAATGCTAGAGACCTATTTGTAATGGAAGCATCTATTTCCTTACTTTTAGTCATTCAGCACCCTACTGACAACTAGGTCTAATCTTTGGCTAATCATCTTTCATAGTTGTGATTGTTGGTGGAGGCCGGGCTTTTTTCCTGCTACTAACCATCTCTTTTAGGGGCCCGCTCCACCTGACAGTTGGGGACTGGCAGAAACAGAAAGTGTGGCAGCTGGTCAGCACCATCCTGGAAATTGGTGATTGCAGAGGAGACAAGTACGTTTGCGTGCTCAGAGAACACATCCAGTACCTGGCCGTTAACATAGTCAGACATGAGATGTCGCACCAAGTCAATCTTCTTGGCATGGTCTGAAAAGAGGCAGAGAGCAAAAGGAATATGCAGAATGAAGGGTACAAGCAATTAAGCAAGAGAGGGGAAAGCATGAAATAATGGAAGAGGGATGGTGGAGCAGGCAAGGAATTGATGGTGCGATTTGTGATCAAAGAAGTGAAGCGCAGGCAATAAGAATGAAAGAGGGAGTAGCAGACAATAAAGGATAAGAGTGAGTGAGAGTGGTAGGCAGAGAATTGAGCGGCACCATGAAGGAAAAAAGGAAGAGAGGTCAATGAGAGGTACGCAAGGGGTGAGTAGTGAATGAGTAATAGAGAGGGAGAAGCAGAGAATAATGAACAGAGGAAAGATCATGGATAAAGAAAGAAAAGTAGTGTAGCCAAGTTAAAGGAGTAAGTAAGCAATGGATTTTAAAAAGGCAGGCCACAATCAATGAGAAAAAAGTAATTAAGGACATATAATAAGCAGTGAAGGAAGAGACGGCAGACAATGAAGGAAACATTTAGGAACAATAAGGTAAGCCAGGGATGAAATGATACGCATTTAGAACCAGAGGAAGGTAATGAAAAAGGAGTGATGGAAGACAATAATGAAGGAGGACAAGAAAAGGAGGAAATGTTGAATCAAGATAACAGACAAATGGATCCAATCAGGCAGCAGAATGGTATTTGGGTAAGGAACATGAAAAGAAAACAGAAGAAAAAATTAACAGAAAAATGAGCATGCAGAGGATAATATCACTGTAACATGAACAAGTGGGCATCATTCCAGCAAAAGGAAAGGGTTTTGAGAAACCTAAGTACACTATTCTACTGAATTCAGAAGGACAATGGGCAGCTTATACCCTGAGATCGCCCAACTAAGAGAAAAGTAATTTCCTTGATCACCCACTCAGAGCGACAGATTGCCTGAGATCACCCACTAGGAAGAATAATACTGCCCAAAAAATCACATAGGAGGCTACTACCAAAAAGCAGCAACCAAAGATGAAGCAAAAGTCTCAATCCTACCCCTATGATCAATTAAGTGCTATCATTTTTGCAGAAGACATTTTGACAAATGACATGCTAATTATAAATGAATAAGATATCATAACACAGAATATTCTCTTTGAATTCCTTCATGTACAAATTCTGTCATGAGGAAAGTTCCATTTGAATTATTTAGAAGCTAAAACTCAATCTGTTTTTAATAATGAGGACAGAGTTTTGATACCACTCACCATGAGAATCCTATAAATATGAAGGTAAATATACTTTACTGAATTGCCTCAACCTGGAAAATGATATGATAGTCCTAAAGGCACTAAAAGCTTGTTCAAAGGCCCTGTGTGTACTTGCTCACACATGGAAAACCAGACATGTGTGTGCACACATGTGGGGATATAAAAAAAAAAAATTATGAAATTACTGTGATTGCATCTAAAATGGAAGATAATGGGAACTATGATGTGCCTCAAAGTGTATGTCAGAATATAAACAATTTGACCTTTATATGAAACTGAAAGATAAGGGTTAGTGTGTGTTCAAAACAATATATTTAAACATTAGGTAAATAATAAAGATAGTTAAGAAAAAAAAAAGTTTGAGCATCCTTTTGTGGAAGTAAAGTGCACCATTGACCTAAATTATAAAGAGGAATTTCTTCATGGACATCTTGAAGAATCTGTGTACACTCACCTGGCTTAGAAAGAGGCATGGGAGGTGGAAAAAACTTTCGCAGCGGCTGTGGTGGGCTGCCAACAAAAGAGAACGATTAGAGGTTTAATCTGAGTCACAATTATAGCAGTATCAAACAAGTCTCTTTATATG
Organism: Calotriton arnoldi; assembly: GCA_963921515.1. NCBI lineage: Eukaryota > Metazoa > Chordata > Amphibia > Caudata > Salamandridae > Calotriton > Calotriton arnoldi. The sequence goes on along the minus strand of CAWUFW010000686.1, from coordinate 918,999 downwards.
TAGAAAGCAAACAACAAGCAGACCAATCTAGTGAATACAGTAATCAAACTTGAGCATAGTGTTAAGACTGAGGAAATTGATGAAAGGAAACTGTGGTCAAAGCAGGAGGATACCTTGACTCCAGACTGTGCAGGGACAGGAATTTTCAGAACCACATTCTGTGATAGAATATGGGCTTTCCTAAGACCAGGCTGTGCCAGCACACCCAATGTTCTGGACCAAACTGCTGCTGCAGAGACTTTCATGATAACATTCTATGCCAGTGTAGAGAATCTTCAGATGTAAGCCTGTGCCAGAGCAGGGGCCACCCAAACCAGCACATGCAAAACAGCAGCTTTCTTAATCCCACATTGCAGCTGCACATGGATTCCCAGACTCCAGCCTGTGCCAGAGCAGGGCCTAAAATAACCCAGGTGTATGCCAGCACTTCTATCTCCTTGATTTTAGGCTTTGGTTGCACAAACTCAGTTTGTGACAGTGCAACAATTCTTCTGACTCCAGAATGTGCTTGCTTCAGGATACCTTACCATAGTCGGCACCAATCCAACAGCTTTCTAGATCTCTGTATATAACAGCACACAGACTCGCCTGTACTTAATCTTTGAAATGGTACAACTCTGCTTGCACCTTGCTCATCTAAGTGCTCTGCCTCTACTGCCGCTAGCACATGCACTCTTAGGGACTCCAAGTGCAGAAACATTTCAGCACCTAAATCAAACATATGCAGCTTCCCTTGTATCTATTCTATGACAACTCATTCATGACAGATTGTGACAGTGCACGGATTCTTCTGTACCCAGTCAAAGCAAGCACAGGAATTCTCCTGTTCCAGGTAAATGACTCTACAAGGACTCTTAGGTCCCTAGTCTATGCAAACGTTGAAATTCCTCTGTCCAAATCAGTGGGTCCGCAAAATCTCTGCTCCCAGTTTCTGTCATAAGCATCAACTTTTCTCTTTATGAGACCATGTTGGCAAATACCTGCACCCATTCTATGGTAGACTTAAAAGTTTAAATGGTTACCTGAGATCGAGTCCTTGCAGATGGAGTGGATGCTGCTGATAGTGCCCAAACACTTCAAACACAATAGGTTTTGTCTTTATATACTCAATAAAGGATTCGGTCACTTCCACAGCAATCTGCAATTTAGAAAGTCAAAAAATCAGATGCATGTAATGTCTGCCAAAATGCTTGCACAACTGGAAGAAACCAACAGCTAGAGCGGTCGACCTCGAAGCTGGGGAACCGGGTTCGAGTCTCGGCAGGGACGCTCAACATCCTTTGATTCGGGGCAAATCACTTAATATTCCCATGCCTAACAAAAAAAATTAATGTGCCCATCTTTAACGCAACTGGTGCTCATGTGAAGCGCTCCGATACCTATGGGTCGAGTTCGTGCTATATGAAACTAAAAATAAGTAAATAACACATTTGCTGGAAGGTTCCACTCTGAATAGCAACATATCCCTTAACTCCAAAATTGCTTGGAACCTGCACTATGTTCCAACTGAAAATGATGCTCAAATGTCACAAAAGTTCATAAAACTTTAGACTTTATTTCAGACTTCTAAATTATTAAAATAGCATCTCACAGCAAATGCATCTAGCCAATTCTTTACAAAATACCATTCACCAGCCACACATGTATGGGATTTGCCTTGGCCCTCCCTCATGGTCTCACTGAGTAATACAAATGCAAAAAGAGGAGTGATCATTCAAGACGGGATTAATTGAGGTCATTACAAAGCTGTTATTTATTACCCTTCATATTCAATAATCCAATAATTATTCAAAGTTCAAACTTTTAATTAATTGACTTCTCACATCATTCCTCTGCTACTAGTTCCCTTTAATAAACATGATACGTCACATATTTAAAAAAAAAATATTAATAAAACAGCAAACTAGTTCTAAACCGCAATATGATCTTAAAAAGTCACATTCATTTTCAAGATATAGAATTTCACATGATCTCTAGCACCACTCACAGGATTAAGGGTGAAACATTTAACCTGGAAATCCATCTTGCCTCTTTTACTCTATAAATTCCAAACATTTTCAAGCTATCAACTTTGCACGAATGTTTTTTCTAAAACATATTGTGCTGTGGCATAGCTAAGATCTTTATTTTGATTGGCTTTAATACGTTCCACTATCTGTGTTTTGAAACTTCTGATTGTGCTCCCCTGTATTTTTTACTACAAAGGCATACTATAATACATACTACAAAAGTTGTTAAACAATTAATGAACAAACACGTTTCATATTCTTGTGATTTAGTTTTTATGTTATCAAAACATTTGATGAGGCTTAGTGCAAATCTTCACATTTTACATTGTCCACAAGCATAAAAGCTACCCTTAGGTAGAGGAGAAAGCCTACTATTGTCAGCATTTCAAAATAGCTCTCACAAAATGTATTTTTCAGATTAGGCAATGTTTTGTACGTTATTGAAGGATGTTCCAGGACACAATTTTTTTACCTTGAGTTAGTAGGTGCCAAGGCATAAATAATCTCTCTATGGGGTGTGACATATTCCAGTAGTATGTACATATCATTCTGGTCTGAGTGCCTGAATTTAAGTGAATATTCAAATAGCACTTTCTTTCTACTCAAAGACTTCACTCTATTTAAAGTAGTCTTTATTTTGGCGATTTATAGCCATATTTGATCAATCTTTCCTTCATTTTCGGCAATTCTTCCAAAAATGTTGGTTCAGAGCTACAATTTTTTTTCACACTCAAAAAAAATCAACAAAAGGAATGCTCTCAATTAATTTATCCAGCATGCACATGTAAAAATATAGAATTTGAAGCAGTGTGTTTTCCATGAATATATCTCCTCATTTTACCATTTATCTCAATCGTTGAATCTAAAAATACTATTGATTCTTTGCTTCTGACCAACATTAACCTGATGTTCAATGGATTCTCATTTAAATTAATCAAAATTCATTCAATAAAGTCACTGGATCATTCCATATGGAAAATATATTGTCTATGAATCGAAACAAACCACAGAAACATATGGTTCATGACTTCGCATGTGGGTGGAATGATTTGGGACCGATTCGTTTTATTGCATACTAATTGAATGAACATGCTAGAAAATGTCCAGTTTGTGGACAGTCAACAGTATTTCATTTGGTAATGGATGAAAGATACACAAATCATTCTGTACTAGAATAACCGAATCAGGCTTAAGAGCATTGAGAAAACTTTCACTAGCACAATGAACAGGTTATTCGTGAGCCACCAGTAGCTCGCTTGCCTGCTGAGTAGATCGCACATGATAATTGCCCATCAGCTGGCTTGAGAATATTCAACTGCATGCTTGCCAAGGCAGCACTTTAACATACTGTTCATCCTGTTCTATAAGGCTAAGGAGCCGACAGGGGATGGCCAAGCAGTCCGCCCTCTTCAAAAATGATTTCTTTCTCTCTTTTTGCTTTAATTCGGTCATGCTTTTTCTTTTTTTCTTCTCGCCTTTGTTTGTTCTTTTTTGCCGCTCCTTCCTTTCTTTCCTTCTCCATTTATTTTTCTCCCTGGTTTTGCTTTCTCTCATTTTTTATATTCTCTTTACTTCTGTCTAGTTATTTCTTTGTTTTCCTATCTTGCCTTGTTGTTCCTTTTCGATTTCTTCTTTCCTCGCCTTCCTTTCCCGTCTTTCTCTCTTCTTTGTGGTCTTTCATTTTCTTTTTCTCTTATCTTACTCTTCTCCATTTTGCTTTCCCTTTTCTGCTTCTTTTTTCCTTTCTATCTCTATTTTCTCTACTTTTCCTTTTTTTCTTTGCATTGTTCTTTCCTCTGGATGGGGAAACCAAGATCCTGGACCCATTGGGAAAGAAGATGTTTTCTTCCGCCAGCCTGAGATTGCGGTCTGTGAACACTGCATACCTATTGGGCCATTACACACTGTGTGGGACATGGTTCGAAAGTGCTGCCACAGGACCCGGAGGAGGACCAGGAGGACTCGCTCAGGCTACTGCCGATGGGAGAGACGGAGCAAAGCTCACTATCCACTGTGGGCTTGACACAACCTACTCACTAGGCAGAGCAGTTTCATCAAAGGTGGCCTTGAAGCACCACGGCGGACGACTGGCTGTTAGAGGGATGCCCAGGCATCCCTTATGGACATGCCCTTCCATGGTACCCGTCTCTTCGGAGACAAGGCAGGTTCGGTGCTGGAGCGCTTCAAGGACAGTCAGGCTATGGCCAAGTCTTTGGGCCTTTCTACGGCCCATGTCACCCCCAATCCACCTTACGCTCCTTTTGTGGCTATGGAAGGGGCTTCCAACCACGCCAATTCCCTCCCAGCCACTGAGGTGCGAATGCCGAGGGTGCGGTACCCACAGATCTTGTGGGTCGGTTAGCCAGTAGTCTGGTTAGTCAACAACCCCCCAGGCAGCTGCAGCTTCCAAACCCTCCTAATTTGCCCCTTTACCACCATGGGCATCCACCTGGCGTCAGGATTCACCGTCACCTGCCCCACTGGCTGTTCATTACATTGGACAGGTGTATTTTGCAAATTGTCCCAAGGAGCTATTCCCTGCCCTTCATGACAACTCCTCCCTCCATTCCACCATCTCATGACCGGCTGACTGACTGAGGATCATCTATCCCTTCCATGTGAGGAAGTCATGACTCTCTTGGCCAAGGGAGCCGTAAAGAGGGTTCTGGAGCCAGAAGTAGACTGTGGTTGCTATTCCTGTTACTTTCTGGTTCCCAAAAAGGCCAAAGGCCTTCGTCCTATTCTGGATCTGCGGGCCCTCACCTTCTTCCTCAAGAAGGAGAAATTCAAAATGCTCACGTTGGCTCAGGTCTTGTCTGCCCTGGACCTAGGAGACTGGATGGTGGCATTGGACTTGAAGGATGCCTATTTCCACATTCCCGTCCTGCCCGCCCACCGGTTTACAGTAGGCCACGAGCATTTTCAGTTCACTGTACTCTTTTGGCCTTACCAGTGCCCTTCGGGTGTTCACCAAGGTAATGGTGGTGGTTGCAGCTCATCTGCGGAGTTCAGGGGTGCAAGTCTTCCCCTATCTCGACGACTGGCTGTTCTGAGTGGATGACAAACTCTTCGTGGGATATTTTGATGCGAAGAAGGGGCGTGTCATGCAGAAGCGGACCATCTCTAGATGGGTCGTGCTCTGCATTAAATTCTGCTACACATTGGCCAAAAAGCAACCTCCTGAAGGTTTGCGAGCTCATTCCAACAGAGTTAAAGCTGCAACCACTGCGTTAGCACGCAGAGTCCCGGTCTTGGACATCTGCCAGGCAGCAATGTGAGCTTCCCTGCACAAGTTAACCAAACATTCTTGTCTTGTCAGTTAGGTAGGTCCGTAGAGACTAGCACTTCGCCCATTCGGTCTTGCAGGAATTCCTTGTGTGAAATTGGTCCGCAAGCCCCACCTCCGGGGATGGTATTGCTTGGGCATTTATTCAAAGGTAAGGAATCTACGGGTAGAATTTCTAGCAGATGCACAAGTTACTTACCTTCGGTAACGCCTTATCTGATAGAGATTATATCTAGCCACATATTCCTTATCGACCCACCCATCCTCTCTGCTCTGCGAACGGATTCCTAGGGACAGGGCTGATCCGTTTCAGGGCCCTAGTTTTCTACACCAGTGTTCTTCATGGCTCTGCACTTCCGGTGTGAAAAGTCGTGAAAGGAAACTGACATAAGCGTGCCTAGGTTGCTTCTCAATACATGTGGAGCCTAACAACGCCACCTATCGGCGCGCAGGGGTACTGCTCATGAAAAATCTTCCGGATCCGGCCTGACACCTGGGAAATTGAAAGGTATTGAATCTGCGGCTAGATATAGTCTCTATCAGATAAGGTGTTACCGAAAGTAAGTAAATTGTTCATTATGATTGCTTGACTGGAATATTGGGGGTGGGGGGGGGGGAGATTGATGGCAGGGATAGAGAGCTGTGAAGCTGACTCCCATCCGAGTACTAACCAGGGATGACCCTGCTTAGCTTCCGAGACCGGGTGTATTCACGGTGGTATGGCCATAGGCAAGAGCTGTGAAGTTTACATGTGCCACTCCTCAAAATGTATTGATTGTTTATGGTTCCGGTTAAAGGTGCAATATAAATGTTAAAATAAGAGCATTCTGATGAACAAGTTACTTACCTTCGGTAATGCCTTACCTGGTAGAGACAGGAACTAGCTGCAGATTCCTTACCTTAGAATTTTCCCCAAGAGCAAGACTGGATCCGGAAATAAAATTCAGGAGTAGCTCTGCGTGTCGGTAGAAGGCGCTGGGCAACTCTATAGGGACGTCGACCATAGGATGTGACGTCAACGGAGTCCATATATAGCCCCTCCTGATATATATCTCTCTCTGTGTCAATACAGACTTATCTGCAAAGAGGAGTATCCCAATATCAAGGAGAAATATCCAGCAGGATATTGTAGGTAGGAATAAATCAGTTCGCAGAACTGGGAGGAAGGGAGGGTCGATGAGCAATCTGCGGCTAGATCCTGTTTCTACCAGATAAGGCGTTACCGAAGGTAAGTAACTTGTTCATCTGATAGAGGCATCTAGCCGCAGATTCCATACCTTAGAATTAGATACCAAAGCAAAATCATCCCTGGAGGAAGGCCTGCGAACTGAGCAGATCAAAATCCCTGAGTAGAACTAGCAGGTGTCTAGCTGGAGAATAAGCAGACAGAAGAGACCGGCTGCTCTAAGGCAGCAAGTGTAACAAGAAATTGCTCTGCAACCCCAAAGCTGTGGTAGGAACTTCAGCTAACAAAAGCAGACAATAGAAAAAGATGTACTCCTGGCAGAGGAACAGAAATCTGCCCGAAGACAACATTCCACCTCAACCTAAAAACGAGTGCACAGGTACGACAGAACCCGAAACAGGGTCGGCCGCAAGGAAGGGAACCCAGGACAGAAAGCAACGCTACTGAGCCATTACTGCTCGCCGTAGGAAAACATTATTGTAACCAAACTGTTTTGTAAAAACAGAAAGAAGGGAAACCATAACACATGCACAAGAAAGAGCATGGAGCAATACTCTAACAGTATGCCTAGATGAAGAAACTACCAGAGCCAGCACCTCTGGAATCATCCATAAGGTACTCATATGGGGAAGAAAAAAAGAGAACACTGGGAATTTTAAAAGAAGGAAGAGAAAACACACACACACACACACACACTTATGATCCAATAATGTCAGTGACAAGAGTACTAGGCCGAAAAGAGCCACACAACTGGAAAAGAAAAGGAAAAGTGTGAGAAGCATCACACACAGAAAGTAAAGAATGTCCACTGATACAGGAAAGCAAGGCCAACTGACTGATGGAGCTGCAACAGACCCAGAGCGTTATCTTGTGAAGGAAGACTGCAGGTTGAAAAACTTCGCTAGAGAGAATTCAAGACCTGCATCCGTGCTCATAAAATGCTAACACCGGAAAGATTAGAACAGGAATGCCTCCGAAACATCTGATAGTGAGTGAGTCAGACAGAGGAGAACCTGGCTGGGGTATCGGAGAAGATAGAGAGGGTACATCATCGAAAAAGGACAAAGTACCTAAGAAGCAGAAGTGCAAATAATAGCATGCATGAAAAGCTGAACCCAAAAGGGTACAGAACATACAAGAATTCAAGTATGGAGTTCAGGAAAGAGCGTCTCTACATGAGACCGGGAACAGAAAAAAAAGCAGGAAATATAAATCTATCACAAGAGAATCCTGTGGAATACCACATATGGAGATCGCAAAAAGCTTTAAACATACCACCGTATATGAAGAAAAAACAACTACACGGCTTCCAAATGGAAGTGAAGACACAACAGGAGGAAGGAACTCTCAAGATATAGTACGAAATCAAGGAAGGACTGGTACAACTAACGCTCAATGGGCTAGACGCATAAGTATTTTCCGTGTAGGATCGGGTTTGGCCCAAGCCCCCAACAAAATGTCAAATAGAGCTTCACTATAAGGAAGCACCGTCTCTACCCCTGTTTGACCCTGATGGAGGACGCAAATTAAGGGATCAGTCATTTCCACAGAAGGAAGGGGTAAATCCAATACCACAGAAACTTTACTGAGCATGTCAGCCAGAGAGGAGCTCGCCTCTGTAGCGAGGCCAGGAGGGAAAAGGAGGCCAGAGGCAGGGGAAGACTCCAAGCCACTAGCTTTACCCAACTCAGTGAGCCAGCTGTCCTCCAGAGGAGGTTACGCATTGTCAGAGATGGGGTGGGGAACCTTCAATTCCTCTCCCTCACCTCCAAAACTGTGTTCCTCAGAAGGAAAAACAGGAGGGGGCTCCACAGATAGCTGAGGAAAGGCGTCTGAGACAGACTGCTCCACTGACGCTGCATCTGATGCCGTCCAGCGCTGAAGTGGCAACATCTCGGTGTCAGAAAGGGGAAGTGGTGTGGCGCTAACGGCGTCGTCGTTGGAGTCGGTTGATCGGGCCCAGGCGCCGAAGGTGGTAACCCAGAAGGTCTGTGCACCGTTGTCGAAAAGGATTTGAAATCTGAAGGCCAAACAGAGGCAGAGGGCGAACTCACCGGCATTGACACAGTCATGGCTCCTCGCACCTCCTTTGGGCCCAGGGCGCTCCAAGGGAAGGTGAAGACCCAAAGATAGTATGAAGAGAATTGTAATATTCTCGCATCTGGGTCAGAGTTGCTATGGCTCCAGGGCAGGGATGGAGGCGCAGGGTAGACTCGTGCACCAACTCTTCAACCGAAGACCAGGAACAGGCCTTATGCGGTGAAGTCAGGGGGTGCCACGACTTCTACCGCCTGCATCGTGACTTACCTCGGAACGCCGATGGAGAGTGACGTCCCCTGGAACGGCTTCTGGAACGGGCACGCACGCAGTCCATGGAGCAGGAAGGAGACGGAGGTCGACTGGAAGCCTTGGAAGACTGCGACATCCGAGCCGCTAGGAACTTCATTCGACGTTCCCTCAGCGCCTTCGGGCGAAGTTGGCGACAGGAGTCGCACTCCTCTGAATCATGGCGCTCCACCAGGCACCACATATAAATAGAGTGAGGGTCCGTGGCAGACATTTGTCAACCACAGGACCCACAAGGCTTGACCCCGAGGACATGAGAGATTGTTTAAAAGCACACTGTTCCGTTCGACGAAAACTTTGAAATAGGCCTAAGACGGCCTGAGGAACCGCTTACCGGATCAGCGTTTAAAGTGCAGAAAAGATTAAACTGCCGTCAGCGCGTCGGGAGAGGCTATATAGGGACTCCGTCAACATCACATCCAATGGTAAATGTCACTATGGAGCCACACGATGGCCTCTACTGATGTGTAGAGGTACTGCTGAAAAAAGAATCCAGATCCAGTCTGGCGCCTGGGGAATATTCTAAGGTACGGAATCTGCGGCTAGATGTCTCTATCAGATTTGCTTGTTTGTTGACATGAATCATTTTCACTTCAGAGCAATTACAGACGAATAGTGTAAGTCTTTCAGCCCCTAACTCAAAATCCGAACAGTGTTGTAGGAAAGTAGGATCTGCTTTCATGGTTACCCCCGTTTTTTGCTGGTGTTATTCTGTTTTGTGACTAGTCTGACTGGGATCCTGCTAATCAGGACTCCAGTAAGGATAAGTTACTTACCTGTAATCCTAGTTCTCTTCCAGGGGTATACTCATCAAAGTCATAAGCACTGAATTATCTCCGCCCACGTGCGGGAACCCGGAGCATATACAAAAATACATATATATGTGTATGTAGTAGAAAAGGAGTACATAGTACGAAATAAACACACACATATACATGTATTACATAAAAAATATGCAGCCCCAAACATATCCAATAGGCTAAGAAGCCAGAATTACATGTATTTCTCTAGTATGAAAATGCCACATAAACATATAATGTAAGAGAAGGACATGTACAGTAAGAGCATTCCGCAAAAAAGCCTTTTATTTTCATTAAGAAAACAGTAATGCCAGGCAATTAGCCCAAAGAAGGCTGCATAAATAAATAACATCCCTGTACAGAAAAGGAAAAACTGGCACCTCGCCTTTAAGGCCTCAGAGACTCTGAGCACTATGCCTTTAAGACCTCCAGGAGCACCCTGCTCCCATCATGCACCACAGGTGACAGTTAGGTCAGTTCTTTTGTACGGTATAAGAAACCTGTAGGAACCTGCATCAAAGATGCAAGAATATCAAGTAAACTGTTAATGCTCGTCCGGGGAGGTGGGCGGGTTGCTTATGACTTTGATGAGTATACCCCTGGAAGAGAACTAGGATTACAGGTAAGTAACTTATCCTTCTCTTCCAGGGGATACTCATCAATAGTCATAAGCACTGAATAAAGTAGCAAGCCCATACCCACTTCCGTGCGGACGAGCAAAACACAGAGAACTCAATTGACATACACATATTAAACAGTATTTGCAAACAAGTTTCTCAGCGAGGCCTGCCCAACCTGAGCATCTGCCTGCGTGTCAGCATCTAAACAGTAGTGGCGAGTAAAGGTATGAACTGATCGCCATGTAGCTGCTTTACAAATCTCTGCCATGGGGACATTCCTCAGGAGAGCCGTGGTAGAAGCTTTCCCCTAGTGGAATGTGCCTTAGGCTTCCCCGGAAGGGATTTGTTGGCCAATTGGTATGACAGTAGAATACAAGAAACTATCCATCTAGAAATGGATCTCTTGGAAGCTGCAGAACCTGTATTAACAGGACCATAGTTAATAAACAAACGTTCCGAATTCCTCAGTGTCTTTGTTTTGTCCAAATAAAACTTCAGAACCCTCTTGAGATCTAGGGAGTGAAGAGATCTTTCCGGAGGATTCGAAGGATTCGGAAAAAAGGTAGGTAAAGTGATAGTCTGGTTAATATGGAAGTCCGTGACCACTTTAGGCAAAAAGCTAGGATGCGTTCTGAGAACTACTCTGTTAGCGTGAAACACAGTATAAGGTTCCTTACAGCAGAGAGCCTGGATCTCACTGACCCTGCGAGCAGATGTAATGGCCACCAGGAACGCGGCTTTCCATGTTAAATGATGTAAGGAAGCTTTATGAATAGGCTCGAAAGGAGACCCCATCAACTTTGTTAACACAATGTTAAGCTCCCATGGAGGAGAGGGAGACCTGACTGGTGGATAAACCTTTTTTAAGCCCTCAAGGAAATCCTTTACCACCGGAATTCTAAACAAAGAAGCCTGGTGGGGGGACTTCCTATAGGCTGTGATTGCTGCAAGGTGGACTTTGATAGAAGAGAACCGAAGACCAGATCTAGAAAAATGCAGCAAATAGGGTAAAATCACCTGTTCCTGATCTCGGATGGGATCATGTCCATTGTCCACACACCATAGGAAGAACCGCTTCCACTTGAAGGCATATGATTTCCTCGTGGAAGGTCTTTTCGCTTCTTTGAGAATAGCCATACAGTCTGGATTCAAATGTAGGTGTCCATATTGTATGACTTCAGGAGCCATGCTGTCAACCGGAGGGAGGACAGGTTGGGGTGGAATACTCTCCCTGCCTGTTTGGATAGGAGATCCGGGCGGCATGGCAACCTCTTGTGTGGTACTTCCGATAGTTGAAGGAGGTCCGGAAACCACCACTGGCGAGGCCACTCCGGGGCTATTAGGATCATCCTGGAGGTGGTCCTGTACAGCTTGTTGATTACAACTGGTATCAACGGAATCGGTGGAAAGGTGTACAGTAAGCTCTGAGACCATTCGATCAAAAGGGCATTCCCTCGAGATCCTTGTTGGGGAAACCTGGATGCGAAGGCGGAGCATTTTGCGTTTACCGCGTCTGCAAACAGGTCGATGTCTGGCGTTCCCCATTCTCGAAAGATGCTTTGAGCGACTTCGTTGTTGAGAACCCAATCGTGGGCTTCGACGAAGTCTCTGCTGAGGAAGTCCGCCTGGGAGTTGAGAGAGCCCGGTAGATGAATGGCTACTATTGACAGGTCTCTCGCTAGATGCCAGTTACATATGGTTTGAGACTCTATGGAGAGTGTTCTTGATCGGGTACCTCCCTGTTTGTTCAAATAATACATCGTCGTTGTATTGTCCGTTTGGATCAGAATGGAGCGAGACTTGAACAGCGGAACCAGGGACTTGAGTGCTAGATGTACGGCTCTCAGCTCTAGCAGGTTGATGTGGTAGCTCTTTTCGGAGTCGGACCATAGACCTTGTACTTGCAGAGGGCCCATATGAGCACCCCAACCCTGGAGAGAAGCGTCCGTGACTAAAGTCTGGGTTGGAGGGTCCCGGTGGAAAGGGACTCCCTTCATCAGGTGCGATCGCTTCATCCACCACCGGATGGAGTCTTTGGCTGATTGATGGAGAATTACCTGATCCTCCCAGCGCCCTGATACTTGCATCCACTGGTCTTCCAAACATTGTTGTAGTGGACGCATGTGTAATCGTGCGTTTGGTACTATAAAGATGCACGATGCCATCGATCCCAGAAGTGATGACACCTGTCGAACTGTTGGGAGATGCGTGTGAAGAAGAGTCCGACATTTTCCTTGGATTGATGACAATCTCTCCTCCGAAGGACACACGCTTGCTTTTTTGGTGTCCAGGAAGGATCCTAGGTAATGGATCTTTTGCGTTGGATTTAGTATGGATTTCTTGAAATTGACATGAAGGCCCAAGCTGTGGAGAAGCTGAAGGCAGCACGTGAGTTGATCCTGCAGCAGAGTTGGAGATGAGCTCTTCAGGAGCCAATCGTCTAGGTAAGGATAAATGAATATTTTCTGCTTGCGGAGAAAAGCGGCCACCACAGTCATACATTTGGAGAATGTTCGGGGAGCTGATTTGAGCCCGAACGGGAGAACTGAGTACTGGTAATGTTGAAAAGACACTCGAAAGCGTAGAAATTTGCGATGTTTCTTTGAGATTGGTACGTGGAAGTATGCATCCTGCAAGTCGATGGAGCACATCCAATCCTCTTGATGAAGCTGTGGGAAAATTTGATGGAGTGCCAACATTCGAAATTTTTCTCTGCGAATGTATTTGTTCAACAGTCTCAAGTCCAGAATAGGTCTGTATTCTGTGGCGGGGCCTCTTTTTCTTACAAGGAAGTAACGAGAGTAGACTCCTTGATTTCTTTGAGGAGCGGGGACTTTTTCTATAGCTCCTTTCTTCACCAAGGTGTTTATCTCCTTTTGTAACAATCGTTTGTTGTGGTGAGAAATGCCTCTCGGAGGTATTGATGGAGGAGGAGTTATGAATTTGAGAAGATAGCCATTCTGAACAATGTTGATGACCCATTTGTCTTTTGTTATACGTCTCCACTCCTCCAGATGTAATGAAACACTTCCTCCCACCGGAGTGGACAACAGCTTTGGAGGAAGACACATCTCATTGCTTTTGTGGCTGCTTTGGTGCTGTTGACTGTTGTTTGTTTCCACCTCTGCCACGTCCCGGTCTACGTTACTGGGATCTTTGTTGCGTCTGACCTTGGTTCTGCGATGACCAGTTAGATGATTGACCTCGCTGTTGAAAAGAGCGTTTATCATAGGGGCGAAAACGACGACGAAATTCTTTCTTCTTTTCGAGGCCTACAGCCTTGAGAGTATCCAACTCAGTTTTCATTTTTGCCATTTCGTCGTCAGCATGTGAACCAAACAACGATGATCCATTAAAGGGCAGATTGGCTATCTTTCTTTGAGCATCGGGCTTGAGACCTGTGAGTCGAAGCCAGGCTGATCTTCGGGAACAAACGCCATGTGCGTACCCATGAGCTGCCAAATCTGCCGAGTCGGCCGCTGTTCTAATGATCTGATTAGCAACCAGGCCACCTTCCTGTACAATCTCTAGAAAATCCTTTTGATCTTCTTTGGGTAATTTGTCTGTGAATCTCGTCAGAGAGTCCCATAAAGACCGGTCATATCGTCCCAGTAGAGCGGCTGCACTAGCCACTCTCATAACGGATCCTGATGTATTGCACATTCGCCGTCCCAAAGAATCCATGTTTTTGCTGTCCTTCTCTGGAGGAGCAGATGACAGAGGTATTTGCATGTGCTTTTCTGGCGGCGGCTATAAGAGAATCCGGTGGCGGGTCAGACCGCAGAAACAAAGGATCTTGGTCTGGGGCCTTATACTTTTTGAAATTCTTGCGGGACCCGAGCCCACTGTGGCAGGTGTCAAAAGTCTTCATCGCAGGCTCTAATAATCCTGGTACCAAAGGTAGAAGAGGCTTTGCAGAAGCCCGATGGTGCAAAGTTTCAAATATAACGGATGTAGAAATCTGAGGCAGAGTCATGGTTATATTCAATTTGCTGGCACCTCTACAGAGCACCTCGTTGAATGTCCCCATATCATCAACAGGAGAAACTCTGGATGGTGGGGTTGAAGATATAGTAGGGGAATAGTCTCTATACGATGACCTTGTTGATGAGGTCGTTGTAGGAGACCTCTGTCTTCTCCTTGGCGTATGCGATCGGCGGGGTTTTGAGCGTTCTTTTGAACGTGAACGACGTCTTAATGGAGATCTGGAACGCCTCGGGGACCTACCAGCGGAAGATCTTGCGGATTCCGTGGGAGGAAGTCTTTCAGTAGGCCTGGGTTGGTTCTTCCAGTGCCTAATGTCCTCCAACCATCTGGGTGACATATTGATGGGAGGAGATTTGTCTCCACTCGCCGGAGAGCCCTCCGGTGTAACCTGAATAATAGTTATACCAGGCGAGGAAGAAACTTCCCTCGACGTCGACCGTGATCTTGAAGATGATTTTTCTAAACCTTCAGCCGGAATAACTTGCTTGTCCCTCGACGTCGAACGCCTCGACGTCGAACCAGAATGAGCCACCATCGACGACGACCGTGGAGGTGAAACTCTTGACGGTGGAGATCTATGGGACGAAGCCCTCGACGTCGGTCTCTTCGACGACGACCGCTGGAGTTCATGCGGTGTCTTCGACGTCGACCCTGCCCTCGACGTAGACCGCTGACGGGTCCGAGAGGGTGAATTGTAGTGACTCGACGCCGACCTTCGAGAAGGGGGCGGAGATCTCGACGTCGACCTCTGAAATAATGTCGACGGACGTTTCGACGTCGACCGAGGTGTATCATGCTTCGAGCCCGAAACATGTCTCGACGTCGACTTACTTTTCGACGGCGTACTCCTTGACGGCGATTTTGCCTTTGATGTCGATCTCGATGTCAGTCTCACTTGGGTCATAGCCCTCGACGTCGACTTACTTCTCGACGGCGATCTTGCTTTCGACGTCGATCTCGATCTCACTTGGGTCATAGCTCTCAACGTCGACTTACTTCTCGACGGCGATCTTGTCTTCGACGCCGACCTTTTGGTTGGTCTCGACGTCGACGACATGCTATGATGTTTCTTCTTACTTCCAGCTTTTGGTGAAGTAGATTTTCGCCGTTTCCTTGGAGAAGAGGGCCCTCCAGATGGATGATGACTTTCTGGGCCACTTTTCTTTCCTTTCACCA
Source organism: Calotriton arnoldi (assembly GCA_963921515.1). Taxonomy (NCBI): domain Eukaryota; kingdom Metazoa; phylum Chordata; class Amphibia; order Caudata; family Salamandridae; genus Calotriton; species Calotriton arnoldi. Next base: position 903,589 of record CAWUFW010000686.1, on the reverse strand, counting down.
TCAAGGCTAGAAGTCTGATCTTCTCTCTGTCTTTCAATGTTCTACTTGAAAGTTGACGACAGTGGTAGCATGTCTCTGTCGTGAGAAGAAGGTAGACACATGACACAGACCGAATGAGGATCGGATTTGGCCATCTTCTTCCCACAGGAAGGACATTTATCGAATAAAGGTGGCATATCTGACTAAAAAGAATGGTCAATTAGTCAGAAAAAGACTGGTATTACAACCAGTAAAAAGAAATATTGTTTGAATATTATTAGAAATATAAATTCTGACTGGAAAAGTCAAAATCAGTTAAGCTCAAGCTCCAGGTTCCTCACAGAAGGAGCCGGAAAAAAGAACTGACCTAACTGTCACCTGTGGTGCATGATGGGAGCAGGGTGCTCCTGGAGGTCTTAAAGGCATAGTGCTCAGAGTCTCTGAGGCCTTAAAGGCGAGGTGCCAGTTTTTCCTTTTCTGTACAGGGATGTTATTTATTTATGCAGCCTTCTTTGGGCTAATTGCCTGGCATTACTGTTTTCTTAATGAAAATAAAAGGTTTTTTGCGGAATGCTCTTACTGTACATGTCCTTCTCTTACATTATATGTTTATGTGGCATTTTCATACTAGAGAAATACATGTAATTCTGGCTTCTTAGCCTATTGGATATGTTTGGGGCTGCATATTTTTTATGTTATACATGTATATGTGTGTGTTTATTTCGTACTATGTACTCCTTTTCTACTACATACACATATATATGTATTTTTGTATATGCTCCGGGTTCCCGCACGTGGGCGGAGATAATTCAGTGCTTATGACTATTGATGAGTATCCCCTGGAAGAGAACTGTGCTTTCTCCCTAAATTTGACAGTGGCAAGTACTTTGGTACCTTCCCAATTCGCTACTGGTATACCCATGTAAGTCCTTGTGTATGGTACTAAGGTACCCAGGGCATAGGTACACCAGGGGTCTCCCATGGGCTGCAGCATGTATTATGCCACCCAAGAGAGACCACTCAATCTGTGACTACAGGCCTGCCATTGCAGCCTGTGAAAGTTGGTGCTAGCACTACTTATGGCAGATATAAGTTTTCTTATATCTGAGGTCTCTGAACTTAAAACCTATAAGTCACCCCTAAGGTAGGCCTTTCAATCCTGAAGGCAGGGTGCAAGGTTATAAGTATGAGGGTGCCCTGCCCGAGCAGAACACCCACTACAAACCCCGGAGTCGATTCTCCAGGCTTTGTAAGTGCGGTCAGCCATTTTGATACATCTAGTGGCCATGGGTCATTACGCGATGGGCAACTATATACTGGCTGTGCTGAACCTAGGCATGTTTGATATCAATCATGTTGGAATCGTATCCCAACACCATACCGGTGTTGATGCACAAGCTACTAACTTGTGTAACGATATATCTGTAAGAGACAGTAGTTAGTGACAGATTCCTTACCTTAGAATATCCCCAGGCGTCAGGCTGGATCCGGAAAGTTTTTGCGTAGCAGTACCCTTAGCGCGTCGGTAGGCGGCGTCGTGCGGCTCCGCGTCCGTCGTCGGCGTCGTGATCGCCGGGATGACGTCGCGGGCAGTACTTAGACGCCGCCCTGCGGCGCTGACGTCAGTTCTGTACACGACTTTCCGCGCCAGGAACGCAGAGCCATGCAAGAAGCTGACATAGGTGTCTGAAAAACACTAGGGCCCTGAAAGGGATGTCCTTAACCCTATAAATCAGTTCGCAGAACGGGGAGGATGGGTGGGGCGGTAAGGAATCTGTCACTAACTACTGTCTCTTACAGATATATTGTTACACAAGTTAGTAACTTGTGCATCTGAAAGAGACACGTTAGTGACAGATTCCTTACCTTAGAATAGATACCCCATCAATACCAACCCGGTGGTGGGTCTGCGAACAAAGATCAGACAAGGAAGTCCTGGAGGACAGAACGGCCAAAGAAGCCGTCCCTCCGGACCTGACTGTCAAGGCAGTAATGCTTTGTAAACGTGTGCAGCGAGGCCCACGTAGCTGCCTGACAGATAACCGGCAGCGGAACACCGCAGCCCAAAGCCGTGGTAGCAGCCGTTGCCTGGGCACGCAGCCCAACAGGAGGCTCCTTCTTAGCCAAAGAATAGCAGGCCTTGATGCACAAGGTAACCCAGCGGGAGATGGTTCGTTTGTGCACCGCCCGACCTTTTTGGCGCCCACGTAGCCAACAAAGAGCTGGTCATCCACCCGGAAGTGTTTTGTGCGGTCGATATAGAAGGAGAGCGCACGTTTTGGGTCCAGACGGTGGAGCCTCTCTTCCTCTCTGGAAGGATGCGGAGGCGGAAATAAGGTAGGCAAAGTGATGGTCTGCCCAATGTGGAAGGCAGTAACCACCTTTGGCAAGAAGGACGGACGCGTCCTAAGAACAACCTTGTCTGGATGGACAGACAGAAAGGAGGTTTGCATGATAGAGCCTGGAGCTCACTCACCCGCCGAGCGGAGGTGATGGCCACCAGAAAGGCAGTCTTCAGAGTCAGAAGACGAAGAGGACAGTTATTTAGAGGCTCAAAGGGAGCGCACATTAAAAAGGTAAGAACCAAGTTCAAGTCCCACTGAGGCATCACAAACGGAACAGGAGGAAAGAGGTGTGTAATGCCCTTTAAGAACCTGTTAACAACAGGGGACTTGAAAAGGGAGGGCTGATCAGGGAGCCTGAGGAAGGCCGAGATAGCACAAAGATAACCCTTGATGGTACCCAGGGCAGAACCCTGTTGGGCCAGAGAAAGAAGGAACAGAAGGACCTCAGAAAGAGGGGCAAAAGGGGATTCACAGCCTTTGCTGTGCACCATGCCACAAATTTGTTCCACCTGCAGGCGTATACCACCTTAGTGGAGGGACGCCTGGCTGCCAGAATCACATCACAAACTTCGGGAGGCAAGTCGAAAGGAATCAACTGCCGCCGCTCAATGTCCACGCAAGCAGGTGTAGACTGGACAGGTTCGGGTGGAGGACCGTCCCCTGCTGCTGCGACAGAAGATCCTCCCGAAGAGGCAGACGGATCGGGAGATCTACGCTCATACTGAGTAGCTCGGGATACCAAACTCTTCGAGCCCAGTCCGGAGCCACAAGGATGACTTGGGCCCGGTCGTGCCGAATCTTCTTCAACACTCTGGGTAGAAGTGGTATAGGCGGAAAGGCGTACAACAGACCGCAACTCCACTCGCGACGAAAAGCGTCGCCGAGCGAGTGCCGCCTTGGAAATTCCAACGCGCAGAACTGATGACATTGCGTGTTCTCATCGGTGGCGAATAGATCTAACCAAGGCTCTCCCCATTGTTGAAAGAGTCCTTGCGCCACTTCCGAGTGAAGACGCCAGTCGTGATCCATCATGCACCTGCGGCTGAGTTGGTCCGCCCTGGCGTTCAGGGAACCTGCCAGGTGTTGAACCATCAGGAACATGTCCTGATGTTCCAGCCAAGTCCAGAGGCGCAGAGCCTCCTGACAGAGGGTCCACGACCCCACCCCGCCCTGTTTGTTGCAGTACCACATGGCGGTGGTGTTGTCTGTGAACACCTGCACTACCTTCCCTTTGACAGAGGGAAGGAATGCCTTGAGTGCAAGTCGGATCGCCCGGAGCTCCAGAAGGTTGATATGGAGCCGGGACTCCGCCGGAGACCAGAGGCCTCTGATCTCCGCCTCTCCCATGTGACCGCCCCATCCCAGAAGGGACGCGTCAGTCACAACTGTGTGCTCTGGCTGGGGAAGGGAGAGGGATCTGCCCATGGCCCATTGCCGGTTCGAGAGCCACCACTGCAACTGTTTTGCAGTCCCCACCGAGATCTGGACGTGATCGGACAGGTTGCCCTGGTGCTGCGCCCACTGGAACTTCAGGTCCCACTGCAGAGCCCGCATATGCCATCTGGCATGATCGACCAGCAGGATGCAGGAGGCCATGAGGCCCAGCAGCCTCAGGGTCATCCGTACCGAAACCCAGGATAAAGGCTGAAAGATCGGAATCATAGCCTGAATATCCCGGACTCGCCGTTCGGGAGGATAGGCCCGAAACTGCGTCGTGTCCAGAACTGCTCCGATGAAAAGGAGCTGTGGAGAAGGAACCAGATGCGACTTCGGCACATTGATGGAGAACCCCAGCGAGTGCAGGAGTTCGGCCGTAGTCTGGAGGTGGGAGACGACTGCCTGGGACGAGCTCCGCCTTCAGCAGCCAGTCGTCGAGGTAGGGGAAGACTGAAACCCCTGCCCGGCACAGATGAGCTGCGACCACCGCCATCACTTTCGTGAACACCCGAGGGGCACTGGTAAGGCCAAAGGGGAGCACGGTGAACTGAAAGTGCTCGAGGCCTACCGTGAACCGTAGGTAACGCCGGTGGGCTGGCAGGACGGGGATGTGGAAATAAGCGTCCTGCAAGTCCAACGCTACCAGCCAGTCTCCAGGGTCGAGGGCAGTCAAGACCTGAGCTAGGGTGAGCATCTTGAACTTCTTCTTCCGGAGGAAGCGATTGGACGTTCCGGAGGTCCAAGATAGGACGCATGTCCTCCTTGTCCTTTTGGGCACCAGAAAGTAGTGGGAGTAGCAACCACGCCCTACTTCTGGGGTCGGAACATGCTCGATGGCCCTCTTGGCCAAGAGGGCCGTGACTTCCTTCTGTAGAAGCACCAAGTGATCCTCTGACATGCGGTGGAATTGAGGTGGCATGGCTGGGGGTGGTCTCGAAGGGGAGGGAGTAGCCCCTTCGGACAATGTCCAAGACCCACCTGTCCGAGGTGATGGGACGCCAGTGGTGAAGGTGATGGCGGACCCTGCCCCCGACTGGCTTGCTGTGCACCGGAAAGGAGGGACTAGGAGGGCTTGGAGGCCGCGGACGGGTTGGAGGTGGTGGCCTGACCCGCACGCTGGTTGCCCGAACCGCCACGGCGGTATCCACGTCCTCGGCCACGCGAAGGCGCTTGCTGCGCGGGCCGTTGACGTGACTGGGCGCCCCTTCCGTGGCCACGAAAGGGGCGAAAAGCAGAAGTGAGCGGAGGGCGCACAACAGCAAGGCCCAGGGACTTAGCAGTAGCCCGCGAGTCCTTGAAACGCTCCAGAGCATGGTCTGCCTTCGAACCAAAAAGACCGACTCCATCAAAGGGCATGTCCATGAGTGTATTCTGGACATCCCCTGAAAAACCAGTGGTCCTCAGCCAGGCGTGGCGACGCAGCGCCACCGTCGTTGCAAGCGATCTGCCCAACGAGTCGGCGGTATCAAGGCCACAGCGTATGGTGTATTTAGCCGCATCACGCCCTTCCGCAATGGCGCGGGTAAGCAGTGTCTGGACCTCCTCAGAACACTGCGGCAAAACAGTCGCCACCGAATCCCACAGGGAGTGGGTGTATCGGCCCAAGAGGCAAGCGGTGTTAACGGACCGCAAGCCAGCACTGGAGGAAGAGAAAGCCTTCTTCCCAAAGTGATCCAGGCGCTTGGATTCCCTATCCGGAGGGGCGGTAGGGAAGGCGGTTTGGGAGGCAGAGGCTTGGACAACCAAGCTCTCAGGGGTGGGGTGTTGGGAGAGAAACGGGGGTCGCCCGGAGCAGGGCGATGGCGTCGGGCCACGTTCCTATCCACAGGAGCCCCTGTGGTGGGCTTGGACCAGGCACCCAAAAGAACGTCAGTGAGTGCATCATTGAACGGCAGCACAGTCTCCGAAGAGGAGGCCGCCGGCTGAAGCACTTCAGTCAGGAGGTTAGTCCTGACGGCCACTGTAGGCAACTGGAGATTCAAGGCTCCAGCAGCTCTACGCAACACCGTTGCAAAATTAGCCCCCTCCTCCGTAGCCACGGGAGGAGACAGCATGCCAGAGTCAGGGAGGTGTCCAGACCACTGGCTTCCCCAAGTTCCTCAACCCAGTCCGGGTCAAACTCGCACTGTTGTGTGAGAGGGTCCTCAGACCCCTCCCAGCTCTCCTGGTCCTCCTCAGGTTCATAATATGGAGGAGGAGGGACATTAGGGACCCAAGGTCTCATCGGCGCCGGAACCGGCGTCGGGCGGCGCCGGTCCGGCTCCATGTCCGGAGCCGGAGAGAGCCGGGAACGACGCCGTCCGGAGCCCCGGACGGCGTCAGGAACGGCACCGGGGACATCGGCGTCGGCGGAGGCGTGGTTAGGTCAACCGGCGTCGATGGGGGTTGCGGCACCACCGGAGCCGGGATCGAGGCCGGGGCCAGAGCAGAGGCCGGGATGAAGGCCGGTGGGACAGGCGACGCCGGGTCCGGAGTCGACGGCGACGCCGGAGCAACCCCATCAGGGCCCGCGGGGCCCGAAGGCGCACCGGAGGGACCTTGAGGCCCGAAGAGGCGGGCCATGGCCGACAGGAACTCTTGTATTTGGGCCTGAGTCGCCCCCAAACCCGGGAAGGACGGGTAATGCGGGGGTAACTCGACAGGCACGTCCGGGGCCGCGGGGACGGTGCCGACAGGGACCTCAGCCGAGTCGCGAGACCGGCGAGGCGAAGTCTTAGAGCGATGATGCCGCTTAGACTTCTTGTGCTTCGAATTACCGGAGGAGCGCGAAGACTTGGATTCCGACGAACGGCGGGTACTCCGCGTCCGGCCCCTCGACCTCTCCCGGGACCGGGGCTTGGTGCGGCGCGGAGCCGACTGCCGGACCTCGAGGAGCTTTCGAGACCGCTCTCGCAAAGCCTTCGGATTAAGTTTCCAGGAGTCAGGGCACGACTTCGTGTCGTGGTCTCGGCCGAGACAGAAGAGACACTCGAGATGCGGGTCCGTGATCGACATCATGCAACCACATTCCTCGCAGGGCTTAAAGCCGGGCATCCCTACGACACCTTAGGAGTCGTGAAGACTCGTTGAAGAAACAGTGAAAAATTCACAAAAAAGATAGTCAAAAAGTGACTAGGGCACTGCTCTTCCCGGATCTGCGCTTACTGGCGCGGAAAAAGAAGAACTGACGTCAGCGCGCAGGGGCGGCGTCGAAGTACTGCCCGCGACGTCATCCCGGCGATCACGACGCCGACGACGGACGCGGAGCCGCACGACGCCGCCTACCGACGCGCAAGGGTACTGCTACGCAAAAAACTTTCCGGATCCAGCCTGACGAATGGGGATATTCTAAGGTAAGGAATCTGTCACTAACGTGTCTCTTTCAGATGGTGCGATTCCATGCACCAGGGGCTCCTCTGGGAAGGCCTCAGTGCTCCCGGTAACAGCCTTCCAGGGTCTGTCAGCAAACTACTGCTGCTGCCGACCCCAGACACGATTCTGCCCTCCTGCTGCTGAGCTGAGCACGAGCAGGGGAAGGTATAACAATAGGTTTTCTGTCACAGGGAGGTTTGACCACCTCCCACACAGGACTTAGTGCATTGGGCTTGGGTGGGGACGCATGCTAGCGCCACCAGACTGCTTTGAAGAGCACAATCGGTGCCCTCCTTGCATTCTCCAGTTTTAGCCAGTTCAGGGATCCCTTGGCTCCAGCTCTGGTGCGAAACTGGACAAAGTACATGGGAATATCCTCCCCTCTGTCCAGCCCCTCCTCGGGAAGGGACCTGTGAATCGTCCCAACCCTTTCCCTAGGGTACTTAGGGGCTTACTTGTGCGTGGCTCTTCAGATTCGTCGTGGGACAAGATTCCACTTCAACTTCAACCGTCTGGGCACCTTGGACTTTGCCTGGAACCGAGACTGTACCAGGGAAGACTCCTGCAGCTCCTGGTCTCGCTGTTCCGCCGTCCTCTTCGTCATCTGTGCTTCATCCAGGTTCCTCTCCAGGCATGTGGGCATCAAGGACACCAGAAGTACTCTACCTTGGAGTGAAGGAGTCACTCTCCTGCATTTGCAGGCACAGCAACAAGGCTGACCAGTCTCCTGCTCCTGACGTCCCACGGATTTCGAAAGGCTCAGCAACACCGGTGGTGGTTCTGCAACTCCCTCGAGGCCTGCCCTGTCCTCTCAGGAGGTTTGAGGCCAGTATCCCTAGTTGGAACTGCTGTAACAGAACCCCTGTGCACTGAGTCGACTTGCCGTTGCCAAGGCGTGTTGACTCTGTCCTCCAGAGATCTTTGAGCTACAAGAAGATCCAGCATCTCTTCTTGCCAAGATCTTCGTCCTCACCGCATGCTCTGCACCATGGGCCTGCATCTTTGTTGAGCAGCTCGAGGTCCTCTTGTGACTCCTGTGCCTTCGGCCTGGGAGGTCCTCTGAGGGTGTTCTTTGGCTTCAGTGGGCTCCCCTGCTTGCTCGGGCCTCCTCTGACTCTCCTGCAATTGGTTGGTCCTTTGAAGCCTGCTGGTCCCAACGTTGCACCTTTTTCGTTTACCACGTCTGTTACTGCTGCCAAGGCCTGTTGGTGCTCCCGCCGGACACCGACCCCCTAGTTCTTGATTTCCGACGTGGGAAAGCTTGTGAACGACTCCTGGTCTTCCACAGTGTCGCCTGGTCCTCACAGCTGCAGCAACAAGGTCACCCTCATTACTCCTGCATCTTCCGTCATCTGTGGTCATTGCTCTTCCGTTCCTCCTGGTCACCTCCGAGTGGAATAGACTATGTTCCCTCTGCTTGCAGGTTCTTCTCTTCCAGAATCTATCCTTGGACTACACCGGACTCTTCCACCTTCTTCGCCAGCGGCATCTTTTCTGAAGTCCTCCATTGTGGTCTACGGCGGTTTCCGATGTCACTTCGCATCTATGCACCAGGCACCCCTGGTGTAGGTATCCTGGTTCCTGGGATATCCACGGGTGGAGAGACTCTCCAATCATCTGACTTCCACAGGGTTTCTTCACGGTCCACTGGGAAGGGTCCTTCTTGAATACTGCAACCGCAACTTTCCCATTGACTTGCAATTGACTTGCATTGAGTATGCAGCTGTGTTTCCACTCTGCACACAGCCTCCGTGGAGTTCCTGGGTGCTTAGCTCGGGTGGTTCCTTGGGTCACCAGCTCTTGTAAGTCTTCTGGTCCAAGTCCCGACTTCGGTTGCAGTTCACATTCCACTTCTTTAGTATATGGTTTGGTCTCCCCCTGGAGACCACTGTGTATTTGTGCTTACTTACCGGTTTACATTTAAAATATTGTGTGTATTGTGTTGATAACTCCTTCTGGACTAAACTTGAAGTCTGCTCTCCACAGCTACCACTTAGACAACCATAGAAATCTATCTAAGACCACTAAAATCATCGTAAGGGTTGTTTGGATTAGTGCAAGGTGCTTCACTTAAATAAGTGTGCACCATATACAAAGCCAGCCTCCTACAAGTGTCATCTCATGTACTGCATGAGAAGACTTGCCCCAATGAGACACTCACCAGTCAGACATGATTCATAAAGAAGTTTAAGAAGATAACAGACTAGTCCTTGAGGAACCCACTGTTAAATCTTCTGTGATACAGCTCATGTGCCATTAATGCTGTGTGTTTACTGGATCAGGACAGTGGTATTCAAGGGGTAGTGTTTAAGTTACTTGCCCAGTATGTACCTTTAGCTAATACCCACAAGTTTCAGAAGTGGCTCAGAACGATCTTCAATTATTAGAAGAAGCTCTCAACACAGGAAATCAAGATATGGTATTACATTTATATTTACACAAAGATTTAAGCAGTTTGAGGCACTCACATTCTGTACATGGTAGAATCCAAGGGGAGTTCCACGGCCATTATTTTTCAGAGGTTCAGTGGAGAAAGCTTCATCATGACGGTGTAAAAAGCTGAAATAAAAAAAATAGTTTGGATTGGATATTACCAATATTTGATGAATACTTTTCTGATACTGTTCATATTTTACAGAAGACTGCTCATGAGATAGCCTAGGGCTAAAGAAAAAGTTACTTACCTTTGGTAACGATATATCTGTAAGAGATATATATTAGTTATGGAGTCCTCCACTTAGAATTACCCCCAGGCGTCAGACTGGATCCGGAGAATTTTTTCTTCAGCAGTACCTCTGCGCGTCGGCGGGTGGCATCGGTCGACTCTGCGTTCGTCGTTGGCGTCGTGATCGCCGGAATGACGTCGCGGAATCTACTTAGACGCCGCCCCTGCGCACTTAAGTCAGCTCTTTTACACGACATTTCACGCCAGAAGCACAGAGCCATGCAATACACTGACCACTGGTGCACAAAACTAGGGTCCTGAAAGAGAGTCCCTTACTCTAGAAGTCAGTTCGCAGAACAGGGAGGATGGGTGGGGCGGTTAGGAAGCTATAACTAATATATGTCTCTTACAGATATATCGTTACCGAAGATAAGTAACTTGTTCATCTGAAAGAGACAGTTATAGATTCCTTACCTTAGAATAGAAACCCCAGCAATACCAACCCCGGAGGTGGGTTTGCGAACTAAGTTCACACCAGAAAGTCCTGGAGAACTGAACGGCCAAAGAAGCCGTCTCTCCGGACTTGACTATCCAGGCAATAATGTTTAGTGAACATGTGCAGTGATTGATGCAATGTGGGGGTGTTCTTTGCTAGGAGAATTGGCGCCTTTAGAGTTTGCGTCAGTCTGCGGTGGTGATCAATTCTGGCGGTGCCCGAGGTGAGGGAAAACACCCTGAGCCCTCAAAACATTTGACCCTATGGTCAGACAAAACAATTTCTATCTTCTGCACAAGCTCAAGTCAATTGTGAAAATTTCTTAATAAATCAGTGTAAAAAGACAATGAAAAGAGTGATCCATATGCTTTTTCTTTTAATCCACAACGCCCACCCAACACGTGTTTCGCCGATAGGGGTTGACCCCACGACTTCTTCAGGGCTAAAAAGTAATATGACAATGTGTAAAACAAAATTAGTTCACATGAGGACAATTGTTCTCGCTGGACGGCATCAGATGCAGCGTCAGTGGAGCAGTCTGTCTCAGACGCCTTCCTCAGCTGTCTGTGGAGCCTCCTCCTGTTTTCCTTCTGAGGAACACGGTTTTGGAGGTGAGGTAGAGGAATTGGAGGTGAGGTAGAGGAATTTGAGTTTTCCCACCCCATCTCTGACACTGTTCAACACAAAAATAATAGTGTAGTCAATCCCTGGACAAAGTAGAAGTCTTTGACACTTTATGACCAGCCAGGTCGGAAGTAGAACCGGCGGAGAGGTGAGCTTCACCACTTAGCGCTAATTACTTATTTTGGAAGCACAGGAATGATGTTTTCTATGTGTACTTAACTGGTAACTCTGGGCACTCCAATATGTAGGAGTTGTACATTAGAAGATAAAGAGCCTGACAGGTAGGGCACCTTCCTGACTACGTATTTGTCTGCATTTCCCCGTGACATAATAACGGCATGGATTATCACATCACAGATTTAATAACAAGTGGGGATATAAGGATATCCACGGATCTGTCACTGCAAATATAGTCATACAACCCACGTTAAGTTCGCACAGTTCGCTTATTGAACTGGTTGCACCAATCTTCTCAGAAAACTCTGAGATGACCACATTTGACATATAATCTCAGTGTATTCCGCACGAGTTGTCACCCGACGAGATATAGATAACTAATATCTGAAGAATACAAAATACGATTGTGCATGATTAAAAATGGTTCTCACCAGGATAACATGGATTTTAAAACTATGTGTGTTCACAAACGTCTTTTTTGGTTTCCACTATATGGTTAAAGGTTTGTTCACCATATTACAATTGTTCTCATGTGAACAGATTTTGTTATACACATTGTCATATTACTTTTTAGCCCTGAAGAAGTCATGGGGTCAACCCCTATCGACGAAACACGTGTTGACTGGGCGTTGTGGATTAAAAGAAAAAGCATTTGGATCACTCTTTTCATTGTCTTTTTACACTGATTTATTAAGAAATTTTCACAATTGACTTGAGCGTGTGCAGACAATAGAAATTGTTAACGTGTGCAGTGATGACCACGTGGATGCCTGGCAGATGTCACTGAGGGGGACTCCACGTCCCAAAGCAGTAGTGGCTGCCTTCGCCCTGGTGGAATGGGCGCGCAGTCCTACCGGAGGCTCCTTTTCGACAAGGAATAACAGATCTTAATGCAAAAGACGACCCATCGAGAGATGGTCCGTTTTTGCACGGCCCGAACTTTCTTGGCGCCCACATAGCCAACAAAGAGTTGATCGTCCACCCGGAATTGTTTTGTGCGATCCAGATAAAATGATAACGCACGTTTTGGATCCAGACGGTGGAGTCTTTCCTCCTCCTTGAAAGGATGCGAGGGAGGGAAGAAGGTGGGCAAAGTGATGGTCTGTCCTATGTGGAAAGAGGTAACCACCTTGGGTAGAAAAGAAGGCCTAGTTCGAATGACAACCCTGTCCGGATAGACAGCAAGGAAAGGAGGTTTAGAAGATAGAGCCTGAAGCTCACTCACGCTGCGAGCAGAGGTGATGGCAACCAGAAAAGCAGTTTTTAAAGTTAAGAGTCTGAGAGGACAATTATGTAGTGGCTCGAAAGGAGCACACATAAGGTAAGTTAAGACAAGATTCAAGCTCCACTGGGGCATTACGAAAGGAATAGGAGGAAAAAGGTGAGTAATGCCCATAAATACCTATTTAAAATAGGGGATTTGAAAAGAGAAGGCTGATCAGGAAGGCGAAGAAAGGCCGAAATGGCCGAAAGATAGCCTTTAAGGGTGCCCAAAGCAGAGCCCTGTTGGGCTAAAGAAAGTATGAAGAGGAGAACCTCAGAAACAGGGGCAGAAAGGGGATCCACAGCCTTTGCTGCGCACCATGCCACAATTTTGTTCCATCTACAGGCGTATACTGTTTTAGTAGAGGGACGCCTGGCTGCCAAGATGACATTTCAGACTTCGGGAGGAAGGTCGAAAGCTGTCAACTGTCGCCGCTCAATCTCAACGCAAGGAGGTGGAGGCTGGACAGGTTTGGGTGGAGGCAGTCTGATCGGAGGATCGATGGCCATGTTCAAGAGCTCGGGATACCAGACTCGTCGTGCCCAGTCCGGAGCCACAATAATGACTTGGGCCCTGTAGCGCTTGATCTTCTTCAGCACTCTGGGCAGAAGTGGTATAGGCGTAAAGGCGTATAGAAGACCGCAATTCCACTCGCGACGAAAAGCGTCACCGAGCGAGTGCTGCCTTGGAAATTCCAACGCGCAGAACTGATGACATTGCGCGTTCTCTTCGGTGGCGAATAGATCTAACCAAGGCTCTCCCCACTATAGAAAGAGACCATGCACCACCTCCGAGGGAAGACATCATTCGTGATTCATCATGCACCGGCAGCTGAGTTCGTCCGTCCTTCTGTTCAGCGAACCTGCCAGGTGTTGAACCACCAGGGACATGCCATGATGTTCCAGCCACGTCCAAAGGCGAAGAGCCTCTTGACATAGGGTCCACGACCCCACCCCGCCCTGTTTGTTGCAGTACCACATGGCGGTGGTGTTGTCCGTGAACACCTGCACTACTCTTCCTCTGACAGAAGAAAGGAATGCCTTCAGTGCAAGAGGAATCGCCCGGCGCTCCAGAAGGTTGATGTGGAGCCCGGACTCCACCGGAGACCAGAGGCCTCTGATCTCCACCTCTCCCATGTGGCCGCCCCATCCCAGAGTGACGCATCTGTCACCCCTGTGAACTCTGGTAAGGGAGAGGGATCTGCCGTTGACCCAATCCTGGTCCGTTAGCCAACACTGCAATTAGTGTGCAGTGCCCTCCGAGATCTGGACGCAATCGCAAAGATTCCCCTGATGCTGCGCCCACTGGAACTTCAGGTCCCACTGCAGAGCCCGCATATGCCACCTGGCATGATCCACCAGCAGGATGCAGGAGGCCATGAGGCCCAGCAGCCTCAGGTTAATTCTCACCGAAATCCTGGATAGAGGCTGAAACATCGGTATCATAACCCGAATATCCTGGACTCGCTGCTCGGGAGGATAGGCCCAAACTGCGCTGTGTCCAGAACCGCTCCGATGAAAACGAGCTTCTGGGAGGTAATCAGGTGCAACTTCGGCACGTTGACTGTGAACCCCAGCAAATGCAGGAGGTCCGCTGTAGCCTGGAGGTGGGAGACGACAGCCTTGGGCGAGCCCGCCTTCAACAGCCAGTCGTCGAGATAGGGGAAGACTGGAACCCCTGATGTACGCAGATGAGCTGCGACCACCGCCATCACTTTCGTGAACACCTGAGGGGCGCTGGCAAGGCCAAAGGGGAGCACGGTAAACTGAAAATGCTCGTGGCCTACCGTGAACCGTAGGTAACGCCGGTGGGAAGGCAAGACGGATATGTGGAAGTAAGTGTTCTGCAAGTCCAACTCTACCATCCAGTCTCCAGGGTCGAGGGCAGACAAGACATGAGCCAAGGTTAGCATTTTGAACTTCTCCTTCCGGAGGAATCAGTTGACGTCTCTGAGGTCGAAGATAGGACGCAGGCCTTTGTCCTTCTTGGATACCAGGAAGTAGTGGGAGTAGCAACCAAGACCTACTTCTGGCACAGGTTTCACGTTCGATAGCCCCCTTGGCCAAGAGGGCCGTAACTTCCTGACAGAGAATGGCCAAATGATCTTCCGACATGGGATGGAATGCTGGTGGCATGGAGGGAGGGGTAGTCCCGAAGGGGAGGGAGTAGCCCCTTCGGACTATCTGCAAAACCCACCTATCCGATGTAATATTGTGCCAGTGGGAGAGGTGATGGTGAATACTGCCGCCCACTGGCAACTGGTGGCCCTGAAAAGTCGGACTAGGAGGGTTTGGAGGCTTCTGCAGGGGGGGGCATTGGTGGACTGGCCCGCCCTCTGGCCCTCAGACCCATGGCGCTGGGTTCCACGTCCCCGGTTGGGCAGCTCGCGCGAGCCTGTGGCTCGGGGTGGAACATGGTGGGGCACCCCTTCCCTAGCCACAAAAGGGGCGAAAGGCAGACTGCATGGGACGAGAAGATACTGCGAGGCCCAAGGATCTGGCCGTAGCTCTAGAGTCCTTAAATCGCTCGAGTGCATTGTCCGCCTTGTCACCAAACAGTCCACGGCCATCAAAGGGCATGTCCAAAAGTGTAGATTGGACATCCCCAGAGAAGCCAGAGGTCCTCAGCCAGGCGTAGCGCCTCAGGGCTACCGACGTAGAAACCGTTCTACCCAGTGGGTCGGCGGTAGCGAGCCCACACCGAATGGTGAACTTTGCTGCGTCTCGACCGTCAGCAACAGCTAGGGCGAGCACGGCACTCCTCCGGGCACTGTGGCAGCACCTGCGCAACCGTGTCCCACACCGTGTGTGCGTAGCGGCCCAAGAGACATTCGGTGTTCACCGACCGCAGTCCTAAGCTGGCGGAAGAAAACATCTTCCCAAGATGGTCCAGCTTCTTGGATTCCCTATCTTGGGGAGCTGTAGGGAATGTGCTACATTTAGAGGATGAGGCTTGGACCACCAAGCTCTCGGGGTATGGTGTTGGGAGAGGAAAAGTGGGTCGCCCGGAGCCGGGCAGTGACGTCGGGCAATCATCCTGTCCACAGGAGCCCCTGTGCTGGGCTTGGGCCAAGTGCCCAGTAGGATGTCAGTGAGGGCCTCATTGAAAGGCAGCAGGGGCTCCGAAGAGGCTGCTGCGGTCTGAAGCACCTCGGTCAGGAGGTTAGTCCTGACTGCCACCGTAGGAAGCTCAAGGCCCAAGGCCTCAGCCGCCCTACGCAACACCACAGCGTAGGAGGCTCCCTCCTCCGTAGCCACGGTAGGGGGAGAAAGCATACCAAGGTCTGGGGCAGTATCCAGCCACTGGCTTCACCCAACTCCTCTCTCCAGTCCGGCCCTTCCGGCTGGTCTGCTAGAGGGTCAACAGACCCCTCCCAGTCCTCCTCACCTTCCTGTGGCTGCCAGTCAGGGCGAAAAGGAACGCCAGGAAAGAACAGTGGTACGAAAGAACAGTGGTACAAAAGTACCGGTCGGCGCCGGTACCGCGTCGGTCCGGCTCCGTGTCCAAGTCGGGGTTGGGGTCACTGGGATCGGTGCCGGGGAAGGTACCATGAGGTCGACCGGCACCAATCCGAATCCAGGCCTGGATCCTCGGGGGCCCTCTGGCGCCAGAGCCACCGGCCACGAAGGCCCAGGGCCCCCAACCGAGTCTGCGGGGCCAGAAGGCACGCCGGCGAAGTCGGGCTGCCCAAAGATGCCGTGAAGTGCTTCGTAGAAAGCTCGAAGCTGGGCAGGGGACGTTCCGGCTCCCAGAAAGGGAGGGAAGCGCGGAGCCGTCCCAGAAGTGGGCTCCGGAGGCGGAGAGCGACGACGCTCCGGGTCCCGCGTCCTGTCGGCCGATGAACGGGGAGAAGGCTTAGAGTGCCGCTGCTTCTTCGCCTTCTTCTTGTGCTTCGACTTACCCGATGACGAAGGCTTGGATGAAGAGTGGTGATGTCTCCGCGACTGGTCCCGAGACCTCCCTCTTGACCGGGACCTCGAGCGGCGCGGAGCCGACTGCCGGGCCTCCAGAAGCTTTCGGGACCGCTCCCGCAAAGACTTCGGGTTCATGGCTGGACAGTCGGAGCGCGACTTCGGGTCGTGGTCGAGCTCCAGACACCAGAGGCACATGAGGTGCGGATCTGTGACAGACATCAACTTGTGACAGGAGTCACAGGAGTCACAAGGCTTGAAGCCGGTCCGACGATGGGACATCCCTCGTGCACCAGGAGTCGAACAACTCGAAAAAGAGGTCGACAAAAGTCGAAAAAGAGTTAGTCAAAAAGTGACTAAGGGGCACGCTCTCTCCGGATCTGCGCTGGCTGGCGCGGAAAAAGAAAGAACTGACGTCAGCGCGCAGGGGCGTCGTCTAAGTAGATACCGTGACGTCATCTGGTGATCACGATGCCGACGACAAACGCGGAGTCGACCGACTCCATCTACCGACGCGCAGGCGAACTGCTGAGAAAAAATTCTCCGGATCCGGTCTGACGCCTGGGGGTAATTCTAAGGTAAGGAATCTAGAACTAATAGTCTCTTTCAGATACATGTAATAATAATTTTTTAAAAAGCAGACCGCCTAGTTTCCAGTCTTAAACAAACCTTCATATAGCTGATGTTACTGTATTTGCTTAATCCTGAAATGAGTGGGTCTGCAAAGGCAAATGGGGGTCTTAAGTCTAACACAACACACCAAGAAGGTTTGTGAGGCACTAATAACTACACATACCACTCTTTTACTTCCTGCTGTGCTTAAAGCTCAAAGGTTTAAGGAAAAAATTGATTAACAACGGCTACCAAAGAAAAAAAAACATTATGATACTTGCCAATCAAAATCGTTTTTCGTTAAGAAGGTTAGCAGGTGTAGCAACTTTCACTATGAACAGTTTAACAAAGTGCAGATGCTGTCAGATATACTTAGAAGGGAGTCACTTCCACTGATACTGATGTCACTTTAATAAACTTCTGATACCATCTGTCACTCACACTTGGGGGTTTAAAGTTTGAGTCTAGTAGGCAGTTTATTAGTTATTCAGAAGCTTAGAAATCTAATTAACAATTTATTTGAAATACTGATTCAGAGATCAGTATCTTTCTGGTCTTAGTCAGCTTAGTGGTGACTTTCAATGACAAAAAGAGAAGTTAAGTAAAGAAAATTGCTTCCTATTGCCCTAAACTATCCTACCTTAAAGTTTACTGGTAGTGATGAAGGAGTCTGTACAGGATCTATGAAGCTGCAACTACTTGTCAAGAGGCAGAAAGAAGAGAAAGTCCAACTGAAACCAACCATCTCCCCAAATCCATACCACTAGGTTCGGCTGTGCTATATTTTGCCCCTCTATAATTTAAAATCTAATGTATCCACTATCTGACGTTGTAAAAGTTGATTCATTTCCCCATGGTTAGAAATCTAGCGTTAACTCACTTGAACTGGCAGAAAATGTCAGCATACTCTGGCTGGATCCCACTGGCCTGCAGCACTGTGACACGGAAAGTAAAGATGCTGCCTAGCTTCAGGAGGTCACCAGTGTCCTCTGAAAAGCCTTCCATCACCATTTTCCCATCTCGCAGGTTACCAGACTTAAGATCTATACAGCCAGATAAAAAAATGACAGAAACAAAACCATCAAATATACAAGTTCTGTGAAGAAAACACAAAGATACTTGAAGAAAGGAACACTGTCATGTTAGGCACTAAAACCTGGAGTTGTACCATGCAATGGCTAACCTATTTTTTAGGTACAATAAGACCTGTGGATTCAATGTGTTAAAGGTTAATTGGCTGTTTAATTACCAGCTTTTTACCTAAACTTTGAAAATAATACCCAAAGCGGCATTAGTGTCCCATGGAAATTAGAATGACATACACTTACCCATTTCAGCAAGCCTGTTGATCTCTTCAGGAGGAGAGCTAATTTCTGAACTTTGGCCCTGTCCTTCCACAATCCGAAGTTCTTCTAGAGAAAGAGCTGAATGACTCACTGGCACAGAATTGAAGTCACTCTAAACAATATGAGAGGAGAGAGAGGAAATAAACTAGGGAATGGACTAAACATAATGCAGAGGTAGTAAAAACTAGCCTTCTATTGATTCCAGTAGCTCACACCACCCATCATTCACAACGGAGAGCCCTTTTTCACATGAAGCTACTCAATTTTGGTGATTTTGTTATTCGATAAATAATGATGAAGTGAAATAAGTGCGTATTATTTTTCAACATATACACCTACAGCTCAATACTTCACCAGAGCCCATGAGAGGTGGAGCGTTATGCAGGACGAGCTCACTGGCAAATGATACGAAAAGAAATCCAACACAAAGGAGGAAACGCTCACTCAGACTTGCGTAGATTCAAAAGTTTTACTTCCAAACATGACACGTTTCGGCTATAGCCGTGGCCTTGATCACATTTACCATGAATGAAAAATCACAGTGCTTAAATTTCCAATGAGAAATAAACAACGTGCATGGGTGAGAATACAAAAAACGTATTGTTCCTTGCATAGACCTAAAAAACACGTACAAACATAAATTGCATACCGGCGCTACAACATAATAGATAAATGCAAATCACGGGTAAATGCAAATAATAGGTAAATGCAATAAATGTCCACTCATGCAATTCAAAGTCTTAATTTTAATTCCCGAAGCCAGCTACATATCGCGGTTGGCAGTTTAGTGGTTATCCTATGTAGTAGGTGCGTTCCCTACACGCAGTAAACATGGTGCGGAAATAGAGTAAAATACATTATCACATATTGCATTGCTGTTCAGATTTCACAGGTAAATAAATATCATCAAGTGATGCCAGTACCTGTTCCTCAAATAGTACACTGGAATACATAACGTTGCAGAAGCTTCCCTCCGTGGTGGGTAATGGCAGCGGAGGGATGCGGACATGGTGCATGCTGGATGTGGTCGTGCATGTATCATAATGCACAGAACTGGTATCTCTAGCGGGGAGGCGGCAGACCAAGACTAGAGTAGATTGCAGGGTATGCATGTGTCATCTAAATAGTTTAGTCATAAATATACAAAGAATGATAAGAGTGCTGCCATGCCTCAACATGCTCCAGTCGTGTGCGCACAAGTAAAAGGGCCTGGGTCTAGCGAATCGGAACCCCAAAGGGAACCCCAAGTGAAATCCCTGTTGTGTGGGTGCCACTGGCAACACTGAAGATTGGAAGGTATTGGGGAAGGGGGGCCCTGTGTGCGGACCCAACGGTGTCTGTAATCGGTTGCTGATGGACTGGCAAGTGAAGCAATCCTAATCCATGTATGGTATTATGGTCAAGTGACCAACCCCATCAATATCAGAGCATCCCAGCCGTAATCTCAAAAATAAACACTTCTACTCGATGCCAGTTCGTAGTAACTGAAAAGGTGAAATAATGTTGACAAAAAAAACAAAAACTAAAGAAGTGCCAAGTCTTATCTGAAATGTCCAGCTGTACCGTGGAGGACAGGTAGGAGACGCCAAAGAATCCGGCAGAGGAGAAATAAGAAGTGCAGTGGTCACAAGAGGGTACATGGAAAGCAACATGGACAGCTCGACAATAGTACCATGATGGATACGAACATGGTAAACATGACTGTCAATAATCTCTCTAAAAGAACTTTAAGTGAGGAAGAAAAATGCTTACTCTGCCTAGGCCTCCCCTTTTGTCCTCTACGAGGATTTCACTATATAGACACTAGAATTGATGTATTTAAGTATATTCGCAAATTGAAATTGAACAAGTGGCACCTTCTGAAACCCACTAAACACAAAAGTAGCAATGACCCTATTTCCAGTAATCTCACTATCGAATATAACATAGAAAGTTTTACCTTGGGTGATATAGATACCTTAGTAACACTCCATGGTTTTGAAACTGGCGAAACCAAAGATGGAGACATTGAAGGTTGTCTTGATGAAATGGATAATGTTACTTACTCAGTAAGCATCTGTTCTTGGCATGTAGAGCTGTAGATTCACAAGCTTTGCGTACTCCTGCAATCTAGTGCTGGGTCCGGATGTTTGCAAGTTGTTTTTCTTCGAAGAAGTCTTTCCTAGTCACGAGGTAGGGTGACTCCTCCTTTTGGTGATAGTGCGCATGGTCATCGACTCCATTGTTAGATTGTTTTCCCGCAAGGGGGTGAGAATGGAGTAAGGCAGTGTAGTTAAGGATGTCCATGCGTATGTATATAAGATAAGAAAGACCTGCAACAGGTATAGGTACCCAGGAAGGCGGGTGGGCGCATGTGAATCTACAGCTCTACATGCCAAGAACAGATGCTTACTGGGTAAGTAACATTATCTGTTTGAGGCACGTGTGCTGTAGATATATATGCTTTGCATAGACTATAAAGCAGTATACTCCCAAAGCAGTGGCTAACCTATAGATGTTGCAGTTGTCTGGAATAGTGTTTTAAGTACTGTTTGGCCTACATTAGCCTGCTGTCGTACTAACACATCTACACAATAGTGTTTGGTAAATGTGTGTGGTGTAGACCATGTAGCTGCTTTACATATGTCAGCTAGAGGGATGTTACCTAAAAAGGCCACAGAAGCCCCTATTTTGTGATTAGAATGCGCTCTAGGGGGTATAGTCAAAGTCCTTTTGGCTTTAGCATAGCATGTTTGAATGCATTTAACAATCCATCTCGCAATACCAGATTTAGAGATAGGATTGCCTTTATGAGGTGGAGCAAATGCTACAAATAGTTGTTTTGTTTTACGGATGTCCTTTGTTCTTTCTATGTAGTACAATAAAGCTCTTTTAACGTCAAGCGTGTGAAGAGCGCGTTCTGCTACAGAATCAGGTTGAGGAAAGAAAACTGGTAACTCAACCGATTGGTTTATATGAAAAACAGAAACTACTTTGGGAAGGAATTTGTGATTGGTCCGGAGAACGATCCTGTCTTTGTGTAGCTGAAAGAAAGGTTCTTCTAGTGTTAATGCCTGTAGCTCACCAACTCTCCTCAGTGATGTGATAGCAATGAGGAAAGCAAGTTTCCATGAGTGAAACTGTAAAGGGCATTTGTGTAATGGTATAAAAGTTGGACCCATGAGCCTTGTGAGGACAATGTTGAGATTCCAGACTGGTACAGGAGAAATCCTTGGGGGTATTACCCTTTTTAAACCTTCCATGAAGGCCTTGATTACTGGAACTCTGAATAGTGACAGATGTTGCCTATTTTGTAAGTACACAGCTACAGCTGCAAGGTGCAAACGAATAGACATATAAGCCAGTCCTGTTTGTTGCAAATGTAACAAATTACAGATAATGTTTTGTATAGAAGCGTCTAAGGATTGATTCTGTTGTTGTTGCAATATATCGCAAATCTTTTCCATTTTGCAGCATAGCAAACTCTGGTGGTAGGCTTTCTTGTTTCTTTTAGAATATTCATACAGTCTGGTGGTAAATTTAAGTACCCAAACTATATGACTTCCGGAGCCAGATCGCTAAATTCAGTTCTTTGGGATTTGGATGTCTGATTTCTCCATGGTTCTGTGTGAGAAGACTGGAGTTCAGGCGTAGTTTTTGATGTGGAACTAGTGACAGCTCCAACAGGGTGGTGTACCATGGTTGACGACCCCATGTGGGAGCTACCAGAATTAGTGTGAGGGATGTTTGCCTGAGCTTCCGAACCACCCATGGAATGAGCGGGAGAGGGAAAAGCGTAGGCAAATATCCCTGACCAGTTCATCCATAGGGCATTGCCCTTTGATCGCAGGTGTGGATACCTGGAGCCGAAGTTTGGGCATTTTGCGTTTTCGGCTGTGGCGAATAGGTCTATTTGTGGAAATCCCCACTGTTGGAAGTACGGAAGGAGAACTTGGGGGTGAAGTTCCCACTTGTGAATTTGTTGCCTTCTTCTGTTGAGGAGATCGGCAATTTGATTGTTTACTCCTGGGAGATGTTCTGCCAGGAGATAAATCTTGTGATGGATCGCCCAAATCCAAATGGCCTGAGCGGGCGTTGACAGTTGGAGAGAATGTGTCCCCGCTTGCTTCTGCACATAATACATTGCCGTCATGTTGTCCGTCCGGACTAGGACAGTTTTGGCTATGAGATGAGTCTGAAAAGCTTTTAGTGCTAGGAAGACAGCTAAGAGCTCTAGATAGTGGATGTGGAGAGTTTTGTGCTTGTTGCTCCACGAGCCTTGTATTGTGTAATCTCTGAGATGAGCTCCCCAACCTGTTAGAGATGCGTCTGCTGTGAGTACGATCTGTGGAACAGGGTCGATGAAAGGCCGGCCTGCTGATAAGTTTTGTGGGTTCCACCACTGCAGAGAGCGATGTGTACGGCCGTCTACCAACACTAGATCGGTTAATAGACCCTGTGATTGATTCCACCGACGGGCTAAGCACTCTTGTAGGGGGCGCATGTGAAGCCTTGCATGAGGTACAATTGCTATGCAAGACGCCACCATTCCCAGTAGTTGCATGAACACTCTGGCTGGTAATGCTTGGTTGGGCTGCAACTGTTGAATGGTAGCCTGAATATTGTGTATTCTGGCTACATTGGGAGAGGCTAGAGCTTTGACTGTGTCTAGAGTGGCTCCTAGGTAAGACTATCTGTGACTGATGCAGGTGAGACTTTTGTGCATTGATGGTGAAGCCCAGTCGATGAAGTAAACCTATTGTGATCTGTGTGTGCTGCAGACAGTTTTGATGAGTGCTGGCTTTGATGAGCCAGTGGTCTATGTAGGGGAAGACGTGAATTTGTTGTCTTCTGAGATGAGCAGCGACTACTGCCAAGCATTTGGTAAAAACTCTGGGCACTGTAGTCACTCCGACGGGAAGTACCTTGAACTGGTAGTGCTTGCCTGCTATCACAAATCTCAGGTATTTGCAATGAGCTGGATGAATTGGAACATGAAAATATGCGTCTTAAATCTAGAGTAGACAAAGTCTGCTGTTTGAAAAAGTGGGAGTACCTGTTGAAGTGTCACCATGTGAAAACGCTCCGACAGTATGTAATGGTTTAGCTCTCTCAGATCTAGGATAGGTCTTAGGGAACCGTCCTTTTTGGGGCTGAGAAAGTACAGAGAGTAAACCCCTGAGCCCTGGTACTGTATTGGAACTGGCTCTATTGCTCCTTTTAGTAACAGAGACTGGACCTCTTGTTTTAGCAAGTGTATGTGTTCTGTAGATAACTTGTGAGATCGAGGTGGAAAGTTTTGGGGATTGCTGGTAAGCTCGAGACAATAACCATGTTGGATAATTCTGAGCACCCATTGGTCTGATGTTATAGACTGCCAAATGGGGAGGAAATGCTGAAGTCTTCCCCCGACAGGTGTGGTATAATCGGGGGGGGAAGCGTGGGCAAGTCACTGTTTGTTGGGGGAATGCGAGTTACGGGGTGTGTTACCCTTGCATTGAAGTTGTTGCCTCTATAACCTCCTCGGAAAAAACCTCTGGAGAGAGAGGACTGGTTGTTACCTTTGTAAGCGGAGGTATTTTGATCTGGGGATGTGGTTTTTGACCCTCCTCTGTACGAGGAGCGACGAAAGGAACCTCTGTTGGATGCCGTCTGAAGTGCTCCCATAGATTTAGCGACTTGCGGGTCCTTTTTAATTTATTCTAACGCTGGTCAACGTTAGGGCCATATAGGTGTTCCTTATCAAATGGTGCGGTAAGCTGGATTGTTGGACCTCAGGTTTAAAACCTGAAATCCTTAACCAAGCGTGTCTCCTGAGCAGGATGCTGGTGTTAATCTCTCTAGCTGCAGTGTCTGCGGCATCTAGAGCACAACGAATAGAGGAATTAGACATGAGCTTACCCTCATTCACTAAGTCCTGTGCTTTAGCCTTATGCTCGTCTGGGAGATATTGGAGCAATTGCTCCATTTCGTCCCAGTGTTCTCCGTCATATCTGGCTAAAAGCCCTTGAGTATTTGCAATGCGCCATTGATTTGCAGCCTGAGCGGCTATGCGCTTGCCAGAAGCGTCAATTAGTTTGGGCTTTTTATCTGGCGGAGGAGCATCCCCTGATGTTTGAGAATTTGCTCTCTTATGAGCATTGGATACAACTAGGGAATCTAATGCCACTTGTCCCTTGATAAAAATGGGGTCTGTAGGAGAGGCCTTATATTTTTTGTCCACTCTAGGCGTTAAGATGCAGGCTCTGAATGGACCTTTAAAAATCTCATCAGCATGTGGCATCATGCCTTTAAGCATTGGAAGTGATTGTGATGACTTGTGTGTGGATGCTACGGTCTCAAACAAAAAATCTTCCTCTAGTGATTCTTTGTGGAGCTCTAGCCCATGGTAATGTGCAGCCCTGGCAATGAGTTCTTGGTGTAATGCATTGTCATCTGGAGGAGATGGTTTGGCTGGGTAAAGGTCTGGATCAGTATCACCTGGGGGATCCACTGTGTAGTCTGTCCATGGATCAGTTGGAATATTCATCCCCCCCATCATCTGCATCAGGTGTAATTTGCAAAGGATTCTCAGGTGGTGACGGAGGTGCTGTTGGTGGAGGCGATGGTATATGAAAAGGACTTGTAGCCACAGACTTTCTCTTCAAGGGGATTTTGTCCTCTTCTTGAATCTTGCGTTTCTGAGTTGGCTTTACGTGAATATGGCCAGTGTCAGGATTATTATGGAGCCTCTTTTGCTTTGGATCGAGTGGTAATGGAATAGTGTCCAATTTCGGATCCGAAGGGGTCTCTTTGTGTTTTGGCGCCGATGTCTTCTGCGCCGGAGTTTTCGGTGTCGACGGAGGCTGACCTTTTGGCGCGGAAGGTTTCAGCTCCGAAGGCTGCTTGGCTTTCGGCGCAGAGGATTTCGGCGCCGAGCCGGACTTGCGCTTGGAATCGGAGGCTTTCGGCTCCGAGGAGGACTTTTGTCGGCTCGGTACCGAGCCGGAAGGCTTGATTCGTAGTTTCGGTGCCGGGCCCCGAGGCGGGGCGTCAGAAACGTCGCCTCATTGCCGTCCTTGGCCAGGAGGCAGAGGTGGTGCCGAAACCTTACGTTTTTTCGGAGTTAGTAAGGGCAAGGGGTCTCGGGTACTCACGTCACCTTGTCCCTTCAGCAGTTCTTCGGCGTCGATGTCTATCTCGAGCTCCGAGTCTGAGTCTTGTTCGAAGAAGGCTTCCTCCTCCTCTGCCGTTGATGCCTCGATGTCTTCTTGGCCGGAGTCTTCACCGAAGATGGCCGGCATGTCTTCGATGCTTTGACGCTGCATCTCACGATGTCGAGCCCGACGATCGCGAAGAGTCTTCTTTGATCGGAACGATCTGCAAGCGTCGCAGTCTTCTTCCTTGTGCTCCTGAGACAAGCACAAGTTGCACACCTTGTGTGAATCAGTGCGCGGATACTTCGTGTGGCATGGAGGACAGAATTTAAACGGAGTCCGATCCATTGCCGGAGAGCTGACCGGGTGCGGTTAGGCCTCGAAGGCCGTCCACGAAGCTTTCCAATCGAAAGTCGATTCCGATGTCGAAACAATACGCGGAGAAGTGGGAAACGCGTACGGAAACAATACCGTCGAGGGTAGAGAGGATTGCGCGTCGAAGGGAACCCTAAGAACGGTTTTAAACCTGAGCGCAGCAATACACGTCCGAAACCAATGGGGAAAAAAACACAATCTAACAATGAAGTCGATGACCATGCGCATTATCACCGAAAGGAGGAGTCACCTTATCTCGTGACTAGGAAAGACTTCTTCGAAGAAAAACAACTTGCAAACATCCGAACCCAACACTAGATGGGAGTATGCAAAGCATGTGTATCTACAGCACACATGCCTCGAACATGCATTATTCATGACTCTGCATGCAATAGTGGTTTTAAACCACCATCGGCCTTTATGCCCATGATGCCACATGATAACAGACACCTTTCATGACATGGTCACCAGTGAACTGAAAAAACTTAGATCGCGCCCCACCTTTGAAAAGCATAATCTCAATATAGAAGATTTAGAGCTTATCAAAGCATTGGCCAATGATGACAGCATAGTTATCCGTCCCTCAGACAAAGGTGGCAATACAGTCATCATGGACAGGGAAATGTATGTGCAGGAAGCACTGAGACAGCTCAACGACAGTACATTCTATGAGACCATAAACAAATCTGTCTATGCGAACAGCATTATCAACTTCTGGGACAAGTTAGTAGACTGGCAGGACCGTGATCTAATTGATTGGGATTAATACTGTTTCCATAGGAAAGAATATCCAAAACTGCCCACATTATACTTATTACCTAAAGTACACAAAAACGCAGAAACTTCCCCCGGCAGACCCATTGTGTCATCAAGGGGTAGCGCCCTTGAGAACATCTCTAGATATGTAGATTCCATTCTGAGTGAATTAGTTTACACACTCCCCTCATAGGCCAGGTACACTAAAGATTTCCTAGGGAAAATCTCTGACCTAGCATGGGATCATGAATTTTTACTCATGACCTTGGATGTGGGGTCATTATATACAGTCATTGATCATGACTAAGGCATTGAAGCATGCAAACATATCCTGAAAGCCAGACACATAAAATATTGTACAAACACCATCATGATATTAGACGTGTAACGCCACTGTTTGAAGAACAACATTTTTCTATTCAATGGAACCCTATACCGTCAGATCCTTGGGACTGCAATGGGGAATTGTTTTGCCCCCAGTCTGGTAAATCTGTTCCTTGGCAGATGGGAGGAACTACTGGGAGAAGACACCACACCTGCACCATACATGGACAACGTAGTTCTGTGGCTGAGATACATCAACGACTTGTTCATCATCTAGAAAGGGTCGATGGATGGAGCCACCGAGTTCGTGTCCAAACTCAACAGGAATTCGCTGAATCTGATATTCACGCATACGATGAGCTACACTAGCATTGAGTATCTAGACGTCACTATTGAGGTTATCAATAACAAAGTACAGACCAAACACTTCAGAAAAGCCATGGCTGGCAACAGTCTCCTTCACACTCTGAGTGGCCATCCTGACAACCTCAAGTGGAGTATCTCCTATGGGGAGTTACTCCGTGCTAGAAGAAATTGCAGCACTGAGGAAACTTTTTCTAGCGAGAGCAAGATTATGCTTAATAGATTCAGGGAAACAAATCTTCTTTGCAAAAACCATCCCAGCCAATGATGAGTCCACCACTAGACTCATACTCACTTACAGTAACAGCTCCAGGAAGGTCAAACGTATATTGTTCAAAAACTGGCCCATCATCACCAATGATCCCATCATAGTTAAGAAGATAGGAGACTATCCCTGTGTTACCTATCATAGGGCTTTATCTTTCAGAGACATTCTAGTGAAGAGTGACATTCCTCCCTCCAATAACTACCATGAACACAATCTTAGGGGTTTCTTCCACTGTGGTCGATGCAAAGCATGTAAAGGCAGAAAGATAACTGAATCCTATGCAACTCATAATGGCAACACACGCCAAATATGGCGGTTTCTTACATGTAGCACTAATCATGTGATATATGTTCTGATATGCCCAAGTGGCCTCAGATACATTGGGACACTGTTTTTGCGGCCAAGAAAAGAGTATTGGAGCACCTCAGAGCCATCGAACACAGGGATCCCAAATACCCAGTGGGCAGACATTTTACCAACAACCACTTTGGCGATAGAAACCTTCTATCTTTCTACATCATAGAACATATTCTGGCATCCAACAGAGGGGCGGGGGGGGGGGGGGGTTTGGGTTCTGAAAATGAGAAAGAGGGAGTCACAATTGATTATTGACCTCAATATCCTGCACCCGAGCGGGATGAATCAGGATGAAAAGATGAGCATTCCCCTCCATCCTGAATAATTCTGCCGTTGCTATACCTTGCGGTTTGATTTTAATTGTCGGATTTAACTTTTTATTGTATATTATGTTTTATATCCTGGCAAGTGTCTACTACTGTACCAATGCCAGACATTATGTGTGTTTTTACAGGAGGAAAGGAAGGGTTGCTCCAGGACACGTCGACTCATTCTTTTTTATGAGTCCCCTACCTTTTTCTTCGGCTATCTGCACAGTGCAGCTGGACATTTCAGATAAGACTTGGCACTTCTTTCGGGTTTTTTTGCATTGTTTGTCTCTGTCCCACCCCCTCCCCCCCAAAACCCCCTTTTTCTGCCTCACCTTTTCAGTTAACACAAACTGGCATCCAGTAGAAGTGTTTATTTTTGAGGTTACGGCTGGAGTTGGTCTCTTGACCATAATTCCATACACTGATTAGGATTGCTTCACTTACCAGTCCATCAGCAACCGATTACAGACACCGCTGGGTCCACACACCGGCATCCCCCCCGCCCCCCTTCCCCAATACCTTTCAATCTCCGGTCTTGCAAGTGGTACCCACACATCAGGTATTTCACTTGGGGTTTCCTTTGGGGTTCCGATATGCTAGACTCAGGCCCTTTTACTCGTGTGCACACGACTGTGGAGCATTTTAAGGCATGGCAGCACTCTTATCATTCTTTGTATATTTATGACTAATAACTGTTTGGATGCCACATGCATACCCTACAATCTACTCTAGTCCTGGTTTGCCACCTAACAGCTAGATATACCAGTCCAGTGCATTACAATACATGCACTACCACATCCAGCATGCACCAAGTCTGAGTCCCTCCGCTGTCATTACCCACCATGAAGTGCAGCTTCAGCAACATTATTTATTCCAGTGTACTATTTGTGGAATAGGTACTGGCATCACTTGATGTTTATTTACCTGTGAAATCTGAATCAATATGTAGATAATGTATTTTACTCTATTTCCGCACCATGTTTACAGCCTGTAGGGAATGCACCTACTACGCAGAATAACATCTGGACCGCCAACAGGGATATGTTGCTGGCCTCGGGAATGACAATTACAGCTTTCAATTGTATGAGCGGGCATTTATTGCATTTACGTATTATTTGCATTTATTTATTATTATGTTGTAGTGCCGGTATGCAGTTTTTGTTTGTATGTTTTTTTTTTGTTTAAAATTTCATTATTGAATTTCCATTCAACTAACACAACATCAGCAAGACGAAATATGCATCATGACCTCCCATAACATGGAGGAAGCTGTAGTATCATTAACTAAACAACCCCAACATCATCCCCCACCCCTAGAAAGAGACCCGCCCCTTGCACCCCCCATAAAGTGTCCACCCCGGGTATGCTGTGCCCTGGAGATCTTCTTGTGTCCGTGAAGAGAGGCGCAGTAACCTCAGGTATTTAGGGCAGGTGATTTCATTAAATTTGGTAGATAATAGTGACAAAAAGGGTTCCCAAAGAGTGGGAAAAGAAGCACTTTTATCAACAAGGGAAAGGGAAATCCTTTCCATACCAAGAATGTACCACATACGATGCAGCCAGCCCGTGTGAGTAGGAAGGCGGCTGGTTCCCCAATGTGCAAGAATATTTTGTAGAGCCGCCCCCAAGGCCAAAGCTATTTGGCGCCCCCTGCGCGATTTGAGAGGGAACATGAGAGGGTACGGTAAACCCAAAAGAATGTACGTTGGGAATCTGGGTAGTTCCGTATCGAAGTGAGTGTCTATGTCCTGTAGTACCTGCGTCCAGTACGATTTTAACCTAGGGCAGTCCCACAATATGTGGGTCAGTGTACCGGGTGAACCACACCCGCGCCAGCACAGAGGGTCTCTTAATGGGTTGCACTTATGGAGCCTGAGAAGGGTGTAGTACCAGTAGGTTGCTATTTTAGTAACTGTCTCTACACTAGCCACGTTCCGTGCAGTGTGCTTGGCTCTGTAATAGATGTCCTCCCACTCCCGCTGGGTGAGCGTCCGTTCCAGTTCTAGTTCCCACCTTTTCTGGCTCGGTGTCTTAATGAGGTACAAGGACCTGTCTGATTAAGCAATATAATTGCGATATGAGATGGGTGTCATCAGTTTTAGATAATAGCCATTTTTCAAATGCAGTGAGGTGGCGGTGCGCCAGCGGGCGGACCTCAGGATGCATGACCCAGTGCCTTATCTGTTAGTAATGAAAGCGCTCTGATTCGGGGAGGCCCTGCTGGCTGCGGAGGTCCTCAAAAGAGAGCGGGCCCTTCTAGTCAAAGAAGTGCCCAATTGATCTGCTCCCTTCCCATGTCCATCGTATAAAGGCCTTTGCATCCATCCCTGGAGAGAAGGAACTGTTTTCAACAATAGCGGTCAAGGGGGACGTAAAGATGGTGAGGTTTCTCTTGACCGCTATTCTATCCCAAGCCTTGAGAGGAACTCTTGTTACATACGAGCGATAGAGATTCCTAGGTCTGGCCGCTTTCAGCAGGAAAGGAATCTGCCATAGTGACCTCCCTGCTAAAGCTCTATCTATGAAAAGCCAGGGCTTTTCGGACTCTGGGCTTGACTATTCCACGAACGCCCTGATCTGGGCCGCCAAATAATAATCCTGCAAGTTAGGGATCCCCAGTCCCCCTTCATTCGGAGGTCTGTAGCTAAGGTCGCCTCGCATTCTGGGTCTCTTGCCCGCCCAGATAAAGGCTTCTAGATCCTGCTGAAGCATGTGCAACATGCCCGGGGGCGGTTCCAAAGGCAAGGTTTGGAAAAGGAATAAGATCTTTGGTGGTATGGCCATTTTAACGGACGCTATCCGGCCTAGCCAGGACAGCGCATGTGGCCGCCATTTCCGTAGGTCGTCGCTAACCTGTCGGAGCACAGTGGTATAATTTAGAGTTATGGTGTCAGGAATTGACGCTGCGAGTTGAATCCCTAAGTAGGGGATAGCCGCTGTGGTCCATTGAATTGGGAGGGCATTTCTCAGGGAACTAAGTGTAGAGGGCCTCAGGGTAAGATTGAGGGCCAGTGATTTATAGATATTTATTTTGAATCCAGAGGCTTGGGAGAAGCGCTCCAGTTCTGACAACACCGCTGGGATAGAGGTCTGGGGGTTTTCTAATGTTACTATGAAATCGTCCGCGTCTAAACTGAGTGTATGTGCGTCCCCCCCCAAAGCGAATGACAGACCAGAGGGTTGTCTCGGATACGCTGAGCCATGGGCTCCATGTATAGGGCAAAGAGCAAGGGGGAGAGAAGGGCATCCCTGACGAGTCCCTCTCTGTATGAGAAACGGGGAAGAGGTGTAACCATTTACACAGACAGTAGCTTCTGGATTGGTATATCCGCTGAAGACCCACGCAATGAACCTCTCTGGGAGCCCAAAATGTTGCTGCGTCGCCTTTAGGTGCGTCCAATTCACTCTGCCGAACGCTTTCACGGCGTCCATTGACAGTAACAATCGTTCTGTGTCGAAGCGCTGCGCTCTGTCTATAATGTGGAGTATGCGCTTGGTGTTGTCTGCGCATTGGCGGTTGGGCACGAACCCTGCCTGGTCAGGGTCTATCAGTCCAGGCAGAAAAGGCGATAGTCAGGATGCAAGGACGCCCGTGAACAGCTTAAAATCAATGTTAAGGAAAGAAATGGGTCTGTATGAAGCGCACTACCGTTTGTCTTTCCCTGCTTTGGGGATTACAATCTCGGATGCTCCGAGCATCGTCTGGGGGAGGGCGGATGTTGACCCTATAGCGCTATACACTCTGGTAAGTATGGGGGCCAGTATGGGACAGAAGGTTTTATAAAATGCTGCAGAGAAGCCGTCTGGGCCTGGGGATTTTATTGGTTTAAGCTTGGAGATGGCAGAGATTACTTCCTCTATTCTAATCGGGGCTGCCATTTCCTCCGCCTGGTCAGCTGTAACTTTGGAGGTAGAGACTCCATTGAGATATTGCGTTTG
The DNA here is from genome assembly GCA_963921515.1 of Calotriton arnoldi. NCBI lineage: Eukaryota > Metazoa > Chordata > Amphibia > Caudata > Salamandridae > Calotriton > Calotriton arnoldi. The sequence goes on along the minus strand of CAWUFW010000686.1, from coordinate 871,574 downwards.
ACCGTGTGTGGGAAGGTCTTGTGCAGTATAAAGTTCCGCATAGAATTGACTAAAGGTTTCGGCAATTAGCTGATCTGTCACCATCTCCTCCCCATTAGAAGCAATCACAGAGGCGATAGTGGATGTCTGCCTCTGCGTTCGCAGCCTGTGGGCCAATAATCTCCCTGCTTTGTCGTCCCCTGTGTAAAAGTTATGTCAGAGCCTGAGTGCTGCGTATTCTGCTCTATCTAGATCGAGCGCTGCTAACCGTGATCGAGCCGCTTCAAGTTGTCTCCATACCCTCGGGCCCCGGTCCTCTGATGAATACGCTCTAGCTCGTGTGCCTGTAGCGTTAAGAGCTCTCTCTTCTCCCTGCGTAGTTTGTCGTCTGAGGCTGTGATAGCAATGAATTCTCCCCTCACCACTGCTTTCAAAGCATACCAAAGGATGGCTATTGGGGTTTCGGGGGTGTCGTTCACTTCCAGATAGTTTTGCAATGCCCTAGAGATCTGTTGGACCACCTCCGGTCTATGCAGCATCATGTCGCGGAGGCGCCAAGTCCGGGGGGGGTCAAGTCACAAGGCAGTGAGAGGGACAGGTGCTGAGTGGTCAGATAGAGTGTGTGGTTGAATATCTATTTGCGTGGTATAAGGTGTTAAACTTGCTGTGCCCAGGAAATAGTCGAGTCTTGCGTAGGTTTTGTGGGAGTGTGAGTAAAAAGAATATTCTCTAGACTCGGGGTGCCTATCCCTCCACATATCCGCTAACCCTGCATCTGCTTCCCACCCTCAGAAAGGGCCCAGACTGTCCCTGTCTTTGGACTGATCTATCTAAGACGCTGTCAAAAACTATGTTCAAATCACCCCCCAAGAGAACCGCTCTGTCCTGGGAGGCGCTCATTTCATGCACTACTTTTGACAGGTATTCCTCCTGGCCCTCGTTAGGGATGTAAACTGACCCTATGGTAAGCTTTTGTGAGCCCACGGAGAAGGAATAGGCTAAGAGCCGTCCTTTCAGTTCTGCCTGCTTAAGTCCTATCTTTGCCAGAGAACTTATTAGATAGTAGGATTGCCACTCCTGCCTTTTTTGTGGTAAGGGAAGAAAAAAATTGGTGAGGGAATGCACGTGTGCAGAGTCTATGGGTATCCCCTGCTAGGAGGTGGGTCTCTTGGAGCAAACAAATGTGGGCGTTAGAGTGCTCCAAATACGACAAGATGGCCCAACGTTTAATGGGGTTGATCACCCCTTTTACGTTCATGGTCAATATTTTAAGGGGTTGGATCATCGCGGCGCCTCGGGGAGGGAAGCTAAGGATCTACGCTGTGCTGCATTAAGATATTGAGTGTGAACAGGCCTTATGTGTCGACCAATTTCGGCGCTTGTGTAAGAGATAGAAAGGGCGCAGGCGTGGCGGAAGGGGGGGCTTCAAACTAAATTGTATGGTTTTTTTAGGTCTATGCAAGGAACATTAAGTTTTTTGTATTCTCACCCATGCACAGTCTGTTGTTTATTTCTCATTGGGAATTTAAGCACTGTGATTTGTCATTCATGTACATGTGATCAAGGCCACGACTGTGGCCAAAACATGTCATGTTTGGAAGTAAAACTTCTGGATCTACGCAAGTCTGAGTGAGCGTTTCCTAATTTGTGTTGGATTTCTTGCCATACATACATATGTGTGTGTGATATATATATATATATATATATATATATATATATATATATATATATATATATATATATATCTCCACCATTAGTAATTACTAAACAATAGATAAAGATCATATAATATAGATTACGCAAAGCCTAACAATCTTAAGATGATGCACTTTCATTTTGTACATCACTCTTGTGTGTTGATAGATATTTATAGCCAGAGAGAATACAGCATTGTTTGGTTAAATTTTGTGTGTCCAGAATTTATCATAATTCATAAAATATCTTTAGAATGGAGTTAATTTGCATGTTTAATGAGTGTATGAGTGAAATCCCAGCAAGTCTCAATCAGGGAGGAGGAATTTTCCCCTGCATAGCCCTTTTCTCCTGAGAAGGACCGTTTACTGACAAGGCCGGACTGGCCGTGCCGGTCTTCAGGCGTTTTCTTGGGAGGATGGGGAGCCACTTTTGTAACTGGGGGCTAGCAGTGCAGCAGTTTTAAAAGAACTGAAGAGTTCCTTGTATAGCCAACAGTTTTCAGGCAACAATAAAAGAGCCAAGATAACTGGTGATTATTGTACCTGCTGGAGAGGGATCAGAGTTTTGTATAGTTGCAGTTTTGACTCATCTAAGGTAGCACAGAGGTTTAATATGCCTGCTGCAAAGAGCGTGTACTATACAGATCACAGAACAGTCTTTTATGTGCATAGCTTATTGGGTTACTGCTTTTGTCACCAAGCTCATTTTGTTACAGTGCAGTTGCACAAGTTACTTACCTTCGGTAACGATGTATCTGTAAGAGACATACATTAGTTATAGATTCCTTACCTTAGAATTACCCTCAGGAGTCAGACAGGATCCGGAGACTTTTTCTCTCGCAGTACCCCTGAGCATCGGTAGGTGGCGTTGGTCTACTCAGCGTCCGTCGTTGGCATCGTGGTCGCCGAGATGGCGTTGTGGTGTCTACTTAGACGCCGCCCCTGCGCGCTGACGTCAGTTCTGAAATGACTTTCCACACCAGAAGCGCAGAGCCATGCAAGACCCGGACTACTGGTGCACAAAACTAGGGCCCTGTAAGGGAATCCCTATCCCTAGAAGTCAGCTCGCAGAACGGGGAGGATGGGTGGGGCGGTAAGGAATCTATAACAAATGTGTGTCTCTTACAGATACATCGTTACCGAAGGTAAGTAACTTATCCATCTGAAAGAGACCCTTAGTTATAGATTCCTTACCTTCGAATAGATACCCCAGCAATGCCAACCCCGGAGGTGGGTCTGCAAACTAAGTTCACACCAGAAAGTCCTGGAGCACAGAACGGCCAAAAAAGCCTTCTCTCCAGACTTGGCTATCCAGGCAGTAATGTTTTGTGAACGTGTGCAGGGATGCACACGTAGCTGCCTGGCAGATGTCAAGCAACGGAACTCCACGTCCCAAAGCAGTAGAGGCTGCCGTCGCCCTGGTAGAGTGGGCACGCAGTCCTACTGGAGGTTCCTTTTTCGCCAAAGAATAGCAGATTTTGATGCATAGGACACCCCATCGAGAGATGGTACGTTTGTGCACGGCTCGACCTTTCTTGGTGCCCACATAACCAACGAAGAGTTGATCGTCAACCCAATCTTTAGTGCTGTCAAGGTAGAAGGACAGCGCACGTTTAGGGTCCAGACGGTGGAGTCTCTCCTCCTCTTTGGAAGGGTGCGGAGGCGGGAAGAATGTGATGGTCTGACCAATTTGGAAAGAGGTAACCACTTTGGGCAGAAAAGAGGGCCTAGTGCGAAGGACCACTTTGTCCGGATGAAGTGCAAGAAAAGGAGGCTTGGAGGAAAGAGCCTGAAGCTCACTTACCCTGTGAGCAGATGTGATGGCAAGCAGGAAAGCGGTCTTCAAGGTAAGAAGACGAAGAGGACAATTATGTATTGGCTCGAAGGGAGCGCACATAAGGAAAGTAAGAACAAGATTCAAGTCCCACTGGGGCATTACGAAAGGAGAGGGAGGAAAGAGATTAGTAATGCCCTTTAGAAATCTATTTACAATCGGAGACTTGAAAAGAGAAGACTGATCAGGAAGGCGCAGAAAGGCAGAGATGGCCGAAAGATAGCCTTTAAGAGTGCCCAGAGCAGAGCGATGTAGTGCCAAAGAAAGAATGATGAGGAGAACCTCTGAAAGAGGGGCAGAAAGGGGATCCACAGCCTTTGCTGTGCACTATGGCGCAACTTTGTTACATCTACAGGCGTATACCGTTTTAGTGGAGGGACGCCTGGCTGCCAAGATGACATTGCAGACTTCGTGAGGAAGGTCGAAAGCTGTCAACTGTCGCCGCTCAATCTCTACACAATGAGGTGGAGGCTGGACAGGTTCGGGTGGAGGACCGTCCCCTGCTGCTGCAACAGAAGATCCTCCCGAGGAGGCAGTCTGATCGGAGGATCGATGGCCATGTTAAAGAGCTTGGGATACCCGACTCTTCGTGCCCAGTCCGGAGCCACAAGAATGACTTGGGCCCGGTCGCGCTGGATCTTCATCACTCTGGGCAGAAGTGGCATAGGCAGAAAGGCTTATAGAAGACCACAACTCCACTCGCGACTAAAAGCGTCGCAGAGCGAGTGCCGCCTTGGAAATTCCAACGTGCAGAACTGCTGACATTGCGCGTTCTCTCCAGTGGCGAACAGATCTAACCAAGGCTCTCCCCACTGCTGAAAGAGACCTTGCACCACCTCAGAGTGAAGACGCCATTCGTGATCCATCATGCACCTGCGGCTGAGTTAGTCCGTCCTGGCATTCAGAGAACCTGCCAGGTGTTGAACCACCAGAGATATGCCCTGATTTTCCAGCCACATCCAAAGGTGAAGAGCCTCTTGACATAGGGTCCACGACCCCACCCGCCCTGGTTGTTGCAGTACCACATGGCGGTGGTGTTGTCCGTGAACACCTGCACTACCCTTCCTTTGACAGAAGGAAGGAATGCCTTCAGTGCAAGACGAATCGCCCGGAGCTCTAGAAGGTTGATGTGGAGCCCGGACTCCGCCGGAGACCAGAGGCCTCCGCCACTCCCATGTGGCCGCCCCATCCCAGGAGTGACGCATCTGTCACCACTGTGAACTGCCGTTGACCCACTCCTGGTCCGTTAGCCACCACTGCAATTGGTGTGCAGTGCCCTCTGAGATCTGGACGCAATCGGAAAGATTCCCCTGATGCTGCGCCCACTGGAACTTCAGGTCCCACTGCAGAGCAAGCATATGCCACCTAGCATGATCCACCAGCAGGATGCAGGAGGCCATGAGGCCCAGCAGCCTCAGGGTCATTCTCACCGAAATCCGGGATAGAGGCTGAAACATCGGTATCATAGCCCGAATATCCCGGACTCGCTGCTCGGGAGGATACGCCCGAAACTGCGCTGTATCCAGAACTGCTCCGAAGAAGAGGAACGTCTGAGAGGGAATCAGGTGTGACTTCGGCACGTTGATAGTGAACCTCAGTGAGTACAGGAGGTCCGCCGTAGTCTGGAGACGACAGCCTGGGGCGAGCTCGCCTTCAACAGCCAGTCGTCGAGATTGGGGAAGACTGGAACCCCTGATCTGCGCAGATGAGCTGCGACCACCGCCATCACTTTCGTGAACACCCGAGGGGCGCTGGTAAGGCCAAAGGGGAGCACGGTAAACTGAAAATGCTCATGGCCTACTGTGAACCGTAAGTAACGCCTGTGGGCTGGCAGGACTGGGATGTTGAAGTAAGCGTCCTGCAAGTCCAACGCTACCATCCAGTCTCCAGGGTCGAGAGCAGACAGGACCTGAGCTAATGTCAAAATATTGAACTTCTCCTTCCGGAGGAAGCGGTTGACGTCCCTGAGATCCAAGATAGGACGCAGGCCTTTGTCCTTCTTGGGTACCAGGAAGTAGTGGGAATAACAACCACGACGTACATCTGGCACAGGAACTCGCTCGATAGCTCCTTTGGCCAAGAGAGCCGTACCTTCCTGACGGAGAAGGGCCAAGTGATCCTCCGACATGCGATGCAGTGTTGGCGGCATGGAGAGAGGGGTAGTCTCGAAGGGGAGGGGGTAGCCCCTTCGGACTAACTGCAAAACCCACCCGACGTGATGTTGTGCCAGTGGGGGAGGTGATGGCGGATCCTGCCGCCCACTGGCAGTCCTGAAAGGTCGGACTAGGAAGGTTTGGAGGCAGCTGCAGGAGGGGCAACGGTGGACTGGCCCACCATCTGGCCCCCGGACCCACAACGCTGGGTCCCCCGGCCGCGCAGAGGCTGGGTGGATTGTGCGGCCCTGTGTGGGACATGGTGGGGCACCCTTTCCGTGGCCACGAAAGGGGCGAAAGGCAGACTGCATGGGGCGAGACGTCGCTGCAAGGCCCAAAGACCTGGCAGTAGCTCTAGAGTGCTTGAAGCGCTCGAGCGAGTTGTCTGCCTTGTCGCCAATCAGGCGACGGCTATCAAAGGGCATGTCCAAAAGGGTAGATTGGACATCCCCAGAGAAGCCAGAGGTTCTCAGCCAGGTGTAGCGTCTCAAGGCTACGGACGTGGAAATCGTCCTACCCAGCGAGTCGGCAGTATCCAGTCCACACCGGATGGTGAACTTTGCTGCGTCTCGACCCTCAGCAACCAGGCGGGCGAGCACGACCCGGGCCTCCTCCGGGCACTGTGGCAGCACTTGCGCAACCGTGTCCCACACTGAATGTGTGCAACAGCCCAAGAGATATGCGGTGTTCACCGACCGCAGTCCTAAGCTAGCGGAAACAAAAACATCTTCTTCCCAAGATGGTCCAGCTTCTTGGATTCCCTATCTTGCGGAGCTGTAGGGAAAGCGCTTCCTTTGGAAGATGAGGCTTGGACCACCAAGCGCTTGGGGGTAGGGTGTTGGGAGAGGAAAAGTGGGTCGTCCGGTGCTGGGCGGTGGCGTCGGGCGATCATCCCATCCACAGGAGCCCCTGTGCTGGGCTTGGACCAGGAGCCTAGAAGGACGTCAGTGAGGGCCTCCTTGAAGGGCAGCAAGGGCTCCGAAGAGGCTGCTGCCGGCTGAAGAACCTCAATCAGGAGGTTAGTCCTGACCGCCACCGTAGGAAGCTCAAGTCCCAAGGATTCAGCCGCCCTATGCACCACCACAGCGTAGGAAGCTCCCTCCTCAGTAGCCACGGTAGGGGGAGAAAGCATACCGAGGTCTGGGGAAGTATCCAGACCACTGGCATCACCCAACTCCTCTCTCCAGTCCGGCTCTTCAAGCTGGTCTGCCAGAGGGTCCACAGACCCCTCCCAGTCCTCCTCACCCTCCTCTGGCCGCCACTCAGGGCGATCAGGAACGCCAGGGAAGAACAGCAGTACAAAAAGACCCTCTGGCGCCGGTCCGGCTCCGACGGACGGGGAGAAGGCGAAGAGCGACGATGCTTCTTCGACCTTCTTGTGCTTCGACTTACCCGTTGACGAAGACTTCGACGAGGAATGATGGTGGTGGCTCCGCGACCGGTCCCGCAACCTTCCTCTTGACCGGGACCTCGAGAGACGCGGAGCCGACTGCCGGGCCTACAGAAGCTTTCAGGACCGCTCCCACAACGACTTCGGGTTCATGGCCCAACAGTCGGAGCACGACTTTGGGTCGTGGTCGCGCTCCAAGCACCAGAGGCACACGAGGTGTGGATCCGTGACAGGCATCAGCTTGTGACAGGAGTCACAAGGCTTGAAGCCGGCCCGACGATGGGACATCCTACGTGCACTAGGAGTCGAACGACTCGAAAAAGATGTCGACAAAAGTCGAAAAAGTTTTAGTCAAAAGTGACTAAGGGTACCGCTCTATCCGGATCTGCGCTGGCAGGGGCAGAAAAAGAAAGAACTGACGTCAGCGCGCAGGGGGGGCGTCTAAGTAAATACCTCAACGTCATCCCGGTGATCACGACGCAGACGACGAATGCGGAGTCAACAGACGCCACCTACCGATGCGCAGGGGTACTGCTGAGAAAAAAATCTCCGGATCCAGTCTGACGCCTGGGGGTAATTCTAAGGTAAGGAATCTATAACTAATAGTTTCTTTCAGATAAACCACCACATGAATAAAACAACACAAAATACTACGGTCTAGTTCGTACATCTCTAAAATAATAAAATATTATACAGGTATTTCAATATTCCCTCAAGTCCACAATCCCTACCTAAACACATATTTTATAAAATTAGTTTGTGTGCAGTAATCAAGCAATAGCAATTAAAGTGCATATGATGCTGTAAAAAACTTGCAAATTATTGAACAGTGAAAAAAAGGGCCCATTATTTAATACTCGACAGTACATCAAAATGGACACTACTAATACAAATAACAGTACAGATAAAACGTGACTGTTTATACTGCCTTAGGCCAGTAACAGATTCTCAGACTACATCTTTAAATACCCTGTACTGCCTGCTTAAATGCAATTCTGCAATTAACAGCCCAGATTAAAGTGCAAGTGGTGCTAATAGTTGTTGGGTAAAGACCTTTTCCTCCACAGCCTCTGCCAAGCCTTGGCCTAAAGGTAGTAAGAGTCTGGGTGAGGCTTGCAGCTGAAGCGTCTCCCCGATTACCGATACAGAAGCTTTTTTGACCTCCAAAGGGATGTTCGATTTATTTGGAGAAGGCTCTGCATCCACAGTGCTGAAAAAACTACACTGGTTACCTATCCATAAGAGAATACTATTGAAAAACCTCTTATTGGTTTTTAGAGAGTTTAAGTCCACCGCCCGTTTCAGGTCATTACAAAACCCAGAGGTTGCGGAGGTCATACAATGCCAATCTTCTAAAGCACCCACCCTTTAGACGTAAAACCAGAGGTGGAAAGACCGCCACTGTGTTGGGCACCAAAGCCTGGAACCAACTCCCAAGCTCTCTCCGCTTTATAGACGCTGAAACCAGATTCAAAAAGAGTTTGAAGACCTGGCTTTTCCTAGCCCCAGAACCTCACTGCTACTCCTTAATCTCATCATGCCACTAGACTTTCCCCTTTTTATCTAGTGCCATTACATATTGATGCTAGGCCTAAGCATAGTGCCAGGTTGCTCAATTGTGAGCGACAGTGAGCGCTATAAGCTCATAATTTATTAATTCATTGCTTATTAACAAGAACATCCAAGTGATTACATCACATACTGGAGATGACCTTGATGGGGAATAAGTTGGTAAAGTCAGAGTGTATATGGTGGAGGTATCTGTATCCAATTACAACGCACTGCCTGAAAGTGACAAGGGTGATCTCTTCTCTTGTGTCTCCATGGAATAGCTCCTTTAGAATGTTCCGTAAGAGGATGAGTGTCTGTAACAGGTCGAAGACCGTAGGTCTGGTGGCAGATAGTATAGTTTAAATACAGGCATCTTCCTGATCAGAAACAATGAAGTATGCCTAGGATTCATGACTGGTTTTGGAGGCAGAATGAATGGCCAAAGGGATACCTGAAGAGGCTCTTCAGCGGGTATAACCGTTTGCTGTGGCTTCAATTGCAAAGGAGAACTCAACGGCAAAGGAGGCAGAAGCAGATGTCCAGCTGGATATGGAGACAGCACTGTGGACATGGGACTAGCAAATGTCAAATGATTTGAGTAGTGAGAGGATGGTTTCAATGGTCTATGCTGCAAAATTGGGCATATTGACATTAGCGACTCCTTTGATGTTGAGTGATATTTCGACGCGGACCATCTTGATGGCGAGCCATGGTGTCGCTTAAGCTGAAGAAAACACTGGTGTCTAGTGGTCAACTTTGTTCCTATGCAAGAGGCTGTCCTCAACAGTGAGCCAGTCCATATGGAGCTGTGCTCAACATCTGGAGTATCAACGTCAATCAATAGTCGCAAGAATGGCAGGAACGGTGTGAATGATTCTGGAGGTTGTGCCTCTTTTTTTGTCTCTAGATCTCCTTTTATGGGAGGAGAAGGCCCGAATGCAGTTGAAGATAAGCTTTCCTTGGCTATTATGTGGTGATGCTTTCATTCTTTTTCAGCTCCAAGTCTTCCAGCTGGCCACTAAAGCCCTCCCTGTCTTCGAAGGCACGCTTTGTTATTTGTTGACAAAAATCACATTTGTTATCAGAATGTGATGATGGTAGACACACCACACACAGAGCATGTTGGTCTAAAGCTCCTTTCTTCCTTCCACAGGAGGGGCACATAACAAAAAGTGAAGACGTTGAAAAATTCCCCTTCTAAAGATATTGAAAGAAGGTGAAATGCTTCAAACACTTGAAAGACATTGAATGAAGCAAAGACTGTTTGGATTTTCATGAGAAATCCTTACAAACGAATGCCGTAAAAACACATGCAGTGCTTTGAAATCCTCTCAACATAGGTCAGAAAAAAAAACTGAGGCTCTCAAGCAACTGCCAGCATGCAAGAAGATAGAAGCTCTTGCTTCACTGGAGGGGCAGTTCACATTGTTTCTAGCTTCTTCTGTCATTCTGCTTATCAGGATATTTTTTCTCCTTTACAATCTCTACAGTATTACCTAGGGCTCTTCACAGTAAGCACTCCAGGAATTATGCTGTTGTAATGCAGTCTTTATTTGCTAAAATAACATGTTACGTACCTTCGGTAATTCTCTTTCCAGGAGACTATCAAGTGGCAAATTCCTCACTTTTCAAATACTCTCCAGGCGTCAGACTGGATCCAGGAACTTTCAGCAGTACCTGTGTGCTGTGTTGCACTGATACCGGTAATTACGGAAATTGTGGCAATTACGTGTGTAGCCTAGATTGGCACCACCCCACGCTCTGACGTCAATTGCTTTCGAGTATCCGCACCCTCAAACGCAGGGCCGCAAAAGCAGATTGATGTGACCAGTGTGCAGATTCCTAGACTTGGGATATTATTAATGGATAGAATCCAACCACAGAGAGATGAGGATTGGAGGGTCGGTGAGGAATCTGCAGCCAGACAGACTCTCAACCAGAAACAGCATTACCGAAGGTAAGTAACTCTTCTGAATAGATTAAAAAAAGAGTAACTATTTGGAGCTGGGTCTGTGGATGGTCTAAAACCAGAAAGTCCTCCAGAATCGAGCTGGCAAAGTGCCCCGCTAGGCGAACATGACTGCTTTGTGAACATATGTACAGATGCCCACATCGCCATCTGACAAATGTCCAGGACAGGGTTGACACAGAGAGCTTGAAGCTCACTCACACACTGCACTGATGTTATGGCGCAGAGAAACTTTCTTGATTGTTGGGGGGAGAGAAGCCGCAAGGAGCTGCTGTGAAGCGGCTCTAGGGGACTGCACATCAGAGAAGTAAAGACCAAGTTAAGGTCCCACTGAGGTATGACAAAGGGAGAGGGAGCAAACAAATGTAAATCTTTCAAAAAGTAAAGAGCATTGCAACTAGAGGCTTAAACAATCCGGACTGATCCAGTAACAGCAAAAGCTGAAAGAGTCGAAAGGTATCCTTTAACTGTGCACAGCGCAAAGCCTTGCTGGGGTAGGGATAAAACAATCAACAAAATCTAAGATAACCTTGCATAGAGGGGGTGTATCTAACAAGCACTGCACCAAGCCACAAATTTGTCCCAACAACAGTTTTTGTTGATGGCTGCCAAGATAACATCAACTACCTCTGGAGGAAGGTCAAAGGTGTTAGGTGGTCTCCGCTCAATCTACAAGCAGGAAGGTGGAGATCGTGAAGGCTCGGGTGAAGAACTCTGCCCTGTTTCTGTGACAGCAGGTCCTCCCGGAGGGGCAGCCTGATGCAAGACAGATGCTCAAGCCCAGGAGTTCTGGATACCATATTCTCTGTACCCAATCCGGAGCCATTAGGATGACTTGATGGATGGAAGGAAAGCTTTCAGCGCAAAGAGGATGGCCCTCAGTTCCAGAAGGTTGATATGAAGCTGACCAAAAGCCTCTGAGATCCAATTCTTCCAGATGGCTGCCCCAAATCAGAAGTTATGCATTAGTCACCACTGTCAGATCTGTGTGGAGAAGGTAGAGGGGTCTGCCAGTGACCCAATCACGGTCCAGTAAACACCACTACAGATATTTCACTGTCCCCTCCGAAATCTGAACATGGTTGGAGAGGTTCCCTTGATGTTGGGCCCACTGGCACTACAGATCCCACTGCAGAGTCTGAATATGCCACCTGGCGTGCTCGACCTGCAGGATGCCATCAGTCCCAGCAGCCTAAGAGAGACCTCAATGACTCAGGCTGACCTCGTGCAGCTCACATTCTGCATCTTGATCCGAGATCCTCTCTGCTTGCGCCGCATGGTGAAAGCGTCCATCCTGACGCCGCCCCCTTTCGGCGAAGCCTCTACAGCGGCTCATGTTCCAGCGTATGACTGCCCGCACAATTACAAGCATCTGCCTTCCAAGCTGTAGGCTCTCTTTTTGGGGTTAGGTGCCCCAAGTGAGTAACTTCCCCTTTTTAACACTTTTGGTGGTGTGAACACTGGTTGTGAATCCTATAGGATACCCTAAGGTGTCCCCTTATACTGTTGGTCCTGATGAGACCTCATACCATCAAGGGGGTCAAAAATTCATCGACTAATACAAACGAACCTGCCTTAATTGATATAAGAACTTGGATTCATTCGATAATTTTTCTATGTGGTTGTTGTTTTGTGGAAACACTTAAATGTATGTTGTTTTGTTGGCTACATATTTATACTGTATTTTATTGTTTCTTTTTGGTTCCACTTTCACGTGGGACACTTTGCACATTACCCATTTGTATATAAGGGAATACAATAGTTTTCAACATGAGCAGTCTTTGACTACCTCTTCCTAATTACATCCTTGAACAACACAATTTTATACAACCACTGAGCTTTATCTTTATTGGTTATCCTGACAAATATCTAATAAGAACCAGTATTCTCATGATATTGCTTCATGCCCTGGTTCTTGTTGAGTTTGGTTGCCCTTGTTTTGAGCTTTACTTCCGATTCAGGCACCCAATCAATAGCCCCTTTAGCCAAAAGGATTTGCACTTCCTGCTGCAAAACACAGAGATGGTTCTCCGTCAGTCGCTTGGGGGATGGTGGAAGGTTTGGTGGCTTGTAAAAGAAGGGCAGGGTATAGCCCTACAGAGCAATTTGCATGAATCACTTGTCCAATGTTATAGCCTGTAAACATGACAAGAATTGTAGGATCCTACCTCTCTCCGGGAGAATGTGCTCCACAAAGGACACGCTTTACATCTGAAGGAGTTTTTATAAATTCTACACGGTAACCATTTTTGTCACATCTATAATCCATTTGACTGTGGATATGGACTAGCATTTAGTAGGTAGTCTTTTATCCTGCCCCCTAATGGGGTCTTGTGTTGTGTGAGCAGAGTGATGCAGACATGTGTTTGGTGTTGAAGGGAATCCTATGTCATTTCCCCTTCCACTGCCTTTTCCATGAAAAGTGTGCTTCTGAGTGATGCTTTTGTTGCCGCGTTCCTGTAGATTGGAACGATGGTTGTTGAGTTGATGTTTGTACTAAAGTACTTGTATCACTTGGCCATTTCTACAACAAAGAATACCTTGTTCAAAATGATGTATTGATAGTAGAACACCCGTGCATGCGCGCACACACACACACACACACACACACACACACACACACACACACACACACACACCCACAACCGCGCACACACAAACACACACACTATTCTACCTGTTTCATTGGCTTTTTAATCTTATCTAGGCTTTCATAAACAACTGTTGCAAATATTGTACCCCAGATAGCGGCATACCAATTATATTAGATTGAACTACAGGTTTGAAGCCTGAGAATCTGAGTCACAACAGTCTTTGTAGAACAGTACCCGTAAATAACTATGTACTCGCAGTTTCTGCTGAATCTAAGTGTTGGCAATAGGTTTAACTTCATCTACACTCCTTTTGTAATCTTTTTCTGTAAATGTTGCAATAGGTGCATTTTCTCCCCCTGTTGATCGGCATATATGTCGAGTAGAAAATCGGATAATATGCCATTGTTTTGTTGCTGCTCACTTCATTTTCATTCCTACTGCCTCTAGCCTTTTGCTGTCTTAGGACGAGTTCCAGATGAAGATATGTTGTTAGATGTTTTTCTTGCAGTGATTACTTCTAAAGAATTAGCATCTACTTCCCCTCTGATATATATGGGATCTTCTGGTGTAAGTTCATATTTTTTTCTTTCCGAGGTGTTACTATTTTGGCAGTCACTGGTTTTAAGAAAAGTTCCTTACTTACTAGCATTATGCTTGTTAACATTTGTAGGTACTGTTTTCTCCTGTGCATGGGGCTGCATGCTTCTAGCACAAAGCAGGAGTCGTCTTGTTCTCTCAAATGGACCTCATACGTTTCTAGAGCCCCTTGGATCAGAGCATGATAGATGGCAACATAAGCCGGTGCAGAAGCTCTAGATGGATATAAATCTACCCTTTCCTGAATTTAATCAGCTTCAACATCCTCCCATGTAGTGTCATACGTATCTTGTAAGTCATAATTCCCCTCTCTTCTATATTTCTTGGGTGTTCAACTCCCTGCTCATCTAACAATTCTTTTTCCACTGTGGTTGGGGTCTAAAGTTTACCCTTTGTCTATAGTAGTCTGTGCCTCCTCTAGTTCTCTTTATTCCTAATGACCTTGGTTCTGTGTGTTCTTGTAAGACATCATCAAATGCCTGTTTTTTCCCATTAAAACAACTACCTCTGCTTTGTGAAATCTTTTCTTTTCAATATTATAACACTGAGTTTTACCATTTCAACACTTTTCTACCCCTTTTTCCGTTTGATAATCTTTGTGGCGGCCTCAACCATTTTTGCAATTTTTTCTTTCTGAGTCTTGTATTCCGTAGGCTGGCATTCAAATTTAACGATGGTTTTTAATCGGGTCAATGTCTTTTAGCTTCTTCCTACCGCGGTCAAGTGATCTGCACCAAGGGATCTTTGTGTTTTTGTTCTGAAGGCTGCTCAGCTGGAGGATATGTCGACTTGCAGAGCTTTTTTTGGGGTAGCCTGTCTTTTTGGCCCCATAGGGCTATCACTTTGAAGCATTGAAGATCTAGAGTCCTTCAAGGTCTTTTCTATAAGTTTCTCTGGAAATGGGTCATTGACTTACACATTCTTTGTGTCTATTTCTTCCACCCCAGTATCAAAATCTTTTTCTCCAGAAGTCTCTCCTGCTGCCTCTAACTCATTATCTTCCGGAAACCTTGTTTCAAACATGAACGATTCAGATCTTTTTTTGCTTGGAAAAATCTGCTTTTTTTAACATTTCTATTTCTAACCAATGCACTAACCTTTATTTTCCCCTGTTCTTTTGTGTTCTGATGTAAATGATCCACATGCAAATAACTTACCAAATTGTGATCTTGGAGGCACATTTTTGATGGCAGAACAGAATCTGAACAGAGTATTTTCTATTATCAAAATGGCTTTGAAGAGACCAAGTGTGACAAGCCGCGTAACAGTTATTCTCCGAACTGGTCCAAGACCACAGAAAAAACTGTTGCAGAGGAGTACTTATGTGAAATTGAGGGAAATGGGATAGGGAAGGCGGTCATAAAAAGTTTAATTCAAAATTCGCAATTGAAAGCTTCTAGGTGCAACATTACCTCCGAGGACCAAAAAGCTGCTAAGAAACCCTTTAGAAGCTAGGAAATAAAGCTGTAGTTTCAACTTAAAAAATGTATTTCCTTTCCTGGAAACTGCAGGTGAGCATAAATTCAGCAAATGTAAGAAATCCTGGCTAATCAACCAGTGCTGCCTGGCCCAGGTTGATCCTATCTTTTTCTTTCATGATGCAACAGGTGAGGAACAAACATACTCAGTTTGTAAAAGAACCATGAAAAGGCTCCTCTTCCCATCTTTCAAAGATTTAGTTGAAAATGTGAGGCACATTTCACATTTCTGGACTCATGATCAGGGTATGTACGCTTGGATTACAAAAATCATCATCTTACAGGAACTGCAGGATTTGTCAAAAGCTTTCTAGGTGGGGGGGGAAGGGGGTGTGTGTGTGTGTGTGTGTGTGTGGTCGGCCGCGCTGCAAGATGGCCGCTTGCTAAGCGCGCTCTGCCGGCTGGGAATTAATCCTTCACCATCCGCAAAACAGAAGAGTCATCGCAAGTGTAAAAAGGCCTCCAGGCATAGCCCGAGTGGCTCTGCATAGCGGGAGCTGTTTGTAGCTGCAAGAACTGTTCCCGTGCTGAGTGGCGAGACCCGCGTTGCTGCGGCATAGGAACGAGCGGGGAGCCCCGAGCTGACGTGACGCTGCGGCCCAGCGGGAGTCGGACTGGGGACAGGACCTAATACCGGAGGAGCGCCGTGGGACTGCCAAGGCTGCATCGCTGACTCTGCGGGCTGCGGCGGCAGCACCCGGGCGGTGAGAGTACCTGGGACTGCCTCTGTGGTGCTGTGGGGCATTGCGCTGGTGGTCTGGTGGCCGCGGAAGCATCGGTCCGGCCCGGCCGCGCCCAGAACCTACCCGAGACTCTCGGGGGCCTGCACCGCGCTCTCGAGTGGCTGTGGGGCTGCGGCTGCTCGTCCGGCGACCCCCCGCCACTCGGTAAGCCTTGCTAGAGGGTTGGGGCTCCGGTGTGCTGCGGCTGGGTGGGGACTGTCGGTGCAGGAGCCGAGCCGCCATCTTTGAATCAGGGCCCCGGTAGGAGTTTGTCCGCGTCGGAAGACTCTCGAAATTTGCACGCTGTGGGCCCAAATAGTAAAGAAGGTGCGGCTGGGGACACAGAGGAAATGCTGGAAGGCCAATAGTAGATCAGCAATAACACGTTGGATACGGAGCGAGAGGGGACACATACCGAGGCCTCTATCCCCTAGGGCTGCCACATAGGGATTGGGACGTGCCAATCGATTCTCCTGCGCATTACTAACTGCACTGTCCACTGCACCTGAAGTGGCCTGGTGGGCCTGAATGCCATAAGGGCGCTGCTCTGAGACATTTTGTGGAAGTCTTTTACTGCATATAGCTGGTACTAGGGGCGTTGAACTTTACGCTGTGCCGACCGCTCTGAACAGTCCGCAATCACCCGGACAGGGCCCCTCTCAACTCACACCTCTCTGGCGCAGCAGTAACTTGTGTAGAGTGACTGAGGCCTCGCCGACAATGAAACGGCGGGTCAGCGCCGCAGTTTCAGAGGGACCCCTTGGTGGCAGAGACAATGGCAGCGAAGTGCTAGGCCCCTCTTCCAGGCTGTTGAAACGCAAGCGCATACTGTTGATACAGAAGTCTTCATTGGTCGGCCCGCGGCCCTGATTTCTACAACACAATGGGGAAGCACGACGCGAAGCAGGCAAAACTAACATTTGACTCCAAGCGAAACACCAGAATGACGGACGCGGAGCAGGAGGGGGGGCTCGGATAGGCCGCCCAGTGAACAATCGGACGATCAGGGTGAGGACCTTCGATCATTACTTTTGGAAATGCGCTCCAGCCTCAGGACCATTGATACAAAGCTCAACGCTCTTACCTCACAGTTGGAACAGGTTAAAAACCAGCTGGGTGCACACGAGACTAGATTGGATCAACTTGAGAATCGACACACCGAGCAGCATGAGTTCCAGGTCGAAACAAAAGAGCAGCTACTGAGCATGGACAAGATACTTACCCTTATTAGGGCTAAGAATGATTATCTTGAAGCACGATCCCGCCGTAACAATCTCTGAATTACTGGGATACCCGAGACGACAGCCATTTCCAAAATGGAAACCTTCGTCGAGGAGCTCTTGCGGGATCTGTTTGGTCCTGGCTTATCTACTGTGTTTGTGGTCGAGAGGGCCCACCGGGCTCTGGGTCCCAGGCCGCCAGTTGGTGCCACACCCCGTCATATCCTAGCACGCCTGCTGAACTATCAGGATCGAGATGCCATTTTAAGACTGGCCAGGGAGCAGGGCACCGTTAACTATAAAGGTAACAACATTTCTTTCTATCCTGACTTCACGCTAGCGGTGCAGGCGGCCCGTAGGGAGTTCCTGCCAGCCAAGCATCTCCTACTGCAAGCAAAAGTCCCCTACGCGCTCCTATACCCAGCAAAGTTAAAGGTCACTCATGATGGCACGACTCACTTTTTTACAGACGCGAAGTCTGCCCTGAAATTTGCTAAACACATTGGAGGAAAGAAAAATAACGGCAAAGCGCCGTCTGGCCCTCACTCCGAAGCCGGACTAAGCGATAATGATTAATTCTTGACCTTCACCGCTCCGAACTGAGCAGTACAAGAGTGGTAACTCGGTGGTGTTATGTTCCCTGTAGGGGGTCTGTTTGGCAGACATGAAAGTGAATGCAATGTGGGCTTATAAATGTTTACAATACGAAACAGAAGCTGATCACCACGGGGTTGTAGATGTATGGCTCTTCTCAACTTATCTCGGCCACCCTGTCCTTGGGCAGGGTAGTATGCCGGTGGTACCTAGGCCCCTAGGGGAGAGCACCCATCTTCACTGAGGTTGTTTACCTGTAGTGAATGTTTTGTTTATTTTTCAGGGTGGTTATTTACACACAACCAAGTTGGGGGGTTGGTGTGGGCGGGGGGAGGGTGGCGAGGGTAAAGTTCGCAAGTTTGGTTAAAATGGCGCAGAACGCTAGAGGTTCATATAGGCATTCCCATGTAGCGGGAGATGGGCACACATGGGTTTCTTGGATGGACAGAGGTGTGGCGAGGACAATCCCACATAAGGCGCTCACACTTGGGGGAGGTGTTCATGCAGCCCAGCATTTAATTCGATACCCGCTATACAGAGTACTACCATGACAGCTATCAATCTGTTAAGCTGGAACATCCGCGGCTTGAATGATCACAGGAAAAGCAGACTGGTACATGCCTACCTACTGAGACACCACACTGATATTTGTTTCTTACAAGAAACACATTTAAATATTACCTCCACCACTAAACTACAACATAGGCGCTGGGGAAATGTTTACTCATCCATATATTCTAACTATGCACGGGGGTGGCGGTATTACTTCGACAGGGATTGGACTGGAAGTTGTCAGAGTCACAGATGGACCCAGAGGGCTGCTACGTGCTATTGCTGGGGAGGCTGGCGGGAGTGGAAACAACACTGGTGGCGACATATGGTCCAAATACAGACCATCCAGAGTTCTTTCAAGACCTTTGGGCAAAGATACATTCCACCGACTGCGAGACAATAATACGGGGGGGGGATTTTAACACCGTGCTGTGTGACACAATGGACAGAAAGGGACTCTCCCGCACACTACATCCAAACTCGAGCTCCACACTTAATGCAATAATCGAAGACGGCAATTTGTCGGACATTTGGAGGAGGCGAAACCCTAATGCACTGGAGGGTACCTGTATATCTGCCCACCGAGGCGCCTGGTCCAGATTGGACTTTTGGCTAGTTACACGGGACGTGGAAACGTAGGCGTCTGATGTTGCATATTTTCCTCGAACACTCTCGGACCATGCGCTGTGTCTGCTGAGCTTACTCATGCCGAACACACCGCGGGGGGTGTTTAGCTGGAGACCTCCCCAAAATGCTTTGCTGGATGAGGCTTTTAGGGAAGAAATCCGGGGTGATATTGAGGAGTACTTTTCACTTAATACTGGCTCAGTGACATCTCAGGCCTCCCTTTGGGAAGCCGTCAAGGTGGTGATACGCGGCAAGTGTATTGCGCGACAAGCTGGCGTCCTGCGGTCAATAAGGGGCACTCTGACAGCTCTGGAGGGTAGGATCAGGGAACTTGAATCTCAATATTACTCCACGACCAACATAACGATACTAGCCTCTGTTAAGGACGCTATTGCGGAGTTTGAGGAGGAGGCACAAAGGGAGGTGAACTTCCTGGGCAAGAATGCACGAGCTCGACAATATGGGGAGGGGGACAGACCGGGCAGGACTCTTGCCAACATGCTTAGAAAACCCTGTTCCGCCAATTTTGTAACAGAGGTTGTTGGGGAGGACGGCACCCTGATTAGGGGCCCACAGGGCATCTTGGACAGATTCATGCAATTTTACGAGAACCTTTACAAAGTCACGCATAGTGCAGTCTCTAGTGACCTCCAAGAATTTTTGGATTCGTTAGAACTATTGTGGCTAGGGAGGGGTCACAGGGAATATCTGGACATGCCATTCTCGGTAGACGATATAGTTCAGACAATACGCAGTCTACCGCTAGACAAGGCCCCGGACGGGCTCACCACTGCCTTCTATAAGGCCTATGCGACGGAGCTGGCCCCGCAACTGTTAGAGGTGTTCGAGGAGGCTCAAACCCACGGTATGCTACCGCAGTCCATGCGCGAAGCACAAGTTACTTACTTGTGTAACGATATATCTGTAAGAGACATTAGTTAGTGATAGATTCCTTACCTTAGAATATCCCCAGGCGTCAGACTGGATCCGGAAAGTTTTTCGTCAGCAATACACCTGCGCATCGGTAGGCGTCGTCGTACTGCTCCGCGTACGTCGCTGGCGTCGTGGTCGCCGAGATGACGTCATGGGAGCTATTTAGACGCGCGCTGACGTCAGTTCTGTACACAACCTTTCCGCGCCAAGAGCGCAGACCCATGCCAGAGACCGACTACTGGTGCAATAGAACTAGGGCCCTGAAAGGGATGACCTGAACCCTAGAGAACAGTTCGCGGAAAGGGGAGGATGGGCGGGCGGTAAGGAATCTATCACTAACTAATGTCTCTTACAGATATATCGTTACACAAGTAAGTAACTTGTGCATCTGAAAGAGACACGTTAGTGATAGATTCCTTACCTTAGAATACATACCCAAGCAATACCATCCCCGGTGGTGGTTCTGCGAAGTGAAATCACACCAGAAAGTCACGGAGAACCGACCGGCCAAAGAAGCCGTCTCTCCGGACTTGACTGTCAAGGCAATAGTGCTTTGTGAAAGTATGCAACGAGGCCCAAGTGGCCGCCTGACAGATGTCTTGCAGGGGGACACCGCGTCCCAATGCTGTAGTAGCTGCTGTCGCCCTGGTAGAACGGGGGCGCAGCCCAACCGGAGGTTCCTTTTTTGCCAGAGAGTAACAGGCTTTAATGCACAAGACAACCCATCGTGAGATAGTCCTCTTGTGCACAGCCCGGCCTTTCTTGGCGCCCACGTAGCCAACAAAGAGCTGGTCAACCACCCGGAACTGTTGTGCGCGGTTGAGATAGAACGAAAGTGCACGTTTTGGGTCCAGACGGTGGAGCCTCGCCTCTTCTCTTGAAGGGTGCGGAGGCGGAAAGAAAGTGGGAAGAGTCACAGTTTGCCCGAGATGAAAGGCAGAGACTACTTTTGGTAGAAAGGAGGGACGTGGTCGAAGAACCACCTTGTCCGGATGAACCGCCAGGAAAGGAGGTTTACAGGAAAGAGCTTGGAGCTCACTCACCCGCCGAGCGGAAGTGATGGCCACCAGGAACACAGTTTTCAAAGTTAATAACCGCAAAGGACAGTTATGAAGAGGCTCAAAGGGAGCGCACATTAAGTATGTGAGAACCAGGTTCAAGTCCCACTGAGGCATGACAAAAGGAACAGGAGGGAAAAGGTGAGTAATGCCTTTGAGAAATCTGTTAACAACGGGTGACTTGAAAAGAGAGGGCTGATCAGGCAGCCTAAGAAAGGCTGAAAGAGCAGAAAGGTAGCCCTTGATAGTGCCCAGAGCAGAGCCCTGCTGGGCCAAAGAGAGAAGGAACAAGAGGACGTCAGAAAGAGGGGCAGCTAGAGGATCTACAGCTTTTGCTGCACACCATGCCACAAATTTGTTCCACCGACAGGCGTATACCGTTTTAGTGGAGAGACGCCTGGCTGCCAGAATCACATTACAGACTTCAGGAGGCAAGTCAAATGGAATCAGCTGTCGCCGCTCAATCTCCACTCAAGGAGGTGGAGGCTGGACAGGTTCGGGTGGAGGACCGTCCCCTGGTGCTGCGACAGGAGATCCTCCCGAAGAGGCAGTCGGATCGGGGGATCCACGCTCATACTGAGTAGCTCGGGATACCAAACTCTTCGAGCCCAGTCCGGCGCCACAAGAATGACTTGGGCCCGGTCGCGTCTGATCTTCTTCAGCACTCTGGGTAGAATTGGCATAGGCGGAAAGGCGTACAATAGACCGCAACTCCACTCGCGATGAAAAGCGTCGCCGAGCGAGTGCCGCCTTGGAAACTCCAACGCACAGAACTGCTGACATTGCGCGTTCTCTTCGGTGGCGAATAGATCTAACCAAGGCTCTCCCCACTGTTGAAAGAGACCTTGTGCCACCTCTGAGTGAAGACGCCATTCGTGATCCAACATGCACCTGCGGCTGAGTTCGTCCGCCCTGGCGTTTAGGGTACCTGCCAGGTGTTGAACCGCCAAGGAAATGCCTTGACGTTCCAGCCACGTCCAGAGACGTAGAGCCTCCTGACAAAGGGTCCACGACCCCACCCCGCTTGTTGCAGTACCACATGGCGGTGGTGTTGTCCGTGAACGCCTGCACTACTCTCCCCTTGACAGAGGGAAGGAATGCTTTCAGTGCAAGTAGGATCGCCCTGAGCGCCAAAAGGTTGATATGGAGCTTGGACTCCGCCGGAGACCAGAGGCCTCTGATCTCCGCCTCTCCCATGTGGCCGCCCCATCCCAGGAGGGACGCGTCCGTCACCACTGTGTGCTCCGGTTGGGGAAGGGAGAGGGATCTGCCGCTGACCCAACGCTGGTCCGTGAGCCACCACTGCAAGTCCTGTGCAGTGCCCTCCGAGATGTGGACATAATCGGACAGATTCCCCTGATGCTGCGTCCACTGGAACTTCAGGTCCCACTGCAGAGCCCGCATATGCCATCTGGCATGATTGATCAGCAGGATGCAGGAGGCCATGAGGCCCAGTAGCCTCAGGGTCTTCCTGACCGACACCCAGGACCAGGGCCGAAAGATCTGAATCATAGCCCGAATGTCCCGGACTCGCTGTTCGGGAGGATAAACCCGGAACTGCGCCGTGTCCAAAACCGCTCCGATGAAGAGGAGCTTTTGAGAGGGAATCAGGTGCGACTTCGGCACGTTGATGGAAAACCCCAGCAAATGCAGGAGGTCGGCCGTAGTCTGGAGGTGGGAGACGACTGCCTGGGGCGATCCCGCCTTCAACAGCCAGTCGTCGAGATAGGAGAAGACTGAAATCCCCGATCTGCGCAGATGAGCTGCGACCACCGCCATCACTTTTGTGAACACCCGAGGGGCGCTGGTAAGGCCAAAAGGGAGCACGGTGAACTTAAAGTGTTCGTGGCCTACCGTGAACCGTAGGCAACGCCGGTGGGCAGGCAGGATGGGAATATGAAAATAAGCATCCTGCAAGTCCAACGCTACCAGCCAGTCTTGCGGGTCTAGGGCAGACAAGACCTGAGCAAGCGTGAGCATCTTGAACTTCTCCTTCCGGAGGAAGCGATTGACGTTCCGGAGGTCTAAGATAGGACGCAGACCTTTGTCCTTCTTTGGAACCAAGAAGTAGTGGGAGTAACAACCACGACCTACTTCTGGCGTCGGAACGCGCTCGATGGCCCCCTTGGCTAAGAGGGCCGCGACTTCCTGCTGGAGAAGTGCCAAGTGATCCCCCGACATGCGGTGGCACTGAGGTGGCATGGCTGGAGGGGTAGACTCGAAGGGGAGGGAGTAGTCCCTTCGGACTATCTGCAGAACCCACCTGTCTGAAGTGATGGTGCGCCAGTGGGGGAGGTGATGGCGAATCCTGCCACCCACTGGTGTCTGGTGGGCCTGAAAGACCGGACTAGGAAGGTTTGGAGGCAGCGGCGGCAGGGGCGGCGGTGGACTGACCCGCCCGCTGGCCCCGTGACCCACCTCGGCGGGCCCCCCGACCTCGGCCACGCTGAGACTGCTGCTGTGCAGGCCGGCGGCTCTGAAAGGAACGCGTTTGGACGCCTCGACCCTGCCCTCGAAAGGAGCGAAAAGCAGACCCCGTGGGAGTGCGTGTGGTGGCGAGACCCAAGGACTTGGCCGTAGCCCGAGAGTCCTTAAAGCGTTCCAGGGCACTATCCGCCTTGTCACCAAACAGGCTTGTGCCATCAAAAGGCATGTCCAACAGGGTGTTTTGGACATCCCCGGAGAAGCCAGTGGTTCTGAGCCAAGCGTAACGATGGAGCGCCACCGTTGTGGAAAGCGCCCTGCCGAGGGAATCTGCTGTGTCAAGTCCACAACAGATGGTGAATTTTGCAGCATCTCTCCCCTCTGTAACAGCCTGGGAGAGCACCGCCCGAGCCTCCACCGGGCACTGAGGAAGCACCTGTGCCACGGTGTCCCATACGGAATGTGAATAGCGGCCCAACAGGCACGCTGTATTCACCGCCCGCAACCCTGAACTGGCAGAAGTGAAGATCTTTTTCCAAACTGCTCCAGTTTCTTAGATTCCTTGTCCGGGGGAGCAGAAGGGAATGCGCTCGGAGAGGCAGAGGCCTGGACAACCAGATTCTCAGGTGTTGGGTGTTGCGTGAGGAAGCTGGGGTCGCCCGGCGCCGGGCGATGACGGCGTGCCACCCCCTTATCCACAGGAACCCCTGTGTTAGGCTTGCCCCAGGTGCTCAATAGGACATCAGTGAGTGCCTCATTGAAGGGCAGCAGCGGCTCCGCAGAGGAGGACGCTGGCTGCAGCACCTCAGTCAGAAGATTCGTTCTGATAGGCACAGAAGGGAGCTCAAGGTTAAGAGCCTGAGCCGCCCTACGCAGCACCACTGAAAAAGTCACCACCTCCTCCGTAGACACGGAAGAAGGGGACAGAGTGCCAGGGTGTGGAGAGAAATCCAGATCCATAGGCCCCTCCAGGTCTTCTTCCCATTCAGGCTCGTTCTCGCATTGAGCTGCAAGAGGGTCCTCAGACCCCTCCCAGTACTCTCCTTCAGCTACCGGTGTTGGAAGAGGCCGGTAAGGACAAGGTGCCTGGGGAAATGGGAGAAACTCTGTACCAAGAATTGGAATTGGGGGTAAGAGACCAATTCTGGTTCGGCGCCGTACGGCGTCAGATGCGGCGCCGCACCCGGCGTCGAGGCCGGATCCGACGCCGAGGCCGGAGCCGGCGGTGCCGCAGGGTACTTTGCCGGCGTAGCCGAGGCCAAAGGCGGCGGCACGGGGGCAGACCCACCCAACGGGTCCGCGGGGCCCGAAGGCGCTCCGGAGGGACCCGATGGGCCAAACAAACGGCCCATGGCCGACAGGAAGGCCTGTATCTCATCCAACGTCGCCTGCGGGCCCGGAAAGGACGGGTAGGCCGCAGGCAACGACGGGGGCTCCTGCGGAGCCGTGGGGGAATGACCCCCCTCCACCACGTCCTGGGACCGGTGAGGGGTAGGAGACGAACGACGTCGCTTCTTTGATTTTTTATGGCGCCGTGACTTACCTGTCCCCGAGTCCGACGAGCGAAGGTAACGGCTCTGCGACCGGTCTCTCGACCTCCCACGGGAGCGGGACCTTGATCGACGCGGAACCGACTGCCGGGCCGCCAACAACTTTCGGGAACGCTCCCGCAAAGCTTTCGGCGCCATGGCCCGACAATCGGGTCATGGGCGTGCCCCAAGCAGAAGAGACACACGTCGTGCGGGTCCGCTACCGACATGTTGCGACGGCAGGCCCCACAGGATTTAAACCCGGGCATCCCTACTGCACCAGAGTCGATTACTCGACAAACAATTACCAAGTTAAAACTTTTAACTAGGGGTACTGCTCTCTCTCGGATCTGCGCTGCTGGCGCAGAAAAAGAAAGAACTGACGTCAGCGTGCGTGGGCGCGTCTAAATGGCTCCCATGACGTCATCTCGGCGACCACGACGCCAGCGACGTACGCGGAGCAGTACGACGACGCCTACCGAAGCGCAGGGGTATTGCTAAATGAAAACCTTTCCGGATCCAGTCTGACGCCTAGGAATATTCTAAGGTAAGGAATCTATCACTAACGTGTCTCTTTCAGATGCAATGATTATTACGTTGCTGAAGCCTGGGAAAGACAGTGGGGTAGTGGACTCTTACAGACCACTGTCATTAATCAACGTAGATGCTAAGATCCTAGCCAAACTGATAGCAGGTCGACTGCAGCCACTGCTCCCACTTATTGCGAGACTGGACCAGTCTGGCTTTATACCAGGGCGGTCCACCTCCCATTATCTTAGAACTTTTTTTTCCATGTTACATTATTTACACCCGCAATTTCCGGCAGTGGCGGTGTTTCTGGACGCTACGAAAGCGTTTGATTCATTGGAATGGCCATATCTATTTACTATCTTAGAATGAATGGGTTCAGCCCGCTGTTCCTAGGCCTCATCTGCTTGCTATATACCGAGCCATCTGCTAGAATCAGACTGAATGGTATGACATCGCAGCCATTTCCAATCACCCGCGGGACGAGGCAGGGTTGTCCCCGCTCCCCTCTTCTCTTCGCTATCGCGATGGAACCACTGGCGGCAAGGCTACGCCAACATCATGCAGCTAGGGGGTTTGGCTTCAGCACACGGGGACTATTGGTCTCATTATACGCGGACGATATTACCCTATACATATCTGACCCTGCTGCAAATTTAGCTCCAGTACTGCGTGAACTGATCAAGTTTGGTGGGTTGTCAGGCGCCTCCATAAACTGGGCCAAATCCACTATCTTCCCACTTACGGACAGCACACATCCATTCACGGTCGAGTATCCCTTACAGTGGGCAGATGGCCCTGTGAAATACCTAGGGATTTGGCTGTGTAGAGATATACAGGAACTCTGGAACTTGAATTTCGGTAGGGCTGTTGAGTGGTTGGGGGAAAAAGTGTCTGCCTGGGCTGGACTGCCACTTTCATTAGCAGGGAGGATTGCCATAGCCAAGATGGTGGTACTGCCTAAATTTCTGTACCTCTTTGTAAATATACCTTTGCCTCTGACTCCGCGTTTTTGCACTACTGGGAGCATCCCACCCCATCTCAGCCGCATACTGCGGTGGAGATGGATGTAGCAGCCCCGATCCCACTGCAGGCGGCGCTATACCAAACATTTAAGAGACCAAGAGACGAGATTGTCATGGTGGAGACCCTGCGTTGGGCGTGGGATCGCCTGAGGGATAGGGCCCGGTTGCGACTACTCTATGCCCCTTCCATACCACTAGCGCATAACCCCATGCTCCCCGTGATGGAAGAGGGAGCTAGTAGAGTAGCAGCAAAGTCACTCGGACTCCGCACATTTGCAGATCTGTATCCAGGTGATGTCTTCATTTCCCCACCGTCTGTATCTGGGGCAGAGGCAGCAAGCTTTTCGGAGCTATTCTTCTACTACAAAATACGGGCAACCTGTAGACAGTTGCATGCGGATTTCCCGCCCCCCCCGCCCACTCTGCAGGCACTAGAGAATACATTGACGAACCCCTCGCCCCGCCGACTCATTACTAGACTGTACAGCGCTATGCAGAGTTATGACCCGGTGACAGTCGAAATCCATGCAGAATTGGAATTCGGAGCTCCCAGAACAAATCACGGAGGAGCAATGGGCTTTCTGCTGTGGCCAACTGACGGCCCTGTCCCCCAACTATAAGTTGAGGCTCATTCATTTTAAATACCTACACAGATATTATAGAACCCCGTGTCAGCTGTCTCGCATGGGAATCAGAGATGATGATAAATGCTGGCGGTGTGGTTTCACTCCAGCGTCATTCTTACACATGGCGTGGAGCTGCCCTGGCGTGTCCATGTACTGGTCGGACTATAATTGAGACTCCCTCGGATCCGGATCCACTCATAGGATTGCTGGGATATGTTAAGCACACAGCGGCAGCTACGCGTAAATTACATGCCATATTGCTATTACTGGCTAAACGCAGAGTGGCGATGGCCTGGGGTAGGAAGAGGGCTCTCAAGTGGCAGACCTGGGTACAGGATGTAACTTTCAGCCAAACCCAACTGACAGCATTCTGGGAGCTGATGCCCACTGCATCGAGACCCAGAGACATCTGGGCTCCGTTTCTGGAATGGGCCCGGTCACTACAAGAGGGGGAGGAGGCACCTTCGGTTCCGGGTGAGCAAGTAGTGGTGTAAACTGTGGAAGGGTATGCCAGGTTGTGCGAATAATTGTATATAGGTGTTGGAGAGAGCTGTGGTAGGAATGTATATATACATAGTAACAATGTCTGGGCGGAGAACCCCTCCCATGAAAAGCAATGCACAAGTTACTTACCTTCGGTAACGATATATCTATAAGCAACATTAGTTAGTTATAGATTCCTTACCTTAGAATTACCCCCAGGCGTCAGGCCGGATCCGGAAAGTTTTCGTTAGCAGTACCTCTGCGCGTCGGAAGGTGGCGTCGGTCGCTCCGCGTCCGTCGTCGGCGTCGTGGTCGCCGGGATGACGTTGCGGCAGCTACTTAGACGCCGCCCTCGCGCGCTGACGGCAGTTCTGTACACGACTTTCCGCGCCAGAAACGCAGAGCCATGCAAGACACTGACCACTGGTGCACAAAACTAGGGCCCTGAAGGGATGTCCTTAACCCTAGAAATCAGTTCGCAGAACGGGGAGGATGGGTGGGGCGGTAAGGAATCTATAACTAATGTTTCTTACAGATATATCGTTACCGAAGGTAAGTAACTTGTGCATCTGAAAGAAACACGTTAGTTATAGATTCCCTACCTTAGAATAGATACCCCAGCAATACCAACCCCGGAGGTGAGTCTGCGAACCAAGATCACACCAGAAAGTCCTGGAGAACAGAACGGCCAAAGAAGCCATCTCTCCGGACTTGGCTGTCCAGACAGTAGTTTTTGGTGAACGTGTACAGCGATGCCCACGTAGCTGCCTGACAGATGTCGCTTAGAGGAACTCCCCGTCCCAAAGCAGTGGTTGCTGCCGTCGCCCTGGTGGAATGGGCGCGCAACCCCACTGGAGGCTCCTTTTTAGCCAAAGAGTAACAGGCCTTGATACACAAGACGACCCACCTGGAGATGGTCCGCTTGTGTACAGCCCGACCTTTCTTGGCGCCCACGTAGCCAACAAAGAGTTGGTCATCCACCCGGAACTGTTTCGTGCGGTCAAGGTAAAAAGAGAGCGCACGTTTCGGGTCCAGACGGTGGAGCCTCTCTTCCTCTCTCGAAGGGTGAGGAGGCGGAAAGAAGGTGGGCAAAATGATGGTTTGGCCAATATGAAAAGATGTAACCACCTTTGGAAGAAAGGATGGACGAGTGCGTAGGACAACTTTGTCCGGATGCATCGCCAGAAATGGAGGCTTAGAAGAAAGAGCCTGGAGCTCACTCACCCTTCTAGCAGAAGTGATGGCCACCAGGAAAGCAGTCTTAAGTGTCAAAAGATGAAGAGGACAGTTATGAAGTGGCTCAAAGGGAGCACACATTAAAAAGGTTAAGACCAGATTCAAGTCCCACTGAGGCATAACGAAAGGAACAGGAGGAAAGAGATGAGTTATGCCTTTCAGGAAACGATTAACATCAAGGGACTTAAAAAGAGAAGGCTGATCAGGAAGCCTGAGAAAGGCAGAAAGGGCCGAAAGATAGCCATTGAGAGTGCCCAGAGCAGAGCCCTGCTGGGCCAAAGAATGGAGGAACAAGAGAACCTCAGAAAGAGGGGCAGAAAGGGGATCCACAGCCTTTGCTGTGCACCATGCCACAAATTTGTTCCAACGGCAGGCGTATACTGTCTTAGTGGAGGGACGCCTAGCTGCCAAGATGACATCACAGACTTCAGGAGGCAGGTCAAATAACGTCAGCTGCCGCCGCTCAATCTCCACGCAAGGAGGTGGAGGCTGGACAGGTTCGGGTGGAGAACCGTCCCCTGCTGCTGCGACAGAAGATCCTCCCGAAGAGGCATACGGATCGGAGGATCGATGGCCATGCTGAGTAGCTCGGGATACCATACTCTTCGTGCCCAATCCGGAGCCACAAGAATGACTTGGGCCCGGTCGCGCCTGATCTTCAGCACTCTGGGCAGAAGTGGTATAGGCGGAAAGGCGTAAAGAAGACCGCAACTGCACTCACGACGAAAAGCGTCGCCTAGCGAGTGCCGCCTTGGAAATTCCAACGCGCAGAATTGCTGACATTGCGCGTTCTTTTCGGTGGCGAATAGATCTAACCAAGGCTCTCCCCACTGTTGAAAGAGTCCTTGCGCCACCTCCAGATGAAGACGCCATTCGTGATCCATCATGCACCTGCAGCTGAGCTCGTCCGCCCTGGCGTTCAGAGAACCTGCCAGGTGTTGAACCACCAGAGATATGCCCTGATGTTCCACCCATGTCCAGAGACGCAAAGCCTCTTGACATAGGGTCCACGACCCCACGCCGCCCTGTTTGTTGCAGTACCACATGGCGGCAGTGTTGTCCATGAACACCTGCACTACTCTTCCCCGGACAGAGGGAAGGAATGCCTTGAGTGCAAGACGGATCGCCCGAAGCTCCAGAAGGTTGATGTGGAGCCGGACTCCGCCGGAGACCAGAGGCCACTGATCTCCGCCTCTCCCATGTGGCCACCCCATCCCAGAAGGGATGCATCTGTCACCACAGTGTGTTCTGGTTCAGGAAGGGAGAGGGATCTGCCGTTGAGCCAATCCTGGTTCGTGAGCCACCACTGCAGTTGTTGTGCAGTGCCCTCCGAGATCTGGACGCAATCGGACAGGTTCCCCTGATGCTGCGCCCACTGGAACTTCAGGTCCCACTGCAGAGCCCGCATATGCCACCTGGCATGATCGACCAGCAGGATGCAGGAGGCCATGAGTCCCAACAGTCTCAAGGTCTTCCTGACTGAAACCCGGGATAGAGGCTGAAAGATCGGAATCGTAGCCCGAATATCCCGGACTCGCTGTTCGGGAGGATAAACCCGAAACTGCATCGTGTCCAGAACCGCTCCGATGAAGAGGAGCTTCTGAGAGGGAATCAGGTGCGACTTCGGCGCATTGATGGAGAACACCAGCGAATGCAGGAGGTCGGCCGTAGTCTGGAGGTGGGAGACGACAGCCTGGGGCGAGCCCGCCTTAAACAGCCAGTCGTCGAGATAGGGGAAGACTGGAACCCCTGATCTGCGCAGATGAGCTGCAACCACCGCCATCATTTTCGTGAACACCCGAGGGGCGCTGGTAAGGCCAAAGGGGAGCACGGTGAACTGAAAATGCTTGTGGCCTGCCGCGAACCACAGGTAACACCGGTGGGCCGGCAAGACGGGGATGTGAAAATAAGCGTCCTGCAGGTCCAACGCTACCATCCAGTCTCCAGGGCAGACAAGACCTGAGCCAGGGTCAACAACGGTTGACGTTCCTGAGATCCAAGATAGGACGCAGGCCTTTGTCCTTCTTGGGTACCAGAAAGTAGTGGGAATAACAACCACGACCTACTTCTGGGACAGGAACGCGCTCGATGGCTCCCTTGGCCAAGAGAGACGCAATTTCCTGTTGGAGAAGGGACAGGTGATCCTCCGATATGCGATGGTACTTGGGTGGCATGGAGGGAGGGGTAGCCTCAAAGGGGCGGGAGTAGCCCCTTCGGACTATTTGCAAAACCCACCTGTCCGACGTGATGGTGCACCAGTGGGGGAGGTGATGGCGAATCCTGCCGCCCACTGGTGTTTGGTGGCCCTGAAATGTCGGACTAGGAGGGCTTGGAAGCTGCGGCGGAGGGGGACTGGCCCGCCCGCTGGCCCCCAGAACCACAGCGTTGGTTCCCACGTCCCCGGCTGCGCTGGGATGAAAAGGTCTGCGCAGGCCTGTGGCTCTGAAGGGAACGTGGTGGGGCACCCCTTCCGTGGCCACGAAAGGGGCGAAAGGCCGACTGTGCAGGACGCAGGGTGGAAAGACCCAAGGACTTGGCCGTAGCCCGCGAGTCCTTGAAACGCATCAATGCACTGTCCGCCTTGTCGCCGAACAGGCGACGGCCATCAAAAGGCATGTCCATCAGAGTGTTCTGGACATCCCCCGAAAAGCCAGTCGTCCTCAACCAGGCGTGGCGTCTGATCGCCACAGACGTGGAAATCGTTCTGCCCAGTGAGTCGGCGGTATCCAGGCCACACCGAATGGTGAACTTAGCTGCGTCTCTCCCTTCAGCAACAGCACGGAAGAGCACGGTCCGGGCCTCCTCCGGACACTGAGGCAGCACTTGCGCCACCGAGTCCCACACAGAGTGGGAATAACTGCCCAAGAGGCATGCGGTGTTCACCGACCACAGCCCTAAGCTGGAGGAAGAAAACAACTTCTTCCCAAGGTGATCCAGCTTTTTGGATTCCCTATCCGGGGGTGCGGTAAGGAAGGCGCTCTGGGACGTTGAGGCTTGGACCACCAAGCTCTCAGGGGAAGGGTGTTGGAAAAGGAACAAGGGGTCGCCCGGAGCCGGGCGGTGGCGTCGGGCAATCATCCTATCCACAGGAGCCCCTGTGGTGGGCTTGGACCAAGTGCCCAAAAGGACGTCCGAGAGGGCTTCATTAAAAGGCAGCAGGGGCTCCGAAGAGCTCGCTGCCGGCTGAAGTACCTCTGTCAGGAGGTTTGTCCTGACTGCCACCGTAGGAAGCTCGAGGTTGAGAGTCTCGGCCGCCCTACGCAACACCACTGCGTAAGACGCTCCCTCCTCCGTAGCCGCGGTAGGAGGAGACAGCATGCCAAGGTCTGGCGAGGTGTTCAAACCACTGGCATCCCCCAGGCCCTCTCTCCAGTCCTGTTCCAGCTGTTCTGTTAAAGGGTCACCTGACCCCTCCCAATCCTCCTCCTCGTCCCCTGGGTGCCAATTTGGCCTAAAAGGGACTCCAGGAGTGAACAGGGGCACAAAAACCCCGCCCGGCGCCGGATCCGTCGTCGGTCGACGCCGGTCCGGCCCTGTGTCTTCATCCGGAAGGAGGTCGGGGTCGACGCCGGCCGGCTCCGGACACAATAGTGGTGCCGTCGGAAGCGGCGCCGGCGGAGGTGTAATAAGGTCAACCAGCGCCGATCCGGACCTGACCCAGAGTGCGAAGAGTTCGATGATTTCGATCCTGAATGGTGTGGCTCCGCGACCGGTCCCTCGACCTTCCTCTCGACCGGGACCTCGAACCTGTCGGCGTTCAAGCAGCTTTCGGGACCGCTCCCGCAAAGCCTTCGGGGTCAACAACCGGCAGTCGGAGCATGACTTGGGGTCGTGGTCGTGCTCCAGGCAGAAAAGGCACACACGGTGTGGATCCGTCACCGACATCAGTCGGCTACAGGAGCTGCAGGCCTTGAATCCTGGCATCCCTCGTGCACCTTACGGAGTCGGAGACTCGAAAAAGACATCGACAAAAGTCGAGAAAAAGTTAGTCAAAAAATGACTGATGTACCGCTCTTCCCGGATCTGCGCTGGCTGGCGCGGAAAAAGAAAGAACTGACGTCAGAGCGCGAGGGCGGCGTCTAAGTAGCTGCCGCAACGTCATCCCGGCGACCACGACGCCGACAACAGACGCGGAGCCGACCGACGTCACCTTCCGACGCGCAGAGGTACTGCGAACGAAAACTTTCCGGATCCAGTGACGCCTGGGGGTAATTCTAAGGTAAGGAATCTATAACTAACGTGTTTCTTTCAGATGTGTTCAATATTACTGGATACTAGATATCAACTGAACCTGCTACCTCGCTACGCTATCTCTTAGTTTGTAAGGAATTATGTAAACCCAGGATGCATATGTGGACCTACCTGTTAATTTCGCTTCTCTGTGTAGGACGGTTATATCACTGCCAATTTGACCTGGTTGTTGATTTTTATTTCGAAATGTCAATAAACAAAATAAAAATTAAAAAAAGCTTTCTAGGTGGAAGTATCCGTCATCTCTTTAGAAAAAAGACCCAACTTCAGCAACAGACAAAAAAGGAAAACAACAAAACACTCTCCCCTTTCTGAGTAAAGCTGTAGTGTCTCAGGAAGAAGTAAGAATAAATAACTAAACAAGGAGAATCTGGGAGAAGCGCACCAGAGGATTACCTATCATCATTCATGCAGTAGAAAGTTTGAGCAGTTTAGCCTATGAGGGGAGTTGATCTCTGTGTCTAACCTAACCAGGTAAGTTGTTCACTTGTGCGTTACTGTAGGAAAGTAGGATCTGCTTTTATGGTTACCCCCACTTTTTGCTTGATGTAATGCTGTTTCTGACTAGTCTGACTGGGATCATGCTAATCAGGACCCCAGTCTCTGTGCTTTCTCCCCTAAATTGGTTTGGTAAGAACTTATGTACATCCCAGATTGGACACTGGTGTACACTTCAGTCCATAGTATATGGTACTAAGGTACCCAGGGCATAGGTACACCAGGGGGCCCCCATGGGCTGAAGCATGTATTATGCCACCCATGGGAGACCACTCAATTGATAACTACAGGCCTGCCATTGCAGCCTGTGTAAACTGGTGCTAGCACCACTTACGAAAGATATAGGTTTCCTTATATCTAAGGTCACTGCACTTAAAACCTATAAGTCACCGTTAAGGCAGGCCTTTCAATCCTGAAGGCAGGGTGCTTGGTTCTAAGTGTGAGGGTGCCCCTGCATGAGCAGGACACCCCTACAACCTACAGAGTCCATTCTCCCGGGTTGTGAGACAGCCATATGACATATAGAGGGGCACCGTGTCATTACGCGATGACCATCTCGAAACTGGATGTAACGAATCCTATCATGTTTGGTATCAAACATGTTGGAATCATAGCCACACACCATAAATGGTGTGGGAGGTAGGATTCCATGCACCGTAAAGATCCTTTGTGAGGGCCTCGGTGCTCCAGGGAATATTCATCCAGACCCAGACAGCCAGCCAGCCTGCTGCCGACCAGAGACACGTTTCTGCCCTCCTACTGCTGAGCCAAGCTTGGGCAGGGGAAGGCAGAACAATAGGTATCCTGTCACAGGGAGGTGTGACCACCTCCCAGACAGGATTTAGTGTATTGGGGCAGGGTGGGAACGCTTGCCAGCGCCACATAGTCTGCGTGCAGGGCACACTTGGTGCCCTCCATGCATAGTCCAGTTCAAACCAGTTCAGGGATCTGGTGTCTCCCGCTCTGGTGCGAAACTGGACAAAGGACAAGGGAGTATCCTTCCCTTGTCCAGCCCCTCCTTTGGGAGGGACCCCTGAATCGTCCCAACCCTTTCCTTAGGGTATTCAAGGGCTTACCTGTGGGTGGGTCCCTAGATTCGTTGTGGGACAAGATTAATTTCAAACACCACTTCTTCGACCGTCTGGGCACTCTGGACTTTGCTCTGGGCATCAAGGCTGCAACTAGGAAGACTCCTGCTGCTCCTGATCTCATCGCCCTGCTCGTCTGCTGCAACTTCTGTGCCTGTGCACCATACAGGAACCTTCCCAGGCCTGTGGGCATCCAAGACACCAGAAGGAATCTCCCTTGAAGTGAAGGAATCACTTCCCTGCATCCGCAGGTACAGCAACTAAGCTGTCCGGTCTGCTGATCCTGAGCTCCCACGGACTCCGAAAGAATCAGCAACACAGGTGGTGGTTCTTCACATCCCTTGAGGCGTGCCCCGTCCTCTCACCAGGTTTGAGGCAAGTATCCCTCGTCGGAGCCGCTGGAACTGAACCCCTGTGCACCGCGCCGACTTGCAGTTGCAAAGGCTTGTTGGCTTCCTTCCATCAAGATCTTCGGGCTCCAAGTAGCCCCCCTTCAAGCATCTCCAGTGACCAAGATCTTTGTCCTCACTGCATCACTTGCATTGTGGGCCTGCTTCTTTGGTGAGGTGCTCGAGGTCCTCTCGCGACTCCAGTGCTTCCGGCCTGTGGGTCCTCTTGAGGTTCATCTTTGAATTCTCTGGGCTTCCCTGATTGCTCTGGGACTGCCCTGACTTCCCTACTCGTGGTGAGTCACTTGGACCTTGCTGGTCCAGACATTGCACCTTCTTCGCTTTCCACGTTGTTTGCAATTGCCAAGGCTTGTTGGTGCTCCCGACGGACACAGACTCCTCAACTCTCGAGATCTGACGTGGGACAGCTTCTGAACGGCTCCTGGTCTTCCACAGCGTCGCCTGGTCCTCACAGCTCGAGCTCCAAGGTCATCATCAACTCTCCTACAGCACCCGACATTGGTGGGTATTCGTCTTCCGTGCCTCCTGGTCACTTCCAAGTGGCATAGACTCTGTCTCCTCTACTTTCATGTACTTCTTGACTTAAATCCACCTTTAGGTTCCACCGGACACTCTATCCTTCTGCAGCAGCGGCATCTTCCTGAAGTCCTCCATAGGGTTCGACGGCGGTATCCGACGCCACTTCACACCTATGCACCCGGCTCCCCTGGGACAGGTATCCTGGTTCCCAAGGTATCCACGGGTGGGGTGGCTCTCCAACCTTCTGTCTTCCACAGAGTTTCTTCAGGGTTCACTGGGAAGGGTCCTTCTTCTTTAAAATTGCCACTGCGACTTACCCATGGACTTGCATTAATCCCACGGGCCGTGTTCCCACTCCCCTGATGCTGTGTCCACTGGAACTTCTGGCCCCACTGCAGAGCCCGCAAATGCCACCTGGCATGATCCACCAGCAGGATGCAGGAGGCCATGAGGCTCAGCAGCCTCAGGGTCATTCTGACCGAAACCCGGGATAGAGGCTGAAACATAGGTATCATAGCCCGAATATCCCGGACTCACTGCTCGGGAGGATAGGCCCGAAACTTCGCTGTGTCCAAAACCCCTCTGATGAAAAGGAGCTTCTGAGAGGGAATCGGGTGTGACTTCTGCACATTGATAGTGAATCCCAGCGAATGCAGGAGGTCCGCCAAAGTCTGGAGGTGGGAAACGACAGACTGGGGCGAGCCCGTCTTCAACAGCCAGTCGTCGAGATAGGGGGAAGACTGGAACCCCTGATCTGCGCAGATGAGCTGCGACCACCGCCATCACTTTCGTGAACACCCGAGGGGCGCTGGAAAGGCCAAAGGGGAGCACGGTAAACTGAAAATGCTCGTGGCCTATTGTGAACCGTAGGTAATGCCTGTGGGCCGGCAGGACGGAGATGTGGAAATAGGCGTCTTGCAAGTCCAACGCTAATATCCAGTCTCCAGGGTCGAGGGCAGACAGGACCTGAGCCTATGTCAACATTTTGAACTTCTCCTTCAGGAGGAAGCTGTTGACGTTCCTGAGATCCAAGATAGGACGCAGGCCTTTGTCCTTCGTGGGCACCAGAAAGTAGTGGGAATAACAGCCACGACCTACTTCTGGGGCAGGAACTCGCTTGATAGTCCCCTTGGCCAAGAGAGACGGAACTTCCTGATTGAGAAGGGCCAAGTGATCCTCCGACATGCGATGGAATTGTGGTGGCCTAGATGGAGGGGTAGTCTCGAAGGGGAGGGAGTAGCCCCTTCGGACTATCTGCAAAACCCACCTGTCCGATGTGATGGTTTGCCAGTGGGGGAGGTGGTGGTGGATCCTGCCGCCCACTGGCAACTGGTGGCCATGAAAGGACAGACTAGGAGGGTTTGGAGGCTGCTGCAGAGGGGGCGCTGGTGGACTGGCCCGCCCGCTGGCCCCCTGACCCACGACGCTGGGTCCCACGTCCCCGACCGCGCAGAGGCTGAACAGTTTGCGCAGGCCTGTGGTTCTGGGCGGCACGTGGTGGGGCACCCCTTCCATAGCCACGAAAGGGGTGAAAAGCAGACTGCGCGGGGCGAGAGGTGGTAGCGAGGCCCAATGATCTGGCCGTAGCCCTAGAATCCTTAAAGCGCTCTAGCGTGTTGTCCGCTTTGTCGCCAAACAAGCGACGGCCATCAAAGGGCATGTCCAAAAGAGTCGATTGGACATCGTCTGAAAAGCCAGTGGACGTCAGCCAGGCGTAGCGTCGCAGGGCTACCGAAGTTGAAATAGTCCTGCCTAGCGAGTCAGCGGTGTCCAGCCCACACCTAATGGCAAACTTCGCTGCATCTCTGCCCTCAGCGACTGCACGGGAGAGAGTGGGCCGGGCCTCCTCCGGACACTGTGGCAGCACCTGCGCAACCGTATCCCACACAGAGTTGGAATAACGGGCCAAAAGACATGCAGTGTTCACCGACCGCAGTCCCAAGCTGGCGGAAGAAATCATCATCTTCCCAAGATGATCCAGCTTCTTGGATTCCCTATCTGGGAGAGCAGTAGGGAATGCACCCTTAGAAGTAGAGGCTTGGACCACCAAGCTCTCAGGGGCAGGGTGTTGGGAGAGGAAAAGTGGGTCGCCCGGGGCCGGGCGGTGGCGTCGGGCAATCATCCTATCCACAGGAGCCCCTGTGCTGGGCTTGGACCAGGTGCCCAGAAGGATGTCAGTAAGGGCCTCATTGAACGGCAGTAGGGGCTCCGAAGAGGCCGCTGCCGGTTGAAGCACCTCGGTCAGGAGGTTAGTCCTGACCGCCACCATAGGAAGCTCAAGGTTCAAGGCCTCAGCCGCCCTATGCAACACCACTGCGTATGAGGCTCCCTCCTCCGTAGCCACGGTAGGGGGGGAAAGCATACCAGGGTCTGGTGAGGTATCCAGACCACTGGCATCACCCAACTCCTCTCTCCAGTCCGGTTCACTCAACTTGTAAGCTAAAGGGTCACCAGACCCCTCCCAGTCCTCCTCGTCCTCTCCTGGCTGCCACTCAGGGCGAAAAGGAATGCCAGGATATAACAATGGTATAAAAGTACCGCTCTGCGCCGGATCCGGCATCGGTCGATGTCGGTCCTGCTCCGTGTCCAGGTCAGGGTGGAGGCTGGGGTCGAGGCCGGCGTCGCAGGGGGTTGAGGTGCCGTCGGTGGATTCGACGCCGGAGGTGGAGGAGGCGCCGATCCGGATCCAGGCCTGGATCCCTGCAGCGCCAGGGCCGAAGCCGCCGGGTTCGAAGGCCTAGAACCCCCAGCCGAGTCCGCGGGGCCCGAAGGCACGCCGGTGGAGTCAGGCTGCCCAAAGATCGAGAGAAGGGCTTCATAGAAACTACGAAGTTGGGCAGAGGTCGCTCCGGCTCCCGGAAAATAAGGGAAGCTCAGAGCCGACCCAGCAGGATCCGCAGGCGGAGCCGCAGGACGACCACCATCCGCATCCTGCGTCACGTCGGCCGACGGACGGGGAGAACGCGAAGAGCGACGATGCTTCTTCGCCTTCTTTTTGTGCTTTGACTTACCCGAAGACGATGAGTGGTGGTGATGGCTCCGCGACCGGTCCCGCGTCCTCCCTCTCGACCCGGACCTCAAGCGGGCGCGGAGCGGACTGCCGGGCCTCGAGAAGCTTTCGGGACCGCTCCCGCAAAGACTTCGGGTTCATGGCCCGGCAGTCGGAGCACGACTTCGGGTCGTGGTCGCGCTCCAAACACCAAAGGCACACGAGGTGCGGGTCCGCAACCGACATCAATTTGTGACAGAAGTCACAAGCCTTGAAGCCGGCCCGAGGACATGACATCCCTACGTACACCAGGAGTCGAACGACTCGAAAAGAAGTCGACAAAAGTCTAAAAATAGTCAAAAAGTAACTAGAGGTACCGCTCTCTCCGGATCGGAGCTGGCTGGCGCGGAAAAAGAAATAACTGAAGTCAGCGCGCGAGGGCGGTGTCTAAGTAGATACCGCGACGTCATCCCGGCGATCACGACACCGACGATGAACGCAGAGTCGACCGACGCCACCTACCGACACGCAGGGGTACTGCTATGAAAAAATTTCTCCGGATCCAGTCTGACGCCTGGGGGTAATTCTAAGGTAAGGAATTTATAACTAATAGTCTCTTTCAGATAAATCAATCATTCATTCACTCTCTGTCCCAAAGTAAACATTCTTCAAATCACATGACATATACACACCACAAGGTGCAGCTTTCAATAGTGATTTTTCAGTCACATTTCAGGTTTCCTACCTTGATGAAGTAATCGTTGTCGAAGGAAATCTTTGCAGTACCAGACTGTCTGACACCAGAGCCATAGTCTGGGGCTTCTTCATCCCCTGAGAGAAAATACAGTGAAAATGTTCTATTAACACAGATTACTGCATTTTTACTTAAGAAGCAGAAAGAGGTGCAACTGATGCTAATAGCAGACATTCATCAGTAACCAAACAAAGGCACCAGTCTATTTTGCAGTCTTCGCTTAGAGGCAATAAGGATATACATCTGGCTGGAGACTGTGTCAAAACTACAAACATGGGATAATAGGGCCTCAATCCCACTGTCAATTCTGCCTCCCCCGAAGCTGCAAAGTCCCTCCTAGACACTGCGGGAGCAGGAACATGGGGTAGGGAGAGAAAGGGGTGTCACAGAGACAGAAAAGCTACTGATCTGCAACAAGATTTCTCCAGGTAGGGATAACCTTTGAATCATTACTCCCACTTAGGAGGTGAAACCATCAAAAATGCTGATTACAAAAAAAACACACCCTTATTTCTACCTGCCACTTTATTCAAGATTTTGTTTTAAATGTGGGGGCGCGAGCCTGAAGGAGTTCACTGGGCCTGCTCTAAAGAGCAGGCCCAGTGGGGCGAGCTGAAGGGGAAAACCTGTTTGTGAAGGATCACCTTTCCTCTGCTGATAGTCTGGTGGTGCGCAATGGTAAAGAGGATAATCCAGGAAACACATATAACACTGGTGATAAAAACCAGACCCCAGGGAGAAACTCCTGAGGCAAGACATAGAAGTGGCACCAAGGTACAAGAGAGTAATGCCAACTCAGAAAAGACACAAGTGAATACCCAAAGTAAGGTCAAAAGGACCGCACTACAAGTAGGTTCTCTTATTTTTTTTATATAGTCTTTATTGATTTTCACAAAAACAAATAAAGCAGTAGAAATCCACCACAAGTGTGAAGTCCCCCAATGATGGAAGGAGTGTCCACAATTAAAAGCGATAAGGTACATTCCCCAACCCCGTACCCTCCCTCCCACTTCACTCTCATAATCTTTATTTCTGAAATAACAGACATATTCCGGTGTCTTGACTTGTCCACAGAACTTTGGCCAAAGATTCGTATCCACAACCTAGGGAGCACTCCTGTGAGAAAGTGCCATCTTTCTTGCATGGTATGCCCCCACTTTTTGCTGAATTGCTGATGTATTTTGACTGAGTGTGCCCTGGGCTCCTGCCAATCAGGTGCCCAGGGCCTGTGTTCCTTCCCTAAAACTGCATTAAAGCATAAACCCAATTGGCATCTCTGGCCGCATGTCAGCCCCTGGTAAATGGTACCATAGGTACCCAGGGCACTGTGACCAGAGAAGGCCTCTAAGGGCTGCAGCACTTATTGTGCCACCCTTAGAGGCCCTGTACCCTGACACACACACACTGCCTTTGCAGGCTGAGTGTCTTGGTGCAGAACAAAACAGAGAGTCGACATGGCACACATCCCTGTGTGCCATGCCCCTAAACACACTGCCCTGGCATACCTCAGTCAACCCTCTAGCTGGGTGCACTATGCCAGTGGTGAGGGTACAGGTGCATGAGCCCTGTACCCCTACAGTACCCAGGTCCATTCCTGGGCACTGTAAGTGCAGTGCTGCCATTAAGAGTATATGGTGCTGGGAGGTCGTCATCACGAACTCCACAGCACCATGATGGCTACACTGAAGACTGAGAAGTTTGGTATCAAACTTCTCAGCACATTAAACCCACACTGATGCCAGTGTGGGATTTAATGTAAGATGCACGACAGAGGGCAACTTAGAGTTGCCCCCTGAACCTAACCCACAATCCACGTCCTGCCTGAGAGGCTGCCTAGGCTGCCACCCAGCAGACATGTTGCTGGACCCCTGGGTAGAGAGCCATCCGCTCTCCTGGGCCTGCAACAATGCACGTCCTGGGCGAGGTGCTAGGTCTCCTCCCCCAGGACGGGCAGGGGGAAGCTTCAAAAGCATGCCGCCTTTGTGAGCCTCCCCAGACCACTTGCTGTACTCAGCAACTGGTCCCCAACGGTTCTAGCCCCCACTCTGGCGGGAAGACTGGCGGGAAACCCCAAGTGAGGAAAGGGGGTGTGCCAGCCTCTGCCAACCCCACCCCTCAGGTGGGGAGGCGAGTGAAGCACATCTCCGGGCTCTCGCCATCTTGAAGATGGGGAGCCCTGCCCAATCAGGACTAGGCTCCTGCCCCCTCCCACTGGAGAGTGGCAGGATAGGGGGTGTACCCACCCCAGGGAAGGGACCCATTGGTCCCTGCCCTGTACCTACCTGTAACGCCCCTAAATTTAGTATTTAGGGGCACCCTGAACCTTCCTTCCTCAGATCCCGAATCCGAAACAAGCAAGAAGAACAAGAAGAAAGAAGACCTGCCGTGCAGCTGCTAACAAGAGGGAGACACCAACTGACTTGGCCCCAGCCCTACAGGCCTGTCGACCCTCGAACCTGCTCCTGCTAAAACCTGGTGTCTCCAGTGGTCAGCCACCTCGAAAACCCCGGAGGACCTGGCTGCCTTGTGACTCTAAAAAGACTGGGACTCCCACGAGCAGTGGTTCTGCTCAAAGCAAGTAAACCCCTGGTGCCAGCCAGGAACCGCGACTCCTGCACACTCTGCACCCGCCGAGCCCGGCCTGTGCCTGAGTGGACAAAGACCACGAGGACGTCCCCCCGGCGACTGGGACCCAGAATCCAGCACCCAAGGACCCTCCTCGACGCTCCTGACGACGCCTGCAGCCTCAGAACCAGGGACCCCTCCAACCGCGACCAGCAGAGGGTAAGATTTCCCGATGCGAAAAGACACCCCTGCACCCGGCGCCCTGCGGCCCCCTGTGCCCAACTCCGGGGTGCCTACCTAACCTACAGCTTCCCAACTTACCTCTCGAAGTGGTGGTCGCACCTGAAGAATCTCCGTCCCCGAGCTTGCAGCCTTTGTTCATCTGGTAACTTCTCCATTGAAATCCATTGAGCGCCCGACGGCTCAAAAGCACCCTGCACCCAGCCACCCGAGTGCCCCTCGGAGTGCAACACCTATCCTAATCTACTTCCCCACTTGCCCTGTGTAAGCGACCAGGAGCCCAGCTCCCACAGCCGCGTGGCCTGCCTGCTAGCAGCCACCAACCAAGGGCCCCCTGCCCGCCATAGGCTAACATTGGGCCTAACTCACTCTGCACCCGGCCGCCCCTGTGCCGCTGAGGGTGTACCAACTGTACTTACCTGACCCTGGGAGACCCCTGAGTCTATGCCCAGAACCTTAACTCTGCCAGTCGAGTTCTTACCTGAAAGCCGATAACCTACATTTTCTCCATAGAGCAACATTGACTGGTTTCACTTGGAAATTCTTCTAAGTGTCGAGTTTTGAAACTTTAAAATATTCACTAAAAATCGCCCGATAAACAAAAACGAAATTACTCACCTGTTATCAGGAGAGATCCCAGTGCTGGATCTTGGTGCCCAGCACTGACCCTGAAAAGTAATTACAACTGTACTTACCGATAACTTGATTTTCCTCCATAGGATAACATTGCCTTGTTTTTGCCAGAAAGTGTCGATTTTGAAACATACAAATATTCCTTAAAAATCGCCTGTGTAACAAAAACGATTTCTTTCGACTGTTTACAGGAAATGTACCAGGGTTGAATCCAGGATCCAACCCGGAGTAAGAAAATCATACGCAAAGTAACAAACTGCTTTTACTTAAAAACTCCCATTGAGCTCAATGTTATAATTGTGTTTGAATTGTGTTGCCTATTGCAACAACTGTATCTATTGCATTTAAAAGTCTATTGCTTATTGAAAGTATACAACTACAGCATTTTATTCTGAGAAAGTATTTTGATACCTATTGTTGGTTCTAAAATAAAACAACTATATATTTTTATATACAAAACAATTGGCCTAGAGTTCAGTTCTTGAGTGTGTGAGACCATTTGCTGACTGAGTGTGTACAACAAATGCTTTACACTGTCCTCTGATACTGCCTTACTGCTCGACCAAGCAACAACTTTAGAGAGTAAGGTTATATCTAACTTTAGCCTCTGCCAAACCTCTGGGGACTGTGGACTCTGTGCACACTGAACCTTACTTTGGTTCAGTATATACAGAGCCACTTTCTTACAACTCCGTCCCGGAGACCCCATGGATCCCTCAAGCTATTGCAGGTCCCCTTCTCTACAAACCGGCTCAGACCCCTAACTCCCCAAGTCTGAGTCCAGCATATCACATATCAGCCTGCATTAAGGCTTTCATTCCATACTCTCATCCAACAAAGCGTCCGGTTCCCTATTAGACTCCTGTGCACTGCGCAGATCTGTCAACATTGTAGCCCCTACGGCCAAATCATCCTCCACTTTCTCATCTCTCCTGGCATGTTTCAGACGTACTTCTGAGAGGGGGGGGGGGGAGCAGCAGCCAACCATTTTATGGCAATGCGGCGTTTGGCCAGGAGGAGATCCAACAAAAGGAATTTCCTACTTAGTCTTTTCGCCCACTAACCCCCAAGCAGCACCACCTGTGGGGTAGGCTGCAAATTTCACCCCGTTGCCACCTTAAAGCTATCCACCACCGCAGTCCAATATGGTAGTATAACCGGGCAGTCCCACACCACATGATTATGTCCGCTGAAGGGTTTCCACACCTATTGCACCTATCTGATCTGTGTCTGTAAATGTAGTGCAGCAGTTTTGGGGAAAGTAGGTTCACTCCTATTTTGATCTACAGTGAAGGCAGTGAAGATGCATGCTTCAACCGACAAGTTACTTACCTTCGGTAACGCCTTATCTGGTAGAGACATGATCTAGCCGCAGATTCCTTAATTCCTTGAACTTCCAGGCGTCAGGCTGGATCCGGAAGATTTTTCATAGCAGTACCCCTGTGCGCCGGTAGCGTCAGTCAACTCCGCGTGAGGACGTCGGCATTGTGTTCGTCGTCGTCGTGACGTAAGTGTCATCAATATAACCGCCACTCTGGCACGCTGACGTCAG
Organism: Calotriton arnoldi; assembly: GCA_963921515.1. Taxonomy (NCBI): domain Eukaryota; kingdom Metazoa; phylum Chordata; class Amphibia; order Caudata; family Salamandridae; genus Calotriton; species Calotriton arnoldi. Next base: position 827,279 of record CAWUFW010000686.1, on the reverse strand, counting down.
TACATTTCACAACTTTCCAAGCCAAAAGCGCGGAGCCATGAAGTGACTGACCATAGTGTGTTAAAAAACGAACAGCTACGGCCCTGAAGGGGACGTCCCTGACACTTAAAACCCCATTACGCAGTGTGGGGAGGGTGGGTGGGTCGGGAAGGAATCTGTGGCTAGATCAGGTATCTGATAGAGACATCTAGCCGCAGATTCCTTACCTTTGAACAGATACCCAAGCAATGCCATCCCCGGAGGAGGGACTGCGGAACGGTTCAGACCAGAAAATCCTGTAAAACAGAGCGACCAAAGAGGCCCTCTCTGCGAACCTGGGAATCCAGGCAGTAGTGTCTGGCAAACGTGTGCAGAGATGGCAACGTGGCAGCTTGGCATATATCCGAAACGGGAACACCACGCTGGAGAGCCGTGGTGGCTGCTTTTGCCCTGGTGGAATGGGCTCCTAGTCCTTCAGGAGGATCTTTCTTCGCTAATGCGTAGCAGATTTTGATACAAAGGATAACCCAGCAGGATATAGTCCTCTTTTGGACAGCACACCCTTTCTTTGCACCCTTGTACCCTGTAAAGAGTTGGTCATCCACCCGGAACTCTTTGGTTCGATCAAGGTAGAACGAGAACGCTCTTTTTGGGTCCAGACGGTGGAGACGTTCCTCTTCCTTGGAAGGATGCGGAGGCGCATAGAAGGTGGGCAGGGTAACCGACTGTCCCGATGGAAGGGTGTTACCACCTTAGGAAGAAAAGATGCCCTAGTCCGGAGAACTACCTTATCCGGAAAAGTCGTCAGGTAAGGAGGCTTTGAAGATATCAGCTGTAGTTCGCGGACTCTCCTGGAAGAGGTTATTGCCACCAAAAAAGCTGTTTTGATGGTGAGCAACCGCAGAGGACAGTTATGCAACGGCTCAAACCGTGCACACATCAAAAAGGTGAGTACCAAATTAAGGTCCCACTGTGGCATGATAAAAGGTGAAGGGGGAAACAAATGGGTTAGCCCCTTCAAAAATCTCTGCACTATAGGAGATTTGAAGAAGGATGGCTGATCAGGCAGCCGAAGAAAAGAAGAAATGGCCGAAAGGTAGCCCTTCAAAGTGTCCAGAGCAGAGCCCAACTGGGCCAAAGAAAGTATGAAGAGAAGGACTTTAGCTAAGGGAGCAGACAAAGGGTCAATATACCGGTCTGTACAATATTTACAAAACTTGTTCCATTGGCAGGCGTATACTGATTTTGTAGAGGGACGTCTGGCTGCCAAGATAACTTCACAGACTTCAGGAGGAAGGTAAAAAGTTGTCAACTGTCGCCACTCAATCTCCACACAAGGAGGCGGAGAGTGCACAGGTTCGGATGGAGGACCCTCCCCTGCTGCTGCGAAAGAAGATCCTACCGAAGGGGCAGCCTGACCGGAGGATCGATGCTCATGTCTAGAAGCTCGGGATACCAAACTCTCCATGCCCAGTCCGGAGCCACAAGAATAACTTGTGCCCGGTCGCTCCTGATCTGCTTGAGCGCTCTGGGCAGAAGTGGTATGGGCGGAAAGGCGTATAGGAGGACTGACCTCCACTCGTGACGAAAGGCGTCGCCGAGCAAGTACCACCTTGGAAACTCCAACGCGCAAAACAGCTGACATTGCGCGTTCTCTCCAGAGGTGAACAGATCTAACCAAGGCTCTCCCCACCGCGGAAAGAGACCTTGTGCCACCTCCGGATGGAGACGCCATTCGTGATCAGCAAGGCACCTTCGGCTGAACTCGTCCGCCCTGGCGTTCAGAGAAACTGACAGGTGTTGAAACACCAGGGAAATGCCCTGACGTTCCAGCCAAGTCCAGAGACGCAGGGCCTCCAGACAGAGGGTCCACGACCCCACTCCGCCCGGTTTGTTGCAGTACCACATGGCCGGTAGTGTTGTCTGTGAACACCTGAACAAGCCTTCCCTTTATTGACATCAAAAAGGCTTTTAGTGCCAGTCGGATCGCCCGAAGCTCCAGCAGGTTGATATGGAGCTTGACTTCCGCCAGAGACTAGAGTCCTCTGATCTCCACCTTCCCCAGATGGCCACCTCAACCCAGAAGGGACTCGTCCGTCACTACTGTGAGATCTGGGTGGGGAAGGGAGAGGGGTCTGCCGCTGAACCACTCGTGGTCCGTCAGCCACCACTGCAGATCTTTCGTAGTGCCCTCTGAAATCTGAACCAGGTCGGTGAGGTTTCCTCGATGCTGTGCCCATTGAAACTTCAGGTCCCACTGCAGAGCCAGCATGTGCCACCGTGCGTGGGTCACTAGCAGGATGCCATGAGGCCCAACAGCCTCAGAGTCAGTCTCACTGAAACCCAGGATAGAGGCTGAAACATCGGTATCATAGCCTGAATATCCTGGACTCGCTGTTCGGGAGGATAGGCCTGAAACTGCACCGTGTCCAGAACCGCCCCAATGAAAGGAAGTGACTGAGAGGGAGTCAGGTGTGACTTCGGCACGTTGATAGTGAACCCCAGCGAATGCAAGAGTTTCGCCGTAGTCTGGAGGTGGGAGACGACTGCCTGGGACGAGCCCGCCTTCAACAACCAGTCGTCGAGATAGAGGAAGACTGGAACCCCAGATCTAAGCAGATGAGCTGCGACCACCGGCATCACCTTTGTGAACACCCGAGGGGCACTGGTGAGGCCAAAGAGGAGCACCATGAACTGAAAGTGCTCGTGGTCCACCATGAACCGCAGGTAGCGACGATGGGCAGGCAGGATGGGAATATGGAAGTAGGCATCCTGCAAGTCCAGCACTACAATGCAGTCTCCTGGGTCCGGGACAGGACAGGACCTGAGCAAGGGTGAGCATCTTGAATTACTCCTTTTTGAGGAAGAAATTGAGGGTTCTGAGGTCTAGGATAGGACGAAGGCCTCAGTCCTTTTTGCGGACCAGGAAGTAGCAGGAATAGCAACCACTGCCCACTTTGGGCCCGGGAACATTCTCTATGGTTCTCTTGGCCAAGAGAGCATTGACTTCCTCGCGGAGCAAAATAAGGTGATCCTCCGTCAGCCGATCGTATGCTGGGGGCATAGAGGGAGTAGTAGTCTCGAAGGGAACGGGGTAGCCCCTCCGGACTATTTGCAGCACCCACCTGTCTGATGTGATGTTTTGCCAGTGGTGGAAGTGATGGCGTATTCTGCCACCAACTGGCCGAGAGTGGTCCTGGGGGATCGGACTAGGAAGGTTTTGCGGTGGAGGCAGGGATGGTAGCTTGGCTTGACTTCTGATCCCCGACCCACAAGGCTGGGGTGCGCCGCGTCCACAGCCCTGCAAAGGGTGCTGAACTTGCGGGGCCCTCTGGACGGAATAGGGTTGGCACGACTGGTAGCCACTTCCGTAGCCACGAAAGGAGCGAAAATTGGATGAAGCCCTGGGAACAGTAGTGAGGCCCAAAGACTTGACTGTGGCCCGCGAGTCCTTGAAGCGCTCAGGGGCAGCATCCGCCTTGTCTCCGAAGAGACGGGAGCCATCAAAGGGCATGTCCATGAGGTTGGCTTGGACATCCCCCGAAAAACCAGATGTTTTCAGCCAGGCGTGGCGACGAACTGCCACTGTCGAAGAAATCACTCTACCTAGCGAGTCCGTCGTGTCCAAGCCACATCTGATGGCGAACTTAGCTGCGACTCTCCCATCTGATATAGCTTGGGAGAGTAGAGCCCAGTCCTCCTCCGAGACTCTGGGCAGCACCTGCACTACCATATCCCATAGAGAATGGGAGTAACGGCCCAAGAGGCATGCAGTGTTCACTGACTGCAGTGCTAGACTGGTGGAAGAGAACATTTTCTTCCCAAAGTTTTCCAGTCTCTTGGATTCCCAGTCCGGGGGTGCGGAAGGGAATGTGCCTCGGGACGTGAAAGCTTGGACTACCAAGCTTTGGGGAGTGGGGTGGGTGGTGAGGAAAAGTGGGTCCCCCGAGGCGGTGGGCGATCATCCTATTCATAGGGGCCCCTGTGCTGGGTTTGGACCATATCCCCAGAAGGACGTCTGTCAAGGCTTCATTGAAAGGCAGTAGGGGTTCCGAGCTCGAGACCCCAGGCTGCAATACCTCTGTCAAGACGTTCGTCTTGACTGCCACTGTAAGAAGCTGTAGGTCAAAGACCTCCTCAACCCTACGCACCACCATGGCAAAAGTTGCTTCCTCCTCTGTAGCCAGGGTAGGAGGGGAACGCATGCCAGAGTCTGGGGAGGTGCTCAGTCCACTGGCGTCACCCAATTCCTCATACCAGTCCAGGTCTTGCTGTTGCGGGATTTCTAAGGGATCCTGCTCCCCTACCCTACCAATCCTCTTCCTCCATCCCTAACCCTTCAGAATAGAACAGAGAGAACGGCATGGAGCTGTACGGCTCAGTCGGTGCCGGTCTCGGCGTCGGAGGACATGTGACCGACTTCGTGTTGTCGAGAATGAGGATCGGGGAGGCGCCGGTGACGCCAAGGACCCCGGCACCCAGGCGCAACGCCGGGGAAGATCGCTGTGGAGGTGTGACCGGCGTCGGTCCGGACCCGGGAACGAGTCCACTCAGAGGCCGTGGACTGGGGCCGGAGCTGGCGGCACGGGTACCACGGGGGCCCCTCTGTCCTCTGAGCCTGTGGGCCCGAAGGCGCGCTGGTAGTGTCAGGCCGCCCAAATATGACGCACATGGCGTCATAAAATTCTTTGAGTTGGGCAGGGGTCGCTCCCGGCCCCAGAAAGGGAGGGAAACGCGGAGCTGACCCAGGCACCCGCTCCGCAGAGCGGGGCCTCGCGCGCCGAGGTCCCTCTGCCGCGTCGCGAATCGGGCGGGGAGAAGTCGAAGCACGCTTCGACTTCTTGTGCTTTTTGTGGTGCCTCTTACCTGACTTTGACGAAGGGGACTTCGCATCATCGGATCGGTGCCCGGACCTTCCTCTCAACCGAGACCTGGACCGGGATCAAGACCGGTGAGGCGACCTCCGAGGTCCCGGACGCCGGGCCGCGAGAAGCTTTAGGGACCGCTCCCTCAAAGTCTTCGGCGTCCTGGCCCGGCAGTCGGAGCATGACTTGGAGTAATGGTCGCGCTCCAGGCACTACAGACAAACCAAATGGGGGTCCGTGACCGACATGGCGCGGTGACAGGCACCGCAAGGCTTGAACCCCGAAGTCTTCTTACTCAACATTCCAAAACACACAGACAGTCAATAAAAAGTCAAAAAAAGTCTGTCAAAAAATGACAGGGGGTAGCTCTCTTCAACGGATCGGCGCTGGCTGGCGTGGAAAGAAAAGAACTGACGTCAGCGCGCCGGAGTGGCGGTTATACTGACGACGCGGACGTCACCACGACGACGAACACGACGCCAGCGACGTCACGCAGAGTCGACCGACGCCACCTACCAGCGCGCAGGGGTACTGCTACGAAAAATCTTCCGGATCCAGCCTGACGCCTGGAAGTTCAAAGGTAAGGAATCTGCAGCTAGATGTCACTAGAATATACAGATGGCCTCTCAAAAAAACATAAGCAAAAAGGAAAAAAAGGAAGACATTTCTTTATCAAAACATCTGCTCTGTCCAGTCACAAAGAACAAGAGGGGCTAGATGACACAGAGAAGTTCCTCATACAGCGGCAGTCCATGATCCTGGCAGTACTAAGGCAAATGCAGGTCCCCTACAGTGAATTAAAGAAAAAGGAAGCCTTTCTCAGACGAGTAACTGCAGAATTAGAAGGTCATGCTGGCTAAATGTATTGAAATTTTGGGAACTTGGCATGTCATCTAAGCCTGATGAAAACAGCTTTGCATGGTTGCTAAGAAAGAGCTTGCAGAAAGAACCCAGGAGTTGTAGGATTTAGAATCCGTAATCTACATATGAATATTTACATAATGAGCTGAAGGTGACAAGTTTGGATCTCAGGAATGTCCACCAGCCAGAAGGATGAGACTTGAAAATAGATCTGCAATCCCTCTTCAGAGATATTAAAATGGGCACTGTAGTGACGAGGCTGATGGCCTGCTTGGGTCGGACGATCACCGAAGTGTTTGGGTGTGCTCATGCCTCCTCTCCAGTTTTCACTTGCGCTGCTTTCTCAGTCCTGTGCCTCCTGTCAACGTTTGGATTAGCACGTATATCCTGGTTACTCTGTGGCCCTGCCTTGCCTGACTGCGCCTCCAAAAAAGAGGGAGGTTTTGTGCCATCAAGCTCTGTTGAGCCTGTACAACCAGTGAGATCGCCCTGAGGGGTGGGGGCTTGGTGCATTTTAACTGCCAGTTTTTGCCTGTTATTTGCCATCATTGCTGTGTCTTCTGCCTTACCAGGACTGTATCCTGATAAGGGGTCCTGGTTCTCCTGGTGGTGGGGAGTGCCTGGTTGGAGATTTACAGAGTGTCTTTGGAGTCCATAAGATCCACGTTGGCCTGAGCGACCGGTAAGGAGAAATGAGGTACAGCAGTGGCAGAGGAGAAAGAGGCAAAAAGCGCAGCTGAGGGGCGGCAGGGTGGAGGTGAGTTTGGATGGCTGCGCTTGGTGCGGTTTGTGCTCTAGAGGAGCAGGAGTGATGTGCTAACCTCTCTATTGATCGAAGTTAACTTTTGGACTATGTGGCTGTCGCATTACTAGAGGTTAACGTGACAGTGGTTATTGGTGGCTGTTGGCGAAGTCATTTCTATAACTTATTTTATTCTTTAAGCGACAGTTGATACCTGTGCCAATGCCATTTAATTAATACTGGACTGCTACCAATGACTGCTAAGTCCTGGTAAGGTGACCTGCACAGCATTCCTGTTATTATCCTGGAGTAAGCTTTTAATGCTCAGTAGTAATCCTGGCATTGCTCCAGGTTGCAATTGTGCGACTGTGAGTGATACTGGGTATTATTTTCGGGGGCAAATTTGGCTATTAAGGCAATAAAGGCTTAGCGGTGAGCTTACCGTGGTGTAATTGCAGTTGTTTCCAATCTCTTGGGTTGTTACATTAGCCATGCTTGCCTATGCCTGTTTTTGCCGCCCAGGCCATTAGCGATACTAATGCTGCTTTTTCCAAATTATTATTATTGTTTATAAACCTGTTTATAAACCTATCTTTTTTACTGTATGAGGACTCATTTTTTGTCTAGCTTCTATTGCTACTGAAATCTTACAAGGTGACGATCTACAAGATCCGTCCTGGCACATCAAGCTTGCAAAGATCAACCCTACAACAAATTACACATTACCGAAAGTCCCTAGTTCCTCTAGTGCCCCTAGGAAGACAAAGAGGATGGGATATAGCACACTAGATCCAACTATATGCAGCAAAAGCAAAACAAGTCTTGGTGTAAAGCCAAAAACAGGATATAAACCTAAATCGATCACTGAATTATTTCCGGTTGAGCCCGCGAAGTCTGAACTTAAAACAACACACGGCAGCCCAACTCTAGTTGCAAGTATCCGAAATATAGCTAATATAGCCTTGGTTTAGGCAGTGAAGAATGCCTAGATTTAACACCAGGAAGACTATTTATAGGAACCAATATGGTGATCAATTAAAACAAGGTATACCAAAATGGGCAACATGCAACCAGATTTTTAGAACTTGGTCCTTCTATCAGTACTGTTCCTTTAGCAAACTTGTCCTTAATAAATAACTACACTCTGCCAGATGTCCCAACTTTAACCTCAAACATTTTGATAACCATTCCTCAGTGCAATAACTTCATCAATGAGCTTAGTAGTGCATCTGAAAATAGCAAAGCTGCTAGTTCCCTACGCAACACTGTGCTAATTGTGCCTTCCCTGAATGAAGAGCAGGATTTCCTGATAGGTTATCTGTCCATTTACAACTCCTTTAATATGCTAGACTAAAATACCATAATCTCATAGTCAGTACGGGCGCTTGAAAGAATACTAGGCTCCATATTGTCACTACTAGAAAGATTGTTGACAAGCAACGACCAGATCTCTGGTCTGACTACTTTAATCCTACAAGTTTTAACCAAGTAGGAGCCCAGGTTTAATGACTCTATGCAAGCTGATTTGACTAATCAGAAATGTAGTCACAGTGTCAAGGCGGACATACCATCAACTAATGGTGTTGGAAAACTGGGGATAATAGCATAATACCAACTGACGAGATGATTGGTGATGGAGATTGTTTGAGGACCAGCAACCTCCGCAAAGAGTTTATTACAGACACTGAACCAGAAAACAAAGATAAGGCTATTCCCTCCTGAAAATTTTGATCTATCTTCTCAGTGTTACTTTTGTGCCTAATGCAATTGATTTATGTAAAAATGACACGGCCAATATAGTTGAAGAAAAAACAGCAGAAGGAAGAGGAATAGGGTAACCCTTAGAGTTAACGATCCGCTGTATTGCTTGAAGAAACTCTTTCCAGAAACCCAATTGGATAGCCACATTGCCAATGGTTTTAGTGTTATGAGGGATGAGGCTAGGAATATGACAGTAACTACAAGATGAACTGTTAGAGTGATTGAAATATGGCCTCTGGACCCTAATAGAGTGTTTTAAATGGTACATGAGGCTGAAACAGAGTGGATTTAGCACCCTGAAGCTCTGAACAATGTTAACAGAACAAATTTGATACCATAATTTTAGCACTATAGGCCCCTATCTCCTATGTTAACCAATTACATGGGTCATAGGATACGTAGTGAAGGCTCCAATCATCAAAGACAATTAGTTCCTGGAACATTGCCGGTTCATCTCGGCGACCACGACGCCAACGACGGACGCGGAGCCACACGACGCCCCTACCGACGCGCAGGGGTACTGCTGACGAAAACTTTCCGGATCCAGTCTGACGCCTGGGGATATTCTAAGTTAAGGAATCTATCACTATGTGTTTCTTTCAGATACTAAATGTAATGTCCCAGAGTGGTTAATTTTGGTCTAATCACAAGACATATGTTTATTTAAGGAAATGTAGGTTGGTGAGGAAAGTGATATGGATTAAGCCCCTGATCAATATTTTTAATTTAAAGTAGGCACAATTAAACCCTATAAAGGGAGGCCCGTGGAAGGTCTGTCAACAAGGGTATCTATAAGACATTCTAAGTAAAACAGTTGCCTGTCCTAGAAGCACCTACACACATTCTACACATTAGACTAATAAGTACTAAAATATCTAAATTCTGAATTTTATATTCCAACTGGTCGCAAAATAGGCAGCCAAGTATATGTGAGAGTCTTACAAGAGCTGGTGAAAGAAATAAAATCCACTGTAAATCCATCAAACAAATATACATTTATTGTCTCTGGTGATTTCAAAACTGCATTGTTGCCGGTGTTTAGTAAGAGGTTATCTTTGAGGAGGAAGCAGGTTGGGGCACAGCAGCCCCAGTTCTGGCAAGGGGAGTCAGATTCAATATATTGAAAAGAGGAAAAAATAATTGCAAATTAGTTTTAGAATTGCCATCTCAGATTTTTTAAGTAGATGTACCATGTCTGATAGCCCAGCTGCTCCACCCTTTAGATGCGGTAGATGAACAGGCCTAATTGACAATTTCCAGATTAATTTAGAATTTTGAAAATATATTTCCGATATGTGGGTCATACAGCATCTAGAAAGTGACCATGATCCTCTGGTAATTAATGTAAAGTAACATTTTAAAATCACAGTTACATATATTCTAGATAGTGCAATAGCCAACAATAGACGAGGTATGAAATGGAACAGAGAAAGATACTTTAACCAAGGTTTGCTCTGAATGCTCAATCTAAAAGAACTACTAAATTCTATTTGCAAGGCTGAATATGGCAAGCATAGTGCCATCTTGGATGCTTATAATGGAATGATGGGGAAATTATCTGAATTATGGTCAACAACACATCCTCGTAGGGAAGCCATAAACAGAAATTCTGTCTGGTTTGATGCTGTGTAGGGATAAAAGAGAATGTTATCTAATGTTCAAATATCATGACATCTTGTGGTATCCAAAGGAAGACCATTTTAAGAAACTAAGGAGGGAATATAAAATTCAACTAAAAAAGAAAAGATGCGTGGGTTAAATAGCTATCTGGGAGGAGTTCAGATCAGCGGCCATTGAGAAAGACTCTAAAAGATTTTGTGCACTCATCTCCAAGGTATACTCTTGCAAATAAGCAAGAGTATCATATTATTACTGATGGATGGATGGCACACTTTGAGAAACTTAATGATGGAAGCAACAGGTAAACAAGTTTCACTACTGACTCCTCAATTTACCAGGATAATATTGGTGAAGCCAATTGCAACTCTAGAAATCCTTTGAGATAGAGGAAGCCATATTATGTCAGAAAGCCAATAAAGTCCTATTGCCAGATTTTGTACTAGTCGACATGTTCCATGATGATTGTAAGCTATAGGCCAAAGTTTTAACAAAAACATTTAATTCAGTCCTAGCGACTATTTCCATCCCAGCATTGCGTGTGCAACTCTACCATTCTATTGCCTCAGCATAAGAAGGGCAGTAGCATGGATCTATCTAATTATATGCCAATATCACTTTTAGATGGTATGGGCAAAGTCTTTGGCCACCTGCTATTCAACAGGATGCTGAGCTGGGATGCCAAAAATTCCATCCTTATAGATGCGCACATTGGTTTCCGTAAAGGAATAGGGACAAATAAACCAGACAATCAGGCTATACATCATCTGTCTTAAATAAACTAGACTAATGAAAGAGCCTTCATTGATGTGAAATCAGCATTTGACCTAGTTACTAGATCTAAACTATGGCAAGGACTAGACAACCTGGCAGCTGAAAGGGCACTGCTGCAGCTGAAGGTAATTAATGCATGTGTTCGATATGGGGCCTATGAGGAATAGAGTAATACCTTCTCTGTTCCCTCAGGTGTATGTTAAGGATGTGTTTATCATCACAATTATTAAGTCTTTTTCTTAATGAAGTTGGATTATATCTAGATAAAACCACCTTGATGTCCAGAAGTTCTGCAATAAAAAGATAACAATTCTCCTTTGTGCAAATGATGCAGATGTGCTCTCACAGACAAAATTATGCAGCTAGGTTCATGCCAGATTGTGAGAAATATTGTTAGGGGAAATACTTTCTCATCAATTCTGCCAAAACCAAGTTAATGACAATTAAGCCAGCAACTGCCTTGAGAAACCTCACAGTTAATGGCAAGAACTTGAGTGTGTATCAACTTTTAATAATCTTGGCATATGTTTCAATCACAAATTAGACCGGCATGCTCATAAAGAAAATGGAGCACTTGTATTAAAATGAACAACTAATGCTATACTGTGTCTTAAACATAAAATTGGTAATAGATCTCCTAGCATAATATTACAAGTGAATAAATAGGTAGAAGGCAGTAGGTGCAGCAACCATGGAGCAGGACTCTGGGTTTATACCAAGAATAGGGTTTTGCAAATAATCAAAAATGGCTTTTTAGGACCTTATTCAAGTTGGGCCCTGGTATACCGTTAGTTCCCCTTTATATGAGAGTAGGCATTAAACCGATTTCTGACATCATCATATTAAGTCCTGTACTTATTGGTTACATTTGAATAGGAACCGCTATGGGGAAATATACTTAAAAACCATAATAGAAGTATCCCCACAGGGCAAGGTGGACAAAAACCTGCAGGCAGTATACGTCAAAAGAATACCTGATTAATCCTGCTACAATCTGCCCAGATGCAATAATAAAAGCTAAAGAGGCTTATTGGTTGCACTGATTGAGTTCTCAAAGACATCAATGAATACTAGCAAAATAATTCTCGGTCTGAGAATTACCTTGATTGTATCCAGCCGGAGGAACGTCGCACTTTAAATGTCAAATTAAGGGTAGGCACTTTCCCAAATGTAGTTTACTTGCCAAAGTTTAATAGACACCCTGTGAGAAATGAGTTTTGTCACAGCCAACATTGGGGTCGTAGTACGATAATGCACTTTATGCATTTCAGGACAAAGGCTAGTGTTATTTGGCATAAATGGATAGTTTATTTATTTAGGTATTTTTGTATGACATCATGTATTGTTGCACTGGCCCTCTGCTACAAGAACAGATAATCCTGCAATGTTTATGCTGAAGCAAGTTATATTTGGGCGGCATGGCTTACGCTGGGAAGGCAATAATACGACTGAAGCCAAAGTAACGGTCATATTTGTCATATTCATTGATGTTGTCCTACCTACCAATACCTCGGACTATAATGTAAGTAGTTTAGGAATGACTGGGCATTTTTATACTATTTATATGTTTTCTACATTTGTTTTAGCTATTATATTGCTGTAGTTTACACAGAAAACAAAATTTGTTGCAGCTGATGGCCTCTCGGAGACCCACAAACTCTGGGTGGGGAAGAGAGAGGTTTCTACTTCTGATTAAGTTGCGGATAAACAACTATCACTGAAGATCAAGTGCAGTCTCCTCCAAAACCTGGAGGTCATCTGACGGGTTTCCTTGGTGCTGGTCCCACTGAGGCATCAGATCCCACTGCAGAGTCCACATATGCCACCTGCCAAAGTGGAGAAGCAGGATGCATGATGTCAACAGGTCAAGAAGCCTCAGAGCTCTCTCACCCAGATTCAGGGTCTGAGGCTGAAACATCAGGATGATGGCCCATAAGTCCTAGACTCATTGTGGTAGAGGGAAAGCCATGAACTGCACTGTGTTCAAGACAGCTCCAATAAAAGGAAATCTCTGAGAAGGAGTCAGGTGTCACTTTGGCTCGTTGAGTGAGATTCCCAACTGTGTCAGCAGGCCCACCGTTGTCTGGAGGCGGTCTACTACTGACTGAAGCAAGGCTGCTTTCAACAGCCAGTCGTCGAGGTAATGGAAAACTGGTATCCCTCCCCTCCGAAGATGGGCCACAACCACCACCATCACTTTTGTGATAACGCCGTAGTAAGGCTGAAAGAAAGCATGGCAAACTGAAAATACTCTTGGCCAACCTTGGACCGCAGGTTACATCTGTGGAACTGCAGGACAGGCACATTAAATTACATGTCCTATAGGTCCATGGCTACCATCCAGTCACCCGGTTCCAGGGGAGACAGAACCTGGGCTCGTGTGAGCATTTTTAATATGTCCTTTCACAGGAAGGCTTTCAGAGGGCAAAGATCTAAAATAGGATGGAGTTCACATCCCTTCTTCAGTATGGATAAACAGCAATAGTAAGAATCCGTCCCCATTTCAGAGTCCGGAACCCTCTTGATAGCCCCTTTAGATAGTAGAGCTCATATCACTTGTAGTAAGATGGATGGGCGCCCCTCTGAAAGCCTCTCTGATGTGGGAGGAACCTGTGGTGAGGCAGAAAGTAACAGAACGGCATAGCCCTGCCTGATGATCTAGAGGACCTGTCAGGTGTGACTGATCGCCACCTTGGGAGAAAATATTGGATCCCGTTTTTCACCGAGTGGTTGTGCGCCAGTAAAGACAAACTAAAGTGGCTTGGTGGCTAATGTTGAAGAGGAGGGGGGCTGCGAAGATCGATGCCCTTGGTGACCTGAGCATTGCCCCCCTGATTCCCAGCCACACAAGAACTGAGGTGACTGCAGCAAAGGCGGGGTAGTAGGATTGGTGAAGTCTATCACCAACCCTCTGGAGTACAATCAGAAGGGGCGAAAGTAATCAGGAAACGGTCTGGCAGAGTTTGAATGGACCACGGAATGCATAGTGGCCCTACCTTCCTTAAAGCGATCTAGGGCAGAATCCGTTTTTCGCCAAATAGGCAAGATCCATCAAAAGACATCCAGAAGGAATGCCTACAGATCTCCAGAAAACCTTGTGGCTTGCATACAAGCATGCAACAGCCACCACACTAGTGACGACTACTCGTCCCAAGCAATCATTAGTATCCAGACCAGCACGAATCACATATCTGGCTTCATCCTGACTATCTCGAATGGTTTGAGCCAAGGAGGCCCAAACTCTTCCAAGGCTGCAGCCAAAATCTCACTAGCCATGTCCTAGAGAGCATGGGTAAAACGGCCTAATAGACTAAATGCTTTAACCAACCTCAAGGCTAGGCTGGCCCAAGAAAACATTTGTTTCCAAACACCTCAATCCTTTTCAACTCCCTGTCTGGGGAGAGTCATTGGGAATAAATTAGGTTCCACCTTGCTAATGGAAGCTTGAACCACCAAACTTTCAGAAGTAGGATGCTGTGTCAAAATTACAGTCACTGGCCTGTGGCATCTGACCAATTGCCTGGTCACTGGTGGGCAAGGAAAAGGCCTAAACCAAGAGCCAATTAACACTTTTGCTGCTAGACCTCCCCCGTGCTAAGCCATTTTTTGGCTTTTTGGGGTAGTTTGTGCTTAGGCCTCTGTAACTTTTTGTCCACATAAGGTATCCACGCCAAATTTGCGCCCTTTTCTTCCAACATCATGGGGATTTTAAAGGTACCCAGGGTTTGTGGATTCCCCTGGAGGGGACCAAGAAATTAGCCAAAATATAGCTAAATTTTGGGGAAAAATAGGGAAAAAGTGCTGCAGAAGAAAGTGTCTGATTTTTTCCCCTGCAAATGGTATCAACAAAGGGTTTGTGGTGCTGAAATCATCATCTTCCCAGCTTTCAGGGACAAGCAGACGTTTGTCAGAAAACCAAAAAATTTTACACAGTTTTGGCATTTTACTGGGACATAGCCTATTTTTGCTCCTTTTTGTGCTTTCAACCTCCTTCCAGTTAGTGGTAGAAATGGGTGTGAAAGCAATAATGGATCCCGGAAAGCTATACATTTCTGAAAAGTAGACAATTCTGAATTTAGCAAGGGGTCATTTGTGTAGATCCTTCAAGGTTTTTTTTTTTATAGAAACTAACAGTTGAAAAAGAAAATTTTAAAATGAGTTGAAAAAAACAACCATTTGTGCCAACGTTTTCACCTGTAACTTCTTCTAAGTATGACAGATGTTTGAAAGCAATATACCGTTACATCCGCTGGACCCTTCTAGTTGTGGGGATATACAGGACTTGTAGGTACACCAAAAACCCGAGGAACCCAGAGCCAATAACTGAGCAGCGTCTTGCAGTGATTTTTCATTGTGTACGGGGTATATAGCAATTAATTTGGTAAAATATAAAGAGTGGAAAATAGGTATCAAAGACACCAATGTATTTCCGAAATGGGAACAAAAGATAGAGTTTAGAAACAGTAGCTATTTGCACATCTCCAAAATTGTGGGTACCCATACTAGCCTGTGAATTGTAGGACATTTTTCAAAGTGACTTCATTTTTACACATTGTCTTACATTAGGAAGGCAGAAATGCATAGAAAGTCAGTAGGTAATAACAGTTGCTCTACAATTCTGAGTTCCCCAAAGTCATCCGATAAAAATGGTACCTCACTTGTATGGGTAGGCCTAGTGCCCGCGACAGGAAACGGCCCAAAACGCAACGTGGACACACCACATTTTTACTGTGAAAACGGAACCTTTTTTTTTTTGCAAAATACCTAGGTGTAGATTTTGAACCTTAGCTCTGCCGGCACTCAGGGAAACCTAGCAAACCTATACATTTTTGAAAATTAGACACCCAGGGGAATCCAGAAGGGGGTGACTTGTGTGCCTCTCACCAGGTTCTGTTACCCAGAATACCCTGCAAACCTCAAACTTTGAAGAAAAAAAAAACATTTTCCTCACATTTATGTGATGGAAAGTTCTGGAATCTGCGTGGATCCACAAAATTCCACCCATCCCGCATACCCCAAAGTCTTCTGATAAAAATGGTACCTCACTTGCGTAGGTGGGCCAAGTACCCGCGACAGGCAAGGGCCCAAAACGTATTGAGACATCAAAATTACCTATCAAAAAACAACCTGGTTTTTCAAGGGGGGGTCACCTGGGTTTTTGGACCCGGGCTTGGCAGCCATTTTGGGAAACTACCAAACCCACACATTTCTGAAAACTAGACACCCGGGGGAGTACAGCGAGGTATGGCTTGCATGAACCTCCCAATGTTTTCCTACCCAGAATCCCCTGCAAACCTCAAATTTAGCTGAAAAAGTCACATTTTCCACATATTTTTGCGTGGGATCACCGTGCCGGCACAAATGTCCTACCACACAGCGTTCCCCTCAGTCTCCAGAGTAAAATGATACCTCACTTGTGTGGGTGGGGCAAGGGCCTGTGACTGGGAAGGGCCAAAAACAGGCATAAAGGTTATAGCAAAGCGAATTCTAAATGCTACATTTGTTTAAAAATACGTTTTTAACCAATTACGCATTGGACACCCACACAAGTGAGGTATCATTTTACGAGTCCACACACACACCATTAGCCAAGTGCAAGCCTACACACACCGCCAGCAAAATGCCAGCCAAAGTTCAGTACAAACAAGCAGACCATCAGCCAAACTCCAGTTCACACACACGCAAACTCTCCCTGGTTTCTAATGGTTTTCGGGCCCCCACTTGGGGGTAGATGAGACTAAAAGCACAAGTTACTAACTTGTGTAACGATATATCTGTAAGAGACAGTAGTTAGTGATAGATTCCTTACCTTAGAATATCCCCAGGCGTCAGGC
The DNA here is from genome assembly GCA_963921515.1 of Calotriton arnoldi. Taxonomy (NCBI): domain Eukaryota; kingdom Metazoa; phylum Chordata; class Amphibia; order Caudata; family Salamandridae; genus Calotriton; species Calotriton arnoldi. The sequence continues at coordinate 810,846 of CAWUFW010000686.1, read as the reverse complement.
TGGATCCGGAAAGTTTTGCGTAGCAGTACCCTTTGCGCGTCGGTAGGCGGCGTCGTGCGGCTCCGCGTCCGTCGTCGGCGTCGTGATCGCCGGGATGACGTCGCGGGCAGTACTTAGACGCCGCCCCTGCGCGCTGACGTCAGTTCTGTACACGACTTTCCGCGCCAGGAACGCAGAGCCATGCAAGAAGCTGACACAGGTGTCTGAAAAATACTAGGGCCCTGAAAGGGATGTCCTTAACCCTAGAAATCAGTTCGCAGAACGGGAGGATGGGTGGGGCGGTAGGAATCTATCACTAACTACTGTCTCTTACAGATATATCGTTACACAAGTTAGTAACTTGTGCATCTGAAAGAGACACGTTAGTGATAGATTCCTTACCTTAGAATAGATACCCCAGCAATACCAACCCCGGTGGTGGGTCTGCGAACAAAGATCAGACAAGGAAGTCCTGGAGGACAGAACGGCCAAAGAAGCCGTCCCTCCGGACCTGACTGTCAAGGCAGTAATGCTTAGTAAACGTGTGCAGCGAGGCCCACGTAGCTGCCTGACAGATAACCGGCAGCGGAACACCGCGGCCCAAGGCCGTGGTAGCAGCCGTTGCCCTGGTGGAATGGGCACGCAGCCCAACAGGAGGCTCCTTCTTAGCCAAAGAATAGCAGGTCTTGATGCACAAGGTAACCCAGCGGGAGATGGTCCTCTTGTGCACCGCCCGACCTTTTGGCGCCCACGTAGCCAACAAAGAGCTGGTCATCCACCCGGAAGTGTTTCGTGCGGTCGATATAGAAGGAGAGCGCACGTTTAGGGTCCAGACGGTGGAGCCTCTCTTCCTCTCTGGAAGGATGCGGAGGCGGAAAGAAGGTGGGCAAAGTGATGGTCTGCCCAATGTGGAAAGCAGTAACCACCTTTGGCAAGAAGGACGGACGCGTCCGAAGAACAACCTTGTCTGGATGAACAGACAGAAAGGGAGGTTTGCAAGAAAGAGCCTGGAGCTCACTCACCCGCCGAGCGGAGGTGATGGCCACCAGAAAGGCTGCCTTTAGAGTCAGAAGACGAAGAGGACAGTTATGCAGAGGCTCAAAGGGAGCGCACATTAAAAAGGTAAGAACCAAGTTCAAGTCCCACTGAGGCATTACAAACGGAACAGGAGGGAAGAGGTGAGTAATGCCTTTTAAGAACCTGTTAACAACAGGGGACTTGAAAAGGGAGGGCTGATCAGGGAGCCTGAGGAAGGCCGAGATAGCACAAAGATAACCCTTGATGGTACCCAGGGCAGAACCCTGTTGGGCCAGAGAGAGAAGGAACAGAAGGACCTCAGAAAGAGGGGCAGAAAGGGGATCCACAGCCTTTGCTGTGCACCATGCCACAAATTTGTTCCACCTGCAGGCGTATACCACCTTAGTGGAGGGACGCCTGGCTGCCAGAATCACATCACAAACTTCGGGAGGCAAGTCGAAAGGAATCAACTGCCGCCGCTCAATCTCCACGCAAGCAGGTGTAGACTGGACAGGTTCGGGTGGAGGACCGTCCCCTGCTGCTGCGACAGAAGATCCTCCCGAAGAGGCAGACGGATCGGGGATCTATGCTCATATTGAGTAGCTCGGGATACCAAACTCTTCGAGCCCAGTCCGGAGCCACAAGAATGACTTGGGCCCGGTCGTGCCGAATCTTCTTCAACACTCTGGGTAGAAGTGGTATAGGCGGAAAGGCGTACAACAGACCGCAACTCCACTCGCGACGAAAAGCGTCGCCGAGCGAGTGCCGCCTTGGAAATTCCAACGCGCAGAACTGATGACATTGCGCGTTCTCTTCGGTGGCGAATAGATCTAACCAAGGCTCTCCCCACTGTAGAAAGAGTCCTTGCGCCACTTCCGAGTGAAGACGCCATTCGTGATCCATCATGCACCTGCGGCTGAGTTCGTCCGCCCTGGCGTTCAGAGAACCTGCCAGGTGTTGAACCATCAGGAACATGCCCTGATGTTCCAGCCATGTCCAGAGGCGCAGAGCCTCCTGACAAAGGGTCCAAGACCCCACCCCGCCCTGTTTGTTGCAGTACCACATGGCGGTGGTGTTGTCTGTGAACACCTGCACTACCTTCCCTTTGACAGAGGGAAGGAATGCCTTGAGTGCAAGCCGGATCGCCCGGAGCTCCAGAAGGTTGATATGGAGCCGGGACTCCGCCGGAGACCAGAGGCCTCTGATCTCCGCCTCTCCCATGTGACCGCCCCATCCCAGAAGGGACGCGTCCGTCACAACTGTATGCTCTGGCTGGGGAAGGGAGAGGGATCTGCCCATGACCCATTGCCGGTTCGAGAGCCACCACTGCAACTGTTTTGCAGTCCCCTCCGAGATCTGGACGTGATCGGACAGGTTGCCCTGGTGCTGCGCCCACTGGAACTTCAGGTCCCACTGCAAAGCCCGCATATGCCATCTGGCATGATTGACCAGCAGGATGCAGGAGGCCATGAGGCCCAGCAGCCTCAGGGTCATCCGTACCGAAACCCAGGATAAAGGCCGAAAGATCGGAATCATAGCCTGAATATCCCGGACTCGCCGTTCGGGAGGATAAGCCCGAAACTGCGTCGTGTCCAGAACTGCTCCGATGAAAAGGAGCTGTGGAGAAGGAATCAGATGCGACTTCGGCACATTGATGGAGAACCCCAGCGAGTGCAGGAGTTCGGCCGTAGTCTGGAGGTGGGAGACGACTGCCTGGGACGAGCCCGCCTTCAGCAGCCAGTCGTCGAGGTAGGGGAAGACTGAAACCCCTGCCCGGCGCAGATGAGCTGCGACCACCGCCATCACTTTCGTGAACACCCGAGGGGCACTTGTAAGGCCAAAGGGAGCACGGTGAACTGAAAATGCTCGGGGCCTACCGTGAACCGAAGGTAACGCCGGTGGGCCGGCAGGACGGGGATGTGGAAATACGCGTCCTGCAAGTCCAACGCTACCAACCAGTCTCCTGGGTCGAGGGCAGTCAAGACCTGAGCTAGGGTGAGCATCTTGAACTTCTCCTTCCGGAGGAAGCGATTGACGTTCCGGAGGTCCAAGATAGGACGCATGTCCTCCTTGTCCTTTTTGGGCACCAGAAAGTAGTGGGAGTAGCAACCACACCCTACTTCTGGGGTCGGAACATGCTCGATGGCCCTCTTGGTCAAGAGGGCCGTGACTTCCTTCTGTAGAAGCACCAAGTGATCCCCTGACATGCGGTGGAATTGAGGTGGCATGGCTGGGGGGTGGTCTCGAAGGGGAGGGAGTAGCCCCTTCGGACAATGTCCAAGACCCACCTGTCCGAGGTGATGGTGCGCCAGTGGGGAAGGTGATGGCGGACCCTGCCCCTACTGGCGTGCCGTGCACCTGAAAGGAGGGACTAGGAGGGCTTGGAGGCCGCGGACGGGTTGGAGGTGGTGGCCTGACCCGCACGCTGGTTGCCCGATCCGCCACGGCGGAATCCACGTCCTCGGCCACGCGAAGACGCCTGCTGCGCGGGCCGGTGGCTGGGCTGCTGACGTGAAGGGCGCCCCTACCGTGGCCACGATAGGGGCGAAAAGCAGAAGGCAGCGGAGGGCGTGTAGCAGAAAGGCCCAGGGACTTGGCAGTAGCCCGTGAGTCCTTAAAGCGCTCCAACGCATGGTCTGCTTTGGACCCAAAAAGACCGACTCCATCAAAGGGCATGTCCATGAGAGCATTCTGGACATCCCCTGAAAACCAGTGGTTCTCAGCCAGGCGTGGCGTCGGAGCGCCACCGTCGTTGCAATCGACCTGCCCAGCGAGTCGGCGGTGTCAAGGCCACAACGGATAGTGTATTTGGCCGCATCCCTTCCTTCCGCAATGGCGCGGGAAAGCAGTGCCTGGACCTCCTCAGGGCACTGGGGCAAAACATCCGCCACCGAATCCCACAGAGAGTGGGTATATCGGCCCAAAAGACAAGCGGTGTTAACGGACCGCAAGCCAGCACTGGAGGAAGAAAACCTTTCTTCCCAAACTGATCCAGGCGTTTGGATTCCCTATCCGGAGGAGCGGTAGGGAAGGCGGTTTGGGAAGCGGAGGCTTGGACAACCAAGCTCTCAGGAGTGGGGTGGACAGAAAGAAACAGGGGTCGCCCGGAGCGGGGCGATGGCGTCGTGACACGTTCCGATCCACAGGAGCCCCTGTGTTGGGCTTGGACCAGGCGCCCAAAAGAACGTCCGTGAGGCGTCGTTAAACGGCAGCACAGTCTCCGCAGAGGAGGCTGCCGGCTGAAGCACCTCTGTCAAGATGTTAGTCTTGACCGTCAAAGTAGGGAGCTGGAGACGTAAGGCCCCAGCAGCCCTACGCAACACCGTACCAAAATTGGCCCCCTCCTCCGTAGCCACGGGAGGAGACAGCATGCCAGTGTCAGGAGAAGTATCCAGACCACTGGCCTCCCCTAGACTCTCTGTCCAGTCCTCATCATACTGACAGTTGCGTGTCAGAGGGTCATCAGACCCCTCCCAGTCCTCCTGGTCCTCCTCTGGTTCAAAATAAGGAGGAGGAGGGACATTTGGGACCCAAGGTCCCATCGGCGCCGGAGCCGGCGTCGAGCGACGTCGCTCCGGGTCCATGTCCGGGGCCGGAAGGAACTGGGGGACGACGCCGCCCGGAGCCCAGGGCGGCGTCGAGAACGGCACCGGAGACATCGGCGCCGGCGGAGGTGTCGTGAGGTCGACCGGCGTCGATGGGAGTTGTGGAGCCGGGATCGAGGCCGGGGCCGGAGCCGGAGCCGGGATCGAGGCTGGAGGCTCGGGCGACGCCGGGGCCGGAGCCGCCGGCGACGCCGGATCAACCCCATCAGGGCCCGCGGGGCCCGAGGCGCACCGGAGGGGCCTGAAGGCCCGAAGAGGCGGGCCATGGCCGACAGGAACTCCTGTACCTTGGCCGGATCCGCCCCGAACCCGGGAAGGGCGGGTATGACGGGGGCGACTCCACAGGCAAGTCCGGGGCCGCGGGGGCGGGGACGGTGCCGGGAGGGGCCTCAGCCGAGTCGCGAGACCGGCGAGGCGAAGTCCGAGAGCGACGATGCTTCTTGGACTTCTTGTGTCGAGACTTACCGGACGAAGAAGACTTCGACGCCGACGACCGGTGTGCACTCCGCGAGCGACCCCTGGACCTCTCACGCGACCGGGGCTTCCGCGGAGCCGAATGCCGGGCCTCGAGGAGCTTTCGAGACCGCTCTCGCAAAGCCTTCGGGTTGAGGGCCTGGCATTCGGGACAAGACTCGGTGTCGTGGCCTCGGCCGAGGCAGAAGAGACACTCCCAATGCGGGTCGGTGACGGACATCATCCGCGCACAGGCGCCGCATCGCTTGAAGCCGGGCATCCCTACGACACCTGAAGGTGGAAAAAACAGTGAAAAAATCACCAAAAAGTATGGTCAAAAATTGACCAGGGCACTGCTCTTCCCGGATCTGCGCTTACTGGCGCGGAAAAAGAAGAACTGACGTCAGCGCGCAGGGGCGGCGTCTAAGTACTGCCCGCGACGTCATCCCGGCGATCACGACGCCGACGACGGACGCGGAGCCGCACGACGCCGCCTACCGACGCGCAAGGGTACTGCTACGCAAAACTTTCCGGATCCAGCCTGACGCCTGGGGATATTCTAAGGTAAGGAATCTATCACTAACGTGTCTCTTTCAGATATACTGAAACACCCAAAATGTGTGCCTAAAAAAAGGGGAGTGACCCGTGCCTATGGGGCTTCTCCCTGACATGCCCAGAAACATATCCCTGGTTCCTAGTGGGCTTTCTGCCCCACCTGGAGGGGCAAAAACCTTTTTGGGTGTGGGGGCATTAGTCCTCACCCCTACGTATAAAAAAAACAATCCATGGTGCCTAGTCGGCTTTCTGCCCCCCCCCCCGGGTGGGCAGAGAGACTGTGGAATTCTGGGGGGCGGGGGCTATGCCATGCCCATTTTGGGCAGCCCCCACCCCTACAGGTTTAAATAGAAAAAAAATCCCTGGTGCCTAGTGTGCTTTTTGCCTCCCAGGGGGGCAGATTGGAGGCTATTGCCCCCATCTGCCTTCCAGGGCGGGCAGAAATACTGGAATTTGGGGGAGGGGGTGGTGGGAGCATTGGCATGCCCATTTTGGGCAGCCTCACTCATACTGGCGTAAAAAGCCAAAAATAATCCCTGGAGCCTAGTGTGCTTTTTTGCCTCCCGGGGGGGTGGAGGGGGGGGAGGGCAGAAAGACTGGATTTTGGGGTGGGGGCATTGGCATGCCCATTTTGGGCAGCCCCCACCCCTACAGGTGTAAATCGAAAAAAAATCCCTGGTGCCTACTGTGCTTTCTGCCCTCCCAAGGGGGCAGAAAGACGGTCTGAGCCCAAAATACAGGGGGGAGCAAAAGCCTTTGCCCAAGGGGCCGCTGCCCCCTCCCTGGTGCCTAGTGGGTGGATCCCTGCTTGGGGATCGCCCTCTTGAGGCAATCCCCTAACAGGGATCCACTAGGGAGGGGTACCATTGGAAAGGAGAGATTCTCCCCTTTCCAATGATACCTCTCACGTCTCCCTCGGTGCTCTGGGGGCTGAGATAGCCCCCTGAGCACCGAGGCAGTGAAACTGAAACGGAGTTTCAGTTTCTTCGAAATGACGTCAGCGCAACGTTCGCGCTGATCACTATTTCAGAGAAATGATCAGAACACTGTCAGGAGCTTCCCCAGCTCCCGAGGGTGTTTTGACAAAAAGGGAATCCCTCTGGTGCCCGCACCAGAGGGATTTCCTGTGTCATGTGCCTGGATGGCCAGGAGCCGTCTGACGCACATGACCACTGGTGCGTCTGACGGCTCCCGGCCGTCTGACGCACCGAAAGGGTTAAAGTTTCAGTTGAATAGGAGAAAGGGCTCAGAGGAAGCAGGTCCAGGTTTTAGGACCTCAGTAAGGGCATTTGTCTTGAACTTCAATAGAAAGTAGTTTTAGGTTCAGGACCTAAGCAGCATGTCTGATTGCCAAATCAAGGAAAGCATTCTCTTCCGCTTGCGGCCCAAGGGGGGAGAATCAACTCTATATCAGGGGAAGTATCAAGCCAACTGGCCTCAAGTAAACCCATGTATAAACTGTCATCATTATAAGGTGGGGGTAAATTATCCCCATCATCACAACTGGCATCTCTGGGTGGTGGAAAACTCTGGTCAGAACCAAACCCAAAAAGATGAGAGCCTCTGAGGACTAGTGTATTGTTTGAATCGAGCTGTACGGAACTAGGTGGCTGGAGTGGAGTCCGAGCACATTCTTGACCAGGATCAAGACTAATTCGGGTCAGAAACCAGAGTTGAACTGGATCACTATGGAGCACAATGAGGTCGGGACCAGCGTTGATGAAAGAGGAACTGGTGCAGGTTTCCGAGCCGGAATGGAAGTCGGCACTGGAGGTAGGTTCCAGGGACTCAGGCAGTGCCGAAGATGGATCTTCCGGACGTCAACTGCAGGCCCCTGAGGACTCCTGGGACCCAAAGGTGCGCCAGAGGGTGCAGGAAGAGTACCAAAAATATGCCTCCTTAAAAGTCCTCAACCTGTTGCTGCACAGCGGATGGCCCGGATAACTTGCAGGACTTTGGAATCATCTGCGGAATGGGCTCCTCAAATCGGAGAATGGCAGTGAGATGGAATGGCATCTGGACACTCTTGTGACTTCTCTTTAGATGGAGAGTGGCTGGATTTGGTTGAGACCTGCTTCGCCTTCCTGTTTCCTCTTTAATCATGACTTCGACTTACTGGATGGCTTCAACAGTGACCGTGAAGTACACCTGTTGTGGGATCGGCCTCAAAAGCGGGAATGGGTCCACACTCTTGACTTGGAGAAGGATCGGGACTTCCATGGGGTGTGTGACTTTTTTCAATGTTTGGCAATATGCAATTTTAGTTCACCGTTCTGAATCGCTTTCGGTGGCATGAGGGCACATTCATCACATGAGTTGGGGTTGTGCCCCGAGCCCAAACACCAAATGCACACCTCATGCAGGTCAGTCACCGACATCATTTTTCAATAGTCACAACACGGTATGAACTTTAGTTTTAGGGGGTGACATTGTTCCCTTGCACATCCAAATTCAATTTGAAATCCAGTCAAACTGACGGAAAGGGTGCAAAGCTCCCAATCTGCATTTGAAGCACGTAAATAAAGGAATTGACGTCAGCCTGCAGGGGTGGAGATTATTTGCGACTCTGCTCTGTCACTTCTGGGACAGAACATCAAAGTGGAGCCACGCAACACTACCTAGCAGAGTGCAGGTGCACTTCTATGAAATCTTCTGGACTCAGTCTGGAGCCTGGGGAATATTCTAAAGGTAAGGAATCTGTGGTTAGAAATACCCATCATAAGACAGAAGACCTCCTGACCAGTGACCACCTGAAGAACAGTCACTTGAGGAACTTGTTTAATCCCAACAGATATAAGATGGATATGTTGATTTTAGAGAATCATCACCAGTGCTCCTTTGTGGATGAACCTGAAAATCTCCTGATCAAACTGCTGAACATGATGATGATTCTCCAAGGTTGGTGGTCGACATGGACATTCCTGCATGAGCTCCAGAACATGTCTGCAATGCATTAACTAAGTACCCAAAGGTCTGAGTTGATTATCCTACATTCCAGAGTAAAATTTGAAAAATGTTGCCGGCATTGGTAGGTAGTCACTAACTTACGAGTGTCTTGGCTTCAAGCCTGTGAGACTCCTCCTCCTCTTTAGTGTTCTCCTGAAGCCTCAAAATCCACAGAGGGTCTGTCAATTTGTTGTGCCCTGAGAAAGAAAGCCGTATCAGCATCATCTTGAAGTTGGTCTTCTGCATGCTTGCCAAAGAGCGTCTGGCAATCAAACAGCATATGCAGCACTTTCCTATGTACCTCTGGGTGAAAGGGCAAAATGCAGTGGTCTTAAGCCATCCTGATCACTGGAGAACTGCTGGTGCAGCTAGCTGATGGGAGCCCTATAACAATGGCTGAGGCATTTGTTAATTCAATCACAACAGTTGTCGCTATGCCTCACTTGTTTTCTAGAATGATCTCTGAGAGAGGGGAAACATCAAGCTACATCGGTCCATCATAGCAACCTAAGATGATGAGGGCAATAACTGCCCTGATAGATGTTACAGCCATCAGCCAACACTTTTGACTATTTTCCCTTTTTTTCTGGAGCCATGGAGGATGGTGAAACAGGTTGCGAGATATTTGCTGGGCAATTGCAGCAATCAAGGAATCTTTACAAGGTTTGCCTGTTAAACCGGCAGTAGCTGTATTCAGTGAACCATATTTTTTCTCCCAACATGGAACTACAGCTGAAATGGTCACTGGCATCTTCATACGTTTGACCCTCTCTTGCCAAACAAAATCTAGAACAGGATTTGCCTTTATGGACTTCTTCAGTCGTTCTTTGAAATCATACAGGAAACTTGACTGGTCTGTTGATGTCATGCTAGGACCTAGCCTCTTTGAGATGCCTGAAGCTTGGATGTGTCATAAAATGTATCATCGGCCAGAGCAGGTGCCTCCTGAATACTAACTGTTGCGAGAAACTCTTCATGGTCTTCTGTTGTCCTTGTTGGTCTCTGGTTCTCAGTAATCATTTGATTGACAATTCCCCACGTCATAAGGCTCTTCTTCACTCTCAGTGAGACCACCCATGTCCTCTTGAGTGGGAGGTACAAAAGCCAGCAGCGCTGCAGGTTAAGGTGGTGGAAATTGTTGAGGTTGCGACAGAGAATGGTAAGGTAGAAATGGGGCTACCAAAAGATGCTGAGCTGGTGATTAACCGCCGATCATGGCGGACACGATCTAGAAGAGTTCCCTGTATGGGCCATGTGAATCCACCATTATCCGGCACAGGAGCCCAAGCCTACAGACACAATGATCAGCAGGACACTCCCCGAGCCTCAGGGAACCTACATGGTGTGATATTCAGCCACTGTGGCACAAACCGGTTGCATACTTAAGGGGCGGCTGGTGGCCCTATCAGTCAAACACCTTACAGCGCCAGCCAAAACAGTGAGAGAGGTGGGCCCCGGGCCAGAGACCCCTGAAGTCCAGGGCTCAGTGGAGGCCCCATTCATGTGGCACAGGTTCACGGCAGCAACTGTGCCTGTGTATGGACACTGGTCTGATGCTCTGTAGCGGAGTGAGGCCAAGGCGATAGAAACGGTCCCTGGGATTGATTGAACAGTCAGTGCTGCTCCCTCTGGACTTCTGCTCCCCTTCCACCGGGCATGGTGACTGATGTGGAAGTTTTAACATGCTACCCCCGTGAGTGTGAGTGGACCTGCCTCGCATACTACAGACACAAGGGTGAATCTTCTCAGAGATTATAGCTGTCTACTGTGCCACCTGACACTGCCTCCGGGACCTGCCTCTACACTGCTACATCTGACAGAGGCCTCCTTAACATAGTCACCCCCCCAACCACAACCTACCCCAGGCTGTGGGACTGAACTTGGGGTCTGTTATATCTATCACTATGCTTACTCACTTATTTACACATTCTTTTGTACAGTAATTATGTCTGTGTTCGTTACCTTTCGTTTATACTTGAATGTTCCTCAACTGCTGTTGGTTAACCTTGAGAATGTAGAGTGTTGGTGAGGCAGTTGACTCTCTGCTGTCTTTGCAACAAGACATGAGATGCTGTGCTGCACATTAAAGGATCTTTTCTACTTCTGGAGTACGTTTCTACTTTCTACATTTCATATCTTATCCCCGGGGGGTAGTGGGAATGCCACTGCCCGTATCGCAAGGTTAATGTCCAGATTGCAAGAGCATAGCTCCAAGGTGGAGTATGTGCGGGGAAAAAACAATGCTATGACAGACTGTCTTTCCAGGCTACCATGTAGTGATGATGGTGAGTGTGTGGTGAGACAGAAGCAGGAAGTGGATTTGATTGCCACTATCAAGGATGTTGGCGAGAAGGATTTTGAAGGGATTGATGAAATGCTGTGGATGGAGTGTAGTGAGAAAGATGAATTGTGGAAAAATGTGGAAGAGTGTGTGTTGAGAGGATGGCCTAGGAAAGGTGATGCATCTCCTGAGATGTTACAATTTTGGTAAATCTCAGATGAGTTAGTATTGGAAGGAGAGTTGCTGTTTAAGGATGGTAAGTGTATTCCTCCTGTGGGGATGCAGAATGTTATTCTCCAGTTGGCTCATTAGCAACATTTGGGTATATCTTCTATGAAGAGACTGGTCAGATCTAGGTTCTGGTGGCCGGGTTTGGATCGCATGGTGGATCGGGTATTCAGAGAATGTGAGCAGTGTGCTAACATCAAAAGAGGTCTCAAGGTGGTTCCCGCACTCTCAAAACCTGTAAGTTGGCCAGAGTTTCCCTGGCAGAAGGTTGCTATGGACATTTCAGGACCATTTCTTCCCTTGCCACAGGAAGCATGGCTTGCTTTAGGTTTGGTGGACTACCATTCAAAATGGCCTGAAATTAAGTTTGTTGCGAAGATCACCACCAGTGTTGTTATTGAATTCCTCAAAGAGATATTTGCTAGGGAAGGATATTCAGAAGTGTTGATCACAGATAATGAGTTTCAACTTAAATCTAGAGAGATGGAGGATTTTCTCAAACATTGCAGTGTTCGTCATATTACCACTACGTTGAATGAACCTCAAGGAAATGGTCAGGTTGAGAGGTTCAACCGTGTGTTAAAGGATTGGGTGGTTGAAGCACGCAAGTGTGGTGGTGAGTGGAAAAGTATATTAAGGGAAAAACTATGGTTTGATTTGATTTGATTTTTAATTTGTAAAGTGCGGCATATGCCTGAAGGCGTCTTGGCACTCCTTGTGAAAGAGAGAAAATCAGAAAATAAACTAGAGCGGGAGTGTAAAAAGCCAAGTTTTGAGAAGCTTTCTAAAAGCCAGAAAGTTGGTAGAGTTCCTCAGATAGATTGGCATTTGATTCCAGAGGCGAGATGTGGAAAGAGAAAAACTTCTCTCCCCAGGAGACCATACGAATGCGTGCAACTGACAGAGTCATAGAATTCTCTGACCGCTAAGTCCTGATAGGGGTATACCATGAGAATTTCTTCCTAAGGAGTTTAGGGCCATGGGAATACACTGCTTTGTTAGCTATACACAAAGCTTTGAAAGCTACTCTTTTTTTTTTTTTTTTTACAGGCAACCAATGAAGCTCATCTCTGGCTTTGGTCACTGACTCCAGTTTTTTAATATTTGCAAAACCATGACAGCAGCACTTTGTATCCTCTGGAGCCTGCTTAGAATACACTGCTGGGCACCTACTAGGAGTGCATTGCAATAGTCCAATTTCGATAGGACTTGGGAAGAAACTAGCATTTTTTGTAACTCCAAAGGTAGAAAGGAGATTATTTTTCTCAAATGTTTTAGTGTATAAAAACAAGAGGAGGTGAGATGGTTGGCGTGATCCCATAAAGACAACTTAGTATCAAATATTGTTCCAAGATTCTTGGATTTAGACACTGGGCTGGGGACTGGACCCAGATCGTCTGGCCACCAGGACTGATTCCAGAAAGAAATATCCCGCCCAAAAAGGAGAACTTCGGTCTTTGCTGCATTTAATTTCAGGCAATGGTTTACCATCCATTGCACAACGGCACTCATGCATTTATTGAAATGCAGGGCCACTTCATCAATATTGTTAGTTATGGGGACGATAGTTTGGATATCGTCCGCATACGAGTTTGAAAGAAAACCGAAAGATCTCATCAGTCTCATGAGAGCAGCCACATATATGCTGAATAAGGTGGGGCTTATCGAGGAGCCCTGTGGGACTCCACACAGCAAGGAAAAGGATTCTGACCTAAAATCCCCTATACTACCAGACTGTTCTCTTCCATCCAGGAAGGGACAGAGCAGTTTCAAAGCCGTACCACTGACACCTATGTCAAGGAACCGCTGCTTCAGAATTGCATGACTTACCTTGTCAAAAACCACAGAAAGATCCCAAAGGACCACCGCAGCTCTATCTCCACGGTCCAAAATTGCCCTAACCTCTTCCGCCACTATAACTAGAGCGGTCTCCATAGAGTGGGCTTTCCTGCACCCAAATTGTGATTCGTCTAAGATGTCATGTTGTTCCAAATTCTTTGTGTCTTTCAAGTACCTTTGCTAGAAACGGCAGTCTCGATATGGGGCAATAGCTTTGTTCTTCAGCTGGGTCTAGGGCTTGTTTCATAAGGAGGGGCAAAATGGTAGCATTTTTCCACTCTGTGGGAAAATTCCAGATTTTAAGATGTTGTTAAACATTAAGGAGAGGTTGTATCGGACGACGCCACACACGGTAACTGAGGTCTGTCCATTTAGACTGCTCAAAGGGAGGAATCCCACTACCAAGTTGTGTCCTTGGTGGTTCAAGAAGAAGTGGGAGAAGAGATGTGGATATTGAACAAGTGGTCAGAAGGGTGGAGTGTAAGCAAGGCAAGATGAATGAGTGGTATGATGCCAAATGGAAGGTTAAGAGACCGAAGTTCCATGTGGGTGATTGGGTTAAGATTCAGTTGCCAGATATCATAGCAGAGGGTATGCTTAGATTTAGCAAGGCTTTGCAGGTGGTAAAAGTGAACAGTAATAGTGTGGTCACTCAGGATGGAAAGTCATGGAATGGCAGATGTGTGGCCATATGCAAAGAGGCAATAGGTGGGAAGGTTGTTGTGGAAGAAGACAGTGAAGAAGAGTGCGTGCTGAAGTTGGATAAGTTTCCTGTATCGGGTAGGTGCTACCCTGAGAGAACATGGAAGTGGAAATGTCAGATCGGACAACAGAGCGGAAAGTGTACCCTATGAATCTGTGGCTTCCAGAGTAAAGAGAGATAACAGAATGAGACGGGTACCAAGCAGGTTTAGAGATTTTGCTTCTTATTGATTTTTGTATTGTTCTTTGTTAATGGGGGAAGATGCGTTATATATTTATCACTATGTTTACTTACACATTCTTTTGTACAGTAATTATGTTTGTGTTCATTACCTTTTGTTTATACTTGAATGTTCAACTGCTGCTGGTTAACCTTGAGAATGTAGAGTGTTGGTGAGGCAGTTGAATCTGCACTGTCTTTGCAACAAGACATGAGATGCTATGCTGCACATTAAAGGATCTTTTCTACTTCTGGAGTACGTTTCTACTTTCTACAGAGTCCCAAACAAAGTTCTCTACAAGTATCAGCCTGAGGCCCGTGTTTTTAGACAGCCTTGCTCTTAAGAGAATGGGATCACGTCCTGGAGGCCTATGGGGCTTATTAACACAATGTACTTTTCCTCCTTCCACTGAATGCTTTGATCATAATGAGGGCCCTGAGTCATGAGTGCCTAGTTCCTGGATTTCTCACTGGTGGTGCCAGCTGCATATGCCGACCTTGGGGGCTGTTGCTTTAGGGTCAAGAGTGTCCGACGGACTGTACCGTGTCCCTCTGCGAGGAGTCTACACTTTAACCCACTTTTTCACAAACCCAGAAAATGCTTGGGATTGGCTGAAACAGTTCCAGGGCAGGGGGCAGGTCGCTGGACCCACTGCCATGAAGAAGCGATCAGCATTAAGATTGGGCCCCAGAAGATGTTCCAGGAAGCAACACTGAACTCTACAGCTGCTCCATCGGACTACCAGATATGTGAGGGCCACAGGGTGGCCATGAGTGGATCCGTTCCGGTCCCACCCACTGGGGATTCTTCTGGTGGCACACCAGACTCAAGTGAACATTACTGTGCTTTCTCCCTTGTAAAACCTCAAGCTGCAGACGAATGCGCCAGAAGCGTAAGGGCCCTCATTGATCCACTAGTTTTATTATTCTTTAGTTACTTTCAAATCTCAGTCACTTATCTTCCATCCACTGACATTTATTCAAACAAAAGGGTTAGCTATCGTAGAGTATCGAGCGGAGCTTGAATGACTGCTGATGTTATGTTACTTTAATTTGTAGCGCGCGCAGATACTCAAGAGTGTTCCGGCGTGAGGCAATGAGGGGTGTAGTGTGACATTAAACAAAGAGGTGTGTTTTCAGGTTTTTCTTGAAAACCACAGGGTCCTGAATATTTCGAAGGGCGAAGGGAAGGGCGTTCCAAGCAACAGCAGCTTTCCAAGCAAGAGAACTGCCTCCTAGCCTCTGATATTTGAAGCGAGGGACATGGGCGAGGCATTGGGACATAGAGCGCAAATGTCTTGAAGGAGCATAGAAGGAGAAGTGTTTTTGCAAGTAGGTAGGGCCGAGGCCATGAAGAGCGCGATGGGCCATAACTAAGGATTTGAATTTGACCCTTTCGGCCACGGGAAGCCAGTTTAGTGAGCGTAAGTGAAGTCTCACGCTATTCCTGGAGGAAATGCCAAGAAGAAGTCTGGCTGCCGCATTTTGGACCACCTGGAGCTTTTTCAACAGATAGCCCGGAATGCCAATATAAAGGGCGTTGGCGTAGTCAAGCAGAGACAGAATAAGGGCGCAAATAACCGTTTGTTTCGCCGCCTTGAGTAGGAGAGGGAGAAACTTCCTTAGGGTTTTAAGAAGACTAAATCAATTGGCGGCCAGCTTCTTAATATGAGTCGAGAAGGAAAGGCTCTCATCAAACCACACCCCCAGATTCTTGGCGGGCTTCCCTGTAGATGTGGGCAGAGGCAACTCAGATGGCCAGAGAGATTCCCTAAAATTGGGAGGAAATTTTCCGAAGAGGAGAATCTCCGACTTCTCTTCATTGCACTTGAGTTGTGCAGCAGCCAGCCATTTAAAGATGGAAGTCAGACAATGTTGAACAGAGGAGACTGAGTCTGCGTTTTTATCCCATGTGAAGAGAAGCTGGGTGTCATCAGCGTAAGCCATAACCTTAGCCCCCAGACCCTCGGCCAGATATACCAGCGGTGATGAGAACGCATACACAGTTTACTGATTACTTTTGTGTTTTTTGCTCATCTAATTACATTACCTTGACCCACTGGACTGTCATTGATATAATCAACCAATCTGTTGCTTTTTCAAGGATTGTGCAGATGGGCTCCCCTAACAGTTATTACATTGAATCATCTCCCAGGCGGGCTCCAGAGCGCCACTAAATGCTTAGTTTGAATCAAAGACCGAGCTACCCCCAAGCTACTGCCCAATCTTTGTTCATGATCTTCCACACCTTAGTTTATGACAGTTCCAGTCTGTTTTTTTTCTAGTTCCTGGTCGGGCCACAGTTCTGCGGCTGACCGGGTGTTACACTGAGGATTTTTCTTACCTATGAGTGCGTGTTACTTACACCTCGGGCGGTGGAGGATGTGAAAGCAACGGCTAGAGCTTTGCAAGGCAATAAAGTATTTTCCCAACCAGAACCTAGTATTACACCACTTCCCCATTAATAATAAGAGCAAATTTATGTTCACAATATTGAACGTGTAAGGGTTGGGTTCAACCCACAGACGCTACATGGTATTAGCCCAACTGAGACTAATACTTTATTTGTGGGGCACAAATAATGTTTTTACAGGAGAGTCACAGGTGAAAATGGCACAAAACAAACATAAAATGGAGAGGGCCAACATATGCAGGGAAGCAGCAAGCAATCTGGTTAAAATGAGAGTGCTGGAGGGGCATGGCCAGGCAAGATGGTCGAGTGGACGTGATCCACATCGGCTCCGCTGCCACAGCGCCTGTGTCTGCCGGATCTAGCACCCAACGTCAACTAAAAAGGGAGAAATCGGAGGAATATCACCGGGAGGAACACAGCGGTGAAGACAACGAATCGCGAAGCAGTGGGGAAGTGGAGATAGCGGCGCCCGCATGGAGGACGGAGCAGCAGCAAGATGGCGATTTAGAGCCGCGCTCCCGCCAGACACTGAGATGGGAAGACGGGGCACTAACGGACCCCTAAAGCGAGCGGGAAAGCGGAGTCGGGACAGGGGAGCACCCCCCCCCCCTAACGAAAAGTGACTCACCTGCTTGCAGCGACTCTGAGGGAGCGTCCATGAGAAGGTGAGCTGAGCAGAAAACGAGGGGGGGGGCAGGGGGATCAGACGCGCGACCCCAGGGAGCCAGGCACTCGCAGCGCATCAGCCTGAAGCAGTAGCAGGGCTGTTTCCAACAGCCACAGGCCTCCACACGGCAGCAAGGAGCGAGCAATTAGGAGGATTAAGGCCGGGCAGGAGGGCATTTAGGCCTCATACCCAGCGTGCCTGACCACAAGATGGCAGCCGAGAGGACATACCTGTAGGGAATACTAGAGGAAGAAAACAGTGCGGCGACCGGCAAAAAAGGGGCAAAACAGTAGCCTGTAGCTGATCCCTTCCACATTACAGCAAGGGTGAAGAAGGCAGAAACCATTCGCGAAGCAAGGCCAGGTAGGAAGACACTTGGGCCTACAAACAAGCACGCCTGACCATAAGATGGCAGCCGAAAGGCTGCATTCATGGAAACTACCAGTATGAGAACCAGGAACCACTGAATCCACGTGGCTAAGTAAAGGCCTAGGGAGCCAAAGCAACCGTATTTGACGTCAACACCTGTACTGTTAACAGTAAAGCCCGCACGGGGGCAGTGCCAGAGAGGGACACACAGCCTTCACGAAGCAGAGGGGCAAATAAGCAGAGAAATAAGGGCCCACCAGCATACATGCCAACATTTCAGAAGAGCAAAGTGGGAGATTTAAAAAAAAAAATCGGGAGAATGGGGCCTTGAATCGGGTTACTGTCAAGTATGGGCTCCCCCCCCTCTTGTGTGGTAGCCCAGGCTGAGACAGCTTCCTGGGCACACACACAGCCGCACCGAGTACTTCACAGGTCTTTAAAAGGCCATTTGCATGTTAATGAGGCTTGGTTGTTTTTTCACGTTACACAATACCAAGCCCTTTCAGCTGAAACCCCCGAGGAATCAGGTTTCTGCTTGCAGGAATCGGGAGGCGGGAGACTAGCCTTGAAGCACAAGTTACTAACTTGTGTAACGATATATCTGTAAGAGACAGTAGTTAGTGATAGATTCCTTACCTTAGAATATCCCCAGGCGTCAGGCTGGATCCGGAAAAGTTTTGCGTAGCAGTACCCTTGCGCGTCGGTAGGCGGCGTCGTGCGGCTCCGCGTCCGTCGTCGGCGTCGTGATCGCCGGGATGACGTCGCGGGCAGTACTTAGACGCCGCCCCTGCGCGCTGACGTCAGTTCTGTACACGACTTTCCGCGCCAGGAACGCAGAGCCATGCAAGAAGCTGACACAGGTGTCTGAAAAATACTAGGGCCCTGAAAGGGATGTCCTTAACCCTAGAAATCAGTTCGCAGAACGGGAGGATGGGTGGGCGGTAAGGAATCTATCACTAACTACTGTCTCTTACAGATATATCGTTACACAAGTTAGTAACTTGTGCATCTGAAAGAGACACGTTAGTGATAGATTCCTTACCTTAGAATAGATACCCCAGCAATACCAACCCCGGTGGTGGGTCTGCGAACAAAGATCAGACAAGGAAGTCCTGGAGGACAGAACGGCCAAAGAAGCCGTCCCTCCGGACCTGACTGTCAAGGCAGTAATGCTTAGTAAACGTGTGCAGCGAGGCCCACGTAGCTGCCTGACAGATAACCGGCAGCGGAACACCGCGGCCCAAGGCCGTGGTAGCAGCCGTTGCCCTGGTGGAATGGGCACGCAGCCCAACAGGAGACTCCTTCTTAGCCAAAGAATAGCAGGTCTTGATGCACAAGGTAACCCAGCGGGAGATGGTCCTCTTGTGCACCGCCCGACCTTTTTGGCGCCCACGTAGCCAACAAAGAGCTGGTCATCCACCCGGAAGTGTTTCGTGCGGTCGATATAGAAGGAGAGCGCACGTTTTGGGTCCAGACGGTGGAGCCTCTCTTCCTCTCTGGAAGGATGCGGAGGCGGAAAGAAGGTGGGCAAAGTGATGGTCTGCCCAATGTGGAAAGCAGTAACCACCTTTGGCAAGAAGGACGGACGCGTCCGAAGAACAACCTTGTCTGGATGAACAGACAGAAAGGGAGGTTTGCAAGAAAGAGCCTGGAGCTCACTCACCCGCCGAGCGGAGGTGATGGCCACCAGAAAGGCTGCCTTTAGAGTCAGAAGACGAAGAGGACAGTTATGCAGAGGCTCAAAGGGAGCGCACATTAAAAAGGTAAGAACCAAGTTCAAGTCCCACTGAGGCATTACAAACGGAACAGGAGGGAAGAGGTGAGTAATGCCTTTTAAGAACCTGTTAACAACAGGGGACTTGAAAAGGGAGGGCTGATCAGGGAGCCTGAGGAAGGCCGAGATAGCACAAAGATAACCCTTGATGGTACCCAGGGCAGAACCCTGTTGGGCCAGAGAGAGAAGGAACAGAAGGACCTCAGAAAGAGGGGCAGAAAGGGGATCCACAGCCTTTGCTGTGCACCATGCCACAAATTTGTTCCACCTGCAGGCGTATACCACCTTAGTGGAGGGACGCCTGGCTGCCAGAATCACATCACAAACTTCGGGAGGCAAGTCGAAAGGAATCAACTGCCGCCGCTCAATCTCCACGCAAGCAGGTGTAGACTGGACAGGTTCGGGTGGAGGACCGTCCCCTGCTGCTGCGACAGAAGATCCTCCCGAAGAGGCAGACGGATCGGGGGATCTATGCTCATATTGAGTAGCTCGGGATACCAAACTCTTCGAGCCCAGTCCGGAGCCACAAGAATGACTTGGGCCCGGTCGTGCCGAATCTTCTTCAACACTCTGGGTAGAAGTGGTATAGGCGGAAAGGCGTACAACAGACCGCAACTCCACTCGCGACGAAAAGCGTCGCCGAGCGAGTGCCGCCTTGGAAATGCCAACGCGCAGAACTGATGACATTGCGCGTTCTCTTCGGTGGCGAATAGATCTAACCAAGGCTCTCCCCACTGTAGAAAGAGTCCTTGCGCCACTTCCGAGTGAAGACGCCATTCGTGATCCATCATGCACCTGCGGCTGAGTTCGTCCGCCCTGGCGTTCAGAGAACCTGCCAGGTGTTGAACCATCAGGAACATGCCCTGATGTTCCAGCCATGTCCAGAGGCGCAGAGCCTCCTGACAAAGGGTCCAAGACCCCACCCCGCCCTGTTTGTTGCAGTACCACATGGCGGTGGTGTTGTCTGTGAACACCTGCACTACCTTCCCTTTGACAGAGGGAAGGAATGCCTTGAGTGCAAGCCGGATCGCCCGGAGCTCCAGAAGGTTGATATGGAGCCGGGACTCCGCCGGAGACCAGAGGCCTCTGATCTCCGCCTCTCCCATGTGACCGCCCCATCCCAGAAGGGACGCGTCCGTCACAACTGTATGCTCTGGCTGGGGAAGGGAGAGGGATCTGCCCATGACCCATTGCCGGTTCGAGAGCCACCACTGCAACTGTTTTGCAGTCCCCTCCGAGATCTGGACGTGATCGGACAGGTTGCCCTGGTGCTGCGCCCACTGGAACTTCAGGTCCCACTGCAGAGCCCGCATATGCCATCTGGCATGATTGACCAGCAGGATGCAGGAGGCCATGAGGCCCAGCAGCCTCAGGGTCATCCGTGCCGAAACCCAGGATAAAGGCCGAAAGATCGGAATCATAGCCTGAATATCCCGGACTCGCCGTTCGGGAGGATAGGCCCGAAACTGCGTCGTGTCCAGAACTGCTCCGATGAAAAGGAGCTGTGGAGAAGGAATTAGATGCGACTTCGGCACATTGATGGAGAACCCCAGCGAGTGCAGGAGTTCGGCCGTAGTCTGGAGGTGGGAGACGACTGCCTGGGACGAGCCCGCCTTCAGCAGCCAGTCGTCGAGGTAGGGGAAGACTGAAACCCCTGCCCGGCGCAGATGAGCTGCGACCACCGCCATCACTTTCGTGAACACCCGAGGGGCACTGGTAAGGCCAAAGGGGAGCACGGTGAACTGAAAATGCTCGGGGCCTACCGTGAACCGAAGGTAACGCCGGTGGGCCGGCAGGACGGGGATGTGGAAATACGCGTCCTGCAAGTCCAACGCTACCAACCAGTCTCCAGGGTCGAGGGCAGTCAAGACCTGAGCTAGGGTGAGCATCTTGAACTTCTCCTTCCGGAGGAAGCGATTGACGTTCCGGAGGTCCAAGATAGGACGCATGTCCTCCTTGTCTTTTGGGCACCAGAAAGTAGTGGGAGTAGCAACCACGCCCTACTTCTGGGGTCGGAACATGCTCGATGGCCCTCTTGGTCAAGAGGGCCGTGACTTCCTTCTGTAGAAGCACCAAGTGATCCCCTGACATGCGGTGGAATTGAGGTGGCATGGCTGGGGGGTGGTCTCGAAGGGGAGGGAGTAGCCCCTTCGGACAATGTCCAAGACCCACCTGTCCGAGGTGATGGTGCGCCAGTGGGGAAGGTGATGGCGGACCCTGCCCCTACTGGCGTGCCGTGCACCTGAAAGGAGGGACTAGGAGGGCTTGGAGGCCGCGGACGGGTTGGAGGTGGTGGCCTGACCCGCACGCTGGTTGCCCGATCCGCCACGGCGGAATCCACGTCCTCGGCCACGCGAAGACGCCTGCTGCGCGGGCCGGTGGCTGGGCTGCTGACGTGAAGGGCGCCCCTACCGTGGCCACGATAGGGGCGAAAAGCAGAAGGCAGCGGAGGGCGTGTAGCAGAAAGGCCCAGGGACTTGGCAGTAGCCCGTGAGTCCTTAAAGCGCTCCAACGCATGGTCTGCTTTGGACCCAAAAGACCGACTCCATCAAAGGGCATGTCCATGAGAGTATTCTGGACATCCCCTGAAAAACCAGTGGTTCTCAGCCAGGCGTGGCGTCGGAGCGCCACCGTCGTTGCAATCGACCTGCCCAGCGAGTCGGCGGTGTCAAGGCCACAACGGATAGTGTATTTGGCCGCATCCCTTCCTTCCGCAATGGCGCGGGAAAGCAGTGCCTGGACCTCCTCAGGGCACTGGGGCAAAACATCCGCCACCGAATCCCACAGAGAGTGGGTATATCGGCCCAAAAGACAAGCGGTGTTAACGGACCGCAAGCCAGCACTGGAGGAAGAAAAACCTTTCTTCCCAAACTGATCCAGGCGTTTGGATTCCCTATCCGGAGGAGCGGTAGGGAAGGCGGTTTGGGAAGCGGAGGCTTGGACAACCAAGCTCTCAGGAGTGGGGTGGACAGAAAGAAACAGGGGTCGCCCGGAGCGGGGCGATGGCGTCGTGACACGTTCCGATCCACAGGAGCCCCTGTGTTGGGCTTGGACCAGGCGCCCAAAGAACGTCCGTGAGGGCGTCGTTAAACGGCAGCACAGTCTCCGCAGAGGAGGCTGCCGGCTGAAGCACCTCTGTCAAGACGTTAGGCTTGACCGTCAAAGTAGGGAGCTGGAGACGTAAGGCCCCAGCAGCCCTACGCAACACCGTACCAAAATTGGCCCCCTCCTCCGTAGCCACGGGAGGAGACAGCATGCCAGTGTCAGGAGAAGTATCCAGACCACTGGCCTCCCTAGACTCTCTGTCCAGTCCTCATCATACTGACAGTTGCGTGTCAGAGGGTCATCAGACCCCTCCCAGTCCTCCTGGTCCTCCTCTGGTTCAAAATAAGGAGGAGGAGGGACATTTGGGACCCAAGGTCCCATCGGCGCCGGAGCCGGCGTCGAGCGACGTCGCTCCGGGTCCATGTCCGGAGCCGGAAGGAACTGGGGACGACGCCGCCCGGAGCCCAGGGCGGCGTCGAGAACGGCACCGGAGACATCGGCGCCGGCGGAGGTGTCGTGAGGTCGACCGGCGTCGATGGGTGTTGTGGAGCCGGGATCGAGGCCGGGGCCGAAGCCGGAGCCGGGATCGAGGCTGGAGGCCCGGGCGACGCCGGGGCCGGAGCCGCCGGCGGCGCCGGAGCAACCCCATCAGGGCCCGCGGGGCCCGAAGGCGCACCGGAGGGGCCTGAAGGCCCGAAGAGGCGGGCCATGGCCGACAGGAACTCCTGTACCTTGGCCGGATCCGCCCCGAACCCGGGAAGGGCGGGTATGACGGGGCGACTCCACAGGCAAGTCCGGGGCCGCGGGGGCGGGGACGGTGCCGGGAGGGGCCTCAGCCGAGTCGCGAGACCGGCGAGGCGAAGTCCGAGAGCGACGATGCTTCTTGGACTTCTTGTGCTTAGACTTACCGGACGAAGAAGACTTCGACGCCGACGACCGGTGTGCACTCCGCGAGCGACCCCTGGACCTCTCACGCGACCGGGGCCTCCGTGGAGCCGAATGCCGGGCCTCGAGGAGCTTTCGAGACCGCTCTCGCAAAGCTTTCGGGTTGAGGGCCTGGCATTCGGGACAAGACTCGGTGTCGTGGCCTCGGCCGAGGCAGAAGAGACACTCCCAATGCGGGTCGGTGACGGACATCATCCGCGCACAGGCGCCGCATCGCTTGAAGCCGGGCATCCCTACGACACCTTAAAGATGGAAAAAACAGTGAAAAAATCACCAAAAAGTATGGTCAAAAATTGACCAGGGCACTGCTCTTCCCGGATCTGCGCTTGCTGGCGCGGAAAAAGAAGAACTGACGTCAGCGCGCAGGGCGGCGCCTAAGTACTGCCCGCGACGTCATCCCGGCGATCACGACGCCGACGACGGACGCGGAGCCGCACGACGCCGCCTACCGACGCGCAAGGGTACTGCTACGCAAAACTTTCCGGATCCAGCCTGACGCCTGGGGATATTCTAAGGTAAGGAATCTATCACTAACGTGTCTCTTTCAGATATCGGTAGTCTCCCACCTGAATCGGGAGGGTTGGCATGTATGCACCAGGTAGAGGCGAGGAACTGCTACCGCAATAAATAACAAGGAGGGTGCATAGTCTGAACAGGGGGTACCCCTTGCTACAAAAGAAAGAGCAGCACATGGCGGCCAAGCCACACAAAGGAAAAGAATCACCAAGGAGAGGGCGACCGCCTCTATGCCCTCAAAAAAAGACTACCAACAGGGTGTCCAGCTACTTTGCACCAGCGGAAAAAAAAGATACAAGTGCATGGCAAGACACAGAGGGTAAAATGGCGCTCACCAAAGTAGACTTGTTGGCCTCCCTCAGACACTTCAAAAAAGAACTACGTACGAACTAAAGCTAGATATGGTGGCATCTTTGGAGCAATTGAAAATAGATTTCGCCGATCGCATGGCATCCATACAACAAGACATGGACTCAGTGGGCACTAGAGTCCTAGACATAGAATCAAAGATGCAAGACCTAGATAAAGATGCTTCTGGAACACGGGAAACGCTACAAGATCTAATGTTCACAATTGCAGGTGGCGCTACTGAAAGGTGAAGACCTGGAAAACAGATCCCGTCGGGAGAACATACGGATTCAAGACCTGGAGGAGGGTGCGGAAGGGCCTGATCTAGAGGCCTTCATCACTGGCCTATTCGCAGAGGTACTGGGACCAGGACACACAAAGATTAAAATCGAAAGAGCGCACAGAGTGGGACGGCAAGCACCAGGAGACCGTAGACGCACAAGAGATGTCTTAGTCAAGCTTCACTCATTCAAAGTAAAAGAAGCAATCTTACAGGCTGCCCGAAAAAAAGATGAGGCAGCATTCCAGGGATACGCGTGCTCCCTCTATCAGGATTTAGCGCAAGCTACACTCCTTCGGCACCAACAATTTAGGCCTGTGACTGAGAAATTGAAGGCAGATAATATCAGATACAGATGGACATACCCTTTTGGTCTTGCCTTTGAACTTAACAATAAAGCACGATATGTCACGAAACTGACTGAAGCATTGGAGCTTCTGGGTATACCACCACTAGAGCCAACATCCAGAAGCAACCAGGCCCCAGGATTCAGTGCAAACAAAAGGAGGGGTGACCAATGGCTCTCCCAACGGAGGGAACAACCTCCGAAGAAATAACAGTGGCAAAAGGTACCAACCACGAAGAAATGGCCCTTGATAGCCACGATGATCATCATTAAACAAGTCTGGAGGGGGAACAAACGACAAACTGAAGAGGATGTGACACCTCCCCACAAACCAGATAAGGACACAGTAATTCTCCTCAGTTGTCAGAATGTACACCTAGGGGGGACTTCTCCGGTCTAAAACATGTTTATCAAGATTAGAGATGACACGCAGTTGTGGCGGTGGGCACTGGTCGAGATGCCCATCGCATTGTTGGTTAGTTAGAATTCAACAGTGTGGGACATAGGGTCCCACGCCACACAGGAGGGACCCTTCTTTGGTTCACGTTGTTTAGGGTTTTACTTTTTATTTTTGGGGAAAGAGAGATAGGTCTATTTTCCATACATCAGGGAAGGAGGCAGGAGCCAATGAGAATTGTATGAGGTTTCGAGAGAGATGTGGGGAGGAGAGATTGGAAGGTAGGAGATTCCCACATGCGCTACAAGGAGAGGTACCCCGCAGGGGGAGGAGGAGCCCCGGGGGTTCCAGGAGCTAACACGCTATGGTCTCGGTCGCATCATGGAACGTGAGAGGGTTAAACTCGCCACTTAATCGGCAAAAGGTATGGAAATATATTTCAGATCAGCAATTTGAGGTGGTGGCCAAATAAGAGACCCACCTTCAACGGAAGGTTAACTATAGGTTGAGGCATAGAAGCTATCCCCTGATATACCAGTCCTCGGCCAACACAAAAGAGGGTAACCCTATTGGTTCACACCACCACTAAATTTCAACCAGAGGGGGTTAAAACTGACAAATAGGGGAGAGTGGTCATGGCAAAGGGTAGGCTAAAGGGGAAGCTCTGCACATTCTTAGCAGCATACGCGCCAAACAATAACCAAGCCACCTTTATATATGGCCTTTTGAACTTAGTCGGAGGATTTGCGGAGGGCCCGATAGTCCTGATGGGAGATGTTAACTTAACATGACACTCAGAGCTAGACAGCACACACCCACACCGCGCTAACACGGGGAACTTCCCCAGGAATCGCAAAAAAACAATGCACGATATGGGACTGAAGAACACCTGGAGAATGCTGCACCCAACCACAAAAGACTACTCTTTCTATTCCCACGTACACCATACATATTTACGCTTAGATTACATTTTTATTAGTCAGGGCCTCTTGGGTTCCCTGTGTGGAGCCCAGATCCACTCTATAACTATTTCTGACCATGCTCCAATCTCAATTTGTCAAGACTGGGGATCACCCTCCCCCAGATCCCCGCGGTGGTTTTTCCAGCGTCTATCACCGTGATAGGTTACTTAGAGATGAATTACGAGTGGTGATTAATGAATATTTCCAGTTGAACCTATCGCACAACACCTCCCCATTGAATAACTGGGACTGAAGCGGTACTAAGGGGTAAATGTTTGAAACCCAACTCCAGATTAAACAAGCAAAGAGTGAAAGAGCGGAAAGACCTAGAATCAGAATTAAGAACAGTAGAGCAGTCCCATAAACAGACACCCACAAGAAACACACACCGCAAATTAACAGCGCCAAAAGGAAAACTCACCGCCACATACACAAACAGGGCAGAACTTACGCTTCTTCGCCTGCGGCACCTCTCATACAAACATGGGAACAAAATAGGGTCCCCACCTGGCGAGGCAACATAAGGTAAAAAGAGAAAGTGAATATATAGGAGGGATTAACGACGAGGGGGGCATATTGAATAACTCGGACTCAACCAAAGCGAGGCTCTTTGCAGAATTTTACACCGAACTATACCGGGCGGCTTCCACTGACCCAGTTGCTCAAAACGCATACCGGTCACTCTCCCACAGGTATCACTTGCCCAAAATGAGGAATTGGGGGCTCCTATAAACTGAAGAGGAGGTGCAGGCAGCCATAACGGTGCTGAAACCTCACAAGTCTTCGGGACCAGATGGTCTTACAGCCCACTTTTATAAAACTTTTGCGTCAGAAATTAAACCCCAGCTGACCCTTCTCTTCAACCACATGGCCACGGGGGCAGCGGTAACCCCCTCGATGAGTGAAGCCTTGATCACTGTCATTCCAAAAGCTGGGAAAAATCCCCAGCTGTGCGCTTCTTACAGGCCAATTGCGCTTCTGAATCTAGATGCAAAGTTGTACTCTAAGATCATAGCTTCGAGACTGGAAGAGATAATGCCAGAACTGATCCACCTGTATCAATCCGGGTTTATCAAGAGCAGACAAATGCACGATAATGTCCGCAGAGTAATCCACCAAAACATCAAAGTTCCGAATCCCGGCTGTACTGCTGGGCCTGGATGCAGAGAAGGCATTTGACAGAGCAGAATGGTCCTTCCTCTTCCAGGCCCTGCGGAGGTTCGGATTTGACGAAACAGTCATTAGAATGATGAAGGCGAACTATGCGTATCCCACATCACGGGTGGTCGTCAACGGGGAGGGATCTAACATGTTTCCACTCAGCAGAGGGACGAGGCAGGGGAGCCCACTATCCCCGCTACTCTTCGCCCTCAGCATAGAACCATTAGCGGTGCGGTTCAGAGCCACACGGGAGATACACAGAATCAAATTTGGGTCAGTAGAGCACAAGATCTCGCTCTTTGCAGATGATGTCCTGTTGACTCTGTCCTCGCCCCAAGCTTCTTTGACAGCCCTACAGGAGGAGTTGCAGATCTTTGAGGATGTGGCGGGTTTCCGTATAAATGCGACTAAATCCTCCCTATTGAACTTAACTCTTCCAGACAAAGAGGTGGAATCCCTAGTCAATGATTTCCCATTCCAGTGGGCTAAGCATACCATAACCTATTTAGGTATCAAAATAACACCCAGGCTAGAAGGGTTGTTCAAAGCAAACTATCCGACCATACTACACCAAGAACTTAGACGATGGAAACCCCTATACTTGTCATGGTTGGGACGCATTCATGCGATCAAGATGACAGTGCTCCCGAAATTACTATACCTTTTCTAAGCCCTCCCCCATCAGTCTGGAGAGGGATTTTCTCCCTAAGCTGCGCACACTAACCACACGCTTTATTTGGCAGAATGGCAGGGCCAGACTTTCCTTCGCTCTACTTAGACGACCTAGAAGCGTAGGAGGGGTGGCACTACCAGACTGAGTTATATTATAAAGCAGCACAGTTAAAGGTGATAACAGAGTGGTCCCCAAGAGAATTTGACAAACACTGGCACCACATGGACAGGGCCATAGTGGGACGGACCATTTGGGACTTGCTCTGGAAGCCCAAGAAAGACCGCCCCAGCAACTGCATACCTTAGCACACCCAGACAAACTACACTTAAAATATGGGATGCGGTAGTGGGAACGATGGAGTGGACGTCCTTCCCTTCGCCGCACACCCGATCCATTTTAACCCGGAATTCTCACCAACGTGTCATCCGGGCCCGTTTGATGAATGGCGGGTGTCTTAAATTGTCTGAACTATTTCGCAATTACGACATCTTAACCTTTGAAAATTGTCGACGCGATTTTAGCCTCTCCACAGCCAAACAATTTCACTACCTTCAACATAAACATTGGGTCCTGCAGCCGCGGGTGAGGGAGGCGGCCACGAGGGAGCTCACCCCAATAGAGAGCTTTGTCAAGAGGGCCGGATCTTCAAAGGGGGTTATCTCTTTTATATACGGGCTCCTGCTTTCCACTTTACACTCCCCATGACCACAATATATTACCTTTTGGGAAACTACTCTTGGGATTGAGGTATCTGAGAATCAGTGGAAGACCCTATGGAGAGATATAGCAAAAAACAATCACTTTATAGGCATGAGAGAGGCGCATTACAATATACTTTACGATTGGTATCTCCATCCTGTGAGACTCAAAAAATATTCCTGGAATCCTCTGAGCTATGCTGGAGAGGCTGTGGCCTCTTAGGAGATTTTAGGCATATATGGTGGGACTGCCCCACAATCCGACACTTTTGATCAGAGATCCTAGGTCAGATTAAAGAGATTCTGGGTTACCCCATCCCAACCATGTTAGAGTTTGCCTTGTTAGGAGTGAGAGATGAAACTCTAGAACACCAGTCAAAGGGAGACCAAGCGATACTGTGGACATGTCTGGGGGCAGCTAAACTAGCAATAGCAGAAGCATGGAAGAAAAAAGATGCACCAGCACTGACTCAATGGCATGCACGATTATGGAGAGCACTCATAATGGAAGGAATGGCAGACATCTTTTGGACAATTTTAAAAACTTTGAGGGATACTGGGGCCCCCTGGTTTCGTATTTATCCAGGGGCATTCCCTGGACAACGTGTCCCCCCACAGTTAGAGCACTCCACCTTTTCCAATTTTGAGGCCGATAGATACACAAAGGAGCCTCCCGAAGATAGTCAAATATATTCACTTAGGCATAGCCTCCCCGGCTACACACTCACGCCTTAGGCTGCAGGAGCTGCCGAGACAACCCCTTCTCCTCTGACTACCGAGGAGACTCCCTCGAGCTCTCCTTTCCTATCACTCTCTCTCTTTTACCCTTCAGTTTGTGTTTTTTTTCTTATTTGCCACCTAGTCACTGTTGACTGTCGGTACACGGGTCAGGGTGGGTAATGGGAGGGGGGACGAGTTGGGTTTCTCAGCTTTCTCGAAAGATTGAACACTTAAGAAGTTTTGATATATGCTTGCCTACTTCCCAGACCAAAGCGGAACTGTAATTCTTTAATGGTTCTAACATGGCTAACAGGGAAGATGTAATGTACTACACTGTATGTTGTTTTGTATTAAAAAACTGCTCAATAAAAGAATTGTGAGAAAAAAAGTGAGAGTGCCCTTTGCTGTTGAACAATGATGATTGGACCCACAGGGTCGCTACATTCTGCTTAAGGTCGTCTTGACAGGCGCCCCATAGTGTTGGGTAGTGTATACTCAACCCCCAATGCTGACCAACACTTTTTTCTAGATGAACTCTTGGGGAAACTGGCTGACTGGATTGGCGTACCTTGGGTTCTAGGGGGAGACTTTAATAGCATGCTCTATATATATCTAGACCATTCCCACCCCCCCATTGCCGAGCTCTCCAGTCGTACGTAATGCTAAAGCAGTAGTGATATGGGTAAGAGAATGATCCTTAACGGACTCCTGGTGAAGCAGGCAGTTCAGGATGGACTGTTCCCATGGGGAGAAAGGTCAAGACTGATTTGCATATGGCTGGGTCCAAACTGGGGTGGCATAGTGGGCATAAAAACGATGGCTTTAACCCAGATCTGTGACTGGGGGTGAATGTTTGATTTGTTCTGCATTCCCTCCATCACTTGTGTGTTTTTTTGCGAAGTAGGAATGAAGGCATGAGCGAATACTCATTTTACTCATGAATTACACATTCGACTAGACTGTGTCATATGCTCTGGCTCTTTACTGACCTCCACCTATGACACCACTTACGTACGGAACACCCTCTCAGACCATAACCCCCTGGAGGTGGACTTCAACTGGGTACGAATACCAACACCTGTTCCGACCTGAAAGCTTAAGCCCTGGTGGATGGAAGATACCATCCCCAAAGAGGAAACTAAGGCAAAAAATAGTAAACAATTTGAATGAAAACACAGTGCCACTGCCCTTAGCAGAGTGGGTGGCCTTCAAAGTTGTGCCACCGGGGGCCTGTACATACCACAATTGGAGTCTGTGGCACCACCCTCAACTCGGAGCTTAATATGTTTGAGGATTTTATGTTAGCACTGGAGCGTTGCAGTCTTGCAGGAGGCTAGTGTGCAGCATGCCACAGTGTTGGAACCTCTCCAATGTCTTGATCGAGTGGCATATGCAGCAAAAACGCACACAGCGGGTGATGGAGCACATAGGATTTTGGCGTGGCTAGCCAGATCACCCCACCAAACTCCTGTGCAAACTATCAAGAGCCAGGGTGGAATAGAAGTAAATTCACAGGAGTCATTCAATCAGTGCTTCCGAGACCACTATGCTACATTGTAGTCCAGCCCTGAGCAATACTCAGACGTACTTGCTGATGACTTTATACAGGATGTAGCCTTTCCTGAGTTGCCAAATGGTGCTACAGAGGATTTATTGGGCCCTTTATCTAAGCAGGAAATTGGACAAGTGATCCGCTCACTCAACCAAGGGGAAAACACCAGGTTCAAATGGCATGCCCACTGAAATTTAACGCTGCATATAAGCCCATAATAGTCCCACAACTACTCAAACTATCAGGCAGCGAAAAAACACAGACGCCTACCAGAGACAACCAAAAGGTGATAGCCACCTCTACGCTAAAGTAAGGTAGAACTCCATTAATACTATCCTTCTATAGAACAATTTCCATTTCGAATACAGAATATAAATTATTAAGTAAAATTATAGAGGATCAGTTTCTCCTGTGCTGCTCGGTTTCATAAATGATGACCAAAATCGCTTTATTCCCAGGAGGGACACCTCCTTCAATATTAGACAACTTTATCATATCTCTGAGATAGCCCCAGGGATCTGGCCTAATTCTACTTGCTTAGTTCTAGATCTCAAACAGGATTTCTACCCCCCTAAACGGGAATGTTTTTTTTATTAATGACAAACTTTATTGAGTTTAGTGGTACATAGCGGGCAAAGCCCAAAGCATACATTACGGATACATTTCGGATGAGATAGTACCAGTTACTTTTAAACAGCAAGTTAACCTGCAAACTCGCAGGCCCAAAAACGTAAACTAAAACTTGGCACAGGTTACCCCAGAGTTCGCTGATCATAGTGTGTCTAAGTGTGTATATAGTGATGGCGGGGCTGCTCACCTATGGTATCGAGGGGTCGGGGAGATGTATGGACCGGGTTTCGGGGGGGGGGGGTCTGTTGGTGGGGGGGGTAAGTCTATGCCCCGGTATGTCACTCAGCAGGACCATATTTTCCTATGTTTCTGTGGACAGCGGCGGGCCTGATAAACTGCGATTTCTGCCCCCATGCAGCGGTCCATGGCCACCCTCCACCCGCCCATTGTTGGCGGGGACATCGCCTTCCACCGTTGGGCGATGTCCCGCTTGGCAAACGTGAGGCCCAAGAATCAGAGGTTCTGTTTGTAGTGTTTCCCTCCGATCCCCTCCGTGTTATGGAGCAAGAACAGCTTGGGGCCGAGCGGGAGGCAAAAAGGACAGGACCCGGCCCAAAAATGATGACATTTTTCCCCAAAACGGCTGCAACGCCCCGCAACTCCAAACCGTGTGGAAAAAGGTTCCCTTCGCTTCCCCACATCTAAGACATGTAGGGGACTGGATAATGCCCATCTTCCAAAGGCGGGCGCGAGTGAAGTATGCTTGGTGGAGATATTTAAACTGAATGAGGCGATATCGTGTGGAAATAGCAGCCCCCTGGGGACTTGCGAGGGCCTCCGTCCAGTCGTCGTCCGTCATGTCAGACATATCCGCCTCCCATGCCCCTCGGATTTTGTGTAGCGTGGTGTGGGCATGAGTAGTCAGTGTTCGATAGATCTGGCGGATCTTATGAGTCCCTAGGTCCCCCACAAGTAAGCAACCTTCAAGGGGATGAAATTCCGGCAAGTCACTCATCGAGCGGATCAAGGGAGTCAGAGCATGTCTCAGTTGCAAGTATTTGTAGAACTGCGACCAATGCAGTTGGAACTCGTTTTGTAGTTGCTGGAACGATTTGAGAGCGGAACCCTGCGTTATGTCTCCTAAAGTGGAGATACCAAGAAGGTCCCAAGTATGGAAGCCTGTAAGCGCGACAACGGGGCGCAGATAAGTACCCTGCCACAGCGGGGTCGTCTGTGTCAGACGTCCCTCCCAGCCCATTTTCTTGGCGCTATATCGCCAAAGCTGAACGACTGTTCGGCTGGCAGGGGGCAAGAAATCTAGATTCATGCGGCTGTAGAGAAGCTTCAAGAGGGGTGCCCCCTCCATCGCCAGGTGCTCAACTGCATATGCTGGTTCTGTGTGAGGGCTGTCCCACCACTCATTAACGGTCAACAGGTGTGATGCTGCATAGTAAGCATATACATCCGCCACTGCAATCCCACCACAATATGTTGACTGCATGCAGGTACGTAGTGCCTCTCGAACGGCCCCTCGACCCCATAAGAATTTATTCAGGATTGCGTTCACTTGGGCGAACCATGTGTGCGGAATATTGTATGGGAAGTTTTGCAAATGGTAGAGTAGCCGAGGTAGGGAGACCATCTTGAAAATTGCAGACCGTCCATACAGGGACAGCGGTAGCTGGGACCATATCTTGGTCTCTTCTCGTATACGTGAAAGTAGCGAATTAATATTATGTGACCACAACATCGTGGGGCACGGCGAGATAAAAACACTCAAATATTTCAAACCGTACGTAGCGTGGGATAGTTGCTCGGCCCATGTACCCTGCGCCCCTGATCCCCGCATACGGGAAATAACACCGATTTCGACGGGTTGGCTCCGAGGCCAGAGGTTTCCCCGAACACCCGGAGAATCTAGAGAACTCGGGCCCAGAAAACCAAGGATCTGCCATAAAGAACAAAACGTCGTCCACGTATAATGCGATTCTGTCCGACCGCTTCCGCGACCACTCAAACCCCCAGATCAATGGGTCCTGCCGCACACATATGGCAAAGGGCTCTATTGCAAGCACGAATAGCAATGGGGACAGGGGACAGCCCTGCCTTGTGCCAGGGCATATAGGAAAGAGAGCGGACCTGTACCCGGCTACCCGCACGGAAGTCGAGAGATCTGTGTATAATAACTGAACATATGCCAAAAAGCGTGGACCAGAGTTAATGGATCGGAGAAGTTGGAATAAGTACGTCCAACTCCGTGAATCAAAGTCCTTATCGATGTCGGCCAGGAGGATAGGCGCGGGGCGGCCCAACTCTGGGGCCTTCGCAATGGCGTTGTGGACTCGCCGGATGTTATGTCGGGTAGACCGATGTGGCATAAAGCCGGACTGGTCAGGGTGTATTAAGTCAGTGATACATGTGCGGAGGCGGTCTGCGAGAACTTTCCCGAGGTGTTTGGGTTCGAAATTAAGAAGGGAAATGGGGCAGTAAGAGTAGGGGTCTTCTGGTGGACGGCCGGGCTTAAGGAACACTAGGATTTCGTCATGGCGCCAATCAGAGGGTAGGATGTGCTGCTCAAGAGGCTCATGGAGTGCTTCCAACAGTATGGGCCAAGCAGTGCCATATGCAGCCGTAGGAAGTCACTGGGGAAGCCATTGGGGCCGGGCCCCCGGCCGGGATGAATATCAGCTAACGCGGCGCTAAGTTCTTCTACGGTTATGGGAGCATCTAGTTGGTCGCGTGCTTGGTCCGAGAGCTTCCAGGGAGGTATGTCTGTTAGAAATTCCTCTATCAACGCGCTCCATATGTGTTCTTTCTGCTGATATAGGGAAGCATAATAGTCCGCAAACGCCTGCGGATCGTGGGTTTGACAGCTTCCCAAAGGACGACACCCAACGGGGAAGAGGCGACGTTGGATAAAAGATAATCGGAGATGGCCTGACAGATAACGTCTTGATAGTTAGGGTCGCGGAGGTGCCAAGGTGACATACGCCACCTGAAGGGTGGCTGCTGTGGTCCTATGTGCAATTTAAGTGAGACCGGGGAGTGGTCCGACAGTTCCCTGGGCAGGATAGAGACATGGGAGACCCTATGTATGCAGCTATGTGGCAGGAAGAAATGGTCAAGTCTGGATAGAGAGCCATGTACGGATGATAAGAACGTAAAAACTATCTCAGAGGGATGATAAGCCCCCCACTCATCGGACCACCATAGTGTGGTGGCCAGAAGATGAAGCTTGGTTCCCCCCGTCTGGGCCTCCCTCCCAGGCTCCCGCCGACGATCCAGGGGCGACATGACATCGTTCCAGTCCCCGCCTAGTAATTTCAGTCCGTCCAGAAACTCCCCCCACACTCGTGTGATTCTATCAATGAATGTATGCCCCAAAGGAGGGGGAGCACAGACGCTTCCTATTGTTACGCATTCGCCATGTAGTGTACCGGACACAACGGTGTATCTACCCCCCGGATCTGACCAGAGTTTTGATATAGTCAAGGGAACCCAGCGGTGTACTAGGATAGCCGTGCCTCGTGAGCCACGTGTGAACCCCGAATGATATACTGTGTTGTATACGAATCTAGTAAGACAAGGGTCTTTGTTGCCAAGCAGATGGGTCTCCTGTAGGAGAACAATGTCCGCTTCACAGCGCTTTGCTAGTCGAAGCACGGCTCCCCTCTTGATTTTGGTTAGCATCCTTCTAACGTTCCAGGATACAATGTTTAAATCCCCGAGCTGGGGAATAAATGCATGTGTGGTCATCGGTCGTCTAAGGGGTTGCCACCTCTGGTGCATTCGCGAAACAGTGATTGGGTCCCTGTGCCAGTATAGAAAATGCGAACATTTTGACCTGGTAGGTCGGAACAATACCCCCCACCTCCTCCCACCCCAATACATCCCCCAACAAGGAGTATCTGTCGCGGAGGAGGGACGCCTGGGACACCAACAGGGGGTCCTGGGGGCCTCTGCCAATCGTACCCAAACTTGCCACAAAACTTAAACATAAGTGTTCAGGGTCGTTGCCGTTCTCTGAATTGGCCCCAAGCCGTGTTAGGTCCCCAATCGGTCCTACGCCTTTTAAGGAAACATCACACCCTGGCTGTGGACGATGGTTAAGGAGAAGGGGGCATTCAATATATGCTCATGACTCGTCGTCCTGAACCTGGGTGCGCCAATTGGACCTGGACCTCCTCTTGGAATGACCCCTCATCTGCCAATTCCTTTGCGATCCTTGCGAGGAGTCGGATTCCTGCTGCAGTGGAGTATGGGGTTTTAGGTGTACCGTCTCGTCAGCCCAGGTGAAGACAGCTTCTGGCGTGTCGAAAAAATATGATTTAGAATTATATGTGACTCTCATTCGGGCGGGATATAACAACAAGTACTGTATATTCAGTTCTCTGAGTTTGCGTTTAGCGGCCATGAATGATTGGTGCTGCTGCTGCACCAGTCGAGTGTAGTCCGGGAAGATCATTATAGACTGAGTCAAAGCGCAGTTGGTCCCTGTGGTTTCTCGCATACTGAAGGATGGTATCCCAGTCAGCAAAGTTCAAAAGCCTGGCGATCACCGGCCACAGGCGTTCCCCCGGTGGGGGGTGGGTGGGGGGGGCTTCTTGGTCAACGCCCAAAGAGCTCTCTCAACTACGAAGCAGGAGGAAAGGGAGTCCTCCGGCAGCAGGGCCCTTAGCCATTGCGTGAGGAACCGGTCCATGGAGGATTCGTAAGCCCCAGCAGCCCGCGACCCGGCCCCGGCACAGACCTCAGCCGCTCCGGCCTCGGCAGCCCGCGGCGCTCACCTTAATAGCAGGACCTGCCGAGGGGCTCACGGTGCTCCTCGGGGCCACGCCAGGCATTCACGGCAGGGGGAACTTCCTCCGGCACCAGCCCGGGACCGGGCCGCAGCCCTGCCTTCACCTGCTATAGCCGCACACGTCGTTGAGTCCGTTGTCTCGCCCTAATCGTGGGCACCGTTTAACTCCAGATGGCAGCGCAGTGGGAGCGGACTGCTAGGGAGAAGATATTTGCAGATTGACGGATTGTCGGCTTGGGCGGTCGGAGCCACGTTACGCTGCGTCCGCCATGTTGGCTGTCCAAGCCACGCCCCCCTAAACGGGAATGTTTAATGAGTGTGATGAGGGGATTTCTCATTCTTCACCACCTAATTGAATGGACTAAACTTCTGTACCACCCTGTAACATCTCCAGGTGAACATGGAAGGGATGCCCACTTTCCCCAGTATTATTTGCCTTAGCAATAAAGTTCCTGGCTATAAAACTGGGCGAATCAGGACACTCCTGGGGTATCACATTGGCGGGCAAGCTACATGCAGTCTCGCTGTACACAGACGACATGTTGTATATCCAAGATGTGACCAGCGATCTCCCCTTCTTTTCTGATGCCCTAATACAGTGTTTACCAAATTGTGGGTCGCGACCCCCTGGTGGGTCGTGAGCTGATTTTTGGTGGGTCACGAAAGTCCTAGCAATACATAAAGATGCCTTAAATTTCTGTATTTATCTTGTCACATTTGCTGAGCTTCAAAGGCAGAGGTAAAATGTCAGGCTATGTCATCTGGCAAATTGCTGCTAATGTTTCTTACCATGGAGATTGGTGTTTACAAACTACTCTCACTTTGCAGTCAGGGAAAGAAAAGTAAAGTGAATTATGTGACAATCTTTCTGGGGTACCGGGAGTGTGAAAGCAAAGGCTAAAGGAAGTATTTTTTTAACACACAACAAAATGTAAATACCTCTAAAAGAAATATACACATTCAGCAGTTAGGAAAGCAAAAATGAAACACCTTTTTTGTAATTCTGAAGTGTAATGGAAACGAAGATTTTATTAGGAAAAAAATCAAGACACTTTACTTGGTATACGAAATGATAAATATTCACTGAAACCCGATTTCCGGGAGTAACTGTTATAATGGCCAAATCGTCGGCATATGCTAAAATTTTCACAGCCCCCCCTTTGGCAAATACAGGATTTATTTTTGGGTTATTTAGAATTTGCCTGATCAAGGGGTCAATATAAATGGCAAATAATAATGGGGAGCACGGACATACTTGTCTCGTGCCGCATGTTATCTTAATTAACCCTGACACTGCTCCCTTCATTGCTATTCCTGCCGTAGGGTCTCGGTACATGCCTTGAATGGCCCTTACAAAATTTTCCCCAATTCCACTATTGTACATAGCTGCCCATAAAAAAGGCCAGGAGACCCTATCAAATGCCTTTTCTGCATCTAATAAAATTAAAGCCATAGGGTCTCCTGTAACCTTGGTGTAATCAAAAAGGGCGATTGTCCGTCGTATATGATCGATCGTTTCCCGTCTGGGCACGAAACCATGCTGTTGGGGAGATACTATCTTTTTAATTACCGATGCTAGTCTATTTGCGAAAATTTTAGAATAACTTTTCGTGTCACTATTAATTAGTGTAATAGGCCTATATGACCCCAGGTCCATAGCAGTTTTACCCTTCTTCAAAAATACCGCAATCCTGGCCGTCTGCCATGAATCAGGAGATATTTCTCCAGCTTGTACTTTACAGCATATCTCAAAAGCATTGGAGTCAATTGCGAAGCGAATAGTTTA
The DNA here is from genome assembly GCA_963921515.1 of Calotriton arnoldi. Lineage (NCBI taxonomy): Eukaryota > Metazoa > Chordata > Amphibia > Caudata > Salamandridae > Calotriton > Calotriton arnoldi. The sequence continues at coordinate 772,998 of CAWUFW010000686.1, read as the reverse complement.
TAGAATTCGCCGGAAGATAATCAGTTCCAGCGGCTTTACCGGATGGAAGAGATTTGATAACTGTTTGTACTTCCTCCAGTCTAATTGGGGCATCCAACATATTTTTATCCTGGAAGGAAAGCTTCTCTATGTTTGACTCTTGAAGATACTGCTCAATGTCTTTTTGTACCCCATTATTATCCTTGATGTCTTCCGTATATAGTTTTTGATAGTATTTTTGAAATGCCAGTAGTACAGCAGCTGGATCGTTAACTAGGCCGATATCCGGATCCAAAATTTCAGTAATTCGCGATTGAACCTCGTTATCCCTGGCCCGTACCGCTAGCATATGTCCTACCTTCTCACTACTCTCGTAGAGATTAGACCGCCAGGCCAGGTATCTACCTGCGGCCTTGGTCACAGAGATCTCAACAATGGCAGATTTGGCAATAGTAACCTTGGATTGTGCGGTTTCTATATCCCCTCCCTGAGATACAGCCTTAGCTAAATTAATCTCCGCCTTCCTCAATTTGCCATATAATTCATTATTTTTTTTCTTCTCCTCTTTTTGGGACTCCCAACCATATTTAATTGTTTCCCCCTAATCCCAGCTTTCAATGAATCCCATACATTTTGGATACCGGTACTACCCAGATTTTCCTCTATAAACCGAGGAATCCATTTTTCCATATGCTGAATGTAAAAATGATCGCTTAACAAAGCTCTATTGAAAGTCCAATGCCTGATTTGGGATTTCCGTTTAAAATTGGCTTCCAATACCAAAGGGTTATGGTCAGACATTACTCTTGGGAATTTGGTGATCCTACAGCTCTGAGCCAAGCACTGGGAAATAAAAAAATAATCCAACCTGGCGTGAGTTCTATGTGGGGCGGAGAAATAAGTAAACCAGGGGTCATCTTTCTCTTGTTGAGCCCATACATCAGTTAACCCATGAAGATCTTTTAATTGACATAGAGCTTTGTAAACTTTAGGTTTCCTACCTTGATAAATCATGTCAGGATGATTAGATATTGGGCAATTCACGTTAATATTAAAATCTCCACAGAGTATGATAGGGAGTGGCCAACCAACCAGTTCAGAATTTAACCAAATAAGCATCTCAGGGTCATCCAGCACCGGTCCATAGACCGAACATAAAGTAAACCCACAGTTATCAATTACACATTGAACAATTGCCCATCTGCCATATTTGTCTGTAAGTGAGCGTGGGAACTCGGCAAGCACCCGTCGAGCAAATATGGCGACGCCCCTGGTCCTAACATCTTGCCTAGTCCAAGAAATCAGTTGATACCCATCAAGGCTCAAAAGTCGACTTCTTCCTGCTTCTATGTGAGTCTCTTGAAGACAAATGATATCAGCTTTTAAAATTCGAAGATCGTAGTTAATCCTACGCCTTTAGCAGGATCGTTTAACCCGCATATGTTAATAGACGCAATCCTAAGAGCCCCCATCAAATATTAAGGGAAAAAGACACCAAACCAAACAAAAGCAAAATCCGGATAGCTTGCCATTCTTAAACTAAAACCAAACAGCCCAGAAGAGTGAAAAAAACATTATACAAATATACCCTTCTACAATTGAGGATCCACCCCTTCCAGCCCCCCACCCCCAGCCCTCCCCCTCTACCTCCCCCTTGACTAAGGCAAAAAGGTCCTCAGACCCTTGAGATGCCGCCTGTGTTCCGCTGTGCTCCCAAGTCACTCCCCGACCAATCTAAATGAAAAAACAAAAAACCTAATAAAGTGAACCCCAGAGACAAAAAGCAAACATCAAAACGAGATTTCAAAGGCCAGTTCTGCCATCTATCAGTTCCTGTAGATAAGTCTGCGCCTGTATCTCTGACGTGAATACTCGAACTTGCCCACGACAAATAACTTTCAGCCGTGCTGGGCTCATCAAATATACTTCACATCCCTGTTTTTGAAAAGGACTAATCATTTGGCGCAATCTCCATCTCCTTTCAACTGTCGTGTGACAGAAGTCTGGCCGTACAAAAAAGGTCTGTCCTTCAGCTGTCTTCTTGGCGTCAGGCCTAGCTTTTTCAAAAATTGCCTGGCGTAATAAAAAATTACCAAAAAAGATCAAAATTGCGCGAGGTTTTCCATGTAGGTCAGAGTTATGGTTCTTTTTCAACATCAAAGGAAATCGGTGAACCCGTTGGATTTCGGTTTCCCAATTCCAGTGTGATAGATCGGGAAACGCACTTTTAAAAAGTCTCAACACGAAGCCACGTATATCATCCCCCTCGACATTTTCTTCGATGCCTAACAGTCGCAAATTATTGCGACGTTGCCGGTTTCGGATTCTTCCAGTTTCCATAATATATCGGTCATCATAGCCTCTTTTGCGACTGATTTTTGCTCAGTGCTCTCTAGTCCAGCTTCAAGTACAACTACGCGCTCTTCCAACGCAGAGGTTCGTGCAGCGATCTCTGTACAGACTTTCGTTGTTTTGGTTATTGCCCACTGGAGTTTTTATTAGCCAGCTGCGCTCTCTTATGTTCTTGCCGAGCCTCTAATTGCATAGACTTGAGGGTAGTGTAAATTAACCCCATAGACGGGGTATGCTCTATCTTGTTGTCTGGGCTCCCAAAATCATTGCATAGAAGTCCCGATACTCCCCAGCGTCCCCCAACATCGAGCGGGGTGGCAGAGTAGTCCCATTGGAGATGCTCACTAGTGTCTGACTGTATGGTTCCACTCTCATAACCAAAGGCGCTTTTGCTCTTGCTCTTACGTTTTGTGCGGCTAACAGCCCTCTTCAAGGTATCTGTTGTGGCAGGGGCACTGTCAGTATCATCACCAGAAGCGTCAAGTTCTAAATTTTCAATGTCGCTGATGTTGGTATGATCGGATTCATCCGTTAATGAAAACTTTTTTTCCCCATCCAGTGTATTTGGCATTTTATCTTCAGTTTCAGGGAGTATAGAGCAGCGATCTCAGCTCACTGTGGGAGCCGTCATAGTAATGTGGTCCTTCTGGTTTTGAGTACCCGGCAGAACCCTCTCGGCCCGCCCCAGTTCCTGAAAGTCAGTATTGTCAATAACCCCTAATTGCATACCGGAGACTTCGGGGGATTTCCGAGCGCTAAGAGCAGCAAGGGGATTAGCTTCAGTATTGGGATTTTCAGACCCAATTACAGCGCTGATAATGACCCCTTCCCTATTGCCTGTCTCTCTTGCCCCCAATAGGGATTTATTCACAGTTTTGTCCAGAGGTAACAATTTCAATTGCTTACCGCTTACCCCCTTTCCCGAAAACATCCCGGGGACCGTCTGTAATTTCGGCCGTACTACGGCATCAGAGGAGCGCCGCTCGTGGGCGACCAACTTGTCGCTGCCTTCTACAGCCTCCTGGCTGGTCGAACGAGAGCATCCAATCCCCTTGGAAGAGCCGATTTCCCAGATGCAGGTTGGGCCCTCGCGCCGGTCGCCGTCTCCTTCAGCACATTTTTCCGCGGAGGCATCCCGGCCAGTCAGCCCCCGAGCAGGGTATTCCAGACAAACAGATGCGAGCAGCTCCTGATCCGATGAATGCCGAAGGGAAAAGCCACCGCTGCTCGTCGGAAAAGTCCATGAAAATGTAACTGCTTACTCATCCAGCCTGCTTTCATAAATAATTCCAGGTAAGCATTTCTTTATTCAGAGGTTTCACTAGCCTTCAAAGCAGAGTGATCGGGGAGAGACGCTCACACCACTCACACAGCCGCCATCTTGCCTCATGAATTCGCCATGGAAGAATTAAAAAGCTTAACTTCACAGTTTAGTAAAGTCTTGGGATATCATTTAAATGAACATAAAACTCAAATTGTTATAAATGAGAAAATTATTTTTTGGATCATAGAGTAGTACCAACTGCCAGATATTTGGGTATTGAGATTAGCTCTAAAGTTGAAGTTATTGTTGAAAGTAATTTTAAACCTTTGCTACAGAGACTCAAGGCTGATTCCCAAAGGATAAATAATCTTCATCTGACTTTGATTGGGAGATGCAACGTAATTAAAATGATATTTTTACCTAAGGTCCTTTATTATTTTAGAGCAATCCCGTTAGAGATTAATAAATCTTGGTTCCTTAAGCTAAATCAAATAGTCTCTTGGTTCTTGTGGGCTGGACTACGCCTCGCAGGGCTCTTAGATATATGACGTTAACTAGAGACCGGGAGGGTGGTCTGTACCAAATTTTCAAATTTATTATTGGGCTTCCGCCTTGCAGCAAATGGTGGAATTACTGAGGCGAGAACCTTGGATTCGGGGGAACTTCCATCTACCGCTTAATCCATGGGGCCGAATCTAAAGGGCTCCTAATGCGCCAGATAGACTATGCCTATTTTAAGAGGGTTAAATTCAAGGTTTTACTAGGGGCGTTCCGGGTCTGGACGGCTGTACGGAAAAAGTTTTCGATAGGGAGGATACATAGGTATTCCCCCTTGATAATAATAAATTACTTCCCGTTATATTTCAAGATGCATATTTTAAAGATTGGAATATGAAAGGAATTTTGTTCATAGACAATTTAATCTCTGAAACGGGAATACTCCTTTTGATGAAATTAAGGAGAAATATGATATTGGCAATAATCATTTCTTTAAATACCTCCAGGTAAGGGATTTCCTAACTAAAAAGATAATTTCTTGTAACAGAATCCCTCTTTTAGATTTGATTCTAGGGGTAAATCTACAATGGCCTTACTTTATAAACTTATTAATGCAGGGATGGGGGATGATATGGCTAAACACCTTGCGAGGTGGCAAACGACGTTACAAGCAGAGCAGGGAGAATGTCAAGATTCTCTTTTGTATAGCCAGCCATCATGTATATCAGCAAGCTTGCAAGCCCAATGTTTTAAGACATGGTGTAATCTTTATATTACCCCGGCTCGAATTTATAGGTGGGGCGGGACCTCTGGGGTACATTGCTCCCGATGTGGGACATTGGCGGCTGATAGTATACATATGTTTGCGACCTGTCCAAATCTTTCTCAAATTTTGCCCCAAATTGAACATCGTCTTGAGTCTATATTAGGATATTCTGTTATACTTTCCCCCAGTTAATTTTATTAGGAATAAACAAACAAGAAATGGCCGAACCCGATAGGAAATTTTTGTATATATCAATGGCTGTATTCAGGCTTAGTTTGGCTAGTGCCTGGCTTGACTCCAACCCTCCCACTGTACATGTATGGTTCGGCAAATTACTTGCTACTTATAAATGGGAGACTTCGGTATTTAAAAGAAGGGGAAGTCGGGCTAGCTCAAGGGGGCTAAAGATTGGGGAGCCACTAACCAGGTGGTTAGGTGAAGAGGGGGACTAAGCAAAATTTTGATGTGTTAAGCCCAGGGGAATCCAGGATTTAAACACAGCGGTTTTTTAGTTTTTTCTTTTCTCTTTTCTCTTCTCTTTGGTTTTTTTGGTTGGTTCCACCAGGAGGGGGGATGCTTTAAAAGGGGTATCAGTTATTTTCTGTTTACCATATGTGATTCATGTCTGTTCTGATTCCTTAATAAAAAATATGAAGAAAAAAAAAGAAACCCGATTTCCACACATTATCATTTGTGTGCAACATAGTTTTATCAGTAAAACTGTACATCTGTGTAAATTTAGTGATCATATCAATGGAAAATGTGCTTTTGTAAATGACCGTGATCTACCACATGCAACTTCAGTTACATTAAAAAAAAAAAAAAAAAATCACACGCCTCATGTCCAATAAAGCTAGGTGAGTCGCAAACGATTGAAGTTTTAAAAAATGGGTCATGGTTCTAAAAGGTTTGGGACGCACTGCCCTATCAGATTTCAATGGTGCCTCAGGTTTGCAGGTTAATTAGGACAAGTCCTATGTTTTTACTTTTTGACATACTCGAACACTGCGCGAAATCCTATTGAGGGACTGGACCCTTAAGTGGATGACAGATACCTTCCAATATTTAGGAATCAATATATATCACAGACACACTGACCTCATCGAGTGCAACCTAGGCAGAACAATGTATGCATTGCGATCGCATTTAGCCTTTTGATAGTAGAATCTAAAAACGACTTTTTAAAATGAACTCAGCACAGCTTATCCTTATGGATTGGATACACAGTGAAAATTCTCTCCTGATTCACAGATCATGATTAGTCAAAAAATACACAGATATGAGAGTGCTTAAAGTCTAGACATATTGTACTTTTACTTAGTCAATTATCACAACTTTCCTATTTCTTGGCGCAAATGAAAGAACCTCCACTGAGGGTTGTCACTTAGAGGGATCTATTTAATTGCTGGAATCTGGCTCGACTAGCTACACTAAGCATTCACATCTGGGACAGTTTATCACGTCATAATATTTATAAACATGGCCTGGAAGCTGACGCACCAAACACCTGTGTATAAATCCCAGGAGCGAAGCCTGTATGCCTCTTGGGCTGCTCGAATTGAGAGCGGGGTCAAGGGGGGGGCGTACTCACAGGCTGGTGGGCTGGGGCACCTCCTCAATTTCGAGCTGGGAACTGGCGCAATACCATAGGGAGAGCGCTTCTTCATCTGAAGGCGAGAGGCACAAATTACAGACCTGATGGAGGTTGCTCCAAGGGTATTTGGTATGGCAGCAAGGACAGTATGTGAATGGTGTCCCTTCCATCACCATCAAGGCATGGTGGAGTGAGTCAGCCGAGACGGAGGTAGGCTCCGAAGGGCAAAGCCCACCGGCGAAGTAACAGTCGACCCAAGACTAAAAGAAAAGGGGGACGAGATCAAAGAACAATACCGACAGAGGGGAGGAATTCGTGTATACCGAATAGAGAACCGCAACGGTCTCAACCCGGAGCACAAGTCGAAACCAGACGGCGGGAAGAATGCAATCTAACAACGATGACCATGTGCATTACCAGCAAGAGGAGGAGTCATGCTACCTCGTGATTAGAAAGACTTCTTTGAAGAAAAACAACTTGCACACATCCTGGCCCACCACTAGATGGCAGGAGGTAGCACAGCATGTGTAGCTACAGCCACACATGCCTTTATTTTCAAGGTTCATCATTGCAGTGAGTGATTCTAAATTTATGACTCTCAAAATAATCTCTTGCTAGTAAAATGGGACAACACTGATTTATTTGCCTTTGTTGGGTTCAAAGAGGAACCAAGAGTTTGACCTCATCCAGTTGTCCAGAGCCATCAGCATGGTCAATTTTGATTTATTCCTTCAATTCTCCTAATAAAGCTAATATAGACACTGTCATATTTATACCACAGGAGAGGAAAAAATAGCAAGCCCATTTTAATATTCTGATCTTCCAGGACTGTTATACTGATGCAATTTGTAGAAGCCTTCTTCTAACAGAAGACTTACGTTTCACTGATTTGTTTGTTTCACCAACCTTGTTTCAACTATATATGGTAGTAACCAAGTATAAGCTTAACTATTGGCCGGTAAGTGTTGCGAGGGAGAAGAAAATAAGCTACTGTAGGAGGCTGGCTTAGTATATGGTGAACGCTTATTCAAGTGAAGCACCGTGCACTAATCCAGGCGACCCTTATAAGGATTTTAGTTGTCTTAGACAACTATAGAAAGCTCTCTAAGTGGTAGCTGTGGAGAGCAGCCTTCAGGCTTAGTCCAGAAGGAGTGTTAAGCAGCTTCTTTTACTGGAACTGATCATAAAATGTAGGTCAAACAAAAAAGAACCACACAGTGTAGGTATAAAAATAAGTACATTTATTATACACACTAACACACTGGTATATCTCCTACCCGGAGATATAAACACAATACACACAATACTTCAAATGTAAAACAGGTAAGTAAGCACAAATACACAGTGGTCTCAACAGGAAGCCGCAACCATATACTAAAGAAGTGGAATGCGAACTGCGGCCAAAGTCGGGACTTGGACCAGAAGACACAGACGAGATGGGGACACAAGGAACTACCCGAGGTAAGTACCCAGGAACCCAATGGAGGCTTGTAGCAGAATTGAAGCACAGCTGCGTACTCAATGCAAGTCAATGGGAAAGTCGCAGTTGCAGTTTTTAAGAAGAAGCACCCTTCCCAGTGGACCCTGAAGAAACCCCATGGAAGATAAGAGGTTGGAGAGTCACCCCACCCATGGATACCCCAGGAACCATGATACCTACACCAGGGAAGCTGGGTGCATAGGTGCAAAGTGACGTCAGAAACCGCCGTAGACCACAATGGAGGACTTCAGAAAAGATGCCGCTGGCGAAGAAGGTGAAAGAGTCTGGTGGAATCCAAAGATGGATTCTTGAAGAGGAGTATCTGCAAGCAGAGGGGACAGAGTCTATGCCACTCTGAAGTGACCAGGAGGCACGGAAGACCAAAAATGACCACCCATGACGGAAGATGCAGGAGTGATGACGGTGAATTTGTTGTTGCAGCTGTGAGAACCAGGCGACGCTGTGGAAGACCAGGAGCCGTTCACGAGCTGTCCCATGTCGGAAGTCAAGAACCAGGGGGTTGGTGTCCAGAGGGAGCACCAACAAGCCTTGGCAGCAGAAACAGACGTGGTAAACAAAGATGGTGCAACGTTGGGACCAGCAAGGTCCAAGGAACTCACCAAGTGCAGGAGAGTCAGAGCATGCCCCGAGCAAGTAGGGGAGCCCACTGAAGTGAAAGAAGACCCTCAAGAGGACCCACAGGCCAGAGGCACAGTAGTCGGAAGAGGACCTCGAGCAGCTCACCAAAGATGCAGGCCCACGGCGTAGAGGATGTGGTGAGGATGAAGACCTTGGTAGGTAGAGCTGCTGAAGACTGGAGATTCTTGTAGCCCAAAGATCACTGGAAGACAGCGTCAACAAGCCTTGGCAACGGCAAGTCGATGCGGTGCACAGGGGTTCTGTTCCAGCGGTTCTCACAAGGGATACTGGCCTCAAACTTGCTGAGAAGACAGTGCAGGCCTCGAGGGAGTTGCAGAACCACCTGTGTTGCTGAGCCTTTCGGAGTCTGTAGGACGTCAGGAGCAACAGCCCGGTCAGCTTAGTTGCGGTGCCTGCAGAGGAGTGACTCCTTCACTCCAAGGGAGATTCCTTCAGGTTGGCCCCGTGGGCATAGATTGCAGAGCATTTCGGTTTTGAGATCATATCATATGCTGATGACACCCAGCTGATGTTCACCCTAGGACAAGACCTGAACATAGAAAAAAAATGCTTTGCATCAGGAGTGTTAGCCATCTCCAATTGGATGTCGGAGAACTGCCTTAAGCTAAATCCTGAAAAGACGGAGATTATGCTGTTTGGTAAAGCCCCTTCCATCTGGTCGGACGACTGGTGGCCCCTCCAATTGGGTTCCATCCCTGTGCCCAAACAAACTGTAAGAAATCTGGGGATAAAATTAGATCAAGCATTAACGATGAAAGACCAGATTGCAGCAACTACGAGCGCTTGCTACTACAATCTGCGCCTTCTATGCAGGATCTTCCCCTTTCTTCCCATGACAGTCCGTAGAACACTGGTCCAGGCCATGGTGATAAGTAGACTGGACTATGGAAATGCTCTTTTGGCAGAAGCTAGTGAATCATTGCTCTCCAAACTTCAGGTGGTCCAGAACACTGCGGCCAGGCTTATTCTGAACCGCCCTGCAGGATCTCCCTCAGCCTCTTTGCTGAAAGAACTGCATTGGCTACCAATGAAGCAGCGGTCTCGCTTCAAGATCTGTTGCCTCACGTATAATGCCTTAAAAGGCAAAGGCCCACTCCATCTCCAAAACAAGCTAATGGCCTAAGTCCCTAGACGCACTCTTAGGTCGAGCAATCAAGCCTTATTGCACGTTCCTCGTACCCGTTTAATACGCTCTGGGGGAAAGGCCTTCTCCTATCTTGCTCCTGGTTATTGGACCAAACTTCCCCAAACCCTGCGAGAGACACCTACTTACTGTAAATTCAGGAAATTACTAAAAGCATACTTATTCTGAACCCACTAGGTACACATCTCCTGTTAGGATCCGCAGTAGCGCCGAGATGCCCCATAGGTGAGTCGTGCGCTATAGAAAGTAACGTTAACATAACATGTGTCTTTGATGCCCACAGGCCTGGAGAAGAACCTGGATGAAGCACAGGCACAGACGACGCAGAAGACTGGCAGGACAACGAGACCAGGAACAACAGGAGTCTTCCTTGGTGCAATCTCGGTTCCCAGGCGAAGTCCAAAGTGTCTAGACGGTAGAAGTTGAAGTGGTTTCGGGTTTGAATCTTGTCCCACAACGAATCTGGAGTCACCCACAGGTAAGCCCTTAAGTACCCTAGGGAAAGGGGCAGGACGATTCAAGGTTCCCTCCCAGAGGAGGGGCTGGACATAGGGGAGGATACTCCCAAGTCCTTTGTCCAGTTTCACACCAGTGCGGGAGCCAAGGGCTCCCTGAACTGGTTCCAACTGGAGTATGCAAGGAGGGCACCAAATGTGCCCTTCAAAGCAGTCTGGTGGCGCTGGCAAGCACCCTCACCACACCCCAATACACTAAGTCCTGTCTGGGGAGGTGGTCACACCTCCCTGAGACAGGAAACCTATTTTTCTACCTTCCCTTGCTCAAGCTTGGCATAGCAGCAGTAGGGCAGAATCCTTTCTGTGGTCAGCAGCAGCACTATCTTGGTAGACCCTGAAAGGCTGGTACCAGGAATACAGGGGGGGGGGCACCCTAGGGGAGCCCCAGCCCCCCAGTACATGGGATCCTACATCCAACACTGGAATCGGTGTTGGGGTAGGATTCCAACATATTTGATACCAATCATGACCGGTTTCGGTGAAACCAATATATAGTTAGACATCTCGTGATTGACTGGATGTCCACTATATGTATTAAATGGCTGACGACACTTGCAAAGCCTGGAGAATCGACTCCGGGGTGTCCTACTCATACAGGGCACCTTCACACTTATAACCTAGAACCCGGCCCTCAGGATTGAATGGCCTGCCTTAGGGGTGACTTATAGGTTTTAAGAGCAGTGACCTCGGATATAAGAAAACATATCTGTCGTAAGTGGTGCTAATACCAACTTACACAGGCTGCAATGGCCGGCCTGTAGTCAAAGTTTGAGTGGCCGCTCATGGGTGGCACAATACATGCTGTAGTCCATGGGAGACCCCTGGTGTACCTATGACCTGGGTACCTTAGTACCATATACTAGGGATTTAGAAGGGTACACCAGTAGCCAATTGGGAAGGTACCAAAGTACTTACCATAGTCAAATTTAGGGAGAGAGCACAGTGACTGGGGTCCTGATTAGCAGGATCCCAATTAGACTAGTCAGAAAACAGTATAACACCAGCAAAAAGTGGGGGAAACCATGAAAGCTGATCCTACTTTCAACAGTTACTTACTGCAGGAAAGTGGGTTTCTGTTGCAGTAACCCCCCACTTTTTGCCAGACTACTGATGCATTTTGACTTGATGTGCCCTGGGTCCCTGCCAATCAGGTTCCCAGGGCCTGTGTTCTTTCCCCAAAACTAACCCAATTGGCATCTCTAGCCACAGGTCAGCCCGTGGTAAATGGTACCACAGGTACCCAGGGCACTGTGACCAGGGAAGACCTCTAAGGGCTGCAGCACTTATTGTGCCACCCTTAGAGGCCCTGTACCTTTACACACACACACTGCCTTTGCAGGCCGCGTGTCTTGGTGCAGAACAAAGTGAAGAGTCGACATGGCACACATCTCTGTGTGCCATGCCTACTACCCACTGCCCAGGCATAGATCAGTCACCACTCTAGCTGGGTGCACTATACCAGTGGTGAGGGTACAGGTGCATGAGCCCTGTACCCCTACAATGTCTAAGTCCATTCTTAGACATTGTAAGTGCAGTGCTGCCATTAAGAGTATATGGTGCTGGGAGTTTGTCATTACGAACTCCACAGCACCATAGTGGCTACACTGAAAACTGAGAAGTTTGGTATCAAACTTCTCAGCACATTAAACCCACACTGATGCCAGTGTGGGATTTAATGAACCATGCACACAGAGGGCATCTTAGAGATGCCCCCTGAAAACTAACCCACCACTAGTGTCCAGGCTGAGTGGCTGCTTTCAGCTGCCACCACCAGACATGTTTCTGGACCCCTGGGTCGAGAGCCTGCTGCTCTCTGGGGCCTGAAACAATGCACATCCTGGGACGAGGTGCCAAGCCTCCTCCCCCAGGATGGGCAGCTTCAAAGGCTTGCCGCCTTTGTGAGCTTCCCCAGGCCACTTGCTGCTTTCAGCAACCGGTCCCCACTGGTTCTGACCCCCACTTTGGGCGGGAGAACCGGCGGGAAAAACAAGTGAGGAAGAGAGGTGTGCCCACCTCTGCCAACTCTACCCCTCAGGTGGGGAAGGCGAGGTGAACCACAACTCCCAGTCCCCGCCATCTTGCAGATGGGGGGACTCAGCCAACCAGGGACAGGCTCAGGCCCCCTCCCACTGGAGGGTGGCATAATAGGGGGTGTACCCACCCCAGGGAAGGGACCCATTGGTCCCTGCCTTTTACCCATCTGTAACGCCCCTAAATCTAGTATTTAGGGGCACCCCTGAACCTTGCTTCCTCAGACAAGAACCTGCAAGAAGAAGAAGAAGGACCGAACAGCCTTGCAGCAGCTTACAAGAGGAAGACGCCCACAGACTTGGCCCCAGCCCTACCGGCCTGTCTCCCCCTCGAACCTGCTCCTGCGAAATCCCGGTGTGTCCTGCAGCCAGCAACCTCGAAAACCCCGGAGGACCTGCCTGCCTTCAACTACAAAGACTCTGTCTCCCGTGAACACCGGATTTGTTCATCTGCAACCTCTGACTCCGGCTGGAAACCGCAGATCCGCCCCACTCTGAACCCGCCGTCCACAGCCCGAGCTCGAGTGGGCAAACACCACGAGGAGGTCACCCCGGCGATCCTGACCTGAGATCCGGTGACCCCTGATCTGCCTCAAGCCTCCAGCCGACACCTGCAGCCTAAATCCAGAAGGTCCCCCCAACCGCAACCAGGAGCTGGTAAGAAGATCCGACCCCAAAAGGCACCCCTGCACCAGACGCCCCACAGCCTTGTGTGCCCAAACCGACGGTGCCTGACCAACCCCTAACTTCCCAACTAACCTCTCGAAGTGGTGGTCGCACCCAGAAGACCTTCGTCCCCGTGCCTGCAGTACCTTTGCAAACCAGAGGTTCCCTATTGAAACCAACAGGGCGCCCGACGTCGAAACAGCACCCTGCACCCGGCCGCCCCGCTGAGGGTGCACCTTTGGTGCTACTTTGTTTCCTCATTTGCCCTGAGCTAAAGTCCAGAAGCTTTGCTCCCACAACCCAGTGGCCTGCTTGCCAGCAGCCACCAACCGGAGGCCCCCCCATCCCCCATTGGATAACATTGGGCCTTAGCACTCTGCACCCGGCCACCCTAGTGCCGCTGAGGGTGTAACGAGAGTGCATCCTTGACCCTGGGGGAACCCTGGTTCTAACCCCAGAAGCTCAACTCCAAAGACCGATTACTTACCTGGTAACCGTTAACTTCATTTCTCTCCATAGGAATCCATTGACTGTTTTTCTCTGAAAAGTTTTCTAAGTGTGGAGTTGATTTGTATGGAAACCTGAAAAATAACAATTGTGCAAAACTGACTTTACTTACCTTTTCTCTAGGAAATGTCCCAGTGTGATATCTAGGCATATCACAGTGAGTAGAAAAAGTAATCTAAAAGTAATCTCAAAAGTAACGTAAAAGTAACTTACCTGTAATTCTTATTGCAAAATCGATACAAAGTTTATGTACAGCATTCCACAGTATTGCATTTCCAGTAATTCAAACTGTAACCATTTCAAAGTACATTTACAATTGCATTTCAAACTGTATATTTACTGCAAAGTATTTATCAACTTACCTGTGCCAGGCTTGCTTGGTTCTAGGAAATAAAATAACTAAAAGAATATTTTTATACAAAAACAATTGGTCTGAAGTTCAGTCTTTGAGTGTATGAATTCATTTGCTGACTGAGTGTGTACAAAAAATGCTTAACACTGTCCTCTGATACTGCCTTACGGCTCGACCACACTACCACAAATAGAGAGTGAGGTGCTATCTAACTTTACCTCTGCCAACCTTTGGGGATCCACTGGACTCTGTGCACACTATACCTCACTTTGGTATAGTATATACAGAGCCAGCTTCCTACACTTACCTGTAACTACAGTTATCCAGTATTGGTATCTTTCATAGATTCACATGCTTGACTCATTCCCCGTCGTCAAGATGGGAGTCCCACGATAAAATAATAAAGCAGTATTTAACAAACATTATAGGCTATAATGGCCCTTGGTCATGTTATTGATAGCCTATGTCCTTTTTAAAAAAGGACCACATGTTTAACACAGCCATTCGGCACACTCTAGAACACTCTCAGCAGAGGCCGATTCCCTCAGATTTACTAAGCACAAGTGGGAAGTAAGAATTAAAGAGACTAAAGGAAAAGAGAAGCCTCTACTTGGAGGAGGGTGGGCTGCATGTGAATCTATGAAAGATACCAATACTGGATAACTGCAGTTACAGGTAAGTAACTTATTTTCTTATCTAGTATTGGGGTATCTTTCATAGATTCACATGCTTGAATCAGAAGAGCAAGCAGTACTCTAAAGATCGTACTGTCGGTAGCGGATGGAGGGAGACATGCAAGATATGAATACATAAAGTCAGTGTATCAAAACAGACATTTGCAAGTATCCAAATACCCTTCCAATCCTATAATATGTATCACTTGTATAACATAAGGCATGAGACAACTATACCATGTTACGTACATGAGGAATTCAATGGAATGCTTACAAACTGTCATATTCCGCCCTCTGCCCTGAATGCATGTCGTATGTTTGGTCGGATCCGGTCCGCGTTTTGCGGACGATCCTTTCCCTGAAGGCAGAACACGTCACACTACGGCCTTCATACTCCGGAAGTATTCCGATTCTGCAGCCTGCACTACCGGGTGAGACCGCATTTAAGCCTGCGGTTCTCAGCCCGGCAGTGCTTCAAGTACCATTCGGAGTGGAGCCCCGTGACGTCCGTGACTCCGCTATTCCAGCATTCAGAATCCTCCAGATTCACCACCCCACTCGCGCTGGAGCGCAGGGTTCCCCTTTAACATCACTTGTATCCGCGAGACGCGCAGGAGCGCGGTCTCGCATTTGTTTTCCCCACGAGACATGCTGGGGCGCGGTCTCGCCTTGTTGTCCCCTCAAAAGCGCAGGAGCGCTTGCTGCATTTGTTTGCCCCACGAGACGCGCTGGAGCGCGGTCTCGCCTTGTTGTCCCCTCAAAAGCGCAGGAGCGCTTGCTGCATTTGTTTGCCCCACGAGACGCGCTGGAGCACGGTCTCGCTTGTTGTCTCCTCTAAAAGCGCAGGAGCGCTTTCTTCATTTGTTTGCCCCACGAGACGCGCTGGAGCGCGGTCTCGTATTTGTTGCCCCATTAACATTGAAGCACCTCCCTCTTCCCCCGAACCACGACACGTGCAGGAGCGCGTTGCCGCTTGTTTTCCTTGCCCACAAAGAGTGCAGGAGCTTTCGCCTTGATTTCCCTACGGTATGCGCTGGAGCGCATTGCCGTCTTTCATTTCCTTTGCCATAACGCGCAGGAGCGCTTTTCCTTTGGGTATAGTTCAACACACGCAGGAAAGCGTGATTACCTTGCTGCATCTCTGAAGACATGTCATTCCTGCTCCCCTTACGTCTTCCAGGTGACTATATCCCTTGACAATACCTTGGTGTCAGTGTGTTTGTTGCACGTGTGCTCCTTAGGGAAGGTAGGGTAGACATTAATTCCTATGGTTTATTCCTTCTAGCTGGTGATCCCGAGAGAGCATCTCTACAGCGATAGGAGCATCTCATCGGGTGTTGACGAGTATATCCCACTCTATGTTTTAGAATTTCCTCCCCCAATCCTATCCTTGTCCCGGTTTGTATACTATCCCTTACTAGGGAAAGGTAGGGTATGGTGGAGGTTTTTCACGAAGTCTCTGCGAGATTACTCCACAAGTATACCAGGTAAGACTTGTGGGGCCCTGACACAAACCTTAACAGAAAGAATTAGGTTACCGTTGCAAACCAGAATCTTGGTTAAGAATCTTACTTCCTTTCTATCTTATACATTTTTTAAATAAAATCTATGAAATCAAACTCAAGCAATGCTAAGCAATTACAACAAATTAGAATGTATAAAATTCCTCTTTACTAGAAAGAGGGCCACCCTAATTGAAGAGATGGCGCAGTACCACTTGGCCCACAGCGGCATCTTCACGCTGCGTGTATTGCAGACAGTAGTGCTTCATTTAAGTGTGGACACTGTTCCATGTTGCAGCACGAACGGCAAATATTGTCTAGCATTACTCCAGCTAAGAGAGCCGTCGATGTGGACAATGCTCTGATGGAATGTGCTTTAATTCTTCTTGTTAAAGGCTTGTAAGCCTTGTCGTTTGAGAATTGGATCGCTGTCGAGACCCATCTGGCGACAGTGGCCTTAGTAACTGTTGTTCTTTCCTGGCCCTATTCGTAAGCCACCAGTAGGTGATCAGTCCTTCTTATGTCCTTAGTCTTCTGCAGGTAGAATTTTAAACATTTTTTTACGTCTAGCAGATGCAACGCTTGTTCTCCTGGCGTAGATGGGTTTGGAAAAAAAGATTGCAGTATGACTAGTTCATTAAGATGGAACTGTGTCAGAACTTTAGGAATAAAAGTTGGGTTTGTCCACAGAGCCACATCCAGAAAGAAGAAGTCCAGAAATTTTTTATTGTTTCAGTTAATTAAAACCATAACAATACAATTACTAAAACAAAGAACTACAATAAAAGTTTTGTTTTCTTAAAAGTCATAATTATCTGTGAAATGCAGAAATGGTTCTTTGATAATAAAAGCCTGGATTTCGCTAACTCTCCTCGTGAAAGTGAGAGCCAGGAGGAGAGCTACTTTCCAAGTCAGAAATTTTCGGCTTTGTGACTTGGTTCAAAGGGCTGTCTCATCAATTGCGCGAGGACCAAGTTAAATCTCCATTCCCGAGAGGGCGATGGCACCGGAGGGAAGGCGTGGAAGAGCCCCCTCATGAATTGCTTCACTAGAATTGAGGCACAGAGAGACCGAGCTTGAGGAGATCTTGTGTAGCAGGAAATCAAGGCGAGATGCACCTTAACTGAAGAGAATGTGTGACCTGATTTTGCCAAGGAGAGGAGATGGGGAGAAATCTGTTCTAGAGGTGCTTAAACGCATGTAAGTTGTTCCTTTGGCACCAGCAGAAGAACCGTTTCCAGTTTAGGCGGTACGTCTTACGAGTGCTTTCGGCTCTGGATCTTGCAATGATATCACTGCACTCCTGTGAGATATTCATGTCCCTGAACTCCAAGAACTCAAGAGCCAGGCATGCAAATGAAGGGACTCCAGGTCTGGGTGACATATTTGCCCCTTGTCTCTGGTCAGGAGAGATGGTGGTGGTTGAAGGCATAGGGGTTTCGCTTCCAACAACAGAAGTAGTTCTGGGAACCAGTGTTGCCTGGCCATCGTGGTGCTATGAGGATGAGACAACAGCATTACATTTTGGTCAGCACCCTGGGAATTAATGGGATGGGGAAAGGCGTAAGCATGTATTCCTGACCATTGCATTAAAAGGGCATTCCCCCACGACCCTGGGAGAGGTAACCTGCAGGCATAGCACTGGCATTTGGCGTTCTCCCTCGTGGCAAAGAGCTCTAAAGCTGGCTTTCCCCACATCTGCAACACCTTGTCGGGCTAGCACAGTTCCAATTCCCATTCGTGGCAACTGGACTGTGCTCTGCTTAAGGTATCCACTAGCGTGTTGTGTAGCCCTGGGACATGCTCGGCTTTGAGCGAGATCTTGTGTTGCGTTGTCCAGTCCCACAGCTCCTGCGGTTCCTGCGATAGTGTGATGATTTGGTTTTCCCTTGCTTGTTGATGAAGTACATGCTGGTCGTATTGGCCTTACGAACCAGCATGGAGGAACCTGCTATCCTTGGCAGGAAAGCTTGAAGAGAGAGAAAGATGGCCTTGAGCTCTAGCCTGTTGATGTGCTGCAACCTTTGCGCATTGGACCATTTGCCCTGTATATGTAGCTCCTGCAGATGCGCCCCTCCCCCCCAGCCATCCATAGAGGCGTCTGTGATCTGGGATGATTTGAAGGAAAGTAAGGCCCTTTGAAAGATTTGGTCTGTGAAACCACCATTGTAGGGCTTCCTTCATGCGGGTTGTGATCTGTATTATATCCTCGAAGAGTACCGAGGCTTGCAGCCATTGTATCTGGAGTTCTTCTTGAAGAGGTCTCATCCTTAGCCTGGCTAGGGGTACCAGATCTATCGCTGATGAACACATTCCCAGGAGCGACTTGTACGTTCATACTTAAACAGACCCTTTTTTTACATGTTCTTTGCTAGCTGTTGCAATCAGATTTGCCTCTCTTCTGAGAGGAAAGCTTTGCACTGGATAGTACCTATCGTAGCTCCCAGAAACAATATGACCTGACTGGGAAGGAGTGAAGATTTTTCTTTGTTCACAGTGAGGCCTAGGGTCCAGAACAACTGAAGGCAAGTGTTTGTAGTTTGAGTGGCTTTCCGTGCCGTTTGTGCTTTGAGCAGCCAGTCGTCCAGGTATGAAAATCGTAGGGCTGCAGCTACCGTGGGCAGGCACTTGGTAAAGATTCTTGGCGCCGATTTGAGGCCAAACTGAAGTACTTTGAATTGGTAGTGGGTACCAGCTACCGTAAATCAAAAAAAATTCTGATGCTTCTGATGGATAGGGATGTAGAAATATGCGCCTTCCATGTCGAACGAGGTCATGAATTCTCCTTTGTTGAGACGGCGAAGAATCTCAGAGTGTTACCATCCTGAAAGTCTGTTTCCTGAGGAACTTGTTGAGATTCCTGAGATCCAGTATTGGTCTCCATTCCCCTGATTTCTTCTTTATCAGGAAAAAACAGGAATAGAAACCTCTTCCTCTTTGAGATAAGGGAATCTCTTCTATTGTTTCTTTGCAGAGCATGACCTGAGCTTCCTTGCATAGTAAGTGAAGATGGGGAGGCATCCCTGGGTGGAGTATTCGCTGGTCGGAGTGAATTCTAGCATGTGTCCAAAGGTGACAAGGTCTAACACCCACTGATCTGTTATATTGAGCCAATGATAAACATAGTCGGAAATCTTCGCACCCACGGGCTAGCAGGGGAGGAAAGCTGGTACTCTGACGTGATCATTGTTTTCTACTAGAGTCACAACCTTGGGGAGGCGTTCTTTTGCAGCCTCCTTGGCAAGGGAAACCAGCTGTAGAGGACTGGCAGTATGCTGGATGGTTATAACTTTGCCGGTACTGAGATTGGTAGGGCTGATATTGTGTTCTCTGGTAACCTCCTTTGTATGAGGTAAAACTTCGTCCTCTAGCCCCTCTGAATGGCACCTTCCGATATTGTAATGTGCCTAAGGACTTTGCTGTGTCTGTATCAGTCTTGATAGCTAAAAGTGCCACTTCTATGTGCTTTCCAAACAGGTAAACGTCGAAAGCCATATCCAAGACCTTTGTTTGCACCTCTGGCCTGAAGGTGGTAGCCTTCAACCATCCCGGTCTTCACAGTACAGCGGCACCAGCCAATTGCCTAAACCCAGTATTGGCTACATCCAGAGTGCAGTCGATGGTTTCCGACACTGCACGTTGTCCCTCCAACAGGATCTTTCTAGCTTCCTACCTTCTTTCCTTTGGTATGAGATCCATCAAAGCTCCCATGTCTGACCACATCTGGCGGTCACAAGGGCCAATAATGGCTAAGGCATTAGCTGCTCGGTTTGTGACTGCGGCCATAGAGGAGAAGCGCCCTCCTAGAATGTCCATTCTCCGCCCCTCCTTATCAGGTGGAGTAATGACTGGGGTGGCAGGATTCTTACATCGTTTCTGTTCTGCTTGAGAAATGACCGAATCTGGTCTGGGGTGTCCTGTGAGGTAAGATGGAGCATCCACTGGAGCTCTTTACTTCTTTTCAATCCGCGGGAGTACCGGAGATATGATTGCCGGTTTTCTCATAATTTTGATACCTTCTTTCCATATGTAGTTGATAATGAGTATGGAGCGCACCGACTTCCTAGTGTCCTCCTTGAAATCACACAGGAAGCAGTTGGTCTGCTTGACTGTCATTGGCAAGTGGAACCTGGTGGAAGCTCTCTCCATCAAATAATGGAAACCTCCAATATCTTCTGGAGGAGAATCAGATGATAGATGTGGAAGAGGAGAGAGCGTTGGTATGATATAGTCATCCCAAGGATTTGCCGCTGGGAGAGGATCTGGGCGCTCGCCCTCCTCCCTTTCTTCTTCTGAAGCAGACGTATCCTCTGCGATAGGACCTGTTGGTAAGGGGCGAGGAGTAATCGTAGGTGTAATTGGTGGTGGCAAAACTGGAGTAGCTGGTGGGTCTTGTTAAGGTAGCGGCCTCTCAGGATGATCACTTTGCCGTGGAAACCTTTGCCTGTAATCCGCCAACATAGCCTTCATTTTTTGGATGAGGGAAGGCGGCAGATGGGCCATGTATCTAGGATGTGGTTCTGGCTAAAATCCATACGAGTGGTAGTGACGAGGTGGAGCCTCATAGATCTGTTGATAATACTGATCCTCAACATGGTTATCCTCATCCTCGTCATAGTCCTCTTGACATTTTACGTGTAGATCTGATGGACTATGAGCTACACCATAAATACCATCATCATCCAAGTCCTGTATGTCCAAGAGATGTGATGGGATTAAAGGTGACACCTTACTGTACTCTGACATGGCTGGGCATAGAAATGTCTTGGTTACATTTGCAATATGAGAAACCCTCGTAGACGGTGGCGTCAATGGTGCAGATACAGCTGGAAGAGCAGATTCCATCATCGATGGTGTCCTCGTCAACGGTATCCTCATCGACTGCGTTGCAGTCGATGGTAGTGTCGTTGATGTGGTCGTCAACGGAGCACTCGCCGAAGAATCAGTCATAGACGGTATCTTCGTCGACGGTATTACCTTCGTCAACGGAAGAGTGTCGACAGCTCTCAACGATGCTGCCATCGACCGTGATCCCATTGTCGGCGGGCTCTTAGAAAGCGAGACCTTTCATCTATGGTATAGGGCCCAATATTGCCATCGTCATCAGAGTTCCTATCGTCGACGGTGCTGATTATGTAATGCTTGTCGTTGGCGACGAATTCAGACACAATGGCTTTTTTCCAGATTTCCCTCACAGGGTCTGAGGAGGAGGTTCTGGGACGGTCTTTGTCCTTTCTGGAAGGAGAAGAGGGCAAAGAGAATGTAGGCTCAGAGGAGTGTTTCACTCCTTTCCCCTTTTTTGAGTCCTTGGTCCCATGAGAAGGTTTGTGGTGTTTCCTACCTTCTCCAGAGGAGTGTCCTGTGACCTGGCCCTCTTGTGGGACTTGGAGGATCTATCACTCTCCTCATCTGAGGAAATTTCCTGGTGTTTAGTGGCTTGGAGCCACAATAACAGCCTCCCCTCTCTATCCTTGAGAGTCTTTGAGGAGAAGGTACGGCAGATTTTGCATTCGCTTACCTCATGTTTAGGATGGAGGCAATATATACAATCCTTGTGAGGATCATCCTCATGGTCCCTTTTTCTGCCACAGGTCTTACATGGATGGGAAAGGCCTCTTTTGTCAGACATGGTGTCAAAACTGTAGAAAATCCAGAAGTTGTAGAAAAAAAATGAGTAGCACTCGGAGACTCCCTTACACACGTCGTATGGTGAAAATCTGAGGGAATCTGCCTCTGCTGGGAGTGTTTTAGAGGGTGCTGACAGCTGATTGGCTGTGTTCAACATTTGGTCCTTTTTTTAAAAAGGACATAGATATGCTATTAATTTACATGGCCTAGGGCCATTATAGTCTATAATGTTTGTTAAATACTGCTTGGTTATTTTACCGTGGGACTCCCATCTCGACGACGGGGAATGATTCAAGCATGTGAATCTATGAAAGATTCCCCAATACTGGATAAAGAGAGGGAAAGTTGGTGAAAACAATAAGTGCTAGGATCGACATAAAGGTATTTGTTTTTACTCATTATGGTTCCCAATTCTCTCTAAAAGGTTGGAAACCTGATTCCACAGAAAGGGAAGTGAGGATCAAGTATAAGAAGAGGAGGCACTCCTATGATGTGACTATCGACCTCATAATCAATAGTAGCTTCAGTTGCTTTTAATGCCTGATTTGAGAACACATGGGCTGATGAGAAGGTGAAAGGATTTCTAGGTAGCAGATATTTTTTCCAGGTACAACTTAACAGTAACAAAATACCCAAACTTTGAAAGGTTCCCTTACCTAAAGAAACTGGAGGTCTTGCCTCAAAAATATTTCCCAATTGAGATGGTGAGCACCTTATAATTAAAGGAGAGGGTCCTCCTAACACCACTATGTTTTCATAGAAAATAGGTTAAGGATCCTATAAAGAACTTGCCTTAAGTTTTCAAACATTCTTACAAAAGTCACTGCAGCTAAAAAGAGTGATTTCAAAAACAGATCAATATAACAAGAAACCACTGATATGTGCATTAAACAGGCATGAACCAAATTTAGATGGCAATGTGGAGCAGGATTTTTGATCAGTAGGTAAAGATTCCTCCTTACTGCTGGTGATGCTTACAGGAATCAACGTTATTCCTGGATGAGTCAAAGTATAAGATATCACCTAGAGAATCTTGTAAAGGACAGAGGTTACAAACAAGAGCCCACTGACAACATTAAAGCCACTTGCCCTTATACTGACAAGAAATGTGATTTTTCCTGACTGAACACAATGGTACTCTTTGCTTTTGATTGATCTAGGTGTGCCAATGTCAGTTTTTTAGACATGGGCTCAGATGTTCAGCAATGGAACAGAGGGATGGTCTATCATTCCCAGATCTAATGGGAGCTTAGGAAGCTCTAGGACTTTGTTGTTGCAGCTGGAACAAGTCAGAAAACCGAGCAAAATAGTATTTTGCAATCATGTCCAGATTGGAGGAACTATTTACACCTTCTCTGGAAAGTTCTATGAAATAACAGTCTCGGTGGAAACCAATACAGAAGATGCTTTCCTAAGGAGTTGATTCCTACTCCCAGGCAAGATGCAAAAACTCTGCTCCCAGGTGAGATACAAACTAAGAACACTAATAATTCACCTTTGATGCAAAGGAAAGGGTTACTTACTGGCAACCCTGGTTCTGCAATGTTAGACTCTTTATTAAAGTCATAAATGTTTGAATAATTGTCGCTGTATGTGTGGACCCAGAACACTTTAACACGATACATTGCTCAAGGAAAATAGCATAAGGTGCCATGTCTGTTTGTCCAGAGAATGGCACCCTGTAGAACTCTATCAGAGACTGGATTTTCTACAATTGACAAACAGGTTTAACCTTGTATCATTTTTGGAACTACATTGCTGTGTCTTAAAAGTTATGGATGGTTAAAATGTGCAGTGTAAAAGAAAAAATGCAGCTTGATAGACTTCCACTTTCCCCTTTAGGGTTCAGGCGATTCCTCTACCCATAATGCACTCTAGTGGCAATTTTCCTATGTCCATCAGTATATGCTGGGTAGACTGGTGGGTCATTTTGGACTTTAATGAAGATTCCTACTATGCAGAACCAAGACTACAAGTAAGAAACATGTTCTCCTCAATTGTAGGATAGTCAGTGATAGTTTAATGCATGGAGAGAATAGCAAGCTTTAAAAAAAAAAAAACCGGAGCTGTTGGGCAAAAGGAAAAATATAAATAATGTGTAATAGTTATTGCACAAGTTACTAACTTGTGTAACGATATATCTGTAAGAGACAGTAGTTAGTGACAGATTCCTTACCTTAGAATATCCCCAGGCGTCAGGCTGGATCGGGAAAGTTTTTTGCGTAGCAGTACCCTTGCGCGTCGGTAGGCGGCGTCGTGCGGCTCCGCGTCCGTCGTCGGCATCGCCGGGATGACGTCGCGGGCAGTACTTAGACGCCGCCCCTGCGCGCTGACGTCAGTTCTGTACACGACTTTCCGCGCCAGGAACGCAGAGCCATGCAAGAAGCTGACATAGGAGTCTGAAAAATACTAGGGCCCTGAAAGGGATGTCCTTAACCCTAGAAATCAGTTAGCAGAACGGGGAAGATGGGTGGGGCGGTAAGGAATCTGTCACTAACTACTGTCTCTTACAGATATATCGTTACACAAGTTAGTAACTTGTGCATCTGAAAGAGACACGTTAGTGACAGATTCCTTACCTTAGAATAGATACCCCAGCAATACCAAACCCGGTGGTGGGTCTGCGAACAAAGATCAGACAAGGAAGTCCCGGAGGACAGAACGGCCAAAGAAGCCGTCCCTCCGGACCTGACTGTCAAGGCAGTAATGCTTGGTAAACGTGTGCAGCGAGGCCCACGTAGCTGCCTGACAGATATCCTGCAGCGGAACACCGCGGCCTAAAGCCGTGGTAGCAGCCGCTGCCCTGGTGGAATGGACACGCAGCCCAACAGGAGGCTCCTTCTTAGCCAAAGAATAGCAGGCTTTGATACACAAGGTTACCCAGCAGGAGATGGTTCTCTTGTGCACCGCCCGACCTTTTTTGGCGCCCACGTAGCCAACAAAGAGCTGGTCATCCACCCGGAAGTGTTGTGTGCGGTTGATATAAAAGGAAAGCGCACGTTTTGGGTCCAGACGGTGGAGCCTCTCTTCCTCTCTGGAAGGATGCGGAGGCGGAAAGAAGGTGGGCAAAGTGATGGTCTGCCCAATGTGGAAGGCAGTAACCACCTTTGGCAAGAAGGACGGACGCGTCCTAAGAACAACCTTGTCTGGATGGACAGACAGAAAGGGAGGTTTGCATGATAGAGCCTGGAGCTCACTCACCCGCCGAGCAGAGGTGATGGCCACCAGAAAGGCTGTCTTCAGAGTCAGAAGACGAAGAGGACAGTTATGTAGAGGCTCAAAGGGAGCGCACATGAGAAAGGTAAGAACCAAGTTCAAGTCCCACTGAGGCATCACAAACGGAACAGGAGGGAAGAGGTGTTGGGCCAGGGAAAGAAGGAACAGAAGAACCTCAGAAAGAGGGGCAGAGGGGATTCACAGCCTTTGCTGTGCACCATGCCACAAACTTGTTCCACCTGCAGGCGTATACCACCTTAGTGGAGGGACGCCTGGCTGCCAGAATCACATCAGAAACTTCGGGAGGCAAGTCAAAAGGAATCAACTGCCGCCGCTCAATCTCCACGCAAGCAGGTGGAGACTGGACAGGTTCGGGTGGAGGACCGTCCCCTGCTGCTGCGACAGAAGATCCTCCCGAAGAGGCAGACGGATCGGGGGATCAACGCTCATACTGAGTAGCTTGGGATACCAAACTCTTTGAGCCCAGTCTGGAGCCACAAGGATGACTTGGGCCCGGTCGCGCCGAATCTTCTTCAACACTCTGGGTAGAAGTGGTATAGGCGGAAAGGCGTACAACAGACCGCAACTCCACTCGCGACGAAAAGCGTCGCCGAGCGAGTGCCTCCTTGGAAATTCCAACGCGCAGAACTGATGACATTGCGCGTTCTCTTCGGTGGCGAATAGATC
The DNA here is from genome assembly GCA_963921515.1 of Calotriton arnoldi. NCBI lineage: Eukaryota > Metazoa > Chordata > Amphibia > Caudata > Salamandridae > Calotriton > Calotriton arnoldi. Next base: position 747,484 of record CAWUFW010000686.1, on the reverse strand, counting down.
TAACCAAGGCTCTCCCCACTGTAGAAAGAGTCCTTGCGCCACTTCCGAGTGAAGACCCCATTCGTGATCCATCATGCACCTGCGGCTGAGTTCGTCCGCCCTGGCGTTCAGGGAACCTGCCAGGTGTTGAACCATCAGGAATATGCCCTGATGTTCCAGCCATGTCCAGAGGCGCAGAGCCTCCTGACATAGGGTCCACGACCCCACCCCGCCTTGTTTGTTGCAGTACCACATGGCGGTGGTGTTGTCTGTGAACACCTGCACTACCTTCCCTTTGACAGAGGGAAGGAATGCCTTGAGTGCAAGTCGGATCGCCCGGAGCTCCAGAAGGTTGATATGGAGCCGGGACTCCGCCGGAGACCAGAGGCCTCTGATCTCCGCCTCTCCCATGTGACCGCCCCATCCCAGAAGGGACGCGTCCGTCACAACTGTGTGCTCTGGCTGGGGAAGGGAGAGGGATCTGCCCATGACCCATTGCCGGTTCGAGAGCCACCACTGCAACTGTTTTGCAGTCCCCTCCGAGATCTGGACGTGATCGGACAGGTTGCCCTGGTGCTGCGCCCACTGGAACTTCAGGTCCCACTGCAGAGCCCGCATATGCCATCTGGCATGATCGACCAGCAGGATGCAGGAGGCCATGAGGCCCAGCAGCCTCAGGGTCATCCGTACCGAAACCCAGGATAAAGGCTGAAAGATCGGAATCATAGCCTGAATATCCCGGACTCGCCGTTCGGGAGGATAGGCCCGAAACTGCGTCGTGTCCAGAACTGCTCCGATGAAAAGGAGCTGTGGAGAAGGAATCAGATGCGACTTCGGCACATTGATGGAGAACCCCAGCGAGTGCAGGAGTTCGGCCGTAGTCTGGAGGTGGGAGACTGTAGGAAAGTGGCTCTGTATATACTGCACCAAAGTAAGGTTCAGTGTGCACAGAGTCCCCAGTCCCCAGAGGTTTGGCAGAGGCTAAAGTTAGATATAACCTTACTCTCTAAAGTGGTAGCTTGGTCGAGCAGTAAGGCAGTATCAGAGGACAGTGTAAAGCATTTGTTGTACACACTCAGTCAGCAAATGAAGCCACACACTCAAGAACTGAACTCTCGGCCAATGGTTTGTATATAAAAAAATATATGCTTGTTTTATTTTAGAACCAACAATAGGGTCAAAATATACTTTCTCAGTATGAGATGTTCTGGTTAGCCACCTTACAAATAGGCAATAGACTTGTTGGTGGTAATAATCACAGTTGGTGCAAGAGGCAACACAGGGTCAAATACAATGCAACATTGAGCTTAATGGAAAATTGTGATTAATTACAATTAATGACTTTGTAGGTTACGTTTCTAACCACAGGACTGGATCCTGGATTCAGTCCTGGGACACTTCCTGGAAACAGGTAAGAAAAAGCGTTTTGGTTATTGTAGTGATTTTTGAGGAATATTACTGTATTTCAAAAGTCGACACTTAGAAACTTTTCTGGGTAAAATTACCAATGTTATCCTATGGAAGGAAATGCAGTTTGCAAGCAAAGCAGGTTTACGTTACTTTTGTAATCCAGTGCTGGGTTCTCGGGTTCAGCACTGGGGTATCTAGCTAAAACAGGTAAGTAATTACGTTTGTATCATTGGCACGATTTTTAAAGAATATTTGTAAAATGCAGAAATCGACACTTAGAAACTTTTTCAACAAAAGCAGGCAATGATATCCTATGAGAGGAATTTCGAGTTACTGGTAAGTACGGTAAAAATTACTTTTCATGGTTGGTACTAGTCTAAAAGAGGCAGTACTGACGTCTCTCCTGATAGCAGGTGAGTAGTTCGAATTCGTTACTGTTGTGATTTTTAAACAATATTTTAGTATTTCAAAAGTAGACAGAAGAAATTTCACAGAAAACCAGTCAATGGATCCCTATGGAAGAAAATGGAGTTAGCGGTAAGTAACGTTGGGATTACTTTTTAGGGCCAGTGTTGGGCACCCCGGTCCAGCACTGGGGCCTCTTCTAATGCCAGGTGAGTATTTTCGTTTTCGTGACTCGGTTGATTTTAGGTGAATATTTTAAAGTTCCAAAACTCCACACTTAGAAGAAATTCCAGGTGCGAGCCAGTCAGTGTTACCCTATGGAAGGAAAGTGAGTTATCGGTCTTTGGGTAAGTACTCGACTGGCAGAGTTAAGGTTCTGGGCATAGACTCAGGGGTCCCCCAGTATCAGGTAAGTACAGTTGTTACACCCTCAGCGGCACAGGGGCGGCCGGGTGCAGAGTGAGTAGGCCCAATGTTATCCTATGGCAGGCAGGGGCCTCGGGTTGGTGGCTGCTGGCAAGCAGGCCACGCGGCTGTGGGAGCTGGGCTCCTGGTCACTTGCCCAGGGCAAATGGGGAAGTAGGTTAGGGTAGAGGTTGCACTTCCAGGGGCACTCGGGCGGCTGGGTGCAGGGTGCTTTTGAGCCGTCGGGCGCTCAATGTTAACCAATGGAGATCTTGGACGGTGAAAAAGGCTGCAGGCTCGGGGACGGTGATTCTTCAGGGGCGACCAACACTTTGGGAGGTAAGTTGGGATCTTGGAGGATAGGTAGACACCCAGGAGTTGGGCACAGGGGGCCGTGGGGCGCCGGGTGCAGGGGTGTCTTTTGAGGTCGGGAAATCTTACCCCTTGCTGGTCGCGGTTGGAGGGGTCCCTTGTCCTGAGGCTGCAGGCGTCGTCTGGGTCGTCGAGGAGGGTCCTTGGGCACTGGATTCCAGGTCAGAATCGCCGGGGGGACGTCCTCAAAGTCTTGGTTCACTCAGGCACAGGCCGGGCTCGGCGGGTGCAGAGGGTGCAGGTTTCGCGGTTCCGTGCCAGGGCTGGGTCTTTTGGAGTTTGTTCTTTTGAGCAGTACCACTGCTCGTGGGAGTCCCTGGGTTGAAGGCTGTGGCACAGAAGTCAGGTCCTCCGGGGTTTTTGAGGTTGCTGAGGCCGGGGTTCCGCAGGAGCAGGTTCAGAGGTCGACAGGCCGGTAGGGCTGGGGCCAAGTCAGTTTTCGTCGCCTCCTTGTTAGCAGCTGCACGGCTGGTCTTCTTGCTTCGTCTTCTCTTCTTGTTTTTGGATTCGGGAACTGAGGAAGGAAGGTTCAGGGAGCCCCTAAATACTAAATTTAGGGGTGGTTACAGGTAGGTAAGGGCAGGGGCCACTGGGTCCCTTCCCTGGGGTGGGTACACCCCTATTCTGCTCCTCTCTAGTGGGAGGGGGCAGGAGCCTGTCCCTGGTTGGCTGGGTCCCCCCATCCTCAAGATGGCGGGGACTCGAGTTTGGGCTTCACCTCGTCTCCCCCACCTTAGGGGTGGAGTTGGCAGAGGTGGGCACAACCCATTTCCTGCCTCTGGTTTTCCCGCCGGTTCTCCCGCCAGAAGTGGGGGTAGAACCAGTGGGGACCAGTTTGCTGGAAGCAGCAAGTGGTCTGGGGAAGCTCAAAAGGCGGCAGGCCTTTGAAGCTCCCCCTGCCCATCCTGGGGAGGAGGCTTTGGCACCTCGCCCCAGGATGCGCATTCTTTCAGGCCCCTGAGAGCAGAGGCTCTCGACCCAGGGGTCAGAAACATGTCTGGTGGTGGCAGCCTGGGCAGCCACTCAGTCCGGACACTGGAGGTCGGGTTGGTTTCAGGGGACATCTCTAAGATGCCCTCTGGAGTGCGTTTTACCTTAAATCCCACACTGGCATCAGTGGGGTTTAATGGGCTAAGAAGTTTGATACTAAACTTCTTAGTTTTCAGTGGGGCCATTATGGTGCTGTGGAGTTCGTAATGACAGACTCCCAGCACCATATACTCTTAATGGCAGCACTGCACTTACAATGCCCAAGAATGGACTTGGGCACTGTAGGGGCACAGGGCTCATGCCTCTATGCCCTCACCACTGGCATAGTGCACCCAGCTAGAGGGGTGGCTGACCTAGGCCAGGGCAGTGGCTTGTAGGCATGGCACACAGCAGCCAGTCGTCGAGGTAGGGGAAGACTGGAACCCCTGCCCGGCGCAGATGAGCTGCGACCACCGCCATCACTTTCGTGAACACCCGATGGGCACTGGTAAGGCCAAAGGGGAGCACGGTGAACTGAAAATGCTCGAGGCCTACCGTGAACCGTAGGTAACGCCGGTGGGCCGGCAGGACGGGGATGTGGAAATAAGCGTCCTGCAAGTCCAACGCTACCAACCAGTCTCCAGGGTCGAGGGCAGTCAAGACCTGAGCTAGGGTGAGCATCTTGAACTTCTCCTTCCGGAGGAAGCGATTGACGTTCCGGAGGTCCAAGATAGGACGCATGTCCTCCTTGTCCTTTTGGGCACCAGAAAGTAGTGGGAGTAGCAACCACGTCCTACTTCTGGGGTCGGAACATGCTCGATGGCCCTCTTGGCCAAGAGGGCCGTGACTTCCTTCTGCAGAAGCACCAAGTGATCCCCTGACATGCGGTGGAATTGAGGTGGCATGGCTGGGGGGTGGTCTCGAAGGGGAGGGAGTAGCCCTTCGGACAATGTCCAAGACCCACCTGTCCGAGGTGATGGCACGCCAGTGGTGAAGGTGATGGCGGACCCTGCCCCCTACTGGCGTGCTGTGCACCTGAAAGGAAGGACTAGGAGGGCTTGGAGGCCGCGGACGGGGCGGGGTTGGTGGCCTGACCCGCACGCTGGTTGCCTGAACCGCCACAGCGGGAGCCACGTCCTCGGCCACGCGAAGACTCTTGCTGCGCGGGCCGGTGGCTGGGCAGCGGACGTGACTGGGCGCCCCTTCCGTGGCCACGAAAGGGGCGAAAAGCAGAGGTTAGCGGAGGGCGCACAGCAGAAAGGCCCAGGGACTTGGCAGTAGCCCGTGAGTCCTTAAAACGCTCCAGCGCATGGTCTGCTTTGGTACCAAAAGACCGACTCCATCAAAGGGCATGTCCATGAGTGTATTTTGGACATCACCCGAGAAACCAGTGGTCCTCAGCCAGGCGTGGCGACGCAGCGCCACCGTCGTTGCAAGCGATCTGCCCAGCGAGTCGGCGGTATCAAGGCCACAACGGATGGTGTACTTTGCCGCATCCCTTCCTTCCGCAATGGTGCGGGAAAGCAGTGTCTGGACCTCCTCAGGACACTGGGGCAAAGCGAGCGCCACCGAATCCCACAGAGAGTGGGAGTATCGGCCCAAAAGGCAAGCGGTGTTGACGGACCGCAAGCCAGCACTGGAGGAAGAAAAGGCCTTCTTCCCAAATTGATCCAGGCGTTTGGATTCCCTATCCGGAGGGGCGGTAGGGAAGGCGGTTTGGGAGGCAGAGGCTTGGACAACCAAGCTCTCGGGGGTGGGATGTTGAGAGAGAAACAAGGGGTCGCCCGGAGCAGGGCGATGGCGTCGGGCCACGTTCCTATCCACAGGAGCCCCTGTGGCGGGCTTGGACCAGGTGCCCAAAAGAACGTCAGAAAGTGCATCATTAAACGGCAGCAATGGCTCCGAGGAGGTAGCTGCCGGTTGAAGCACTTCCGTCAGGAGGTTAGTCCTGACAGCCACTGCAGGCAATTGGAGGTGTAAGGCTCCAGCTGCTCTACGCAACACCGTTGCGAAATTTGCTCCCTCCTCCGTAGCCACGGAAGGAGGAGACAGCATGCCAGTGTCAGGGGAAGTGTCTAGACCACTGCCATCCCCAAGTTCCTCTGCCCAGTCCTGATCATAGTCACACTGCTGTGTGAGAGGGTCTTCCGACCCCTCCCAGCTCTCCTGGTCCTCCTCCGGTTCAAAATAAGGAGGAGGGGGGACGTCGGTCCAACGCCGCGTCCGGATCCGGAGAGAACCGGGGAACGACGCCGCCCGGAGCCCCGGACGGCGTCAGGAACGGCACCGGGGACATCGGCGTCGGCGGAGGCGTGGTTAGGTCAACCGGCGTCGTTGGGGGTTGCGGTACCACCGGAGCCGGGATCGAGGCCGGGGCCGAAGCTGGGGCCGGGAGCGAGGCTGGTGAGATAGACGGCGCCGGGACCGGAGTCGTCGGCGGCGCCGGGGCAACCCCATCAGGGCCCGCGGGGCCCGAAAGCGCACCGGGGGGGCCTTGAGGCCCGAAGAGGCGGGCCATGGCTGACAGGAATTCCTGTATCTCGGCCGGAGTCGCCCCCGAACCCGGGAAGAACGGGTAATGCGGGGGCGGCTCCACAGGCACCTCCGGAGCCGCGGGGACGGTGCCAACAGGGGCCTCAGCCGAGTCGCGAGACCGGCGAGGCGAAGTCTTAGAGCGATGGTGCTTCTTAGACTTTTTGTGCTCCGACTTACCCGAGGAGTGTGAAGACTTGGACTCCGACGACCGGCGAGGACTCCGCGACCGGCCCCTCGACCTCTCGCGTGACCGGGGCTTGGTGCGGCGCGGAGCCGACTGCCGGACCTCGAGGAGCTTTTGAGACCGCTCTCGCAAAGCCTTCGGGTGCAAGGCCCGGCAGTCGGAACACGACTTCGTGTCGTGGTCGCGGCCGAGACAGTAGAGACACTCTAAGTGCGGGTCTGTGATCGACATCATTCGACCACAGGCGTCGCATGGCTTGAAGCCGGGCATCCCTACCGACACCGTGGAGTCGAGATGACTTGACGAAAACAGTGAAAAATCACCAAAAAGTTAGTCAAAAAATGACTAGGGCACTGCTCTTCCCAGATCTGCGCTTACTGGCGCGGAAAAAAGAAGAACTGACGTCAGCACGCAGCGGCGGCGTCTAAGTACTTCCCGCGACGTCATCCCGGCGATCCTGACGACGGACGCGGAGCCGCACGACGCCGCCTACCGACGCGCAAGGGTACTGCTACGCAAAAAACTTTCCGGATCCAGCCTGACGCCTGGGGATATTCTAAGGTAAGGAATCTGTCACTAACGTGTCTCTTTCAGATATTTAAATACATATATTTAGTTAGATCTATAAAGAAAATTATACACTTACAAATAAACATCAATATAAATAAATACATATAGATTCCAAAGAGAGCGGCACAATGAAGGTTCAGTAGCAATTTATTTTATTTATTCATGAAAGTAATGGTTCCCCATACGCCAGGCTGATGTATGGGGAACCATTATTTTCACAAATTGGAATTTATTAATGAGAAGGGGGTCTGACCTTCCAGCGAGCACCAGCATTAAGTGAGCGCCACACTACAGACCTTTGCAAAGGATATATATATATATATATATATATACATACATACACACATACATGTGTTCCCCTTTCCAGGGCAAAAACAAGTATATAAAGGCACAGGTTGGTTTGAGCACTACTGTTTGAAAAGATTCCTTAGAGTATCTTGAATCAATTATGTTTCTGCTTAGGTATCAAGATCAAGGCAGTAATGTCTTGAAAATGTGGTAAGTGGTTTCCAATTCCAGTTGCTGCCTTGCAAATGTCAGCAGTCGGAACCTTTCTCAGTCAAACCATGGTAGACGCTTTAGCTCTAGTAAAGTGTGGAAGACATTTACCTAGAAGGGATTTATTTGATAGCTGATACCAAGTGTTATGTTATGTTAAAAGAGCTTATAAAGCGCACGTACACCAAACGGTTTCATGGCGCTAGAGTCCAGGGAGTGATGCAGCTGTGAGGGGATTAGTCATATGCCTGGCGGAACAGCCAGGTCTTTAGCTGTTTCCTAAACTGTGCGTAAGAGGTCAGTGATCTAATCTCTATGGGGAGAGAATTCCAAGATTGAGGGGCCAAGACCGCAAACCTAAGTCTTCTATGTTTCTTACATAGAGGACGGGATGACCAAATAATTCAGTTGCGAAGACCTAAGGTCCCGAGAAGGAAAATAGCGCTGAATCAGAGAGGATACAAATGCTGGGCTGTTGCCGTATAGATCTTTAAAGGTGATACACCCCAGCTTGAATGCGCAGCGTTTGGCAACTGGGAGCCAGTGTTGACTTTCCATTAATGGCTTAACATGGTGCCATTTGGGCTGGTGGTGGATTAATCTGGCTGCTTGGTTTTGCACCAACTGCAGGCGTTTTAGTTGATATGCTGGGATACCTGCATAAAGTGAGTTGGCGTAGTTGATGCAGGAGATTACCAGCGCCAAGATGACTTAGATTAGGGCTTCTGTAGTCAGAAATCTACTAATCTTTCTGATTCGTCGCAACTGGAAGAAGCAGGAGGAAACCACTGTCCCAATCTGGGCTTTCACAGACCGATCACTGCTGATAACAATACCCAGACTTTTGATGGAGCATGCTGGGAGTGGGGGATTTCCTAATTGGGGTGGCCAGAAATTAGAATTCCATGGTTTGGCTTGCCCACCCATTAGGATCAACTCCGTTTTATCAGGGTTTAATTTGAGATGATTACTATTCATTCATTCACTGATAAATCGCATGGTGGATTGAAAATTGAGGACAGAAGATGCCGATTGATCAATATCAAATATCAGTTGAAGGTCATCGGCATAGTTGAAAGTTATGACCTTCCTTTCTCCAAGGGATCGGATCAAGGGTAATAGGTACAAATTAAATAGAAGCGGTGAAAGAGAGGAGCCCTGGAGTACTCCGCAGGTCAGTTTCATTTTGGTGGAAGAGAAGTTAGCAAGGGGAACCGCTTGAAAGCGGTTGCTAAGAAAGGATGAGAGCCACTCAAGAGCCTGGATCCCGGCATTATCGACACAGTTGATCAATAGGTCCTGGTCAACCGTGTCGAAAGCCGCTGAGATCAAGAAGTACCAATGCCTGGGTGATCCCCTTACCAGCCCCCCTTTTAAGTTCATCCATGACCGTGAGGATGACCGTCTCTGTTGAATACGCCAGTCGGAAGCCTGCTTGTTGAGGATCAAGATAGTAGGAACGTTCAATAAAGGAACTGAGGCAACTAGCCACGTGAGCTTCCAGAACTTTAGCTAGATAGGGGAGCAGGGAGATAGGGCGATAGTTAAGGTTAAGGGATCTGCCCCTGGTTTCTTCAGGACTGGAACAATTTCCGCATCTTTGAATGTATTTGGAACAATGCCTTGTTTAAGGGAATTATTCAGGGGCGAGAGAGGAGGATCCGAACAGGTGAGAAAAGCTTCCTGCAAAATGTGTGGGGGACAGCAATCATTAGGAGAGCCGGATCCAACCTACCTTAGAAGGTTAAAAAATATTTCCCTAGAGATAAAAGGGATCTGATCTAACAGAAGATGGTTTCTACATATGAGCGGTGAGATGTAGGAGCAGTATTAGTAGGAATACTGGACTTGATGTTGGCAATCTTTTCAATTAAATAGGTGTTAAGAGAATCACATAGGGTTTGACTGGGGGCGGGTTTTACTGTGACCCTGTCTGGTTTGGATAGTTCATCCACAATAGCGAAGATTTCCTTGCACCCGTTAGTAGAGTTTAGGATCTTGTTGGAGAAGTATTCGGCCTTGGTTTGCAAAATGGCATTTTTGTATTCCCTAAGCTGAGTTAGGAAAATATATTTTTTGTCTGAGGAGTAATTTCGCCTCCACTTGCGTTCGGCTTGACGGAGGGCGAGTTGCTTTAGTTTTAATTCGTCAGAGAACTAACGTTGAGCATCATGGAGTCTCATAATTTTGGTTTTTCTAGTGGGGGCGAAGCCATCGCTAGCAGATTCAAGCCAGGATTTGACACTTTCTGCTTGGTTGTTAAGTGGCTGCTGCTCTGAAGGGGCTGTAGTAGCCAGCAGCGTGCAGAAATCACCTATGTTGGCGCGTCTCCAGTTTCTTGCCATGCGGCTCCCCTTCAAATGGGGTGTAGTGAGGTGAAAATTGGTGCGGGTGAATGTTATAAAATATTGATCTGACCAAGTACACTGAGAGATCAATAGATTAGAGATCGTCAGATTAGATGTCCAAACTTGGTCAAGAATATGACCTTTTATGTGGGTCGAAACAGTCACATGCTGGGTGCAATTCATCCCTGAGAGCAGATCTGTAAATTCAGCAGAGCAAGTACTCTCCCTGACATCATTAGCCCAGTAATTAAAGTCTCCAATTATAAGAATTTTTGCATAATTAATGGCGAAGTGAGAGATCATTTCGCCCAGTAACTGGGGGAATAACGGCATATGATAAGGGGGTCTGTAGAACAGTGCACAGATAAGAGACTGAGGAGACTCGAGTTTTATAATTAAGCTGTCAACTGATGGTAGACCCGCAACCACTAGTGATGTGAACTGTAATGTCTGATGTATAATGGCCCAACACCCCCTCCTACTCTGCCCGTAGTCCTGTAAGCCTGAAGAATGTAGTAACTGTTAGGCACCGCTACCAGTATGTCAGGGGCAGACTCTTCAGTAAGCCAGGTTTCGGTAAGAAGGAGTATGTCCGGCTTATCTGAGTCCAGTAGCTGAAAAATTTCTAATTGGTGTTTGATCAGCGAACGGGTATTCAGATATGCGATTGTAAGTGTCTTTTGCTCCTGGTGCAGTGGGATTGAGGGTTCGGGGGTAGGCTCCTGTCTAATATGATACTCCCAGCAGGGAGAATTTTGGTTATTTCAGGGCTAATTTCTCTGTACTTTAGAATACCCATGTTTTTGAGTCTGGCACAGGTGATAGTGTCAATAGACATGCTAATTCGCAAAGATTTCAGCTCCATAGGGGAGTAGCTGAAGAATTGGGCATGGAGTCTGGCCCCTGGCCCGGCGCAGACGGGCTTGCCTTTGGCGCGCCGTCAGCGCGCCCGCTGCGCTCCCGCGCTGAGGCCGTCATTTAAAGGCCAAGTGCGGTAATTAGCTCCTCCTCCCTCCCACACTGATGGGGCCCGTCGCAAAATAGATAAAACTATCCATCTAATAATAAATTGTTTTGAGGAAGAAAAACTTGGTCTAAAATGGTCATAGTTAATGAAAAGTTGAGGAAACTTTCTTATGCCTTTCGTTTTATGAAGCCAGAACTTCAGTACTCTTTAAATGTCGAATGAATGCAGGGACCGTTCAGCAGGAGTTGACAGGTTTGGAAAAAATGCTGGTAATGTAATGGTCTGATTAATGTGGAAATTTCAACTACCTTAGGTAGGAAGGAAGGATTTATCCTCACCACTACACTATTAACATGAAAAATAGTGTAGGGTTCTACAAAAGACAAGGTTTGTACTTTGCTCATTCTTCGGGCTGAAGTGATAGGAAGTAAGAAGTTTGCTTTTTAAGAAAGATGCTGCAATGTAGACAATAGCATGAGTACAACAGGTGGTTCCTTTAGTTTCAATAGTTCCCACAAGGGTGATGGCCTTTCAATTGGTGGAAATACTTTCTTTAGACCTTCCAAAGTTTTTAACTACAGGAATTGTAAAGAAAGAGTTCTGCTTAGAAGATTTTATGAATGCTGCCATGGCTGCTAAATGAACCTCCTTCCGTGGGGTAATCCGTTTTGCATGACATCGGGCCGAACAGCTCCCAGACTCCCCGGTCCCCAGTGACGCTTGCTTCGCACCAGGAGGCGCTGAAATTGAACACTGCGTCCCCGCGGCACCGAGAGCCCAGCAGCAACCCCACATTCAGCCTGCATATTGCGTGACTGGGACGGGGCCAGGGGAGGACCTCAGCTCCCAGACTCCCCAGTGAGGCTTGCTTCGCACCAGGAGGCTGCTGAAATTGAACAATGCGTCCCCGCACCGTGGGACGCGCGCGGGCTGTGCACCGTGGGACGCGTGCGGGCCGCACCAGGGCAAACCCCGGGCCTAGGGCGGGCATCCACACCTGCCGGAGCCTAGGCTGGGCCCCCCCTCTAATGTTTGGCTCCCGAGGGTGTTCTTTAGTCACAGAAAAGGCTCCTGAATGAGAAAAAAGAAGGCTAATACGACGGACTCTGAAGGGGTAACCTTGAATACACTTGACTCTTTTTTGGTTAAAGCTACCATTACCATCTCCAAAGAGATTGCATTGACTGAAAGAAGGCTATCCTTTGGTGGAGGAGGAACTTTGCCTAGTGTAAATATATCAAGTGACCCTATTGAGAGCATCCCACAAAAGAACCAAAGCAGGAAAAGAGTCAGGGAAGATCTCGGTGTACCTGATGAAGACTCAGCTACCCCTTTAGATCCTATAAGTAGAGACCTAACCCCTCCACTTCAAGACACACTGGGTAAAAGAAAAAGAGGACCACTAAAAGAATCCCTACTGAAGAAATCTAAGAGACTAAGAAAGATTTCGTCTAATCAGACCACCCTAAAATCATGTACTGAAGCCCAGGAATCTGTACAACCATCTATAAACTTGGATATTTTGTTGGACAAATTGAGTTTAATTTTACAACCTATAGGACTATGCTTAGACTATTGAGTCTGAGATCCAAGAGATAATAGGAAATGGTTCACTTGTCTTGAGAAACCTAGAGACTAATGCAAAATCAAAGCATCCACTACATCTTTCCATCTCAAATGTATCAGGGACTGTAATTAATCCTAATAAGAGTAACCAGGGAAAACAAGGGTTATATACTACTAAAAGCCACACTATCCTCGTACCAACGCGAGCGAACAGAACACAAATGCGTCGGCCGGGGCTGCAATAGAATGTAAAAGAAGTCTAGGGGCTCAAACTTTACCGGAGGTAAATCTTTCCACCAGTCAAAAAATCACGGAGGGGGCAGTCTTTAGACCTGTTCAGGGAGAAAGGGACCGCATGATTAATGAACAATTACCGAAACCTCTTTCTCAGCATAGGGGGGGCATTAATCGCCAGACTTTACATCTCCCACCGGCTGCCTGCCCTTTCGTCCTAATATTGGTAAACGCCCCAGTCCTACACTCAACACAACAGGAATCCACCACCCAACTTATGCATAACGCCTGGCACTGGTGAACCAAGCATGCCAGGTTAGGGGCCTCTATCCAACACCATTTGATTATGGCCAGAAGAACATCGTGGATAGGCCAATCACCGATGACTAGTAATGGGGATTGCATTGTCCTTAATTTTGATAACTCTGAGATTGGGGGTGATTTATTAGCTCAATTTCCCCCAGCTCCTTCATCATAGTCTCAGATATATTCTATGCCCCTTGGATACTTTTACAGATCAAGTTACAGGCTTAGCCCTAACCCAAGACCATAGTCATATAGGACAGATATAGACCCTCGAAATGTTAGGAATTGGCATATCCCGAGAGTAAATTTGCAAATTTCCATTTCAAATAGATTTCGTCCAGTAGAAAATCTGGACTCCTGTGATTGACTCAAATCCCACTCCGTTATTCATTCCACCTAACCTCTCGGGGTATTCTAGGAGGGCTTCAGGGAGAGACGAAACCTGGATAATGACCAAAGACTTAGAGGCTATGAGTCCTAGACCTGCACTGTTTGATAACCCAGAAATGGGCTAGAGATAGCTGTAACCGAGGGAACTGACCAAAACTATACATTCCTTTCGTGGAACATCGCAGGTTTTAATAATAAAAAGGATAACAATGAGTGGTTAAATGAGCTATCAAATTTCCAGATCATATGTGTTCAGGAAACATAGGAAGTAGAACCAATTTACTTAAATGGCTTCCGGTCTTTTCACACTCCGGGCTCTACCATCAAGAGGGGGTAGAGCTAAAGGGGCCATTCTTACCATGTTAGCAAACACTATTACTTTTAAAGTCCTGACATTTTGGAATAATTCTCCCAAATTCCATATTTTAATAATAAAAGGGTATAAAAACTTGGATCTAATGCTAATAAACTATTACAACAACAATTTTGAGAAACCCACATCAGTGATAGAGTGCCTAGATAGGACCCTTAACAGCCTAACCTATCGCCACCTGAATTCTTTGCAATTTCTTTGGGTTGGCGATTTTAACATAAGAAACTGTCCAAAAGATGAACCAAGATGGAGACCATATAACCCATTTTAAACATACACCATATGGAAACGCTTTAAATTCTCTATTGATGAGTTGGCAGCTAGATCCTAATAAAATAATTTTAGATACCACCTTAGCGGTCCCCTTTTTACAATTTACTCCTAAATTTTTTAGATTAGAACAGAGGTCTACGGTTGATTAACGTGATTACTTGTGATAAGTTTAGAACTAACATTACTAAGGTTAATATTAAAATGACAGCTTTCAGTGATCATGCTAAGCTTGTTTTCTCGATGGTATAGATGGATGGGGTAGAAAGAATAGTAAACCGGTTTCCAAACCGATCCTTGCAAAGAAAAACGGTTACACACTAAAATGGGATAAAGTTGATGCGGTCACTATAATCACTAAAACCATAACTTATCGATATAACGATGTCCTGCTTTGCTTAGATTCCATGGCTGAAGGTACAGAGGTGGTCGGAGCTTTTGAAAAGATCCTAGCAGAATTAAAGCTACATTTAACCCGCCCTAGGCCCACTAATACAGTCCCTCATCATCGCTGGTTTAATAAAAGCCTGCTCAGAAGCTTCTGTAAACCTACGCAAAGCCTTAAAAAGTCAACCTAAGGAAACAGAACTGATTCGAACTTTGAGGCTAAATCATAAACTGGCCCAAGCAAACAGGCAGAAGCAATTGAAGGCTGAGGCATGGGATAACTTAAAGCAAGCCTTGGTTCAGTATGACAGCAAAGCTTTCTGGACGGTGATTAATTCTCCCTTATGGTCTGATAAGGAGGGCTCATCATTAGATGTGCATATAAGCGAGGAAAACTGGTTCACCCACTTTCAAACTATATTTCAAAACGCAGACACTCTCTCCCCAAATGAGGCAATTGGCCGCCATAAGGAGAACACAGTTATGTCTTTTAACCCAGAATAAATTGAGCTAGCACTTTCTCAGTCTTCTCACCTGAAAGCTGCAGGGCCAGATGGGATCCCGGTGGATGTCTTCCTTGCTAACATTTTATTATGGTCCCCCTTACGGACTATTGTTTTTAATTCGATAGTGAAAAAAGGGACACTACCATCATGGAAAAAATCAATAATAATACCAATTTACAAAAAAGGGGGACAGTCTAATCCTGCTAATCATCGCCCAATGTCACTGATAGACTGTACAGCAAAACTTATGGGCCGGGTTCTATTAAATAGACTCGAGAATTGGGCTGAAGAGAAGAGGATCCTGGCCGAAGTTCAGTATGGGTTCCGGAAGGGTAGGGGCACCCTTGATCAATGCCTGAACTTAACTTTACTAGCTGCAAAATATACGATAGCAAAGACAGGCTATCTATACATGGCATTCATGGACCTGTCGGCGGTATTTGATTGCGTAGGACACAGCAAATTATGGGTTATCAAGGAGGCCATGGGATTAGACCAGCCAATAATTGATTTTATAAAACAACTTTATACAGATGCAACAGCCTCAGTCCGCTACGGGATCGAAGGAGTGTGTACTAGATCATTTAAAATAGAGAAGGGAGTTAGACAGGGCTGTGTAGTCGCCTCCTTCCTATTTGCACTCTACACAAACAAACTGAACGAGGTCCTGTTCGAAAACACCAAAGACTCCCCAAGAGCAGAGCAAAATCCCCTTCCGATCCGGTTATATGCGGATGGCGCTGTTCTACTGGCACGAACCCCTGGCCCCTTCAAATACTTACAGAATAATATGCGACCTACATGGCTGATCTGGACCTTAAGGTCAATAAAAAGAAATCGTTCATTATGACCATGGGCGGAAAGTCAAAGAAGTGGTCAAGGTTTTATTTAGATGGGAATAAAATCGAACAAGTAGAAACATTTGCTTACCTTGGTGTATTGTTAGACTGTAAGCTAAAGTGGAAAGAGATGATCGAAAATAGAATAAATCACCTAGGTCAGAGTATAGCTGCAATTTTTAGATTTGCAAAAAGATTGGGAGGTAAACCCATTCAAGAAATGGCCAAAATCTACCTCGCGAAAGCAAGATCGATAGCTACATACGGGGCAGGAATTTGGGGGCCAGCAGATGTGGAGGAACTCCAAGTGTTGGAAGACAAATTTGTCAAATGATTATTGGCCGTCCCAGGAGCTTGCTCAAATTTCATATCACAATGAATTAGACCTTATATTTATGATACGATCAAAATGGCCCCGCTTTTACTGTGGTTATCTATTTCGAAATGAGAAACGGTGCCATTAAATCAAATGATCATAAGAAATATTATGAAGTTAGATCATGCCCTTAAAATACTGTGGTTAGCCTATGTCAGAGAATCCTTTATCTCATTGGGCTTTGAGGGTCTGTATGTTACGCCAACAAAGTGCGGAAGCTTTCCTAAAAGCAAGCTGAAAGATATCTTTATGGCAAAAAGCATAAAGACTAGAAGGGAAAGACAAAGGGAAAAGCACAGTCCAGTCATATCACGATTTACTGGTAGTACAACAGGGCTTTCTTTCATATCTCTTTGTGGTAGATAACTCTAGGCATAGTTTTATCCTGACAAGGTTCCAACTTAATTATGTTATGTTAAAAAAATGTATAAAGCGCACGTACACCAGATTGGTTTCATGGCGCTACATAGAGAGAAGCCAAGACCCAGGGGATTTACTCGTAGCCTTGTCTGAACAGCAAGGTATTAAGGAGCTTCCTAAAGCTCAGGAGGTCAGTGCAGGAGCGGATTTCGACAGGGAGAGAATTCCAGTATCTTGTAGCTAGGACGGCGAACCTGGTGCAGCCCAGACGCTTCAGTTTAAAAGAGCAAGTGGACAGAAAGTGTTTGTGAGCCGAGCGCAGATTGCGCATAGGTGTGTGCTTTTGGAAAAGGCTGTCCATAAATTTGGGGCTCCTTCCGTTGAGGGACTTGAAGATAAGGCAGCATACCTTGAAGGCGCAGCGCTGTGAGATAGGGAGCCAGTGCAGCTTCCTCATGAGGGGGGTAACATGTTGTTGCCTAGGTTGCTGAAAATTCAGTCTCGCTGCCTGATTCTGTACAAGTTGTAGTCGTTTGGCTAGGTACAGTGGGATGCCAAATTAGAGGGAAGTGGCATAGTCAATGTGGGACATCACCATGGCTAGGACCACCTGGATCAGAGCTTCCTGCGTGAGAAATCTGATCTTTCTCATTTTCCTCAGTTGGAAGAAGCAGGTTGATATCACTGACCCTATTTGGGACTTCATGGTGAGATCACAACTGATTGTTACTCCAAGACTTTTGGCTGAGGGAGAAGGGGGTTGGCCCCATTCTATTGGCCAAAAGTGGGGGCTCCAAGGGTTCTGAGTGCCACCAGTTAGAACTAGCTCAGTTTTATCTGGATTAAGTTTTAATTGGTTACTGTTCATCCATTCGCTGATGAACCGCATCGTGGTCTGAAAGTTGCGGAACGATTCGAGGGAGTTGCTGATGGGGAAGATTAGTTGGAAGTCATCAGTGTAGTTAAAGGTGCAAACTTTCCTTTCTTACAAGGCTCGGATTAGAGGAAGAAGGTAGAGATTGAACAGGAGGGGGGAAAGTGATGAGCCCTGCGGGACTCCGCAAGAAGTCCTCACCTTGGGAGCAGTGAACTGAGCAATACGAACCGACAGAGCGGTTTTCCAAAAAAGAGCTGATCCAGCAGAGGGCTGACCCCCTGAATCCCTGCGTCTGTCAAAAGCCGCAGAAAGATCAAGCAGCACCAGGGCTTGCGGGAGACCCCTGTCCATCTCCATTCGGAGGGTATCCAGTACCGACAGTATAACGGCCTCAGTGGAGTGTGCTGGGCGAAAGTACTCAGACTGTTTGAGGAAAATGGACAGGCATCTAGTCGTATAGGCTTCCAAAACCTTAGCCAGGTATGGGAGTAAGGATATAGGGCGATAGTTTGTCGGGATTTGGGGGTCAGCTCCTAATTGCTTCAGGAGGGGGACAACGATTGCCTCCTTGAAGGTTGCGGGAACGCAGCCCTGGGACAGTGACTCGTTCAAAAGAGAGAGAGCTGGTCCAGGAAGGGCAGTGAATACTTCTTTCAAGATGCTAGGAGGGCAGCAATCACTAGGGGAGCCTGATTTTATTTTGGGTAGAAGATCCAAGAATGTCTGGTTGCCTATTATCGGAAATTGATTAAAGATGCAAGGGTTTCTGGGTGCAGTGAGGCTGGCCTCAGGGTTGGGACGTTTCGGGATGCTAGCCTTAATTTTCGTAATCTTTTCAATAAAGAAAGTATTCAGGGAATTACAGAAGGTTTGGGAGGAGGTGGGTTTTATTGTGATTCTGTCAGGGTTGGACAGCTCATTAACAATGGAAAAAATTTCTTTGGACTTATTGGTGGCTGTTAGAAATGGGATCTCTAGTTGGCAAGGGCTTGCACCTTTGTCCAAGTAGGGACCCTTCTTCCTTGTCAGGGTAAGGGTGTTACACTCGTGAAGTAACCCCTGCTCACCCTCATGGTAGCTTGGCACGAGCAGTCAGGCTTAATTCAGAGGCAGTGTGTAAAGCATTTGCACATAACTAACAGTAATACAGTGTAAGCACTACAAACGTTCCAGAAGCGGTACCCAGAGGCTTAAGAAGTCTCAGGGACTACAAAGACTTCACAACAGGAGGCCAGCTCGGTTCCAGGCCCTTGGAGATACTCAGCACAAGTTTGTAGAAAGTTCAGTCCTTTCACTGTCCAAGGCAGAAGCAGCAGCTGCAGGCCAACCCAACAAAGCAACAACACAGCAAAGGGGCAGTACTCCTCCTGGCAGCTCTTCCAGCTCTTCGTCTTGGCAGGTTCCTTGATTCCAGCGAGATCTAAATTCATGGGGTCAGGGCCCCAATATTTATATCCCAAATTCCTTTGTTCTCTGAAGGCAGAGAGGCCTTTGCCTAGTCCAAACCAGTTCTGGAGCACTTTGTTGACAAGTCTCCGTCCCTTCTTTCAGTGAGTAGGCCAGGGACATCAGACGCACCACAGGAGGTGGAGCCAGCATTGTGGAGGGAAGGCACTGTCCTATTCAGGGTCCAGGTGCAACCCCTCCCACCCATCTACACGTAGAGCTTGCTATTCAGCCCTGTGCTGACTCACCCTGCCTCCTGGCATCCCCCAGCCCCTGTCACTCACACTCCAGACAAGGAATACACAACCTCGCAGAGGCAGGCTTGGATGGTTAGACAAGAAAATACCCACTTTCTAAAAGTGGTATTTTCAAACACAGAATGTTAAAACCAACTTCACTAAAAGCTGCATTTTATCATTCTGAGTCCAGGCATACTAAACTCGAATTTCTACCATGTTCCCAGGGTCAGTTAGGGTTATAAGCTGTAATAATCAAAACTGCCCGTTCTGGCCTAGGGGGAACAGGTAGCCTTGCAATAGTGAAAAACGAACTCGGCTGTAATTCACTATCAGGACATGCCACACACACCAGGGCATGTCCTACCTTTCGCATACAACGCACCCTGCCCACAGGGGTACCTTGGGCCTACCTTAGGGGTGACTAACATGTAGCAAAGGGAAGGTTGAGGGACTTGCAAGCGTGTGCACTTGCCAAGTCGACATGGCAGCCCCAGGCTGCGCACAGGCTCTGCGATGGCAGGCCCGAGTTACACTTTACGGGCTGTTTGCGTGGGTGGCACAATCCAGTGCTGCAGCCCACCAACAGCATTTGGTCTATAGGCCCTGGCACTCGCAGTGCACTTTACAATGGACATAAACCAAATAGGCCAATCATGGAAACACCAATCCATAACACATTTTATACAGGAGCACTTGCACTTTCCCACTGGACAGCAGTGAGGAAAGTGCGCAGAATCATTACACCAGCAAAAACAGACTCAAAACCGGGAGGTCAGAAAGCAAAAAGTCAGGGGAAACACGCCAAAAGATGCCAAGTCTAACAGTGGCGGTTAAGATTTTAGAGGAAAAGTAGGCGGCTTTAGTGGCCAAAATAGTTTTTTTGTAATTTTTCATCGCCTCTAGGAAGGTCTGTTTGTTCTCTGATCGGTAGTTGCCTCTCAACCTCCTTTCAAATTGCCGGAGAGCTAGTTTCTGAGCTTTAAGATCGACAGAGAAACATCTATGAGCTTCATGACGTCGGGCAAGATTTAATTTCTTATGGGGTGCATGTTTGTTGCTGGCAGCTGATAGCCAGGTTGTTAGGCTCTCTTCACTAAGGTTGACGGATAGTTGATTGGGCGGGACAGTATTGGCCAAAGTATTAAGGAATAGAGTTTTGTCGATTTTATTCCAGTTCCTTGCTGTTCCCCCATCAATAGGAGGGGTTTTGATCAGAGTGATGTTATCGATGGTAAATTTAATTAGGTGGTGGTCGGACCATGTGCAAGGTGCAATTGACAGAGTGGACATGTTGAGATTGGCTGTCCAGACTTGGTCCAGTGTGTGCCCTTTGATGTGTGTGGCCGAGGACACTTGCTGAGTGAGGTTGAGCCCCATGAGTAAGTCGGATAATTCAGCGGATTGAGGGCCACCCGCTATGTCGTTGGCCCAATAGTTAAAGTCGCCAATCAGCAGGATTTTTGCATGATTAGTAGCGAGGTGTGCTACCTGTTCGCCCAGAAATTGTGGAAATAGGGGCATACTGTGGGGGGGCCTGTAGAGCAAGACGCAGATCAAGGGGGCTGCATCGGATTCTAGTTTAACTACCAAGTTATCAACTGATCGTAGGTCTAGTGGTGCTAGTGCAGTGAATTTCCGTGCATGGTGTATTATGGCGGCGACTCCTCCGCCTACTTTTCCCTGGGGGGGGGGGGGTTGGCATGAAGAATATAATAATCCTTGGGTAAGGCTGCCAGGATATCAGGGGAGGAGTCCTGGGAGAGCCAGGTCTCAGTCAGCAGAAAGATGTCAGGCTGCTCAGTTTCTAGTAAAATAAATATATCTAATTGGTGCTTTACCATAGAGCGGGTGTTAAGGTATAAGACGGATAACTTCAGAGGTTCGTTTCTATCCTGTAGCTTGGGAGGGACGGTATTATGTAGTAGTTCAGGGAAAGATGTTCTAGTTGCCATAATCCCATACTTGACCAAGCTGGTAAAGATGGAGAGATTGGGTGTGAGCTTGACAGAGTGAAGCTGTTTAAGATCAGCTGAGGAATAGTTATATACCATTAATGCTGGGATGCCACTCAAATGTACTCTCATTGAGACATCTCTCCCTCTGTCCTTGTGATGGAAAGTCAAAACAATCCACCCCTCACATATTATTCTTCTGTTCTTTTTATGCCATAGAAAAGAAGAAGTATATTATTCCATTGGTGCAAAAATTGTATCTGTATCGCACGAAGGCGGCTTTATTTGTGCTTCAACAACTTGAAACCCCTTTTGTATGCTTTGTAACTGCCTCTTATTTATTAGCAGCTCTGAAAACTCGAGGGGTCAAAAATGCATTACAATTTAAACAGGGAGGTAGCTAGATGAATTTAGTACAAAGATTAACTTGAAGAGTTTATGCACAATATGTATGGCACTTATAAGATTCTTATCTAGTTTAAATAAGATCGCTAGTTGATAAATTTTTATAACTAATTTTTGTTAAAATCTGTTTTTATGATTCATTTTTAAATGGAAATTTTTAATTCAAGGTGGCTGATATAAGGAGTTATAGGTATTTTGGTTCCAGTATAAATCCATGCTACTTGTTTGTAGAGAATCTTATAATTTACTTAAATCAAATGATTCTGTTTTTTAAACAACGTATTTTCACTTAGTTCAATCGTACCTGGTCTGCATAGTAACATTTTTTAATGTTTCTTAATGTTTTATATGTATGAAGTGAATTTTATTCTATGTACTTTTATGCATTTTATTCTAAATGCGAAATTAAGTCTATTGATTGATTGATTGAACATTTATTAAAGGAAATTGTAGCTTGGACTGAGCCAAATGAAGCAAATAGGGTAGTATAGTGTTTCCTTGGCAGTTAACTAAAATGTGTCCGTTCTGACAAGTTAAGCAAGAATTTCTCCACTTCACGGAATACCAGTCTAATGGAAGGATATTTTGCTTCCCTTAAAATTTCATACAGGCAAGAGGCAACCCTAGATGACTGTACTTTCAGACCTCAGGAGCCATGATGCCAAACTCAACTATTTTAAGTCTGAATGGAGAACTTGGCCTTGAAGTCTCGACAAAGATTGAGTTTGAGTGGAATCTTCTAGGGTGTGGTTTAATGGCATTTGGAGAAGGTCTGGATGTCTACACTGCCTTAGCCATTCCGGGGCTATCAGGATCATCTTTCCAGGAAATGGTCTCAATTCCTGGGTTATCACTGCAATTAGTGACAGTGAAGGGAAGACATACAGACAATCTTGTGAGCAAGTTATAAAAATGGCATTACCTTTTGACCATTGTACTGGTTGTCTGGATGCAAAGCTTTAGGATTTTTAGTTTTATGAAGTTGCAAAGAGGTCTATAGAAGTTGTACCTCAGTCTTCAAAGATTTAATCAAGAACTTCATCATCTAGCACACATTTGTGTATTTCTTTGTAGCGCCTGCTAAGGAAATCTGCTGGAGAGTTCATTGTCCCTGTGATGTGAATTGCTGTCAATCATAGCTTTCTTACTAGAGCCCAGTGCCAGTTCGTTTGAGCTTCTACTAAGTGTTCTCGATCTGGTGCCTACCTGCTTGTTCATACAGAACATGGTGGTCATGTTGTCCGTTTGAATTCTGACTGTGGGACAATCTTCTGCTGACGGAAAGAAAGCTTTGTGAGCAAGGTGAATAAATCTCAGTCCCAACAGGTTTATATGGTCTTTTCCATCCTTTAACACTGGATGCAGAGGTGACCCGGGGGTGGGGGGGCACCCCAACCAATAAGAGAGATTTCTGATCAATTTTTTTCTGCTCAGCATTCTCTTTTTGACAAGGAACTCCCTGCATCAGATTGGCTCTGACACACCACCAACCCAAGGACTGTCTTCCTACCATTGATAGTGTCCGGTGATTTTTCCAACCGTTGTTTTTCTGATGCCATTGATCCTCCACACACTGTTGGAGTGGTCCTATCTGTAACCTTGCATTCTGGACAATGCAGATACAAGATGCTATAGTACCTAGGAGTGATGTTATCTCTCTTTTAGTTGGTTTGGGTACATTTTTCAGAGTGTTGCTCTTGTTCAGAATTGACAATAGTCTCTCCTCTGAAGGATGAGCTCTTCCTTTTACACATCTAAGTTTGCCCCCGGTATATCAGTCTTTGCTTTGAACTGGGACCATGTTTGACTTCTGGTCATTTATTTGGAGTCCTAGGTTGTTTAATAACTAGAATTTTAGTTTGAGGTCTTTATTTCACCTTTGTTGTCCGTTTTCCTTCAGAAGCCAGATGTTCAGATAGGGGTATATGTATATCCCTTACCTCCTTAAGTGAGCTGCTATTACTGTCATACATTTTGAAAATGTTTGTGGTGACAAATTCAGGTTAAACGTGGGAGACGGTATACTGTGTACTGGTAATGCTGGTGACTTGAAAACGAACCTTAAGAACATCCTTGATGTGGAAGTATGCGCCTTGAAGTTCTATGGAACACACTGATCATTTTGTTTTAGATGGGAAATAATTTGATGTGATGCCTATATGCAAAATATTTCTTGTTCATATGTTTGTTTAGGAGTCACAAATCCAGAATTGGTCTGAAGTCTATTTTCATAGTTTGCTTTTTCATTTTAAAATGTATCTTTAAATACATGCCCTGAACTTTTTGGCAGTGCAGAACCATGTCTATAGATTTTTTTACAAGTAGGGCACATGTTTTTTTACTTAGCTTTTTGAGTTAGTGTTTTGATGTTGGTTTTGCTGGCAGAGATGGTGTAACTGCCTCGTCGAAATAAAGAAAGTACTCATGAGATATAATATTTAGCACCCACTTGTCCCCTGTGATGGTAGACCACTGTTCCGGACTAAAGTGGGAAACAGAGGTATATGGGTTAAAGGCTGTCACTGCCTCCTCGAAAGTCTTTCCCTTCTGGGCGTTGACAACTTTGGAGTGGTCGTCTTCGATCTTGCTTGTTTTTTCTGATATTGGTACATCTGCCCTTGTTGATAGTGCTGGTATGTTTGAAAGGTCGAGTGAGGGGACTGAGCCCTACGTTGCTAAAGTTTCTTTTCCGTGGTCTTGAACTGCTACTTGAAGAACCCTTTCTTCTTTTCCAGGCTAACTTCAGCCAGGGTTTCCGTCTCATTTTTCATCATCAGCATATCCCCGTCCATGTGCTGACCGAACAAATATGTGCCTTTAAATAAAAGATTGGCCATCTACAGTTGCCCCTCTGGCTGCAAGATCTTAGCCGAAGCAAGGCTGATCTTCTAAAAGGCACACCATGGCTGTAAGCAGTGATGGCTTTGAGGACATTGAATGCTGGTGTCTCGACGACGACAGACAGTTCGCTTTTGAGATCACGACGGTGAAGGAGTTCGACGACGAAGATTCAGGTCATAGACTATCTTCTTGTCTCTGATGCCGGTATCTTCGACATCAAAGACGTGGTATGCCCTGGAGAATGAGGACACTTGCCTTTGTGATGGGAAGGTGTGAAACCCACCTTAGATCACAAACATGTCTTGAGGGCCATAGTCTACGTTGAATTTGAATGAAATCTAGAATTGTGACATCGATGATGAACTTCTTTACTCCACCTTTTCTCTGAGGATCTCCCTCTTGGGGAGTCCTTACCACAGCCTAACACCTTAGGGAGGGATGACTGGGAGGCTGCCTCATCCAGACTTTTTTCTCTTTTTGCCTCTCTGCCTTCATGTTCTGAAGTATACCTTGAAAACTGATGTCCTCCCTGTCCTTTAGAGTCTTTCTTTGAAATTATTTGGCAGATACTGCAGTTTTTTACAGTATGTGATGGAGCAAGGCACGCCACACAGACTTTGTAGGGGTCTGTACCTGCTTTCCATTTCTCACAAAGGGGCACTTATTAGACAGAGATGGCATTCCGTGTTCCAGGAATATATTAGAACTGTTGAGTGAAACTCAAATATATTGTCAAAATATTTTATTTGAGAAAAAATTGGTAGTATAACACCTCTCACAGACTCTTAGAGCTTTCTTACAGGAGCTGGAAAAAAGAACTAAGTGGGGGAGGCAAACTGACAGTAGAGTGCATCATGGGTAGAGGAATCTCTTGGAACCCCTGAAGGGACAGGCCTCTTTTACTCTATTTACAATGGAAGTCTAACAAGCTGCATTTTTTCTTTCACACTGCACATTTTAACCCTCCTTTGTATCTAAGATGCTGCAATGTAATTTTTAAAATGCTACTATGGTAAACTGGTTTGTCTAACCCAGAAAAAATATAGTCTCTGACAAACTGCTATGGGGTGCCACTAATACTGTGGACATTGGCACCTTGTGCCATTTTCTATGATCAATGCAGCTGCACTAAACACCCACGCAAATGGCACAAAATAATGTAAGCAATTAGGACTGTCGCTTGTTAAAACTGCTATGCCAAATTACCTAAAAAATGCCAGTCTTATGAGTGTGTATATACAAGGCAAAATGCTTGTGAAGTCAAAGGTGTAAATAAAATACTACAACTGCGCCCCTCCTATAACATTTATTAATCTGTACGGATCTTAGAAAACGTCGAGAAGGAAGAAATAGAAAACAAGTAAACTACAAAGGAGAGGAGACAAATGCCGAAAACAACAATCAAAACAACAATTTACCTGAGATGGCTTGCACCGCCACTCGCAGAAATCCCCGGACCTCACCCTTCTCACTGACAACCGCCACTCTATGAACTAGAGGCACTGGGAAGAGTAGGTTACTCAGGTATACAAATGCTCTGTTACAGGAAGGAAGAGAGAAAATATTGGCAATTATGAGACCAACTACTAGCATAAGAGAAAACAGCAACTATATAAACCTAACATTGTAACTACTGCTATGACCAGACTTAAGTTCAAATCTAGGGTCTGGTTAAACCTCATTTATTAGCCATATTTTAGACAAGTTGATTGTCACTCAATTGTTTTCAAATTTAGAGAGAAAAACAAATACAATTCCAGACTGAACTACTTAATGACAGGAGTATGAATCTTTATTAGATTTAGAAAGGAAACCCCACCATTACAACTTCTAAGTAGGGCTAGATACGAACTTGCACACAGTTCACATGCTGGTCATAACCTTTACTAGGATGTCATGCCACTGTTGGTAGTGACATGTTCTACTAATTTTAATTTTGTGGAAGAGGGTTTGATTTCAGTGAATATCATCTCCATGGACAGTGAATGTTTGTGCTCATGTTCAACAGTAGTCTGGTGAAGGGTCCCTTATACTTACACAGCTTAAGTAACTGTGCTTAAAATCAACAAAACACTTAATGTATTCAAATTGCACATTTTTCTGCAAGTCAATACATTTACCCTATCTTGTTAAAGTAAGGATAATTATTTTTACGGATCTATAATAAATAGTTTTGTTTTTCCTTTAGCAGTGTCTCTACTCTTCTTTTATGTGTCGTCTTTCATGTACCATGTTTTCTGTGACACCTTCAGCCGGTCACGCCTTTTTGACCAACATCACTTTGTATGCTTAGATTTTTAAATTAAAAATACAAAATGTTGTTGATTAAAAAACCAAATTTAACACGCTGCTTAGCGCTTCAGATGGGACCCTATGTATGTCAGTTTGTCACAAAGTGTTGATAACAAATGTAATTTTTGAGATAGTGTGCTTTTCTTAGTTGGTTTAATTTTCATTCTCACTTACAACAAAATTCTGTCATGCACTCACCTGCCATACAAATTCAAATAAAATATGTCTCTTAACCCATACAGATTACAAACAAACAAATATAAGGGCATTTTTATTACCCAATACTTCATGCTAAACAGAAATTCACACATCACTGTATACTTCCCAACCGCATATGGTCAACATAACCTCTCACACACTTTCCAACACACAGACCTTAACCTCATATTACACATTCATACATTATAAGCACCTCAAAATTAGTCTTATAATCAAACGGGGATTACACAATACACCTAAAGTGCCAATCTCTTCCATTGTCATTAATAGAGCATAACACAATACCACAGGTGACTACTTTCATACAAAACGTTATTTGACTTTCACACCAGACCAAACCACGAACTCTTGCCCTCTAAAACTGCTGACCCATTACAAATCTTGGCACAAACCATCCAACTACACATACTATTATGTTATGAGGTTCCGCCCAGCCTTTGATAACACTACATCTTTCATTTAAATCATTTACACACCACTGCTCATTGATATTTATCATTTATCTGGGTCAGACAACAGAACAAATTGTTTCTCTTCATGTCTGCTACACTTTTCATCCATCTAATGTTTTGAATCTCATAAGTAATCTAGTAACTCTTTTTATATGGTGCCCCTTACCTTGACCTATGCACAAACAAAATGAAATGAAACCCTTCACAGATGATGGCTCCTGAAACCTTGCTGAACTGCTGAACGCAAATAGTAGTTACCGAGTGTTATAAACCGACTATAGATCTTATTTACAGATCTAGCAACTTACAATTGGGGGCAATGAGATGTTAGAACTGGCCATGTTCACATGACCTGGAAAATGGGATTAAGACGCACTGAGCAGCAATCATGGGGCATTACAGAAGGTCACAAATGTGCAGTGCTGGTGTGGTCACAAAATCAAAACATAAGTGGAGACATCACATTTTATTTCTAGATCATCTGTATTTATCTTCCATTAAACAAGATTAATCCTGTGCATAGAATGTGAACCTGAATGTTGTGTCAGAGGAAAAAAGGCAGGTCAAATACAAAATCATAAGACGTATTACTTAAATGTCAATAAACAATGTTCAATAACAAAATGAAGACAAACATAACAAAAGAATACAATAAAAGGGTATTCCTGTCTTTCAGTCTGCGACAGAGTGGGAAGTGGGGCAAGAAAACTTGAGTTGGCCTAAGTGGTGTTAGTGTACAGCATCTTTAGAACATAAGTAATGGTAGAGTGACAACTCCACTCATGCTATGACACTATTTTCATCCAACAAAGAACCCTGTGCCCTTGCTTGGTCCTTCCTAAATGAACAATTTGCTCCTTCACTCTCCCTCATCCAAAACTGCCTCTGCTTTCTTAACTCACCCTCAAACCTGAGCCAACCTTGACCTGTCATCGTTTCGCATGCTTGTGTCAACACCTACTCCCTGGAAGTCAGCCCTGCTACGAAAATTCCAAGACCTTTCTCAGTCAGCCTCATTATAAAAGCATCAAACTTATACTGAAATATGGCTTTGACTCCTTGCTGTACTCCCTTACAGGATTACCTCTGATACTTCACTATCTTTCTCCAGATGAAAGTCATGTCCCTTTATACTGATATCAGGAATCCTTATCCCCCGCTGCCAATCTAACAAAGATCCACTTCTCCTGCCAAATCAACGTCTTCTAAATTAGGAACTGTGAAATTATCCACTGTAACTGCCTATGCCGTTGCCCCTACTACCAAAATACGTCTTCCTACTCTATATTCCCAACTCAAACAACATTATCAGCTTCTTTAGTCTTCTACCGCAGAAACATTTCCTGTTCATTCAATGTTCTACACCTTCACTGTTTCTGATCCCGGAGAATACAGCTACAGAACCTGGAGTCAGGAGTGTCCACAAATAAAGAAAACTCCTGTATCCTAATTTTACAACCCAAAGAAAGATTTGCTGTTGAAATATCAGTCTGAATAGGACATAAAACACACAATAGGAATGCAGAAAAAAAATCTGCCATTGTAGATCAGAAAAGAATGACTAACGAACATTCAACTAGGTATCACTGGTCAAAACGAACAGAAAAGCATGCTTTTTTGAGAATGCGGATCTCCTCATTTGTGTAACCCAGTCCATTTAGAACTCAATGGTCAGTGATGAAAATAGGCCATTTATAATCCTACAATAGTTCAGGTTGCATAGCAAGCTCATTTACAAGCAGACATTTTGAATGTTTCAGGCACAATCACATCCATAAGAACACGGGTAAAATACCAGAGAGATTATGAGGTTTCCACACGTATTAAAAAAAAATTCCCTAATGCCCATTAAAAAAAACACAAACCTGAGCAATTTCCCCTTTTCAATGTACACCTCTATTCTTAATTAATCCACTACATAGTATGACAAGGACACATCAGCAAAATAGATATGATGGTGGATATACATAGTAACTTTGGGGCTCACACATCTGTGGCACATGCAAATCACTTATTCCGTTACAATATTATAGAAAAATAGCCCTGGAAACTCATCTCAAATGAAGCATAATAATGATGCCCTAATTTCTCTAGCTTTCTGGTTTGTATTGTCATGAGGATCAGGAAGGAACACTTGTAACTAAAATCTTGTAGCTAATGAATTCCTGTACAGAGCACCATGAAAAGAAAAAGAAATCTGATTGCACCAAGTCAAAGGGCACTGCAGGGTTTTGCTACATATCACATCATTTGTTTGACCACAGGAATGCTCATGAACTTCTGATGTCAACAAGGGTAATTTGTATGTTTTCATGATAATATAAAACAATGAATGGACTGCCTAAAGACTGATTAAATTGTGCAAGTCTGCAAATGTGTCTATAATATATATATATATATATATATATATATATATATATATATATAGAGAGAGAGAGAGAGTCTCGCTGGTGTTGAGAGTGCTCTATATTGGAGCTGCTTTCCACCTAAACTTGAGAACTACCCAGACTTCTCTGCTTCTTTCTTTTCTTTACACACACACACACACAACCACACACACAACCACACACACAACACCACAACACCACAACACCACAACACCACAACACCACAACACCACACACAACCACACACACAACCACACACACACACACACACACACACACACACACACACACACACACACACACACACACCCTCCCACCCCCCCCCCAACATCAACCCCAGGAAAAGTTCTTCTCATTTTAAGACTGCAAGCATAAGTTTGTGATCTTCAGCAGGTATCCTTGATTCACAATTTATTTGGTCATTATCAATTTGAGAGTCAGTCTCTTGGCACTGAGGAGCGGCCAACCAGCATTTTACTCTATATGTTTAATGAAGGTACCTTTTCAGAGTATATTAGCTAGACCGTTGCATTTTAATGGACACCTATGAAAATAGGATACATCTGAAAATACCTGTATACAGTTGACTACAGTCTTTGTTTTTCTTTTTAAAGGATTCACTTTCTGCAAAACAGTTTTCAATTTGCTTCCTAAATTTCACCATTTAGAGAGCGAACCATCCAAGCTATCAGGCTTTATGGTAGAATCCAAAGGACATCAGGTTTTTAATGTTTGAATGGCAGAAACTTTAACTGGTTGGTGGAGAATAACTTGGACAAAGTTATTCTGAAAAAAGGATTGTCGAACTATCCCAACTTCTGGAACGTTTAGGGTATATGATTGGGCCATGGCCTCATTCTGGACAATGATGTGGTAACTGCGGCAGGCAGTCTCCAGAATAACTTGTCAATACACACATTCACAACTAAATGGTCCAATGAACATTTTTATTTCTCAGAATTAAAGGTGTGATAGAAGCAGGCAATGACTTGTTTCTGCTCACTGGTCAGTCATCATCCTACTGTTAGAAACCATCCATTTCCTTTACTACCAACATATTAAGTCTTTGTTGAATGTCCTAAGTTTCAATGGGTCTTTTGGTAAAATGCAGTCTACTCTCTATTCTAGTCGTTCTTTGTAACAAAATGCGGGCTCTAGGTCTCTGGGGCTCAGAGGGTATGCGGTAAGTGTCATGAATGGTTGCTCCAATGCCATAAGGTTTCCTGGCTTCCTGCTCCTTGGCTTCTCATATTCACACTTCAAATCAACAAATGGTGTAAAAGGATATCAGATCATTAATGCTGTAAATTCATTTTAGGATCCTTAAACAGGATTATTATTATTCAGTTTTCTACTCCGCTCAGATCAGCCAATTCTCAACTACCTCTTTAGCACCCATTATTTTTGCTGTGAATCCTGGCTTCTTTTACAGCACTGATAACTGAACAAATGTTGCCAGATCAATACAATTATATTTATTAGAGGTCCATCCTATGGCAGCATCCAGACAATGCCTGACACTAGCAACAGATGGATCTGTTCCCTGTCTCAGCATTTTATCTAGATGAAAGTAGCATTCTAAATCACCATATATTCTATCATTTGCTTGCAAGCTGATGTACTTCATTTTTATTTAAAATTAGAGATTCGTTCATGTCTGGTTATCAGGCTCGTCTAAAATCAAGATATTTCTTTAATTAAGTCTGGGTTTCTTCGGTTCTCTGAACCTTGACTGATTGATTTGTTTCACTGATAAGCAATTTGCTTTCATGTATCTCCAGTAGGAGTAACATGTTATTTTTCTAGCTCTTCAGTAAGTGTTCCTTGCTTTTAATAGTTCTCTCTGCCAAAACATTCATGGCTGTGCTACTATTTTGTGTCTTTGTTCACTTCTGAAGCAAGTGGATGGGATGTGCCAGTAACCCAAATTCCCCACCTAGCCCAAGCTGTAATCAAGACATTGGAGCCTACCTCGCTTGCACTTACACTCACTTGCACAGTTCACCATAATGAAGTTACTAATGAAGTGAAGTCCAGCTTCAAATTGTTGACACCGTTGCAAAGTCCGAATTATGAGAACAACAACTCCCCAATGATGTTTCCAAAAATGGACAACATAAATGCACTTAATGGGCTTTGTTCAAAGGATGCATCTGATAATTATCTGTATTGCATAACTAAATCAAGTTCGAGCATGGTTTCTTGCTAGTTAAGGGAGTTCATTCCATATACAACAAAACTCGACGTGCTAGAGAGCTACCTTTGTTCTCAGCCTTTTTCCAGTCCAAAAGAGCTTTCTTTCAATAGTGTCAAGGGAGCTACTTGTGGAACCAACATTCTATCCCAGGAAGAACTTAAGATCCACAATGGCCAATTTGCTTCCCCTTGAATTATGACTCTCTCAGGAATGGGAACGTCGACTTTGCTTCAATAATCTGACCAACTATAATGTGAAGCCATAAGGCACTATATAAATATACATGCATATATATGAATACATAGACAATATTCTTGCAGTGCAGAACCATGGGGGTTGGGAATGAGTGGAGGAGAGCTGCAGCACAGTCATATGCACAAGCCTTGACATCAAGCTAAGCCTCATTTCAGTTGGCCTTACATATACCACGACTATCAGAACTGGCTAAAAAGGGGCAGGCAAAGTCTGCACCAGGTTTACAGATAAAGTGTCAATGCCCATCCCTCCAGAGAAACACTATTTCACTTCACCACTTTTCAAAGCAGACTGAAAGCAGGCCTATAAGGGGTGGGAATAGCAGAAAGATTGGTGAGGTATAATGGCATACTTGCAACAAAAACAGAAATGAAATTTAGCAGACACAAAAAAATTTATTTAACCAACATAAAAAACACAAAAGTAACTCAAGGTGACTGTGGCAGCTGTGTGTGACTGAAACACAGAATAAAATTAAGACTTGAACAGCAGGTCTTTAACCAGCTACCACCCACTGTGAAAAATACTCCAAATGCCCATTAATTCACACTATTATTCAGTCCAAATGTTAAAATACCCTCCCGTGCCCAAAGCATGCCACAAGAGATGACTAAAGGGACAAGCTCTTCTGATAGTGAGAATGACAGAATGAATTCTTCAAAAGATTGGTTGGGGTGTCAGGTCAAAGGAGAAAGAAGGCTCAGTCGTTGTCTGTTTCAGACACAGCATGCCCAATGGTGAGAAAACTCATGAATCGGGGAGAGGGTCAACAGTCCGAGCAGCTTAGTTATGAACATTCTCCTCCTTGCTTTTATACCCAGTAGGTCTCATCTCGGAAATTTGCTGGGAGTCTACATGAGAAGTGAAGCAGAGACACACAGCACCCTTTATGATTCTCAGGAAAAGAATAAGGGTAGAATAGAAAGGTGTCTAAAACGTCTTAAGAATGCAGGAGGTGGAAGTGCAACAGCATAGGTTATTCAGTGGAGTGGAATACTAAGTATGAAGTGACAGTAAAGAAGTGTGTCGAGAACCACAGTGGAGATAGTGGACAGGGCTCTGTGGCTCTTCAAAAGATGGTGCTGTATTGCAGGCTTGCTATTAGTTCCGTCAAGCACCAGTCACAATATGACAGATGGCACACAAAACAAGTGCCACCACTGCCATGGGGATTTAAACTCACTAAGAGAGCACCTACTTTGTAAATCAGGACCTCCAGAAAAGAGCCAGAAAGAATCATTTAAATGTGAGGAGGGGAAAACCCTGGGACAAGAACTATTGATGCAAAGAAAACTTGCTTCTCCCCTTTTTCAGACTCTTTTCCCCATCTGTATTATACACTAAGTATATATTAGGGTCCCCTGCCAGCCCCATGCTTCCAATTCTGCACTACTATAATCAGAGACCTCGGAAACTATGCACACCAATCAAAGATTTGTTTTTATTAAGGTAAGCGACTTCCTTTATATGTCAATTATAAAAATCATTGGGAGAGATGAATGCTTCTGGAACAAGGTTTGCAAATGTCCCCAAAATGTACTAGAGAGACCTTTTGTCGGCAAGGAAGAGATTATGTTTTTAGAAACCCAGGAAGAGCTGGTCCCTTTTGGCCATTCTCACAGTAACCTCACCAACCTTCCCACTAAAATGAACCAGGGAGAGCGGTCGTAAAACGGGTCCTGCCCATCACTGAAGAGGTCGGACCCCTCTTCTGTGCCAGCATCGGAGCCTGCGTCGTCCACAAAGGCCTCATCATCAAAGTCTTCCATCTCGTCCTGCTGCTCATCGGCGAGCTCAGTGATGTCCGAGTCGGCAGTAGAAAAGGTGGGGGACGGCGTGCGATCAGCAAGGCGTTCATTCACACAGCCGTGGAAAATAGGGGAGCTAGATATCATTCAATGGAAGATTCTGGTTAGCAGAAGGCAGGAAGAGGA
This sequence comes from Calotriton arnoldi, assembly GCA_963921515.1. Lineage (NCBI taxonomy): Eukaryota > Metazoa > Chordata > Amphibia > Caudata > Salamandridae > Calotriton > Calotriton arnoldi. The sequence goes on along the minus strand of CAWUFW010000686.1, from coordinate 713,739 downwards.
GCAGGAAGAGACTCACTGACCGAGAAAGCAGACATACTTTCACAAAGGCACCTTTGAGAACTAAGGAGAAAAAGAAAGCCAGGAAAGCGGAAGCAATGGAAGCCAGTGGGAAAGCTGACATCAAATGGGCAATGGAAGAAGATTCTGTTGGAGGGACGGCATAAAATGGCAAAGCAAGGGGATTTGCCAGGAGGACTGCCATTAAATAGACATAGAAGGTGAATCCCGAAAAATCAAAATCAAACAAAGGTGAAAAAGAAGAACTGAGTGGTGGTAAGGGAAAAATAACTAAACAGACAGAAGGCAAGCAGCAGAGGTACAGCATCAAACAGCAATGGGAGTAAAGCGTTTGCAAGTTAGTGTATCACACAACGAGCGAGGGCACCCTCAGAAAGATTTCAAACAAACAAGAGTGGCAATAGAACCTCTGTTAGAAGTGTAATGAAATAGGGAATGGGGGCAGTCTCAGACAAGGGTTGGTCATCAAAAAGTAAGCCAGGTAAAGCTCCTAGGGCTGGTGATAGAGAAGGCAGGGGTAGAGAGGCCATGCAAAAGGGAAAGGAAAGATGGCAGGAGGAGGAAACAGCACTTCTGGGACAAGATTGGTCTCTCAAAGGATTTATTGTTCTGCTTTATTTACAAATATTTTCTATCTGACAGTAACAAAACAAACACTTTATTTTATAAGGACGTCACGGTTTACAACTCAACTCTGCCGCTACAGAGTGGGGATGTTTCCAGCTTATTGTACCAACAGGCAGCAGCATTGTCATGAACTCAAAAGAAAGCTAATACAGAAAACACAAATAAGCCTAACTCTGCTCACCGTCGTTAAACATACCTCCTATTAGGTATGAAAGATCACCTCCATTCAACTCCTTCTAGACATGCCCATTACTACTGCACCCTGAATGGAAACTAAAACTTAACCTACCCTCCCAACCCCATGGTCTGTACTGGACATAAAGCCTCTATATTCACTCTCCAAGTCACCCCATTTTTAATCTTCCCTTATGCCCCTTTAGATGTGGGGAACAGGGGTGGCATTAACTAATTAGTTACTTACCTTCGGTAGCGCTTTTCCTGGTAGAGACTATCTAATCATAGACTCCTCAGCTTAGAATATTCCTCAGGATTGGAAAATCTTGAGCAGTACCTCTGCACGCTGGTAGATGGCATTGATTCGCCGCGCATCAGCCATGTCAGAAGTGACGTCACAGTGCCCATTTAAGTGCCACTGCAGTGAATTGACATCAGTTTCTTTCATTACTATTTCCACACCAAAACTGTTGAGGCACATAAAAACCAATGTTCTGACCAGTCGCACAAGTTACTAACTTGTGTAACGATATATCTGTAAGAGACAGTAGTTAGTGACAGATTCCTTACCTTAGAATATCCCCAGGCGTCAGGCTGGATCCGGAAAGTTTTTGCGTAGCAGTACCCTTGCGCGTCGGTAGGCGGCGTCGTGCGGCTCCGCGTCCGTCGGCGGCGTCGTAATCGCCGGGATGACGTCGCAGGCAGTACTTAGACGCCGCCCATGCGCGCTGACGTCAGTTCTGTACACGACTTTCCGCGCCAGGAACGCAGAGCCATGCAAGAAGCTGACATAGGTGTCTGAAAAATACTAGGGCCCTGAAAGGGATGTCCTTAACCCTAGAAATCAGTTCGCAGAACGGGGAGGATGGGTGCGGCGGTAGGAATCTGTCACTAACTACTGTCTCTTACAGATATATCGTTACACAAGTTAGTAACTTGTGCATCTGAAAGAGACACGTTAGTGACAGATTCCTTACCTTAGAATAGATACCCCAGCAATACCAACCCCGGTGGTGGGTCTGCGAACAAAGATCAGACAAGGAAGTCCCGGAGGACAGAACGGCCAAAGAAGCCGTCCCTCCGGACCTGACTGTCAAGGCAGTAATGCTTGGTAAACGTGTGCAGCGAGGCCCACGTAGCTGCCTGACAGATATCCTGCAGCGGAATACCGCGGCCTAAGGCCGTGGTAGCAGCCGTTGCCCTGGTGGAATGGGCACGCAGCCCAACAGGAGGCTCCTTCTTAGCCAAAGAATAGCAGGCTTTGATACACAAGGTTACCCAGCGGGAGATGGTTCTCTTGTGCACCGCCCAACCCTTTTTGGCGCCCACGTAGCCAACAAAGAGCTGGTCATCCACCCGGAAGTGTTGTGTGCGGTTGATATAAAAAGAAAGCGCACGTTTTGGGTCCAGACGGTGGAGCCTCTCTCCCTCTCTGGAAGGATGCAGAGGCGGAAAGAAGGTGGGCAAAGTGATGGTCTGCCCAATGTGGAAGGCAGTAACCACCTTTGGCAAGAAGGACGGACGCGTCCTAAGAACAACCTTGTCTGGATGGACAGACAGAAAGGGAGGTTTGCATGAAAGAGCCTGGAGCTCACTCACCCGCCGAGCGGAGGTGATGGCCACCAGAAAGGCAGTCTTCAGAGTTAGAAGACGAAGAGGACAGTTATGTAGAGGCTCAAAGGGAGCGCACATAAGAAAGGTAAGAACCAAGTTCAAGTCCCACTGAGGCATCACAAACGGAACAGGAGGGAAGAGGTGTGTAATGACTTTTAGAAACCTGTTAACAACAGGGGACTTGAAAAGGGAGGGCTGATCAGGAAGCCTGAGGAAGGCCGAGATGGCACAAAGATAGCCCTTGATGGTACCCAGGGCAGAACCCTATTGGGCCATGGAAAGAAGGAACAGAAGAACCTCAGAAAGAGGGGCAGAAAGGGGATTCACAGCCTTTGCTGTGCACCATGCCACAAACTTGTTCCACCTGCAGGCGTATACCACCTTAGTGGAGGGACGCCTGGCTGCCAGAATTACATCACAAACTTCGGGAGGCAAGTCGAAAGGAATCAACTGCCGACGCTCAATCTCTACGCAAGCAGGTGGAGGCTGGACAGGTTCGGGTGGAGGACCGTCCCCTGCTGCTGCGACAGAAGATCCTCCCGAAGAGGCAGACAGATCGGGGGATCTACGCTCATACTGAGTAGCTCGGGATACCAAACTCTTCGAGCCCAGTCCGGAGCCACAAGAATGACTTGGGCCCGGTCGTGCCGAATCTTCTTCAACACTCTGGGTAGAAGTGGTATAGGCGGAAAGGCGTACAACAGACCGCAACTCCACTCGCGACGAAAAGCGTCGCCGAGCGAGTGCCGCCTTGGAAATTCCAACGCGCAGAACTGATGACATTGCGCGTTCTCTTCGGTGGCGAATAGATCTAACCAAGGCTCTCCCCACTGTAGAAAGAGTCCTTGCGCCACTTCCGAGTGAAGACGCCATTCGTGATCCATCATGCACCTGCGGCTGAGTTCGTCCGCCCTGGCGTTCAGGGAACCTGCCAGGTGTTGAACCATCAGGAACATGCCCTGATGTTCCAGCCATGTCCAGAGGCGCAGAGCCTCCTGACAAAGGGCCCACGACCCCACCCCGCCTTGTTTGTTGCAATACCACATGGCGGTGGTGTTGTCTGTGAACACCTGCACTACCTTCCCTTTGACAGAGGGAAGGAATGCCTTGAGTGCAAGTCGGATCGCCCGGAGCTCCAGAAGGTTGATATGGAGCCGGGACTCCGCCGGAGACCAGAGGCCTCTGATCTCCGCCTCTCCCATGTGACCGCCCCATCCCAGAAGGGACGCGTCCGTCACAACTGTGTGCCCTGGCTGGGGAAGGGAGAGGGATCTGCCCATGACCCATTGCCGGTTCGAGAGCCACCACTGCAACTGTTTTGCAGTCCCCTCCGAGATCTGGACGTGATCGGACAGGTTGCCCTGGTGCTGCGCCCACTGGAACTTCAGGTCCCACTGCAGAGCCCGCATATGCCATCTGGCATGAGTGACCAGAAGGATGCAGGAGGCCATGAAGCCCAGCAGCCTCAGGGTCATCCGTACCGAAACCCAGGATAAAGGCTGAAAGATCGGAATCATAGCCTGAATATCCCGGACTCACCGTTCGGGAGGATAGGCCCGAAACTGCGTCGGGTCCAGAACTGCTCCGATGAAAAGGAGCTGTGGAGAAGGAATCAGATGCGACTTCGGCACATTGATGGAGAACCCCAGCGAGTGCAGGAGTTCGGCCGTAGTCTGGAGGTGGGAGACGACTGCCTGGGACGAGCCCGCCTTCAGCAGCCAGTCGTCGAGGTAGGGGAAGACTGGAACCCCTGCCCGGCGCAGATGAGCTGCGACCACCGCCATCACTTTGGTGAACACCCGAGGGGCACTTGTAAGGCCAAAGGGGAGCACGGTGAACTGAAAATGCTCGAGGCCTACCGTGAACCGCAGGTAACGCCGGTGGGCCGGCAGGACGGGGATGTGAAAATAAGCGTCCTGCAAGTCCAACGCTACCAACCAGTCTCCAGGGTTGAGGGCAGTCAAGACCTGAGCTAGGGTGAGCATCTTGAACTTCTCCTTCCGGAGGAAGCGATTGACGTTCCGGAGGTCCAAGATAGAACACATGTCCTCCTTGTCCATTTTGGGCACCAGGAAGTAGTGGGAGTAGCAACCACGTCCTACTTCTGGGGTCGGAACATGCTCGATGGCCCTCTTGGCCAAGAGGGCCGTGACTTCCTTCTGCAGAAGTACCAAGTGATCCCCTGACATGCGGTGGAATTGAGGTGGCATGGCTGGTGGGGTGGTCTCGAAGGGAAGGGAGTAGCCCCTTCGGACAATGTCCAAGACCCACCTGTCCGAGGTGATGGGACGCCAGTGGTGAAGGTGATGGCGGACCCTGCCCCCTACTGGCGTGCTGTGCACCGGAAAGGAGGGACTAGGAGGGCTTGGAGGCCACGGACAGGTTGGAGGTGGTGGCCTGACCCACACGCTGGTTGCCCGAACCGCCACGACGGTATCCACGTCCTCGGCCACGCGAAGACGCTTGCTGCGCGGGCCGGTGGCTGGGCAGCTGACGTGACTGGGCGCCCCTTCCGTGGCCACAAAAGGGGCGAAAAGCAGAGGTGAGCGGAGGGCGTACAACAGAAAGGCCCAGGGACTTGGCAGTAGCCCGTGAGTCCTTAAACAGCTCCAGCGCATGGTCTGCCTTTGAACCAAAAAGACCGACTCCATCAAAGGGCATGTCCATGAGTGTATTCTGGACATCACCCGAGAAACCAGTTGTTCTCAGCCAGGCGTAGCGACGTAGCGCCACCGTCGTCGCAAGCGCTCTGCCCAGCGAGTCGGCGGTATCAAGGCCACAACGGATGGTGTATTTAGCCGCATCTCGCCCTTCCGCAATGGCGCGGGTAAGCAGTGTCTGGACCTCCTCAGAACACTGCGGCAAAACAGCCGCCACCGAATCCCACAGGGAGTGGGTATATCGGCCCAAGGTGTCTAGACCACTGGCATCCCCAAGTTCCTCAGCCCAGTCCGGATCATACTCACACTGTTGTGTGAGAGGGTCCTCAGACCCCTCCCAGCTCTCCTGGTCCTCCTCTTGTTCAAAATATGGAGGAGGAGGGACATTTGGGACCCAAGGTCTCATCGGCGCCGGAGCCGGCGTCGAGCGACGTCGGTCCGGCTCCATGTCCGGAGCCGGAGAGAACCGGGGAACGACGCCGGAACGGCACCGGGGACATCGGCGGAGGCGTGGTTAGGTCAACCGGCGTCGATGGTGGTTGCGGTACCACCGGAGCCGGGATCGAGGCCGGGGCCGGAGCCGAGGCCGGGATGAAGGCTGGTGGGACAGGCGGCGCCGGGACCGGAGTCGACGGCGGCGCCGGGGCAACCCCATCAGGGCCCACGGGGCCGGAAGGCGCTCCGGAGGGGCCTGAAGGCCCGAAGAGGCGGGCCATGGCCGACAGGAATTCCTGTATTTCGGCCGGAGTCGCCCCCGAACCCGGAAAGGACTGGTAATGCGGGGGCGGCTCTACAGGCATGTCCGGGGCCGCGGGTTCGGGGACGGTGCCGACTGGGGCCTCAGCCGAGTCGCGAGACCGGCGATGCGAAGTCTTAGAGCGATGACGCTTCTTAGACTTCTTGTGCTTCGACTTACCCGAGGAGCGCGAAGACTTGGACTCCGACGACCGGCGGGGACTCCGCGACCGGCCCCTCGACCTCTCCCGGGACCGGGGCTTGGTGCGGCACGGAGCCGACTGCCGGACCTCGAGTAGCTTTCGAGACCGCTCTCGCAAAGCCTTCGGATGAAGTTTCCGGCAGTCAGGGCACGACTTCGTGTCGTGGTCTCGGCCGAGACAGAAGAGACACTCGAGATGCGGGTCCGAGATCGACATCATGCGACCACAGGCTCCGCATGGCTTGAAGCCGGGCATCCCTACGACACCTAGGAGTCGTGAAGACTCGATGAAGAAACAGTGAAAAAATTCACAAAAAAGGTTAGTCAAAAATTGACTAGGGCACTGCTCTTCCCGGATCTGCGCTTACTGGCGCGGAAAAAGAAGAACTGACGTCAGCGCGCAGGGGCGGCGTCTAAGTACTGCCCGCGACGTCATCCCGGCGATCACGACGCCGACGACGGACGCGGAGCCGCACGACGCCGCCTACCGACACGCAAGGGTACTGCTACGCAAAAACTTTCCGGATCCAGCCTGACGCCTGGGGATATTCTAAGGTAAGGAATCTGTCACTAACGTGTCTCTTTCAGATAAAACAGTTAAGACCAAACTTCAGTGCGACATCTAAACAGTTAATATTATTTATAAAGTGCTGTTGGAGGCACTGCAAATCTAACCAGTGTCGGAGACTTGTCGCAATAATCGTTTGTGATCATGATCGACCCAGAAATACAGGTTAATTAAAATATGGGTGACATACCATTAAAAGCCTTACGGGTTTTTATTGCGGTTAGTAAAAAGGAGCCATGGTAAAGCAAACGTACAGGGTTTCTCAATTTTGTGCCACGACTAGGACAAGTGATGGGGAGCGGAGGCAAAATTTCTTCTGCAAAGGAATAATAAATTGTTTTCTCTCTTTTGCATTAAAAGAACAAAAAATAGTATATGCAAAGTCGAGTGAGCTGACTTATTATTACATGGACATGGAGGAAGCTGAGTGAGTGAGAATAAGTTCTTTGGGTACCCCAACATAATCGGTATGTAGTTTAATCGAAATCTAATTAAGATGAACCGGTGCTGGGTGTTCTCTACAAAAGAGAGGTATGAAAGAGCACCATGATGTAACTGTGGTAATCCCTGATAAGACAATACAGAAATTTTCCCCCTGCATCTATCCCACCTGTCTGATGCAGATTTCACAATGAATATTTCTTTTAGCCTTGATTTGGAGAAGCTTTCGCAGAGGCTCGGCGTGTCATAAAGATGTGTTAGCCACAGTGAAGCAAACGTTTTTCTAATGTAGGATAACCATGGAATTTTATGAGTTATATAACAATGGGTTAAACCCGAAAAGGCCACTGGACCCGGGTAAAATGTGGTACAAAAGTTATGTGCCACTGTGACACATAACTTTTGTACCACATGGAATTTTATGAGCATGGTCTAGGTTCATAATATCTTTTTAAATCATTTGATTCAAATCAACTGTATTCTTTTTCCACAATGAAAGCCACAGAGATAGCGGGCCAATTTGATGACGTCACTAATGTAAGGCAAGTCGACTTTCTCGTGAGCGATAAAGTTGTTACAAGCTGGTAGGACTGATAAGTCACTTAACAAATTTGTCTTCCAACACTTGCAATGCCTCTATATCCGCTGTCCCCCAAATCGCAGCCCCATAAGTGGCAATAGATCTCATTTTAGCCAAATAGATTTTAATCAATCCCGGCAATGGCTTACTGCCCAATTTTTTTGAGAAACGGAAAATTGCTGCAATACTCTTGCCCATGTGGTTTGCCCTATTTTGAACCATCTTCATCCATGATAGTTTAGAATCGACAACCACGCCTAGATAATTAAAGCTTGGGGCCTGTTCTATTTTCTCCCCATCAAGATAGAGTCTCAGCGGTTGTCCAAATCGGACATGAAGCCCCTATATTCAGCGATAAGATTTTGAAGCGCTATCGGGGTTCTTGCTAGCAGAACCGCGTCGTCAGCATACAACAAAATCGGGATGGGAGTTGTCTGTGCTTGGGGAGTATCTTTCGATTTATGGACTAGAACTTCATTCAATTTATTAGTATGTAGGCAAATAGGAAGGGGGCCAGAACACACCCCTGTCTGACACCCCTTTCAATTTTAAAAAATCTTGTGCATTCTCCTTGCCTCCCAAAACGAACCCTGGCAGTGGCGTCTGTATATAACTCCCTAATAAAATTTGTTATTGCGGCCTCTACCCCCATTGCCCAGACATCATAAACTTTAAGAAGATGCTAAAAACCTGGCCTGTTTTAGAATATGCTCTTCTTGCCATTATCAGCACAGTGCCCAAAAACTCCTCTGGGAGTGAGTCGTGAGCTATACCAAGACACTGAAATAAAATAAAATAAATAAATAAGTCCACCATCCTTTTTCGGCACCAGAAAGTATTAGGAATAGCAACCACAACCTAATTCTGGTACAGGAAACCTCTCAATGACTCCTTTGGGAAAAAGAGCCTGCACTTCCTGACGGAGCAAGGAATGGTGGTCCTCCGTCGGCCATTCTTGGGATGGTGGCAAATGTGGAGGGGTTTCCACGAATGGAAGGGCGTACCTCTTCTGTGGCTGTGCCTAGGGAGACTCATGTCCAGCCCGCACCTGATAGTAAACACTGCTGCATCCCAACCATCCACGAGGGCTTGGTTAAGGATGGCATGGCCCTCCTCTGGAAGACTGCAAGCAGCTGCGCAACAGAGTACCACAATGCATGGGAGTAACGGCCAAAGAGGAATGCAGTGTTCACCGACTCGAAGGCTAGGCTAATGGAAGAAAATTCCTTGTCCAGTGAATTGTAAGGGATCGCATTTGGATTGACCATAGAGGTTTAGGCCTGCATAACCAGGCTACAAGGGGCGGGATGTTGGGAGAGGAAGGCAGGATCTTCTAAGCCGGGACAATGGAGTTGAGCAATTATGCGGTGCATAGGAGTCCATGCGCAAGGTTTAGCCCAGGCCCCAAGGGGAATGTCGGTGAGGGCTTCATTAAAGGGGAGCAAGGACTTAGCCGAACCCGCTCCTGGGTGAAGCACCTCAGTCAAGATGTTGATCTTGACCTCGACTGCCGACAGCTGCAGGTCAAGGACCTCCACTGGCCTGTGCATTACAGTGGCGAAGGATGCACCTTCCTCTAAAAGCATGCCAGAGTCTGGGGGAAGTGTCCAAACAACTGGCGTCACCCAGGTGGTTCTTGAACCAGTTCTCAGCCAGATCAGGGTCCTTCTTCATGGGACCAAACCCTTCCACCGCATCTCCCTCTTCAAGAAGGAAGAAACTATCAAGTGGCGGGAAGTCCAGGGGTTGGCATGGCCTGGACAGCACCAGCAACGACATCAAGCGGTGCCGGGGTGGCACCAGCTTCGAGTCGGGGATGATAACAGGCTCATTGTGGAGCCGCGCCCGAAAGGAGGGAGCTAGGGTGGAAGAAGGCACAAATGTCGGCCTGGATCTGGGAGTGGATCAGGAGGGCCAGCGGGCATCGGGGGCGGGACCACTGGTGGTAACACGGTTGGGACACCTAGAGGATCCGTGGGGCCCGAAGGCGCATCAGAGGGAGTTGGAAGCACAAAGATCGAGTCATAGAACTCTTTCAATTGGTTGGGCGTTGCTTGGGGGGACTTGAGGTAGTCCAGAGTGGGCCCTGTTGACGGTTCTGCAGGCAGAGTGTGGGAGTCGGGCCTAAAAGCACGTTTGGACGGAAAAGTCTAAGAACACTTTCACTTCTTTTTCTTGTGGTTCTATGACTTACCCGACTTGAAGGAAGAGGTCTTAGCGCATGAAGACGACCGTCCGCAGGATTGGCTCACAGAATTGCCCCGAAATCTGCCCATGGAACTGGACCAGGACCAAGAACGGGTTGAAGCCTTCATCTGCCACGCGGAAAGGAACTTCATCGCCTGCTCGCAAATCGCCTTGGGGTGCATCGACTGGCACTCGGCGCAGGCCTTGGAGTCGTGACTTGACCCCAGGCACCAGAGACAGACCAAGAGGGGAACAGACACAGACATCTGCCTGTGACATTCGCCGTAAAGTTTAAACTCTCTTGGTTCCGTAGGGGACATGTCCCTAGCACACTGGGAACAACAGCTCAAAAATGGTTGAAAAAAGGTCAGAAACAACTGAGGCAGTTCTCCGGATCCTTGTTGTTGGTGAGGAAATAAAGGAACTGATGTCAGCTTGGCAATTATATGGACACCACAACGTCACTTCTGATGCGGAGCTGATCAACTTCACCTACTTCCGCTCAGAGGTACTGCTCAGGATTTTCCAGCTCCTGTCTGACACCTGGGGAATATTCTAATAAGATGAGAAATCTGCGGTTAGACATCTCTATCAGAAAATGCTCACACTGTCTCAAACCTGTCAATTCAATATTGTAGGACGGTCATGGGTGAACCTCAGACTTCAGAGAAGCCACCACTACAGTGCATTAAAACAGAACATACAATGAAGACCAGGAAAACAACAGAACAGAATCAAATCCCCCGTGCCTGTTGCCCCTTGCCAAAATTCAGAATCACATACCTGCCAACCAGCTTGAACCAATGGAAGCGATCATAAAAAGGGTCACTACCAGTCATCGTGCTCTCGCCATCATCCTGCACAGCAGAGGCCATCTCACCAGCGCGGTCATACATCTCCCTCATCTGTTCCAGGCGCTGCCTACAGAGCAGGAGACAGTAGAATCACAAGAAGAAAGGTGTTATGGGATGTGAGGAAATTTCTCTAACAATCAAGAATACTGTAATAATAACATCTTGCCAATCCCTCAATGCATTATATTAAGTATTCCTAGATCTCACTTGTCGCACGCCTAACCTTCCCATAAATAATTAAGTCTTCAGAGATTCAATATCTGCATTAAACTTGCAACTAACCTACTTTCAACTTTCTGGGGAATCTATTGATCTGATATCATCTCCTTCACTTTCCAACACTCTTTTCACCTATCCCCAGCAAAACGTAATGGACTTTCAAGATCAAGTTAAAGAGATTTTGAGGTCGTTGGGCTGGATTAAGCATACGACTGAAGCTGTTGTTCCCTTCTAAAACCGCTTCTGTCCCTCGACTGCCTGTCAGGGGCCACGGCTTACAAATGATGGCTCAGCAGGCTTAAAGTCGCAACACTCAAACAGAGTTCATCAGAGAGAAAAAAAAGGTTGGTGGTGTTCACAAGTGTTGACGCTGCCTGGTGTGAGGCTTTGAGTATGTGGAGAACACACCAGGTCAGAAGTTCTTAATGTATGGTCCACAGACCCTTCTGGGTCTGCCACGGTTTAGAACAATACGTAATTTTAGATGGATTGATAAACTATATATTTGTAAAACTGAACATTTTAAAACACTGTAAATGTTAAGTACTCTGAATTTGGAGGCTAAAAATTAAGCTGATATCCTTAGTAGCTTGATTAGTAGGAGCAGCACAAGTACATCAAACAGAATCCAGTATGAACGATTGGTGGCCTCAAATAAAGCACTGATATGCATTGGCAAAAAGAGAGCATGAACAAATAAAAAAAAACAAAGCAATATGCTAGAGTCTAGCATATCGCTTCAGCTATTAAAAATAAAACCAAATATTGAAAAGCTTCAACCTTATCATTGGAATAAAATTTCGATTTTTGTATTGCTTGGAGAATTAAACAAAATACATCATAATTTGTATATTTGTTTGATGCATACTTGTTTCTGTATTTTTGTGTATTAACTCAAGACTAAAATCATAGAAATTGTTTAGGTGGGGGAGGCTATGGCTTCCAGTAGTGATTTATTAGGTTATCCAAAGAAGCCAAAAGATTGAGAACTGCTGCACTATCCGATGGCACCCCGACGACAAACTACATTTCCCAATAGTCCTTGAACTCTCATGTTTGGAGACAGCAGCACTGATCTTGGACTTTTATTTGGAAAAACGGGGGATGCCCATTAATCACTGCTGTTTTAGGGCTAACACACAAGTTACTAACTTGTGTAACGATATATCTGTAAGAGACAGTAGTTAGTGACAGATTCCTTACCTTAGAATATCCCCAGGCGTCAGGCTGGATCCGGAAAGTTTTTGCGTAACAGTACCCTTGCGCGTCGGTAGGCGGCGTCGTGCGGCTCCGCGTCCGTCGTCGGCGTCGTGATCGCCGGGATGACGTCGCGGGCAGTACTTAGACGCCGCCCCTGCGCGCTGACGTCAGTTCTGTACACGACTTTCCGCGCCAGGAACGCAGAGCCATGCAAGAAGCTGACATAGGTGTCTGAAAAATACTAGGGCCCTGAAAGGGATGTCCTTAACCCTAGAAATCAGTTCGCAGAACGGGGAGGATGGGTGGGTAGGAATCTGTCACTAACTACTGTCTCTTACAGATATATCGTTACACAAGTTAGTAACTTGTGCATCTGAAAGAGACACGTTAGTGACAGATTCCTTACCTTAGAATAGATACCCCAGCAATACCAACCCTGGTGGTGGGTCTGCGAACAAAGATCAGACAAGGAAGTCCTGGAGGACAGAACGGCCAAAGAAGCCGTCCCTCCGGACCTGACTGTCAAGGCAGTAATGCTTTGTAAACGTGTGCAGCGAGGCCCACGTAGCTGCCTGACAGCGGAACACCGCGGCCCAAGGCCGTGGTAGCAGCCGTTGCCCTGGTGGAATGGGCACGCAGCCCAACAGGAGGCTCCTTCTTAGCCAAAGAATAGCAGGTCTTGATGCACAAGGTTACCCAGCGGAAGATGGTTCTCTTGTGCACCGCCCGACCTTTTTTGGCGCCCACGTAGCCAACAAAGAGCTGGTCATCCACCCGGAAGTGTTGTGTGCGGTTGATATAAAAAGAAAGCGCACGTTTTGGGTCCAGACGGTGGAGCCTCTCTTCCTCTCTGGAAGGATGCGGAGGCGGAAAGAAGGTGGGCAAAGTGATGGTCTGCCCAATGTGGAAGGCAGTAACCACCTTTGGCAAGAAGGACGGACGCGTCCTAAGAACAACCTTGTCTGGATGGACAGACAGAAAGGGAGATTTGCAAGAAAGAGCCTGGAGCTCACTCACCCGCCGAGTGGAGGTGATGGCCACCAGAAAGGCTGTCTTCAGAGTCAGAAGACGAAGAGAACAGTTATGCAGAGGCTCAAAGGGAGCGCACATGAGAAAGGTAAGAACCAAGTTCAAGTCCCACTGAGGCATCACAAACGGAACAGGAGGGAAGAGGTGTGTAATGCCTTTTAGAAACCTGTTAACAACAGGGGACTTGAAAAGGGAGGGCTGATCAGGAAGCCTGAGGAAGGCCGAGATAGCACAAAGATAGCCCTTGATGGTACCCAGGGCAGAACCCTGTTGGGCCAGGGAAAGAAGGAACAGAAGAACCTCAGAAAGAGGGGCAGAAAGGGGATTCACAGCCTTTGCTGTGCACCATGCCACAAACTTGTTCCACCTGCAGGCGTATACCACCTTAGTGGAGGGACGCCTGGCTGCCAGAATCACATCACAAACTTCGGGAGGCAAGTCGAAAGGAATCAACTGCCGTCGCTCAATTTCCACTCAAGCAGGTGGAGGCTGGACAGGTTCGGGTGGAGGACCTTCCCCTGCTGGTGCGACAGAAGATCCTCCCGAAGAGGCAGACGGATCGGGGGATCTACGCTCATACTGAGTAGCTCGGGATACCAAACTCTTCGAGCCCAGTCCGGAGCCACAAGAATGACTTGGGCCCGGTCGTGCCGAATCTTCTTCAACACTCTGGGTAGAAGTGGTATAGGCGGAAAGGCGTACAACAGACCGCAACTCCACTCGCGACGAAAAGCGTCGCCGAGCGAGTGCCGCCTTGGAAATTCCAACGCGCAGAACTGATGACATTGCGCGTTCTCTTCGGTGGCGAATAGATCTAACCAAGGCTCTCCCCACTGTAGAAAGAGTCCTTGCGCCACTTCCGAGTGAAGACGCCATTCGTGATCCATCATGCACCTGCGGCTGAGTTCGTCCGCCCTGGCGTTCAGGGAACCTGCCAGGTGTTGAACCATCAGGAACATGCCCTGATGTTCCAGCCATGTCCAGAGGCGCAGAGCCTCCTGACAAAGGGTCCACGACCCCACCCCGCCTTGTTTGTTGCAATACCACATGGCGGTGGTGTTGTCTGTGAACACCTGCACTACCTTCCCTTTGACAGAGGGAAGGAATGCCTTGAGTGCAAGTCGGATCGCCCGGAGCTCCAGAAGGTTGATATGGAGCCGGGACTCCGCCGGAGACCAGAGGCCTCTGATCTCCGCCTCTCCCATGTGACCGCCCCATCCCAGAAGGGACGCGTCCGTCACAACTGTGTGTTCTGGCTGGGGAAGGGAGAGGGATCTGCCCATGACCCATTGCCGGTTCGAGAGCCACCACTGCAACTGTTTTGCAGTCCCCTCCGAGATCTGGACGTGATAGGACAGGTTGCCCTGGTGCTGCGCCCACTGGAACTTCAGGTCCCACTGCAGAGCCCGCATATGCCATCTGGCATGAGTGACCAGCAGGATGCAGGAGGCCATGAGGCCCAGCAGCCTCAGGGTCATCCGTACCGAAACCCAGGATAAAGGCTGAAAGATCGGAATCATAGCCTGAATAGCCCGGACTCGCCGTTCGGGAGGATAGGCCCGAAACTGCGTCGTGTCCAGAACTGCTCCGATGAAAAGGAGCTGTGGAGAAGGAATCAGATGCGACTTCGGAACATTGATGGAGAACCCCAGCGAGTGCAGGAGTTTGGCCGTAGTCTGGAGGTGGGAGACGACTGCCTGGGACGAGCCCGCCTTCAGCAGCCAGTCGTCGAGGTAGGGGAAGACTGGAACCCCTGCCCGGCGCAGATGAGCTGCGACCACCACCATCACTTTGGTGAACACCCGAGGGGCACTTGTAAGGCCAAAGGGGAGCACGGTGAACTGAAAATGCTCGAGGCCTACCGTGAACCGCAGGTAACGGCGGTGGGCCGGCAGGACGGGGATGTGAAAATAAGCGTCCTGCAAGTCCAACGCTACCAACCAGTCTCCAGGGTCGAGGGCAGTCAGGACCTGAGCTAGGGTGAGCATCTTGAACTTCTCCTTCCGGAGGAAGCGATTGACGTTCCGGAGGTCCAAGATAGGACGCATGTCCTCCTTGTCCTTTTTGGGCACCAGGAAGTAGTGGGAGTAGCAACCACGTCCTACTTCTGGGGTCGGAACATGCTCGATGGCCCTCTTGGCCAAGAGGGCCGTGACTTCCTTCTGCAGAAGTACCAAGTGATCCCCTGACATGCGGTGGAATTGAGGTGGCATGGCTGGGGGGGTGGTCTCGAAGGGGAGGGAGTAGCCCCTTCGGACAATGTCCAAGACCCACCTGTCCGAGGTGTTGGGACGCCAGTGGTGAAGGTGATGGCGGACCCTACCCACTACTGGCGTGCTGTGCACCGGAAAGGAGGGACTAGGAGGGCTTGGAGGCCGCGGACGGGTTGGAGGTGGTGGTCTGACCCGCACGCTGGTTGCCCGAACTGCCACGGCGGTATCCACGTCCTCGGCCACGCGAAGACGCTTGCTGCGCGGGCCGGTGGCTGGGCAGCTGACGTGACTGGGCGCCCCTTCCGTGGCCACGAAAGGGGCGAAAAGCAGAGGTGAGCGGAGGGCGTACAACAGAAAGGCCCAGGGACTTGGCAGTAGCCCGTGAGTCCTTAAACCGCTCCAGCGCATGGTCTGCCTTTGAACCAAAAAGACAGACTCCATCAAAGGGCATGTCCATGAGTGTATTCTGGACATCACCCGAGAAACCTGTTGTTCTCAGCCAGGCGTGGCGACGTAGCGCCACCGTCGTCGCAAGCGATCTGCCCAGTGAGTCGGCGGTATCAAGGCCACAACGTATGGTGTATATAGCCGCATCTCGCCCTTCCGCAATGGCGCGGGTAAGCAGTGTCTGGACCTCCTCAGAACACTGCGGCAAAACAGCCGCCACCGAATCCCACAGGGAGTGGGTATATCGGCCCAAAAGGCAAGCGGTGTTGACGGACCGCAAGCCAGCACTGGAGGAAGAAAAAGCCTTCTTCCCAAATTGGTCCAGGCGTTTGGATTCCCTATCCGGAGGGGCGGTAGGGAAGGCGGTTTGGGAGGCAGAGGCTTGGACAACCAAGCTCTCGGGGGTGGGATGTTGGGAGAGAAACAAGGGGTCGCCCGGAGCAGTGCGATGGCGTCGGGCCACGTTCCTATCCACAGGAGCCCATGTGGTGGGTTTGGACCAGGCACCCAAAAGAACGTCAGTGAGTGCATCATTAAACAGCAGCACAGTCTCCGAGGAGGAAGCCGCCGGCTGAAGCACTTCTGTCAGGAGGTTAGTCCTGACGGCCACAGTAGGCAACTGGAGATGTAAGGCTCCAGCTGCTCTACGCAACACCGTTGCAAAATTAGCTCCCTCCTCCGTAGCCACGGGAGGAGACAGCATGCCAGTGTCAGGGGAGGTGTCTAGACCACTGGCATCCCCAAGTTCCTCAGCCCAGTCCGGATCATACTCACACTGTTGTGTGAGAGGGTCCTCAGACCCCTCCCAGCTCTCCTGGTCCTCCTCTTGTTCAAAATATGGAGGAGGAGGGACATTTGGGACCCAAGGTCTCATCGGCGCCGGAGCCGGCGTTGAGCGACGTCGGTCCGGCTCCATGTCCGGAGCCGGAGAGAGCCGGGGACCGACGCCGTCCGGAGCCCCGGACGGCGTCAGGAACGGCACCGGGGGCGTCGGCGGAGGCGTGGTTAGGTCAACCGGCGTCGATGGGGGTTGCGGCACCACCGGAGCCGGGATCGAGGCCGGGGCCGGAGCCGAGGCCGGGATGAAGGCTGGTGGGACAGGCGGCGCCGGGACCGGAGTCGACTGCGGCGCCGGGGCAACCCCATCAGGGCCCACGGGGCCCGAAGGCGCACCGGAGGGGCCTGAAGGCCCGAAGAGGCGGGCCATGGCCGACAGGAATTCCTGTATTTCGGCCGGAGTCGCCCCCGAACCCGGAAAGGACGGGTAATGCGGGGCGGCTCTACAGGCATGTCCGGGGCCGCGGGGACGGTGCCGACTGGGGCCTCAGCCGAGTCGCGAGACCGGCGAGGCGAAGTCTTAGAGCGATGACGCTTCTTAGACTTCTTGTGCTTCGACTTACCCGAGGAGCGCGAAGACTTGGACTCCGACGACCGGCGGGGACTCCGCGACCGGCCCCTCGACCTCTCCCGGGACCGGGGCTTGGTGCGGCGCGGAGCCGACTGCCGGACCTCGAGTAGCTTTCGAGACCGCTCTCGCAAAGCCTTCGGATGAAGTTTCCGGCAGTCAGGGCACGACTTTGTGTCGTGGTCTCGGCCGAGACAGAAGAGACACTCGAGATGCGGGTCCGTGATCGACATCATGCGACCACAGGCTCCGCATGGCTTGAAGCCGGGCATCCCTACGACACCTAGGAGTCGTGAAGACTCGATGAAGAAACAGTGAAAAAATTCACAAAAAAGGTTAGTCAAAAATTGACTAGGGCACTGCTCTTCCCGGATCTGCGCTTACTGGCGCGGAAAAAGAAGAACTGACGTCAGCGCGCAGGGGCGGCGTCTAAGTACTGCCCGCGACGTCATCCCGGCGATCACGACGCCGACGACGGACGCGTAGCCGCACGACGCCGCCTACCGACGCGCAAGGGTACTGCTACGCAAAAACTTTCCGGATCCAGCCTGACGCCTGGGGATATTCTAAGGTAAGGAATCTGTCACTAACGTGTCTCTTTCAGATATGTGAAACATAAAAAACAAGACGTGCAAGGCCAAAAAACAAACAACAACTAGTATAGCAAACAAAACTAAAATTCGTTTGTAAACCACAAAATTAATTTGTGTCAAACTTAGAGTAATTAATGACAACCATATATCTTGGTGTCCAACCTTCTGTACAATTGTATTTTCTCACAATGCAGTTGAGGGCATTTAATTGATGGAAAAGATTTTATTAAACTACATACATTTATTAAGCGACAAACAATGAATATCCTTACAGGAAAAATCGATGGTGGTTATACGTATCCGTTTTAGGAGTCCAAACTCCACCTAAGAGTTCGCCTGGGAAATAAACAAATAGCCTTCTTTTGTGCTGGCTTAGACACTTCCCCAATTCAAACAATTATAAGAATGAATCTTTGGTTGGCTCCTCCACATCAAATAAAGAGTACACATTTCAGCCTGCATAAATTTGAAGGCCTCATCAGGACCAGCGGTTGATAGGTGACCACTAATTCTAAAATCAAAAAATACTATGTATGACGCATGTATTCAAATCCTCTCTTGCATTACTACTTAACGTTAAATTACAAACGTGCTTTGGTCTACTTACATTTGTGTCTTATCCAGCACAAAAGAAAGCTAAAACTATATGCAGAACTTTCAAGTCAGATCACTAAAATATCTCCTATTGCCTTTAGAGACCCACTTCGACTTGCATTGTCAGTGCCCAGCACAGTCACAAGTACGAGTGGTGGTATCCAGTGTCTATGTTCTTATCATATTTCTGTTTCGCTGTTTCTACTACTAGGCTCTCAAATTCTTGTGGTCTGTGGATAGTGGTGGAGGCGGTGAAGAGGGTCTCGATAATAAGTGCAAGGTTAGTACTTTCTGGCGCTGGCAAGACCATTTTTGTTGCGATTTCGAAGTGCTTGTTGCAGTACTAAATGTTGTGGTAAACTGCATCCATCACTCTTAGGATGTTAATAAAACTGCTTGCCAGCAAGGCTATTTCCAAGTAAATGGCTTGTGACCTTACTCTGCTTAAATCTTTCTATTGAGACTGCTTTCGCACCAAAGTGAACCCCATCAAACTGCATTCCTTTAAACTGATTTGTACATCCTTTCAATTGCATCCATGCAAGGCAATGGGTGACCACTTCTGTACACGTCAACCTCGCTACTGAATCTTCCTCATCTAACCCAGTCTTCATCAAACACCTTGATGCATATTTGCCATACCCTCTGAGCTGAAAGAATGGCTGCCTCATTTGCTCTAGTACTACTATGATCTCCGCAAGTTCTCATGAACATGGGAGAATTTAGCCATTCAGGAAGTATTCACTGTTCTCAAAACCAGGCTATCTGACAACACTTTCTTCACCTAGGGTAGTTATACTTTGATATGCTATTCTTTGGGGGCACTGGGAAGAACATATGCTTTCCTTTTCGCCAAAAACTAATTAGTGAGTGAACTCTGTGGAGGTGGATGTGCTAGGAATTTAGAGTCTGACGGTGCCGAGGTGTTTAAATGCCATCCAGTACTACCTGGTTAAATTCAGTTTTATCATGTTGCTAATAGGAGAAAGTGAGCCTGTAAGTAAAGACTTCACTCACAGAACTGCATGGTAAGGATTTCTGATAAATTCTACTAAATTTCCACTGTGGTTGATGGTACCTCCAAACTTTCTGCTGGCTATTCCTAATTACTGTATAATAAGAACTAGTAATGAAAAGGTACTACTTTAGGAGGCTTAGGTGGAGTCACCTTTCAAGGAGATGACAAACCCATCTGCATTCTTAGGATCCAAGTACAAGCCACGTTGGAGTTTATTCTTGGGAGATTAACTGCCTCATTGTGATAGCACATACCATGTATTTTTGACTCCAGGAGCATAACTTACTTGCTAATGTTCAGGTGCTGTACCACAGACATGTATGAAATCTTATTTGAAAGGCTGTATGTAAAGGGTCGGCAGCCTGCAAAGGGTTGGGTGTAGGGCCTGCAGTTAACTTCCGCTGTGCAAAGCTGAAGGCCATGTGCAGTGGAGGTAGGCTGCTCAATATCGTTTCGATGCACGTCCTGGTTGAACACCAGGCCCCATGCCCAACCATCGCTCCAAACGTCTAAAGGTTACAAGCAGTAGGGACTGTCCATCCACATACGGTTGAGTGTAGGCCTGGCCATAGGTAAGGCTTTGTGGGTGAGCCCTGCTGCATAAAGCCAAGGTTGTGCATAGTGGGGGTAAGTCACTCCAGAGTATTGGACGAAGGGACTGGCCAAAGGCCAGGCCCTGCTGCAAACCATTGCCGCACTTGGCTAAAGGATATGTGCAGTAGAGTTGGCCAAAGGCTGTAAGCACTATGCGCTGGCCTAGCACTGAGGGCTGGGCACTAGGCCTGGCCCTGAAGCTCACTGCTGTGGTACCTGGCCAAAGGCAGAGTACTCGTAGCTCTGGATGTGATCAGAGTGATGTTATATTTAGGGTCAAAACAAATGAATTACGGGGGTGCGAGTTGTGGTTAACTCACCTAAAAATAACAGGCGAATTTCAGTGATTTTTAGATTTTATTTTGTAACCATAACTGAACTTTAACTGTGTTTTCGCACCGAATACTGTATCCATATACAAATTGAAAGGGTGAAGAGTCCAAGAAGTCTAAATTATGAGCAGCACCCTTCAAAAACAGTCTTTTGTCAATATTAGGCTGTATTTAGTAAAAAAAAACCTTTCTAAAAAGTATATTGCAGGACCCATGACATAAAATATAGCCTACATGTCTAAGTAATGAGGAAAAGTGCAGCATCATAGGCTTGCATGATAAGAATTAAAGAAGCACCCTGTCCTTTTAAGGCTCTAGTTGCTTCCACTATCAATGATAACTCAGGTAATCAGTTTTTGTTTTCCGGCTCATGAGGGTGGGATTCAGGAATACATTGGGAATTTTCACACCTGTTTTTTTCCTGAGGAATCTATATAAAAATTCATTAATGTTTGCTTAAACTAAATGTCTTTACCTTCTAGTAGGCTGAGTACAGTATTTTCTCTTTTCTATGGGATTTTTCCTGCCAGAAGTTCCCACAATGCAAGAAGTGTAGGTTTAACTGCTTAACTTGATCAATCTGTCAATAGTATCTCTCTTTTAGTCAAGCTATTTATGTAAGGATCTTCAGGACATTATGCAGCCATGAAGTGTGGAACAACAATGCAGCCAATCCAACTAGCCGCACACACCCCTTACTGAGATGACATTTCGGACAGTGAAACCAAATTCAGTGCACACATGGAGGTCTTGCTGTGAGATCACAAACATCCCCAAGATCCATACCTCAGTTTCTCTAGTGACCAATAATGTGTGGCTCCATTCTTCAAGTCTTGGACTTCAACTGCCACCACGGTTCGAGGGAATGAATGGTCATACCAAACCTTGCCAGACTGTGAGGGCAGAAGCTCTGGTGGCAACGGAGAATACAGCGTATCTGTCAGGAGCACAAATTGAAACTGCACCTGGAGATAGAAATTCAAAACAAACAATGTAAGAAATAAACATGTATCAGGGACTACATGTGCCAACCTACTGCTGGCAAGACCATGGTAAAAGCCAAACATGCTGGTACCACTTCTCTCAGAAGATGGTTTACCACCTGCTGTAATACTGTTTCCCTATGCACTCATCACAATTCTGGGCATTGAAAGCTAAATACTGTTTCAATGACAGGTGCTAGAATTATTGCCTTTTCAATAGTCGGATTTTGGCCAAATATTGCTTTAGTGCCTTTGATTCCCAACTCTGGAGACAGCCACTTCAGTGCTCAACCGGATTGCAATTCACATGCCACACCTCACCTTTTTCTTGAGCTCCACGCTGATAGCATTGGCCTCCTTTAGGTAAACTGCATTGCCCCAGAGCAGATCACGCAGCGAGGTGAATTGATGATGCTTCCATTTCCCAAAGGCCCATTCTGCCAACTCGTACTGGTGAGCCGACCAGGGCACTGAAAAAAGTAGAGAACAGACATCCCAGTCACAAGTAGGTACCATGGAGGTGATGATCATAAAAACAAGTTACTTACCTTTGGTAATGATTATTCTAATAGATATTATACATCAGTCTACAAAACATTCATCTTTGAAGCTGCTCGAAGTGTCAAACAGGATGCAGAAACAAAGTTCTGCAACAACGCCAAACTAGTGGCAGGTAAGCACCACCACAGTACGAAGTGAGAAAAAAAACAGTTTCATGCAAAAGTGATGCCACTGGTCCATAAAGGGGCCACCCTCGTAAGTGACAACCATTTCGGCTCTCCACAGTGCTTTGTTACTGATTAAACT
The DNA here is from genome assembly GCA_963921515.1 of Calotriton arnoldi. Lineage (NCBI taxonomy): Eukaryota > Metazoa > Chordata > Amphibia > Caudata > Salamandridae > Calotriton > Calotriton arnoldi. Next base: position 691,645 of record CAWUFW010000686.1, on the reverse strand, counting down.
TATTTCTTGCTCCAGTGCTTTCAATGATCCAGGGGTAGTGATATATAGTTGATCCTATATTCTAAATTCTACATAGTTTAAGCCCTTCAAGATATGGGTTTAGGGAAACTTTCTTTATCCATGGATATGGATGCAGTGGTGAAAAAAAATAAAGGCAAATATATTTTGTAATAGGTTAAAATATGAATCCACCTTGAGTGGGAGGAATGGTTGAATTTGCAGAATTACCATGTCCAGCAGGATAGATGTTCTACAACAGCTTTTAATGTTATTTTGAACACATTTCTGTAATCTCTGTGCACGCTCGGAAGGTCACATACTTTCAGTTGATTTTGATGTTCTCATCCTTCGTTTTAAAGCACAAGTTACTAACTTGTGTAACGATATATCTGTAAGAGACAGTAGTTAGTGACAGATTCCTTACCTTAGAATATCCCCAGGCGTCAGGCTGGATCCGGAAAGTTTTTGCGTAGCAGTACCCTTGCGCGTCGGTAGGCGGCGTCGTGCGGCTCCGCGTCCGTCGTCGGGATCGCCGGGATGACGTCGCGGGCAGTACTTAGACGCCGCCCCTGCGCGCTGACGTCAGTTCTGTACACGACTTTCCGTGCCAGGAACGCAGAGCCATGCAAGAAGCTGACATTGGTGTTTGAAAAATACTAGGGCCCTGAAAGGGATGTCCTTAACCCTAGAAATCAGTTCGCAGAACGGGGAGGATGGCTGGGGCGGTAAGGAATCTGTCACTAACTACTGTCTCTTACAGATATATCGTTACACAAGTTAGTAACTTGTGCATCAGAAAGAGACACGTTAGTGACAGATTCCTTACCTTAGAATAGATACCCCAGCAATACCAACCCCGGTGGTGGGTCTGCGAACAAAGATCAGACAAGGAAGTCACAGAGAACAGAACGGCCAAAAAAGCAGTTTCTCCGGACTTGGCTGTCAAGGCAGTAATGCTTGGTAAAGGTGTGCAACGAGGCCCACGTAGCTGCCTGACAAATGTCCTGTAAAGGGACACCACGTCCTAACGCCGTGGTGGCGGCTGTCGCCCTGGTGGAATGGGCACGCAATCCAACAGGGGGCTCCTTTTTAGCCAAAGAATAACAGGCCTTGATACACAAGACGACCCAGTGGGAGATGGTCCGCTTGTGTACCGCCCGACCTTTTTTGGCGCCCACGTAGCCAACAAAGAGCTGGTCGTCCACCCGGAACTGTTGTGTGCGATTTAGATAAAAAGAAATCGCACGTTTTGGGTCCAGACGGTGGAGCCTCTCTTCCTCTCCAGAAGGATGCGGAGGCGGAAAGAAGGTGGGCAAAGTGATGGTCTGCCCAATGTGGAAAGCAGTAACCACCTTTGGCAAGAAGGACGGACGCGTCCTGAGAACAACCTTGTCTGGATGTACAGACAGAAAGGGAGGCTTGCAAGAAAGAGCCTGGAGCTCACTCACCCGCCGAGCGGAGGTGATAGGCACCAGAAAGGCTGTCTTCAGAGTCAGAAGACGAAGAGAACAGTTATGCAGAGGCTCAAAGGGAGCGCACATGAGAAAGGTAAGAACCAGGTTCAAGTCCCACTGAGGCATTACAAACGGAACAGGAGGGAAGAGGTGTGTAATGCCTTTTAGGAATCTGTTAACAACAGGGGACTTGAAAAGGGAGGGCTGATCAGGAAGCCTGAGGAAGGCCGAGATTTCACAAAGATAGCCCTTGATGGTACCCAGGGCAGAACCCTGTTGGGCCAGAGAAAGAAGGAACAGAAGAACCTCAGAAAGAGGGGCAGAAAGGGGATTCACAGCCTTTGCTGTGCACCATGCCACAAATTTGTTCCACCTGCAGGCGTATACCACCTTAGTGGAGGGACGCCTGGCTGCCAGAATCACATCACAAACTTCGGGAGGCAAGTCGAAAGGAATCAACTGCCGCCGCTCAATCTCCACGCAAGCAGGTGAAGGCTGGACAGGTTCGGGTGGAGGACCGTCCCCTGCTGCTGTGACAGAAGATCCTCCCGAAGAGGCAGACAGATCGGGGGATCGACGCTCATACGGAGTAGCTCGGGATACCAAACTCTTCGAGCCCAGTCCGGAGCCACAAGAATGACTTGGGCCCGGTCGCGCCGAATCTTCTTCAACACTCTGGGTAGAAGTGGTATAGGCGGAAAGGCGTACAATAGACCGCAACTCCACTCGCGACGAAAAGCGTCGCAGAGCGAGTGCCGCCTTGGAAATTCCAACGCGCAGAACTGATGACGTTGCGCGTTCTCTTCGGTGGCGAATAGATCTAACCAAGGCCCTCCCCACTGTAGAAAGAGTCCTTGCGCCACCTCCGAGTGAAGACGCCATTCGTGATCCATCATGCACCTGCGGCTGAGTTCGTCCGCCCTGGCGTTCAGGGAACCTGCCAGGTGTTGAACCATCAGGAATATGCCCTGATGTTCCAGCCATGTCCAGAGGCGCAGAGCCTCCTGACAAAGGGTCCACGACCCCACCCCGCCCTGTTTGTTGCAGTACCACATGGCGGTGGTGTTGTCCGTGAACACCTGCACTGCCTTCCCTTTGACAGAGGGAAGGAATGCCTTGAGTGCAAGTTGGATCGCCCGGAGCTCCAGAAGGTTGATGTGGAGCCGGGACTCCGCCGGAGACCAGAGGCCTCTGATCTCCGCCTCTCCCATGTGACCGCCCCATCCCAGAAGGGACGCGCCCGTCACAACTGTGTGCTCTGGCTGGGGAAGGGAGAGGGATCTGCCCATGACCCACTGCCGGTTCGAGAGCCACCACTGCAAATGCCTTGCAGTCCCCTCCGAGATCTGGACGTGATCGGACAGGTTGCCCTGATGCTGCGCCCACTGGAACTTCAGGTCCCACTGCAGAGCCCGCATATGCCATCTGGCATGAGTGACCAGCAGGATGCAGGAGGCCATGAGGCCCAGCAGCCTCAGGGTCATCCGTACCGAAACCCAGGATAAAGGCTGAAAGATCGGAATCATAGCCTGAATATCCCGGACTCGCCGTTCGGGAGGATAGGCCCGAAACTGCGTCGTGTCCAGAACTGCTCCGATGAAAAGGAGCTGTGGAGAAGGAATCAGATGCGACTTCGGCACATTGATGGAGAACCCCAGCGAGTGCAGGAGTTCGGCCGTAGTCTGGAGGTGGGAGATGACTGCCTGGGACGAGCCCGCCTTCAGCAGCCAGTCGTCGAGGTAGGGGAAGACTGGAACCCCTGCCCGGCGCAGATGAGCAGCGACCACCGCCATCACTTTCGTGAACACCCGAGGGGCACTTGTAAGGCCAAAGGGGAGCACGGTGAACTGAAAATGCTCGAGGCCTACCGTGAACCGCAGGTAACGCCGGTGGGCCGGCAGGACGGGGATGTGAAAATAAGCGTCCTGCAAGTCCAACGCTACCAACCAGTCTCCAGGGTCGAGGGCAGTCAAGACCTGAGCTAGGGTGAGCATCTTGAACTTCTCCTTCCGGAGGAAGCGATTGACGTTCCGGAGGTCCAAGATAGGACGCATGTCCTCCTTGTCCTTTTTGGGCACCAGGAAGTAGTGGGAGTAGCAACCACGTCCTACTTCTGGGGTCGGAACATGCTCGATGGCCCTCTTGGCCAAGAGGGCCGTGACTTCCTTCTGCAGAAGTACCAAGTGATCCCCTGACATGCGGTGGAATTGAGGTGGCATGGCTGGGGGGGTGGTCTCGAAGGGGAGGGAGTAGCCTCTTCGGACAATGTCCAAGACCCACCTGTCCGAGGTGATGGGGCGCCAGTGGTGAAGGTGATGGCGGACCCTGCCCCCTACTGGCTTGCTGTGCACCGGAAAGGAGGGACTGGGAGGGCTTGGAGGCCGCGGACGGGTTGGAGGTGGTGGCCTGACCCGCACGCTGGTTGCCCGAACCGCCACGGCGGTATCCACGTCCTCGGCCACGCGAAGACTCTTGCTGCGCGGGCCGGTGGCTGGGCAGCTGACGTGACTGGGCGCCCCTTCCGTGGCCACGAAAGGGGCGAAAAGCAGAGGTGAGCGGAGGGCGTACAACAGAAAGGCCCAGGGACTTGGCAGTAGCCCGTGAGTCCTTAAACCGCTCCGGCGCATGGTCTGCCTTTGAACCAAAAAGACCGACTGCATCAAAGGGCATGTCCATGAGTGTATTCTGGACATTACCCGAGAAACCAGTTGTTCTCAGCCAGGCGTGGCGACGTAGCGCCACTGTCGTCGCAAGCGATCTGCCCAGCGAGTCGGCGGTATCAAGGCCACAACGGATGGTGTATTTAGCCGCATCTCGCCCTTCCGCAATGGCGCGGGTAAGCAGTGTCTGGACCTCCTCAGAACACTGCGGCAAAACAGCCGCCACCGAATCCCACAGGGAGTGGGTATATCGGCCCAAAAGGCAAGCGGTGTTGACGGACCGCAAGCCAGCACTGGAGGAAGAAAAAGCCTTCTTCCCAAATTGGTCCAGGCGTTTGGATTCCCTATCCGGAGGGGCGGTAGGGAAGGCGGTTTGGGAGGCAGAGGCTTGGACAACCAAGCTCTCGGGTGTGGGATGTTGGGAGAGAAACAAGGGGTCGCCCGGAGCAGGGCGATGGCGTCGGGCCACGTTCCTATCCACAGGAGCCCCTGTGGTGGGTTTGGACCAGGCACCCAAAAGAACGTCAGTGAGTGCATCATTAAACGGCAGCACAGTCTCCGAGGAGGAAGCCGCCAGCTGAAGCACTTCTGTCAGGAGGTTAGTCCTGACGGCCACAGTAGGCAACTGGAGATGTAAGGCTCCAGCCGCTCTACGCAACACCGTTGCAAAATTAGCTCCCTCCTCCGTAGCCACGGGAGGAGACAGCATGCCAGTGTCAGGGGAGGTGTCTAGACCACTGGCATCCCCAAGTTCCTCAGCCCAGTCCGGATCATACTCACACTGTTGTATGAGAGGGTCCTCAGACCCCTCCCAGCTCTCCTGGTCCTCCTCTTGTTCAAAATATGGAGGAGGAGGGACATTTGGGACCCAAGGTCTCATCGGCGCCGGAGCCGGCGTCGAGTGACGTCGGTCCGGCTCCATGTCCGGAGCCGGAGAGAACCGGGGAACGACGCCGTCCGAGCCCCGGACGGCGTCAGGAACGGCACCGGGGACATCGGCGTCGGCGGAGGCGTGGTTAGGTCAACCGGCGTCAATGGGGGTTGCGGTACCACCGGAGCCGGGATCGAGGCCGGGGCCGGAGCCGAGGCCGGGATGAAGGCTGGTGGGACAGGCGGCGCCGGGACCGGAGTCGACGGCGGCGCCGGGGCAACCCCATCAGGGCCCGCGGGGCCCGAAGGCGCACCCGAGGGGCCTGAAGGCCCGAAGAGGCGGGCCATGGCCGACAGGAATTCCTGTATTTCGGCCGGAGTCGCCCCCGAACCCGGAAAGGACGGGTAATGCGGGGGCGGCTCTACAGGCATGTCCGGGGCCGCGGGGACGGTGTCGACTGGGGCCTCAGCCGAGTCGCGAGACCGGCGAGGCGAAGTCTTAGAGCGATGACGCTTCTTAGACTTCTTGTGCTTCGACTTACCCGAGGAGCGCGAAGACTTGGACTCCGACGACCGGCGGGGACTCCGCGACCGGCCCCTCGACCTCTCCCGGGACCGGGGCTTGGTGCGTCGCGGAGCCGACTGCCGGACCTCGAGTAGCTTTCGAGACCGCTCTCGCAAAGCCTTCGGATGAAGTTTCCGGCAGTCAGGGCACGACTTCGTGTCGTGGTCTCGGTCGAGACAGAAGAGACACTCGAGATGCGGGTCCGTGATCGACATCATGCGACCACAGGCTCCGCATGGCTTGAAGCCGGGCATCCCTACGACACCTAGGAGTCGTGAAGACTCGATGAAGAAACAGTGAAAAAATTCACAAAAAAGGTTAGTCAAAAATAGACTAGGGCACTGCTCTTCCCGGATCTGCGCTTACTGGCGCGGAAAAAGAAGAACTGACGTCAGCGCGCAGGGGCGGCGTCTAAGTACTGCCCGCGACGTCATCCCGGCGATCACGACGCCGACGACGGACGCGGAGCCGCACGACGCCGCCTACCGACGCGCAAGTGTACTGCTACGCAAAAACTTTCCGGATCCAGCCTGACGCCTGGGGATATTCTAAGGTAAGGAATCTGTCACTAACGTGTCTCTTTCAGATATGGAGATCCGCAGCACTGCATTCACCTAATTCTCCGACTTCCTCTTCCAAAGGTCCTTTCAGGTATAAATTCCCCTATTCACATCCACTGGCAGAACCTCAGATTGTGGAGTTCCTCAAAGTTCTATCCTGTCTCCACTTTTGTTCAATCTGTATATGTATCCTTTGGCTCATCTGACCCAAGCCAGTGGTTTTGACCTGTTTCTTTATGCAGATTGTATTTTGCTGAAGCTTGCCAGAAATGCTAAGGCAGCAGCCTCTATCCTTTAAGAATGCCCGTCAAAAGTAGAGCTTTGTATATACATTAACCATCTCAAGGTGAACGGTGCCAAGACAAAGATACCTAGCCCCTTGTTTGGGGCTATCCCTTCTGGTCGTCTTCACTTGGCCCAAAGCCCTCTCTCTCTACCTATTGAAGAATGTGAAGGTAAAAATTGATTTGCCTCGGTTATTGGTAACCTGGGTCAACATAGTGGTAAAGCGCTGCTGTTTCCAGCTGCATAGTTTCAAAAGCATGTTATATCTGCTTCTTTCTCTCACAAGATGCTGATTGTAAATGCCTTCATTTCGACAATTACTGTAATTCTTCCTTCTTCGCCTACCTGATTACTTGATTCACATACTACAACTCATTCAGGATGAGGCAGCTAGACTAGTGCAGATACTCGAGTTAAATGATCCCCTTTCTCCAGCTTTCAACCAACTCCACCGGCACCCTGTGAAGTCCAGTGTTCTAATCAAATCTATGTGCATTGTACATAAGGCTCTTTATCCTCCTATCTGCTCTCCTCTCAGTTCCAGCATTAGTCTGTATCAGCCTGCACTCACTCTGAGATCCCCTTCCTCTACATGTTAGGCAGATGACTGACCTATGCAAATTTAGTAAGGCCTCAAAAACATTGTTTAGGCAGGAGAATTTACCTCTTGGTGAATGCTGAACCGAGTGTTGCAACCTCTAATTCAGTTCGAGCGTCTTCCAGCACCATGATACCCCTGTTGGGGTGAACATGGTGTTTTACAAAATCAAATAAATATTTCAATTTCAGAATATTGACTACCACTAGATCTTCAAGGTAAGTACATATAGGTCAATATAGATTCACCATGAAATATTGTGGGGTTTTTTCTGTTCTGGGCATTCCCCTGCTTGAGTTACATGTACTCGTCAATCAGAATGCTGAATACGTATGATTCATATAACCCATGTTTGGTTTATATTATGTTCTTCAATGTGATAATTAAGCTCATGTGAATATATTTGCATTAGTTAATCTAAAATGCTAACTGCTTCATTTTACATTTGTTTGTTATTGATTTCTCAGAGTTTTTAGAAGGTTAAAAACCATTGGCCTCATTTTTTGTTGTTTTTCAAAAGAACACAAACGCGTAGAACGAAAATAATTTAAACGACATCAGGCCCCTTTTTGTTAATTGTTTTGACTAAGAGTTTTTCATAACAATGAGATGCTATAAAGGTCAAGCCCAGAAGAAGGGCAGAGAGGAATCTTCACAGTAGGCGACAATGGGACAGGTCATACAAAATCATAACTCTGGTTCCTACAGAAGGCTGCCGGAATTGGAGGCACTCCGCCTTCTATCACTGATTTATCAGTGAAGCTGGGTTTGTGAGACGAGAATAGCAGATCTTGCTATTTTGTTGAACACAGAACTCCATTATTCAAACAGGTACGCTGCTGTATACCATCTCTGAAACTCAACATAGGTTTTATTTTCTGTTTTGCTATAATAAGATTAGCACTTGTAAGTAACAGAATGAGGATAGAATTGTCATAGACTCATAAAAGCAATCATGTTGGTGTGGTATCTATTTTTCACACTTTAGGTAACTAATACTGCTGCCATATCATTTGTCTTCATTGTGGTTACAGTTCATATGGTGTGCACAATACTACCAATTTGATTTTAAAATGAATACTTAAAATGTATTCTTTGGGTTAAAGTGTTCTTGAGTGTGTTGTTCCTCAATGAAAGAAGGTTTGAGGTTCCGATGAACATCTTCTATGACTGATCGTTACCTAGAACACATCTTGCTCAAATATTGTTCAATGGGTTGGGGAATGGTCACAGTACAGCTGTTTTGCTGATTCGGGTTGGCACATTGACTAAGTCCTTAGTGACCGGGGGTCTAGAAAACTGACCTCTGTCTCTCTAGAAAAATCTAGAGACCATATCAGTCCATCAGCCCCGAACCACAGCAGCACAGCTTCCAGACAAATCTCTTGATCTCACACCTGCCTGCTTGTAAACAGAGCAAATGGTGGTGGTATGTCAGGATTTTGAGCCACCTCCCATGTAGCAATAGAAGAAATGCTCACACTGTAAAGAACTTTGGCCCCAGTTTCAAGGTACAAATATGGAGGTGGTGATCTTGGTATTATGGGCTCATAATAGCCCAATGGTCAAATATTTCTGAGGCCTGGAATACCATTATAGACCAAAATAAAGCTTTTAAAAATTGATATCAGATGTGATAAGCTATCAGAAAACTGCTTTCGATAAGCCAGTGAACTTGACTGGAGGGATTGCATTCTCAATCTCGAAAGTGACATGAGGCTATGAGTCCCAAAAAGCATAGGATGTGGTAATTTCTAAAATGTTGCCCACTGTCCTGCAGCAAAAAAGCTTTCCTCATACTGTTCCAAGGTACTGTAGTCCCTTTGATAACAAATTCAAAAAACATTCTTCATTTAATCAAAACCTCTAACTGAATTGATTATCGGCTATATTCTTTACATTTTATATCACCAGTTCCAGGTATTACTCTCAGAAGACAGAGTTTAAGGTACAAGAAACATGAACCTCTCATCTGTGAGATATAAACATACTATCGCAATCATTATAATAGAAAGTCAGAGCTCACGTGAAGGCAAATGGGAGGAATCAAACTAGCAATTTTCTCTACTGTAAAGAACCTCAAAATACTTTGTGGCATTTTCTAAAGAACCATATTAAAGCATGTGTGAATCAATATTGCAGCTGGAAAGCTTCAAGCATTGTGCTCATGTTACCATCCTGAAATTTTGCTTTGTGATAAGTTTGTAGAGGAAGCAAAGATCTAATATTGGTCTGTGTTCTCCTCCTTTTTTAGGTCTCACCTACTGAGAGCTTTAGCTATCTGTTGCTGAAGACCGTTTGTCCACAACACAAACTATAAAGTAGGCTTTGGGTCAGTCACTTGCTCATGATTGGATGGCTTTCGTGTCCTCCTTAGTTCCCGATTCCTTATTTGAAGGCCTTCCTCTGTATTATTTTATTTTTCCTGCCCATGAGCACTGCATATTTACATCAATTCTTACTGAAGACTTATGTCTTTCCACTGCTGATGGAGGGGGCTGACTTTATTTCAGTTCTTCTTTAGCACCCCATGAGAGTGTATCTGTGTACCCGATCTCTCTCCGCATAACAGTATAGATTGTCAATTGTTCCACCCGCCCCTTACCAGACATTTGCACTGAAAACTCATGTGGTGTCCTGACCATAACATTATTCAACCACATGCAATTAACTGCTTTTAGGTCAAAGTCATAACATATAGTAGTTGTGGCTAGAGGAGTGGTTGAAAAATCTGACATATAATAATTAAATTGGCCCATGGACACAACAGCGTATAAAAGAAAAGGTTTCACTAAAGTTTATTCTCATTGACCCTTACTGGTTTCTACAGCCGACAGATTTTTAAAGCCTGAAGGATTTTATGCCACTCTTGGTTTCAAGGAATTTTCTGGCTGTACAAAGTGTTCTGACCGTTGTATTTGCTCGTTTGTGCTTTACTTGATTACAAACTTTTCTGGCGCCACAGAGAGCGGTACTATTGAAAATAGTCAAAGAAAGGGATTGAGTACACCTGTTCTTGAAACACTGTTAATTTCATATCTTAGATGTCAGAGTCTAATGGATTAGAAGCTGGAGTCAGCACTTCATCTGCTTAATCAATTCTAGTGATCCTTCTGTACTCCATTGTGCTTTCTTCCAGATGATCAAGAGCATGTTCTTCTGAGTAGCTTTTCTCTAGGGATTCCAAATCTCTGTGTTCCACTCAACAGTTCTCACCCTTAACCACCATCTCCTGTTCCAGCCATTCCTTTTGTTCACTACTGAGCTTCGATGAGGTGCTCCTGAAACCACAAGGTTTTCCTTCTTTGTTATGTACTTGATCCAGTCTCCACTTCATGACTTTAAGGTTTGTGCCCTTTCCTTATGTATGCTTCTTTGACCAGACGCAGGATATCTGAGTAGGTCACCTGTGCCCAATCATATGCTCTGGTGCTACACAATCATGGGTCACACCCCCTAGTTACTTGAGATGCCATTTCTGCGCCTTAAGACTACTCCTCTTGATAGAAACTTTGTTCGTTAAGCCTGGGGCTCTGAGTGGCGGTATGAATGTCTTTTTTTAATGTTTTTAATGTTTATTTTGTGAAGATAAGTATCTCAATCTGACAGTATTTCCTTGTGTTGATGATGTATGAGTCTCAAGTCTAGCTCTGCATTCATTCATTCTTTAGTGCTCCTTTTCATGCCCTCACATCATCTTGAAATTATGCTTGCTGATGAAAAGGGTGATGTGAATGGTTATCAAATGTGTGACAAGATACTAGCCACAAGCAGACAGTGTTAAATATTTTATCACTATTACCCAGAAGTATTTCTCTACAAATATACAACTCAAATATGAATATGTTAAATGTACAATGTCATTTTTTCAACTCTATCGTGACTAAATATATGTGAGAGACCCCAATTCTACTTGCTGCATTTCTAGCTCTGATTGTGTGATCTTCATACCAGGTGATTTTACTAACAGCACACACTCACACTTGGTATTCTTGTACAACTAATCACAGAAAATGGTGGGAGAAGTTATGGGGCAGATAGATCTTTCATCATGCTGCTCTTCAGTATGCCAAGACTTTCACATCATACCGTCAGAAGCTTGCAAGATTCTGCTACTGAGATTCAGTGTGGGAATTCAATACCCTTACGTGCCAGGGACAGAATTTACAGACTATGCATTGTGAGGTGCTATGCGGTGTACTCCCCATGAAAAGAAGGAACAATTGTATCTGGGAGGTCTTAGATTTTGTTTTTAACTTATTTTTATTGCCATTTTGTTATTGTATACAAATAGCAGTATCACATGAGATAAGCAGTTCGCAGAATGTTCAAATGTTTCACAGGTAAAATGATATTCAAGGTCGTCTATTATCATACATCCGTGGTAGGTTTCAATTTTAGAAGAAGAGGCTTTTCCTAACATTTCTTCAGTCTTATTCAATATGACATATATAATCATTTAACGGAGATACTACAAAATTCAGGATGATGAAGCAAGGAATAACATAAAAGAGTATGGGGATCTCCTGATTCCCTCAGTGTTCCGTGCTTAGTTGTAATATCTAAAGCATACATCTTCACCAATAACTTTATACATAAGAAAAAAGGAAGCTAAGATAGGAGAGCTAAGATAAGGAGGAGGAGCCGTGTGAATACAGAGGGTGTGGGGGGGATGTTGTTCACATGATTTAATGCCAACGTGAGCTCTATAAAGTGTCTGTCGTCAGTTCATATATTCTAGCAGTTTTGGGATGGTAGAGCGTCCGGTAGGTGTATATCTGCTCTCTAAACTCCCAACCCTCAGGTATGTACTGTACATTCTCACTTGTCAAATCATGTCTCAACTTTGTTGGTTATGTGTAATCAATGGGAGAGCCGTATAGTATAGTGTTGTGTGTCCAAGTATGAGCTCCTTCATTTAAGACCCAGTCTCGTGTGTTCCTGCCGTGTTTCGTCTGGTGTGTAATCTATCAGTCTGGTCAATCGATATTTCCGTTTCCCCTTCCTTGGATGCATCTGTGCCAATGTCTGTTTCATCTCCAGTGTGGTATTCTGGATGTTCCCATATTGTCAGCACATCCATCCACAGTTCTGCTATGGGGCGGCTCATCACCCCTCTGGCCTATTCTCGAATCAGTGCCCTTTCCTCAGCCCTCACCCATTGAGTTACCTCTGTCTTCCAAACCTTAACTCGTGGTCCCTCTGCCGATTTCCAGTCCACCGCTATTCACCGTTTGGCCAACCCTAGTGCTAGGTCTATAAATCTAGTACCTACTTTCTTTGAAGTCGGTCTTGGGTATAAGCCCAGAATGCAAGCCTCTAAGGATCGGGTGCTGGGGGGGTTGGGGAGAAAGGAGGGGGTAGGGGAGAAAGGAGGGGGGGGCAGGAGGGGGGTGGGAAGCGCCCCAGTGTGGAATCCAGGGCCGAGAGCACTTCCTCCCAGTAAGGTTGCAATCGCAGCCATCCCCACACCATATGTATAAAATCGGCTTCTAACTGTCCACACCCGAGCAGGGGCGCGGGTCTCCTCCATAAGCTGTTTGCAGCCTGTGTGGTGTCATATATGTCATGTGTATCTGAGAGGTCTTAGATGGTGTAGGTGTACTGGCTGTTCAGCCGTCATACAAGTTGATCAGTGGCACCTTATCCCCTGCAGGCAATGTACCTAGTTATATGCAGACTTTTAGATCAGGAAGAGCACAGTGATTTTTTGGGTGGCTACTTGCCACAGCGGTCTCTTCTTTTGTCGTTCATGCTCCAGAAGTGTCAAAGAGCTCCTAAAATATCACCAGACAGCAATTGTAGATTGATTTATGAGAACAGCCAACATTCATAGCTAGATTCCAGCATAAAATCAGTCTGCCACTGCAACACATAAAAACATTTCAATCTTTCATCTTACCTTCCTCTTCCTCTTCTTCCTCCTCTGTGGTCTCGGCAACCAGTGACCTTGTCTCCACTTGTTTCTGCAGAGCCTGCAATTTGCTTTCATAGTCCTGCAGAAAAAGAGAAGAGATTCCGTGTAGAAGGCACACAACAGTGAAAAAAAAAATGTGCAAAGGACTTAGTGGAGATCGCAGATGATGGCAATCCGGGTACAGGTTGTGACAGACACCAAGATCCGCAAAAATGAACAAGCCTTCTCTGAACATTAAGAGCAATAAAGACCAAAAGGAATAGGGAGTGCCAGAAACCAATGCAGAGATGATACTACCAAAGAACAGGAGGAGGAAACATTCCAAGGACAGCATGTTCATGAGGGGTGGGGAGGTAAGGAAAGCTGCTATCTGTGACCAAAAGAAGAGGAGCACTGTCATAGCCTAAGGCGGAAGGGAGACTTCCAGGGCCCAAGCAGCGTGCGACACTGCATCGGGCTAAATAGGAGGAAAACAGCAAGGAGCCAAGAAGGAGGAATTCTGTACAGGGTAAAGAAATGCGGGAAGGAGACTGTCGGGCAAGAGGGAAAGGGCAGGGACCAAGGCAGAGGAGCACTACCAGTAGATTGATGAACACTGCCAGGGACCAATAAAAGAAGAAAGACTAGTGGGGATCAAAGTGTGTGCTAGACAAGGTCATACACCAATGCTATGGACCCAGAGAGGGGTGGGAGTACAAAGAAGAGATCGAAGGAGGGAGGGATTAACATTGTCAGTGATTAAGCAATGTTACAGGCCCGCAGTCATGAGAGGAGAAGAGAGACAGTGATATTTCACAGGATTAAGGACACTACCACCTTGCAGATGTGTAAAAATAAAAATAAGGAAATTTGGTGGGGTCTGGAAGGGGAGTTGAGGGGAGAGGTCACAGCCAGAGACCAAAGAGGTGAACAAGAAGAAATAGAGTGAGTGTGAAGGACCATGGGAAGAGAGGGAAGACAGCTGCAAACAAAGTGGGAAAGAGAGCCATTGTACATAGGGAAGAGCAGAATGAACACGTCTAGAACCAAGGGAAGGTCACAGTATTACAGACTGTTACATTCCAAGCCTTTAGTCACCTTCATCCGAACTCAAATGATGTCCTGTAACATAAAGCCCAAGACCCAGAACACTCTAATAGTGAAACAATGAGACACAAGTGCACAGAAAACTATGCATGAGCCTGGGACAATCACTTAGAATGTCAGTTGCCAGCTTCCATCACCTAGTATAGATCTGGCCTCTGTTCATACTGCAGCATAAATAAAGCATGAGATGGACAGTGGGTCATCTGGGGAAAGAGGGCAAATGGGAGGTACACAAGTCACTAATGAGAGTGATTTCTACATCGAATTTGCCTTCTTCCATACACATGGGACGTTTTTATAGTATTCAAAATCCTCACAAGTGAGGAAATTGTAAGCAGACCTACTCAAAAATGTTACTCGTCTTAGGTTCATAGCCAAAAATGACACTTGCCATAGACTGACAAAACCAGGCATCCAATCTTAAATACACATCCCTCATATGATACTAGCAGAAAGAGGTAGTAGACTAATCCAGTTCGCCGTCTTACAATAACATCCAGTGAAATATGGCCATGAAAGAAACAGATGCTGCTTTGGCTCTTTTGGGATGCACTTGAATATCAACTGAATGAAGAGTATGCATGACGCCAAATACTGTTCAATACAAGGGATAACCTAGCAGTCAATCAATGGATGCCTGAAGAACATGTTACTTACCTTCAGTTATATTCTTTCTGATGAATACAGATCCTCCTAGATTCCTCATCTTAAACGATTTCCAATCCTCAGACCAGGTACGGAAATGTTCTATCCATTCTACATTATAGACACCAGATGGCAATGTTCTGATGTAGTTCTGATGCAGGCGCCCCAAACCTCTCCACCCCTGTCAAAAACCTAAGTAATGGAACAGGGAAAGGAGCCATAAGAACATGTTACTTACCTTCCTTAACGCCTTTTCTGGTAGCGGTTGTTTCTAACTGCAGATTCCTCACCTTCTAAAGACCTCCATGCTAGTTCCGGAAACTTTTGCATAGCAATGTCCTCCAGTGTTGACAGGCAGCGTCGTACAATGTCATGGTTCTGCATGCAACTCCATCTCATGCGGGTGTGACATTGGCTTCCCTACATATACGTCACCTGCTTGCACGGACGTCAGTTTTTTCTATCCTTCCACTCGTACCGACAGAGTGGAGCCTTAAGAAACTCAATTTCAATGTACATATTAAATCTACATTTTTTGTGTGCAGATATCCAGAATCGCGAATGTTCATCCACATAATCTCTACGGGAGTCCCATCCACAAAATGGGGAGGTGGGAAGGAAGGTGAGGAACCGGCGGTTAGATAGAGTTTCTACCAGAAAAGGCGTTACAGAAAGTAAGTAACTTGTTCTTCTGATAGAGACGGTAAGGAGTAACCTTGTGCCACAAACTGGAGCACCCATTGGTCTGAGGTTATGCTCCTGGATGGAAGGTAGTAAGTGATATGACTCCCAATTGGCCGAACTTGAGGCATCAAGGTCAACCTATAGAGGCTTTTGAAGTTGGTGCAAGAGGGGGGGCTGTAGTTTCGGCAGACCATGGTGTTTCCTTGGCTGTAAGAGGTCTACCTGCTCTTCAACCACGTCACGTCCTCTAAATGCCTGGTTGGACTGCTGGTATGTACAGTCTGTCTCTCTGAAGGTACCCTCTACCAAACCCACGAAAGGGGAGCTGTTGTTGTAACAAATGATGCACAGAGGTGCCAACCCTAAAGAACGAGCAGTCGCTTTGCTCTCCTTAAATCTCTCAAGGGCAGTATCTGCTTTTTCCCCAAACAATCTTGAGCCATCAAATGGCATATACATCAAAGAATGTTGGATATCTTTTGAAAAACCAGTTGAAAGGATTCACACATGCCTTCTCAATCCCACACTGGTCCACAAGACTCTACCCAAACAATCCTTTGTATCTAGTCCAGATTTTATAGAGAATTTTGCAGCATCCTGCCCATCCCAAATCAAACTTTGCAAAATTTTCCGAGTGTCCTCTGGTACTGCAGGTAAAACATCAGCAATTCTATCCCACTAAGCATGAACATATCTTCCCAACAGACAGGAAGTATTTACAAAACTTAAGGCCAAACTTGTTGAAGAAAAAACCTTCTTTGCTTATGCTTCCATCTTCTTAGACTCCCTATCAGATAAAGTGGATGGAAAAGCATTCTGTCTAGTACGACCTGTAGAAGCCTGTACTAATACTCTCCGGAGTTGGATGCTGAAGACGGAAATCTGCATCTTCTGGGGCTAGTCAGTGCTTCCTTGCAATCTGCCTCTTTATTGGAGTGGAGGGCAAGATGGAGGCTTAGCCCAAGAGCCCAACAAAATATCTGTTAAAGCCTCAGTAAATGGTAGTAAAGTCTCCTGTGAAGTTTGTGATGGATCCAAAATGTCAGTCGATAAAGTAGTGTTAACCTCTTGTATAGTCAAAACCAAATCAAGAGTTTCTGCTGCACTGCTTTTTACAGTGGCAAAGGATGATGCCTCCTCTGTATCCATAACTGGTGTAGGGGATGATAAATCTACATCAGGAGAAGTATCACGACCGCTAGCATTTTGTACATCCTGCAGAACATCTTGAGAATAATCTGCATCAAAAAGATACTTTCCTCATGAAAGATAGGGTTCTGACCAAGTGTACAACATAGTTGTAGGCAACGGACCTTCAATCGAATCCGCCATTGGCGTCAACGTCGCCAATCTCTGCATCGCAAGCTACCTTGGGCGAGGAACCTGTGGCGTCAATTGCGGCGCCAATGTGAATGAAGTCATAGGATCCACAACCATTAATCTCGACGTCCACCTCAAATCCTGAACAAGAGTCACAGTTGCATCGAAGACAGATCTGTCGATGTCTGACTAGCCGGACTCCTCAGATCTGTGGAGCCTGAAGGCATACCAACATGATCCGGACATACACCAAACATCGAGTCCATAGCTTTCTTAAGCTGTTGGATCCTATCTGGCATTGCTACCTTATCCGCTGGGAATCGAAAAGGAAAATATGTTGAAGGAGGGTCCCTTGAAGGAGGATTACTTGTTGGAATATAACCGAGTAGAAAGCGCCAGTACCTCATGCGACTCTGAATGGCAGGAACGATGAGAGAGGTGCAACGTGGAGACCCATGCTTCAATTTCTTATGTTTCTTAAGGCTCTTCCATGACTTACTTGACTTCAAGAAAGTCCTATCTTTTTAATGACCTCTTGATGGCGCATGAGACTGGTCTCTTGACCTCGACCTAGATCCACAAGCCATGGACATCGAACAGGACCTAGACCTCAATTTCCTGAACTCTGCTATTACGAGGTTCATTTCCCGCTCTCAGATCGCCTTTTCGTTCATATTGGCACACGGTGAACACAACTTCGAGTCGTGGCAAGAGCCAAGAAACCAAAAACAGACATCATGTGAATCAGGGGCCGACATCTGTTGCTTATGGGTCATGGTTTAAAACCTGAAGGTTTTGGTGACATCCTCCACACAAAAAAGTAATTTCTAGAAAAAATGAACAATCGTCAAAGGTTGGTTGAGGGGTAAGGTAGCGGGTAAAGCTGAAACTACCTTTTGTATAAAAAACAGGCTTGACTCTGAAAAACTACTAAGTCAATAAGAACAACTTACTTACCTTCGGTAACGCATTATCTGGTAGAGACTATCTAGCTGCAGATTCCTTACCTTTGAATTTTCCAGGCATCAGCCTGGATCCAGAAACTTTTGCTGAACAATACCCCTTGCGCGCACCGTCGGGTGGCTCCATTTGGCTCCGTGTGACGTCGTCGTTAGCATCGGTTATGACGTCGCGGTACCTATATAGGCGCCAGCCAGGCGCGCGGACGTCAGTACTTTTCGTTTTTTCCACGCCAGAAGCGCAGAGCAACGAAGTAACTGACGTAGTTGTGTACAAAACTAGGGCCCTGAAAAGGGGAGTAACTTTAGCCCTTCAACATTAGTCCGCAAAGCGGGGAGGCATCGGTGGGGCTGTAAGGAATCTGCAGCTAGATAGAGACTCTACCAGATAATGCGTTACCGAAGGTAAGTAACTTGTCCATCTGATAAGAGACTTCTAGCTGCAAATTCCTTACCTTTGAATTAGATACCCAAGCCATACCATCCCGGCGGTGGGTTGCAGACCAATACCTTACACTAGGAAGTCCTGCAGGACTGAACGGGCAAAAAGCCCATCCCTGCGGACCGGACTGTCCAGGCAGTAGTGCTTGGCAAACATGTGTAAAGATGCCAACGTTGCTGCCTGACAGATGTCCAGGACTGGGACACCCCGAGCCAGGCCGTAGTCGCAGCCTTTCCCCTTGTGGAATGGGCCCTTAATCCCTCGGGGGCTGCTTCTCAGCCACGGCATAGCATATCTTGAGGTAGAGAATGATTCAGCAAGAGATGGTCCTTTTCTGCACTGCCCTTCCTTCTTAGCTCCCACGTACCCTACAAAGAGTTGGTCATCTACCCGGAACTCTTTTGTGCGGTCGAGGTAGAACGACAAAGCTCTTTTTGGGTCCAGTCGGTGGACACGCCCCTCCTCTTTAGAGGGATGCAGAGGAGCAAAGAAGGTAGGCAACGTGATGGATAGACCCAGATGGAATGGGGTCTGTGGTAGGCTGGCTTAGTATATATGGTGCTCACTTATGTACGTGTAGCACCCTGCACTATTCCAGACAACCCTTATGGTGATTTTAGTGGTCTTAGACAACCTTAGAAAGCTCTCTAAGTGGTAGCTGTGGAGAGCAGCCTTCAGGCTTAGTCCAGGAGTGTAAAGCAGCTTGTTTTACCAGTACTTAATCTTATGGTATAGTTTAAGTGAAAAAGAATCACAAAGTGTAGTTCTAAATATATGTATTTTATTAGAAACCCTCACTAACACATTGCAATATCTCCTACCCTGAGATATATACACAATACTTAGGAAATAGAGCACGTAAGTAGCACTAATACATGGTGGTCTCCTGGGAGAGACCAAACCATATATTAAAATAGTGGAATGCGAGCCACAACTCAAGTCAAGAATGGACCCAGAAGACGTAGAAGAGCCGGGGACCCAAGGAACCACCCAAGGTGAGAATCTAGGAACCCCACGGAGGTCGTGTGGGGAGTGGGAACACGACAGTGTGCTCAGTATTAGTCAATAGGTAAGTTTCGGTTGCAATTTTAAAGAAGGACCCTTCCCAGCGGACCCTGAAGAAACCCAGTGGAAGATCGGAGAGTAACCCCACCTGTGGATACCCCAGGAACCAGAATACCTACACCATGGAAGCCAGGTGCATAGGTGTCAAGTGACGTCGGAAACCGCCGTAGACCACAATGGAGGACTTTAGGAAAGATGCCGCTGGAGTAGAAGACGAAGGAATCCGGTGGAACCTAAAGATGGGTTCCGGATGAGAGGTACCTGCAAACAGAGGGGACAGTATATGCCACTCAGGAGTGACCAGGAGGCACGGAAGATGAATGCCCACCGATGTCGAGTGTTGCAGGAGAGCCGACGGTGACCTTGAAGTTGCAGCTGTGTGGCTGGGTGTTGCTATAGAAGACCAGGAGCCGTTCATGAGCTTTCCCACGTAGGATGTCAAGGGCCAAGGGGTCAGTGTCCAGCAGGAGCACCAACAAGCCTTGGCAGCAGCAAACAACATAGTCGACGAAAAAGGTGCAGGGTCAGGACCAGCAAGGTCCATATGACTCACCACGAGCAGGTAAGTCAGAGCAGGCCCGAGCAAGCAGAGGAGCCCACTGAAGCCAAAGAAGACCCACAAGAGGACCCACAGGCCGAAGGCACAGGAGTCGCAAGAGAACCTTGAGCAGTTCACCAATGAAGAAGGCCCACAGTGTAGAGGAAGCAGTGAGTGCGAAGATCTTGGCTGCAGGAGTTCCTTGAGGTTGGAGTTTCTTGGAGCACGAAGATCTCTGTAGGAGAGAGTCAACAAGCCTTGGCAACGGCAAGTTGACGCGGTGCACACAGGTTCTGTTCCAGCAGTTCCAACGAGGGATACTGGCCTCAAACTCGGTATGAAGACAGTGCAGGCCTCGAGGGAGTTGCAGAACCACCACCTGTGTTGCTGAGCCTTTCGGAGTCTGTGGGAGCCCAGGATCAGCAGACCGGTCAGCTGCATTGCGGTGCTTGGAGATGCAGGGGTGTGACTCCTTCACTCCAAAGGAGATTCCTTCAGGTGTCTTGGATGTCCACAGGTCTGATGAAGAACCTGTGTGGAGCACGGGCACAGACGTTGCAGAAGACCAGCAGGACGATGAGCCCAGGAGCACCAGGAATCTTCCCCATTGCAGTCTCGGTTCCCAAAGCGAAGTCCAGAGTGTCCAGACGGTCGAAGTTGAAGTGGTGTATGATCTGAATCTTGTCCCAGGACGAATCTAGGGACCCACCCACAGGTAAGCCCTTAAGTACCCTTAGGAAAGGGTTGGGACGATTCAGGGGTCCCTCCCAGAGGAGGGACTGGACAGTGGGGAGGATACTCCCATGTCCTTTGTCCAGTTTCACCCCAGAGCGGGAGCCAACGGCTCTCTGTACTAGTCTGAAATGGAGTATGCAAGGAGGGCACCAAATGTGCCCTTCAAACAGTCTCAGTGGCGCTGGCAAGTGCCCCCACCCTGTCCCAATACACTACACCCGTCTCTGGTCGGCAGCAGCCCTAGCTTGCTGTCCAGTTCTGGAAGAGTGGTACCGGGAGCACTGAGGGACTCCCTGAGGAGCTTTAAAGTGCATGGAATCCTACCTCCCACACCGTTTACGGTGTAGGGATATGATTCCAACCTGTTTGATACCAAACATGACAGGGTTCGTTACAGCCAATTTAGAGATGGTCATCACGTAATGACGCATAGTCACTCTATATGTCGTAATGGCTGATGCACTTACAACCCGGGAGAATAGACCGCGAAGGTTGTAGGGGTGTCCTGCTCATGCAGGGGCACCCTCACACTTAGAATAGAGCACCATGCCTTCAGAATTGAAAGGCCAGCCTTAGGGGTGACATAGGTTTTAATTGCAGTGACCTCAGATATAAGGAAACTTATATCGGTCGTAAGTGGTGCTAGCACCGGCTTACACAGTCTGCAATGGCAGGCCTGTAGTCAGAATTTGAGTGGTCTCTCATGGGTGGCATAATACATGCTGCAGCCCATGGGAGACCCCTGGTGTACCTGGGTACCGTAGTACCATATGCTAGGGACTTATCAAGGTACACTAGTAGCCAATCTGGAGTGTACCCAAGTACTCACCATGTCCAATTTAGGGAAGAAGCACAGAGAATGGGGTCCTGATTAGCAGGATCCCAGTCAGAGTAGTCAGGAAAACATAATGAAACCAGCAAAAAGTGGGGGTGACCATGAAAGCAGATCCTACGTTCTTACAGGGTCACAACCTTTGGTAAAAAGGAAGCCATAGTGCGAAGCACCACTTTGTCTGCAAAAGACATCAGCTAGGGAGGCGTGCAAGATAACGCCTGCAACTCACTTACCCTCCGGGTAGATGTAATCGCCACCAAAAAGTCTGTTTTGATGGTCAATAGCCGGAGGGGACAGTTATGTAAAGGCTCGAAGGGAGCACACATTAGGTAGGTGAGGACCAAATTAAGGTCCCACTGTGGCATAAGAAAGGGCTTGGGTGGAAACAAGTGAGCCAGCCCTTTTAGAAACCTATGTACAATTCGAGACTTAAAGAGAGAGGGCTGGTTTGGCAGCTGCAAAAAAGCAGCCAGAGGAGAGAGGTAACCCTTGAGAGTTCCCAAAGCAGAGCCCTGCTGGGCAAGGGTCAGAATGAATAAAAGGACAGTGGAAAGAGAAGCAG
This sequence comes from Calotriton arnoldi, assembly GCA_963921515.1. Classification (NCBI taxonomy): domain Eukaryota; kingdom Metazoa; phylum Chordata; class Amphibia; order Caudata; family Salamandridae; genus Calotriton; species Calotriton arnoldi. The sequence goes on along the minus strand of CAWUFW010000686.1, from coordinate 669,865 downwards.
AAAGAGGATCAATAGACCTTTCTGTACAGTATAATACAAATTTCTGCCAAACGGCAGACGTATACCGTCTTAGTGGAGAGCCGCCTGGCCACCAAAATAACGTTACATACTTCGGGAGGAAAGTCAAAAGCCATCAACTGCCGCCGCTCAATCTCCACGCATGGAGGCGCAGAGTTGACAGGTTCGGGTGGAGGACCCTTCCCTGCTGCTGCGACAGAAGATCCTCCAGAAGGGGCAGCCTGATCGGAGGATCGATGCTCATCTTCAGAAGCTCTGGATACCAGACTCTCCTCGCCCAATCCGGAGCCACAAGGATGACTTGGGTCCGGTAGCTCCGGATCTTCTTCAGAACCCTGGGCAGGAGTGGTATGGGCAGAAAGGCGTACAGCAGGCCTGAGCTCCACTCGCGACGAAAGGTGTCACCGAGCGATAGCCGCCTTGAAAACTCCAGTGCGCAGTACTGCTGACACTGCACGTTCTTTTCGGAGACGAACAAATCTAATCAAGGCTCCCCCCACTGCTGAAAGAGACCTTGCGCCACCTCCGACTGGAGACGCCATACGTGATCCGCTAGGCATTGACAGCTGAGTTTGTCGCCCTGGCGTTCAGAGAACCTGCCAGGTGTTAAACCACCAGGGTTATGCCCTGCTGTTCCAGCCATGTCCAGAGACGAAGGGCCTCCAGACAAAGCGTCCACGACCCCACCCCACCCTGCTTGTTGCAATACCACATGGCGGTGGTGTTGTCCGTGAACACCTTCACTAACTTTCCCTTTACACAGGGAAGAAATGCCTTCAATGACAATCGAATCGCTCGGCGCTCCAACAACTTTATGTGGAGCCCCGATTCCACCGGAGACCACCTCTCCCAGGCGGCCGCCCCTTCCCAGAAAGTGATGCATCTGTCACGAATGGGATCTGGTTGGGGAAGGGAGAGGGGTCTGCCACTGACCCAGTCGTGGTTCGTCAACCACCACTGCAGATCTTTTGCAGTTCCTTCCGTGATCTGGACCACATCGGTGAGATTTCCTCAATGCTGTGCCCACTGGAACTTCAAGTCCTACTGCAGAGCCCGCATACGCCAACTGACGTGTTACCAACAGGATGCAGGAGGCCATCAGACCCAAAAGCCTCAGAGTCAGTCTTACCGAAATCCAGGATAGAGGCTGAAACATCAGAATCATAGCCTGAATATCCTGGACTCGCTGCTTGAGAGGATAGGCCTGAAACTGCACTGTGTCCAGAACAGCTCAGATGAAAGGGAGCGTCTGAGAACGAGTCAGGTGTGACTTCGGCACGTTTATACAGAAGGATAAGTTACTTACCTGTAATCCTAGTTCTCTTCCAGGGGTATACTCATCAAAGTCATAAGCACTGAATAATCTCCGCCCACGTGCGGGAACCCGGAGCATATATAAAAATACATATATATGTGTATGTAGTAGAAAAGGAGTACATAGTACGAAATAACACACACATATACATGTATTACATAAAAAATATGCAGCCTCAAACATATCCAATAGGCTAAGAAGCCAGAATTACATGTATTTCTCTAGTATGAAAAAGCCATATAAACATATAATGTAAGAGAAGGACATGTACAGTAAGAGCATTCCATAAAAACCTTTTATTTTCATCAAGAAAACAGTAATGCCAGGCAATTAGCCCAAATAAGGCTGCATAAATAAATAACATCCCTGTACAGAAAAGGAAAAACTGGCACCTCGCCTTTAAGGCCTCAGAGACTCTGAGCACTATGCCTTTAAGACCTCCAGGAGCCCCTGCTCCCATCATGCACCACAGGTGACAGTTAGGTCAGTTCTTTTGTATGGTATAAGAAACCTGTAGGAACCTGCATCAAAGATGCAAGAATATCGAGTAAACTGTCAATGCTCGTCCGGGGAGGAGGGCGGGTTGCTTATGACTTTGATGAGTATACCCCTGGAAGAGAACTAGGATTACAGGTAAGTAACTTATCCTTCTCTTCCAGGGAATACTCATCAATAGTCATAAGCACTGAATAGAGTAGCAAGCCCATACCCACTTCCGTGCGGACGAGCAAAACACAGAGAACTCAATTAAGATACACATTTTAAACAGTATTTGCAAACAAGTTTCTCAGCGAGGCCTGCCCAACCTGAGCATCTGCCTGCGTGTCAGCATCTAAACAGTAGTGGCGAGTAAAGGTATGAACTGATCGCCATGTAGCTGCTTTACAAATCTCTGCCATGGGGACATTCCTCAGGAGAGCCGTGGTAGAAGCTTTCCCTAGTGGAATGTGCCTTAGGCTTCCCCGGAAGGGATTTGTTGGCCAATTGGTATGACAGTAGAATACAAGAAACTATCCATCTAGAAATGGATCTCTTGGAAGCTGCAGAACCTGTATTAACAGGACCATAGTTAGTAAACAAACGTTCCGAATTCCTCAGTGTCTTTGTTTTGTCCAAATAAAACTTCAGAACCCTCTTGAGATCTAGTGAGTGAAGAGATCTTTCCGGAGGATTCGAAGGATTCGGAAAAAAGTAGGTAAAGTGATAGTCTGGTTAATATGGAAGTCCGAGACCACTTTAGGCAAAAAGCTAGGATGAGTTCTGAGAACTACTCTGTTAGCGTGAAACACAGTATAAGGTTCCTTACAGCAAAGAGCCTGGATCTCACTGACCCTGCGAGCAGAAGTAATGGCCACCAGGAACGCGGCTTTCCATGTTAAATGCTGTAAGGAAGCTTTATGAATAGGCTCGAAAGGAGACCCCATCAACTTTGTTAACACAATGTTAAGCTCCCAAGGAGGAGAGGGAGACCTGACTGGTGGATAAACCTTTTAAGCCCTCAAGGAAATCCTTTACCACCGGAATTCTAAACAAAGAAGCCTGGTGGGGGACTTCCTATAGGCTGTGATTGCTGCAAGGTGGACTTTGATAGAAGAGAACTGAAGACCAGATCTAGCCAAATGCAGCAAATAGGGTAAAATCACCTGTTCCTGACCCCGGATGGGATCATGTCCATTGTCCACACACCATAGAAAGAACCGCTTCTACTTAAAGGCATATGATTTCCTCGTGGAAGGTCTTTTCGCTTCTTTGAGAATAGCCATACAGTCTGGATTCAATTGTAGGTGTCCATATTGTATGACTTCAGGAGCCATGCTGTCAACCGGAGGGAGGACAGGTTGGGATGGAATACTCTCCCTGCCTGTTTGGATAGGAGATCCGGGCGGCATGGCAACCTCTTGTGTGGTACTTCCGATAGTTGAAGGAGGTCCGGAAACCACCACTGGCGAGGCCACTCCGGGGCTATTAGGATCATCCTGGAGGTGGTCCTGTACAGCTTGTTGATTACAACTGGTATCAACGGAATCGGTGGAAAGGCGTATAGTAAGCTCTGAGACCATTCGATCAAAAGGGCATTCCTCGAGATCCTTGTTGGGGACACCTGGATGCGAAGGAGGGGCATTTTGCGTTTACCGCGTCTGCAAACAGGTCGATGTCTGGCGTTCCCCATTCTCGAAAGATGCTTTGAGCGACTTCGTTGTTGAGAACCCAATCGTGGGCTTCGACGAAGTCTCTGCTGAGGAAGTCCGCCTGGGAGTTGAGAGAGCCCGGTAGATGAATGGCTACTATTGACAGGTCTCTCGCTAGAAGCCAGTTCCATATGGTTTGAGACTCTATGGAGAGTGTCCTTGATCGGGTACCTCCCTGTTTGTTCAAATAATACATCGTCGTTGTATTGTCCGTTTGGATCAGAATGGAGCGAGACTTGAACAACGGAACCAGGGACTTGAGTGCTAGATGTACTGCTCTCAGTTCTAGCAGGTTGATGTGGTAGCTCTTTTCGGAGTCGGACCATAGACCTTGTACTTGCAGAGGGCCCATATGAGCACCCCAACCCTGGAGAGAGGCGTCCGTGACTAAAGTCTGGGTTGGAGGGTCCTGATGGAAAGGGACTCCCTTCATCAGGTGCGATCGCTTCATCCACCACCGGATAGAGTCTTTGGCTGATTGATGGAGAATTACCTGATCCTCCCAGCGCCCTGATACTTGCATCCACGGGTCCTCCAAACATTGTTGTAGTGGACGCATGTGTAATCGTGCGTTTGGTACTATAAAGATGCACGATGCCATCGATCCCAGTAGTGATGACACCTGTCGAACTGTTGGGAGATGCGCGTGAAGAAGAGTCAGACATTTTCCTTGGATTGATGACAATCTCTCCTCCGAAGGACACACGCTTGCTTTTTGGTGTCCAGGAAGGAGCCTAGGTAATGGATCTTTTGCGTTGGATTTAGTATGGATTTCTTGAAATTGACGTGAAGGCCCAAGTTGTGGAGAAGCTGAAGGCAGCACGTGAGATGATCCTGCAGCAGAGTTGGAGATGAGCTCTTCAGGAGCCAATCGTCCAGGTAAGGATATATGAATATTTTCTGCTTGCGGAGAAAAGCGGCCACCACAGCCATACATTTGGAGAATGTTCGGGGAGCTGATTTGAGCCCGAACGGGAGAACTGAGTACTGGTAATGTTGAAAAAACACTCGAAAGCGTAGAAATTTGCGATGTTTCTTTGAGATTGGTACGTGGAAGTATGCATCCTGCAAGTCGATGGAGCACATCAAATCCTCTTGATGAAGCTGTGGGAAAATTTGATGGAGTGCCAACATTCGAAATTTTTCTCTGCGAATGTGTTTGTTCAACAGTCTCAAGTCCAGAATAGGTCTGTATTCTGTGGCGGGGCCTCTTTTTCTTACAAGGAAGTAACAAGAGTAGACTCCTTGATTTCTTTGAGGAGCGGGGACTTTTTCTATAGCTCCTTTCTTCACTAAGGTGTTTACCTCCTTTTGTAACAATCGTTTGTTGTGGTGAGAAATGCCTCTTGGAGGTATTGATGGAGGAGGAGTTATGAATCTGAGAAGATAGCCATTCTGAACAATGTTGATGACCCATTTGTCTTTTGTTATACGTCTCCACTCCTCCAGATGTAATGAAACACTTCCTCCCACCGGAGTGGACAACAGCTTTGGAGGAAGACACATCTCATTGCTTTTGTGGCTGCTTTGGTACTGTTGACTGTTGTTTGTTTCCACCTCTGCCACGTCCAGGTCTGCGTTGCTGGAACTGGGATCTTTGTTGCGTCTGACCTTGGTTCTGCGATGACCAGTTAGATGATTGACCTCGCTGTTGAAAAGAGCGTTTATCATAGGGGCGAAAACGACGACGAAATTCTTTCTTCTTTTCGAGGCCTACAGCCTTGAGAGTATCCAACTCAGTTTTCATTTTTGCCATTTCGTCGTCAGCATGTGAACCAAACAACGGTGATCCATTAAAGGGCAGATTGGCTATCTTTCTTTGAGCATCGGGCTTGAGACCTGTGAGTCGAAGCCAGGCTGATCTTCGGGAACAAACGCCATGTGCGTACCCATGAGCTGCCAAATCTGCAGAGTCGGCCGCTGTACTAATGATCTGATTAGCAACCAGGCCCCCTTCCTGTACAATCTCTAGAAAGTCTTTTGATCCTCTTTGGGTAATCTGTCTGTGAATCTCGTCAGAGAGTCCCATAAAGACCGGTCATATCGTCCCAGTAGAGCGGCTGCACTAGCCACTCTCATAACGGATCCTGATGTATTGCACATTCGCCGTCCCAAAGAATCCATGTTTTTGCTATCCTTCTCTGGAGGAGCAGATGACAGAGGTATTTGCATGTGCTTTTCTGGCGGCGGCGACTATAAGAGAATCCGGTGGCGGGTCAGACCGCAGAAATAAAGGATCTTGGTCTGGGGCCTTATACTTTTTGAAATCCTTGCGGGACCCGAGCCCACTGTGGCAGGTGTCAAAAAGTCTTCATCGCAGGCTCTAATAATCCTGGTACCAAAGGTAGAAGAGGCTTTGCAGAAGCTCGATGGTGCAAAGTTTCGAATATAACAGATGTAGAAACCTGAGGCACAGTCATGGTTATATTCAACTTGCTGGCACCTCTACAGAGAACCTCGTTGAATGTCCCCATATCGTCAACAGGAGAAACTCTGGATGGTGGGGTTGACGATATAGTAGGGGAATAGTCTCTATACGATGACCTTGTTGATGAGGTCGTTGTAGGAGACCTCTGTCTTCTCCTTGGCGTATGTGATCGGCAGGGTTCTGAGCGTTCTTTTGAACGTGAATGCCGTCTTAATGGAGATCTGGAACGTCTCGGGGACCTACCAGCGGAAGATCTTGCGGATTCCGTGGGAGGAAGTCTTTCAGTAGATTTGGGTTTGTTCTTCCAGTGCCTAATGTCCTCCAACCATCTAGGTGACATATTGATGGGAGGAGATTTGTCTCTCGCCGGAGAGCCCTCCGGTGTAACCTGAATTATAGTTATACCAGGCGAGGAAGAAGCTGCCCTCGACGTCGACCGTGATTTTGAAGATGATTTTTCTAAACCTTCAGCTGGAATAACTTGCTTGTCCCTCGACGTCGAACGCCTCGACGTCGAACCAGAATGAGCCACCATCGACGACGACCGTGGAGGTGAAACTCTTGACGGTGGAGATCTATGGGACGAAGCCCTCGACGTCGGTCTCTTCGACGACGACCGCTGGTGTTCATGCGGTGTCTTTGACGTCGACCCTGCCCTCGACGTAGACCGCTGACGGGTCCGAGAGGGTGAATTGTAGAGACTCGACGCCGACCTTCGAGAAGGTGGCGGAGATCTCGACGTCGACCTCTGAAATAATGTCGACGGACGTTTCGACGTCGACCGAGGTCTATCATGCTTCGAGCCCGAAACATGTCTCGACGTCGACTTACTTTTCGACGGCGTACTCCTCGACGGCGATTTTGCCTTCGACGTCGATCTCACTCTCGACGGCGATCTTGCCTTCGACGTCGATCTCGATCTCACTTGGGTCATAGCTCTCGACGTCGACTTACTTCTCGACGGCGATCTTGTCTTCGACGCCGACCTGACTTGTTTGGTTGGTCTCGACGTCGACGACATGCTATGATGTTTTTTCTTACTTCCAGCTTTTGGTGAAGTAGATGGATGATGACTTTCTGGGCCACTTTTCTTCCCTTTCACCATCAAGGCTAGAAGTCTGATCTTCTCTCTGTCTTTCAATGTTCGACTTGAAAGTTGACGACAGTGGTAGCATGTCTCTGTGTTGTGAGAAGAAGGAAGACACACGACACAGACCGAATGAGGATCGGATTTGGCCATCTTCTTCCCACAGGAAGGACATTTATCGAATAAAGGTGGCATATCTGACTAAAAAGAATGTCAATTAGTCAGAAAAAGACTGATATTAAAACCAGTAAAAAGAAATATTGTTAGAATATTGTTAGAAATATAAATTCTGACTGGAAAAGTCAAAATCAGATAAGCTCAAGCTCCAGGTTCCTCACAGAAGGAGCCGGAAAAAGAACTGACCTAACTGTCACCTGTGGTGCATGATGGGAGCAGGGGCTCCTGGAGGTCTTAAAGGCATAGTGCTCAGAGTCTCTGAGGCCTTAAAGGCGAGGTGCCAGTTTTTCCTTTTCTGTACAGGGATGTTATTTATTTATGCAGCCTTATTTGGGCTAATTGCCTGGCATTACTGTTTTCTTGATGAAAATAAAAGGTTTTTGCAGAATGCTCTTACTGTACATGTCCTTCTCTTACATGATATGTTTATATGGCTTTTTCATACTAGAGAAATACATGTAATTCTGGCTTCTTAGCCTATTGGATATGTTTGAGGCTGCATATTTTTTATGTAATACATGTATATGTGTGTGTTATTTCGTACTATGTACTCCTTTTCTACTACATACACATATATATGTATTTTTATATATGCTCCGGGTTCCCGCACGTGGGCGGAGATTATTCAGTGCTTATGACTATTGATGAGTATCCCCTGGAAGAGAACCCCAGCGAATGCAGGAGGTCCGCCATAGTCTGAAGGTGGGAGAGGACATTCTGGGGCGAGGACGTCTTCAACAGCCAGTCGTCGAGGTTGGGGAAGACTGACACCCCTAACCTGCGCAAATGAGCTGCGACCACAGCCATCACCTTGGTGAACACCTGAGGCGCACCGGTAAGGCCGAATAGGAGCACGGTAAACTGAAAGTGCTTGCGGCCTACCTTGAACCACAGATAACGCCTGTGGCCCGGCAGGATGGAAATGTGAAAATACACAACCTGCAGGTCCAACGCTACCATCCAGTCTCCTAGGGCTAGGGCTACAGTGAGCATCTTTAATTTCTCCTTCTTGAGGAAGAGATTGACAGTCCGAAGATCTAAAATGGGCCGCAACCCTTTGTTCTTCTTCGGAATCAGAAAGTAGCGGGAAAACAGCCACTGCCTACTTCTGAAACCGGGACCCTTTCTATAGCTCCCTTGGCCAAGAGAGCTGTAACTTCCTCATGGAGCAATTTTAAATGATCGTCCGTCAGCCGTTCCTGATTTGGCAGAATGGGAGGCGGAAAAGAAAGGAAATGAAGAGAACATCGCTCCTGAATGATCTGCAAGACCCACTTGTACGATGTTATAGACCTCCAGTGGGGGAGATGATGGATTCTCCCGTCTACTGGAGTGGTGTGGTCTTGCAGAGTCAGACTAGGAGTGCTTGGAGGCTGCGGCTGCCGAGGGCAGGGTTGCCATGACTTCTGGCTTCCATTCCTAGGCCGGAATGAACCGCATCCACGTCCTCGCCCAGCTTGAGAAGCCTGTGCAGGACGGTGGCTGGGATAGGGCTGACGCGGCTGGAAACCCCTTCTGTTGCCACGAAAGGGGCGAAAGGTAGACTGGCCACGAAGAGTAGAAGAGGGGCCCAAGGATCTGGCCGTAGCTCGAGAGTCCTTGAGCCTCACTAGGGCCGAATCTGCATTTTCCCCAAAAAGGCGGGTTCCATCAAAGGGCATGTCCATCAGATTTGCATGGACATCAACAGAGAAGTCAGTTGTCCTAAGCCAGGCGTGGCGTCTCAAGGCCACTGTCGTGGAAATCGATCTGCCCGGTGAATCCGTCCTATCAAGGCCACACCTTCTGGTGAATTTTGCTGCATTCCTCCCATCCTTAACTGCCTGAGAGAGCACAGCCCGGGCCTCCTCCAGGACTTGTGGCAGCACTTATGACACCGTATCCCAAAGGGAATGGGAGAAACAGCCCAATAAGCATGCAGTATTCACCGACTGCAATGCCAAGCTAGAGGAAAAAAAACATTTTCTTCCCAAATTAATCCAGCCTCTGGATTCCCTATACAGAGGAACGGAAGGGAACGAGCCCTGTGACATGGAGGCCTGCACCACCAAGCTTTCTGGGGTGGGGTGTTGGCTGAGGAACTTTGGGTCACCCGGAGCTGGGCAATGGCGGCAGGCGATTGTCCAATTCACAGGAGCCCCTGTGCTAGGCTTGGACCACGTCCCTAGAAGAACATCAGTAAGCACTTCATTAAAGGGCAAAAGGGGTTCTGAGGAGGAAACCCCAGGCTGAAGCACTTCAGTCAGGAGATTAGTCCTGACCTCCACTGAGGGCAGCTCTAGTCCAAGGACCTCGGCTGCCCTCTTAACCACCATGGCATAAGCATGCCAGTATCTGGAGAAGTGTCCAGTCCACTGGCTTCCCCAAGTTCCCCATACCAGTCCAACTGCTCTGCAGAGTCATCCTGGTGTTCCAGAGGGTCCATAGACCCCTCCCATTCCTCTCCTGAGCCTAACACATCCACAAAGTGTTTAGATGACAATATAGAACCCCTGGGTTCAATTGACGTTGGAATCGGCGTTGAGCGACGTCGTTCCGACTCCGTGTCGTTGGGGATAAGGATGGGGCTGGCACCGGCGACACCACAGGCACACACTTCGGGTCTGACTGCAGGGGAGGTCGCGGTGGCACGATCGGCATCGACCCAGATCCATTATCGGATCTCTGAGGCCCCACCGGTGCCGTGGACGGAGAAAACGGCGTAGAATCTGATGGGGCCCCTTCTGACCCCACGGGGCCCAAGGGCTCACCAGAGGGGTCGGCCCACTCAAATACATGGCACATAGCCTCGTAGAACTCCTTGATCTGAGCGGGGGTCGCTCCGGCTCCTGGAAAAGGAGGGAGGCGCGAAGCCGACTCTGGCTCCGTGGAACCGTGCCTAGAGTGTTGGTGCTTCTTACCTGCTTCGTTGACAGACGACAGTCGAGGTGAAGATGAAGTCCGTTTGGATGACTTCTTCTTGTGCCTCTTTCCTGAGTGTCCCGACGACCTCGAGTGGGACGAAAAGGACTTTGGGCTCCGAGGGCGGTCCCGTCCCCTCCTCTTCCTCAAGCGGTACCGGGTCCTACGTGTCTCGCTTGACGGTGCGGGCTGTCGGGTCGCAAGGAGCTTCAACACCCGCTCCCGCAAGGTCTTAGGAGCCAGGGCCGACAGTCCGAGCATGACTTTGGATCGTGGTCGCGCTCAAGACACCAGAGGCAGACTAGGTGGGGATCGGTGACCGACATCGTGCGGGGACAGGCCCAGCATGGCTTAAATCCTGTCTTCCTTGATGACATCCTTCGCACATGATGGAAAAAGTCTTGGAAGTCGAGAAAAAGTCGATAAAAAGCCTGTCAAAAAGCAACAGAGAGGTAGCTCTTCCTGGATCAGCGCTTAACTGGTGCAGAAAGAAAAGAACTAACTACGTCAGTTACTTCGTGGCTCTGTGCTTCGGGCATGGAAAAAATGAAAAGTACTGACGTCCGCGCCCCTGGGTGGTGCCTATATAGGTACCGCGATGTCATAAACGACGCTAACGACGCCGACGTCGTCACGCGAGCCGAATGGAGCCACCTGACGGCGCACACAAGGGGTATTGCTCAGCAAAAGTTTCCGGATCCAGCCTGATGCCTGGAAAATTTAAAGGTAAGGAATCTGCAGCTAGAAGTCTCTATCAGATAAAGAGATGTAAGGCAGAGAGGTGGATAAGCCCTACAACTAGCTGATCCTCTTGTTAGAGGAAATGGCCACAAAAATAGTTTTAATCGTAAGAAAACACAAACAACTCAAATGTAGTGGGCAAATATCAACACTAAATCTAGACCCCTGACCCACTTTGTAACCTTTGATAAGCTAAAAAATGGACCCTTGATTGGCGGGAGCATGCAAATGCACACACAGCAATGAAATAACTGTTGACTATGAGACATGTGTACACTATATACAGCGCAACCACAGTATGACAAACACCAGCGGGTAGGTGGTCAAACCATTCAGTCATTGGCAGAGGCTCCGAGTGGGGGGCAGGAGGGGCATGGTGGGGCATGGTGGGCCCTGCATTTCTGGCATCCTCTGGCTCATGCTTGTCCAAATTGGAGGATGGAAGTTTAAAAGAATCCTGGCAAGGCACACATCAAGCAAGGGCCACAACTGAAGTTGGTATATCAAATATCCAACAGGTCAATCTTGTGCCACAGGCTGCAGTAAAACATGTTTAGATTTTTACATAAGTGCCATTGCCACTAGTTTACAAAGTCACACACAAAAAACTAGAGAGCACAAGAGTAACACTCTATTAAACAAGGTTGCATTAGAAGCTTTCAGTGCCAATCTGCTAGAGCAAATACTTTACATCATAGTGCATCAGGTTTCTTCGGCTCTAGAGCTGGTGGAAAGGTGTTCAGTTTGAGCTTAGCAGGTAAAACCTGAACAACCAGTGCCTCTGGCTTTGGGTGAGCAGGCTTCAGATCTCTTGCAACCCGCCTACTACCTGTTAGAATAAAATAAGATTTGTTCCTGAGAGCATGTATGGTGTCTAGTAAGGATTTATTAGATGACAAAATAAATCCAGGACCATGAATGAGGCAGTGTGGCTCTCTGCAACAGCTCAGACGTAGCCTATGGTGTGTGGACAGGGAATTTTAAAATGGCTGCCACTTGTTGATTAGTGAATGCAAAATCTTCTGACAATTGTCTCCCAGAGACAGGACAATTCCAGTCCAAAATGGTGTCCAACCCATTAGCATTTTGTAGGTTCATGAGCAGCCCCCTCTGGTCCAGGTGGAAGCACATGGCTTGCCTCACTGTCATTTTCATATCTAGGCGGGTGAGCTACCACAAATTAGATGGTGTGACCCAAAGAAGTCAGCAAATCTGGCAATGTATTCTGGTCTAGTATTCTATTTCATGGAGCGTATGTCCCCAAGACAATAAGCAATTCCTTCCTTTTCGGTCACGAGAATAAAATCCACCATATGAATAGGAAGAAAAACAGATATTTTAAAGAACCGACTTAACAGATGTTAACACGGAGACAGACCCTGCGATCACCATCAAGGACATTTCCACGGAAAGTTAAGCACACATGTTAATGGAACTGAGGCAATTGTCAAAAGCCGCAGCTGGTAGCTCGACTGACCCAGGACAAAAACTACCAATTTGAGGTCAAAGTGTAAAAGGGTAAAACACTAAAACTGCTTCAGGGAACATGCATTAAGTGTTCAGATAGGGACTAAAAATCCCTAACATGACCCCCTAAAAGGTGTTAACCTGCTCTGCAATATTTTCAGAGGGTGGCAAACCTACCTGAGAAGCACAGTTTTCAAGAAATAGAACAGAATTCGAGGAGTGGCAACCAAACCGTTTGTGTCTTCCTATATTTAGAGTGGTGTGAGGATGATGACTTCTGTATTTAATTAGGATTTTGCTTCTTTTTGGGAGATCTTGGGGATCAACACTGTCTTGGAAATTTTGATTTAGAGGACTTCCTGTTTAAGGATGTTAAAAGTTTAGCCTTTCAAAGGGCGCACAAGGTGTTACTACAGGTTTGGTCAATAGGCAGGGCATGAACTACAAAAGCAGGTGAGTAGAGTAGAATTTAATAGCAAAATCTCTGGAGGAGACATGGCTCATAATTTAAAGAAAGAAAGTCAAGAGAACACAATGAGTTTGGGATCCTGGCATCTACTAAGTGGGGACAAGAAGGAACTGATGTCATCAGCCAGGGTGGTGCATATGTGGGCTAGATTTGTTACATGGTTGTGCCACAAGGACCCACAAACACCACCACAACATGGACACCTGGCACAGATGAATGTGAATTGCTAGGAGAATTTCAGGATTTAACCTATGGAATGAGAAGGGTTCACTTTGAGGAATCTGCAGGAAGGAGAATCCATTAGAAGTTGGGCGACGTTAATAGAGAGGTATCTTTCTGAATTCTTCAATTGAGGTATAGCTTTGGAACACCGTACAGGCATTGCCAATTCATCTGGCTAAGGCAACCACAATAAGGAAGATGATTTCCTAGTCACTACTTTAATGTTGCTGGTGTCCAGTGGTTCAGAGATCAGAAGAGATCACACTGATGAAAACAATATTCCTGTAACAAAAGGGCCACACAGCATTAACTGTGTATAGAAAAACACTGCTTTTCTAAATTTTGATGTGTGCCAATGGTTGCCCAATACAATCTGACAGATTCGATCTAGATACATACACTGGCCAGGTTTAGAATAATGGACATTATCCAGGGAACATTGCAACCGATTAATATCCTTGGTGAGAGCCTAATGGAAGAATCTAAGTCACATGCCATTAGATTTGCACCTTGTGAATTGTCCATAGCTGCACTAAGGTGATTGATACTCTTGCTGAACAAAACCAGTTGTGCATAGATTACATGATCAGGAAACATAAATCCAAGTTCTGAGCTGGATGGCAAGTGTTTGACAACAGATCTGAGATACTCCAGGGAGGAAAGAGGAAGGAAGGGGACTGAGCGGGCTGCAAAAATGTGGACAACAGGGAACCACCACTATCAGTGACAGCCTTGTAACATTTTCACCTTTAACATTATTTTGGAAATAAGCAGGACTGGTGAAAATGCACACAGTAACCAATTACTCCAATTGATTTTTCGAGATGAGAAGGATGGAATCGAGAGAGAGTTGAAACTCTAGGAAAGATTGGAAAACACTTCCTATGAACTTCTTTTTACCAATATGAGGTAACCTGTTGAGACTGTCTGCCTGGGAATTGCAAATACCTGTAAGATAACCAGCTAGCAGGAATAAACCTGTTTCTAATCAGTTACAGACCTCCAAATCCAAATGCCAAAGCTATGATGACATTAATCAAGACTCTACGTACGTCAACCTACGTCCATCCTAATACTCACTTTTACTGTTCTCTCGCAATTGTGTTTACTTTTCCCTGATGTATAGCGCCTTGGTTCCCGAAAGGGTCACTTGTATATGCTTATTTGTTTGCCTCCATGATGTACAGCGCTCTGATACCCAAAAGGGGAATTTGCTTTCATGGTTATCCCCACTTTTTGCTGGTGTCAGTATGTTTTTTTGACTAGTCTGACCAGGATCTTGCTAATCAGGACCCCAGTCACTGTGCTTCCTCCGTAAATTGATTACAGCAAGTACTTCTGCACCTCCACAATTGGCTACTGGTGCACTCCTATAAGTCTCTAGTATATGGTACTGAGGTACCTAGGGCATAGGTACACCAGGGGTATCCCATGAGCTGCAGCATGTACTGTGCCACCCATGAGAGACCACTCAAACAGTGACAAGAGGCCGGCCATTGCAGCCTGTGTAAGCTGGTGTTAGCACCACTTATGATAGATATAGGTTTTCTTATATCTGAGGTCGCTACACTTAAAACCTATAAGTCACCCCTAAGGCAGGCCTTTCAATCCTGAAGGCAGGGTGCTGGGTTATAAGTGTGTGGGTGCCCCTGCATGAGCAGGACACCCCTTCAAACCCCGGAGACGATTCTCCAGGATTTGTAAGTGCGGCCAGCCATTTTGATACATAGGGTGGCCATCTGTCATTATGCGATGGCTAACTATATAGTGGCTGTGCCGAACCTGGGCATGTTTGGTATCAAACATGTTGGTATCATACCCCAACAATGTTACCGGTTTTGGAGATAAGATTTCATGCACTGGGGGGCTCCTCCGGGAATCCCCAGTACTCCCGGTAACAGCCTTCCAGGGTCTGCGAGCAAGCTAGTGCTGCTGCGGACCCCAGACACGATTCTGCCCTCTTGCTTCTGAGCTGACCTCGAGCAGGAAAAGGTAGAACAATAGGTTTCCTGTCACAGAGAGGTGTGAGCACCTCCCAAACAGGACTTTGTGTATTAGGCTGGGGTGGGGGCACATGCCAGCACCACCAGACTGCTTTGAAGGTCACATTTGGTCCCCCCCTTGCATACTCCGGTTTGAGCCAGTTCAGGGAGCCCTTGGTTTCCACTCTGACACGAAACTGAACAAAGTACATGGGAGTATCCTCCCCTCTGTCCAGACCCTCCTCCGAGAGGGACCCCCGAGTCGTCCTAACTCCTTCCCTAGGGTATTTAAGGGCTTACCTGTGGGTGGGTCCTCAGATTCGTCGTGGGACAAGACTCGAGCCTGAAACCACGTCACTCTTCTACCGTCTAGACACTTAGACTTTGCTGGACTTGGCCTGGAACCAAGACTGCATCACGGAAGACTCCTGATGCTCCTGGTATCGCTGTTCTGCAAGTCTTCTTCATCGTCTGTGTTTCTTCCAGGATCTTCAACAGACCTGTGGCCATCAAGGACACCCAAAGTAATCTCCCTTGGAGTGAAGGAGTCACTCCCCTGCATCTGCAGGCGCCGCAACGAAGCTGACCGGTCTGCTGCTTCTGAAATCCCACGGACTTAGAAAGGCTCAACATAGGTGGTGGTTCTGCAACTCCCTCGAGCCCTGACCTGTCCTCTCTACAACTTTTAAGCCAGTGTCTCTCGTCAGAACCTCTGGGACTAAACCCATGTGCACCGCGTCGACTTGCCAATGCCTAGGCTTGTTGGCTCTGCACTCCAGAGATGTTCGGGCTATAAGTAGCTCCAGCCTCCAGCAACTCTTCCTGCCAAGATCAGCGCCCCCACACCACATTCTCTGCACTGTGGGCCTTCATCTTTGGTGAGCTGCTCGAGGTCCTCTTGCGACTCCTGTGCCTTTGGCCTGTGGGTCCTCTAGCCGGTCTTCTCCTGCTTTAGTGGCCTCACTGCTTGCTCAGGGCCTGCTCGGACTCTCCTGCTTGTGGTGAGTCCCTTGGACCTTGCTGGTCCCAACGCTGCTCCTTCTACGCTTTCCACGCCTGTTGCAGCTGCCAAAGCTTGTTGGTCACCCGCTGGACACCGACCCCCTGGTTTTCGACTTCCGACATGGGACAGGTCGTGAACTGCTCCTGAATCTCCCGACATAGGTGGGCATTGCTCTTCCATGCCTCCTGGTCACCTCCGAGTGGCATAGACTCTGCCCCCTCTGCTTGCAGGTAATCCTCTTCAATAATCCACCCTTGGATTACATCGGACTCTTGCACAGTCTTTGCCAGTGGCATCTTTTCTGAAGTCCTCCATTGTGGTCTACAGCAGTTTCTGACATCACTTCGCAGCTATGCACCCGGCTTCCGTGGTGTAGGTATCCAGGTTCCTGGGGTATCCACGGGTGGGGTGACTCTCCAACCTTCTGCCTTCCACGGGGCTCCTTCAGGGTCCATAGGGAAGGGTCCTTCTTCAAAACTGCAACCATGACTTTCCCGTTGACTTCTATTGAGTACGCAGCTGTGTTTCTACTCTGAACAGAACCTCCGCGGGGTTCCTGGGTACTAACCTTGGGTGGTTCCTTGTGTCCACAGCTCCTCTGAGTCTCCTGGTCCAAGTCCCGACTTCGGTCGCAGTTCGCATTCCACTTTAAGTATATGGTTTGGTCTCCCCCTGGAGACCACTGTTTTTTGTGCTCCTTACCTTATTTGCAATTAACATATTGTTGTGTATTTGTGTTCATATCTCCGGGCAGGCGATATACCAATGTCTTAGTGAGTGTTGTGTAATAAATAGACATATTTTTATATATACACACTGTGTGGTTCTTTTTTGTTTAACCTACACTACAGGATTAGATCTGATAAAACAAGCTGCTTAACACTCCTTCTGGATAAGTCTGAAGGCTGCTCTCCACAGCTACCACTTAGAGAGCTTTCTATGGTTGTCTCAGACCACTAAAATCACCATAATGGTTGCCTGGATTAGTGCATGGTGCTTCAGTAAGTGTTACGCCTTTAAAGCCTTCTAGTGAACCAAGAAGAGGATGACCCACAAAGCTAGGACCACAACTATACGCTTCCAAATGTTGATGGGAAAAACGTAAGTCTGTCAGTGATCAGAGACATTGGTTAAAGGGGCACAGAGTAATTCCCCATGCCTACCCTAGCAAATACATTTTCATTTAAATATTAGGGTTCAGAGAGAGTATACGTTTACACTAGATTTTTCCTTATCAACCACCACTGTAGATCTTGAATTATTTTCATGAAAGTTTAAATTAATAGATATTTAGGGGTCCAATTTTAGATTCCAGAGTTATACTGTATTGAGCATTATTTGGCACAACTGGAGCGGAACATGAATATGACTCAGACTGGGGACGTCATTGGGACAAATGGCATTGGAACTACCATGCAGATGTACAAGAAGTACCAAAACCTATACTACAGTGTACAATCAGGTCTTCATGAGGGCAGTCTCAATAAGTGGTAAGAAGGGGAGCCATGAATATCTGGTCTTATTCAAATAGAGGCCCAAAATTACCATTAATTCTGCTAAAATACTTTCACGATTTGCCACAGTTAACTGTCCTAGTTTTTTTTTTCCTAAGATGCACTCTGTAATCATTAGGTAAGCAAGGGCACAGCATACTCGCAGAGTAAGTTACAAAATAATGGTAGTGCTAAGGATGAAGGACGAAGATGGTTATTATATCAGTGCACAAGCTCACTACAAAAATTACTGACATCACTGTACAGTAGAGCTAAAGCACGCTGCAACTTAAAGGTCACTACCTAAACCTGTGACAATCAATATGCCGCTTCTGCTTATTAACTGCTGTTGGAAACATTCAGCCTCTAGAGAGTGAATTGATTAAATGGTGGGTCTGCTGAAGCTAATAGAGGAGTCTGCTATATACTGCCCATCCTCCTTATGGTTCATTGCACAACTGTCTCCTGGAATCAAATTTCTTGAAACCTTTGGGGGACAGGGAGTGAAACCCCTTGGTGATCTCTTCATAGACTGTTTTTCATAAACCAGAGCAACTGAGTCCATGTGGCTTGCACCACCATTGAATATATTTTTCAATTTTTGGCGGCCCATCTACCTCTGTGAGAAATTACTAAGGTATCCCAAATGTCTGGTAAAATGCAGACTTGTTGATTTGACTCTAAATTTCAAAGGCAACAGACACTAGGTTTTCAATATGTAAAATTTATTCATCTGCCAAACACATGGAGGGAGAAGTTCTTCGGGGGATGCTTTGGGACATCTAATTTGGACTCGTAATAATCAATGGCACAAATATAGTCAAAAATATTCTCCTGGAACTATGAACAAAGTACTATACTTTAGATTGCAACACCAGGCTTATGTCACTCATGTACCACTATACTACTAACACATGCATTAGGCGCGGCCAGTAGAGTGCTGACTTTCTTCATTTAGGGGCTAATTTTGATTTTGCCGGGCAGATTACACTCGGTCAGGGCGATGGAGCAAATTGCTCTGTCGCACTGACGGAGTACCCACTTGCCCCGACGGACATTTCACCCACTAACAGGAACCGCTGTCAAGGGCCTTTTTAGTTTTTTAATGTCCCTAACCACCAGGGTTTTTCTGGCAGAGATGGGCCGTAAAGAACAAGTTACTTACCTTCGGTAACGATATATCTGTAAGCAAGATTAGTAGTGATAGATTCCTTACCATAGAATATCCCCAGGCGTCAGACTGGATCCGGAAAGTTTTCGTCAGTAGTACCCCTGCGCGTCGGTAGGTGGTGTCGTGCGGCTCCGCGTCAGTCGTTGGCGTCGTGGTCGCCGAGATGACGTCGCGGGCGCTACTTAGACGCCACCCACGCGCGCTGACGTCAGTTCTGTACACGACTTTCCGCGCCAGGATCGCAGAGCCATGCAAGATACTGACCACTGGTGCATTGAAACTAGGGCCCAGAAAGGGATGACCTTAACCCTAGAAATCAGTTCGCAGAACGGGGAGCATGGGTGGGGCAGTAAGGAATCTATCACTACTAATGTTTCTTACAGATATATCGTTACCGAAGGTAAGTAACTTGTTCATCTGAAAGAAACACATAGTGATAGATTCCTTACCTTAGATTAGATACCCCAGCAATACCAACCCCGGTGGTGGGTCTGCGAACCAAGATCACACCAGAAAGTCACGGAGAACAGAACGGCCAAAGAAGCCGTCTCTCCGGACTTGGCTGTCCAGGCAATAATGCTTGGTAAACGTGTGCAGCGAGGCCCACGTGGCTGCCTGACAGATGTCTTGCAGAAAACACCACGTCCCAATGCAGTAGTGGCTGCAGTAGCTCTGGTGGAATGAGCACGCAGCCCCACCGGAGGTTCTTTTTAGCCAAAGAGTAACAGGCTTTGATACATAAGACAACCCAGCGGGAGATAGTTCTCTTGTGTACTGCCCGACCTTTCTTGGTGCCAACGTAGCCAACAAAGAGCTGGTCATCCACCCGGAACTGCTGTGTGCGGTTGAGATAAAAGGAGAGCGCACGTTTTGGGTCCAGACGGTGGAGCCTCTCTTCCTCTCTGGAAGGATGCGGAGGCGGAAAGAAGGTGGGCAAGGTAATAGTCTGCCCAATGCGAAAGGCCGTAACCACTTTTGGCAAAAAGGAAGGACGGGGCCTGAGCACAACCTTGTCCGGATGGACTGATAGGAAAGGAGGCTTACAAGAAAGAGCCTGGAGCTCACTCACTCGCCTAGCGGAGGTGATGGCCACCAGGAAAGCAGTCTTCAAGGTCAAGAGACGAAGAGGACAGTTATGAAGTGGCTCATAGGGAGCACACATCAAGTATGTAAGAACCAAATTCAAGTCCCACTGAGGCATCACGAAAGGAATAGGAGGAAAAAGGTGTGTAATGCCTTTGAGAAATCTACTTACAACAGGGCAACTTGAAAAGAGAGAGCTGATCAGGGAGCCTGAGAAAGGCCGAAATAGCAGAAAGGTAGCCCTTGACAGGGCCCAGAGCAGAGCCCTGCTGGGCCAAAGAAAGAAGGAACAGTAGAACTTCAGAAAGAGGGGCAGAAAGGGGATCCACAGCCTTTGCTGTGCACCATGCCACAAACTTGTTCCACCTGCAGGCGTATACCACTTTAGTAGAGGGACGCCTGGCTGCCAGAATGACATCACAAACTTCAGGAGGCAAGTCGAAAGGAATCAACTGCCGCCGCTCAATCTCCACGCAAGAGGTGGAGACTGGACAGGTTCGGGTGGAGGACCGTCCCCTGCTGCTGCAACAGAAGATCCTCCCGAAGAGGCAGTCTGATTGGGGGATCGATGCTCATACTGAGTAGCTCGGGATACCATACTCTTCGAGCCCAGTCCGGGGCCACAAGGATGACTTGTGCCCGGTCGCGCCTGATCTTCTTTAGCAGTCTGGGCAGAAGTGGTGTAGGCGGAAAGGCGTACAATAGACCGCAACTCCACTCGCGACGAAAAGCGTCGCCGAGCGAGTGCCGCCTTGGAAATTCCAACGCGCAGAACTGATGACATTGCGCGTTCTCTTCGGTGGCGAATAGATCTAACCAAGGCTCTCCCCACTGCTGAAAGAGACCTTGCACCACCTCCGAGTGCAGACGCCATTCGTGATCCAGCATGCACCTGTGACTGAGTTCGTCTGCCCTGGCGTTCAGAGAACCTGCCAGGTGTTGAACCACCAGGGACATGCCCTGATGTTCCAGCCATGTCCAGAGACGCAGAGCCTCCTGACAGAGGGTCCACGACCCCACCCTGCCTTGCTTGTTGCAGTACCACATGGCGGTGGTGTTGTCTGTGAACACCTGCACTACTCTCCCCTTGACAGAGGGAAGGAATGCCTTCAGTGCAAGCCGTATCGCCCGAAGCTCCAGAAGGTTGATATGGAGCTTGGACTCCGCCGGACACCAGAGGCCTCTGATCTCCGCCTCTCCCATGTGGCCGCCCCATCCCAGGAGGGACGCATCCGTCACCACTGTAAACTCCGGTTAAGGAAGGGAGAGGGATCTGCCGTCGACCCAATGCCGGTTCGTGAGCCACCACTGCAACTGTCGTGCAGTGCCCTCCGAGATCTGGACGTGATCGGACAGGTTCCCCTGATGCTGCGCCCACTGGAAATTCAGGTCCCACTGCAGAGCCCGCATATGCCATCTGGCATGATTGATCAGCAGGATGCAGGAGGCCATGAGGCCCAGCAGCCTCAGAGTCACTCTGACCGAAACCCGGGACAAGGGTTAAAAGATGGGAATCAGAGCCCGAATATCCCGGACTCGCTGTTCGGGAGGATAGACCCGAAACTGCGCCGTGTCCAGAACCGCTCCGATAAAGAGGAGCTTCTGAGAGGGAATCAGGTGCGACTTCGGCACGTTGATGAAGAACCCCAGCAAGTGCAGGAGGTCGGCCGTAGTCTGGAGGTGGGAGACGACTGTTTGGGGTGAGCCCGCCTTCAACAACCAGTCGTCGAGATAGGGGAAGACTGAAACCCCTGATCTGCGCAGATGAGCTGCGACCACCGCCATCACCTTTGTGAACACCCGAGGGGCGCTGGTAAGGCCAAAGGGGAGCACGGTGAACTGAAAGTGCTCGTGGCCTACCGTGAACCGCAGGTAACGCCGGTGGGCTGGCAGGACGGGGATATGGAAATAGGCATCCTGCAAGTCCAGCGCTACCATCCAGTCTTGTGGATCGAGAGCAGACAAGACCTGAGCTAGAGTGAGCATCCTGAACTTCTCTTGGCGGAGGAAGCGATTGACGTTCCTGAGATCCAAGATAGGACGCAGGCCCTTGTCCTTCTTGGGCACCAGAAAGTAGTGGGAATAGCAACCACGACCTACTTCTGGCGTCGGAACGCGCTCGATGGCCCCCTTGGCCAAGAGGGCCGCAACTTCCTGCTGAAGAAGCACCAAGTGATCCCCCGGCATGCGGTGGTACTGAGGTGGCATGGCTGGAGGGGTAGTCTAGAAGGGGAGGGAGTAGCCCCTCCGGACTATCTCTAAAACCCACCTGTCCGAAGTGATGGTGCGCCAGTGGGGGAGATGATGGCGAAGCCTGCCGCCCACTGGCGTTTGATGGGCCTGAAAGTTCGGACTAGGAAGGTTTGGAGGATGTGGTGGCCGGGGTGGTGGTGGACTGACCCACCCGCTGGCCCCTTGGTCCGCCACGGCGGAACTCGCGTCCGCGCTGTGATGCTTGCTGCGCAGGCCTGTGGCTCTGTTGCGAACGCTGCGGGGCGCCCCTTCCGGTACCACGAAAGGAGCGAAAAGCAGAAGGCGGAGGAGGGCGGACTGCAGAGAGTCCCAAGGACTTGGCCGTAGCCCGTGAGTCCTTAAACCGCTCCAACGCGCTGCGCTGTCTGCTTTGTCGCCGAAGAGGCGACGGCCATCAAAGGGCATGTCCATAAGTGTGTTTTGGACATCCCCCGAAAATCCAGTGGTCCTCAACCAGGCGTGGCGGTGAACCGCCACCGTCGTTGCAATCGATCTGCCCAGTGAGTCGGCGGTGTCTAGGCCACAACGAATCATGAACTTAGTTGCGTCTCTCCCCTGTGCAACAGCCTGGGAGAGAGCTGGCCGGGCCTCCTCCGGACAGAGGGACAGCACGATCGCCACCGTATCCCACAGAGAGTGGGAATAACGGCCCAAGAGGCATGCGGTGTTCACGGACCGCAGCGCAGAACTGGTGGAAGAAAAAATCTCCTTTCCAAACTGATCCAGTTTCTTGGATTCCCTATACGGTGGTGCGGTAGGGAAGGCGGTAGGGGAAGCAGAGGCTTGGACAACCAAGCTCTCGGGGGTAGGTTGTTGGGAGAGGAAAAGGGGGTCACCCGGAGCCGGACGATGGCGTCGGGCCACGTTCCTATCCACAGGAGCCCCTGTGGTGGGCCTGGACCAAGTGCCTAAAAGAACGTCAGAAAGGGCTTCATTAAAGGGAAGCAGCGGCTCCGCAGAAGTAGCTGCTGGCTGAAGCATCTCTGTCAGGAGGTTAGTCCTGACGGCCACCGTAGGAAGCTCGAGGTGTAGGGCCTCGGCCGCCCTACGCAACACCACAGCAAAACTAGCACACTCCTCTGTAGCCACGGTAGGAGGAGACAGCATGCCACGGTCTGGTGAGGTATCCAGACCACTGGCACCCCTCCCCCCCCCCGCCCAAACTCCTCAGCCCAGTCCTGTTCAGACTCGCAAGCAGCTGCGAGAGGGTCCTCCTCAGACCCCTCCCAGTCCTCCCCTGGCTCCTCAGGCTGTTCAACAGGTGTAAAATAAGGAGCATGGACATGGGGATAGAAATCCCCGAGCAACGTCGAGAACGGCATCGATCGACGCCAGCTCGACGCCGCGTCCACTTCGGGGCTGGAACCGGGGTCGCCGTCGTCCCAAGGAGCGGGCGGCGTCAAAAGTGGTGCCGGTGGGGTCGACGTCGGTGGAGGTGTTATAAGGTCAACCGGTGTCGACTGGGATCCAGGCCTGGATCCAAGGGGGTCCTGCGGCGCCGAGGCTGGAGCAGACAGCGACGCCGGGGCCGGAGCCGCCGATGATGAAAGGCGAGGACCCCCTGTCGGGACCGCGGGGCCCGAAGGCGCACCAGCGGGACCCGACGGCCCAAAGAGGTGAGCCATGGCCGACAGGAATTCCTGTATTTGGGCCGGAGTCGCCGACGAACCCGGAAAGGGCGATTAGTCCGGCGGCGACTGCATAGGCTCCGCTGGAGCCACGGGGGAGGCACCACCCGCACCCTTAGCCGCGTCGCGCGACCGGCGAGGGGAAGTCGGAGAACGATGGCGTTTCTTCGACTTCTTGTGCTTCGCCTTACCTGACCCCGAGTGCGAAGACTTGGATCCCGAAGACCGATGGTGATGACTCCGTGCACGGTCCCTCGACCTCCCACGGGACCGGGAGCGGCACGGAGCCGACTGCCGGGCTTCCAGCAACTTTCGGGACCGCTCCCGCAAAGTCTTCGGCGCCATGGCTCGGCAGTCGGGGCACGACTTGGGGTCGTGGTCGCGCCCCAGGCAGAAAAGACACACACGGTGCGGGTCGGTCACCGACATCATACGGTGACAGTCCCCGCAGGACTTAAAACCGGGCATCCTAACTGCACCAGGAGTCGAAGACTCGATGAAAAAACAGAGACAAAAAGCCTCAAAAAGTCAGTCAAAAATTGACTGGGGGTTCCTGCTCTTCCCGGATCTGCGCTTGCTGGCGCGGAAAAAGAAAGAACTGAAGTCAGCGCGCGTGGGCGGCGTCTAAGTAGCGCCCGCGACGTCATCTCGGCGACCACGACGGACGCGGAGCCGCACAACGCCACCTACCGACGCGCAGGGGTACTGCTGACAAAAACTTTCCGGATCCAGTCTGACGCCTGGGGATATTCTAAGGTAAGGAATCTATCACTATGTGTTTCTTTCAGATAAAAAAAACAGCTATAAGTCCGCCCATCTAAATTGAGCAGATGAACATATAGCCATTTCTCAGATGCCCTTACTAAGTCAGGCTGGCGGAGAAATTGGCCACGGAAAAGACATGGCCAAACTATGGCCCACCGGCACCCTAATTCAGCGGGTGGGCCATTATATTGGCTGTAAGGATACTCTTTGGCTACTGTGACGGAGTAGGATTACCACCAATATATAAATCAGGCTCTCAGCCTAGAAATGACATCAATCTCTTATTACCGGGCTGAGATTAGCAAGGGAATTTCTGATGGGACATCTGCAGAAAATATGTTCAAACCTGAAATATGGCAGCTTGCCTTGTTTAGATGTACAATCCAATAACAAGAGGTGTTCTCAGGGCTTTACCTCCAGAACTGGAAAAAGAAGAAACGCTTTGCACTGGTTAAGAGGCCCCTTCCCACTGCATCCAGACTGGTTGAGAGTCATGATTTATCTTGGTGAGCTACCGGATACGTACTGTTTCAATACTTCTTTGATTCTCTAGGTCAAAGAATACATGGTCAGATTTGTACTAAGCACCACCTCAAGAACAATCAAGAAAACCCTTGAGTGAATTTATAACCTTAAACTAATTGCCTCAGTTTTGCTACACAATGCATTTGTTGATTACTAAGGGTAATAATGTAAGAATGATTAAGAGGAGTTATTGATGATTTGAGGTTTTGATTGCAATTGTTCTATTATAAGCATTATAAGCATATATAAGCAAGAGTTGTCCTTCCTTTGTCTATCATTTTGAAAACAACAAATACAATCTAGAAGAAAAACAATATCAAAGTATTCGGAATCCTGTAGTGAAAATGCTTCTACCAACTAGTCAATTAGAAGTTTATGTACACTTGGACCATACAGAAATAAGTCAAAACCTTGCTAAAGACTATGGGCTGGATTTAAGGTATGGCAAGTAAGCCGCCATCTGTTAGAATGGTGGAAATCATTTTCTTAGTCGCCCTGGCCAGACTCACGCCAGCCCTATCTAAAGATCACAGCCGGCCCTGCAGTGATCTTTGTGCCTTCATAGGACCGTTCATCATGTTTCAAACAGTAGCACACCAAACTATTTTGCTTTTCCGAAAAACTTCCAAAGAGTAAATTTGTTTCAAGAAAACAAAAAAACACAAAAGCCTTGGCACACTGGGAGTTTTCTCCAAGGGTGGGGTTAAGGTGGGTGGGGTCGTCATTATTTTTTCTGTTTGTGCCACAAGAAAAAGAACATTAGACGTCCACTCTAAATACGGCGGGCAGTCTGATGCCCTTACTTCACCCGCCTCTACTCTGTCAGTCCATCAGAGTAAGTTTCTGACAGAGCCAGCAGGGCACGGCTCTTGGAAAACTAATGATCCACCCGAGTCAAAACTGAGCAGGCAGAACAAGGATTTGCCAGTCAGGGTACTCGGTCACGTCTGTATCAGTGTACGCTGTCCTCAAAACTCTAAATTAGGTCCTAAAATTAGCTAAAATGCGGAAGCTGTACTGATAACACACTTCCAAGTTAGAAAGCACAGGTGGTTTCTCCTGAGTAGAGCAGATACAATTTCTAAGTATACATCCTTGAGGTTAATGGCACAGAGTAAATCCCCTAACTGAAAGAATTTGAATTAATGTGACATTGCGCAATGACTCTTTCAGCCTCAGAAAAAGGTTGAAAGATAGAAGTCAATTATGGAATGCAAGTGCCCTTTCATCCATCACAAAAAAGCTAGAGTAGAATCTCTATTGTCAAGTACCCCCTTCCAGGGTCCGAAATATTGAAGATTTCTAGATCTCTAAATACAGCTTTTGAGAAAGCAGATGGGGTAGAGGAGAGTAGGATGCAAAAAGAAGAGGAACTAGGACCTTTGACAGACCACACAAAGCTCCAATATGAGAACAATTTCGTTTCCTATTAGCAACCAATCTCTTTTGGCTACTTCGCTCAGTGGCAAGAGTCCAGAAGAACAAGTTACTTACCTTTGGTAACGCCTCATCTGGTAGACACCATATCTAGCCGCAGATTCCTTACCTTTCAATTTCCCAAGCACCTGGCTGGATCCAGAAGATTTTTCGTGAGCAGTACCCCTGCGCGCCAGTAGGTGGTGTTGTTTGGCTCCATGTGTGTTGTGCGCGCCAGAAGTGACGTCTGTGGCACCTATACAGGCTCCACCTAAACGCGCCAGCGTCAGTTTCTTTTCACAACTTTCTGCGCCACAAGCACAGAGTCATGAAAAACACTGGTGTGGAAAACTAGGGCCCTGAAAGGGAACTACCCTGCCCATAGAACTCCCTTTACAGAGCAGAAAGGATAAGTGGGCCGGTAAGGAATCTGCAGCTAGATATAGTCTCTACCAGATAAGGCGTCACTGAAGGTAAGTTACCTGTTCATCTGATAGAGACTTCTAGCCGCAGAGTCCTCACCTCTGAATAGATACTCAAGCAATACCATCCTCGGTGGCGGGTCTGTGTACCAGTTTCAAAAAAGAATATCCTGCAGGACCGAACGGGCAATGTGCCCATCCCTACGGACCGGACTGTCCAGACAGTAATGTTTGGTGAACGTGTGCAGGGGCCCAGGGTACTGCATGGCAGATGTCCAGGACCGGAACTCCATGAGCTAACGCAGTGGTCGCAGCTTTAGCTCGGGTGGAATGAGCTAGCAAATCTTCTGGAGGTTGCTTTTTGGCCAATGCGCAGCAGATTTTAATGCAGAGCACAACCCATCTAGAGATGGTCCACTTCTGCACAGCCTGGCCTTTCTTCGCTCCAACATACCCCACAAAGAGTTGGTTGTCCACCAGGAACTCCTGTGTGTGGTCAAGGTAGAATGACAACGCTCTTTTTGGGTCCAGACAGTGGAGTTGCTCCTCTTCTTTAGAGGGATGTAGAGGGGCGTAAAAGTAGGCAGAGTGATGGATTGGCCTACATGAAATGGGGTAACTACATTTGGTAGATAGGAGGCCTTTATGCGAAACACCAGTTTATCAGGATAGACTGATAAGTAAGGCAGCGCAGATGACCAGGCCTGTAGTTCACTTACTTTACAGGCCAATGTAATAGCCACAAGAAAGGCTGTTTTATTAGTCAGAAGCCTGAGGGGACAATTATGAAGAGGCTCGAAAGGAGCACACATCAAGAAATTTAACACCAGATTAAGATCCCACTGATGCATGATAAATTGTGAATGGATAAATTGGTCAGGCAGTGGCAAAAAGAGCAGACCGATATCTCTTAAGAGTACCCAGAGCAGAGCCCTGCTGGACGAGAGAAAGAATGAAGAGTAAAACTTCAGAAAGGGCGCAGAAAGGGGATCAATGGCTTTTTCTGCACACCATGCCACAAATGTTTTCCAACAGCAGACGTATACCGTCTTGGTGGAGGGATGCCTGGCTGCCAAGATAATGTTGCAGACTTCAGGTGGAAGGTCGAAAGCAGTCAATTGGCGCCCCTCAATCACCACACAAAAAGGCGGAGACTGGACAGGTTTGAGTGGAGGACCCTCCCTTGCTGCTGTGACAGAAGATCCTCCCGAAGGGGCAGCCTGATCGGAGGATCGATGGTCATGCTCAGTAGCTTGAGATACCAGACTCTCAATGCCCAATCCGGAGCTACAAGGATGACTGTTGTTCTTGATCTTGAGAACTCTGGTGGTATGGGCGGAAATGTGTATCTGTGCTCCACTTGAGACGAAAAGCATCTCTGAGCGAGAGCCACCTTGGAAACTCCAATGAACAAAACTGCTGAAATTGCGCGTTCTCTGCGAAACCGAACAGATCTAACCAATGCTCTCCTCACTGTTGATAGAGACCTTGCGCCACCTCCGGTTGGAGATGCCACTCGTGATCCGCAAGGCATTGACGGCTGAGTTTGTCCACTCTGGCGTTCAGAGAGCCTGCCAGGTGTTGAACCCCCAGGGATATACCCTGCTGTTCCAGCCATGTCCAAAGAAGCAGGGCCTCTTGATAAAGGCTCCACAACCCCACTCTGCCCAGTTTGTTGCAGTACCACATGGCAGTGGTGTTGTCCGTGAACACCTGTGCTAGCCATCCCTTGATGGAGGGTAGAAAGGCTTTCAATGCCAATCAAATTGCACAGAGCTCCAGCAGGTTGATGTGGAGTCCAGATTCTGCCGGAGACCAGAGTCCTCTGATCTCCACTTCTTCGCCGGCCTCTGACCCAACAGAGGTTTGTGAGCCACCACTGCAGTTCTTTCACAATTCCCTCTGAGATCTGGACCATGTCAAAAAGGTTCCCTTGATGCTGTGCCCATTGAAACATTAACTCTCACTGCAGCGCCCACATATGCCATCAGGCATGAGTTACCAGCAGGATGCAGGAGGTCATTAATCCCAACAGCCTCAGGGTCTGCCTCACCAACATCCAGGATAGAGGCTGAAACATCAGTATCATAGCCTGAATTGTATGGACTTGCCAATCGGGAGGAAAAGCCCGAAACTAGACTGTGCCCAGAAAAGCTCCAATGAAAGGAAGCATCTGAGAGGGAGTCAGGTGCGACTTCAGCATGTTGACAGTGAACCTCAGCGAATGCAGGAGGTTCACCATAGTCTGGAGGTGGGAGACGACAGGTTGGGGCGAGCCCTTCCTCAACAGCCAGTCGTTGAGATAGGGGAAGACTGGCACCCCGGATCTCTGCAGATGGGCTGCAACCACCGCCATCACCTTAGTGAACACCCGAGGGGCATTGGTAAGGCCAAAAGGGAGCACGGTAAAATGAAAGTGCTCGTGGCCCGTGAACCGCAGGAAATGCCGGTGGACAGGCAGGACGGAAAGGTGGAAATAGGGGTTCTGCAAGTCCAACGCTACCATCCAGTATCCTGGGTCTAGGGCAGACAGGATCTGAGCTAACGTAAGCATTTTGAATTTCTCTTTCTTGAGGGAGTAGTTGAGGGCCAGCAGGTTTAGGATAGGACGAAGGCCTCCGTTCTTTTTGGGGACCCGAAAGTAGCAGGAATAGCAACCACAACAACCTAATTCTGGCATCGGCACCCACTCTATGGCTCCCTTGGCCAAGAGAGCTGTGACATCCTTGTGGTGAAGGGATAGGTGATCCTCCATCAGTCGGTTGTAAGATGGTGGCATGGAGGGAGGGGTTATCACGAGGGGGAGAGAGTAATTCCTTCGGTCTATTTGCAAAACCCACATGTCCGATGTTAGGGACTGCCAGTGGGGAAGGGGATGGTGAATCCTGACGCCAACTGGATGCCCATCCTGGTAATGGGGTGGATTAGGAGGTTTGGGAGGCTGCAGTTGCTGGGGGGATAGTTGAGTGACCAGACCGCTGGCTACCTGACCCACGAGGTCTATGGGTACCGCACCCTCGGCCACGCAGAGACTGGGGAGCATGCGCGGCTTGGTGGCTGGGAGAGAATAGGCGCAGCTGGAAGCCCCTTCCGTAGCCACGAAAGGAGCAAATGGCTGATTACGGGTGACGTGGGCCCACAGAAAGACCCAAGGACCTGGCCATAGCGCCTGACTGTCCTTGAAGTGCTCCAGCGCCGAATCCGCCTGGTCTCCGAAGAGATGGGTGCCATCAAAGGGCATGTCCATAAGAGAGGATTGGACATGCCCCAAAAAACCAGTCTTCAACCAGGCATGGTGCCTCAAGGCCACAGTCGACAAAACAGCTCTGCTCAGTGAGTCGGTTGTGTCAAGTCCACAACAGATAGTGAACTTTGTTGCATCTCTCCCATCAGCAACAGCCTGAGAGAGTATGACCTGGGCCTCCTCCGGGACCGTTGGCAGCACCTGCACAAATGTGTCCCTCAGAGCGTGGTAATATCGGCTCAAAAGGCATGCAGTGTTCACGGACCGCAATGACAGGCAGGCGGAAGAAAACATCTTTCCCATAAAGTCAAGCCTCTTGGATGCCCTATCTGGGTGAGCAGTACAGAATGCACTTTGGGATGTTGAGGCTTGGACTAACAAGCTCCCTGGGGTAGGGTGTTGTGTGAGGACGTTTGGGTGCCCTGGGGCGGGTGGTGGTGGAGGTAGGTGATCATCCTTTTCACAGGAGCCCCTGTGTGGGGTTTGGACCAAGTCCCCAAAAGGACGTCAGTGAGGGCGTCATTGAATGGGAGTAGCGATTCTGAAGAAAGGACTCCCGGTTGCAGCACTTCTGTCAAGACGTTAGTCTTGACTGTCACTGAGGGCAACTGAAGGTTGAGGACCTCAGCCGCCCTCTGCACCACCATTGCATAAGAAGCTCCCTTCTCTGTAGCTATTGTAGGGGGTAGAAAGCATACCAGTATCTGGAGAAGTGTCCAGTCCGCTGGCTTCACCCACTTCCTCACACCAGTCCATATTAGGGTTTCCTTCATATGCCTGGTATTCCTCAGGGTCCAGCATCCCCTGCCATTCCTCCCCGAGACCTAACCCAAGGGAATAGGGCTCAGGCTCCGATGTAGGAGACAAGACTCCTGTTGGTGCTGGATACAGCATCAGGCGACACCCCTCCGATTCTGCATAGGAGTTGGGGATTCAAATGTGGAAGGCACTGCTGGTGGGTGCCAGAGGCGCTGTTAGCATCAGCATCAGGACCGGCGTCAGGGAAGGTCAAGATGGTACGACCAGTGCCGGTCTGGATCCGGGTACGGATCCTTGGGGCCCAACGGGGCTGGAGCTGCCAGCGCAGAATCAGATGGGGCCATTTTCGAACCCGTGGGGCCCAGAGGCGTGCGGGTGGGGTTGGGCCGCCCAATTATGAGGTGCATGGCCTCATAAAGCTCTTTCAATTGGGAGGAGGTCGCTCTGGCTCCCGGAAAGCCGGGGTGGCGTGGAGGTGGCACAGGCTCTACTGCAGAGCCAGGCCTTGAATGACGACGCTCCATCGTTTCGTCAGCCGACGAATGAGGAGAAGTCAAAGACCTCTCTGAATTCTTCTTGTGTCCAGACTCACCTGAATGTCCTGAGGATTTGGAGTGGGACGAGGATCTCTGACTCCGCCACCGCTCTCGGGACCTTCCCCTCGACCGGGACCTCAAGTGTCGTGGCATCACCCGCCAAGCTGCCATGAGCTTGAGGGACCACTCCAGCAAGGCCTTAGGATTCATGGCACAGCAGTCGGAGCACAAGTTCGGGTCGTGCTCGAGACACCACAAGCATACAAGATGAGGATCCGTCACTGGTCAATGACAGGTTCCGCAGGGCTTGAAGCTGGCTTTCCTGGAGGACATCCCTGCCACACCAGGAGGAAAAAACCTCAAAAAGAGTCAACAAAAAGTAGAAAATTTCCAAACAGTGACTGAAGGGTTAGCTCTTCACCGGATCAGCGATGGCTGGCGCTGGAAGAAAAGAACTAACATTAGCGCACCTAGTGGGTGCCTATGTAGTTGCCGCGGATGTCACTTCTGGCGTGGATGACGCCATCGATGCATGTGGAGGTGAACGTCACCACCTACTGCTCACGAAAAATCTTACGGATCCAGTCTTACGCCTGGGAAATTCAAAGGTAAGGAATCTGCGGATAGAAGATGCAAATTAACATGTGAATACCGTCTTCTCCTTTTGGCCACTGGAGTATCTGTCCTGCATGGTTTTCTGAGCAGAGATGTATCAAAATCCTTCAAAGGACCGGTCCTCTTCACAAAACCTGAAAGGCAGTCTCAAAGGGTAGCAAATTCTGATTTTCAACACTTCTGCATATGTAGTGCTAGAGGCACTCCTATGGTTTGGAACCACCTTTGACTATCATCATTTTAATTGACTTTTGGTGTTTTACTTCACCCTAGCCTGAATGTACGTTCTGCATATGCCTTTTTCCTTGAAGATTTCTTTTGTGTAATCTCTTTGCAGTTTTAAAGTGAGAGCTGTCACAGAGTAGAACAGCTTTGCCAGGAACAGAACGTGTGGGATGTGTGAGAGAGGGGGCGAGAGAGAGGGGGGGGGGAGAGAGGGGGGAGTGAGAGAGGGGGGGGAGAGAGAGGGGGGGAGAGAGAGGGAGGGGGAGAGAGAGGGGGAGAGAGAGAGAGAGAGAGGGAAGAGAGAGGTGGAATGTACTTTTTGGTCTCGAAGTGCAGTGTTATGAGCAGTGGTGCTTAAATGTGCATTGTGTTGAACATTGGGAAGTATTATGAAGTTCTTACTATTGGCTTTGACATGCCCTCATGTCATCTTGAATCCTGACTGTCTTGCTAGAGCTTTTTGCGTGCACAGGCAGGCCCCCAGATTGCTCAAGTTGTTTAGGTTTTTCACGTTCAAGGTTGTTTTGTTTTCTGCTGGATGGAGGCTTTCGTAAGCTTCGCTGGGATAACGTGTTGGAAGTGTGCTTGGTGCCTTTCAGAGCAGAGATTGTTGTTGCCAGAGAAATGTGTGGAATGTACAGCTCTGTCTCGGAGTCAAAATACAGGGGCCTGGCCAGCTTCTGTCTTGACCTTGACACAGACCAGTACGGTCAGCTCGGTTTTTCGTAACAGAAGAAGGGGGGCGAGGTTTCTAGAACCTTCGCCTCCGGTCGAGTAAAGGATTGGCTCCAGTGGAGTCAACTAATGAAGGGGCCTCACCCTCAGCTTTCTCCAAGGTACAAGGAAAATACAGGATGCCAACAAGCCCAGCAGACATGGAATATCGATTAGTCTTCAGAATGCATTTTGTAGAAAAGGCTTAATATTTATGATGCGCTCTCCACCTTCTGCTAGGCTTTCAGCCTATCATATTAATTACTGTCATACTTTCTCCTAGTCTGCCACCTATATCTCCTCCTAGAGTAAGCCTTCTTTGCTAGACTTATCTATCCTTGAAGAACTAATGGAGCCAAGTGAACATCTTGGTAAACTAATTGGAGTGCCATAGTATTGGTGTCAGGGACGCCAGTGGAAAGAAAATGTTATTTGTCAGTTTGAGATTGCTGTGTTACAGATTCAAGTGCTGTATAGGTGTCTGCCATGTAGCATTGAGTTCACAAAATTGCAATTTGTTTTTCTTTAGAAGTCTTTAGTCTTTTTTCAGGCACACATCGAATGACTTGTGAAAAAAATGCTTTAAAATGCAAAGCAATAGACTGTACCGTATGCATTGTTTTCCATCAGAACAAGCATCTGCATGCCTAAACTGAATGTCCTGCAATTCTCCATTCGGCTATTTTCATACGCCTGCAGAAGGGAAATAGTCACAAGTGCATCTACAACAAAGTGAGCTGCAAATAAACTGTTACAGGTGAGAAACATTTTCTTTTTGCAGCCTGTTATTCTTGAATCACTTGCTGTGCATAGACTGCATAGCTGTACACTCACCACCTCCTAAAACGAATGCTAGCAAGAGTACAGAAGAAGCAAATAATGTTTTAAAAACTACCTGACAACTGTCTCTCTCCTATCTTGTACATCCACAAAATAATGTTTACTGAACGTGTGGTCCGATGGCCATGTAACAGAGCTCAAATTTCAGCTAAATGAAAGTGTCCCAAGTATGTCATTGTTGCTCTCTCTTGCGATTAAAATGTACCTTGGCATTCCACAACCTGCACCGCTGGATGCACTGCTGTACTATCAACTTCGGGCTGCAAATCAAACACTATTCAATACATTTCCTGCAGCCCCCCCCACCGCTCCCAGCGCTAGAACATATACTCAAAGACTCATCGGCACGCAAACTGATCACCCGCATTTACACTATCACACACCGCGAATCCCCGATCATCACACCTAGCTCACGTGGTGTCTGGGATACAGACATGGGGATCACTCTCTCAGATGCACAATGGTCCTTTTGCTGCGGTCAATTGGAGCAGCTATCTCCGAATTACCGTCTCAGACTCATACATTTTAAATTCTTGCACCGCCTATACCGCACACAAACACAACTACATCGCATGGGTTTGCGGACTGACAGGGGCTGCTGGCAATGTGGAGTAACACAAGCAAACTTCCTACATCTGGCCTGGGAGTGCCGACCTATAGCCAGATATTGGGTTGAGATACTATACCATATAGAGGAAATAACAGGACAAAGAGTTGAAAAAACTCCTCTAGTGACACTACTGGGATATGTGCGCGACACTC
Source organism: Calotriton arnoldi (assembly GCA_963921515.1). Taxonomy (NCBI): domain Eukaryota; kingdom Metazoa; phylum Chordata; class Amphibia; order Caudata; family Salamandridae; genus Calotriton; species Calotriton arnoldi. The sequence continues at coordinate 635,415 of CAWUFW010000686.1, read as the reverse complement.
CACATACAGCGAGGCGACTTACTGCACTTCTACTCCTACTGGCAAAAAGACGAGTGGCAATGCACTGGGGGAAGGAAATGCCCCGACTGTCAAGGCCTGGATAGCAGATGTCGCATATTGCAAAGATCAACTGGAGTGCTTCTGGGAATTTATGCCGGTTTGTTCCCGTCCCAGAGACATCTGGGCCGCATTCACGCATTGGCTTCAATCCGTAGACAGAGATATACTTTCGTAGACAATAGCAGAGACCTGCATGACACTAGCAGCAAACGCAGCGACCCAAATGCACTAACAGACCTAAGCTGTGTCTAGACACTACACAAGAACACACATGTACCACAATTCCCTAGAAACCTCTTGAGGTCGACAACGCCTAAAATGGGAGGACTCACAACCATATGTCCATAGATATAGAGGAGAGCGGTGCACGCTTAGGGGGCTATGAATAACTAAGACTGTGTACAGGAAGTCCCATTGGTCAATGTTTATCATGTATATTATGCAATGCAATAATATTGACAATGTTTAGCAGACCACTGTGATTGGTTCTTTTGTTCTGTTAATATTTGAAAATCAGTAAACAAAATTAAAAAAAAAAAAATGTACCTTGGCATGTCTGAATTGCTGCTTCTAAACATCTACCAATTTACCTTGCAACACTGGACTTTAAAACAGCTTTGTCATGATGTGGTTTTGCCAATGCAACAAATATTTTTTTTCTTTCTGTTAAGTTCAGTGGGATGAAGGTTGTGCATAAAAATGCCCTTAATGAATAAGTTACGCTCTTTCTGGTAAAGGCTATCTAACTGCAGATTTCTCACCTTTTAAATATTCTCCAGGCGTTAGACTGGATCCAGAAACGTTTGAGGAGTACCTCTGCATGCCAGTAGGTGGTGCCGTTTGGCTCCACACTGTTGTAATTATGCTTGATAATTACATGCAGGGGCCATAGAGGCGCCACTCTCGCCCACTGAAGTCAGTTGCTTTTGAGGCTATCATCGAACCTAGACACAGAGCTTTGGTCAGTGTGCAGATTCCTAGACTAGAAATCTTATGAATGGATAGAGCCCTATTCACAGAATAGAGAGGATGAGAGTGTCTTTGAGAAATCGTTAGAGTCTCCACCAGGAAGAGCGTTAGCGAAGGTAAGCAGTTTGTTCTTCTGGTAAAGACTTGTAACCGCAGATTGCTCACCTTGTGAATAAATGCCAAAGCAGTATCTATTACAGGGTGAGACCATGAATTGATCAAGCTAAAAGGTTCTGTAGGACTGAGGGAGTGAAATACCCCTGTTGGTGAACCTGGCTGTCCAGACAGTTGTACTTCATGAATGGAGTGAAGCACACGTAGCTGCCTGGCAGATGTGCAGGACAGGAACTCTGCAAGCCAACGCAGTGGTAGCAGCTTTGGCACTGGTGGAGTGAGCTTGGAGTTCTTCCGGAGGCTGCTCTTTGGCCAAACCATAGCAGATCTTGAAGAAGAGTACGATCCAGCAGGAGATGGTCCTTTTCTGCAGTCTTTCTTTTTTTCAATCCAGCGAATCAAACTAAAAGCTGATCGCCCACCCAGTGTTCTTTGGTACATTTGGTGTAAAAGCTCAGAGCTCTTTTGTGGTCCAAGTGATGGAGACTCTCCTCCTCCATAGAGGGGTGAGGTGAGAACACCGGCAAGATGATGGTCTGACCAACATGGAACGGCGTCACAACCTTCGGCAAAGATACTCGTGTTCGCAGAACCAGTTTGTCCAGAAAGAAAATGGTGTACGTCGGATTGACTCACTCAACCTATCAAATCACTCACTCACTGTACCGATATAATGGCGACGACAAACACGGTATTGAGTATAAGCAGCAACAAAGGGCAGCTGTGAAGCGGTTTAAAGGGAGTGCATATCAAATATGTGAGGACCAAGTTAAGGTCCCACTTTGGCATGACAAAAGGAAAGGTAGGAAACAAGTGTTGGAGGCCTTTCAAAAAATGCATCACATCCGGTGATTTAAATAATAAGGGCTAGTCCTGCAACCGGAAAAAGTCAGATAGAGCCAAAAGGTACCCTTCAACTGTGCCCAAAGCAAAGTCTTGCCGGGCCAGAGACAAAATTAACAGAACATTTGATAACTTGGCCTAGAAAGGATCAATCTGGGGTGCGCCATATGAAACCACAAATTTGTCCCGACAGGTACATATAGTTTTTATTGAGGGATGTCTGGCTTCCAGAAAGACAACAACCTCCGGAGGAAGGTCAAAGGTATTCAACTGTCTCGGCTTAACCTCCTTGCATGAAGGGTGAGAATGCAAACGCCTGGGTGCAGAACCCGGGCCTTTTGATGTGCCAGCAGGTCCTCCCGAAGGGGCAACCTGACCAGAGGGCAGATGCTCAACCTCAGGAGCTCTGGATACTATAATCTCCATAACCAACCTGGGGACACAATGATGACTTGGACCAGTCAGTTCTGATCTACTGTAGGACTCTGGGCAGAAGAGGTATAGATAGGAAGGCATACAATAGTCCTGAGTTCCACTAGAAACTCCAACATGCAAGCATTCAAAGATCTTGCAAAAAGGTTCCCCCCCCCCCAGGAAAAACCTTTTATGGTTCAGCTATTTCCAGAGGTGTAGTGCTTACTAGCACAGGCGCAGGACCCAACTCCATCCTGTTTGTTGCAATACCAGTGGACGGTAGTGTTGTCTATGAGCACCTGTACTAGAATCCCCCTGATGGACGGAAGGAAGGCTTTCAACGCCAAGGTGATGGCCCAGAGCTCCAGGCAGTTGATATTGATCCGGGCCTCCACCGGAGACCAGAGACCTCTGGTCTCCACCTCTCCCAGGGAGCCGCACCAACCCAGCAGTGACATGGAGGGAACAGATTTGTTAATCCCTTCAGAAAGCGAGTAACAATGGGGGACTTGAAAAAGGACGACTAGTCAAGCAGACAGAGGAATGCAGACAATGCAGCTGGGTATCCCTTGAGAGGAAACCTATCACACAACCCCTCTTAGCGAGAGAAAGTGTGTATTGCAGAAATTGAATCAATTTGGCCTGCAAGGGGTCCACGTTATTGTCCCCACAACATGCAAGAGTTGCTTCATCTTCCAGAATAAAAAGATTTGGTGGAGGAGCATTGCGCTTATAGTGTGACATCCACCACCTTTGGGCCCCACTGGAAGGAACTTGGATTTCCCTGCTCAATCTGCAAGCATGTAGGTGAAGGTCTTGTAGATTGGTGTGGAGAAGCATTCCCCCCACTAGGGAGAGAAGGTCTGGCCTGAATGGAAGTCGTAACAGGGAAAATGCGGAGAAGTGCAGAAGTTCCGCACACCATTCTTGGCAAATCCGGGGCTATGAGAATGACTTCTGCCCCGTCCGGGCGAATCTTAGTCTGAATCAGCGACCCCTGACCTTGACTGGTAGGTCGCTCCCCCACCACACAGCTCCGTCTGTGTGCCCTGCTGCTGCCCCTGATTGTGCTCGTTTTTTTCCTTTCTGTGGCCCCTTGCTGCCCCTGATTGTGATCGTTTTTTCCTTTCTGTGCCCCCTTGCTGCCCCTGATTGTGCTCGTTTTTTCCTTTCTGTGCCCCCTTGCTGCCCCTGATTGTGCTCGTTTTTCCTTTCTGTGCCCCCTTGCTGCCCCTGATTGTGCTCGTTTTTTCCTTTCTGTGCCCCCTTGCTGCCCCTGATTGTGATCGTTTTTTCCTTTCTGTGCCCCCTTGCTGCCCCCGATTGTGCTCTGTTTTTCCTTTCTGTGCCCCCTTGCTGCCCCCGATTGTGATCGTTTTTCCTTTCTGTGCCCCCTTGCTGCCCCCGATTGTGATCGTTTTTTCCTTTCTGTGCCCCCTTGCTGCCCCCGATTGTGATCGTTTTTTCCTTTCTGTGCCCCCTTGCTGCCCTTGATTGTGCTCGTTTTTTCCTTTCTGTGCCCCCTTGCTGCCCCCGATTGTGATCGTTTTTTCCTTTCTGTGCCCCCTTGCTGCCCCCGATTGTGATCGTTTTTTCCTTTCTGTGCCCCCTTGCTGCCCGATTGTGCTCGTTTTTCCTTTCTGTGCCCCCTTGCTGCCCCCGATTGTGATCGTTTTTCCTTTCTGTGCCCCCTTGCTGCCCCCGATTGTGATCGTTTTTCCTTTCTGTGCCCCCTTGCTGCCCCTGATTGTGCTCGTTTTTTCCTTTCTGTGCCCCCTTGCTGCCCCTGATTGTGATCGTTTTTTCCTTTCTGTGCCCCCTTGCTGCCCCTGATTGTGATCGTTTTTTCCTTTCTGTGCCTGTTTCCCGCCGCTGCGCCCCTGCGGCCCCGCCCCCTCACTGCCCATTCGCTGCCCCATTCCCTGCTCCTCCCTCCCCATTTATGGCGGCCGCTGGCGCGCCGAAGGCGCGCCTAAGGCAAGCCCGCCTGCGCCCGTCCGCGCCGTGGCCGCGCCCAGCGCCAGACCCCCTGGTCCGGGCATCCCCAGCGCCCGCCACATCAACAGACGCCGATACGACGCCAGCACCCTCCACGCACTGAACCCCGGAAAAGATCACGCCTGCTACCAGGCCACCCGAAGCGCACCCAAGGGCCCTTCACCTGCCGGAACTGCAGCTTCGCCAGCACCCGCCCCGCCAAACCACCGCCCAGGAAAGAACCCAACTACCTCAGATGCATCCTCCTCAACACCCGCTCCGCCCGCAAACACGCCATCGAACTCTGGGACCTTCTCGACTCAACCTCCCCAGACGTCGCATTCCTGACGGAGACCTGGCTGAATCCCGCTTCAGCCCCCGACATCGCCATTGCCATCCCGGACGGATACAAGATCACCCGCAGGGACCGCACCAACGGAGTCGGAGGAGGCATCGCCATCGTCCACAGGAACACCCCTCAGAGTCTCAACCAACACCGACGACACCCTCAGCACCGCCGAACACATGCACTTCCAGATCCACACCGATCCCAACACCACCCTCAGAGGAACCCTCATCTACAGACCCCCCCGGACCCCGACCACAGTTCAGCGATTCCATCGCTGACTTCATCAGCACACACGCCATCGCCTCCACGGACTACATCCTCCTCGGGGACCTGAACTTCCACCTCGAGAACAACAAGGACACCAACTCCACCACCCTGATCGACAACCTCGCCACCCTCGGACTCAGACAGCTCGTGACTACACCCACCCACGCCGCCGGCCACACGCTAGACTCCATCTTTTCCGCAAGCCCACACGTCTCCTTCAACCACACCTCCGAACCCCACTGGACTGACCACCACTGCATCCACTTCACCTACAGGAAGCCCACCACGCACCACCGCACCGAACAAATGCCTCGCCGCTGCTGGAGCAGAGTCACGGGAGACCAGCTAACCACAACCCTCGCCCTGAGCCCACCCGCCGAACCCTCCGACCCCGACACCGCCGCCCGCAACCTCAGACAGTGGATCGACGACTGCGCCAACACCCTCGCCCCGCTCAAGAATCCGCCCAACAGCCACACCAGCAAGAAAGCCACCTGGTTCACCGAAGACCTCCAGGCCTCCAAACGAACATGCCGAAAACTGGAGAAGATCTGGCTCCACGAACGGACAGCGGACAGCTACGCCGCCCACAAGAGCGCCACCCGCAATCACCATCACCTCATCAGATCCGCCAAAAGGGCCTCACTCAAAGACCGCCTAGACAACAACGCACACAACAGCAAAGAGCTCTTCAACATCGTGAAGGAACTCTCCAACCCCAGCTCCAACACCAACGACATCCAGCCGTCGCAAGACCTGTGCGACTCACTGGCCACCTCCTTCCACCGCAAAATCGCCGACATCCACGACAGCTTCAACACCACGACCGCCCCGGCAACCACCGAGACCACTGCCCCCACAACCACCAACCGCCTGCTCTACTGGACCAACATCAACGACGAGGACACCAGCGAGATCATGAACACCATCCACTCCGGTTCACCGCTAGACCCGTGCCCTCACCACATCTTCAACAAAGCCAGTACAGCCATCGCGCCCCATCTCCGGAAAATAATCAACATCTCCTTCGAGACAGCAACCTTCCCGGAAAGCTGGAAGCACGCCGAGATCACCGCCTTACTCAAGAAACCCAAGGCAGACCCCAAGGACCTCAAGAACTTCCGACCCATCTCTCTGCTCCCGTTCCCCGCGAAGGTCACCGAGAAAATCGCCAACAAATAACTGACCCGCTACCTCGAGGAGAACAACATCCTGGACCCTTCCCAGTCCGGCTTCCGCAGCAACCACAGCACCGAAACCGCCCTCATCGCCGCCACCGATGACATCAGGACCCTGCTAGACAACGGAGAAACAGCAGCCCTCATCCTCCTGGACCTATCAGCCGCCTTCGACACGGTCTGCCACCACACACTACGAACACGCCTTCACGACCCCGGGATCCAAGAGAAGGCCCTGGACTGGACCACATCCTTCCTTTCCGGCAGAACACAAAGCGTCCGCCTCGCCCCCTTCCGATCCAAGGCCACCAAGATCATCTGCGGCGTACCCCAAGGCTCCTCCCTCAGCCCAACGCTGTTCAACATCTACATGGCACCCCTCGCCCACGTCGCCCGACAGCACAACCTCAACATCATCTCCTACGCCGACGACACCCAGCTGATCCTCTCCCTCACCAAAGACCCTCACACCGCCAAAGCCCACCTCCACGAAGGAATGAAGGCCGTCGCCGAATGGATGAGGACCAGCCGCCTGAAGCTGAACTCGGACAAGACGGAGGTCCTCATCCTTGGTTCCAACCCTTCAGCCTGGGACGACTCCTGGTGGCCAACATCACTGGGAACAGCCCCGCCACCCACCGACCACGTACGCAACCTAGGGGTCATCCTCGACCCCACCCTCTCCATGACTAAGCAGGTCAACGCCGTTTCCTCATCCTGCTTCAACATCCTCCGAATGCTCCGCAGGATCTTCAAGTGGATCCCCACCGAAACAAGAAAAACAGTCACCCAGGCCCTCGTCACCAGCAGGCTGGACTACGGAAACGCCCTCTACGCAGGAACGACGGCTAAGCTCCTGAGACGGCTGCAACGCATCCAGAACGCCTCTGCACGTCTTATCCTCGACATCCCCCGACGCAGCCACATCACACCCCACCTGAGAGACCTGCACTGGCTCCCTGTCAACAAGAGGATAACCTTCAAGCTCCTCACCCACGCACACAAAGCACTCCACAACTCCGGACCAGCCTACCTCAACAGACGACTCAGCTTCTACACCCCCACCCGCCAGCTCCGCTCGACCAGCCTCGCCCTCGCCACAGTCCCCCGCATCCGGAAAACGACCGCCGGCGGCAGATCCTTCTCCCACCTCGCCGCCAAGACCTGGAACACCCTCCCCACCAACCTCCGACAGACCCAAGACCTACTGGCCTTCAGAAGACTCCTCAAGACCTGGCTCTTCGATCAGTAGCAGCACCACCCCCCTCTTCCCCCAGCACCTTGAGACCCTCGCTGGTATGTAGTGCGCTTTATAAGTGACATGATTGATTGATTGATTGATTGAATCAGAAGAATCAAGGGTATGGGAAAACGCATAATGAAGCTGAAAGTATCCCCTCAACTGAACAGTGTCCCCCAAGGTGCCCCTCATCAGATACTGGAGGATGCACACCTGCCTGCATTGAGCATTTTCAGAGGAGGCGAACAAGTCCATCTGAGGAGTGTCCCACTAGGTGAAAATGTCCTGGATTACCTCCACTAGAATACGCCACTTGTGGTCGGCAGGATGACGTTCACCCAAGCTGTCGGCTTTGAAATTCAGAGACCTTGTTAGGTGATCAGTAGTGAGCCACATCCGCTGATGTATGGCCAAAGTCTCAATGGTTCTAGGCAAAGGAGGTGAGACCCTACTCCCCCTTACTTGTTAATGTACCACATGGCTGTTGTGTTGTCCGCCAAGATATGGACAGACCAACCTTGGATGAAGAAGAGGAAGGCCTTGAGCGCCAAACGAATTGCCCGCAGGTTGCAACAGGTTGTTGGAAAGAACCTGTTCTTCCTGAAACCAGAAGCCCCTGATCTCCTGATGGACTCCCCACCCTGGGGTGAAAGCATCCGTCACTATCGTAGCCACGGTCGGAGCAGAAGTGAAGGCCATCTCTTATCTCAGTATCACATTGTTCCCCCACCAAACCACTTTCGCTGCAGTGCTTGGGAGATCACAACATGACTCCCCTATACTGTAGCAACTGCCTGCGGAGGCACCACTGCAGGGCTCACATGAGCCAACATGCATGTGTGACTAGGAGAATGCAGGATGCCAGCAGACCTAGGAATCTTAGGATTCTCAGGACTGGGACTCTCACACCTTGCTGGAATGATAGGACTATTTCCTGAAAGTCTCTGATCTTTTACGACAGAGGAAAGGTGTGGAGAAGGGTGGTGTTCAGTACCAACCATATGAACTGGAGTCGTTTGGAAAGCCACAGGTAAGACTTGTGCTGGTTTATCGAAAGGTCAAGGTAAACAGCAGCGATGCTGTTGACTGCAGATGGCGCAACACCCCCTCCATGAAACTGGCTTTCATGAGAGTTGCCCAGGTAGAGGAAATGGGGATGACCCACTGTCTGATATGGACTGCAACCACTGCCATCATATTTGTGAAGACTTGTGGTGCTGATATTAAGCCAAAGGGTAGTACTGCAAACTCGTAGCGTGTAGAACCTACGACAAATCTCAAGTATTTCCGATGCAACCGCAGGAAAGGGATGTGGAAGTACGCATCCTGCAGATAGAGTGACGCCATCCAGTCCCCCAGCTCTAATGCCAGTAGAACATGAGCTAGAGTCAGCATCATGAACTTCACCTTTCTGAGGAAGAAGTTGAGCTCCCCGAGGTCCAGGATCAGATGTAGACCGCCGTCCTTCCAATGCACTAGAAGGTAACACATGCAACAACCCTGGCCCGTTTCGCACTCTGGCACTAACTCCACAGTTCCTTTTAGAAGGAAAACTGCCACCTCCTGTTGAAGAATGACCAAATGCTCTGAAGGTGGAGAGGAGGGAGGGGTTGAGATAGGGGCAGAGCCTTAAGAAAGGGAAGAGTGTATCCCCTATCAATGATTTGAAGGACCTAGTGGTCCGAAATAATGGTCTTCCAGGCCAGAAGAAAGTGAGACATCCGCCCTCCCACAGGCTCCTTCTGGGGTTGGGGAAGCAAACTAGAACCGATTTCCTGGGTATGCAGGAGGAGAAAGAGGAGAAAGAGGAGGGAGGTTGTGAGGTGGATGCCAGGCCTTTTCCTCTACTTCATCAACTCTCTGATGATGGCTTAGGATGTTGCTGAAGTGCCAGGTGGTACTGTTGCAAACGAAAGGAATCCCCTCTTCCAAAGTCACAAAAGCTATGAAATGGCTGGTAGTCCTTGGTCGAAGGTGGGAGCTGTAGGCCTAGGAAGCATGCGGTGGCCTTGCAGGTTTTAAACTGCTCCAGTTTGCACGTTGATGACAAAAATAAGCACCCCGTCAAAAAGAAGGTCCATAAAGTTGGCTTGGATATGAGGGAGAAGTTGAAGGATCAATGCCAAGCGTGCCTCCGCATGGTACCTGAAGTACTCATTGCTTGTGCCATCGAATCTGCCATGTCAAGGCCGACTTTATAATATGGCCGGAGGTATTTTGACCATCTGCGATAATTTCCTGAAAGTGGCCCTTCATGTCCGTTGGCACATGTGGTAGGAGCATTCAGGCCATGTCCCACAAGGCATAGTAACATCTCGCCAAAAGACAACTGGCATTCAGTCAATGCCCGCATACTGCCCGCAGAAAAAGCCTTCTTACCCCAAGCATCAAGACGTTTGGATTCCCTGTTGGATGGGGCTGTAGGAAAGGTACCTTCAGACTGTGATCCAGAACAAGAGGCTGGAACAACAAGGCTCTCCAGCGATGGATGGGCGGAGAGGAAGGCTGGTTACTAGGAACTAGTCAATAATGTTGACCTACAAGCCTGCTGATTGCCGGGGTAGAAGAGGGTTCTCCAATGCCACCATAATAGGGCCCATCAGGGCTTCATTAAATGGGAGAAGAGGTTCCGATGTAGCTGAAGAGGGCAGGAGGATTTTAGTGAGGACATTGGTCTTAGACTCTGAGGTGGGCAATTCAAGTTCTCTGCTGCTTTTACCATCACCTAATGAAAAGACGCTACCTTAGGTGTTGTTGTTCCAGTGGCGAAGTCCCTAGCCAGTCTAGGGGAAGTATCTAAGCCAACCCCTGAAATTCCGTGCAGTCCTGATCGGGGTGTTCATAGGGAAGAAACTCAATGGGGTTAGAATCCATTCCAAAAATAACATGGATTCGGGCTCTATATGCACCCTCTTCCAAAAGCCGCTGGGCCTCTCTGCTAGGGCACTTCTGAATGCCAGCACCGGTGCCGCCGTATCGGGAGCTGGAGGTGGAGATGGTGGCGGTGGAGGAGATGCAGTCCACAGCATCGGTTGCAGTGCAATAGATCGGAGCGTCGGGTGAAGCAGTCTGGTGAAAACACTAGTTCTGATGGAGCAGCGCCAAAGGGCATCAGATGGAAGGGCAAGAACACCGAAGTTGATTTGGGGGAGCTGAGCGCTGGATGGCATTGAAGCCTTCCCAAAAATGGAATACATGGCGTTAAGGAACACCGCTGGGTCTGACCCCAGGAACTCTATGAAGGTAGGCGTCGATGCCAGAGTCTCGTGCAGTGGAGGTGCCGGCACCGAGTGCTCCGTGAAGGGCCGAGGTCTCTCCGGAGCCAGGCCGAGTAGAGGAGCAGGGTTGCGCAGACGCGGGTCCACCGACGTCAAGTCAACTAGTTCTGATTCCAACGATGAAGGTCCTGCGGGAGATGGAGAGCGGCGGGGAGACTTACCTCAGGGGCACTTCTTTGTCTTCATGTGCCTCTTTTTCTTCTTGCCAACTGAAGAGGATGAGGTAGACCAGGAACAGTGCCTTAACTGTTTGCGGCATCAATGGACTTCTCTGGCCCTGGAAAAAAAGAGCTTAGCCGCCTACACTTTTATGGCCTTAGGGTGCACACTGAGGCAAGAAGAGCAGACCTCGGAGTCATGGTCGGATCCCAGGCACCAAAGACAAACTGCGAGGGGGTGCGCGATGGACATCGGTCTCTCACAATCATTACAGGGTTTGGACAATGATTTCTTGGGATGAGACATGGCACTGCAAAACATTTGTTTTAGAATTTGTGAGGGAAACTCCTCAGTGAGAGAAGCTTTGGGGCCCGCATTAAAGTTGAAGAAAAAAGGAAATAGACGTCAGTGCGCCAGGGTGGGTGCTTTAGGACCTTGGTGTCGCTGCCTGATGTCACTTCCAGAGTCAACAGAGTCCAGCACCCTCTACCTGCAACTTAACAGCTTTGAAGTTTTTCAGATCCAGTCTGACGCCCGGGGTTTGTCCTACAGGTGAGGAATCTGCAGGTAGACATTTCGATCAGAAACCAAGAATACACTGAGGGATCTCTGTGAAACTTTGTATATTTGTTAAAATAGAAATGATTTGACAAACAAATGGATTGATTAATGTGAAAAGGTGACCCCACTTTAGCTAAAAGTCTGACTATGTGCATAAGACCACAATCTCTATGGAATTGTAGCTAGGATTCTTTTATTGCTAAAGATTACAAATCACTAACACTTTGTAATGAGGCAACTGCCCTAAAGAACACCATCATCAATAATAACTATTGCATAGTTCCAGGATGCAGTGGTTGCAATTGTGGACTAATGAAGTATCTAAGAACAATTTTTACTATACATGTTTGCACTGGAAGCATCCAGGAAGGGATGGTGTTCTCAAGGCTTTCCATTAAGAATTTAACTCCTGGAATTCTAAAAATGAAAAGCTATTGTTTATTTCGATCTTTGGGTGCAATGGTGGCCAAATCAACTCACAGCGATGAGTGAGCTGAACATGAATTTTGAAATATAAGAAGATATTTATAATTCTATACTGAAGCCTGAAGTAGGTCTGCTCTTGGTGTAATACAGTAGTTCGCAAACCATTTCCACTTTGTTGCATATCATGCTCTCATAGCTGAAAGCCTGGATTAAGAATCTCCAGAAAACTGCAAATAATCAAATTCTAATATCTCCTGTGCCAAATCACAACATCCATGGACTATCGATTTGGGTACATGATTATTCCATCCTATTGGCCGAGTATGCCCAAAGCGGTCGATTGGTCAATATCTGTATTAGTATTTCCAACAAAAGGGGGAACAATAGTTGATCAGCTTAGGGTGGAGCAATGGGGATCATTCCCAGAGATGCATGATGCATACTGTGCAGGACATACGAAAATGGATGCATGGGTGGAAAATGTAAGCAAATGTTCCCAAATAATATGTCCAAAGAGTATTCCCCTGTGATAGGAAATGCAGGTCACTTTCAGGCACAATACTGGCATTTTTACTTTTTATGCACAGACTGAAACTATAATCTCACAACTGTGCATTTGTGTGTGGCTAGTACGTCGTGAATCATGGTTCAGCTCTGTTGGCAAGTCTTAAAAACTGCTGTCCATTCCCAGCAGATACTCCACCACAAGATGAATGTGAATGAGTTATGCCCAATATCAAATCCAGTTTACCATCCTGGACAACTGAAGGGAATATGTGAGTCCCAATGTCTCCATATAATACACTGTCTTCATGTGATCGTATAACGGATAAATGCTGGAAAGATTTTAGAGCCAATTAAACTGCTGAGCTCCAGAACATCAATATGTTGTCAGGCCTGCCTCAGTGACCATTCACCCTGTACTGTGAAGTCTGCCATGTGTGTCCCTTTTCCCCACATCCACTGTGTGTGATGTACTTGTCATATGATCTCTTGCAGGCTCTACCCAATAAAAGCAATATGCTTGTTCCTATACTGAAGTCTGTCTTCTGTGCTACTCCAACCCTAGATTCTCCCAGTCCGTAGTCACATGAGATCATTGGCTCACTACTTACTACTGAAGAGGTCACATGTTACCTTGCATTATCAGGAAAGTTTAAATATGCTTGCATGAATCCATCATCCCAATAGCTTATTCATCTTCCTCACATTTAGAGACTGTGGGCAGGTAAAGGGACATCTATTTTAATTTTAGGAAAGCTGGGAAAGTATTTGCTGCAAATGAATTAAGCAGTCTCTGGCACGCTGTGGCTGACGGAATTCCAGACTATTTGAGCCTGAACAGAACAAGTCTTCACACTTAAAAAAAATGTTTGGGCCCGATGAACCTTTTTTGCACTGGTCTCTTTAGCTAATAAAATTCAGCCACCCTCTTCAGCTCACACTTAACATGGCATTGATCTTTCTGTTCCTGGTACACTTCGAGCAAAACAGCCTAAAATAGGCTGAGCATTGACCAAGGGGGAAAACCCATGCCAGCTATTGGCTGCAGCTTCTCCAGCACTAAAATGGGCTCAGAGCAGGCGTCGGACAACTTCATGAATGTCTTATGACAGTGCTCTTTCTCCTCAGAATCTATGGTGTAATGAGGGGCAAAAAATAGCAAAAGTTTGAACCTATAAGTTTCAACAAGAGAAAAGAACGTTCTTCTTGAGGGACTATTCTATGAAGAGGTAAGGTACCTTAGAAGGGGAGCATGATTTTAGCACTTTTTCTGTCATTGTGAGGCTTTTTTCTGCTTCAAGTCTTATGAGTGCATTTTGCGTCATGATTGAGACCCTGATTTCACAAACAATTCAATCTAGAACATTGGCCTTTTTTGCATACCACATAGGGCCTGAACGTCAATGGAGTCAACATCGTTCTAATAGTCACAAAAAGGAGAAAAATAAGCAAATGTATTAAGGGAACTCCAGAACCCAGTGTTTGTGGCGCATGGAAGACAGTAACTACAGTCACTGGCAGTACTTTATGGAATCGCTTCGTCCATTCTAAAAGTCATAGCCAAATTAAGTCAGTTCAGAGCACTAAATCCGATATCCACTTCACCATTTTAACTGTGTACAGCATTTCACTTATTTTCAGTTAGGTTTGCACAAGATTAACGCACAAGTGACTACTTGTGTAACGATATATCTGTAAGAGACATTAGTTAGTGATAGATTCCTTACCTTAGAATATCCCCAGGCGTCAGACTGGATCCGGAAAGTTTTTCGTCAGCAGTACCCCTGCGCGTCGGTAGGTGGCGTTGTGCGGCTCCGCGTTCGTCGCTGGCGTTGTAAGCGTCGAGATGACGTCACGGAGACTACTTAGGCACCACCCATGCACGCGGACGTCAGTTCTGTACACGACTTTCCGCGCCAGGAACGCAGAGCCATGCAAGAAACTGACCACTGGTGCTATGAAACTAGGGCCCTGAAAGGGATGACCTTAACCCTAGAATCAGTTTGCAGAACGGGGAGGATGGGTGGGGCGGTAAGGAATCTATCACTAACTAATGTCTCTTACAGATATATCGTTACACAAGTAGTAACTTGTGCATCTGAAAGAGACATGTTAGTGATCGATTCCTTACCTTAGAATAGATACCCCAGCAATACCAACCCCGGTGGTGGGTCTGCGAATAGATTACACCAGAAAGTCACGCAGAACAGAACGGCCAAAGAAGCCGTCTCTCCGGACTTGACTGTCAAGGCAGTAATGCTTGGTAAATGTGTGCAGCGAGGCCCACGTGGCTGCCTGACAAATATCCTGCAAGGGAACGCCGCGTCCCAAGGAAGTGGCTGCTGTCGCCCTGGTAGAATGGGCACGCAGCCCTACAGGAGGCTCCTTTTTAGCCAACGAGTAACACGCTTTGATGCACAAAACGACCCACCGAGAGATGGTGCGTTTGTGCACGGCCCGACCTTTTTTGGCGCCCACGTAGACAACAAAGAGCTGGTCATCCACCCGGAACTGTTGTGTGCGCTTCAGATAGAATGAGAGCGCACGTTTTGGGTACAGACGATGGAGCCTCTCTTTCTCTTTTGAAGGATGCGGAGGCGGAAAGAAGGTGGGCAAAGTGATGGTCTGCCCGATGTGTGAAAGGGCGTGACAACCTTTGGCAAGAAAGAAGGACGGGTCCTTAAAACCGCCTTGTCTGGATGAACCGAAAGGAAAGGAGGTTTAGAAGAAAGAGCCTGGAGCTCACTCACTCTTCTGGCAGAGGTGATAGCTACCAGGAAAGCAGTCTTTAGAGTAAGAAGACGTAAAGGACAGTTATGAAGGGGCTCAAAAGGAGCGCACATCAGATAGGTCAAGACGAGATTTAAGTCCCATTGAGGCATTATGAAAGGCACGGGAGGAAACGTGTGTGTAATGTCTTTCAGGAAACGGTTAACAACCGGGGACTTAAAGAGAGAAGGCTGATCTGGAAGCCGGAGAAAGGCGGAGAGGGCCGAAAGATAACCTTTGATAGTGCCCAGAGCAGAGCCCTGCTGGGCCAAGGATAGTAGGAACAGAAGGACCTCAGAAAGAGGGGCAGAGAGTGGATCCACAGACTTAGCTGTGCACCATGCCACAAACTTGTTCCACCTGCAGGCGTATACCGTCTTAGTGGAGGGACGCCTGGCTGCCAGAATGACATCACAGACTTCGGGAGGAAGATCGAAAGCTGTCAACTGTGGCCGCTCAATCTCCACGCATGGAGGTGGAGGCTGGACAGGTTCGGGTGGAGGACCGTCCCCTGCTGCTGCGACAGAAGATCCTCCCGAAGAGGCAGTCGGATCAGGGATCGATCGCCATGTTGAGTAGCTCGGGATACCAGTATCTTCGTGCCCAATCCGGAGCCACAAGGATGACTTGGGCCCGGTCGCGCCGAATCTTCTTCAGCACTCTGGGCAGAAGTGGTATAGGCGGAAAGGCGTACAACAGACCGCAGCTCCACTCGCGACCGAAAAGCGTCGCCGGCGAGTGCCGCCTTGGAAATTCCAACGCGCAGAACTGATGACATTGTGCGTTCTCTTCGGTGGCGAATAGATCTAACCAAGGCTCTCCCCACTGCAGAAAGAGACCTTGCGCCACGTCCGAGTTCAGACGCCATTCGTGATCCATCAAGCACCGGCGGCTGAGTTAGTCCAGCCTGGCGAACCTGCCAGGTGTTGAACCACCAAGGTAATGTCTTGATGTTCCAGCCATGTCCAGAGGCGCAGAGCCTCCTGACATAGGGTCCACGACCCCACCCCGCCCTGTTTGTTGCAATACCACATGGCGGTGGTGTTGTCCGTGAACACCTGCACTACACTGCCCCGGACAGAGGGAAGGAAGGCCTTCAGTGCAAGTCGGATCGCCCGAAGCTCCAAAAGATTGATATGGAGCCACTGTGTGCTCCGGTTGGGGGAGGGAGAGGGATCTGCCATTGACCCAATCGCGATTCGTGAGCCACCACTGCAATTGTTGTGCAGTGCCCTCCGAGATCTGGACATGATCGGACAGGTTGCCCTGATGCTGTGCCCACTGGAACTTCAGGTCCCACTGCAGAGCCCGCATATGCCACCTGGCATGTTGCACTAGCAGAATGCAGGAGGCCATCAGGCCCAGGAGCCGGAGGGTCATCCTGACTGAAACCCATGATAGAGGCTGAAAGATCTGAATCATAGCCTGAATATCCCAGACTCGCTGCTCGGGAGGATAAACCCGAAACTGCGTCGAATCCAGAACCGCTCCGATGAAGGGGAGCTTCTGAGAGGGACTCAGGTGCGACTTCGGCACGTTGATGGAGAACCCCAGCGAATGCAGGAGGTCGGCCGTAGTCTGGAGGTGGGAGACGACTGCCTGGGGCGAGCCCGCCTTCAACAGCCAGTCGTCGAGATAGGGGAAGACTGAGACCCCTGAATTGCGCAGATGAGCTGCGACCACCGCCATCACTTTCGTGAACACCCGAGGGGCGCTTGTAAGGCCAAAGGGGAGCACGGTAAACTGAAAATGCTCCTGGCCTACGGTGAACCGCAGCTAACGTCGGTGGGCCGGCAGGACGGGAATGTGAAAATATGCGTCCTGCAAGTCCAACGCTACCATCCAGTCTCCAGGGCAGCCAAGACCTGAGCCAGAGTCAACATCTTGAACTTCTCCTTCCGGAGGAAGCGATTGACGTTCCTGAGGTCCAAGATGGGGCGCAAGCCCCCTTTTTCCTTTTTGGGGACCAGAAAGTAGTGGGTATAACAACCATTTCCTACTTCTGGCCCAGGAACGCGCTCGATGGCCCCCTTGGCCAAGAGGGCCGTGACTTCCTGTCGGAGAAGCGCCAAGTGATCCCCCGACATGCGGTGGAACTGAGGTGGCATGGCCGGGGGGGCAGACTCGAAGGGGAGGGAGTAGCCCCTTCGGACGATTAGCAGCACCCACCTGTCCGAAGTGACAGAACGCCAGTGGGGGAGGTGATGTTGAATCCTGCCGCCCACTGGCGTGGGGTGCACCCCAAAGCTCTGACTAGGAAGGCTTTGAGGCGGATGCTGCGGGAGCGGAGGTGGACTGACCCGCACGCTGGCCCTCTGTGCCGCCACGGCGGCCACCACGCCCGCGGCCGAGCTGAGGTTGGTTCTGCGCAGGCCTTTGGCTGAACGGGCGTGTAGGGGCGCCCCTTCCGCGGCCACGAAAGGAACGAAAGGTAGACGTGGCCGGGCATGTGGCGGAGAGACCCAAGGACTTGGCCGTAGCCCAAGAGTCCTTAAAACGCTCGAGCGCACTGTCTGCCTTATCGCCAAATAGGCGAGTACCATCAAAAGTCGTGTCCACGAGGGAACTCTGGACATCCCCTGAAAACCCAGTGGACCGCAGCCAGGCATGTCGCCGCAAGGCTACCGTTGTGGAGATGGCTCGTCCCAAAGAGTCTGCGGTGTCCAACCCACACCGAATGGCGAACTTCGCGGCATCCTTCCCCTCTGCAACAGCTTGGGAAAGCACAGCCCGAACCTCCTCCGGGCACTGGGGCAGATTTTGCGCCACCGTGTCCCACACAGCGTGAGAATAGCGGCCCAAGAGGCATGCGGTGTTGACTGACCTCAGCCCCAGGCTCGCAGAGGAAAACAACCGTTTGCCAAGCTGCTCCAGCTTTTTTGATTCCTTATCCGGCGGAGCGGTAGGGAATGCTGTTTGGGAAGTGGAAGCCTGAATGACCAGGCTCTACGGTGTCGGATGAGTCGTCAAAAAGGCAGGGTCACCCGGTGCCGGGCGGTGACGCCTGGCCACGTTTTTATCCACAGGAACACCTGTGGCTGGCCTAGACCAGGTACCCATCAAAACATCCGTTAAGGCCTCATTAAACGGAAGCAGAGGTTCTTTAGAACTTGCCGCCGGCTGAAGCACTTCAGTAAGGAGGTTAGTCTGGAGGGTAACAGTAGGCAATTCAAGGCCAAGAGCCTCAGCTGCTCTACGGAGCACCACAGTGTATGTTGTGCCTTCCTCCATGACAGTGGGAGGAGACACAAACCCAGGCTCAGAGGAGAGGTCAAGGCCACTTGCATCCTCTGAGTCTTCTGCCCACTCCTGTTCGGAGTCACACTGCCGTGCAAGAGGGTCCTCCGACCCCTCCCAGTCCTCCCCTTCCACAACAGCCCGAGGCACAGGCTGCAGCGGCGAGGAAGGCACAGGGGAAAACAAATGCTCCACCGGCGCCGAGAACGGCGCCGGTCGACGCCGCACCGGCTCCAAGGCCCAATCGGGGTCCCAAGCTGGAAACGTGGGCAAGGGTGGAGGTGGGACGAACGGCACCCAGGGTGGCGCCGGGAAGGGAGCCGCAGGGGGCACCGGAGCTGCCGGCGGAGGACCCTGCGGCGCCGGGGCCAGAGCCGCCGGCGGAGGACCTTGTGGCGCCGGGGCTGGAGCCGCCGGCAGCAACCAAGGGCCCCCAAGAGGGACCGAGGGGCCCGAAGGCGCACAGGCAGGAGCCCTAGGCCTGAAAAGGTGGTCCATGGCAGCAAGAAACTCTTGCACCTGGGATGAAGTCGCCGACGGACCCGGGTATGGCGGGTAGGCCGCGGGACTGACAGGCTCCAACGGAGCCGCGGGGGAAAGACCCCGGGCCCCCTCGTCTGCGTCCGAAGACCGACGGGGGGAGGTCGGAGAGCGAACGCGCTTCTTCGACTTCTTTTTGTGACGTCGCTTACCCGAATCTGAGGGTGAAGACTTGGACCCCGAGGAGCGATGATGACGACTCCGCGGCCGGTCCCTCGAGCGACCCCTGGACCTGGAACGGCGCGGAGACAACTGTTGGGCCTCCAGCAGCTTTCGGGACCGCTCCCGCAAAGCCTTCGGAGCCATGGTCAGACAGTCGGAACATGACCGGGAGTCATGGTCGCGCTCCAGACAGTAGAGACAGACGCCATGGGGGTCGGCCACCGACATCGTATGGCGGCAGGCCCCGCAGGATTTAAACCTAGGCATCCCTACGTGGCACCAGGAGTCAAGATTTAGAAAAGTAGAGACAAAAGTACCAAAAACAACTAGTCAAAAAGTGACTAAGGTACATGCTCTAACCGGATCTGCGCTTGCTGGCGCGGAAAAATAAAGAACTGACGTCAGCGCGCATGGGTGGCGCCTAAGTAGTCTCCGTGACGTCATCTCGGCGCTTACGACGCCAGCGACGAACGCAGAGCCGCACGACGCCACCTACCGACGCGCAGGGGTACTGCTGATGAAAAACTTTCCGGATCTAGTCTGACGCCTGGGGATATTCTAAGGTAAGGAATCTATCACTAACGTGTCTCTTTCAGATACCACATACATAATTGGGTAACTTACTGTGAGGATTATGCAAGAAGACGTATCCATTAGAAACAGCATTTAAAAGCACTGCATCCCGAGCCTTGATGAAGCATTTGCTGTTTTCCAGTTTTCTGATTAGACAATTTACCTTTGGAGCTCTATGATAAGTGTAGGTGAGAAGTCCTATCTTGCATGCCATTCTTTTAAGGCAGTAGTTCCATCTCCCTTTTCCATGTTATCCACTGAATGTGAAATATTCTTGTCAATACCCAAAAATAAAGATTGCAAGGCGGAAGTAGGAACAGCTGATAAAGCCAAGAATTGTATACAATTTACTTTGCAGAGACATGTTGTTAAAGAGGATGCAAGGTAAATAAAGAATAACTTAATGAATGTAAAGGCCACTGGTTATAACGAGAGATTTTAGTTAAAAATGAAAGGTTCAACTCTTTCAGACTTCTAGCAGGGTTTTTAAATGAACAATGGCATGGTGCAGTCAGCTGACTTGAAAAATAGCTACTATAAGCACAAGTTACTACTTGTGTAACGATATATCTGTAAGAGACATTAGTTAGTGATAGATTCCTTACCTTGGAATATCCCCAGGCGTCAGACTGGATCCGGAAAGTTTTTCGTTAGCAGTACCCCTGCGCGTCAGTACGTGGCGTTGTGCGGCTCCGCGTCCGTCACTGGCGTCGTAAGCGTCGAGATGACGTCACGGAGACTACTTAGACGCCACCCATGCGCGCTGACGTCAGTTCTGTACACGACTTTCCGCGCCAGGAACGCAGAGCCATGCAAGAAACTGACCATTGGTGCCATGAAACTAGGGCCCTGAAAGGGATGACCTTAACCCTAGAAATCAGTTCGTAGAATGGGGAGGATGGGTGGGGCGGTAAGGAATCTATCACTAATTAATGTCTCTTACAGATATATCGTTACACAAGTAGTAACTTGTGCATCTGAAAGAGACACGTTAGTGATAGATTCCTTACCTTAGAATAGATACCCCAGCAATACCAACCCCGGTGGAGGGTCTGCGAATGGAATACACAAGAAAGTCACAGGGAACAGAACTGCCAAAGAAGCCGTCTCTCCAGACCTGACTGTCAAGGCAGTAATGCTTGGTAAACGTGTGCAGCGAGGCCCACGTAGCTGCCTGACAAATATCCTGCAAGGGGACGCCGCGTCCCAAGGCAGTAGTGGCTGCTGTCGCCCTGGTAGAATGGGCACGCAGCCCCACAGGAGGCTCCTCCTTAGCCAACGAGTAACAGGCTTTGATGCAGAGAACGACCCACCGAGAGATGGTCCGTTTGTGCACAGCCCGACCTTTTTTGGCGCCCGCGTAGCCAACAAAGAGCTGGTCCTCCACCCGGAACTGTCGAGTGCGCTTCAGGTAGAACGAGAGCGCACGTTTTGGGTCCAGACGGAGGAGCCTCTCTTCCTCTTTTGAAGGATGCGGAGGCGGAAAGAAGGTGGGCAAAGTGATGGTCTGCCCGATGTGGAAGGGCGCGACAACCTTTGGCAAGAAAGAAGGACGGGTCCTTAAAACCACCTTGTCCGGATGAACAGAAAGGAAAGGAGGTTTGGAAGAAAGAGCCAGGAGCCCACTCACTCTTCTGGCAGAGGTGATAGCTACCAGGAAAGCCGCCTTGAGAGTGAGAAGACGCAAAGGACAGGTATGAAGGGGCTCGAAAGAAGCGCACATCAGATATGTCAAGACAAGATTTAAATCCCATTGAGGCATAATGAACGGCACGGGAGGAAACGTGTGCGTAATGCCTTTCAGGAAACGGTTAACAACCGGAGATTTAAACAAGGAAGGCTGATCTGGAAGCCTGAGAAAGGCGGAGATGGCCGAAAGATAACCTTTGATAGTGCCCAGAGCAGAGCCCTGCTGGGCCAAAGAAAGAAGGAACAGAAGGACTTCGGAACGCGGGGCAGAAAGGGGAACCACAGCCTTAGCTGTGCACCATACCACAAACTTGTTCCACCTGCAGGCGTATATCGATTTAGTGGAGGGCCGCCTGGCTGCCAGAATGACATCACAGACTTCGGGAGGAAGATCGAAAGCTGTCAACTGTCGCCGCTCAATCTCCACGCATGGAGGTGGAGGCTGGACAGGTTCGGGTGGAGGACCGTCCCCTGCTGCTGCGACAGAAGATCCTCCCTAACAGGCAGTCGTATCGGGGGATCGAGCGCCATGTTGAGTAGCTCGGGATACCAGTATCTTCGTGCCCAATCCGGAGCCACAAGAATGACTTGGGCCCGGTCGTGCCGAATCTTCTTCAGCACTCTGGGCACAAGTGGTATAGGCGGAAAGGCGTACAACAGACCGCAACTCCACTCGCGACGAAAAGCGTCGCCGAGCAAGTGCCGCCTTGGAAATTCCAACGCGCAGAACTGATGACATTGCGCGTTCTCTTCGGTGGCGAATAGATCTAACCAAGGCTCTCCCCACTGCAGAAAGAGACCTTGCGCCACGTCCGAGTTCAGACGCCATTCGTGATCCATCAAGCACCGGCGGCTGAGTTCGTCCGCCCTGGCGTTCAGAGAACCTGCCAGGTGTTGAACCACCAAGGTAATGCCTTGACGTGCCAGCCAAGTCCAGAGGCGCAGACCCTCCTGACATAGGGTCCACGACCCCACCCCGCCCTGCTTGATGCAATACCATATGGCGGTGGTGTTGTCCGTGAACACCTGCACTACACTTCCCCGGACAGAGGGAAGGAATGCCTTCAGTGCAAGCCGGATCGCCCGAAGCTCCAAAAGATTGATATGGAGCCGGGACTCCGCCGGAGACCAGAGGCCTCTGATCTCCGCCTCTCCCAAGTGGCCACCCCATCCCAGGAGGGACGCATCTGTCACCACTGTGTGCTCCGGTTGGGGAAGGGAGAGGGATCTGCCATTGACCCAATCGCGATTCGTGATCCACCACTGCAATTGTCGTGCAGTGCCCTCCGAGATATGGACATGATCGGACAGGTTGCCCTGATGCTGTGCCCACTGGAACTTCAGGTCCCACTGCAGAGCCCGCATATGCCATCTGGCATGTTGCACCAGCAGGATGCAGGAGGCCATCAGGCCCAGGAGCCGGAGGGTCATCCTGACTGAAACCCGGGATAGAGGCGGAAAGATCGGCATCATAGCCTGAATATCCCGGACTCGCTGCTCGGGAGGATAAACCCGAAACAGCGTCGAATCCAGAACCTCTCCGATGAAGGGGAGCTTCTGAGACGGACTCCGGTGCGACTTCGGCACGTTGATGGAGAAGCCCAGCAAATGCAGGAGGTCGGCCGTAGTCTGAAGGTGGGTGACGACTGCCTGGGGCGAGCCCGCCTTCAACAACCAGTCGTCGAGGTAGGGGAAGACTGACACCCCTGACCTGCGCAGATGAGCTGCGACCACCGTCATCACCTTCGTGATCACCCGAGGGGCGCTGGTAAGGCCGAAGGGGAGCACGGCAAACTGAAAATGCTCCTGGCCTACCGTGAACCGCAGGTAACGCCTGTGGGCC
Source organism: Calotriton arnoldi (assembly GCA_963921515.1). Classification (NCBI taxonomy): domain Eukaryota; kingdom Metazoa; phylum Chordata; class Amphibia; order Caudata; family Salamandridae; genus Calotriton; species Calotriton arnoldi. The sequence continues at coordinate 612,263 of CAWUFW010000686.1, read as the reverse complement.
AGCAGGACGGGGATGTGAAAATATGCGTCCTGCAAGTCCAACGCTACCATCCAGTCTCCAGGGTCGAGGGCAGCCAAGACCTGAGCTAGAGTCAACATCTTGAACTTCTCCTTCCGGAGGAAGCGATTGACGTTCCTGAGGTCCAAGATGGGGCGCAAGCCCCCCTTGTCCTTCTTGGGGACCACAAAGTAGTGGGAATAACAACCACTCCCTACGTCTGGCCCAGGAACACGCTCGATGGCCCCCTTGGCCAAGAGGGCCGTGACTTCCTGCCAGATAAGTGCCAAGTGGTCCCCCGACATGCGGTGGAACTGAGGCGGCATGGCTGGAGGGGTGGACTGGAAGGGAAGGGCGTAACCCTTGCGGATGATCTGCAACACCCACTTGTCCGAAGTGATAGCGTGCCAGTGGGAGAGATGAAGGCGGACACTGCCACCCACTGGCGTGGGGTGCCCCACAAGGCTCGGATTAGGAAGGTTTGGAGGCCGAAGCGGCGGGGGCGGAGGTGGACTGACCCCCACGCTGATTCCCAGATCCGCCCCTGCGGAAGCCGCGGCCGCGTTGAGGCTGGTTCTGCACAGGCTTGTTGAAAGAACGTGCCTGGGCGCCCCTCCCATTGCCACGAAAGGAACGAAACCCAGGAGTGGCTAGACTTTTCGTGGAAAGACCTAAGGACTTGGCCGTGGCCCACGAGTCCTTAAAACGCTCCAGCGCACTGTCGGCCTTATCACCAAACAGGCGAGTGCCATCAAAGGGCATGTCCATGAGTGAGCTTTGGACATCTGGCGAGAACCCGGTAGATCTGAGCCAGGCGTGGCGACGAAGCGCCACAGTCGTAGAAATAGCTCTACCTAAGGAGTCCGCGGTGTCTAAACCACACCGAATGGCGAACTTAGCCGCATCTTTACCTTCTGCAATGGCTTGGGACAATACAGCTTGGGTCTCCTCAGGACACTGAGGTAACACCTGCGCAACTGTGTCCCACACCGCGTGGGAATAGCGGCCCAATAGGCAGGCGGTATTCACTGACCGCAGCCCCAAGCTGGCCGAAGAGAACAAACGTTTACCGAACTGTTCCAGCTTCTTAGAGTCCTTATCCGGCGGAGCCGTGGGAAAGGCACTCTGCGACGTCGAAGCTTGGATGACCAGACTCTCAGGCGTAGGATGAGTGGTCAAAAGCGGGGTCACCCGGCGCCGGGCGATGACGCCTGGCGACATTCTTATCCACAGGGGCCCCAGTGGATGGCCGCGACCAAGTGCCCAGCAAGACGTCGGTAAGGGCGTCGTTAAACGGGAGCAGGGGCTCCGACGAGGTGGTCGCCGTCTGGAGCACCTCAGTAAGGAGGTTAGTTTTGAGGGCCACCATAGGGAGATCAAGGTTGAGGACCTCAGCTGCCCGACGGAGCACCATTGTGTAGGAGGCGCCCTCCTCCATAGTAGGCGGGGGAGAGGCAAACCCCGGGTCAGAAGAGACGTTGAGGTCGCCGGTGTCCTCCAAGTCGTCCGCCCAGTCCTGCTCGGAGTCACACTGACGGGCGAGAGGGTCCTCGGACCCCTCCCAGTCGTCCTCCACCTCCGCTGCCGGTGGTACCAACCGCGGCGGCGGGGCAGGAGCCGGAGAGGGAACATACGGCGTCGGAAACGGCGCAGAAAACGGCGCCGCGCCCCAATGCGGGTCCCAGGTGGGAACAAAATGGTCCTGGAAACTGGGTAATGGCGGGACGAAAGGCACCCACTGCGGCGCCGGAGGCGGAGCCGAGGGCGGCGCTGGGGCCGGTAGCGTTGGACCTTGTGGCGCCGTGGCCGGAGCCAGCGGCGCAGGATCCTGTGGCGCCGAAGCTGGATCCGCCGGCGGTCCAACAGGATCCAGACACGGGACCGCGGGGCCTGAGGGCGCGCCGGCGGGAGCCCGAGGCCTAAAAAGGCGGTCCATGGTAGCAAGAAATTCTTGCACCTGTGTGGGAGTCGCCGACGGACCCGGGTAAGGTGGGTAGGCCGCGGGACTCTCTAGCTCCAAAGGAGCCGCAGGGGCAAGGCCCCTGTCCCCCTCAGCCGCATCCGAGGACCGGCGGGGGGACGTCGGAGAGCGAACACGCTTCTTCGACTTCTTTTTGTGTCGTCTCTTACCCGAATCCGAGGGTGAAGACCTGGAGCCCAAGGAGCGATGGCTGTGGCCCCGCGAGCGTTCTCTGGAACGGCCTCTGGACCGGGAACGGCGCGGGGATGAGTGCCGGACCGCCAGCAGTTTCCGGCGACGCTCCCGCAAGGCCCTCGGGGCCATGGCCCGACAATCCGGACGAGACCGAGAGTCGTGGTCTGTCTCCAGGCAGTAGAGGCAAGACATCGTGGTGGTCCGCCACCGACATGTTGCGACGGCAGGCCCCACAAGACTTAAATCCAGGCATCCCTACGTGCACCAGGAAACCAACTGGAAAAAGGGAGACAAAAGTCTCAAAAGAGATGGTCAAAAAGTGACTAGGGTACGTGCTCTAACCGGATCTGCGCTTTCTGGCGCGGAAAAAGAAAGAACTGACGTCAGCGTGCATGGGTGGCACCTAAGTAGTCTCCGTGACGTCATCTCGGCGCTTACGACGCCAGCGATGGACGCGGAGACGCACAACGCCACCTACTGACGCGCAGGGGTACTGCTAACGAAAAACTTTCCGGATCCAGTCTGACGCCTGGGGATATTCTAATGTAAGGAATCTATCACTAACGTGTCTCTTTCAGATAACATTTACACACTTCAAATACTCAGAGAGTTTTCTTTACACCGTCAAAGGTTAAGTTAAATCATGCCTCAAGCATGAGTGCATGCATTTATTGACATGGTGGAAGGGACAGACACTTTGTGAGAATGCCAACTGATGACTATCTTAGCTATAGTGTGATAAACATTTATGAATTTCCAAACAATAAAAATCTATTCAATTAGACTACCTTTAGGTAAAAAAGTGTGTGGAGTCTCCCGGTGCCCATAGGGGCTATTTTAGAGTTTGGCGGAAAGGGTGCTTGGTCGTAACAGAGACAGAGTACCCTTGCAGCCAAATTCAAAGTCCACCCGCCTGATTCAGAGGTGGGCAGACTAAAAGTATGTCAACGACCAAGCCTGTCCCAGCTCAGTTGCCAACATACTCCTGACGGCCAGAAAGAGTACGGGCCGTCAGAAGTTCACACAATACATAATAGTTATGAGATTCTTTTTCTGTCCATCACCACCAGGTAAAACCTAATGGTGAGGGACAGTTAAGAAACTAAAAACTATTACCCCTACACCATGGATGAAAACTCCCATGGTATGGGGTTAATAGTTTTTAATTTTTCAAAACCAAACTCCAGCTCCTCCTCATTGTGCAGATAGAACACTAAAGCCCATCATTTTGGAACAGAGATCTATTCTGCCCTCTTACAATTGAACCTGATGGTTTTAGTTGCTACAGCCAGAAACAGACCAAATGGGAGAACATCAAATTTGTTCAGGGAGGAGGTGTATTTAAGCTAATTTGTTAAGATAAGCTGACAAAGAATTTGGTTCCACTTTTGAATGAAAAACTTCATAAAGTAATTGATTGATAACACACTAGCAAAAGAATACCACATCCTAACATTAGATAGGAAAGATTACCTCATGTTCTTCAACAGTGACAACATGTACCCAAGGTGATGCAACCAAGCTTGCATATGGTAGAGAGGTCCAATGAAGAACAAGTTACTCACCTTTGGTAACGCATTATCTGGTAGAGACTATCTAGCTGCAGATTCCTTACCTTTGAATTTCCCAGGCGTCAGGCTGGATCCGGAAACTTTTGCTGAGCAATACCTCTTGTGCGTGCCATCAGGTGGCTCCATTCGGCAACGCGCGACATCGTTAGCATCGGTTATGACGTTGCGGTACTCATATAGGAGCCACCCAGGCGTGCAGACGTCAGTACTATTAGTTTTTCCCATGCCAGAAGCGCAGAGCCACGAAGTAACTGACGTAGTCATGTGCAAAACTAGGGCCCTGAAAGGGGGGAGTAACCCTAGCCCTACAACATTTGTCCGCAAGGCGGGGAGGCATGGGTGGGGCTGTAAGGAATCTGCAGCTAGATAGAGCCTCTACCAGATAATGCGTTACCGAAGGTAAGTAACTTGTTCATCTGATAGAGACTTCTAGCTGCAGATTCTTTACCTTTGAATTAGATACCCAAGCCATACCATCCCGGCGGTAGGTTGCGGACCAATACCTCAAACTAGGAAGTCCTGCAGGACCGAACAGGCAAAATGCCCGTCCCTGCCGACCTGACTGTCCAGGCAGTAGTGTTTGTCAAACGTGTGCAAAGATGCCCATGTTGCTGCCTGACAGATGTCCAAGACTGGGGACACCCCGAGCCAAGGCCGTAGTCGCAGGCTTTCCCCTGGTGGAATGGGACCTTAATCCCTCAGGGGGCTGCTTCTTTGCCAAGGCATATCAGTTCTTAATGCAGAGAACGACCCAGCAAGGGATGGTCCTTTTCTGAACTTTCCTTCTTAGCTCCCTCGTACCCCACAAAGAGTTGGTCGTCCACCCGGAACTCTTTTGTGCGGTCAAGGTAGAACGACAACGCACTTTCTGGGTCCAGTCGGTGGAGACACTCCTCTTCTTTAGTGGGATGCGGGGGAGCAAATAAGGTGGGCAAGGTGAAGCATTGACCCAGATGGAATGGGGTCATGACCTTTGGTAAAAAGGAAGCCCAGGTGGGAGGCACCCCTTTGTCTGGAAAAGTCATCAGATAGGGAGGCGAGCAAAATAACGCATGCAACTCACTCGCCCTCCGGGCAGATGTAATCACCACTAAAAAGGCTGTTCTGATGGTCAACAGCCAGAGAGGACAATTATGTAAAGACTCGAAGGGAGCACACATTAGGTAGGTGAGGACCAAATTAAGGTCCCACTGTGGCATGACAAAGGGAGCGGGTGGAAACAAGTGAGCCAGCCTTTTAGAAACCTATGTACAGTTGGAGACTTAAAGAGAGAGGGCTAGTCTGGCAACCGCAACAAAGCAGCCAGAGCAGGGAAGGTAACCGTTGAGAGTTCCCAAAGCAGAATCCTGCTGAGCAAAGGTCAGAATGAATAAAATAACAGTGGAAGAGAAGCAGAAAGAGGATCAATAGACCTTTCTGTACAGTATAATACAAATTTCTGCTAACGGCAGGTGTATACCGTCTTAGTGGAAAGCCGCCTGGTCGTCAAAATGTTACATACTTCGGGCGTGGCTTGGTAAGCCAACATGGCGGACGTGTGCTAAGCCGGCTCCGTCCAGCCCGCCACACATCCGACAATTATCCTGGCATCCCGGAACATTGGAGGTAGTAAATACCGTATCTGTGGCGCTGTACCGGCTACTCCATCGACTGGTGAACATTAGCGGAGGATGCTGGTGCGGTGTTGCGGAACTTCCTTTATTGACTACCGGGATGTCCTGAATTGGGCTTGCTTTACCGTCAGGTGTGAGCTGGCAGGAGCCCTGCCAGGTGGTAATGGGCTGTGAGTTGGGGATCCATTGGTTGGGGCGGTGCCCATCCCCCCGTTGGGGATCGGGGACCAGTCCTGCCGCGACAGATACTTCAGTGTTTTTTTTTTAGGTATGGGGTGGAGGGTTTGTTGGGAACGGGGTGTTTATGTTTACAGGTCGCACTTCCACTACAGGTCCGATACAGGCTATACACACGCCACCAAGGCTTAATATTAGAGCTGAACACTGATGCAACCCCATATGGCTAGAATGCCCGAGGGTGGGCGAGAGAAGCAGGGTGGTCTCCGTATCCTAAGTTGGAATATACGAGGGGCCCTAGGTAAGGTCAAGCGGGGGGCCATACTCCAACACGCGAAGAGGGTGAAGGCGGATATTCTTATGTTACAGGAGACGCATCTCATGGGCACGAAGGCCCTTTGCCTGCAGCGCTATGGGTTTCAACAGGTATATCACGCTGGCTTTATGAGAGGGTCTCGAGGCGTGGCCATATGGATACATCGCAGGGTCCCATACACGCATGAGCAGCAGTGGATCGACAGGCAGGGGCGTTATTTATTTATCCGGGGTAGGGTCTGGGAGGATCCCATGATTCTAGGGAGTGTATATGCCCCTCCCCCTTTGCAGAGGAATTTAATTGAGCGACTGCAATTTCTATGGGCCGATATGCCGGATGTGTTGTCGGTGGTGGGCGGGGACTGGAATGATGTTATGAACATGGCTCAGGATAGGACGGGGGTGGGGACGGTCTTAGGAGCGCTCTTCCTACAAAACTACACTCTATGGTGCGGGGGCTAGATTGGGTTGACACTTGGCGGCGTGCTCATGGCATGACTCAGGGATACACTTACCTTTCAGCAGTTCACAAATCCTTTTCTAGAATGGATTATATTTTTGATCCCCGGGCAATGGCAGATAGGGTGGTGGCGGCGGAGATTCTGCCTCGGGGTCTCTCGGACCACTCTCCAGTGCTAATTGAGCTGGATACCGGCATGGGACGGCGGACGTTTCGGTGGCGCCTGGCGGTGTAGAATCTCCAGAATGCGGAATATACCACCTATATGGGTGAGACTATAGCTCAGTATCTGACAGCAAATGCGGGGTCCGTAGCCAGTGCAGCCACCTTGTGGGAAGCGCTGAAGCCAACTCTGCGAGGGGTAGGCATTTCCTGGTGCGCGGTAGCGCGCAGGCAGCGTAGGGAGGAACTGACTCGAGCTGAGGCGAATATAGAGAGGCTTGATCGACAGAGCCGTGAGTCAGGGAGTGATCTGGGAGTGAGGCAATTGCTCTTGGCCCAGCAGGAATGTGCAGCTCTGCTGATGGATGAGGCACGTCAGACCTGGCTGGCAACGCGCAGCAGAGTGTACCAATGGGGGGACAAGTCTAGTAAGATGTTGCATCGCCTTTGTCAGGGCACCTTTCACTCCCAGGCCCTACCGGGGATTTTGGACCCGGCGGGGACACCGATTACGGATCCTCCTGCTATAGCGGAGAGCTTTGCGGTATATTTTGCGGATCTCTATGCCCCCCGGGAATGTCTGTCGGCTGCTGCGGTTGAGAAGTTTATTGCGGATCTGCCACCCAAGGCGCTGTCGGACGAGTTGCGGGACCAGCTGGAGGCCCCCTTGTCGACCGAGGAACTGGGAGCGGCTCTGGGAGAACTTAACTCTGGGAAGGCGCCCGGACCCAATGGGTTTCCGAGTGAGTTTTTTCGCCAGTATGCTGTGCAGTTGGCCCAACATTTCCGGGCGGTGGTGGAGGAGGCCCGGGATAAAGGTGTACTTCCCCCAGACTGGAGACACGCAGAAGTGGTGGTGTTCCATAAGCCCGGGCGTCCCCCGGAGGATCATGCCTCTTACCGCCCCATTTCCCTGTTAAATGTGGAGGCCAAAATCCTGGCGAAGGCGCTGGCCAATCGACTATTGCCCCATATCGCGTCACTGGTGCACCCCGACCAGGCGGGGTTCATGCCTCAGCGGGCTACCCGGCACAATATCAGAAGGGCTCAGGTGGCAGCGATTCAGCGAATAGGAGAACCGGCGGCACTCCTTTTGGCGGACATAGACAGGGCGTTTGATTCCCTGAGCTGGGTCTACCTGTTCGCTCTGCTTCCTAGACTCAACCTAGGCCCGCGCTTTCTTTCCTACGTGAGGCTCCTTTATACGGGTCTGACGGCATCGGTACGGGTTGCGGGCGCCGCCTCCTCCTTTGCTATCCAGAGGGGCACGCGGCAGGGATGCCCCTGTCGCCATATCGGTTTGCCTTGGCCATGGAGCCCTTGGCGGCCTGGGTGCGCATGGACGCCCAGGTACGGGGATTTGAATGGGCCATGGGCCTTTCTGATAGAATTGCGTTGTACGTGGACGACGTTCTCTTCTTTCTGACAGAGGTGGACAGGACGGGGCCACGGCTCCTGCGTATAATGCAGGTCTTTGGGGAAGCGTCGGGTCTCTACATGAACCCCCGTAAATCCACACTGTGGGCGCTGGGAGGTCAGATGAGGGCGGGACTCGTGGGCGACCACGGTTCAGTTGGCCGCAGGTGGATTGAAATATCTGGGGGTGGTACTCGGATGTACCGGCCGTTGCCTGGGAGCGTAACCTGACACCCGTGTGGGAACGGGTTCGTGCCGACCTTAAGTCCTGGTCCCGCATGCCCCTGACACTGTTTGGCAGATCGGCAATCTTCAAAATGGTAGCGCTCCGCCAACTTCTCTACCAGCTGCAGAATCACCCGTTTCCGATCCCACCTAGGTGGTTCCGTCAGGTGAATTCCGTGTTGGGGCAGTTTCTGTGGGAAGGAGGGAAGGTGCGGGTGGCCATACGTACATGCTTCTTATCCACCTTTTGTGGGGGACTGGCAACCCCGGATCTACTCTCGTATTATCAGGCCTCACATCTATTGGTCCTCAATGAGTGGTGGTATGGAGATAGGGAGGATCCGGCGTACGCACTGGAACGCTACCTTATGGGACATCACACATTGCATACACTTCTGTATTCGGCGCGGCTACGGAGCGCGCTGCCAACAGTCACGCGGGTGGTGTTCATGGTCTGGAGGCAGGCGTTGCGGCGTATGGGATGGTGGGAACGTCCTGACCCGGGAGACTCCTCTGTGGAATAATGGGCGCCTACCCCATTTGGCGGCCCTTCCGGGATTTCGGGGATGGGACATCATTGGTATCTCCACGTTGGGCGATGTTCTGAGGGGCACGACAACTAAAATCCTTTAGTGATCTCCAGGAGGAGTTTCATATGCCCCAGGCGCAATTTTATAGATACTTACAGCTGCGCCACGCACTGGCTCCCTAGTCTGCAGGGCCTAGAGTCCATACCCGAAGTTTAGTCCCATTGAAGCTAAAGTCTTCATGGGGGATCTGAAAGAAAAAAAGATTTCGCGTATCTATCAGTCCCTGGTCACGCATTGCTCCACTACACTTCAGAAACTCCGAGGGGACTGGGAGGCAGATGTGGGTGGGTTGGAAGAGGAGGACTGGACGGAGGCCCTGGCAGCCCCGCGGGGGGCGGCCATAGCGATACGGCTTCGTTTAGTCCAATTCAAATACCTCCACAGGGTCTACTTTACTAGAACAAGATTGTGGCGGGCAGGGATGATTGCCTCCCCGGAGTGTCTTCGCTGTGGTCGGGCTGAGGGTACGTTTATACATACGGTTTGGCAGTGCACATCGCTAGATCACTTCTGGAGGGGGGTCTTTGCCCGTCTCTCTGAGGTCCTGGGCTGGGAGCTTATCCGCACACCACGGCTGGCACTTTTACATGTTATGGAAGGGGTGGGGGGCAATGCCTATAAACGACACCTCATGCTGCTCGGTCTTACACTGGCCAAAAGAGACATTGCTAAAGCCTGGAAGGCGACGGGGCTCCATCGGTGGCGGCCTGGAAAAATGGCCTGGACTTTTGCATGGGTCTGGAGCAACCCATTTTTGTGGCCAGGGGGTGCCCGCGCAAACATTATAAAATAGGGAAAACGATGGGCGGAGTACCGGGGCCTCTGGCTGGAACCTCCGGTGATAGAGGAGCCATCGATGCCGGTTCTAACCGAGGGGCCAGTATAGGGGGAGGGGAGGGACGGAGCAGGGGGGGTGGTGGGCCTGGATTAGGATCTTTTGATCTCGTTTTTACAGCTACGCACGAGATAGTATGGACTTGTGCGATCTTTGGGGGAGGGGGGACAGTGGGAGGGGGGAGTTGGGGGAGGGGGGCACTATTGTTGAATATTCTTATGTATTGTTTTGCTGATCATGGTGGCCAAAAAAGGAAAAACAAAAAGTCGTTCGCTGTAATGGTGGTATTTGGTTTGCTTTGGCAGATGACTCTGGTGTGCAGAGCCCTGCGCAATATATGCGAATTGACAAATAAAATATGTTTTCAAAAAAAAAAATGTTACATACTTCGGGAGAGAGGGTCAAAAGCTATCATCTGCTGCCGCTCAATCTCCATGCATGGAGGCGCAGAGTTGACAGGTTCGGGTGGAGAACCATCCCCTGCTGCTGCGACAGAAGATCCTTCTGAAGGGGCCGCCTGATCAGAGGATCGATGCTCATCTTCAGAAGCTCTGGACACCAGACACTCCTCGCCCAGTCCAGAGCCACAAGAATACTTGGGCTCGGTCCTCCTGATCTTCTTCAGAACCCTGGGCAGGAGTGGTATGGGCGGAAAGACGTACAGCAGGCCCGAGCTCCACTCTCGACAAAAGGCATCGCTGAGCGATAGCCGTCTTGAAAACTCCAGCGTGCAGTATTGCGGACACTGCGCGTTCTCTTCGGAGGCGAACAAATCAAACCAAGGTTCTCCCCACTGATGAGAGAGACCTTGTGCCACCTTCGACTGGAGACGCCATTCGTGATCCGCTAGGTATCGACGGCTGAGTTTGTCCACCCTGGCGTTCAGAGGACCTACCAGGTGTTAAACCACCAGGGTTATGCCCTGCTGTTTCCCGACTCCGCCGGAGACCAGTGTCCCCCCGATCTCCACCTCTCCCAGTTGGCCACCCCATCCCAGGAGTAACGCATCTGTCATGACTGTGAGATCTGGTTGGGGAAGGGAGAGGGGTCTGCCGTTGACCCAATCGCGGTTCGTCAACCACCACTGCAGATCTTTTGCAGTTCCTTCTGAGATCTGAACCACATCGGTGAGATTTCCCATATGCTGTGCCCACTGAAACTTCAAGTCCAACTGCAGAGCCCGCATACGCCACCTGGCATGCTTTACTAACAGGATGCAGGAGGCCATGAGGCCCAACAGCCTCATAGTCAGTCTCACCGAAATACAGGATAGAGGCCGAACCATCGGAATCATAACCTGAATATCCTGTACTCGCTGCTCGGTAGGATAGACCCGAAACCGCACTGAGTCCAGAACAGCTCTGATAAAAGGGAGCGTCTGAGAAGGTGTCAGGTGTGACTTCAACACGTTTATAGAGAACCCCAGCGAATGCAGGAGGTTCGCCGTATTCTGAAAGTGGGAGACGACAGCTTGGGGCGAGGACGCCTTCAACAGCCTGTCATCGAGGTAGGGGAAGACGGACACCCCTAACCTGTCAGCTGAGCTGTGACTACCGCTATCACCTTTGTGAACACCCGAGGAGCACTGGTAAGCCAAAAGGGGAGCACGGTAAACAGAGTGCTCGCGGCCTACCTTGAACCGCAATTAACGCCTGTGGCCTGGCAGGATGGGGATGTGAAAGTACGCATCCTGCAGGTCCAACTCTACCATCCAGTCTTCTTGGTCTAGGTCAGACAAGACCTGAGCTAGAGTGAGCATCTTGAATTTTTCCTTCTTGAGGAAGAGATTGACCGTCCGAAGATCTAAAATGGGCCGCAATCCTTTGTTCTTCTTCGGAATCAGAAAGTAGCGGGAATAACAGCCACTGCCTACTTCTGAACCCAGGACCCTTTGGATTGTTTCCACTAGTGATCTAACTCTTCCTTAAGGGGCATATCTGTAAGGGTGCTAGGACGATATAAGAAGAAAAGGCATCCAGGAATGCTTTACTACGGATTTGATCAGTAGTTCCTTCACTAGAGCAGGTTTGATGCTCCTTTCAATAGATGGGAATGTCTTATAATGTCTACTACGAATTCAGGCACCCGAAGTTTCTTCTTTTTTGCTGGGGGCTTGCTTGGACTGGAATTGAAAAGAACTCCTGGAAGGTAGTCCTCCAGGCAGCAGAAGACGCCTACCCCTGGATGCTGAAGAAGAGCGCCCACTGGGTCCAAGCATTTGAAGATGGGTAAAGCTAATTTGAGGCCAATATGTAGGGCTTCAGGTCATCCAGCATATGAGCCGATCCCCCAGGCACATGTTGGTTAAAGGTGACGTAAGAACCCAGTCTCACAAATTACTTGTACATTTCATTGGGGTGTCTGTACAGAATGAGCTAACCATACTACTACAAAGCCTTGTACACCTGTTTGTAAAGAAGGGAAAAAAAACTTGCATATTATCTCTAGCAGTTGGCATAATTACATATCTAACAATAAACACAGAGAAATTGAATGGTCAGCCAGCACCATGAGATATTTTTGTTCTACTGGATTTGAATTTAGTTGGATTGGGAGTCCATCCGTGGTCGGGTATCAACACAATGTAAATGATACAACAGAGACTAACCCATCTGGGCCTAGAATGTACAGTAATAGTCTGCAGAACTTGTGTTTTTAGTCTTTGGTTTTTGTGGAGTTTTGTTTAGCCTTAAGTGTGAATTTTCATGAGAACTTTTTTAGATTTAAATTTATAGTAAATGAAAGCCAATAAAAACTGTCTCCCCCAATAAAGGACGTAGTCTGATTTGCATTGGAGATAATGAATTGATGGACATGATTATCATTGTAAAACACATTCATGAAAGTGTTGGATATGAACTATGATGCAATTGTGTTAAATGAACACAGTTGGAAACAACAATAACATCTGTATAAAATAAGAATCGTCAGCACCAGAAAATAATGAATAACGGGTTTGCTTATTTAAAGATGTTGCCAGGTTCAGATTACGAATCTTTGGTAAAATCTTGTGAATTCATGAATTGTTTTTATCCTCTATGATGCATAAAATGAGGCATAGAGATCCTGTAAACGATTCAGTCAAGATAAAAGAGAAGAGAAACAGACATTGAGTGAGCGCACAATTAGAGCCATCATCTGAAAGTGGCAGAGCAGATTCTGGAGTCTGTAGGCAAACAAAGAGAGACAAATGGTCTTGGGGGCAGGACCATCCAGTAAACATGAATAGAAATAACATGATGCCATGACTGCTCTCAGGTAGAGGTGATGAGTAAAGAAGCAGGGTAGCACCGGTAGATGAAGTGTGAAGTGTGCATCAATGTCAGAGGCACAAAGGATGTATCATTAGGAATAGTGGGAGGGTGTGGCAGTCGGTGGCATGGAAAGAAAGATGGATGAGGATGTGCACAGGGAAGCACTGACACCGCTAAACAGAATGGTTTTCTGCACAGTATTAAAGGAAGGGAGCCCAGATACGGTTGAACAACAGGGCCTGGTCATTCAGCTTGCATATGGATTTTTCATGTGTCGCAAGTCGCAGGAGTACTATAATCCCTTTTTCATGTGTCGCTAGTCGCAGGAGTACTATAATCCCTTCATCAATAGTAGGTATAGAAGTCGTAAGCAAATGCCTAACCTTGGCAGTAAAGAGAGCCATGGCCATCCAGCAATGTCAACATGAAGAGGAGCCTTCTACACTAGCCATATCAAGTAAAAAGGGTAAGGCGGACATTGTGTGAAGGGAGTGTCACTGGTTGCATGGAGGAGTTGCCACATACACTGCCAATAGGAGGAAAGACGTACAAATCCAAAGATTCTGTAGGAGCTCACAAACGTAGCAGTCTAGCTTCTCGCAGTTCCTTGTCATGTCTTAAAAGAAGGAAAGCCCAGTCCTCAATTGGGTAGTCATGGTCTAGCAGAAGGGAATAGTGTAAGCATGTGTGCTCCTTGGAATCTGTGTAGTGTACTAATTTAAGGGGAGCTTTACCACTGCCTGTATGTCTTTGTGATGCACTTCTTGCCTTGGCAAGCAGAAGTGCTGGATATTTGTCTATTACAGTGTAATATGCAGAGTTCTCTACAGACCACTGAGAACTGATTTGTCGGTTATATCTTGCTTTATCAACTAAGCTGTTTTCCTATTTCCATGTTGATGTACTCTGAAAGATCACAATGCTAGAGAGCAGGAGTTACAGTTAAGTAACGTGTTTCTTCTCTAGCACTGAATCATTCATAGATTCATGGATTTGAATTAAGAATAGATATCAGTTTCTATCAAACACAATAAGTGTGATTGCAGTCTCACCTTAATGAAACTGGTTGCATAGAACTGCTTGTCCGAACGATGAATCGGCCATGGCATTCGTATCCACGCAGGTCTGTTCTTTAGGTTACTGCTTGTCAAACAATGTATGGGCACTATAGCCTACAAAGCTATTGTTGAGAACATGGTGTTCATGGAGTGTGCCATACCGACATGCAGCCCCAGGTACCAGGATAATTCTCTCCAACAATAGACAATGCACGCTGAGAGCCAAGGTGCTTAACCCCCTTTAGAAATGAGATGTCTTCGACCTGAATGTCCAAAGACCACAAAAAGCTGGTCAGCACTCAAAGCATCCTTAGACTTTTCCATATAAAACTTCAGACACACACAGATTTCCAGTGAGTGTAGAGCTATTTCAGCACTCAAATAAGGGTTCAGGAAAAATTCATCTATGTATCACTGGTTGGTTGAAGTGGAAGTCAGAGGGCACCTTTGCCATTAAATTACGGTTTGTTGATAAATCATTTTATCCTTGGAGTACTGGGGAAACAGATTGCAGTCACACCATTCTCTTGGCAGATGTCAAAGCTAGCACCAGAGCGGTTTACCAGGAGAGATTATTTAAGCTGGCTTTTGTAGATCAACTTGAATGTTGGTGTCACAAGCCAGATGAGGATTGTGTTGAGGTTCCCAAAAAATCAAACACCGAGAATGAAGGAAAAATCATGAACCCTGTTCATTAACTGCTTTATCGCCTCCCGCAAGAAGAACTGTTCTAAAGAAGAGCATCATAAATTTTGGTGGATTTAGCAAAATATGACAAGTAATGCAGTATCTGTTGAGGCTGCACTGAAATTGAATGCAGGGCTTAACATGCATGCCAACAGCAGAAACATTTCCACTTTGCGCCATGCGTTTAGTAAGCGGATGGGGAGCAGTGCGGGTAAAACATCTCAGAAAATTCAAGGTCATCAGGAACCAAGTGGTGAGGGTCGGGGATCTCAGTTTAAGAATCTGACCTAGCTGTCCAGTCAGAAGTGATAGGGCAGATTTGAAAGTGACTAGCTGGCAGCTCTAAAGAGGCAGTAGCTTGATGCACCGATATTGCTTTGTTCAAGCAGGAGTGATCAGAATCAGTCAGCAGAGCTCCTTCCTTGCCTTGCAGAGGACCGTCGGGACAAAATGTAGGAAAGCATATGCAAAGATGTTTGACCATTTCCTTGAAAAATGCTTCCCTGTGTGTTCTCTGCTGGGAAGTGAATCCTCACAAATATTTCCCATTTCTTGCTCTTGCTCTTTCTTGGCGCAGGGGTAATTCAAAAGGTGAGGAATCCACAGGCAGATGTATCCATCAGAACATTATGTATTTGCCAGCAATGGGCTAATGCAAAGTCAAAAAAGCCTCCCAGGTTTCGGTTGCATTAGGAGTTATGTAGCCATGAACATTTCACCCAAGATACAGGCAGCCCAAGCATCGGTTACATTAAGAGTTATGTTACAATGCACATTGACCTGAAATACTTTGTTTGCATTTGTAAAATCCAAGACATCGATGTAAAAAACACCCGTAATGTAAAAAGCGATCAGTAAAGAAGTGGTAAGGCTCCAGCAAGCCAGCATTCTGAAAGGCAAGGCCGGAGAGTAAGTGTAAATAAAATTAGCTGCTTTACCTGAACGCGAGCGGTGAACATCCCTGTGTATGAGCAGTACGAAAGTCAGAAGAGTGTGGGCCGGCCCACACTCCTCTGATTTTACCCTTAAAGAGCAACACTTCGTATCCGGTCTTGCCTGGGATGCCTGTATCTTAGGTGAAATGTTCATGGCTATGTAACTCCAAATGCAACCGACGCCTGGGCAGCTTTTTCAACATTGCGTTAGCCCATTGTTGGCAAAATACATAACTTTCATGCACGGAGCCCTTTACTTGATCATTTGATTTAACTACCATCACTGATATCTAACCTGAATTCACCAGTTTATACATCTCGTCTTGTATGCAAAGTAAATTGCATATATATATAAATCATTCCATGCCACCTATTGGGTTTCCATACAGATTAGCGATTATACGTCAGTGAGGCCACTTACTCAATGCAGTACTTTCTGCTATCTAGTTCTGTTTATACTATCTAGTCAGACTCCTCTATATACCAGGTTATTTATTTTGAACTATTTACTTTTTAGTGAGGCAACACACTGCCGCGTGCTACATCATCTTTTTCTTCATTTTACCTCTTATTTCAGGTATTTGCCAGTTTTTAGTGTTTTCAATACACATGTTGCTTCATGTTAGGGGTTGTTTCGGATGCACTAGTTTGAATAGCTCCCTCAATTCAATATTCACGTACTACCTTTGGGGTTAGGACTAGCACTTTTTCTAGTCACCATGTTTTCTCCTTGTTCCACTTTATACTATACTCTTTGTATCTTCCTTGGAGCCTCAAGTGTAAGGGTAACAGACTTGTTTGAACCTTTATGTTACCATCTTTTCATACACGTTTATCTCTTGAACAAAGACCTTTAAGCTCACAGGGGTGCTTTTCTTGTTTTCCCTGTGATGACGGTATCTTACAGTCACCAATGATATCCTTGTGTCATTGTCATTATTACATCAATGTAAGACTATGTATTTATCGTTTTGCAGCCTTGAAAAAGTCTGACAAAACACATGTCTGTTGCCCTTCTGCATTTGGGTATCAAGAACTGACAAAGAATTTACAACATTGTTTAAAAAATAAACCACACGGAAGTCAATCACAACTTTGTCTCACCACTTCATTGAACAGTCGTATATTACTGTGGACTTCTCGGAGTGCTTCAGTATTGTTTTTGAACAAGTATACACCAAACTGGGCATCTCCTGTTCCAGCCTTTGCACCCCAGGTGACAGGGTGCCCATACCAAGGGAACACCAAATCTCACTGCACTGTTCGACTTTCAAATTTGAACTCACGAGACGTTTGTACAAGCCATGAAGTACGAGTTACTTACCTTCGGTAACTATGTATCTGGTAGAGACGTTGTCTAGCCGCAGATTCCTTAACTTAGAATATCCCCAGGCGTCAGACTGGATCTGGAAAATTTTGCGCAGCAGTACCTCTGCGCGCCGGGGGGCAGCGCCGCCTGGCTCCGCCCTGACGTCGTCCCCGGACATGACGTCAGTGGAGCCATATAGGACCCTCCCAGCGCGCTGACGCCAGTTTTCTTCGGAGGAACTTTTCTGCGCCACAACGCGGAGCCCCCAGCAAAAACTGTGAGAATATGGGAACAGTGTGCGAATAAAAAAGAAAAAGCACCATGAACGACAGTGAGAAGCACGGTCGACGGAAAGGCGTTGAAAAGGAAAGAGCAGAGCCATACCCTGAGAAGCCATTCCACAACAGCGAAGTGAATGTCACTCCTGAGGGAAATTGACTTATAAAAGTAAGACTGAGGCAGACGACAGAAAGTCTGCACCAGATGAAGTGAATGAAAAGAGCAGAACAGTATACTGAGAAGCAACCCCGCAAAAGCGAGAGAATGCCCACTCCTGAAGCAAGACGGCAATGAAAAGAGCTGAGAGCGACAGGTAAAAAGCTCCAAACCATAGGATTAAAGAAAAGAAAGAAATAGGGAGACTCTGTCCCCTGTGATAGAACTATCGGACTGAGGAACAGGCCAGAAAGACCTCAAAACTAATTGACTGTAGGAGCGTAAACGGAAAAGGCGGGTGGGAGGGTAGAGAACACCAGTAGGCCCCATACTGGAGGAAACCGATGTGGGAAAACGCAGAAGGACACCTGAACCCACCGCCCCAGCATGAGATTGGGGGGAGCAGAACAAGTAAATTAAAGGAATAAGCCTGACGGGGAGGGAGGCGAAAGACACCGCCCCGTAGAAGGAGAAGCCACCCCAAAGGAGGCGAAAGCCGAAAACCCCACCTGAAAAGGTCCTCGCAGATCGGGGAGGATGGGTGGGCATTAAGGAATCTGCAGCTAGACAACGTCTCTACTAGATACATCGTTACCGAAGGTAAGTAACTCGTACATCTGATAGAGACATCTAGCCGCAGATTCCTTAACTTAGAATAGATACCAAAGCCATACCCCATATGAGGCGGGTCTGCGACAGAACCCCACTAAGTTCCCAAGGGAACAGAAGTGTCAACCAGCTGACTAAACACAGTGGGGGCAGCACCGCCAGAGTGGCCAACATCGGACCAGGACACTCCGGAGGGAGTGGCCAACAATGAGAGGCAAAAGGGCGGCAGGAAATCCCTGTTGGTTAAACAGTGGAGAAAATGAGCACAGAACCAGAAGGGCAGTACGGAATGAGAGTGGATACCTGCTGTAAACGGAGAGGAACCAAATGCAGGATGTGAAGGATCCATAGGATCCGATGGACCGTCAAAAGAGAAAGGTGTAACTAGGGTACAAGAACGTACCGAGTCCGAGCAGGCAGGACGGACATGCATGACAGGGAAAGAAGCACTGTGGAAGTGGGAACAGCAGCGGAAGGATGCCGACGCCGCCCAAGATGAGTCAGTGTTACAGGAAACACAAGACCTGCCAATGCACCATTGCCAATGCACCGGTCACGCGAAAGGGCGGGCAGCAAAAGGCAGAATGGCAGAAAAGAATGGCAACAACCAGTGCCACGCACGTGGGGAACAGAAGTACACAAGAGAAACTGTATGCACCGCCAGAACCACACCATGGAAAGGAGAAGGCCCCATCAAGCGCCACGAGCAAAAGCTGAGACACGAGAGACGTATCACCAGGGCGTATCGCGTGAAAGAGAGCCGGCAAAACTAACACAAGGAGCAGACCTGCGCTCACGAAAAGTGAGGGACAAGACCACGGCCACCGCAGGGAGGAGTATGCCTGCGGGAGGTCTGTGAGTGTGTAGTACACTGGTGAGAAAGAAAAAACACCATAGCCTCAACAGCCATGCAGCAGCGGCACCGGACAGAGCAATGCCCACAGCCAGACGCAACAGCCACAGGCGGTAGGGCAGATCCACTGTCTACCGCGAGACAGACAGGGAAGCCGAACAGTACTGGAAGGAGACAGTACAAAACGTAGTGGAGGAACAAGAGTGGATACACACACAATAGCCCACCAGACAAACAATGGTCTAAGGAGAACACTCCAGCTGAGAGCAGCAACCGCAGCCCGAAGGAAAGCACGACAACACCTGCGCGAAATGCAACAGGGGCATGGGAAGCTCTGGCAGGGGAAGTGGCCAAAAAAGCAAGGCACAAGACAATGAACAGCATCAACGTCTGGGGCCAGAACGCCACCATGGAGAGCGAAGTCCAACCATGAAAGGACTACGCAGCATGGATATAGCAGAGTAGAACTAGGCAACGTAAAGTTGCCGGAAAAACGCACCAGCCCGTGACAGCGAGCATACTAGGGAGCAGGCATCGTACGCTTATAGAACACACAAGGATAGTGCTGAGCTAGCTGTGCGTGCTCGGGGACAGCGACAGGGCTTTCTGGTAGGCCGGCCACAGATGGAACGGCCGCAGCGAAAGAACCACGAGGAGACGGGAGGGACCTGAAAGCCCTCCCGGCCTGAAGAAATGGATCGGTAAGATGCAGGGGAGTACCACAGACCAGCAGCCGACACCATGAGAGAGCCCAACAAATGGACCGCAAGAAGGTCCCGGAAGGGCCTGCAGCAGCAGTGTTTAAAACGTACAGGCACAGCCGCAGGACAACCTAGTGAAAAGGACCCCACAGAAGCGTACAAAGACTACTGTGGGAAGAAGGCAGCTATACAATAGCTAACAAATACCCCACATAGGGTAAGTATCTACCCCAACAAGGGGCACCTCTGGAGCGTGAGCTCATAGACCGAGGACGTAAAATTGAAACTCAGAAACCACAGGTTCCGAACACATAACCCTTGGAGTAAGGGTGTGCAACCTTAACCACTAGGCTATAGTGACTCAGACAAATAAGCATCTGACCTGCTGCATGAAAGAAAGAAAATACGGCGAGAAGCCACCCAGGCCGTTCAGGTATTACAGCATGAACCCAGGGCCAACATGAAGCAAAGACAACAAAGCAGAGGGTGAGGACAAGGACCGCAACCGGAACAAAAACTACGGAAGGGTAGACAAAAGGCGGTGAACCGCAGAGTCCGCATGTGCGTCAAACAGGGACACACCATCAAATGGCAAATCCCGGAGACTGTCACGGACATTGTCGGCGGGAAACCCCCGTCGCGCAGCCAAGCATGGCGGCGCAAAGCAACGGACCTCGCCATTGCCCGACCTACCGAATCGGTAGAGTCAACGGCGGACCAAATGGTAAAGCGCACCATCTCTCGGCCTTCGTGAAGGAGACGAGCCATGTCAGCCCGAGTACACTCAGGGAGGGTAGGCAAAAGACACTCCACAGAGTCCCAAAGGGCACAAGAAGCCCGGGCAAAGACGCAAGCCGTGTTCAGAGCACGTAAGGCTGAACTAGCGGACGCAAAAATGCCGCGTCCACATGTCTCCAACCAACGAGACTCCCTAGTAGGAGGCTGCAACAGAGGTGGAGAGGAAGGCTGCGTGGCGAAAGACACCTGCACTACGAGGCTGTGAGCACCAGGCTGAAGGGACAAACCGGCTGGGCTCCCAGGGGCCGGACGATGCCTATGCGCAATGGCCCTGTCGACAGCATCTCCTGAAGAGGGCCGTGCCCACGTCCCGAGAAGGCGTCGAACAACAAGCCGCTAAAAGGCAGCAAGGGCTCAATATCCACCGCACCCTGGTGGAGGAGATCCAATAACGGATCGGAGGACAAGGAGACAGAAGGAGGGTGCAAGTGTAAAACAGCTGCAGCCCTGCGAACACCCCTTAAAAACAGAGCACCAGCTTCAGTGGGCGTCCTGGGGGGCGACAATAGCCCATCTGTAGGGGACGGCTGCAAGCTGACACGTCCCACAGCAGGAGGAACAAGGGGCCACTGCCCCCATGGCATTGGAGCCAACCGGCGTGGAGACAAGTCCGGGCACACCGGGTCTGTGTCCTCTGGAAGCGGAGAACCAACAGGTGCCGGCGACCGCTCCGGCGTCGAACGACGCCGCTTCGACGTCGAACGACGCCGAAATGGCGTCGAACCGACGTCGACCTCCACGAGGGGCGACCCGGCTGGACGAGCCGGCGGCGACGTCCCCACCACCAAGAGGTGCGGAGAAAGAGCCTGAGGACCAGGAGGCGACAGGCATGGTGCCGCCGGCTGATGCCGATGTCGACGCAGGGAGCCGCCAGGGGCTATGCGGAGACAAGGCAGAATGGCACGGCGTGGGGCTGGAACGCCCATCAGGGTTGGGACCCGACGCCAGCACGACTCTGGAGCCGGAGTCGAGGCACTCGGCCGGCGCAGAGGGCGAACCCGACGGCGGAGATCCGACCTGAATGCCTACCTCCACTGTGGGACCCGAAGGCGCGCCAGGGAGAGGAGGTGACCCGAAGATGGAGTGCAGAGCCTGGTAGTAGGCTTCCATCTGGGGCCGAGTCGCACCAGTACCCGGAAAGGGCGGGTAAATGGAGGCCGACTCCGGGGGGCACGACTCCGTGAGGGAACGGGAACCATGGCCCCCATCGTCACGTGGAAGCGAGGACTTCGACTTCCGTGGCTTGTGCTTTAACTTACCTGTAGACAAGCGACGTTCGCGTGAGCGACTCCGGGAGCGGACGCGGAGAGAAGAACCAACCGGAGAACGTCAGGGAGACGCCGTGCGGGATAATCGGGCGGCCAAGAGCTTCATCCGGCGCTCCCGTAGGTACGTTGGGCGCATCTGCCGGCAGGCGGCACACTCCACGGAGTCGTGGTGCGACCCAAGACACCACATGCAAATGGCGTGCGGGTCTGACGCCGACATCTGGCGCGAACAATTCTTGCACAATTTAAAGCCCGAAGGCATCGCACACTGTTCCCCGACGCCAAAGGACGTCGAAAAAGGGCCTGAAGAAAAACAGGCCAGAGGAACAGCTGAATCCCGGATCCGCGTTGGAACGTGGAAAAGAAGGAAACTGACGTCAGCGCGCCGGGAGGGTCCTATATGGCTCCACTGACGTCCTGTCCGGGGACGACGTCAGGGCGGAGCCAGGCGGCACCGCCCCCCGGCGCGCAGAGGTACTGCTGCACAAAATTTCCGGATCCAGTCTGACGCCTGGGGATATTCTAAGTTAAGGAATCTGCGGCTAGATGTCTCTATCAGATTGTGCGGACACTCTTGCATAGCAACCAATCATGTGTGTATTGTAACCTTTAACACTTCAAGGACCTCCTACTGCTTTATTTCATTTTGCCACCTTCGCAGAGGTTGCTAGTAGCACACTTCTTGTGGTACCATCCTCTGAACATGAGGCATCTCTTTAGTGTTTATTATGCTATAAGGCTAGGTCCGCTAAAAACAAAGATGTCAATGTCTCACAATTTGAGGCCTTTAGTTTCAGATAAAGGCTATACATGCACTTTAAGTGCAGAAGATTATCAGCAAAAGTAGAGCATATTTTGAAAAGAAACGTTGAGAGAGGCTGGCATGGGCACTGAAACTTCCCCTGGCTAAGAGAAAACTATAACAAGTCACTGTGATCCACACGGTGAAACTGGGATTGATATGATCGCCAGGGATAAAAAAGGAAACCAGTTATTTAGATGACTGAATAGTTTTGCAGCTTGAAGCACTTTTAGATTCACATGTGTGCATTGTACACCATATAGTGGTTGGATGCAGATGTTTTTATTTATAAACCTTTTCCTGCTGGGCTGAGTCAGTAGGACTCACTATGATGCTGACCGCAGTCTCACAATGCCCCCTAATCTGACCTTCATTTTAGATTTTTTTTCCACTAACTCCCATCCTTCACCAAAGAGGCAGGAGTGCCACACGTGAATCTAGAAGAACTCCAGGAGGCAAAACTATTCTTACAGGTAGCTGGTTTCTTTTGCAGAGCAAATATTTTCTAGATTCACATGCAGTGCATTCTTTAATTAGACATATGTTTCCCCAAGTGCAGGAGGGTGTGAAGTGGGAGTTGTGCTAAATAAAAGTCTCAGCACTGTTTGACCTACCACTGCTTCTTATCCTGTTTCTATGTATACAGATTATTTAGTCAAAGTGTTTTTAGAGTAACATGCTGCAGACATGATTGTCTTGCAAAGATACATTAGACAGTAGTGGAATTAGCCCTTGGCTTTACCACCAGAAATGTGTTTGTCATTATCTACTTAGCAATGGTTTCTTAAGACACTGCTGTACCTAACAATTGTGCCCCGTGGGCTACAAAGAATTGTTTAGTTGACTGATGTCTTGCCTTTCATAAGTAGTATAATATAGCCTTATAGCCCGCCGTAGCGGGCTATACCGGCTATTAAAGGCCCGCTCCCGCGTTAAAGGCCCGAGCCGAAGGCGAGGGACTTTAACAAGGGACCGGGACTTTAATAGCCGGTATAGCCCTGCTACGAAGGGCTATAAGGCTATTAGAACATCCTGCCACTAGAGGGCAGAATGTTCTAACAAATAAAACAAAGGCCTCTCGAAGCTCGAGGGGATTTAAATCCCCTCGAGCTCCGAGAGGCCTTGTAAAACATTGGAATGTTGCTCTGCGGGCCTTTACCGGCCCGTAGAAGCATGGAGCACTCCATTGTCTACAATGGAGCTCCCAACATTCCAATGTTCTAATATCCATTAAGGCCTTCCTCAAATCGAACATATGTAGCAGTTTTTATGCTGCATTGTTCGCTCATTGAGAAACTGTATTCCTTGATAAGCATGGAAAGGGGAAGCCACCTTAGGTACATACTTAGAAGGTGTTCTCATAACTGCCTGGGTTTCGCTGACCTTTCTAAAAGAGTTAATAACAATTAAGAAGGATGTATTTAATACTGAATGCTTCAGTGAAGCCTTATAAATTGGCTCAAAGAGAGGCTCCAATAGGCCTGCTAATACTAGATTCAAATTTCACTTTGAAGGTGAATCATCACACCAAGGAAAACAAATTGCTGTGCTTTCTTGGAGATTCTGATCACTGGGATGGAGAAAACCAATGAAAACCAGTTGTTCATGCATACCTATAGTATAAGGGGCAACATTGATAAAAATATCCTTAAAGAGCAATATGTATCATTCAAGGTATCATTAAAGATTCCTCTTAACTGTTGTTCAAAATTAGCTTGTAAACACCACTGAGAGTATCCTGTCGATGTTGATGAGTAACATCTTCTGTGGACGGTTTAGGTGCCTCCTTTATATTCTTTAGACTTTTTTGGGAAGATTTTAGGGATATAATTCTGTTATTTCAGCAGTCAAGCTGTTAACAGCAAACCCTTTTGATTTGGTGAAAAATGTGTCCTTGTGTATTCAAATGTTAATTTGTCCTTGTGTATTCAATTCTTAATATTACCCCGGGGCAACTTGCATGAGATTTGAAAAACATGTTTGAACTGGCCATCTCGGGGTCACTAAGATGAATGCCGTGTTGCAAGTCTTCAATTCCTTCATCACTACAGAAATTAGTGGTATCGACAAAAAAGCAATAACAAATATATTCTACTATCTTATCAACATGGCAGACGATGGTAATGTTGGAATACAACGGTTTGGTGTTTTCTTCTGTGGTGAATAGATCTGTGTGTGTGGTATTCCCCAATTCAAAGATTTTTTAATATTGATGGCTTTTTACTACCACTCGTGCAACAAGCCTGTTTTCCTGATTAAGTGGTCTGCATGTACGTTGTCGATCCCTACTAATGATTTGTGACAATTGTGATGTTTCTTTCAATCGACCACCTCCATATTTCTTGTGCTAACTTTGAGAGACAGTATGAAATAGTACATTTGGCTTGTTCAGACAAAACATTGTAGTTGTGTTATCTGTTAAAATATGTACATTTCTGTTGTGATCTGAACTGGAAGGCTTTTAGAATGTGGAAATTATCTTGAGTTCCAGGAAGTTTATATGTTTTACTCCATACTGTGAAGATCAATGATCCCCCTATCTCGAGTTCTCCCATCTTTGCCCCTCTCCCCCATCTTACATGCAATGCATCTGTATGATGGCTTTCTGGACTAGTGCCTACGAAAGGTGGTCTTAGTTTAATGGGGTTACTGTGAATGTGATGATTGAGTGAATGTCCCTCCAGTCGACTTTCTCAGAATCGAGTTATAGATGGTTGTCTACTTAACCTTCTTCTGTCTACAGAACCGCTTCTTTTTATAATGCACCTCTTACAGTCTACAATGCTTCCACTGCCTTAGCTTTTCATTTGCCTTTCCTCCAGAAAGTGGTCAATCTCGGCCCAAACAAATTACTACATTGTTGGACTGAACTAACCAGTTGAAAATGTGTAATCATGCACATATATGTACAAGAGTCCTCGTTGGAAGTTGTCTACTTGCTATGTATGCAGAGTCTAGTGTCCATTTTAAAAAATAACTTAGGATAATCCTGTCCTCTTCTACAAAATATTTTACTCTCTTTTGAAAGACTTCACACATGTGCTTAAGTCCTCCATTTATTTATGTGTCTTATAGAGCGCCCGAATCACCCCCAAAGGGGTATCTCCGCGCTATAGTGGTGCCTATAAGTCAGCGTCGGGTAAATGAGGGGGATTACAGAGTCATCGAAGGGGATTGAAAAAGCGCGGTTTTGAGAAGTCGTCGAAATTGGAGATAGTTGGTACATTCACGAAGGTGAAGTGGAAGCTGATTTCAGTATGAGGGGGCAAGATAGTAAAATGCCTTCCCCCCAGTGCGCGATTTCTTTATCCGGGGAACAACAAGGAGAGATTTCGATCCAGACCGGAGTGTTCTGGAAGGCTGATGGCGCGTGAGACTATCACTAAGATAACTGGGGGCTTTGCCGTGGAGTGCCTTGTATACTAGACAGCAGATTTTAAAGCGGATCCGTTTCCGAACAGGCAACCAATGGAGTCCCTGGAGTAGAGGTAAGGGAGCGGTTCTGGCTGGGGAATTGGACACCAGACGTGCAGCAGTATTTTGAACCACCTGAAGTCTATTGAGTGATGCTTCAGAGGCTGCACTCAGGAGGGCATTACAGTAGTTAAGACGACTTGCCACAAGGGCCTGTAGCAGAGTTTTCCTGACTATTAGAGGGAGAAAAGGAAAAGCCTTTCTCAAAAGACTTAATGTAAAGAAGCAGGTGCCCACTGTGGCTGAAACTTGTGTTTCCATCGAGAGTTTCAAATCTAAATGCACGCCTACATTTTTCACCACTGCCTTAGGAGTAGGAGCGGGACCTAAATTGGAGGGCCACCAATCTGGGGACCATAGTAAGGGTGCCTCTCCAAAGAGCATGATTTCCGTTTTGCTGGCATTTAACTGGAGAAAGTGGTTTCTCATCCATTCCGAAATTGCATTCATACCTTCAGAGAAGGCCGACTGAGTGTTAGCAGAATTTCTGTCAAATGCCATTAGCAGCTGGGTGTCATCCGCATAGGAAATAGGGATGAAGCCCAGGGTCCTCAGTAGATCTGCCAGGGGGGCCACATAAATATTAAACAACGTGGGGCTCAGGCAGGATCCCTGGGGCACACCTTTAGTCAGCTTTGATGTAGAGGATTGGAAAGTACCTAAAGTGACTGTTTGGGTGCGGTTATTTAGGAAATTAGCCAGCCACAGATAAGCTTTATCTTGAATACCAACATTTCTTAGTCTGGATAGAAGAATAGTATGGGATATCGTGTCAAACGCTGCTGACAAATCCAGCAGCACTAACAGTACCACTTGTCCCTTATCTAGGAAATGTCGGAGGTTGTCTGTGACTGCAACTAAAGCTGTCTCTGTACTAAATCTGGGGCGAAAACCCGACTGGGAAGAATCTAGACCCCCGGTTGATTCCATGAAATCAGAGAGATGATGATTCACATGTTTCTCCAGGAGTTTACTCAAGTAAGGCAACAAGGAGATAGGGTGGTAATTAGATAGATCTTCCTGAAGAGCATTGGGTTTTTTCCGGATTGGTATTATTTGGGCAGTTTTCCATTCGGAAGGAAGTGTGCCCGAGGTCAATGAGGAGTTAAGGATAGGGCAGATCAATGGAGCCAGCTGTTTATGAAGCAGCATGGAAGTCTTGGCAGGTAAAACATCCTGGGGAGAGCCAGATTTGACTGTTTTCATGAGGGACTCCACTGTGTCTATGGTTAGAGGGGAGAAGCAATCTAAAAAGTTTGCGGGGTTAGGGTGAGGTAGATGAAATACAGTGTTAGTTAGTTGGGGATCTTTATCTTTAATAATACGGTCATAGATGTCTTCAATTTTCTGAGTGAAGTGCTTAGCCAGTTTATCACAGAGGTCCTGTGAGGGTGTTACATCATTATGGCATGCCTTGGGGTTGATGAATGAATTTTAAATGCGGAAAAGCTCCTTAAGGGAATTTCCTGCCTGATTCAGCTGGGACTCCATGTGCGTCTTGCGAGCCTTTTTTTATATTTTTATGGTAGCGAGTCAAGCAGAGCTTATAGGCTTCTTTATCAGTTGCACTATGAGAAAGCCGCCAGCGCCTTTCTAGCTTTCTACAGGGGCTTTTTTCTTCCCGTAGAATAGGAGAGAACCAAGTCGCTTGTGCTCTGTTCAATTTAGAGGGGAGGAGTTTTAAGGGGGCTAGTTGGTCAAGTGTGGAAGTAACTAGAGCATTATAGTTAGCTAGGTTTTTTTCAATGTTTTCAGTCGCTGAATGTGTACTACTAGAAAGGATATTCGAAAAATGGTCTGGCGTTATTTTATGCCACTGTCTTCGCCAGCTACGTGAAGATGTCATAGGAGTAGCAAAGGCTCTGCCCTCTTTTATGTGGAAGCGAAGTAGAGAATGATCGGTCCAGGTAAGGGGGCAAGGAGCCTCACAATATATGTTAGGGGTAGTAGTCAGAATAAGATCGAGGGTATGTCCCACTAAATGGGTGGGGCCGGTGTTGATCTGTATCAGACCAAGGGAAACTAAATCCGATAAAAATGTAGAAGCCTCTGCATTACAGGAGATTTCACTGTGGACATTAAAATCTCCAAGTAAGAGGAAATTGTTAGAGGAGATAATATGAGGGGCAATCATTTCCATAAGTCGAACTGAGAAGTTCATGAGGGGACCTGGGGGGCGGTAAACTAGGGCCCCTTTCCAACAATGGTGGGTAGGTGAATCAATCCTAAATACCATGATTTCTAGTTTGGTATGACTATGATGTTCTGTAATGGAAACCTTGATTGATTCCTTATGTACTATTGCCCCCACCTATCTTAGCTAATCCATCACATTTGTGGATTCGGTAGCCTGCGGGGATGGCCGCCGTAATGGCGGGGGAGGAACTGGGCTTAAGCCAGGTTTCTGTTAAAAAGCATAGATCTATGGGCCCTGATGAGAGTAAGTCCCAAATCTCAATGGCCTGTTTAGGAAGAGATCTGACGTTCAACAGGAGGCATTGCCAGTCCCGATCAGAAGGACCTATATAATGTGGCTGGGCCTTATTAGCCGCTGGGGAATGTGTTTTGTTCCATTGTTGGTGTGCATACCTGTTAAGTAATGATTTGTGTTCGCACTGCACCACTGAGTAGCAGCAGCTCTGTCAATTTCATTCCCTACAGTCTCCAGTCTCTATCCCTAGCTGTGGGTGGTCCTTGTGAGGCTGGGGATTGCTTCCTCTTTCTTGCTGTAGACACTGTAAAAGAATAAAGTTCCACATG
Source organism: Calotriton arnoldi (assembly GCA_963921515.1). NCBI lineage: Eukaryota > Metazoa > Chordata > Amphibia > Caudata > Salamandridae > Calotriton > Calotriton arnoldi. The sequence goes on along the minus strand of CAWUFW010000686.1, from coordinate 583,804 downwards.
AGCTCTAATGTAGTGTGTCTTGTGGGGATGCCTTATATATCTTTTCTATTTGCGAATACAGTCTTTGAGGTAGCTGATAAATGCTTGACAGCTTAGGTAAATACTGACTTTTTTCTAAGCAGTGAATTTAGCATATCCAACAGGAAACTGGATTCCACCTGTTCTCCACCATATGCATCAGCCGCACCTTTAACTGCCCCATTATACATGTAAATATCCTCCAGATGAGACAGTCTGTGGTAGGTCTACCTCCTCTTGTGGGGGATCGGCATAGACTGCTTCCTATATTCTTACTTCATCAGCCTGTACATCACAGATCGTACCATTTGGCTCAATATCTGGTTGTAATAAAGGATTTTCATTTGTAACTGTCTTCTGCCTCCTGTACAAGTTCAGGGATATCTGTGATTCCCCCTTTTGTTTGGTCTAATCTGACCCCTCCCTTAGTTTCTTTGTAACTAATAGTATGGGTGTCCTGAGTGCAGCAAGATCATCCTTGAAGGATTTTTTTCTTTTTAATGAGGTTTGCAATCCCTGCGTCAAGTGCCTTCTTTTTTTCCTGGCATTGGTGCTTTCTCTCCTCTTCATGACGCTCTTGCGGTTTGTTTCTGGTGGTCGAAGCTTTCTCTTTACCCTTTCAAGCTTAATTGCCTTCTGAAGTAGAGTTAATGCACAAGTTACTAACTTGTGTAACGATATATCTGTATGAGACAGTAGTTAGTGACAGATTCCTTACCTTAGAATATCCCCAGGCGTCAGGCTGGATCCGGAAAGTTATGCGTAGCAGTACCCTTGCGCGTCGGTAGGCGCCGTCGTGCGGCTCCGCGTCCGTCGTCGGCGTCGGGATCGCCGGAATGATGTCGCGGGCAGTACTTAGACGCCGCCCCTGCGCGCTGACGTCAGTTCTGTAAACGACTTTCCGCGCCAGGAATGCAGAGCCATGCAAGAAGCTGACACAGGTGTCTGAAAAATACTAGGGCCCTGAAAGGGATGTCCTTAACCCTAGAAATCAGTTCGCAGAACAGGGAGGATGGGTGGGGCGGTAAGGAATCTGTCACTAACTACTGTCTCTTACAGATATATCGTTACACAAGTTAGTAACTTGTGCATCTGAAAGAGACAAGTTAGTGACAGATTCCTTACCTTAGAATAGATACCCCAGCAATACCAACCCCGGTGGTGGGTCTGCGAACAAAGATCAGACAAGGAAGTCCCGGAGGACAGAACGGCCAAAGAAGCCGTCCCTCCGGACCTGACGCACAAGTTACTAACTTGTGTAACGATATATCTGTAAGAGACAGTAGTTAGTGACAGATTCCTTACCTTAGAATATCCCCAGGCGTCAGGCTGGATCCGGAAAGCTTTTGCGTAGCAGTACCCTTGCGCGTCGGTAGGCGGCGTCGTGCGGCTCCGCGTCCGTCGTCGGGCGTCGTGATCGCCGGGATGACGTCGCGGGCAGTACTTAGGCGCCGCCCCTGCGCGCGGACGTCAGTTCTGTACACGACTTTCCGCGCCAGGAACGCAGAGCCATGCAAGAAGCTGACATAGGTGTCTGAAAAATACTAGGGCCCTGAAAGGGATGTCCTTAACCCTAGAAATCAGTTCGCAGAACGGGGAGGATGGGTGGGGCGGTAAGGAATCTGTCACTAACTACTGTCTCTCACAGATATATCGTTACACAAGTTAGTAACTTGTGCATCTGAAAGAGACACGTTAGTGACAGATTCCTTACCTTAGAATAGATACCCCAGCAATACCAACCCCGGTGGTGGGTCTGCGAACAAAGATCAGACAAGGAAGTCCTGGAGGACAGAACGGCCAAAGAAGCCGTCCCTCCGGACCTGACTGTCAAGGCAGTAATGCTTTGTAAACGTGTGCAGCGAGGCCCACGTAGCTGCCTGACAGATAACCGGCAGCGGAACACCGCGGCCCAAGGCCGTGGTAGCAGCCGTTGCCCTGGTGGAATGGGCACGCAGCCCAACAGGAGGCTCCTTCTTAGCCAAAGAATAGCAGGTCTTGATGCACAAGGTAACCCAGCGGTAGATGGTCCTCTTGTGCACCGCCCGACCTTTTTTGGCGCCCACGTAGCCAACAAAGAGCTGGTCATCCACCCGGAAGTGTTTTGTGCGGTCAATATAGAAGGAGAGCGCACGTTTTGGGTACAGACGGTGGAGCCTCTCTTCCTCTCTGGAAGGATGCGGAGGCGGAAAGAAGGTGGGCAAAGTGATGGTCTGCCCAATGTGGAAAGCAGTAACCACCTTTGGTAAGAAGGACGGACGCGTCCGAAGAACAACCTTGTCTGGATGAACAGACAGAAAGGGAGGTTTGCAAGATAGAGCCTGGAGCTCACTCACCCGCCGAGCGGAGGTGATGGCCACCAGAAAGGCTGTCTTCAGAGTCAGAAGACGAAGAGGACAGTTATGTAGAGGCTCAAAGGGAGCGCACATTAAAAAGGTAAGAACCAAGTTCAAGTCCCACTGAGGCATCACAAACGGAACAGGAGGGAAGAGGTGAGTAATGCCTTTTAAGAACCTGTTAACAACAGGGGACTTGAAAAGGAGGGCTGATCAGGGAGCCTGAGGAAGGCCGAGATAGCACAAAGATAACCCTTGATGGTACCCAGGGCAGAACCCTGTTGGGCCAGAGAGAAGGAACAGAAGGACCTCAGAAAGAGGGGCAGAAAGGGGATTCACAGCATTTGCTGTGCACCATGCCACAAATTTGTTCCACCTGCAGGCGTATACCACCTTAGTGGAGGGACGCCTGGCTGCCAGAATCACATCACAAACTTCGGGAGGCAAGTCGAAAGGAATCAACTGCCGCCGCCCAATCTCCACGCAAGCAGGTGGAGGCTGGACAGGTTCTGGTGGAGGACCGTCCCCTGCTGCTGCGACAGAAGATCCTCCCGAAGAGGCAGACGGATCGGGGGATCTACGCTCATATTGAGTAGCTCGGGATACCAAACTCTTCGAGCCCAGTCCGGAGCCACAAGAATGACTTGGGCCCGGTCGTGCCGAATCTTCTTCAACACTCTGGGTAGAAGTGGTATAGGCGGAAAGGCGTACAACAGACCGCAACTCCACTCGCGACGAAAAGCGTTGCCGAGCGAGTGCCGCCTTGGAAATTCCAACGCGCAGAACTGATGACATTGCGCGTTCTCTTCGGTGGCGAATAGATCTAACCAAGGCTCTCCCCACTGTAGAAAGAGTCCTTGCGCCACTTCCGAGTGAAGACGCCATTCGTGATCCATCATGCACCTGCGGCTGAGTTCGTCCGCCCTGGCGTTCAGGGAACCTGCCAGGTGTTAAACCATCAGGAACATGCCCTGATGTTCCAGCCATGTCCAGAGGCGCAGAGCCTCCTGACAAAGGGTCCAAGACCCCACCCCGCCCTGTTTGTTGCAGTACCACATGGCGGTGGTGTTGTCTGTGAACACCTGCACTACCTTCCCCTTGACAGAGGGAAGGAATGCCTTGAGTGCAAGTCGGATCGCCCGGAGCTCCAGAAGGTTGATATGGAGCCGGGACTCCGCCGGAGACCAGAGGCCTCTGATCTCCGCTCTCCCATGTGACCGCCCCATCCCAGAAGGGACGCGTCCGTCACAACTGTATGCTCTGGCTGGGGAAGGGAGAGGGATCTGCCCATGACCCATTGCCGGTTCGAGAGCCACCACTGCAACTGTTTTGCAGTCCCCTCCGAGATCTGGACGTGATCGGACAGGTTGCCCTGGTGCTGCGTCCACTGGAACTTCAGGTCCTACTGCAGAGCCCGCATATGCCATCTGGCATGATTGACCAGCAGGATGCAGGAGGCCATGAGGCCCAGCAGCCTCAGGGTTATCCGTACCGAAACCCAGGATAAAGGCTGAAAGATCGGAATCATAGCCTGAATATCCCGGACTCGCCGTTCGGGAGGATAGGCCCGAAACTGCGTCGTGTCCAGAACTGCTCCGATGAAAAGGAGCTGTGGAGAAGGAATCAGATGCGACTTCGGCACATTGATGGAGAACCCCAGCGAGTGCAGGAGTTCGGCCGTAGTCTGGAGGTGGGAGACGACTGCCTGGGACGAGCCCGCCTTCAGCAGCCAGTCGTCGAGGTAGGGGAAGACTGAAACCCCTGCCCGGCGCAGATGAGCTGCGACCACCGCCATCACTTTCGTGAACACCCGAGGGGCACTGGTAAGGCCAAAGGGGAGCACGGTGAACTGAAAATGCTCGGGGCCTACCGTGAACCGAAGGTAACGCCGGTGGGCCGGCAGGACGGGGATGTGGAAATATGCGTCCTGCAAGTCCAACGCTACCAACCAGTCTCCAGGGTCGAGGGCAGTCAAGACCTGAGCTAGGGTGAGCATCTTGAACTTCTCCTTCCGGAGGAAGCGATTGACGTTCCGGAGGTCCAAGATAGGACGCATGCCCTCCTTGTCCTTTTTCGGCACCAGGAAGTAGTGGGAGTAGCAACCACGCCCTACTTCTGGGGTTGGAACATGCTCGATGGCCCTCTTGGCCAAGAGGGCCGTGACTTCCTTCTGCAGAAGTACCAAGTGATCCCCTGACATGCGGTGGAATTGAGGTGGCATGGCTGGGGGGTGGACTCGAAGGGGAGGGAGTAGCCCCTTCGGACAATGTCCAAGACCCACCTGTCCGAGGTGATGGTACGCCAGTGGGGAAGGTGATGGCGGACCCTGCCCCCTACTGGCGTGCTGTGCACCTGAAAGGAGGGACTAGGAGGGTTTGGAGGCCGCGGACGGGTTGGAGGTGGTGGCCTGACCCGCACGCTGGTTGCCCGATCCGCCACGGCGGAATCCACGTCCTCGGCCACGCGAAGACGGCTGCTGCTGCGCGGGCCGGTGGCTGGGCTGCTGACGTGAAGGGGCGCCCCTACCGTGGCCACGATAGGGGCGAAAAGCAGAAGTCAGCGGAGGGCGTGTAGCAGAAAGGCCCAGGGACTTGGCAGTAGCCCGTGAGTCCTTAAAGCGCTCCAACGCATGGTCTGCTTTGGACCCAAAAAGACCGACTCCATCAAAGGGCATGTCCATGAGAGTATTCTGGACATCCCCTGAAAAACCAGTGGTTCTCAGCCAGGCGTGGCGTCGCAGCGCCACCGTCGTTGCAATAGACCTGCCCAGCGAGTCGGCGGTATCAAGGCCACATCGTATTGTGTATTTGGCCTCATCCCTTCCTTCAGCAATGGCGCGGGAAAGCAGTGTCTGGACCTCCTCAGAACACTGGGGCAAAACATTCGCCACCGAATCCCACAAGGAGTGGGTATATCGGCCCAAAAGACAAGCGGTGTTGATGGACCGCAAGCCAGCACTGGAGGAAGAAAAACCCTTCTGCCCAAATTGATCCAGGCGATTGGATTCCCTATCCGGAGGGGCGGTAGGGAAGGCGGTTTGGGAAGCGGAGGCTTGGACAACCAAGCTCTCAGGAGTGGGGTGGACAGAGAGAAACAGGGGGTCGCCCGGAGCTGGGCGATGGCGTCGGGACACGTTCCTATCCACAGGAGCCCCTGTGTTGGGCTTGGACCAGGCGCCCAAAAGAACGTCAGTGAGGGCGTCGTTAAACGGCAGCACAGTCTCCGTAGAGGAGGCTGCCGGCTGAAGCACCTCTGTCAAGAGATTAGTCTTGACCGCCACAGTAGGGAGTTGGAGATGTAAGGCTCCAGCCGCCCTACGCAACACCGTTGCAAAATTGGCTCCCTCCTCCGTAGCCACGGGAGGAGACAGCATGCCAGTGTCAGGGGAAGTATCTAGACCACTGGCATCCCCTAGACCCTCTGTCCAGTCCTCATCGTACTGACACTGTTGTGCCAGAGGGTCATCAGACCCCTCCTCCTCTGGTTCAAAATAAGGGGGAGGAGGGACATTTGGGACCCAAGGTCTCATCGGCGCCGGAACCGGCGTCGAGCGACGTCGGTCCGGGTCCATGTCCGGAGCCGGAAGGAACTGGGGGACGACGCCGCCCGGAGCCCCAGGCGGCGTCGAGAACGGCACCGGAGACATCGGCGCCGGCGGAGGTGTCGTTAGGTCGACCGGCGTCGATGGGGGTTGTGGAGCCGGGATCGAGGCCGGGGCCGGAGCCGGGATCGAGGCTGGAGGCACGGGCGACGCCGGGGCCGGAGCCGTCGGCGACGCCGGAGCAACCCTATCAAGGCCCGCGGGGCCCGAAGGCGCACCGGAGAGACCTGGAGGCCCGAAGAGGCGGGCCATGGCCGACAGGAATTCCTGTACTTGGGCCGGATCCGCCCCCGAACCCGGGAAGGACGGGTATTGCGGGGGCGACTCCACAGGCATGTCCGGGGCCGCGGGGGCGGGGACGGTGCCGGGAGGGGCCTCAGCCGAGTCGCGAGACCGGCGAGGCGAAGTCCTAGAGCGACGATGCTTTTTGGACTTTTTGTGTTTGGACTTACCGGACGAAGAAGACTTCGATGCCGACGACCGGTGTGGACTCCGCGATCGACCCCTGGACCTCTCACGCGACCGGGGCTTGCGCGGAGCCGAATGCCGGGCCTCTAGGAGCTTTCGAGACCGCTCTCGCAAAGCTTTCGGGTTGAGGGCCCGGCAGTCGGAACAAGACTCCGTGTCGTGGCATCGGCCGAGGCAGAAGAGACACTCCCGATGCGGGTCTGTGATGGACATCATCCGAGCACAGGCGCCGCAACGTTTAAACCCGGACATCCCTACGACACCTTGAAGTCGATTGAAGAAAAACAGTGAAAAATTCACCCAAAAGTTTAGTCAAAAAATGACTAGGGCACTGCTCTTCCCGGTTCTGCGCTTGCTGGCGCGGAAAAAGAAGAACTGACGTCAGCGCGCAGGGGCGGCGCCTAAGTACTGCCCGCGACGTCATCCCGGCCATCACGACGCCGACGACGGACGCGGAGCCGCACGACGCCGCCTACCGACGCGCAAGGGTACTGCTACGCAAAAACTTTCCGGATCCAGTCTGACGCCTGGGGATATTCTAAGGTAAGGAATCTGACACTAACGTGTCTCTTTCAGATATGGACTTTACAGTACTCTTATACTAGCATGGGGTGCCGAGTTTTCCTAAGTCTCACAGCTGCGACAAGAAAGCTGGCAATATTAAAAATCTGCCATGGGTCATTAAGCTTTTGTAAATACAATAGAGCGGGTTTAACCTGAATAAAGCCTTTCCCTTTTAAAATTGGGACTAAAAACCTCCTGCGGATAGCGCTATAGTGATCACAAAACATAATAAAGTGCATTGTGTCCTGTATCGAAAAAGTATCACAGGTACAGGGACCTGAATCACATGTCCTGCTCCAGCCTTGTGAATTACCCAGAAAATGATGAATTAAGTTAAAACGAAATCTGGTTAAAAGCAGGCGGTGAAATGGCTTAGTGACAATCCGCAGATAAGGTTCAATCTCTGGAATAGTTTTTAACAAAAATGGACTTTAACCGTAGGTTTCATTAGTTCAATCTCCTCCCGCTCTACCTTCATCCGATCCAATGAGTGTATTTTTACCCATGCCAAATCATCTTTAGTTACTTTATCCGGGGAGTTGAATAAGTCTGGACGTCCAAGCTTGGTTAAAATATTCTTAACATAGTTTAGCCATGGAATTTTGTTAGCTTGGTCCAGGGTGACACAATCCCTGATTATCTTATGGTTCAGTGTTAATTGGGGGTTAAGCCAGGTTTTTAGCCAGCAAAGCACCGGAGCCTGCCTCAACCGGTCTGCCACGTAACCAACCCCTAGTTCCTGGTGAGTTGAAAAGGTAGGAGTGGATTGAGGTACAGACAGGAGGGATCGTAGCACAAGTTACTTACTTGTGTAACGATATATCTGTAAGAGACATGTTAGTGATAGATTCCTTACCTTAGAACATCCCCAGGCATCAGATTGGATCCGGAAAGTTTGTCAGCAGTACCCCTGCGCGTCGGTAGGCGTCGTCGTGCGGCTCCGCGTACGTCGCTGGCATCGTAGTCGCCGAGTTGACGTCGTCGGAGCTACTTAGACGCGCGCAAGCGCGCTGACGTTAGTTCTGTACATGACTTTCCGCGCCAGGAACGCAGAGCCATGCCAGAGACCAACTACTGGTGCAATAGAACTAGGGCCCTGAAAGGGACTACCTGAACCCTAGAGAACAGTTCGCAGAACGGGGAGGATGGGTGGGCGGTAAGGAATCTATCACTAACTAATGTCTCTTACAGATATATCGTTACACAAGTAAGTAACTTGTGCATCTGAAAGAGACACGTTAGTGATAGATTCCTTACCTTAGAATACATACCCAAGCAATACCAACCCCGGTGGTGGGTCTGCGAAGTGAAATCACACCAGAAAGTCACGGAGAACCAACCGGCCAAAGAAGCCGCCTCTCCGGACTTGACTGTCAAGGCAATAGTGCTTAGTGGAAGCATGCAGCGAGGCCCACGTGGCTGCCTGCAGATGTCTTGCAGGGGGACACCGTGTCCCAATTATGTAGTAGCCGCTGTCGCCCTGGTAGAATGGGCGCGCAGCTCTACCGGAGGTTCCTTTTTAGCCAGAGAGTAACAGGCTTTAATACACAAGACAACCCATCGGGAGATGGTCCGCTTGTGTACAGCTCGGCCTTTCTTGGCGCCCACGTAGCCAACAAAGAGCTGGTCGTCCACCCGGAACTGTTGTGTGCGGTTGAGATAGAATGAAAGCGCACGTTTTGGGTCCAGACGGTGGAGACTCTTTTCCTCTCTTGAAGGGTGCGGAGGCGGAAAGAAAGTGGGCAGAGTGACAGTTTGCCCGATATGAAAGGCAGTGACTACTTTTGGTAGAAAGGAGGGACGTGGTCGAAGCACAACGTTGTCCGGATGAATCGCCAGGAAAGGAGGTTTACATGAAAGAGCCTGAAGCTCACTCACACGCCTAGCGGAGGTGATGGCCACCAGGAAGACAGTTTTCAAAGTTAATAACCGTAAAGGACAGTTATGAAGAGGCTCAAAGGGAGCGCACATTAAGTATGTGAGAACCAGGTTCAAGTCCCACTGAGGCATTACAAAAGGAATAGGAGGGAAAAGGTGAGTAGTGCCTTTGAGAAATCTATTGACAACAGGGGACTTGAAAAGAGAGGGCTGATCAGGCAGCCTGAGAAAGGCTGAAAGAGCAGAAAGGTAGCCCTTAATAGTGCCCAGAGCAGAGCCCTGCTGGGCCAAAGAGAGAAGGAACAACAGGACCTCAGAAAGAAGGGCAGAAAGGGGATCTACAGCTTTCGCTGTGCACCATGCCACAAATGTTTTCCACCGGCAGGCGTATACAGTTTTAGTTGAGGGACGCCTGACTGTTAGAATTACATTACAGACTTCAGGAGGCAAGTCAAATGGAATCAACTGTGGCCGCTCAATCTCCACGCAAGGAGGTGGAGGCTGGACAGGTTCGGGTGGAGGACCGTCCCCTGTTGCTGCGACAGAAGATCCTCCCGAAGAGGCAGTCGGATCGGGGGATCCACGCTCATACTGAGTAGCTCAGGATACCAAACTCTTCGAGCCCAGTCCGGCGCCACAAGGATGACTTGGGCCTGGTCGCGTCTGATCTTCTTCAGCACTCTGGGTAGAAGTGGTATAGGCGAAAAGGCGTACAACAGACCGCAACGCCACTCGCGACGAAAAGCGTCTCCGAGCGAGTGCCGCCTTGGAAACTCCAAAGCGCAGAACTGCTGACATTGCACGTTCTCTTCGGTGGCGAATAGATCTAACCAATGGTCTCTCCACTGCTGAAAGAGACCTTGTGCCACCTCCGAGTGAAGACGCCATTCGTGATCCATCATGCACCGGCAGCTGAGTTCGTCCGCCCTGGCGTTGAAAGAACCTGCCAAGTGTTGAACCACCAGGATAACGCCCTGGCGTTGCAGCCACGTCCAGAGGCGCAGAGCCTCCTGACATAGGGTCCACGACCCCACCCCGCCTTGCTTGTTGCAGTACCAAATGGCGGTGGTGTTGTCTGTGAACACCTGCACTACCCTCCCCTTCACAGAGGGAAGGAATGCTTTCAGTGCAAGTAGGATCGCCCTGAGCTCCAAAAGATTGATATGGAGCTGGGACTCTGCCGGAGACCAGAGGCCTCTGATCTCCGCCTCTCCCATGTGGCCGCCCCATCCCAGGAGGGATGCATCCGTTACCACTGTGTGCTCCAGTTGGAGAAGGGAGAGGGATCTGCCGCTGACCCAACGCTGGTCCGTGAGCCACCACTGCAAGTCCTGTGCAGTGCCCTCCGAGATCTGGACGTAGTTGGACAGATTTCCCTGATGCTGCGTCCATTGGAACTTCAGGTCCCACTGCAGAGCCCGCATATGCCATCTGGCATGATTGATCAGCAGGATGCAGGAGGCCATGAGGCCCAGCAGTGTGAGTGTCAACCTGACTGAAACCGAGGACCAGGGCTGAAAGATCGGAATCATAGCCCGATTGTCCCGGACTCGCTGTTCGGGAGGTTAAACCCGAAATTGCGCTGTGTCCAGAACCGCTCCGATGAAGAGGAGCTTCTGAGAGGGAATCAGATGCGACTTCGGCACGTTGACGGAGAACCCCAGCAATGCAGGAGGTCGGCCGTAGTCTGGAGGTGGGAGACGACTGCCTGGGGCGAGCCCGCCTTTAACAACCAGTAGTCGAGATAGGGGAAGACTGAGACACCTGATCTGCGCAGATGAGCTGCGACCACCGCCATGACTTTTGTGAACACCCGAGGGGCGCTGGTAAGGCCGAAAGGGAGCACGGTGAACTGAAAGTGCTCGTGGCCAACCGCGAACAGCAGGTAACGCCGGTGGGCCGGCATGATGGGGATATGAAAATAAGCATCCTGCAAGTCCAACGCTACCATCCAGTCTTGCGGGTATAGGGCAAACAAGATCTGAGCCAGGGTGAGCATCTTGAACTTCTCCTTCCGGAGGAAGCGATCGACGTTCCGGAGGTATAAGATAGGACGCAGGCCCTTGTCCTTTTGCGGAACCAGGAAGTAGTGGGAGTAACAACCACGACCTACTTTTGGCCTGGGAACGTGCTCGATGGCCCCCTTGGCCAAGAGGGCCGCAACGTCCTGCTGGAGAAGTGCCAAATGATCCCCCGACATGCGGTGGAACTGAGGCGGCATGGCTGGAGGGGTAGTCTGGAAGGGGAGGGAGTAGCCCCCTTAGGACTATTTGTAAAACCCACCTGTCCGAAGTGATGGTGTGCCAGTGGGGGAGGTGATGGCGAATCCTGCCGCCCACTGGCGTTCGGTGGGCCTGAAACACTGGACTAGGAAGGTTTTGAGGCAGAGGTGGCAGGGGCGGTAGTGGAATGACCCGCCCGCTGGCCCTGTGACCACTTCGGCGGGCCCCCCGTCTGCAGCTGCGCTGAGACTTGCTGCGCAGGCCGGCGGCTCTGAAAGGAACGCGTTTGGGCGCCTCGACCCTGAAGGCAAACCTCAAGGGAGTTCAGTTTGCGTGGTGGCAATGACTGGGCCGTAGCCCGGGAGTCTTTAAGGCATTCCAATGTGCTATCCGCTTTGTCACCAAAGAGGCGTGTGCCATCAAAGGGCATAACCAACAAGTGCACTGGACATCCCCTGAGAAGCCAGTTGTTCTAGGCGTAACGGCAAAGCACCACTGGTGTGGAAATTGCTCTGCCGAGGGAGTCGGCTGTGTCAAGGCCACAACGGATGGTGAATTTCGCAGCATCTCTCCCCCCGGTAATGGCTTGGGAGAGCACCTCCTGAGCTTCCGCCGGACACTGAGGCAGCACCAGTGCCACTGTGTCCTACACAGAGTGGGAACAGCGGCCCAAAAGGCATGCAGTATTTACCGTCCGTAAACCTGAACTGGCAGAGGTGAAAATCTTTTTCCCAAACTGCTCAAGTTTTTGTGGATTCTTTGTCCGGAGGGGCGGAAGGAAATGCGCTCGCTTAACAGAATGGCTGTAAGGGCGTTATTAAAAGGCAGAAGCGGCTCCGTAGAGGAGGCCGCTGGCTGCAGCACCTCAGTCTGGAGATTGGTCCTGATAGGCACCGTTGGGAGCTGGAGGTTAAGTGCCTCAGCTGCCCTACGCAACACAGAAAAGGACCCAACCTCCTCCGGAACTACGGAAGAAGGGGACAGTGTACCAGGGTGCGGAGAGAAATCCAGATCGCCTGGACCCTCCATATCGCACTCCAATTCCGGACGAGGGGGTTCTCAGACCCCTCCCAGTCCTCCCCTTCGTCCACTGTCTGCTGGTAAGGACGAGGGGCCCGGGAAAAGGGAATAAATTCCCCCCCTGGAATAGGAATTGGAGAATAATAGACTAATTCAGGCTCGACGTAGTCCGGGCCCATAGGCAATGGCGTCGTCTCCGGCGCCGGTCTCGGCTCCGGAGGCGGCGCCGAGGCCGGAGCCAACGGCGCCGCATGGTATCTTGCCGGTGTAGCCGGGGCCAAAGGCGGCGGCACGGGGGCAGAACCATTCAACCGGAGGCGGCGCCGAGGCCGGAGCCAACGGCGCCGCAGGGTATCTTGCCGGCGTAGCCGGGGCCAAAGGCGGCGGCACGGGGGCAGAACCACCCAACGGGTCCACGGGGCCCGAAGGCGCTCCGGAGGGACCCGATGGGGCAAATAAACGGCCCATGGCCGACAGGAATACCTGTATTTTTTCCCTAAGTCGCGTATGTCCCCGGCAAAGGCGGGCAGGCCGCAGGCAACAACGGAGGCTCCACAGGAGCCGCGGGGGAGTGACCCCCCACCCACTCCACCGCGTCCCGCGACCGGCGAGGGTTAGACGAAGAGCGACGCCGCTTCTTCGACTTTTTATGGCGCCTGGACTTACCTGCGATTCCAACGAACTATGGTGTCGGCTCCGCGACCGATCCCTCGACCTCCCACGGGAGCAGGACCTTGAGTGGTGTGGAACCGAGTGCCGGGCCTTCAACAACTTTCAGGAACGCTCCCGCAAAGCCTTCGGCGCCATGGCCCGACAATCGGAGCACGTCTCGGTGCACCAGAAGTCGATACTCGACAAAACAAGAGAAACAAGTCTCAGAAACCAAGTTAAAAAATTAACTAGGAGTACCGCTCTCTCTCGGAACTGCGCTTGCTGGCGCGGAAAAATTAAGAACTAACGTCAGCGCGCGTGGAAGTAGCTCCGACGACGTCATCTCGGCGACTAAGACGCCAGCGACGTACGCAGAGCCGCACAACGACGCCTACCGACGCGCAGGGGTACTGCTAACGAAAACTTTCCGGATCCAGTCTGACGCCTGGTGATGTTCTAAGGTAAGGAATCTATCAGTAACGTGTCTCTTTCAGATGAAATTTATTTTCAACTGTTTGTATCTCCTCCATTGGCTTATAACCCCATATTGCCGAGCCATACAATGCAATCGCTATACATTTAGATTTATAGATATTGAGCATTGCATCCATCGGTTTAGCCCCCAGTCGCTGCGCGAATCCATTCACAGCGGCCGTTGACCTTGCCATCGCATTTGCTTTAGCTTTCTGTTGTGGTACCCAGGAACCCTTCTCATCAAAAAGTACTCCCAGATAAGTAAAAGAGGTCACCTTAGTTAATTCTACACTTTCACAAAGAAAAGTTTGAGGTTTTTTGGGTTTCCGGCCCATAGTCATTACATGAGATTTAGCTATATTTATGGCTAAGTCCAGAGATTTCATATAGGCCCCAAAGGAATCTAAAAGCCTTTGGAGCCCTACAGCTGTGCGGGCCAGTAGGACGGCATCATCCGCGTAGAGGAGCACCGGAATGAGCCTGTCCCCTACCCGGGGTATGTCCAGACTAGCCGTTTCTAAAAACTTGCCCAGATAATTAATATACAAAGTAAAAAGTAGTGGTGCCAGAATACATCCTTGGCGAACACCTCTGCCCGATGTAAAGTGTCTTGTGCATTTTCCTTCTTGGTTGACCCTCACTCTTGCAGTGAGATCCCTGTGTAGGTCAGCCAAGAAGTAGACTAAACTAGGATCAATGCCCATATCTAACAGGATGTGCCAGAGCTTGGACCTATTTACCAGGTCGAAAGCCTACGAAAGATCCATAAAAGCCAGCTGTAGCGTCCCTGCTTTAGCTATAGTGTATTTGCCTGCTAGTAAATGTAAATTAAGACACTGATCCATGGTACCCCTACCGCTTCTAAAACCATATTGTAAATTAGATAAAACCTCATTTTCTTCTAGCCAGTCCATTAATTTCGTTAAAATCACTCTCCCTAAGACTTTCACTGCAGAGTCTATTAGTGAAATCGGCCTATAACAACGAGGGTCCCCCCTCTGTCCCTTTTTAAAAATCGGAATAATAGTAGAGGATGCCCATGATGGCGGGAAACCCTGACAGCTTGACACATTAAAAACATTTGTCAGGATTTTAGCCCAGAAGGGTGGGTTTTGTTTGTATAAATCCGTCGGGACACCATCTGGGCCGGGAGCCTTATTGCTACTCATTTGTATGATAGCCAATTCCACTTCCCCTTCGTTAAAAACTATTATGTGGGAGCCCCTTCTAGAGTCACAACTAATTGGCACTTCCTGGCTATCAGTGGACTCATATATAGCTTCAAAATGAGAAAGCCATTGGTCTTCCGTGATGTTACATTCAACGGGGGTGTTCCCTATCCCGGTAAAAAATGGTTTGTTGACAATGGCCCAAAAGCTAGAGCTATCTTTAATGAGCTCTACTGATAGCAGAGCACACCAAGCATCTTCTTTAATTTCCTTTTTACGTGTAGATAGTGCAAGCTTGTACTCGTTACGTAACCTAGCTATATAGGTGCGATCTCGTGGAACCCTCTTTAATTCTGTTACCAATTTACGATGAGCTTCAGAGCAGTTCCTATCAAACCATTTTTCTCCTATAGTATGCCTAGATTTTGTAGGTAAGGTAAGGTCTGACGCTACCTGCACACAAATGCCCTCAAAGGCCAAAAGAACCTCCTTCCCCTCTTTGGCATTATCGAGACAGGTAGCAAACTTATCCCCAACCTTCTCACAGAGATCCAGGCAAAAGAGGTCCGGGAGTACTTTCGCCCACTTCAACCTCCGTCCTTGGTCGGTTGCTTTCAAACAGGATTCCCCCCCTAACTTATCAGATTTCCCCTTTAGGCCACAACCCCTATCCAATACGAGGATTACAGGATTATGGTCACTAAAGTGAGACCATTTGGCATTATAAGCGGTTACTTGAGGTAGAAGAGTTGGGGAAATAAAAATAAAATCTATAATGGTATCCCTACCCGTGCTTTAAAAGTGGGAATCCTCTCTTCGGGGTCAAATGAGATCGGTTCAAAAAGATCTACGGTGGCCAAGAGCTCTTCCAGATACTCCCCCTGTTGTGTGTGTTCAAAGTGTGGCATTGGGAGGTTGGCCGGCCCTAGAGGTTCTTTCCCCTGACAGTTCAGATTACACACGTGAATATTAAAATCGCCCATAATTACAATTGAATAATACGTGGTTTGTTTTGAACTATACATTTCTAAAAAACATTTCAATTTAAGTAAATGTTCATTTAAAAAGCTGCTTTCTCCTGAGTTATAAAAGTTTACAAACACTTTATTTGAGTTGTGGGCAGTAAATTCAATTGACAAACAGTTGAGAGCCCACGTCCACCATCCTATGAGCCTCTGCCAGTTTAAGTGAGAAGAGCATAAGGAGACCCCCTCTTGCCCTACCTGCTGGAGATGGTTGCACAGGGACCCCATAGGATTTATATCCGTCCACCCAAAAATTGTTGGCCGTATCCCAGGTCTCCTGTAACCCAACTAGATCATACTCTTTTAACAAACACAGCCACCTGGGATCCTCTTTTTTGCTCCTCAGTCCCGCGATATTCCAGCTAATAATATTGCAGTTAGGAGTATTGCTCTCTTCTAAGCCCTGCCCTTTATCATCTTCACTGATGTTACTCTGATGACCAAACGATGTCAGTCAATCATTTTCATCTAGTGTAGACAAGGGGAGGAATCTATTTTGGCAGTGTAAATTAATTTTTTCTGCATTCCTCTCAGAAAACCCTGTTAACATCGGGACACTAGCTGAACTTCGGTGAGACTTGTCAGGGCAGATTACCCCCCTAGTATTGGCATGGAAAATGGGACGATTTTGGATGTCCGAATGGGGCTGAGGCCCCTGGGTAATGACATCCAGATCATGTACCCCCTTAGGGGGTGGGTAAAAAAAATCCAGTGGCATTGCCCTGATCCCCCCCCTGCCCCTCATAGGGACCGGCCCTAAATAACTGCCCCGCGATATCTGCACTGTCGAAATTAACGACAATGCAGTCGCAATCAATCTGTTTAGTTTTTGGGCCAACCCACCCTACTCGTCTAGCCATTATAATATGCTGAGAGACATTAGACCTACTGGTGGGGAGTTGATCACACCAGTATTTGGTTTTACGTAGCAATTCCATAGTTGATTCCGGTCTATGCTCCATCAGTGGGGGAACCCCTGTGAGTATGGCAACTAGGGGGGTGGCTTCTGGGGGCAGATGAAGTCTACTACTATTTAACCTACTTATGGCCCCGTCCATCCCTTGGTGTCTGTTCTGAGCCAGAGCCTTAGCATTTGGAAGACGACCTCTAGATGGCTCAGTCATGTGACCCGTGTCTACCCCTACCTGACTCCCTGTGGATACAGCTGGATTAGTAGCAGAGTTACATTCTGAGCTAGTCTTTTGTGGTTTTTGATTTCCCTTCACCCGGCTATCCCGACTATCCCCTGCGGGCCAAGTTTGTACCTGATGAGTGGAGTTACAGTTAGTGGTGTCGCATACCACTCTTATGCCCCCTGATTGGGTCTCAAAGCTGTCCAGTTTGACCTTAATCCCTTCCACGGTATTAGCCAACATAACAATGTCTTTAGCAATGTTCGAAAGAATGGGCTCTAGCCGTGAGGTGAAAATGTCCGTCAACACTTTCTGCACCACTGCCTCAACCCGTAAATTAAAGTCACCAGCCTGCTTGTGGGTCGCCACGGCCGATACAAGTCCAGGAGTGCTAGACCTTTTTTTCCCCTTCTTCTTTCCTGGATTTGACCCTGGATTTGTCGATGGGGCCTTCCGCCTAGATCCATCCCCTCTATGGGCCTCCTCGATCATCTCGCCATTCACCCTTGCCGGGCCAACACAGGGTGATCTGCGTCCCCCCCGTTCCTTGATCAATAATATGTACTCTAGGCTCCAGGGGAACAGGATTTTTCTGCATGCTGTCAGTAGCAATTATGTTTATGCTCCCAGGCATTTCTTGGCTGAGACCCAGCTCGACCTCTACGTTCTGTATTTCCTTATTCAAAGCCCCCACCTCTGAAGTCAGATATGATATAATAGAGGTGGAGTTCCTGGGCATTTTCACTCTTGCGGTTCCCTGCTCCAGACTACAAGGGGTTTTACACTTACCCATATTGTCTGTTGTAGATGATAATGTTAGGGGGGTGGCCCCGCCCGGACTCCTTCGGGCTCTGACGGGCCCGCCCTTCGCCCGGGCGCGGCCCGGGCACGCCCGCGCGCATCGAGCGCTGCGGGAGCCCGCAGCGAAATGTGGCGTCGGCGATGACGTTGGCCGTAGGGGAGGCTGGGGCTGGTAGTCCTTGCCCCCCTCCTCGTCCCTTTACTGGCAGCAGCGGCAGTGCAGGTTTCCAAATGGGCTTCCCGCACTGCGGGAGCCCGCAGCGAAATTTCAAGGCGCCTCCAGGCGCGATGTGGCATCGGCGATGACGTTGGCCGTAGGGGAGGCTCTACATGCCCAGTCTGGGGCCATTACGACGACTTAGGCCCTGTCATTCCTGATCTTCTTTAGAATTAAGGGCATGAGTAGTAATGGCGGGAAGGCGCACAAGATGCATCCCCAGGTGAGAGGCACCTTGGAAACTCCAGCGGGCAATACTGTGGGTTTTTGGTAGTGGGGAATAAATCTAGCCCAGGTTCTCCACATTCACAGACGAGAACTTGTGCCCCCGCCAGGTGTAACTGCCACTCGTTATCCACTAGGCGTCAATGGCTGAGCTTGTCGTCCTTGGCTTTCATAGAGCTTGCCAGGTGGTTCACCACCAGGAAGATCCCTTGATGGGTCAGCCATGTTCAGAGGCACAGGGTCCAGGACCCCTCACTGCCCTGCTTGTAGCAATATCACATGGCTGTAGTGTTGTCCGTAAGCACCTGTTACAGGCTCCCTTTAATGGATGGAAGAAAGGCTTTCAATGCCAAGTGGATGGCCCTCTGCTCCAAGAGGTTGACATGGCGCCCGGCCTCCACCAGAGTCCTTTGATCTCCACCTCTGCCAGATGGCTGCTGCAACCCACAAGGGACGCATCGATGACCCATGTGAACTCTGGGTGGGGTAGGAAAAAGAGTCTGCTGCTTACCCAATCACGGTCCAGTAACTATCGCTGCAGGTCTTGCCCAGTCACTTCCGAGATATGAAAGTGGTCTGAGAGGTCCCCTTGATGTTCGTCCCACTGAGACTTCAGATTCCGATGCAGAGCCTGCATATGCCACCTCGTGAGCCTGACCAGCAGGATGCAAGAGGCTATCAGTTCCAGTAGCCTCAAAGTCTCCCTCACTGTAATCCAGGACAAAGGCAGAAACATCAGGATCATTTCTGGAATGTCTAGGACTCTCCTTTCCGGGGGAGGCACGTATCAAAGCTGTGTCCAGAATAACTAAGATGAAAGGGAGGATCTGAGGAGAAATCAGGTGTGACTTAAGCACGCTAATAGCGAACCACAAATGAGGTTTGCCGTAATCTGGAGATTGTTGATGACTGCCTGAAGCGAGTCCCTCTTCCACAGCCAGTCATCAAGGTAGGGGAAAACTGGGACCCCTGACCTCTGAAGGTGGGCTGCTACTACCACCATTAGCTTTGTGAACACCCGAGGAGCACTGGTGAGAAAAAAGTGGAGAACAGCAAACTGAAAATGCTCCTGTCCCATCACGAACTGCAGGTAGCACCGATGGACCTAAAGGACGGCTATATGGAAATTAGTGTTCTGCAGGTCCTATGCCACCATCTAGTTTCCAAGGTCAAGGGCAGCTAACACCTAGGCCAATGTGAGTATCTTGAATTTTTCCTTCCGGAGGAAGTCGTTGAGAGGAAGCAGGTCCAAAATAGGATAAAGACTTCACTTTTTCTTTGCACCACAAAGTAGCAGGAACAAAAACCACAAACTACTTCTGGCATAGGCACCCTTCTCAATAGACCCTTTGGCCAAAAGGGCTTGCACTTCCTGCTGTAAGATGGACAGATAGTCTTCCGTTAGTTGCTCTGGGGACGGTGGAAGGTGAGGCCGAGTGGCAATGAAGGGCAAGGTATACTCCTTTCCGACTACTGCTGACCCACCTGTCCAATGTGATGGTCTACCAACCCAGCAAGATTCATCGTATAATGCCTCCAACCAGGTGGCTGTGCTTCCCTAAAGGCATGCTAAAGGGGTTTGGTAGGTGAAGCTGCCAGAGGCAGTGGACTGAGTGGCTAGCTGACCCTGACCGGAGGGGGTGGGAGGCTGGGGTGGGTGACGCAGTAGCTGAGAAACTGCTGTGCACCTTGATGTGGCAGAGTTGGCTGGCGTTAAGAAATCCCTCAGCAAAAGTAGCGAAAGAAATGTTAAGGCTGATAGGGTGGGTGAAGTGGAGTAGAAAAGCCCAAGGAATGTGCTGTGGC
Source organism: Calotriton arnoldi (assembly GCA_963921515.1). Taxonomy (NCBI): domain Eukaryota; kingdom Metazoa; phylum Chordata; class Amphibia; order Caudata; family Salamandridae; genus Calotriton; species Calotriton arnoldi. The sequence continues at coordinate 564,196 of CAWUFW010000686.1, read as the reverse complement.
CCTGCTCTCACTGAACAGTGTAATCTGCCTTGTCCCCAGACAGACAAGTCCCGTCAAAGGACATGTCCATAAGTGACGACTGGACATCTCCTGAAAAACCAGTTGAGCGCAGTCAGGCGTGGTGGCAAAAGGCGATGCTGGTGCCAATGGCGCGCCCAATAGAATCTGTGGTGTTGAAGCCACAACAAATTATGAACCTGGCAGCATCACCACTGTCCTTGATGACTTGAGAGAGGACAGGTTGGAGATCTTCTGGAACCCCTGGGAGGACTTGAGCCATTGAATCCCACGGAGCATGGGAATAGCAGCCTAGGAGGCAACTGACATTCACAGACGTGAGGGACAAGCTGGTGAAAGAAAATACCCTCTTCCCAAAGGTCTTGTTTGGACTCTACTGTTGGGGAGGGGTGGGGGGACGGACTAGCTGGTAAGGTATTAGGGTTTGTCCAACTTGTAGACACCTGTACCACCAAGCTTTCAGGGGAGGGGTGCGGAGTTCAAAACAAAGAGTCAGCCGGGGCATAAGCCATGCCAAATAAGGAATGCAATGTATGCATCCTTGCTTGTGAGGGTGCCAAGTCCAGTAGGGGAGTTGGTGCTTCGAAGGAAGCCAAGCACAGCCTCATCACGGTCGTAGCACTGCCGACTTGGAGTCAAAGAGCACAATGGGTACCTTGTCCTCCATTATCTATGGAGTTGGCATTGGCGTCAAGGTTCCGGGGACCGTCATGGCACGTGGCACTGGAGGCAGAGTGGGAGCAGGAGCCAGAGGAGGTGCAGTGTTGGACTTGGAGGATCCAACTGTCGACGAGGGGGGACCCATCGTTGGTACCCCAGATGGAGGGCATCTCAGCTTCTTAGAGCTTATACGCGCACAAGAGGTAGTTGTCAAGGGTCCGAAGAGTCCAAACAGACTCGCAGAACTCTTCGATCTGCCTCAGTATTGCATATTGCCATGAAAACTCAAGTTGTGCCAGGACAAGCTGCAGGATAGGCTCCAATGTCGATCGGCTTTGGGAGTGAGTGGCAGGAATGGGCAGAGTATTGCTTGGTATTTTGTGTTTTTTCTCTGACTTACCCAAGCACTTGGAGCGTGACAATGACTGACCTCAGGAATGATTACTGCAACTTCTGAACCAGGAAGGGGACTTGGACTGACCTTTCAACTTGGTCTTTGGGTGCTTGGCGACAGTTTCTCATCGTGGTCTCATATGGCCTTCGGGTTAATTGAAGTGCAGTCACTGCAGGCACCATTGGCAGGATTTGAATGCGATCGTCCTGGGAGGTGACATAACCCTTGCACACTGAAAATCATTTTATTGAAAAACTGTCACAAACAGACGAAAGGTAGCTCCAGAGTCGCATCTGGTGGCAAGGAAAGAAAGGAACAGATGCCAGCATGCAGGAATGGGCCCACATGTTATTTTAGGAGTGGAACGGCGTCACTGCAGAGAAGCACTGCACCACCTTCTTACACGCAAAGGTACGGTTCAAATTCTTTCAGATCCAGGCTGACTCCTGGGGAATATTCAAAAGGTGATGTATCTGCGGTAAGAAGTCTATCAGAAAGTGAGCGTGGATAAGTGTTTTCAGATTTATGGTCTATTGAGAGGTAGCACAAGCATACTGGGTTCACTGTATAAAGCAAACATCCTCTTGCACTTGACAGGACTTACAAAGTGTGCTTATACTACAAAATGGCACTGACAAATCTCAGTGGCACCCCTTCTACTATAAACCATTCGCCGACTACGTCAAAGACAAAATGAAAAAAAATCAGACCCCTGGATCCATCGTGAATTTCAGGTGTTCATCTGATGCATCTTCAGTGTATTTCGACTTTCCCCTTGATGACTTCATGGAAGCTCTCCCAATATACATCCAAGCCCATGTTGGGGAAAATTAATCTAAAATGGAGCAGAGTCAGCGGGCATTGTGGGCTTATTATCGACATCCCAGGCAGTCTTACTGGTTCTGCCTAGGTCAACGACCAGCAGGAAGAAGTTTGTAATGAACACATTTGGATCCAACCGCTAGATGGTGGAATAGCGGAGAGCTTGTGAATTTAGAATGAGCAGAAAGTAGAAGAGATATATACTGCAAACCTGGAACATGCTTTCACTGTGAGATAATAGGGCAAAGCTCTAGTCAGCGACTCCGTCACATTTGATGAGCTTAGCAATTAGGTGAATGTGCTAACAAATGAACACAGTTATTAGGGAATATGGTCATTTTAGCAATGTATACTGCGGTTTAAAAATACTGAGGAGCCCCAGTCTGACGACAGAGTATAGTTCAAGGATGTGAGTGTATGAAAGAGCTTGTGCTGTAGAATTCGGTCTTGTCTGTTGGTTTGACAAAAAAGATGGTTGCTACTGCTTGCACCAAGAAGGATCTAGAAAAGTCTGAAAATTATTTGAAAATGCCTTCCTTCGCATCAGTATAAACAAAGACTTGGCTGTTTCTGTCTTGAAAGTATGTAAGGATTTTTTCACATTCTTTCTGAAAAGATCAGAAACAACACAGGGCAGATTCAATGATTTTGATTTGCACTTCTGCACTAAAATGGATTGTCTTGCTCCTCTCAAAGTTGTGTTTTGGTGCCCATTACCACTCTTTGAAAATGGATGCACCATCCTTAAGTTTGACTTTAGGTGCTACTCTTATGCTTTTTTTTGCCATATTACCATTTTAAACCTATAGAATAGCCAATTTGAAGAAAGTGAGGAGACAGATTGTTTTTACTACCAACTTGATCCCTATTACTGTTGTCAAAAACAATCTTTTCATAATTTCAGATCAGGTTTCCTGTATGTGTTCAAGAAATCACACTTTCAAGGTTTTCCTTCCAGGCTCGTTTAAGTCATCCAGAAAACACACTTTCTCACACCATATCTGGAAAAAACTTTAAAAGATTGTTTCTGCCCTCTTGCGGTCTCATAATTTAGAAATTAAAAGGCACATATGGAAGCTGGTGCATCCTCACTCTACTGTTGCGAATAAGTCTAGTATCACGTCAGATTTCACCCTACTTCATAAGAGACCTGGGATTTTCCTCCTCTGAAATAATTTGGTGAGAAATTGTGTACTGCTTTCATCCATAGTTTTATTACAGTTATCATATTCAGTGACTTTGGGAGCCACATCTACCTACTAATGCGGTGTGAGAGATTCTAGTTCTTAAAAGGGCTGCTGAGATGGGTTGTTGGGAACTAAATAAGATACCATTCAACTGGTATAAGGTTAATGCCCAGGAGGGTGTATATCCAGAGCAGAGGCTATTACACTGGGGCCCTTTCTGAGGATGTATAATCCTCCAATTGAAGTCATAATGAGGCTCTGGGTCAACTACTGCGTCTAGGCGAGTGGACGGGATGGTGTTTAAGAGGCATGCTGCTGATGAATTCTTGGCAGTTTCTGCAGCAGCACACGCTGATTAAGACACAAGAGAGGAGGACAAGGGTGGCAGAGGCAAAACGCCTGGAGAATCCAAGTGGAGCACTACAGACGAGTTACAGGAAAGCAGTTACACCAGTTAAGTTAGGGTCAAAGCTGACTATTTCATCGATTCCCCCTGACCCCTGGTCATCAGGGTCTAGAATCAGAAAACACCAATGTAAAAAAAGATATTGTGTTGGGCTTCCTTGCCCAAAGAAAGATAACATTTGTGTCTAAAACAATAAACAAGATTCCGGCAATAAATTCAGTTTTCAGGTAAATCTTCCTGGTAAACAGACACACCCTTAAATTAAGACAATCACATAGGAATCTTTTTTATATTATACATAGGCCGTCCTGTTTTAGGTTTAAACCTATATTGACTGATAAAACCCCACCGAAAGGGAAATAGCTCTCACCAGTGTACACATATAAACACTAAAAAAAACACCTGCACAACTACACCACAAACTAAATGCCATTCAAAGAAAGGAAAAGGAGTGTGGACGAGTCATTTATTCCTCCCTGAAGGGGCCAACACAATGTAATTTAATTATACAAGGTAGCAGCAAGAAAGACTGGGAAATATTATTCTGCTTGAGTTTTGTTGTTTAGGGTTGTCACTAAAATATTGTTCCTCTTCCTTTTGCTTTTTTCAGTTTAGTGGTCTTTTGTTTAAAGATGCAGGGTTTAGAAGCATGTTTTAGGTCTTATTTATTTTATAAACTGGAGAGAATCAGGACATATCTAAATCATATTTGATATTTTGGCTAGGTTTGATTCTTTCACGGATAGGTTAAATGGCTGGTTTCATAAGAATCTTTCCCAATATGTACCATCACATTTACCCACAGAGAAGAGGTGAAACCCTTTGATACATTAGCCAAGTTTTCTAGCGAGTCAGTATCGATGGTAGGTGAATTGCCAAACACCCCAGGCTTTAAACATTCACTGCAAGGTTTAGTGACAGGTATATGTGAGAAGAGTGCTGTCACCAAGCATCTGGGATAGTGGTGAAAACATGACACCAGATTTTTGGAAAACATGGAATGCAGTGTCACTTGGAATGCTGCGGCAAAAAGTTCTTACCAAGTTCAACAAAGATTGGAGTGATATTGTTTGAATTTGCAGTGAAAGAGTTGTGTGATGACCTGTAAAAATTGATACCTGAGCTGAAGTACTTCCCTGTAACAGATCCTTGCCCCTTGCTAAATGGTATGCTGAAAGCATCTTTACAATATTCAGAGTTAATGAAGAATGCTATTGACTTTGTAGTCCATTCTGGTGCACTGTTTCATTATGCGCGGGAACTAAAACACATATATTCCTCATTTTGTGCTTTGTGTGGTGTCAAAGAAAGAGTCATCCCAACTGTGTCATTTAGCCGGTGGTTGTCAGTCCTAGAAGCCGTGAATGCTATATTATCCACGTGGCGACTGTTGACAGATCTTTTGCTTAGTGATGATGACAAAGGCAAGAAATGTGAGGATCTTCGGTCGCATATTGCTAGTGATGTGAAAAAAGGTCACTCTACTGCATTCTTAGATTTTTTACAGGAAAACATGTCTGCTGTAGTGGACATAATAACAATAACTAGAGTCTGAAAACACCCTTGTCTACCAAGTGTTCAGCGTAATTGGTGTAGATGTGAAACATCTCCTTGAAAGTAGGCTGGGAAACACTTTAAGTGACTTTGGCACTGCAACATGTTCATGTTAGAATGCTTGCCACTTGGCAAGCAAAGAAATGTTGAGGAGCAAATCAGGAAATGTTATTTTACAATGCATGAGAAATAGCTTGCATTGATGCATAGAAATGTCCCTTCACCAACCATGGCATTTGAAGCCGCACTGTGGTACGTTGCACAAGTTCTAGACCCCTTCTGTTAAGTGGGAATTTTATCTGAACTTTGAAAAATACTGCTTCATTTTTGACCACTCCAATAATTCTGAGGGCGTATGTACCAAGTTCAACGCATATGTTGCAGAATCTGTCCCAGAGAATCGCAATCTTCAGGTGCAACAGTATTGGCATAGAAAGGTATATCAGTGGCCAGACTTAGCAAATTGTGTACTGGCTGTTTTGGTGTTGCTCGTCTCAAGTGACAATGTTGAGAGGGCCTTTTCACAGATAAAAGTTTATATGGGAAGGAAAGAACGAGCATGCATGACCAATGACTAACTGAAGAAGTATTGTATACGTTGATTTGTAAAAATGTATTTGGACCGCATATACATTGTACGAACACTGTCTATATACCCTGCACTATCAGTGCAGAAAGCAAGAAATAACAAAGGCAAAACGTTCAATAAACACCGAAAAAATAATGTTTCTGTTGTTTTTAATGGCACCAAAATGTGTAACCACTGATAACCACTGTTTTTTAAGGTACTGAAAACACTGAAAAAACCTCACCAGAATTTACCAAAAATAGAAATTGAAAACAGGAAAGCCTAATGATGCGACCTTGGAACTGCAGCATGTGGTGCAATGGTTGGATGATGACCCGAATTGAGAAAAGTCTCTGCTAGCGGGAATGCACGTTCCGTACACATTACCAAAGTGGTGTATGATGGGGAGAATTATTCCTGTCTCATTTATTTGTTGCGACAAACAGCCAGAGTATGGCATAGAGTGGTTGCCTTACGCAGAAGACATACCCTTATTGGCCTGGAGGTGATTCACCGCCCAGTTGAGGGATGTGTCTTTCGCAAGATAGAGAGAAAGAGGCTGTATGAATGCAGGAGATCTCTATCTCAATAATTGGTTCCTCTGTTTCGAGCAAGCCCAAGAGCGATTTGGGGTGGATCGTAGATAATTCTCTAGGCTGGCTCAAACAGCCTAAGATTTCTGGACCTTATTTTGAGAGAAGCTGAGAGAACATTAAGTGGTGAGGCAGCTGGTTGCTCTGGTAGGTTGTAAAAGACTTATTACGCACCTACATGCTTCCCTACTTATGGATAAAGGGGGCAAGACAACACATGCCAAGGACAGATGGAGTGCAGATTGCCCGGATGAGTTGATCGGTGTAGCGTGGCGGAGGGCATGTGAGCAGGTCCGGCGGGTGTCCCCCAATGCTCGATGCACAAGTTACTACTTGTGTAAAGATATATCTGTAAGAGAGATTAGTGATAGATTCCTTACCTTAGAATATCCCCAGGCGTCAGACTGCATCCGGAAAGTTTTTCGTCAGCAGTACCCCTGCGCGTCGGTAGGTGGCGTCGTGCGGTTCAGCGTTCGTCGCTGGCGTCGTAAGCGCCGAGATGACGTCACGGAGATTACTTAGGCGCCACCCATGCGCGCTGACGTCGGTTCTGTACACGACTTTCCGCGCCAGGAACGCAGAGCCATGCAAGAAACTGACCACTGGTGCCAAGAAACAAGGGCCCTGAAAGGGATGACCTTAACCCTAGAATCAGTTCGCAGAACGGGGAGGATGGGTGGGGCGGTAAGGAATCTATCACCAACTAATGTCTCTTACAGATATATCGTTACACAAGTAGTAACTTGTGCATCTGAAGAACAAGTTACTTACCTTCGGTAACGCTTTTTCTGGTGGATACAGTATCTGCCTGTGGATTCCTCACCTTTTGAATATCCCCCTGGGCTAGCATTCCACGGAATTTTTTCGTAGCTCCTTCGCGCCGACGAGGTCGTCACGAAGCCATGGCTCCGCGCGGGGCTCCGCATGACGTCACTGGAGCCATAAGAAGACCACGTCGGCGTGATGACGTCAGTTCCACCCATTTTTTCCGTGCCACCGAGGCAAAGCGGGCGAACCGACCACATAGACAATACATATCAAGTATATAGGTTTCATACAGATACACACAGTGTATAATAAAATAAGAAAGTTTGAATTTCAAACAAGGTAACAATGAAACAAATGAGGCAACCAAATCTTGAGTACATATAAATACATCAACAGTTAATACCTCAGCTTTTATGGTATAAAAGGGTGGACAACGGGGAGGCGGGTGGGTCAGTGAGGAATCCACAGGCAGATACTGTATCCACCAGAAAAAGCGTTACCGAAGGTAAGTAACTTGTTCTTCTGATGGATACATCTGCCTGTGGATTCCTCACCTTTTGAATAGAATCCCACAGCAGTACCTCACCCGGAGGAGGGTGTCCACCCTTCTATACCAAAAGTCCTGCAAAACAGAGCGAGCAAAATGGCCATCCCTCCTCACATCGGAATCTAGGCAGTAGTGCTTCGCGAAAGTGTGGAGGGAGGCCCAAGTTGCCGCCTTACATATATCCAGTACAGGAACACCTCTAGACAAGGCAGAAGTAGAGGACTTAGCCCTGGTAGAATGAGCTCTAATACCAACAGGAGGCTCCTTACCAGCGAGTGAGTAGCAAATCTTGATGCACAAGATGATCCATCTGGATAAAGTGCGCTTGTGCACCGCCTTGCCCTTCATGCGACCAGCATATCCAACAAAGAGCTGGTCATCTTGGCGAAAGTCCTTCGTTCTGTCCAAATAAAAGCTAATCGCCCTCTTTGGATCCAAGCGATGAAGCCTCTCCTCCTCCTTGGATGGGTGAGGGGGAGGATAGAAAGTAGGAAGGGTAACAGACTGACCAAGGTGGAAAGGAGTCACCACCTTAGGCAGAAAAGCAGCCCTGGTCCTAAGTACCAACCTTTCAGCATGTATGGTCAGAAAAGGAGGTTTACAGGAAAGAGCCTGAAGCTCACTCACCCTCCTAGCCTTGGTGATAGCCACCAGGAAGATTGTTTTAAAAGATAGAAGCCTCAACGGACAACTATGCATAGGTTCGAAAGTTGAACCCATTAAAAAGAAAGAACCAGATTCAAATCCCACTGGGGCATAATAAAAGGAGTGGGAGGAAACATGTTTGTCAGCCCCTTAATAAACCTTAAGACTATAGGAGACTTAAATAAAGAAGGCTGATCAGGCAAACACAAAAATGCCGACAAAGCCGACAAATATCCCTTAACAGTGGCCACAGCACAACCCTGCCGGGCCAAATGAAGGAAAAACAAAGAACATCAGAAAGACGGGCTTTTAAGGGATCAATAGATTTCTCTCCGCACCACTTGACAAATTTTGACCACCTATAAGAATAGACAGATTTGGTGGAGTGTCGCCTGGCCGATAGTATAACATCCACCACGTTAGGCGGGAGAGAAAAAGAATTCAGGTTGCCCCGTTCAATCTCCAGGCATGAAGGTGCAGGCTCTGGAGGTGGGGGTGAAGAACCTGCCTCTCCGACTGCAAGAGGAGGTCTACCCTGAGAGGGAGACGGAGCGGAGGGTGCGACGAGAGGTGAAGAAGGTCTGTGTACCACACCCTTCTTGGCCAATCCGGGGCGATCAAAATGACTTGGGCCCGGTCTTGGCGAATCTTCCTCAGGACCCGAGGAATCAAGGGTATGGGAGGAAACGCATAAAGGAGTTGCGAGCTCCAACTCAACTGAAACGCGTCCCCCAACGCTCCCTGCCTCGGAAACTGGAGACTGCAGAATGACGGGCAATGCGCGTTCTCTAGAGTGGCAAACAGGTCCACCCGAGGAGTCCCCACGTCTGGAAGAGGTGTCGAACTTCCTCTGGATGAAGCCTCCACTCGTGGTCGGCGGAAAACTGCCGACTGAGACTGTCCGCACGAACGTTCAGCACCCCGGCCAGATGATTCGCCATTAAGCAAATCTGATGATCCTGTGCCCAGGACCAGAGCCGTAAGGCCTCTCTGCAGAGGCGGTACGACCCTACTCCTCCCTGCTTGTTGACATACCACATCGCGGCCGTGTTGTCCGTCAGGACCTGAACTGACCGACCGCGAAGGGAAGGAGAAATGCCTTGAGCGCCAAACGTGTCGCCCGCAATTCCAGAAGGTTGATGTGAAACAACCTTTCCTCCGGAGACCAAAGACCCTTGATCTCCAGATCCCCCAGATGTGCACCCCACCCTAGGGTAGAGGCATCCGTTACCACTGTGGCCACAGATGGAGGAAGATGAAAGGGCTTTCCTTGAGACAGATTGCCCTCCACACTCCACCAAGACAGACCCGCTGCAGCTTCTCTGGAGATCCTCACAGACTCCCTGAGATCTCCATTGTGTTGATACCACTGCCTGCGGAGACACCACTGGAGTGCCCTCATGTGCCAGCGTGCATTTGTGACCAGCAGGATGCAGGAAGCGAACAGACCAAGCAGGCGAAGGACCTTCAGAACTGGAACGACCGCTCCATTGTGAAACAAAGGGATCAATTCCTGAATGTCGAGAATCCTCTGTGGTGGTGGAAAAGCTCGACACACAGTGGTGTCCAGTACTGCCCCTATAAACAGGTTGCGCTGAGAGGGCACCAGGTGAGACTTGGGTACATTTATTGAAAAACCCAATTTGTACAACAGCTGGGCTGTAACCTGCAAATGGTGACTCACCATCTCCGGAGACTCTGCCTTCAACAGCCAGTCGTCCAGGTAGGGGAAAACTGGAATTCCCGACCTCCTGAGATGAGCTGCCACCACCGCCATCACCTTGGTGAAGACTCGAGGTGCGGTAGTAAGACCAAACGGAAGGACCGCAAACTGGTAGTGTTGCGACCCAACCGTGAAACGGAGATACTTCCTGTGCGACTTCAGGATGGGAATGTGGAAATACGCATCCTGTAAGTCGATGGACACCATCCAGTCCTCTTGTTGCAGCGCCTGAAGAACCTGCGCTAGAGTTAGCATCTTGAACCTCTCCTGCCTGAGAAACAGATTCAAGATTCTGAGGTCCAGGATGGGACGTAACCTGCCATCCTTTTTGGGAATCAGGAAATACCGGGAGTAGCATCCCCGACCCCTCTCCTGCTCCGGAACCACCTCTATTGCACCCTTTTGTAACAGAGCAAGAACCTCCTTCTGAAGGAGAAGTAAATGATCTTCCGTGCAAAACCCCTGACAAGGAGGGTAAGGTGGGGGAAATTCCTTGAAGGGAAGAGCGTACCCATTTTCTACAAGATCTAGAACCCAAAGGTCCGAAGTTATTAATTTCCAATCTTGTAGAAAATGGGTAAGACGGCCTCCCACAGGACCTACATAATCCAGGATGGCGGATCTAGGGCTGCCTTGCTGCATTACCAGGAGGGGTCGGGGAGGTAGAGGAGGAAGAGGAAGAGGGATGTCGTCCAGATCCACGAAAGCGACCTCTGCTTTTACCTCTGTAGGCCCTATACAGAGGGTTTTGCTGCTGCTGTTGCTGCTGAGGCTGACGGGAACGAAAGGAAGATTTCCCAAACCCACGGTACCTCTTGAATCCAGAGCCTCTTGACTGTGCTTGAAGGCCCAAGGACTTTGCTGTGGCCTTGCTGTCCTTAAATCTCTGCAACGCAGAGTCCGCTTTTTCTCCAAAAAGCTTAGAGCCATCAAAGGGAGATCCAGCAGCGCAGCTTGAACATCCGGTGAAAACCCTGAAGACCTCAACCATGCGTGCCTTCTAGTGGCAACAGAGGAGCCCATTACCCTTGCCACCGAATCTGCCGTGTCCAGACCCGACTGGATTACCTGGCGAGCAGCCGCCTGAGAGTCCGCCAAAACCTCACTTAAATTGTCCCTGTCCGTGTCAGACAACTCGGGAGAATCTTCTTGGCAGAGTCCATAAGGGCATGAATGTATCTGCCCAACAAACAGGTGGCGTTGGTGGACTTTAAAGCCATGCTGGCTGAAGAAAAGACTTTCTTCGCAGACTGCTCAAGCTTTTTAGAATCCCGGTCCGACGGGGCCTGAGGAAAAGAACCCACAGACTGCTTTGAGCACGATGCCTGGACCAGCAAACTCTGAGGCGATGGATGAGAGGAAAGAAACTCAGGGTCCCCAGGTGCTGGTCTATATCGCCTAGAGACTGATCTAGAGACTGCAGGAGCTGAAAGAGGGTTACTCCAAACCTCCAGAATTGGTTCCATCAGGGCATCATTGAAGGGCAAGAGAGGCTCCACCACCAAGGTAGGAGAATGAAGAACCTCCGTCAGAAGATTCGGCTTGTACTCCGCTGAGGGAAGCTGCAGGCCTAACAGTTCAGCCGCCTTCCTGATGACTACATGGTAAGGAGCCAACTCCCTTGAAGGAGAAACTTTCTGCGAGTCAAAAACTGGCTCAGGTGAGAAATCCAATCCACTTGCTTCACACAAGTCTTCAAACAAGTCCTCAGACTCATTAATCTCACCCTCTTCCATCTCACCAGCTTGATATTGCTCCTCTTCAATAAGCCGTTGCGCCTCCCTTCTGGAACGCATCCTTGGCTGCGGCGTCGACATCAGCGACGTCGATGGCTCCGGCAGCAGGATCCGCGACAGCAACCCGCGCCGCACGGACCCGAGAAGAAGGGACGCCAGATGGAGCCGGAGACTGATCATACGGCGTCGACATCTTCGGCGCCGGAAAGTGCCAAGACGGCGTCACAGGCATATAAGGCATAAAGGGTGCCGGGGGGTAATGTTGCGGCACACCCAAATTAAATGCCAATGGGCCCATGGGACCCGAAGGTGCTCCAGAGGGGCAAGTGGCTCTGGCAAAGACCCCATACATCGCGTTCAAAAACTGCGATGGATCCGAGCCTGGCGCCGGGAAAGAAGGAAACTGCGCCGGTTCGACTTCCGAGAGCGGAACCTCCTGAGCCGGGGTCACAGGAACCACAGGCGACGCCACAGGAACAGCAGGAGCCGCATCATCCATCGGAGCCGGAGAACCCACCGACGCCAGAGACTGCGCCGGTGAACCCACATAATGAGACCGGGCCGGAGACCTTTGTGGAGAGACGGAAGGAGAAGGAGAGACAAAGTCCTTGGCACGACGTCGAGGAGCCGGAGAAGGCGACTTCGAGGTTCGAGGCTTCGACGACCGACGTCGAGATCCATGCCTCTTCTTCTTATGCCTTCTCTTCGACCCATGCGAAGTCGACGACTCCGACTTCGATCTTTTCCGACCCCTTTTCTCCTTTCTCACCTTCGACAAGTAGAGCTTAGCCTCCCTTTCCCTCAAAGCCTTCGGGTTCATCTTTCTACACGACGAACAGCCTTCGACATCGTGGTCACTCGAAAGGCACCAAAGGCAGTCCTCGTGCGGGTCCGTGATCGACATATGACCTCCGCATTCCTTGCAGGGCTTGAAACCCGACTTCCTTTGAACAGACATCTCGAAAAGGATACAAACAAATCCAAGAAACAAAGTAACAAGACAGGAGAGTCCCAGAAAATCCGTTAGCGTTGACAGCGCGGAAAAAAGGGAACTGACGTCATCACGCCGACGTGGTCTTCTTATGGCTCCAGTGACGTCATACGGAGCCCCGCGCGGAGCCATGGCTTCGTGACGACCTCGTCGGCGCGAAGGAGCTACGAAAAAATTCCGTGGAATGCTAGCGCAGGGGGATATTCAAAAGGTGAGGAATCCACAGGCAGATGTATCCATCAGAAAGAGACACGTTAGTGATAGATTCCTTACCTTAGAATAGATACCCCAGCAATACCAACCCCGGTGGTGGGTCTGCGAATAGATTACACCAGGAAGTCACGGAGAACAGAACGGCCAAAGAAGCGGTCTCTCCGGACTTGACTGTCAAGGCAGTAATGCTTGGTAAATGTGTGCAGCGAGGCCCACGTAGCTGCCTGACAAATATCCTGCAAGGGAACGCCGCGTCCCAAGGCAGTAGTGGCTGCTGTGGCCCTAGTAGAATGGGCACGCAGCCCCACAGGAGGCTCCTTCTTAGCCAACGAGTAACACGCTTTGATGCACAAAACGACCCACCGAGAGATGGTACGTTTGTGCACGGCTCGACCTGTGTTGGCGCCCACGTAGCCAACAAAGAGCTGGTCATCCACCCGGAACTGTAGTGTGCCCTTCAGATAGAACGAGAGCGCACGTTTTGGGTCCAGACGGTGGAGCCTCTCTTCCTCTTTGGAAGGATGCGGAGGCGGAAAGAAGGTGGGCAAAGTGATGGTCTGCCCGATGTGGAAGGGCGTGACAACCTTTGGCAAGAAAGAAGGACGGGTCCTTAAAACCACCTTCTACGGATGAACAGAAAGGAAAGGAGGTTTAGAAGAAAGAGCCTGGAGCTCACTCACTCTTCTGGCAGAGGTGATAGCTACCAGGAAAGCCGTCTTGAGAGTAAGAAGACGTAAAGGACAGTTATGAAGGGGCTCAAAGGGAGCGCACATCAGATAGGTCAAGGCAAGATTTAAGTCCCATTGAGGCATTATGAAAGGCACGGGAGGAAATGTGTGTGTAATGCCTTTGAGGAAACGGTTAACAACCAGGGACTTAAAGAGAGAAGGCTGATCTGGAAGCCTGAGAAAAGCGGAGATGGACGAAAGATAACCTTTGACAGTGCCCAGAGCAGAGCCCTGCTGGGCCAAGGATAGTAGGAACAGAAGGACCTCAGAAAGAGGGGCAGAAAGGGGATCCACAGACTTAGCTGTGCACCATGCCACAAATTTGTTCCACCTGCAGACGTATACCGATTTAGTGGAGCGACGCCTGGCTGCCAGAATGACATCACAGACTTCAGGAGGCAAGTCAAATGGAATCAGCTGTCGCCGCTCAATCTCCACGCATGGAGGTGGAGGCTGGACAGGTTCGGGTGGAGGACCGTCCCCTGTTGCTGCGACAGAAGATCCTCCCGAAGAGGCAGTCGGATCGGGGGATCGATCGCCATGTTGAGTAGCTCAGGATACCAGTATCTTCGTGCCCAATCCGGAGCCACAAGGATGACTTGGGCCCGGTCGCGCCGAATCTTCTTCAGCACTCTGGGCAGAAGTGGTATAGGCGGAAAGGCATACAACAGACCGCAGCTCCATTCGCGACGAAAAGCGTCGCCGAGCGAGTGCCGCCTTGGAAATTCCAACGCGCAGACTGATGACATTGCGCGTTCTCTTCGGTGGCGAATAGATCTAACCAAGGCTCTCCCCACTGCAGAAAGAGACCTTGCGCCACGTCCAAGTGCAGACGCCATTCGTGATCCATCAACCACCGGCGGATGAGTTCGTCTGCCCTGGCGTTCAGAGAACCTGCCAGGTGTTGAACCACCAAGGTAATACCTTGATGTTCCAGCCATGTCCAGAGGCGCAGAGCCTCCTGACATAGGGTCCACGACCCCACCCCGCCCTGTTTGTTGCAATACCACATGGCGGTAGTGTTGTCCGTGAACGCCTGCACTACACTTTCCCGGACAGAGGGGAGGAATGCCTTCAGTGCAAGTCGGATCGCCCGCAGCTCTAAAAGATTGATATGGAGCCGGGACTCCACCGGAGACCAGAGGCCTCTGATCTCCGCCTCTCCCAGGTGGCCGCCCCATCCCAGGAGGGACGCATCCGTCACCACTGTGTGCTCCGGTTGGGGAAGGGAGAGGGATCTGCCATTGACCCAATCGCGATTCGTGAGCCACCACTGCAATAGTCGTGCAGTGCCCTCCGAGATCTGGACAAGATCGGACAGGTTGCCCTGATGCTGCGCCCACTGGAACTTCAGGTCCCACTGCAGAGCCCGCATATGCCACCTGGCATGTTGCACTAGCAGAATGCAGGAGGCCATCAGGCCCAGGAGCCGGAGGGTCATCCTGACTGAAACCCGGGATAGAGGCTGAAAGATGGGAATCATAGCCTGAATATCCCGGACTCGCCGCTCGGGAGGATAAACCCGAAACTGCGTCGAATCCAGAACCGCTCCGATGAAGGGGAGCTTCTGAGAAGGACTCGGGTGCGACTTTGGCACGTTGATGGAGAACCCTAGCAACTGCAGGAGGTCGGCCGTAGTCTGAAGGTGGGTGACGACTGCCTGGGGCGAGCCCGCCGTGAACAACCAGTCGTCGAGGTAGGGGAAGACTGACACCCCTGACCTGCGCAGATGAGCTGCGACCACCGCCATCACTTTCGTGAACACCCGAGGGGCGCTTGTAAGGCCGAAGGGGAGCACGGTAAACTGAAAATGCTCCAGGCCTACCGTGAACCGCAGGTAACGCCGGTGGGCCGGCAGGACGGGAATGTGAAAATATGCGTCCTGCAAGACCAACGCTACCATCCAGTCTCCAGGGTCGAGGGCAGCCAAGACCTGAAGCCAGAGTCAACATCTTGAACTTCTCCTTCCGGAGGAAGCGATTGACGTTCCGGAGGTCCAAGATGGGGCGCAAGCCCCCCTTATCCTTCTTGGGGACCAGAAATTAGTGGGAATAACATCCATGTCCTGCTGACCCCCTGTGCCGCCACGGCGGCCACCATGCCTGCGGCTGCGCTGAGGCTTTGTTGTGCGCAGGCCTCTGGCTGAACGGACGTGTAGGGGCGCCCCTTTCGTGGCACGAAAAGAACGAAAGGTAGATGTGGCCGGGCGTGTGGCGGAGTGAGGGAACTCTAGACAGCCCGAACCTTCTCCGGGCAGTGGGGCACAGTTTGCGCCACCGTGTCCCACACAGCGTGAGAATAGCGGCCCAAGAGGCATGCAGTGTTTACTAATCACAGCCTCAGGCCGGCAGAGGGAAACAACTTTTTGCCAAACTGCTCCAGCATTTTCGATTCCGTAGTTGGCGGAGCGGCAGGGAATGCAGTTTGGGAAGTGGAGGCCTGAATGACCAGGCTCTCCGATGTCGGATAAGTTGTCAAAAGGGCAGGGTCACCCGGGGCGGGCGGTGACGCCTGGCCATGTTTTTATCCACAGGAAACCCTGTAGCTGGCCTAGACCAGGTGCCCATCAAAACATCCGTCAAGACCTCATTGAACGGAAGCAGAGGTTCTATGGAACTTGCCGCCGGCTGAAGCAGTAAGGAGGCTAGTTTTGAGGGTAACAGTAGGCAGGTCAAGGTCAAGAGCCTCAGCTGCTCTACGGAGCACCACAGTGTATGTGGCGCCTTCCTCCATGACAGTGGGAGGAGACACAAACCTAGGCGCAAAGGAGAGGTCAAGGCCACCTGCTCCGAGTCCTCCGCTCCAACGGCGCCAGGAACGGCGCCGATCTGGCTCCATGTCCCAATTAAGAGGTGGGACGACGGAACCCAGTGCGGCGCCGGGAACAGAGACGCAGGGGGCGCTGGGGCCGGAGCCGCCGGCAGGGGACCCAGCGGCGCCGGAGCCGCCGGAGGACCCTGCGGCGCCGGGGCCGAAGCCGCCGGCGGAGGACCTTACGACGACGGGGCCGGAGCCGCCGGCGGAGGACCTCATGGTGCCGGGGCCGGAGCCGCCGGCGGAGGACCTTACGACGACGGGGTCGGAGCCGCCGGCGGAGGACCTTGCGGCGCTGGGGCCGGAGCCGCCGAAGACGCCAGCGGCGGAGCCGGTGGCAAGCAAGAGCCCTCAATAGGGACCGCGGGGCCCGAAGGCGCGCTGGCGGGAGCCCTAGGCCTGAAAAGGCAGCCCATGGCAGCAAGAAACTCTTGCACCGGGGCCGGAGCCTCCAACGGACCCGGGTAGGGCGGGTAGGCCGCGGGACTCACAGGCTCCAATGGAGCCGCGGGGGAAGGACCCCTGGACCCCTCGTCCGCGTCCGGAGACCGACGGGGGGAGGTCGGAGAGTGTACGCGCTCCTTCGACAGTTACTTGTGATGTCTCTTACCCGATTCCAAGAGTGTAGACGTGGACCCCGAGGAGCGATGAAGGCTTCGCGGTCGGTCCCTCGAGCGACCCCTGGAACGGCGCGGAGACTGTGGGCCTCCAGCAGCTTTCGGGACCGATCCCTCAAAGCCTTCGGAGCCATGGCCAGACAGTCGGAACATGACCGCGCTCCAGACAGTAGAAATGGCACCAGGAGTCAAGATTTAGAAAAGTAGAGACAAAAGTCCCAAAAACAACTAGTCAAAAAGTGACTAAGGTACGTGCTCTAACCGGATCTGCGCTTGCTGGCGCGGAAAAATAAAGAACTGATGTCAGCGCGCATGGGTGGTGCCTAAGTAGTCTCCGTGACGTCATCTCGGCGCTTATGACGCCAGCGACGAACGCGGAACCGCACGACGTCACCTACCGATGCGCAGGGGTACTGCTGACGAAAAACTTTCCGGATCCAGTCTGACGCCTGGGGATATTCTAAGGTAAGGAATCTATCACTAACGTGTCTCTTTCAGATTCAAACGTATCCAGTTTATTTTCCTGCACCAAACATATATGACCCCCTACAAAGATTTCTAAAATATACGCTACAGCTTCAATGGTATGCAGCAGATGCAGAGTGCCTTTGGCGGACTCCTTGCACATGACAGTCTTGTAGTTTGTTGGTGGGCTTCTGGGCGTAAGTAATCAGCGTTTTATCGCACATAGAGGGAGTAACTCTGACGGGGACGCTAAACTCTGCTTGCTGGGTGTGCTCCCACAGAGTAGGTCATTTGAAAATGCCGACCTGGATGGTGGCACTAGGGATAGTTCTGGCGAGGCAAAGGATCGCCATACACTGGAAGGCTCCCCGAGCACGGGATGTTTCCAGTGAGGCAGCGAGATTTACACGAGGGGTACTGGCAGATGAATAGCACATTAAAGTCACTTGTAGAGATGACAAAGTTGTTGAGGATGTAATGACGGGGGGGGGTGTTCGGGATGACCACAAAAATAATGGACCCCCGGAATAATAGACCTTATTTACTGCATCAGGAACAGACTGGAAAGGTTGAAGGTTAACTTATGGCTGAGCATTTCGTAGAAAGGTTGGGGGGTGTTGTGGTTTTTGCCTGATATGATTAAAACTAATTGCATGGGCATACATTATGGATTGGTTGCACTTGGATTATTTCAAATTGTGTTAATTTTTTGAAAAATGCTACTAATAAACATATCTTTAAATATCTTTAAAAAGAAGTCACTCATAGGAATGTAGAACATACTTTTAAGGAAGTAAAAGCATAGAAACAACTGAAGGCAAATTATCCAAAGGTTTTAAAACAAAACATTTTAAATGTAAATCTTGTTACAAAAGCTTAATATCTGAAAAGAAATAGCAGAACGCACATGACAGCTGAATCATAAACAGTATCCTGAGAGAATTAGAAAAACTTAAAAAACTGACCTTATGGAAGATCCACTCATACATAGGCTGTGGGCATTGCAGCCCAAATTAGGAGGTATATGGGTTGCTACAGTATACCTACTATGACTGCATATATACTCTGGATTACCAGTCTAACAAAGGGGAATATTACACGAATATATGAATCTAAGAAAATCCTGTGGCATTAATTTTATATTGAGGTTGGTCAGTTTGACCAGGCTGATCTATACTGGGTTGTGAAGGGGATGTTTATATTTGCAGCTGTGATATCAGTGTTAAACAATTGGTTTATGGTGTGATTGTGATGGCCGTTCTTTACTACCTATTTGGCTGCAATGCTTTAGAGTGGATTCGCATCACTGTTATTCTGCAGTTTTTAAGGTGGCATATTCCTCTGACTTGCATAGATCATCCTTTAAATATATTTTTAAAGAGCACTGGAAATACATTTGAATCATAGATACTGGCTAGTATTGATATGCAAAGCCCTTAACATCTGTGAACTATTACAAAAGTGCAGGACAAGGAATCTGTATGTTTCTTGAAGTGCAGAAAAGCAACTGATGTGGACAAATTATTTTGGAACAGTGGGTTGTTGCAAAAGCACAGCATCTTGCACTGAAATCTGTGTAATACACAAACTGGAGGTGAGTTAGACAAATGGCGGAAGGGTGACTTGTTGGTACAGTGAAAACTTTGGCGAAATTTGCGCACAATGTACGTAGGGGGATGGTGGTTAACCAAATGTATGCACATACATGATAGGTACAATTGAAAAGTGCACTGATTCCCTCACCATTGAAAGGAATTAAAAAATAAACTCTCTCCAGAATTCCTCACAACAGTGAAGCACGAGGGCAGCAAAACAAGTAAAAAGTGAGAGGAAGAAAAGAGTCCTGGACTTTAAGAATGGCAATAAACCTCTAGAGAATTTTGCAGAGCAGAATCTTTATGGGTTTTGCAAAAGGCAGGATATCTGATGATGCGATCCCTATCCATCAAGGCTTCAGCTAAAGTAAAATAACTGGAGATATTCACAAGACAGACTCAAATAACACAAATACTTACAACAGGAGGACACTTTATTTAGAAATCACTTCATTAAAAGATACAACAATGGTTTTGCACTCAAGACAAAATAAACAGACAAATCACTTAAAAAGATAAAAATGAGAGAACAACCCGCTTAATACTGCCTTTCTCCACAACAGAAGTAGTAAGTAAACCTGTATTTTAAAATCTGTCCTTCAATTTGTCAATTTCTGAGTATTGGTGGCAGCCAGATAGCAGCACTAGTATTTTTTCTGTAGTGGTTTGAAAGTTATGGCGATATTTAAAATATACCTTAAAAATAAGAGGACCTTAGCAATATTTGTAAAGCATTCTCTGTCCCTGGGCACAGGGTGCCTTGCAAATGCTTCATGAATGCGCCTTTGATTGAGGCACCATGAGCTGGGCAGCTGAATACATGGCTATGTTTATACAGAGTTTGGAAACATGGCCCTCTTCATGGACTGCAAAAGGCTAGGGTGACTTCAGTCCGGAGAAGCCAGTCTTCAGGACTCCTCATCAGTGGAGATACCTCATGGAGGATGATTCACCAAAATGTCAGGGGTAGTGAAAGTGACATCTCCCATTCTTTGCCCCCTCCTCCCCCGTCAGGGTATCATATGGTTGACTTTGTCCCAACTGTAGCCCTACAACAGCTGACTATTGCTCCTGAGTTAAAATTCTAGAAGGACAATAAGTGGATTTTACAGGAAGTCAACAGGTCTCCTTTTAAAGCCCAGAATGCTGTGCTGCTGTCTTAATGGCCCTTGGGAACAAGGGCAACCGGAGCAGAGCCAAGGGTACCAATTGATGTGCTTCAAACACTTAAACATTACAAGCAGACTTATTAAGTACTACCACATTAAATACAGGCCCTAATGTCTCCACTAAGATCAGGCAACATGGTGTCCTTCAGTAGAAAGAACCAAGCAGGGGACACCTGGTAAAGGCACAGGAATAAGTATCTAAGGCATCCATAACAAGGCAAGTAACTGGAACTAAAAATGGATGAGTAGCAACAATAAAAAAGTGTTGGCTACTCATACAAATTGTTGTGTGGTGCCATGTCCACCAGTCCTTCATCCAGCACCATACATCATTAACCCAATATCACAGAAGACAGTGAGACATGATTGCTTTATGCAAAAGGGTCCTACCATTCATAATTTGTCAAGTACCCTTAAAAGTGCCCACTAATTGGTACACATCACTACATAACAAAATCTCAATGGTTCAGCCATCTTTCCCTAATCTCTCTCATATAGTTGACTCATCATTGTTAATATTCTCAGCTAAAGTGTTGGTCTTGCCCATACAATCCCTCCAATAACTGACTCTAAAGCATTAAACACATCTCCATCTTTTCTTGCCGACTAACTTCTCGTCCTAATTCTTTGGCAATTGGCCAAGATCAGACTAACTTTGTTGTTTTATAATTTACACATCCTCCTTTGACAAGTACAAACATCAACATTAGGCTGCCTTTAGTGACATCATGTAAAGTGGTGCAGAAGAAAGAGAGTAATACAGTATCCAACTTCAAATCTCTAATGTGTTGTTGCCGTCATTGTAGATAAAATCAATTAACAGCTACCAGTCTCTCTGAAATTTGCCCAAGTTATGTTGGAGAATAACTCCTGCCAATTGTATTTCTGCACGTTCCTTTACATAACATTAATGAATCCTCTATATCACACAAATTAATGCTTATGTTTATCTATTCAAGTCAGAGCCCACAGCTTCTACCCTTCCTGTGATCTCCATGCTTTCATCTAAGTACAGGTTAGCGATCATGTCTATTTCTTTTGCTTTCCTTGATGTTGGATACCATTTTGGTGAGGGCAAGCTATTGCCTGAGAAAAGCAACAAAAAAAAAAAACTGTGAATTTATAGAAGATCCATTACTGAAGAACTAACATGACAGGCAAGTAACCTTTTCTTCATTCATAGATATCAACTGAGACCTTTTTCTGATTTGGGTATGAAGACCCCGATTTCCCTGAACCATGCGATGACGGTGCTAACTATTGTTCTCTGTTCTTAATGGAAGAGAGGGGCGCAACAGGAAAGAAACTAAGAAGCAAGTTAGAGCCAACAGTAACAGGTTAAAAGGGATCAGGCAGGCCAGGGGTGTGGAAGATTACACTGGCCTAGTGATAGTGTATGTACCATTTAGGACAGGGAGAGAAGTCAAAAGAAGAGATCTTGTTAGAGTGGAAGAAGAGATGAGTGGGAAAGTCTAAGATGTTCCCAACTGCTAAGGTTGACTGTGGCAAATCAAAGACCAGACAGCAATCCACACCATTCCACCTATTGCTGAGAACACATAGGAAGAAAAAATGCATATTCAAAGGCACATCCAGGTGAAATTCTAAAATCAAGTGCTGACTCAGGTATAACATCAGAGCACTCCAGACTGTATAATTTAACAATTAAAGGTGAAAGCCTAGCAACAATAGAGTGTTTGAATGCCAAAGTCAAACCAGGGTACTGTTCAACACTAACTTCACACTCCCATTCAACATAGAGAGAGTCATGTGCAACAAAATATGTGACCAAGCTACAGAAATGAAACAGTCCTTCAGTTGCATGAGACTATGCCCACAATGAGGTAACAGAAAGGAGATGTCATTACAGCATAAAGCAAGGTCTGCTCTTTCTGGACCAGAAGTATGGTTTTACTAGCACAAGCTTAGGAAATCATCAAGCTACACTTGACAGATAGTCCTATATACGTTTAATAGAAGGTCTCTATCAAGTTTCTCCAGCAAGGCAGTTATAAAGTGCTTCATAAGTTTCTACCATGCAGCACTAGCAATTAAATTCTACAATACCATTAAACCACTTCCAATCTACGTTGCCTCAGAGGTAATCCTTTAGAAGCGCAAAGCAGAGACTTCTGAAACAGTGAGGTGGATTTTTGCTGCAATAAGGTAGCACTTGTATAGGCTGCACCAGCAAAGTGATTCATTATTACCATGAGTCAAACAATTGGATTCTATGTGCCAGTTTACTCAACTTGTTCCCAAATTCTGATGTTTGCACTATCACAGCTCAACAAAGATTGTAGTATCAGGATGCAAAGCACAATGGCGGTTAGAATCCCTGTACACATCACAAGAACACTAAGAAGAGGAACAGAACCAATTTGGTATGTGTGAAAAGAGGGCTCTGGCGATCACAACACATGAGTAAGAAGGCTCACTGTTACTTAGGGGCAGAACTGTGCCACAGCAAAACCACTTCTCTTCTTGCTTCACTTTCCTTGCCTAATTTCCCTAAAAATGTGACTAGTTCTATGCATTTTCGGGCCACCACAGAGAAGATGAACAGTGAAAGCTAGCAATCAATAAACTATACCATTAGGGCCCTGTGTTTTCTCACATTTTAAGCAGCACGGATTAGTGTCCCAGGTTCCTTCTTGCCAATCTGCTTCACTAATGAAGACCTTAGAATAGGACGACAACCAAGAGGAGCAAGCAAGGTATATCTAACAGTTCTACTAGTCACAGTATGACTTGGACTCTAACCGTGACAAAAGGGAACCAATGTCTGAATAATTTAACTTAGTGGTGTAACTCTAAAGGCAGTGGCTGTACTAACACACAGGTTGGAAGATGAAGGACAACCCACCGGATCCATCATTTGCTCACTAAACTCGCTGCACTTGATACTTGGAACAATAAGTAGACCATTTTAGGATATGGCCCTTTGCAACTGGAGATAACTGGGTTGTGCCATTAGTCATCCATTTGGAGTAGCCACTGCAGCAGGTTCAAGGGGTTTCCCTGAAAAATATGCCCACTAGGAATTACAATTTTGCTCCACTGGGATTCGTCTGTACACCAGAGGTAATGTTATAAAAAGATAAGTCCAAGATAGTTGGAAATCTCTATGTGAAGAATTTAAGGCTGTCTTCATACATACAAGAGTTTGCTCAGTTCAAAGGGATCAAACATCAGGTAAAAAGTGCAGAAGTGGTGCATTGTGACCTTGCCAACCGCTGAACAAAAGTCAAGACCTCCTTTCCTTGGAAGGAGGGGTATGGCTGCATTCTCCTACCCAAGCCATGCATAAAGGGCAGGCCATGGGGCCGTAATAGAGATGTGGATAGTCGGCACCCAATGAGCTTTAAGTGCCTGAGAAATATGATGGACGATGAAACATGACTGAGTGCAAAAACTCAGTAATCAGTACTAAACGTTCTCACTGGCGAACTTAAAGCAAGACAAGGGGGACAGGACCATACCAGCGACCTCCAAGTGCTGGAAGATGACGGACGGGTTTCTTCATAACTTCAGGCTTGAAGGGGATGGGGGGAGTTCAAACTGTGGTTTCTCTGCCAGATTTCAAATTAGGGGCGGAATACTGGCGTCTCATCCGTGGAGGTGTCACAAACTGGTTGTAGTGGTTAGGCCGGTCTGTGTGCTTATAGTAGTAGGTGGTGGTGCCCTCAGAACTTACTTCCTGGTTATAACTACCGCTAGATTGGCGGTGTTGATAGCTTTGGTTCCGTTGCGGATTGTATGGCTGTGAATCAGGGGTCTGGTAGCCATCAGAGGACTGTAAGGATTCAGAGGAGCCCGATGACTGCTGACGCCGGAGGCCTCTCTGTGATCCATTGTTTAAAGAATTGCTTCGCCAGCGCTGGGGAGAGGGGTTCTCCTGGTGTCTATACTGCTGCTGTTGTTTCCACTGCTGATTCCTCATCTGGCTGTATGGACTCCATACTTCATAGGTGTCAGAGGATCCTTTTTTTCCTCCTTGTTTTTCATTCTCATCTGTACTTTCTTCTACTTCCCTAGGGATTTTCACTTCGATCACATCCTTGTCTGTGATTATGATGTGTGTTCCTGGACTCCAAGAGTTCCTGTGACTTGGGTTGCTCTTGAAGGGGAAGCGAGGCTTGCGGTTCTCGGGAGGTATGAAGCGATGCGTTGTGGTCTGCCGACGAAGTTGCTTGGTGATCTCTTGCTGCTGGAGGTTCTTAAACTTTACCTGCTCCTGCCTAATCCACTGAAGACGCCCACGTCTAAATAGAGGGTCATCTTCCATGAGCTTGGTGACATGGAACTCCTTTCCAGACTCTGTGCTTCCACCAGTCTCCTGCTTGAGCTGTAGCCCAATGCTGCCAGAGATCACTGAATTGTCCACACTGAGGTCCTGGACTCTATGTCCAGATGTGGCAGCTCGGATTTTCTGTTCATGAGAGCCAATCAATGGAAGAACCTTTTCCATTTTGAGCATTTTGTTCCTTAGTGTGCGGATTTCCTCATCTTTCATATTATTCTGGTTCTTTACCTCTAGAAGAATGTCCTCTAGTTTGTCCACATGAACCTTCAAGTCATCCACATCGGTTACACCCTTCCCAAGGGACAAGACATCCTCAATACGCTCATCCCCGACTCCCACTGTATCCCAGACATCTCGAGACACAGCACGCCATGAATCGCGCTCATTGGGATCCTTCTTCCCATACATAGCACAGAGTTCCTTCATTTTAACAATAGCCAAAGCCTCTATCTCTTGTCGACTATGACGGAAGTCGTTCAGAGCAACCTCATAGCAAATCTCCTTCACAGCTTGAATCTTTAGATCAGAGATGGTCACCCACTTTGAGTCTTTACTCAGACGCCTGCGCTGAGGAATTTGGTACATTTTGGTGGGCTCTCGTTTCTTGCCACTGCTGGGGAGCCCACATTTCATGACGATGCTCTGAACTTTGCTCGGTGGCAGTTTCTCTCGCAAGGACGTGATAAGCCTCCAACTCTCCTCACATGATCGCTTCTCAGAGTCATCCCCGCTATCGGAGTCTGCATCCTTTGGAGAGGAAAAAAAATCAAAAAGTCCCCAAAATAATCAAAATTAAAATTGCAAAGTTGTAAATCAAATTATGAAAAAAACAGCTAAAATAACTTAACAGAACAAACGTGGAGAGTTTACAAAAGCGAAAAACAAGCAAAATAATGACTTGCAGTCTCCACTCTGCTCACAAGACCAACACAAGAACAAACAAGTCAATATCCATATGAGCCACCAAAAGGCTTTGTCCTGTTCAGGTCACACCCAGGTGCTCTCCGAGATAATAATTAATTCAAAAAACGAAGGCAAAAAAGACCGCTCGGTTAAAGGTGAAAGTAGAATCCTCAACAGGATGCAGAACACATGCATAAGAGAGCAGGCGTTATAAAGGCTCCCGGTGCTTTCATCCGAGAAGCCACAAGAGAGCAGAGCAGCAAAATCCTGGATTGTTGAGTAGCCAGAAAAAGGATAAAGCAATTAGTACACGCATCACCCTCTTCGCATGCTTATGTTAGACAAAGTAGTACCTACAGAGAAGTAGAAGATGTTAAATGCCAAGAAGACAGAAGATGTTAAATGTTTAGAGATAATCAGTTCAACAGTGCAAATCACACATAGGATTATGACAGACTGGCTTAACTTTAACCCATGCAAAGTTTATCAGTGTGAAAGGAATTTAAGACAGAACATGGTCTTTACTGGAATCTCTCGGTGCAAGCGTTTACAATATACTGAAAGGTGTGGTACTGGTATGCTTGTATTTCAAATGAATGTCAAGTTACTTACCTGTAACCATAGATCCCCTAAGTTTGCATGTCAACACTGTTGAATCCTCTGCTTTTCAAAACTCCTTGGCAAAACTAAATTTACACACTTGAGTGTGCACAATATGTTATGCTAGCATTAGTAGCCAAGCACTGTACATTTCTAATGTTCCAAACATTTAAATATTCACTTAAGCAGTAACTGTACACTGTTCACTCATGTCTGAATTACAATAGCCAAGGAACAAGCAAAGTACCTTATATTTATCAGAGACAGCAGAAAAGCAGTGGTAACGTAAATATTGAGCATTGGCGATTCCTTGTTACATGTAAATGATCTGTTAATCTCTTTCAGCATGTGGATTATGCAGGTTCCATTCTTTAAATCTACTCTCAAGAAGTCATGTAAATCTAGAAGAAGTGTTAATTTAGCTTCTTTAAATATAATGTTCTCAGAATGCTTATTTAGATGTCCACATAATAGTTGAGAAAATCTCGGTCATGGATTTACAGCTGTGACACTCAACCACGAGGTTTTGCAGCGTGGAAATCTGGATCGACTAACTTCATAGAGATAGAACCTTGCAGGGAAGCATCAAAAAGTCGTACACAGATTATAAAACAGTACAAGATTAGGTTCATAGTGTTAGGGAGGAGCAGGTAGAAGCACTCTTCAATTTTAGACTGGGGAAAGGGGAGCTGGGCAAAGTAAGATTCTCCTTCAAGAGATGCATTTTCACATTTTCTTACTGAACTGGAGAAAGAGTAAGTCTCCTCTCTGGTCGGATGCTATTCCACAGCCTAGTCAGAAGGATTATCTTTTGGTGTTTTTGCACCCGTGTAATTCCAATCTGGCAATGTCATGACTGAGTTGTGCTGGGTGGCCTGTTAGTTGTTACCACTTTGTATAATTCTTTAAGATGATGGAGACTTTTAGGTGGAGTAACTATAGTTCTGTCAAGGTGGGAGCACCATGTTTGTAGTTCTTTAGTCCTCTGATGAATCAGGTGGGGAACTTGCTTCGATGGATCTGGGTGGGATTTAGGGAAGATGGTGAGGAGGGTACTACCAGTATAAAGGTAGGAAGGGACAATGGTTTGTACAACTGTGCACAAGTTTGTTTTGGGAAAATAAAGTCTCTTGCCAATATCGGTTTCGAAGCACAAGCTACTCTCAATGATAAATACAAATGATTGTGTGTCTGTAAATCCATCCTTGAAATGGCTTCGCTTGGCGCCGTAAATATTAGGAATAAACTTGGCTTAAGAGGGTTTCACATGCAGGAAGGGACTCTATATTAAGGTTTGTATAAAAGTCGAGGCTGCTTTGAGTTGGTTGATGCCACTGCTTGCAGAGATTTACATTTTTAGCAAATCCTTCACTTTGGTTGATTTGTAACCCTTTCAATATCTATTGCATCAAAGGCCTCCAACAATACATGATCACTTTATATAGCATTTTTCTAGAACATCTCTGCCATTACTATTACTTAACTTAACAGAAATCAAGTTATCCACATTAGAGGATTGAAAGACTGAGTCGGCGCTGCCAGAGTTCCAACCTGGCTCCATCAAGGAAAATGTTTAACCCCCAGTTCTTATCTGTTCATCTACTCTGACTTTGTATGGCTTTGTATGCAGAAAGTGCTGCCAATTTGGCGTCAGAGCAGAGGCTACCCACATCTAATATTAAGGCAGACTCTCTCCAGGTCATCTGAATAACCAAAAATATATCATCCCTCATAACTTCACATTCAGCAAAGTTGGAAAACCATATGCTGCTGATGTGGCAGAGGATGAGTGCATTGATCTGTTTTTATAAATAAAATGTCTCCTCTTGGATAAAATAGAACTTTATGCTACCTATTCTCTGCACCAATCCTGCTCTAAAGAGCTTGCAGAGTAGTCCTCAGAGAACCAGTTACTTACCTTCGGTAAGGCTTTTTTCTGGTAGAGGCTCTACCCAACTGCAGATTTCTCACTCACTGAATTTATCCATCCACCAGACATAATCCAGAAGATTTTCATAGCAACTCCTATACGCGCCCAAAGGTATCGTCATGCGTCTCCGAGTCACGTGCATACCACCTCGGAAATTATGTTGGACCACTATAACCACACCACCTTCACACAACCCGTCAGTTTCTTTCCCATCTTTGTCCGCTCTGTCAGACGCAGAGCCCATAGAAATCAGAATGTCCCATTATGAAGATCTTTAGATTGGAACCTTATTAATTAATTGTATGAGTACGTCCCACAGAATGGGGAGGAAGGTGGGTCGGTGAGGACTCTGCAGTTAGATAGATTCTCTATCAGAAAAAGATTACCAAAGGTAGCTTGTTTTTCTGATAGAGACCTCTAACAGCAGATTCCTCACTTTGTGAATAGCTACCAAAGCTGTACCTCCCCCGGTGAGGGGTCTGTGGAATGGTTCTGACCAGGAAATACTACAGGACAGCTAAAGCGAAGCCCCTCTGGACCGGGCTGTCTAGGCAATAGTGTTTTGTGAATGAGTGATGCCCATGAAGCAGCCTGGCAAAGGTCTAAGCCGGGTACACTGTGCGCCAGAGCGGTGGTAGCAGCTTTTGGTCTGGTGGAATAAATGCATAAGCCTTCTTGAGCTGCTTCTCGGCTAGCCCATAGCAGACCTTTATGCATAAGGCAATGCATCAATAGATGGTTTTCTTTAGTACCGCTTTCTCCTTTTTGGCTACAGAGAAATCCCACAAAAAATTGAAATACCAATCGATGGTCTCTGGTCCAATCGATGTAAAACCTGAGGGCCCTCTTAGAATCAATACGGTGGAGACGCTTGTCCTATGTGGACAGACATGACTACCTTCGGAAAGGAAGCGGAGATTGTCCGCATTACCAGTTTGTCCGGAAAGAAGGATGTGTATGTCTGCTGGATAGACAAGGGTTGGAGTTCACTCGCTATGCAGAGGTCACAGGTGAAAAGAGCAGTTGTGCATCGGTTCAAAAGGAGTCCACATTAGGTAGGTGAGAACCAAATTGAGATCCGACTGGTATTATGAAAGGTGTTGGGAGTGGACATGTGAATCAGCCTCTTTTAACAAATGCATCATAATAGGTGATTTCAAAAGGGATGGCGGATTGGGCAGTTGTAGAAAAGCCGAAAAGGCAGAAAGATAGCCCTTAACCTTTGCCACAGCAAGGCCTTGCTGGGCTAGAGAGAGACAAAACAATAAAATGTCAGACAAATTTACCTGTAAAGGCTGAATGTCACAGGAGGAACACCAGGCAACAAACTTCTCCCTCTGTCTCGCATTTACAGTTTTATTGGAGGGATGCCTGGCAGCCAGGATAACCAACTATATCTGGAGGAAGATCGAAGGCAGTCAACTGTTGCCATCAACCTCCACACAAAGAGCTGTAGGTTGTGCAAACTCTGGTGCAGGACCCAGCCCTGCTGCTGCAATAGGAGGTACTTCCAAAGAGGCGGAGACTGAGTTTGTCCAACAGGGCATTTAAAGATCCTGCTAGGTGTTGAGCCGTCAGGAAGATGTCCTCAGCATTAGGCCACTTCGAGATGTAGAAGCCTCCTAGCACATTACTCATGACCACACGCCACTCTGTTTGTTGCAGTACCACATGGTGGCTGTGTTGTTTATGAGAACCTGTTCCCCCTGCCCCGGATGTTCGGAATGAACACCTTCAGTGCCCTGCAAATCGCCCGGAATTCCAACAAACTGATAAGGATTCGGGTCTCCCCCGAAGACCATTGTGCTCTGATCTCCACTCGCCCAGATAACCTCAACAACCTAGCAATGATGCATCCATCACAACCGTTAGTTCTGACTGGGGTAGGGAGAGGGTTGCTGCTGGTCCAATTGTGGTTCAACAGCCACCACTGCAGATCTTTTCAATCTCCTCTGACACCTGGATGGAGTCCGAAAGATTCCCTTGGTCCTGAGCCCACTGAGACTTCAGATGCCACTGCAGAGCCCGCATATGCCACCTGGTGTAGTCCACAATGAGGATGCATGAGGCCAAGAAACTTCAAAGTCCTTCTCACGGAGACATTGGGTTCAGAGCCCGCATTTTCTAGACTCGTTGAGGTGGAGGGACGGCCCTAAGCACAACGTGTCCAGATGATTCAGATGAAGAGGAGCCACTGTGAAAGTTTCAATTGTGACTTTAGCAAGTTGATGGAAAAGTCCAACGAGCTCAAGAGGCTGTCTATAGATTTGACTGTTTGAGGCGAACCCACCGTCAGCAACAAGTCGTGGAGGTATGGGAAGACTTGTTTTCCCATCCTCCACAGATGGGCTGCGACAACCACCATTACCTTTGTGAAAACCCAAGGCGCACTGGTATGGCTAAATGGGAGCATTGAGAGCTGAAAGTGCTCTTGGCCTACTTGAAACCGCAGGTAACACCTGTGTGATTGTAGGATGGGGATGTGGAAATAAGCATCCCCAGAGCAAAAGCCAACATCCAGTCACTTGGATCCAGGGTAGACAGAACAGGTCATGGGGAACATTTTGAACATGTGCTTTCGGAAGAAGAAGTTCAGAGGGTGTAGATCTAGGATGGGCCAAAAGGTCTCAGTCCGTTTTCGGCACTAGGAAATAACGAGAGTAACAGGCAGTCCCAATCACTAATGATGGCACTCTTTCTATGACGTCCTTGTCCAAGAGAGCTTGAAATTTTCTTCAGAATATGGAGAAGTGGTCCTCCTGGAAGTGTTGTGGTGTGGGTCTCATATCAGAGGGAGGTGACATGAAGTATAGGTTGTAACAGTGTTTCACAATCTGGAGCACCAATTGATCAGATGTGAGGCTCCGCCATCCGGAGAGGTGAAAGGTGATCCGACCTCCTACCGAGGGATCGGGTGATGCAGAGAGTGGCTTAAAGCGGTTTTGGGACAGCTGGGTAGAACGTTGCACTCGGGGCCTGGACGCTGGTAGCCCAAAACCTTGTCTCTACCTTGCAGGGACTGAGAGGCCTGTTTTTGTTGAGGCACCTCTGTTGGTATCTACTCTAAAGCCTCAAAAGGGGTGAAATTGTTGGGTAAACAAACGCACTGGCGGAGCAAGCCCAAGAGAGTAAGTTGTTACCTTGCTGTCCTTAAAAAGCTCTAGGGCTATAACCGCCGTGTCTCCAAAGGGGTGGGCACCACTGAAGGTCATGTCCATCAGAAATTGTTGGATGCAGCTGGAGAATCCAATGGAGCAGATCCAAAAGTGGCACCTAAACACCACTTTGTTGTTGACTGTTGTACCTAGGTAGTCAGCAGTGTGCAGGCATAATCTTATGGAGTTATTTGCAGCGTCTTGGCCATCTGAATGAGACGTAGTAGGTTTGGCCAAGCGTCTTCTGGGATGGCTAGCAAGATGTCCGCCACCCTGTCCCACACCATGTGCGAGTATCTCCCCAGGAAACAGCTAGTGTTGACTGACCTTAGTGCAAGGCTGGCCTAGGAGAGCATCCGTTTAAGGTCACCATAAATTTAGACTCTATCTGGAGGGGTGGTCAGAAATACACTGCTCTCCTGATCACAGTAGCAAAGGAGGCAGACTCCTCAGAGGCATAGGAAGGTAGTGGAGTGGAGGTCAGCAAGGTGCCTAGGCACTGGTGCTGTGCAGGTTATAAAAATAGGTTTTTATTGTCATAGAGAGGTGATTGATTATCATCATCTTCATATTAATTTAGACTGAGTGGAAGCGACTCCGGATCAGACACTGGATAAGGACAGATTCGGTGCAAAGTCAGTGGAGTTCTCTCCGGGTTCACTGCGGAGTCTGAAAGGACTATTGGTTCCCACCCTGGCATCAGCATCAATGGTGGGGGTGAGCTGAGGTGCCACAAGATGTGTGGGGTGTGGCGTCAAGCCCAAAACCAGAAGTGAGGTCAAGTGGCACAGTCCGCATTGGGGATGGATCCAATGGCGGTAGACTGACTAGTGATCACCTTGGATCCCTCGGGCTTGGAGGCATTTGTGAGGGAACCGTACAGGTGCTGAATATTCGGTCCTTACCCTCTCAGATTTCCCCGATTTGTTGCAGCATCACTACGGGCCAGGGTAGTGAGGGTGTAATGGAATCAAGGTTGGAATCAGTTGCAGGATCCGAGACCGAGTTCGCAGCCTAGAGGTACCCAGCATGTCATGCAACTCTGAATGGTGGGATTTAAGAGATGAAGCGAAGCAGTGTTTGGACTACTTACATTTCTTAGATTTCTTGGCCTTACCTGAAGACCAATCACGAGAGCTGAGACGGTCCTGTTATTGACTTCTTTTGGTGTTCGGCAACATAGAGGTCGGCTTGGTGGTCGCCTTTTGAGATCATCTTCATGCATTGATCACAGGATGCAGAGTCGCGCTTGGAGCCGAGACAGCAGAGACCAATTTCCTGTATGTCCGTCACTGACATCTGCTTATGGCAACCTTTACACAGTTTGAACTCTGTTGTTTTAGGTGGGGACATGTCCCTTGCACACTGGAGAACTGAAGGAAAAAAATCACTGTCAGAACCCTGACAGAGCGAGGGACCGAGCTTCAGATCAGAGTCGGAAGAAGCTGAAAGGAACTGATGTCAGCGCACGGATGTCACACGAATATAGTAACCCCAATGTCATATCCAGGGTGGCAGTGGGCTAGGTGTGGAGCTGCACAACACCACCTACCTGTGCGCTAGGGAGCTGCTATAAAAATCTTTCACATCCAGTCTGGCACCTGGGATAATTCACAAGGTGAGAATTATGTGGTTAGAAGTCTCTCTCAGAATTTTTTTGTTACCTTGCTCAAGCTTCTTTCTTGAGTGCTGCATAATTTACAAAAGGCAACATTTTTAAAGGATTTTGCCATCCTAGATTATTATTAAGTCTGCAATTCATGGAAGGATGTACTGTTTTTGAGAGCTCTGCTACTCAAAATGTTTAAGTTGCACCCCCAGCATTTTCCTGCTAGGAGAGAGCGATGTAACAGTGGAACAACATTCCCACACAACAGGTCTTTTAAAAGCTCCAAGCTACACAACAGGCTACCCACAAGAAGGTTTAATGACCGAAATTCTCCTGCATAACAAACAGTTAATCTAGTAGGTTGCGTATTCCAACAGTAATAGTTAGCACATCTGTCAATGGACCCAGCTTCATTCTTTACCTCTAAACAACATGATTTCGTAGTCCAAAGTACATTTAAAATTGAAGTCTAGCCTCTACGCATTCTTGGCTTGGAGAAAATGAGAAACGACAAGGGAAGTTCAAAACTGGAGCACACACCAGTAGCCCATTACATACACTCTGCTTTACCCTGATTTTGGCAGAAAGACGTTGGATGCAAACATGTAATTCTTAGCGATCTTCCTGTACACTGTATACATGAAGATTTGCATCATAAAACAAAATCAGTTTAAAAAACATAAGATTCTGGTGCTGCACAATACGGCCATAGTAAATTGCCTGTGAGCACATGGGAATCGCTCTAGGTGCAGGCAAACATGGTGCTCTACATTGCTAGGTTTGTCGTGTCTAGAATATGCCTGACCTGCTTGCTAGGCACGGAGAGGTTTAGCATATGTCATTTTTCTCCCCATGCAGGACTCCTGAACCTTCTTTGTATCCTAGGCTAGGCTGCAACTAAGTAGTATGATTACCAGCATCAAGGAAGTACGAGGGAATGATGACAATGTAAAAGGAGATTTTTGAGGCCCGGCAGTGGTGGCTGAGCGAAGGAAATCAAGTGCAAGAAGTGCTTCTCTACATCTTGGCACAATTAATGATCACTACTAATGCCACTGATAAAGGTTATACAGGAACAATGATTCAATCCTCGGCTCAAGGGAGACTGAGATAGTCAAGATTATTCCCAATGCGGAGGAGTCGCATTTAGGTAGACACCACCTGATGGCCTTCTCAGCTGTACACATGCGGGATGTGAATGCAAGAAAAGCAGAATATGCCCATCCATTCAGGATTTATGAATTCTTCCAGCCATATTCTCAAAGTGGTACTGGAGATTTGGGGAAAAGACAGATGACCTATTTTGAGACCAGTAAAGAAACCATACCTTCTCTTTTTCCTAATTAAACAAGTATGAGGGTCGA
Source organism: Calotriton arnoldi (assembly GCA_963921515.1). Lineage (NCBI taxonomy): Eukaryota > Metazoa > Chordata > Amphibia > Caudata > Salamandridae > Calotriton > Calotriton arnoldi. Next base: position 530,116 of record CAWUFW010000686.1, on the reverse strand, counting down.
TGTCCTTCTCGTCCCAAAGCCACACCATCTGTAATACACCTTCCCACCCAAACCCTTTATCCCCAAGATGTGGACTACAACCACAGAGCGAATGAAGGAGTGTTTGAACCTTAGAGCATCACAACTCGAGACTCTTCGTCTCAGTCTCTATGTGTGGAAGTTGAGATAACTGGGCTACACAAGCACTTCAATTCCTACAGGATTTAATTTGGTCTCTCAGATGCCACGTTAAGAGTTCAATGGGCAGTTATCAGCATTTTGTAAATGTTGAAGGAGGTTTTAGTGCGATGCACACCTGGGTGATTATCAGTAAAAACCTTTGTTTTATTTAACAAACAGTACAAACCACTGACACCAGCCTGGAACTTGCCCACTAAATTACCTGGGAGCATGATATTGTGTTGCCTTTTTTTTATCGTGATTCAGCAAAGAAAAAACTACTCTCCTGCGTCTCTTGGAAGTTACTAGTGCGCTGTCTACTGAATTATAGAAGAAAATTACAAAAAAGCAAAGAACTATGTAAATTTTGTCACAGCATGAAAGGGTTGGAAATCTTCATCTAACAAGGGCAGTTAATCAAAACAGTGATTTTGTCAGCACACAAATGGGTCTGTCTTCCACAAGACTATGATCTATGATAAATCAAGTCAAGGTAATTCCACCATATTCCCCAAATACTGGCGAGATAAAGCCCCCTGAGCAGAAAGAAGTGTTATAAGCACTGACCTAATAAAGGAAGAATTTGTGTAATTAAGTTAACTGCCTAAATTAGAAAAGTATATAAAAGCAATCATCCTTGGGCTCGGGTACTCGTCCCGTAAAAGAAACAAACAATTTAAGTTGGGTTATGTCACAAGTCAGTTTTAATGCAAACTTGCGTACAACAAAAACAAATTTTAAACCTATAATTCGGAGTACCACCAAAATCCAATGCTCCTCTAGGTCCCTCCTCCAGCTGGGAGCAATAAAGTATGCAGGAGAATTCCAAGCCACTGCTTTGTAAGCGCGAACAGATGCAAACCAAATTACCAGGGAGTCTGTAGTGTGATGAGGCAGTAAATAGATCACATAGAGAGTGGCTGTGGCACTACATAAGTGCATTGAGTCAGCAACAGAGGAATTCTAAGAACAATGAGCAATCACACAGCATGTCGCTAAAAAACTAATTGGATCCAGGCACACAATACACAAACACCCTGAAAATATAACTCACTGTGCCTACCCTTATGTATCTTTTACTAAGCTGTTCCATGTTAGAAATTATAGATAGATACTGATTTGTCACTATATATCAAATGTGTCATGAATCGTCAAGTCATCATCATCTTTTCAACGGTCAGCATAGTTCCATCCTCAAACCTCCTCACTACCGTTATCAATTATCCAAAATGTTTACAATAATATGCATTGTAAAACATGATAGAGCATGGTAACTCCAAGTGGTAATACATCAATTGAAGCACATTTGATGTGAGAGCCACCGAGTTCACTGCAGTTCAGAATTTGCTGCCTGTGAACAGTTGCCTAACAGAACTATGTCCAAGAGAGGAATAAACTGCACATCAGGATATGCCTGTCATCTAATATACACCTTATATTGACATCAGTGCTCCTGATATGTCCAGTTAATACAAAATTCCTGATTGCAACACATTTGAGTTTGTGCCTGCCATGAATACAGTCAACAAATCAGACTGTCTCCCTGTGATACATAAAGTGAACACATTGGGATCTGTGAAAACATGCATAGTAAACAGACTGGTATAGCGGGCTGTACTATGGACAGTCAAAACATCAGGAACCCTAGCTGTGATATCGACAGCCAACACATCAGTATGCCTGCCTGATTTATGTACCCTAACACATCATGGTGATTACTTTGATAAGTACCATCAACACACAGGGATGCCCGTTTGTGTCATGTACCACCAAAACATGGAGATGTTAGTGATGTGTAAAGTCAACAATAAAGAATATCAATACATCAGGAACCCCAATTGTGTTGTGGACAGGCAGCACAATTGGAAACGTGAATGTGTCTGAATTTCTGCCTTTAAGATTTATAATCAACGTATGATTGTTTAATAAGATGGTGCTTTTTTGAACAATCAAATCATTGAGAACGCTGCCTGCTATGTGAGCAACTGAATCTATGGGTTGGCTGGTGAAAACAAATAGCCAAATGAAAGGGATCACTGCAACATGGAAAATCAAATCGCTGGTAAAAAAAAATCACGAATGCTGCATGTTTACACTCAATATAAACATTACCAAAATAAACAGTACATCACATAAGTGGTCTATAAAATAAAAAAAAACAATCTGGCTGGATTGCTGTTAACAGTACGGTCACAACAATCCAGAGCCTCTTGCTGGCAATGCAAGGCTTCACAAAGTGCTTCAGTTCAGTGTCACCTGACAAACAGGTTAATCTTTTTGTTGACATACTGCTCCAAGTTGGTGTCTCTTGACAACAATGTTTATTTTTTGTAAATCAACTTGGGCGAAATCAGAAATAAAAGTCCATCATCAAAAGATCTGTCTGGGAACATCTGGGGAAGTGGACACAATTAGTCTCTTATCAATGGGCATACACTGCAGATCCATGCTCCTAGGAGTGAAAACTAGAAGTACCACATATCTGCCTTTTTTTACGATGAACTGATGGGCGATACATGTATAGAAAAACTGTAAAGGAAAGGCACCCCCTAATTACTTTCAGGTCCAAGAGGAGGGGGAACAAAAAAGCTAGCAAGAAAAACCTCTAATCTGACCTATATTTCTTTAAATGTGGCCATAAAAGGCTCAAAAATGCAACAAACCCAACATCAATATTAACCAAAACAATCAATCACAGAAATAATTTTGTTGTTTTTTTAATTAAACTTCTAAGATATTTTATTTAGACACAAAAAAAGATTGTTATTTTTTTCTTTATACACTTGATTTTAAAAAGTTAATTTATCATTGTCTGTACATACATTTGCTCAAGAATTGTGTATAATACAATAAAAATGCCTTTAAATAGACAAACACATAACCCCACAGAAAACCATCAACAATTCATTCTTACCATTCAAACCTGCTCATTCAACCTACATTCATACATAAAAAAGACAGATTCAGCCATATGAGGGATCCAATATGACTCTACTGGGGACAGATCCTATGATTGTTTATTTGAGATTCATTTTTATATCTACCTTGGTCCTGAGGAAGGTGGTTTTGCCACTGAAACGCACGTAGATCAACAATACATATGAGGAGTGGTCCTTGACAGACAGACTCATCAGAAGTGTTTGATGGATGTGATTTATTATCACCAACAATCATAGGATCTGTCCCCAGTAGATTCATACTGGATCCCTCATATGGCTGAATCTCTCTTTTTTATGTAGTAATGTAGGTTGAATAAGCAGGTTTGAATGGTAAGAATGAATTGTTGATGGTTTTCTGTGGGGTTATGTGTTTGTCTATTTAAAGGCATTTTTATTGTATTATACACAATTCTTGAGCAAATGTTTGTACAGACAATGATAAATGAACTTTTTTAAATCAAGTGTATAAAGAAAATAACAAATTTTTTTGTGTCTAAAGAAAATATCTTAGAAGTTTAATAAAATAAAAAACAAAATTATTTCTGTGATTGATTGTTTTGGTTAATATTGATGTTGGGTTTGAGGCATTTTTGAGCCTTTTATGGCCACATTTAAAGAAATATAGGTCAGATTAGAGGTTTTTCTTGCTAGCTTTTTTGCCCCTCCTCTTGGACCTGAAAGTAATTAGGGGTGCCTTTCCTTTACAGTTTTTCTTTACTCGGTATTTACCGCAGGCAACATAGCTTCTCAGCTATGAATGCACTCCTTTGTATCTCCATAACAAGTGGTACTGTATGAATGGTTAGCTTCTAATAGCATATATATAAATAAATCCATTTTTTCTTAGTGCCTGCCACTTAGTGGTTTCACTTCACATATTGGTGTGGTTATTGTTGGTGTCTTTTTTACCATTTGGTTGATTATATTTTGAATATATAATTTTGCTAAGATGGAAGGTCTTAAAACCTTTGGTTTTACGGACGATGTTTTCACAGCACTTATTGGACAAATAGCTGGCACCAATGGAGACACTGGTGCCACAATAGGAGACAATAGTGAATGGATGAAACTACTCAACCTAAAGAAAAAAGCAAAAAGAATGGAGTAACATGCTCACTTTATGCTTGAGTATCTGAAGGTAGGGGTCATACCATCGGGCCTAAGAGTTAGAAATGTTCCGGCTCTATTTGTTGAGGTGCGCAAATTCCGGGAGCGATGGTCTCATATAGCAAACCGTTGCTCCAGGGATTGGATGATCCTCATCAGAGACCGTGAATGAAATGATACAGATTCTCAATCAAGAGATTTTAGACTTGGAAGAAAAATTAAAAACAAACACAGCTGTAGATGAAGCAAAAAACAAACTGCTTAGTATAAACCAAGAACTACAGGATTCCGAGAACTACTTGATAAAGAAAAAAACAGACAAACTGAAGAAAGACATCTGCTGGTTCACGCAGGAAAAGGTATATCCCTACCTTCATAGTAATTACTTTCAAGAAGATCGACAGGAAGGAGGACAATACAATCAACGTTCCTACAAAAGACAGAAAACTCAGACGTTCTCGGACACTAACTCATCGGACTCGGAGTATGAAGGTCCAGGAATGAGTGAAGGGCCCCTCATCAATCCCAGGAACCATAGAGGACAGTATACAGATCAATATCAATAAGGACAGTCGCCTTTTTTACAGAAAGGCAGGGGCAGAGGTCGTGTCAAATTTCAGAGACAAGAAAGGAACTACTATCCGCAGATGGAGCCTCCACATCCACAACCCCTATATGCGGACACGGAACCAGCAGTATTGGAAATCCTAAATAAGAGACCATCTACCTTAGATACCATCCCCATTTACAACTTGTCAAGCTATGATCTTTCAACTGTAGAGACTAGCCTTTTAAGTAAAGGTTTATCATTCGTACCTAGCACACAGCAGGACTTATTCAAACTTAATAAAGATCTCTTCTAATTTTTTCGTAAAATTAGGTTAAAAAAGTTCATGCTCAACAATACATTACAATAACAAGAAACCAACCACTCAGGTTGTAAACCCCCTTCAAAATGTACACCGTCCTTAGAGATGGTAGGGCCGGAAGTGGCTGTTTTTGAAAAATCGGTCATCAAAGAACTTGAGAAAAATCACCAAATATGTCCCAAAGGTGACCCCTAATCTTACAATCCAAGAGAGTTTGGCATTGAAGAACTTGCAAAGCAATATGCACATCACCATCAAGCCGTGTGATAAAGCAGGCGGCATAGTGGTGATGGATACAGATTGTTATTCTAGCAAAATAGACACAATGCTCCAAGTTCCTGAGCACTATCAACGTACCAACAGGACAGTGCTCATAGATCTCAAAACGAAGATAGAAAATATCACAGCGAAAGCATTTATGGATGGTTACATCTGCCAAAAAGAACTGGACTTCCTTAACAAAAGAAACAGTCACTCCTGCGTTATATGGAGTTCCCAAAAACGCATAAAAATGCAGTGGATCCTCCCTTGCGACCAATTGTCTCTTCTATTAACTCATGTACAGAACCACTTTCTCAGTATGTGGATGCTTTCCTATGTCTTCTGACCAAGTTATATGCCTCATACATAAAAGACACCGGTCACATGATAGCTAGCATAGAACATATACCCTTTAATCAAGAGACACAGCTATTGGTTACTCTAGACAGAGTCTTTATACACAAACATTGCCCAGGACCTGGCCATGGAGTCTGTGGCAACTCTGTTGGTCAGAGTTCCTGGGGAGAGACCCAACAATTTCATTCTGGAATGTCTAGATATTGTCTTACATCATAACTATTTTGAATTCAAGGACCACCTATTCCAACAGACTAAGGGCACCAGTATGGGGGCTTCTTGCGCACCGAGTGTAGCAAACATCTATATGGGGAAATTTGAACTTAAACATATTTTTAATGAGCTAGCCCCTTTAATGAGAATATAGATGTCTGGCATAGATTTATAGATGACATCTTTTTTATTTGGTCAGGAGATGAGTCAGACCTTCAGTTTATTGAGTGGCTTAACCTAAGCGACATAAATCTCAAATTTACAGCCAAGTACTCAGTTGAAAAAGTAGAGTTTCTGGACATTTGGATTATGGGCAGGGAAGGTTGCATTGAGGTAAGTCTGTATAGAAAACCTACAGCAAAGAATACCATCTTAGATCATAGCAGCTTTCACCCTTCCTGCCAAAAAGACACAATCCCTTTTGGGGAATTTCTGAGAATAAGACGTTGTGGAAATCTGAAATAATATCCGTTAGCATAAGCTGAAGCCATCTTGTTTGTGGCATCCATTTTGCTAGCTATGTAATTCTTTCGTCTTCACTGTTGCTTGCCCTTCTATTCTGCTTGTGTCATCAACTCTAGTTAACTCCTTCTGTACTGAGCTAAAAGCAATGTGCTGAGCAAAGGCCTGTAGCTGCTAGAATGCACCTGGCTAAAGATATAACTATCAACTGTTTTCTGCTGATGTAAACAGTTCTGTTCCCCCTCCCACTCTGCTGACTAAGTGATCACCCATCTGCCCATGTTTGTTGGTAGTTATTCCTGTGTATGCTTGTACCGTCTATCTGTAACTACATGCTTACTCTGCAACAAACTCTGTATATAAGCACCATGGTCTGTGACTTCAGTGTACTACCTCAGGCAGCACGAGAGTGCTGTGTGGACGTAGTCCCACTCATGAGTGATTAATAAACTTGTTATTTTGAATTCCAGCTTCAGTGCCAATCTCTATTTTGTTGGTCTATGTACCCGTGGACAAGAGAAGGGTGACCCCTGCACCGGTGTGCTCATTAAAAAGCACATTTAAACAGTTGGCGCCCGATACGTGGGGCCTCATCGAGGACACGGCCGTCTGAAGGAGTGGTCTTGACGGAAGAGTGGAATATTACTGAGGAGACGTCCTGCATGAGGAGACCATTGTCTTTGCAGCCAAAGTGACTTTTCCGGTTTTTCGATTTGACCCTCCAGGTGGCGGCCGGTCCTGACTGAGGTATCCTTTGGCGTTATTTTTGCAGTGACCATTAGGTCGATCAAGAGATTGGCAGTTGGAGGTTGGAGACTTTTGTTTGGTAAGGTCGCTGCAGCGGCACTCTTGTTTGCTTGGCCAAGATTCTGGTTTTGTTTGTTTGATTTATTTTTTGCAGAAAATAAAGGCAGGTAATGTGGAGATTTTTCTCTACTTTTGAACAATTTAGAAACGTAATATTTTACAAAAACTTGGTAGCATGCCTGTTTCCAGCACACTCCGTAGGTTGTGTTGCTGTCTTGGTGGTACCAAAATGGATTTAGAAAGAAGTCAGCCGGCTCCCTTAGAGGGAACACCTAATAGACATATGTATATTAAATACGGTATTTCTTCCATAATGTATAGTACACTGTGGAACAAATATACAAAGAAGGATCCTTATCTTCAATGGCCTGTGAATGGGTCATTTGACTTTAAAAAGATTCAATATGTAGAACAGTGTTTGTTTAACAAGAAAAGTCGACAAGATATGTTTGATTGTGTACGAATGTGGGAAAAGGAAGTGAATGAAAGAGTGAAGAGAGAAGCAGCTATAGCAGAGAAAGAACAACGAAAAACGATATATCAAAAAGCGCTAGAATTACAAAATAAGGATATGACGGAAATAAAAGAAAAAGAAGAGAGGGAGCGTCGTTTAGAGGTAACTGGCCAGTACCCTATTAGGCGCCCCCTTTATCCCATGCTTAATAAACCTCAAGAGGATTCCATCTTATTAGATCGACCTCCTCCCCCGTATAAATTTCCCTCTGCCCCCGAGGAGGATCCTTCCGATAAAGACCATCATTCTTCCGACGATAAATATATAGATAAGCAAGATGGGCGACAGACTCGCTCTACTTTAACTACTGATGAAAAAGCCACCATTAGATCCACTGTTCGTTCAGAAGCCCGTAAGAAAACTCTTCCTTCAGATCTTGTAGCAACGGTTCAGCAGTGGAAAGATTTAGAGCAGTTATATTTTGCAGAAAAGTTTGCTTGGGAAGTTATACTTAATTTTAGAGACCTTTCTAAAAACTTAGAGCCCACTGATATAAATTCTGATTATAAACAATTGAGTGATGGAACTTTCCTTTGTTCAAACATACCTGATTTAATTAGGCGAGTGGTTAAATTACGAGATGAAACATTTCGCTTAAAAGCGAAGGAAAAAAAGAAGCTAGTAAAACTAAAACTGTACAAGTAGCCCAAACCCCAGCGCAGATAGTAGAAACTTCAGAGACAAATAATAGATCTAGTAGTGCTGAAGTTGGTATACGACCAATGGGCGAAGCTGCGCCTTTGTATGTTCCTCCAAAGGGTACGGGAAAAGATGAAGATAAGACTTCAGATGATGCGAAAGGGTATTTTATTTATAATTGGGTTTATACCCCTTGGAGTAGAGCAGATGTTATGGCTCTTAAAGCCGCTTTGCCCGATCCGCGGAAAAATCCTGCCGCTTTCTATGAAGAAGTAGAAGGAGCCATTAGCTCCTGTACTATGACTCTGCCAGATATTGATATGTTTTTTGGACTTATTTTGCCCCCGGATATGTGGAGAACAATTCGGAAAATAGATGATAATGTAGCATATGGTGATACTTGGGTGCATTTAGAAGAAATAGATGCGGCTAGAGAGCCTGCGCGGAAACCACAACAGGAGATATTAGATCTTCCTAAAGCTATTGTGACTAAGTTGAAAACTCTTATACCCCCTAAGAAAATAGATTGGACTACGTTAGCGTCTTGTAAACAGAAAGCGGATGAGTCAGTTTCTGATTTCTTTACACGATTTGAAGAGACATTCCATGACTTTAGTGGGCAGTCCTTGACAGATGACACGGGTTAGCATCTGTTCGTCGACAAATTTGTCGCTAACATGTTGCCAGAAATAGCTAGTCGCCTTAAGGCCAGCGAGAGTTCGTGGACTAAGTCTTCCCCAGTCTCCCTTTTGACTATGGCCCAGTATTATGAGCGTCAGGAATTGGAAGCAAAGGGCAAAGTGGATAAGAAGGTTAAGGATTTAAAAACAAAAGTTATGTTGGCTCAAGTATATGGTCCACCATTCAGAGGTGGTGGTAGAGGTGGACGTGCAGTATATACACCTGGTGTACCTCCTTTCTCTCGATCAACTTTGTCTTCTGATCAGTGTGCTTATGTAAAGAGATTGGACATTGGCGTTCTGAGTGCCCCCTTTTGCGAGGTCAGCAGTATCAACGGGGTAGAGGAAGTATGAGAGGACGCCCAGGGAATTCAGGAAATAGGGGAGGAATAGGAACCCGTCCCAGGTTTGAGGCAGTTGAACACGGACCAAATTATTCTAATACCTTTGATAGACTAAATCATTATCAAATGTCTGATTATTCGGCTGATGGTCTTGGGGATTCTGATTATGCATAGGAATGCCTAGGATGGGGTAAGGAACCGGTTGAGGTCCCAGTAGATCAGAAGGGTCCTTATGTTGATGCAAATGTCTTGGGTTCTACTGATCGGTTTCTGGTTGATACAGGAGCTACTCGTAGAGCTCCGTCTAAAAAATTGGTTCCCAGGGCTCCCCTGTCTGGCGCAATGATAACATCGATAGGATTCGATGGGACACCTACACCTAGCCCACTGTCACAGCCACTTGCATTTAGTCTTGATAAATTTACTGCAGCATGTCCATTTCTGCTTTCCCCTAACACGCCGGATAATTTTGTGGGCATTGATATGCTTAAACATTTTCGTGCTACAATACGTTGCTCACCAGAAAGTGTGCGTGTTATCTTAAACGATAACTATCCAATGGTTGAGAGGTCTTGTCTCATCAAAGAAGATATCGCTTTGGCATCTTTACCTAGTACTTTGTGGGCTACATCAGATACCGATGTGGGACACATGGTTATTCCACCAGTGCATATTCAAGTGAAGGAAGGTGCTTCATTGCCTCGAATGCCCCATTATAAAATATCTCGGGAAGGCGAAGAAGCATTAACACACATTGTTCAGGATTTGATCAAGGTGGGGGTTGTGGAAGAAGTCCCTTATAACATTTGTAATAGTCCTATCCTTCCTATTTTGAAAAAAGACACCGATACTAAAATTTACAGATTTATTATTGATTTGCGACAGGTTAATAAAATCGTGGTGCCCAAATACCCGGTAGTCTCTGATATCACGACACTTCTCACCATGGTTCCTCCTACTGCCACTACATTTAGTGTAATTGATTTAAAGAATGCATTTTTCTCAATACCCATTCACCCTGACAGCCGTTATTTGTTTGGCTTCACTTTGAATAATAGATCATTAAGGTTCTGTAGAGCTCCACAAGGGTATACAGAGAGTCCTAGCATTTATAGTCAGGCGTTGAAAAGGCAGCTTGATTCTTTTCCTGTACTGAAAGGGGTGGCTCTTATTCAATATGTCGACGACATCTTGTTGGCTGCTGATACCCCTGAACAGTGTAAAGAAGGAACACTGTCATTATTGTTATTTCTTGCCTCTCATCATCACAAAGTCTCTAGGAAGAAACTGCAATTTTGTAGACAGCAGGTTACCTATTTAGGTCACCTCCTGTCTAAGGAGGGACGTGCACTCGCACCAGATCGCATTTCAAACTATTTTAGACACTCCCGTGCCCCGTACTCAGAAGGATGTCCGTGCACTGATTGGCCTTACTTCTTTTTGTAGGCAGTGGATCCCTAGCTTTTCTCACATTATTAAACCCTTGTTGGCCCTTTTGACTAAAGACTCCGATGCCTCTCCCATGGACTACTGAGTGCCAGGATGACTTCCAACAGTTACGTCAAGCTCTTTGTTCTGCACCAGTATTAGGAACTCCAGACTACACTAAGACCTTCACACTCTATGTACACGAGAGGGAAGGTTGCACTCTCTCAGTTGTAACACAAACACACGGTGATAAACAACGTCCTTGTGCATATTTCTCAGCTGTCCTTGATCCAGTTGCCCACGAGCTGCCTGGTTGTTTTCGAGCGGTGGCGGCAACGGCTGTGTCCATACGTCAGAGCGAGGGAATAGTCTTGTCACATAGATTGCTTGTGTTAGTACCCCATTCAGTTGATGCCTTGTTAAATCAAACAAAAACACAGTATCTGACTAGTGCTCGCTTGACAGGATATGAATTGACACTTTTGGCCCCTCATATCACGTTAAAAGATGTTTGACTCTGAACCCTGCTACATTATTGCCATTTCCAGCTACTCAGTCTCAGTCACAAGAGTTACATGACTGTATATCCCTTACTGAAGAACGAACAAAGGGTCGTGTTGACCTACAAGATACACCTCTTTCTAGTGTTGATGGGGAATTGTGGGTTGATGGATCCTGCCTGAAATTGCCTGATGGCACTACATCTGCTGCTTATGCAATTACAACACTTCAGACAGTAGTTGAGACAGCCCGTATCCCACAGAAATCAGCTCAAGCAGCCGAGTTGATAGCACTGACCAGAGCATGTGAGCTTAGTACAGAGTTGCTTGTTAACATTTACACTGATAGCCAATACGCCTTCGGCGTGGCTCATAACTTCGGGCAACTTTGGAAAGAAAGAGGCTTTCTCACTTCACATGGGACAAAAATAGTGCATGGGGAATTAGTACATAATCTCCTTACTGCCTTGACCTATCCTAAGAAAGTGGCAATTGTTAAATGTAGTGCACACAAGAAAGTGACTGATAAAATAGGAGCAGGCAATGCCTTTGCGGATTGCACAGCTCATGAGACTGCAATGCAGCGAAGTATCACATCTATGTATGTAGTTAAGTCACAGGCTGAACGTTGGCATGATGCCAGGCAAGAGGTGCTGGACATGCAGTAATCTGCTTCTGTTGATGAATTAGACCAATGGTCCAAGGAGGGAACATTGGATGACGAGGGCTGTTGGAGGAATAGAGAAATGACAAAAAGGAAGTTACCGGCAGCCTATTTACATCCTATGATTCACATGGCACATGGGCCGGCACATGTTGGAGCATCCTCAATAGCAAAGCAACTTATACAAGTTTGGGATCATCCAGATATTGCCGGTACGGCTAAAAAAATAGTCCAGTCCTGTCTGATCTGTCTCCAGTATAATCCTGGAAAGGGAACACGAATTCCAACAGGAGGGTTTGCAATACCAACTGCACCTTTTGAGGCGCTGCAAATGGATTACATCCAGCTTGAGCGCTGTAACAATCTAAAGTATGTCTTAGTAGTGGTTTGCGCCTTCAGTAAATGGGTGGAAGCATACGCTACGAAGGATAATACAGCTCTTACGACAGCAAAGGTGCTACTAAAGGAGTTCTTTCCCCGATTCGGCATTTGCCGAGTTTTGTGGAGTGACAACGGACCCTATTTTATTGGGCAAGTTGTTGAGTATCTCATGAAAGGATTGGGAATTAAGCAGAAGTTTCATGATGCTTTCCACCCACAATCAGTTTAGTGGAACGTTACAACTCCACTCTGAAATTAAAATTGGCTAAGATACAGGCTTCCACATCTTTGAAATGGCCTGATGCACTGCCTTTGGCATTGCTATCCATTAGATCGATACCACATACACGATCTGGCCTCACACCGTATGAGGTGGTTTTTGGAAGGCCAATGAATATTTGGGGGATTCCTAAGCCACGCCCTATACATGATGTACCTTATGTATTGATGAATGACTATTTGTCTCAGTTGAATGACAGTTTGTCTTCTATTTATCAACAGGTTTGGGAGACTCTTCCAGACAGGTCGCAAGGTGAAGGCCATTGTTTACGGCCTGGTGACTTTGTGGTCGTAAAGTCATTCCAGAGGACCAGCTCCCTAGCACCGAGGTGGCGAGGACCGGAGCAGGTACTACTGGCTACCAGGACTGCAGTTCGAGTGACGAACCGGAAGAACTGGGTCCACGCAACACACTGTCGAAGAGTGTTGCAAGACCTAGTGAGCCCAGCTGTGTTGGCAGATCACCGCGATATCCTGGTCACCGAGAAAGGACAAGCTGTGTCACCTGAAGGACCTGAGGAAGTCTTCCCGGACCACACGATTCCTGGTACATCTCGATATCAGCTTCGACCCAGGAAGAAAGACATTTCATTGAAAGAGACTGTTTGAGCCACTGTCCTGGGTAGTTAAAGCCCAACTACAAAGGGGGGTCTTCTATTAGTGATTACTCGTCTCAACGTTAGTGAAGAAATCAACGCCTGCCCAGGACCTTAGGGCACCATCTGCTTTGTTGTTTGTCGACGAAATGAATATGTCTAAGGAGAAGAAACCAACTACTGCAAGAGTTTGTAGCAAAAGAACAATAATTGCTACTGGACTTACTTTGACTATTGTTGCTATAATAACATGGATTGTAGAGGAAGTAGCTCCTGCCCGAAATCTACTGACTACTACTACTACTCCTGCCCCAATTGATCATTATTTTACTCTACCGTATCATGAGAAAAAGCATAGAATGTCCTACCTCAATAACACTTTCATTCAAATGTTGCATCATACCCACAATGCCACGAACGTTACCAATTGCTGGGTATGTGGAATGATGCCAGCTCATCAGAAAAAGGGAGGAACGCCTTTTATTCCCTTGCCGTTTTCACATAATGGCTCCTGCAGAGCCTGGTTTGCATTGTTGTGGGCTTCTGAAGTTGCTAATATTACTTATGCTGATGTAGGTGGACTAAACGCTCAGTTGAATAAAGTTTGTTACCCTGATGAGGAAGGAGATCCACAAGCTAAAGGAACTATGTGGGAAATGGAGGAGTATCGCCGAGGAAATTCCTCCATACACTATGTTTTCCCTAACACTCGAACAACTAAGGGGAATGGGCCTCCTGTTATTGCTGTTACTAGAGCTCGAGCGGATCTCTGTGTGAGCAGTATTGGCAGTATTCCTGTGGGAAAAAGTGACTGTACTTTACTGTTGAACATTTCTGGAATGAACAATAGCAGCTTTTTGTCCTCACACACCACCTATTTTATTTGCGGAAGTAAAGGTTATTACCATCTACCTATTGCTTGGTCGGGAAGCTGCTACGTGTCCTTTTTGCTTCCACCTGTGTTTTTGGCACCTGCATCCTACCATAAAGACTATAAACTGTATAATGACATTTCCAAGAACAGATTCAAAAGGACAATAAACAATGATGAGGTGGATCAAACTGATACTGCACTACAGCAGTATATTGACTTTAATTTGGGACTATTCTTCTTTGTTGGTGCGGCCTTAAACAGTAGAAAGATCAGGCGCTTGACACGTGTTGTAGAGGCTGTAACCAATCAGACAGCAATGGCGCTTGGAAATATCACAGAAGAACTACAAATTGCGAGAATTGTGGTGCTCCAAAATTGGATGGTCCTTGATGTCATCCTGGCCGACTGTGGTGGAGCATGTCTCATCATCGGGAGTAGCTGCTGTGTCTATATCCCTGACCACGCCCCTTCTGTTTTAGACGCAATTTCCAAGTTGCACAAAATAGCCACTGAAATCCATCAGGATTCAGGAACTTGGACTTTGACTGGATGGCTATAGAACATGTTTACTGTATGGGGCTGGAAGCTATTGTCAGCCTTATGTATATTTCTTGCTATTCTTTTCACTTGTTGCCTATGTATTCAATGCGGCCCAATGCTTTGTTCTCTTTGTGTTTCTACTTGCACCTCGTGTATACCGACTAAACAAAATGTTAAGAATGTAAATGCCCGATTAGCAAGTGATCAAGAAATTAATGAATTAATGCAGATAGATGTACATGATATTTTCCGTACTTCTTATAAAGCCTAGCAGATGTCTTCAGCATATGCTAAAAGGGTCATCTGTGGAAATCTGAAATAATATCCGTTAGCATAAGCTGAAGCCACCTGGTTTGTGGCATCCATTTTGTTAGCTATGTAATTCTTCCGTCTTCACTGTTGCTTGCCCTTCTATTCTGCTTGTGTCATCAACTCTAGTTAACTCCTTCTGTACTGAGCTAAAAGCAATGTGCTGAGCAAAGGCCTGTAGCTGCTAGAATGCACCTGGCTAAAGATATTACTATCAACTGTTTTCTGCTGATGTAAACAGTTCTGTTCCCCCTCCCACTCTGCTGACTAAGTGATCACCCATCTGCCCATGTTTGTTGGTAGTTATTCCTGTGTATGCTTGTACCTTCTATTTGTAACTACATGCTTACTCTGCAACAAACTGTGTATAAGCACCATGGTATGTGACTTCAGTGTACTACCTCAGGCAGCACTTGAGTGCTGTGTGGACGTAGTCCCACTCATGAGTGATTAATAAACTTGTTATTTTGAATTCCAGCTTCAGTGCCAATCTCTATTTTGTTGGTCTATGGACCCGTGGACAAGAGAAGGGTGACCCCTGCACCGGTGTGCTCATTAAAAAGCACATTTCCACAACGTAACTGTACGAACATCCGAGACTTTATGACACATGCAGAAGAACTCCAGAACAGACTATTACTTAGAGGCTATCCGAAACGCCTTGTGAGAGAATCTCTGAAACGTGCTAAATACTACAACAGAGATTGCCTGATCAGTGGCAAAGACAAACAACCTCTGGATACACTGGTCTGTGTTGTGAATCATTCCAGCTTGAATAATAGGATCTAACAGATCCTGTATAGACACTGGAAGATCCTCAACATCAACGAAGAGGACACGGTTCTGCCAAAACCGATCATAGCCTTTAGAAGGAACCCCAACCTGCGAGATAAGTTGGTACACAGCAGATTCAAACCCAGAAAAGCACGGGAGCAAAAAACAATAGATGGACTCCCCCCCCCTATCTTAGGGAATCGCAGGTGTGGCAACTGCCATGCCTGTGAATCAGCCATTACCACTCAATCGTGGTCCTATGGAAAAAAGTCAGGAAAATTGAAGTGTCATACCAACTGCAGGAGTAGTAATGCACAAGTTACTAACTTGTGTAACGATATATCTGTAAGAGACAGTAGTTAGTGACAGATTCCTTACCTTAGAATATCCCCAGGCGTCAGGCTGGATCCGGAAAGTTTTTGCGTAGCAGTACCCTTGCGCGTCGGTAGGCGGCGTAGTTCGGCTCCGCGTCCGTCGTCGGCGTCGTGATCGCCGGGATGACGTCGCGGGCAGTACTTAGACGCCGCCCCTGCGCGCTGACGTCAGTTCTGTACACGACTTTCCACGCCAGGAACGCAGAGCCATGCAAGAAGCTGACATAGGTGTCTGAAAAATACTAGGGCCCTGAAAGGGATGTCCTTAACCCTAGAAATCAGTTCGCAGAACGGGGAGGATGGGTGGGGCGGTAGGAATCTGTCACTAACTACTGTCTCTTACAGATATATCGTTACACAAGTTAGTAACTTGTGCATCTGAAAGAGACACGTTAGTGACAGATTCCTTACCTTAGAATAGATACCCCAGCAATACCAACCCCGGTGGTGGGTCTGCGAACAAAGATCAGACAAGGAAGTCCTGGAGGACAGAACGGCCAAAGAAGCCGTCCCTCCGGACCTGACTGTCAAGGCAGTAATGCTTTGTAAACGTGTGCAGCGAGGCCCACGTAGCTGCCTGACAGATAACCGGCAGCGGAACACCGCGGCCCAAGGCCGTGGTAGCAGCCGTTGCCCTGGTGGAATGGGCACGCAGCCCAACAGAAGGCTCCTTCTTAGCCAAAGAATAGCAGGCTTTGATACACAAGGTTACCCAGCGGGAGATGGTTCTCTTGTGCACCGCCCGACCTTTTTTGTCGCCCACGTAGCCAACAAAGAGCTGGTCATCCACCCGGAAGTGTTGTGTGCGGTTAATATAAAAGGAAAGCGCACGTTTTGGGTCCAGACGGTGGAGCCTCTCTTCCTCTCTGGAAGGATGCGGAGGCGGAAAGAAGGTGGGCAAAGTGATGGTCTGCCCAATGTGGAAGGCAGTAACCACCTTTGGCAAGAAGGACGGACGCGTCCTAAGAACAACCTTGTCTGGATGGACAGACAGAAAGGGAGGTTTGCATGAAAGAGCCTGGAGCTCACTCACCCGCCGAGCGGAGGTGATGGCCACCAGAAAGGCTGTCTTCAGAGTCAGAAGACGAAGAGGACAGTTATGTAGAGGCTCAAAGGGAGCGCACATAAGAAAGGTAAGAACCAAGTTCAAGTCCCACTGAGGCATCACAAACGGAACAGGAGGGAAGAGGTGTGTAATGCCTTTTAGATACCTGTTAACAACAGGGGACTTGAAAAGGGAGGGCTGATCAGGAAGCCTGAGGAAGGCCGAGATGGCACAAAGATAGCCCTTGATGGTACCCAGGGCAGAACCCTGTTGGGCCAGGGAAAGAAGGAACAGAAGAACCTCAGAAAGAGGGGCAGAAAGGGGATTCACAGCCTTTGCTGTGCACCATGCCACAAACTTGTTCCACCTGCAGGCGTATACCACCTTAGTGGAGGGACGCCTGGCTGCCAGAATCACATCACAACCTTCGGGAGGCAAGTCGAAAGGAATCAACTGCCGCCGCTCAATCTCCACGCAAGCAGGTGGAGGCTGGACAGGTTCGGGTGGAGGACCGTCCCCTGCTGCTGCGACAGAAGATCCTCCCGAAGAGGCAGACGGACCGGGGGATCGACGCTCATACTGAGTAGCTCGGGATACCAAACTCTTCGAGCCCAATCCGGAGCCACAAGGATGACTTGGGCCCGGTCGCGCTGAATCTTCTTCAACACTCTGGGTAGAAGTGGTATAGGCGGAAAAGCGTACAACAGACCGCAACTCCACTCGCGACGAAAAGCGTCGCCGAGCGAGTGCTGCCTTGGAAATTCAAATGCGCAGAACTGATGACATTGCGCGTTCTCTTCGGTGGCGAATAGATCTAACCAAGGCTCTCCCCACTGTAGAAAGAGTCCTTGCGCCACTTCCGAGTGAAGACGCCATTCGTGATCCATCATGCACCTGCGGCTGAGTTCGTCCGCCCTGGCGTTCAGGGAACCTGCCAGGTGTTGAACCATCAGGAAAATGCCCTGATGTTCCAGCCATGTCCAGAGGCGCAGAGCCTCCTGACATAGGGTCCACGATCCCACCCCGCCTTGCTTGTTGCAGTACCACATGGCGGTGGTGTTGTCTGTGAACACCTGCACTACCTTCCCTTTGACAGAGGGAAGGAATGCCTTGAGTGCAAGTCTGATCGCCCGGAGCTCCAGAAGGTTGATATGGAGCCGGGACTCCGCCGGAGACCAGAGGCCTCTGATCTCCGCCTCTCCCATGTGACCGCCCCATCCCAGAAGGGACGCGTCCGTCACAACTGTGTGCTCTGGCTGGGGAAGGGAGAGGGATCTGCCCATGACCCATTGCCGGTTCGAGAGCCACCACTGCAACTGCTTTGCAGTCCCCTCCGAGATCTGGACATGATCGGACAGGTTGCCCTGGTGCTGCGCCCACTGGAACTTCAGGTCCCACTGCAGAGCCCGCATATGCCATCTGGCATGAGTGACCAGCAGGATGCAGGAGGCCATGAGGCCCAGCAGCCTCAGGGTCATCCGTACCGAAACCCAGGATAAGGGCTGAAAGATCGGAATCATAGCCTGAATATCCCGGACTCGCCGTTCGGGAGGATAGGCCCGAAACTGCGTCGTGTCCAGAACTGCTCCGATGAAAAGGAGCTGTGGAGAGGGAATCAGATGAGACTTCGGAACATTGATGGAGAACCCCAGCGAGTGCAGGAGTTCGGCCGTAGTCTGGAGGTGGGAGACGACTGCCTGGGACGAGCCCGCCTTCAGCAGCCAGTCGTCGAGGTAGGGGAAGACTGGAACCCCTGCCCGGCGCAGATGAGCTGCGACCACCGCCATCACTTTCGTGAACACCCGAGGGGCACTTGTAAGGCCAAAGGGGAGCACGGTGAACTGAAAATGCTCGAGGCCTACCGTGAACCGCAGGTAACGCCGGTGGGCCGGCAGGACGGGGATGTGAAAATAAGCGTCCTGCAAGTCCAACGCTACCAACCAGTCTCCAGGGTCGAGGGCAGTCAAGACCTGAGCTAGGGTGAGCATCTTGAACTTCTCCTTCCGGAGGAAGCGATTGACGTTCCGGAGGTCCAAGATAGGACGCATGTCCTCCTTGTCCTTTTGGGCACCAGGAAGTAGTGGGAGTAGCAACCACGTCCTACTTCTGGGGTCGGAACATGCTCGATGGCCCTCTTGGCCAAGAGGGCCGTGACTTCCTTCTGCAGAAGTACCAAGTGATCCCCTGACATGCGGTGGAATTGAGGTGGCATGGCTGGGGGGTGGTCTCGAAGGGGAGGGAGTAGCCCCTTCGGACAATGTCCAAGACCCACCTGTCCGAGGTGATGGGACGCCAGTGGTAAAGGTGATGGCGGACCCTGCCCCCTACTGGCGTGCTGTGCACCGGAAAGGAGGGACTAGGAGGGCTTGGAGGCCGCGGACTGGTTGGAGGTGGTGGCCTGACCCGCACGCTGGTGCCCGAACCGCCACGGCGGTATCCACGTCCTCGGCCACGCGAAGACGCTTGCTGCGCGGGCCGGTGGCTGGGCAGCTGACGTGACTGGGCGCCCCTTCCGTGGCCACGAAAGGGGCGAAAAGCAGAGGTGAGCGGAGGGCGTACAACAGAAAGGCCCAGGGACTTGGCAGTAGTCCTTAAACCGCTCCAGCGCATGGTCTGCCTTTGAACCAAAAAGACCGACTCCATCAAAGGGCATGTTCATGAGTGTATTCTGGACATCACCCGAGAAACCAGTTGTTCTCAGCCAGGCGTGGCGACGTAGCGCCACCGTCTTCGCAAGCGATCTGCCCAGCGAGTCGGTGGTATCAAGGCCACAACGGATGGTGTATTTAGCCGCATCTCGCCCTTCCGCAATGGCGCGGGTAAGCAGTGTCTGGACCTCCTCAGAACACTGCGGCAAAACAGCCGCCACCGAATCCCACAGGGAGTGGGTATATCGGCCCAAAGGCAAGCGGTGTTGACGGACCGCAAGCCAGCACTGGAGGAAGAAAAAGCCTTCTTCCCAAATTGGTCCAGGCGTTTGGATTCCCTATCCGGAGGGGCAGTAGGGAAGGCGGTTTGGGAGGCAGAGGCTTGGACAAACAAGCTCTCAGGGGTGGGATGTTGGGAGAGAAACAAGGGGTCGCCCGGAGCAGGGCGATGGCGTCGGGCCACGTTCCTATCCACAGGAGCCCCTGTGGTGGGTTTGGACCAGGCACCCAAAAGAACGTCAGTGAGTGCATCATTAAACGGCAGCACAGTCTCCGAGGAGGAAGCCGCCGGCTGAAGCACTTCAGTCAGGAGGTTAGTCCTGACGGCCACAGTAGGCAACTGGAGATGTAAGGCTCCAGCTGCTCTACGCAACACCGTTGCAAAATTAGCTCCCTCCTCCGTAGCCACGGGAGGAGACAGCATGCCAGTGTCAGGGGAGGTGTCTAGACCACTGGCATCCCCAAGTTCCTCAGCCCAGTCCGGATCATACTCACACTGTTGTGTGAGAGGGTCCTCAGACCCCTCCAAGCTCTCCTGGTCCTCCTCTTGTTCAAAATATGGAGGAGGAGGGACATTTGGGATCCAAGGTTTCATCGGCGCCGGAGCCGGCGTCGAGCGACGTCGGTCCGGCTCCATGTCCGGAGCCGGAGAGAACCGGGGAACGACGCCGCCCGGAGCCCCGGACGGCGTCAGGAACGGCACCGGGGACATCGGCGTCGGCGGAGGCGTGGTTAGGTCAACCGGCGTCGATGGGGGTTGCGGTACCACCGGAGCCGGGATCGAGGCCGGGGCCGGAGCCGAGGCCGGGATGAAGGCTGGTGGGACAGGCGGCGCCGGGACCGGAGTCGACGGCGGCGCCGGGGCAACCCCATCAGGGCCCGCGGGGCCCGAAGGCGCACCGGAGGGGCCTGATGGCCCGAAGAGGCGGGCCATGGCCGACAGGAATTCCTGTATTTCGGCCGGAGTCGCCCCCGAACCCGGAAAGGACGGGTAATGCGGGGGCGGCTCTACAGGCATGTCCGGGGCCGCGGGGACGGTGCAGACTGGGGCCTCAGCCGAGTCGCGAGACTGGCGAGGCGAAGTCTTAGAGCGATGACACTTCTTAGACTTCTTGTGCTTCGACTTACCCGAGGAGCGCGAAGACTTGGACTCCGACGACCGGCGGGGACTCCGCGACCGGCCCCTCGACCTCTCCCAGGACCGGGGCTTGGTGCGGCGCGGAGCCGACTGCCGGAGCTCGAGTAGCTTTCGAGACCGCTCTCGCAAAGCCTTCGGATGAAGTTTCCGGCAGTCAGGGCACGACTTCGTGTCGTGGTCTCGGCCGAGACAGAAGACACTCGAGATGCGGGTCCGTGATCGACATCATGCGACCACAGGCTCCGCATGGCGTGAAGCCGGGCATCCCTACGACACCTAGGAGTCGTGAAGACTCAATGAAGAAACAGTGAAAAAATTAACAAAAAAGGTTAGTCAAAAATTGACTAGGGCACTGCTCTTCCCGGATCTGCGCTTAGTGGCGTGGAAAAAGAAGAACTGACGTCAGCGCGCAAGGGCGGCGCGTAAGTACTGCCCGCGACGTCATCTTGGCGATCACGACGCCGACGACGGACGCGGAGCCGCACGACGTCGCCTACCGACGCGCAAGGGTACTGCTACGCAAAAACTTTCCGGATCCAGCCTGACGCCTGGGGATATTCTAAGGTAAGGAATCTGTCACTAACGTGTCTCTTTCAGATTGCATGAGCAGATATGTCCCTATAGTGTCCAAGTCCATCTTAGACATTATACGTGCACAGTAAAGCTATACTGAGTGCATGGGCTGGGAGCTTGTCTCTACGCGTTCCACAGCTCCATGATGGCTTCACTTAATTCCAAAATGTTTGGTACCAAACATCTCAGCTTGATGCCAGTGTTGGGTTTACTCAGAGATGCACCTCAAAGGTGCCTCCTAAAGTCTTACCAGCTCGCTAGTGTGTGCCTCACTGGTCCCCACCTGCCTGCTACATCTAGACATGTTTCTGACCCCGTGAGGTGGGCCTCAAAGGTGTCCCTTCCTGTGTTATGCTGACCAGGGCCTCTCCAGCTAGTGGGGATGCCCACCCCCTGACCAAGCCCCATTTTTGGTGGCAAGGTTGGTGGGAAAATTAGTAAGCAAGAGAGGTGTCCCCTCTCAGCCAGCCCCCCCCCCCCTAAGGTACCCGAGGCTGAGCTGAAGTGAGCCCCTCCTTTCAGAATCCTCCATATTATTTTGGAGGACTCTAGCCAATATGGTTAGGGATATACCCCCTCCCCTGACAGAGTGGACATACAAAGGGTGTAGGCACCCTAACGGTAAGTAGCCCACTGGCTACTTCTTTCTGACCCTTCTATCGCCCCTAAAGTTAGTATTTAGGGGCACCCCTGATCCTTAATCCTCAGATTATTGAAGACCTACAAAGAAGAGGATAAAGAAGAGCTGATCCCTGCACAACAGTAAGGTCCAGCTACTGACTTGGTCCCAGCCCTGCTAGCTTGTCTGCGAACGTCAAACTTTGCAAGCTTCCACGACTCGTCCCGTCGACCAGCAACCTCCAAAACCCTGGGAGGACTGCCTGCCTTCCATAAAGACTCCTGATCTCCCATGGACAGCGGACCTGTCCAAAAGAAAAACAACTTTCAAAGACCGAAACTCTACCTTCGGAACTGCGAAACTGACTACCTCTGCACCTGACGTCCACAGCCCGAGTCACAGTGGCCCACCGGTTCAGCAAAGGTTCGCCAGCATTACTGAGCAAGAGTCCACTGTGGGCTGACCCCTGGCGGACTCCACGTCGATGCCTGCAGCCTCATCACGAAGACCCTTTCCTCTCCCCCTTCCCCCCCCCCCCAACCGCGACCTGCACCGGTAAGCTGTTTTCCAATGCCAAAGCACAACCCTGCACCCGGAGCCCCTGGGCCTTGGGGAGATCAACTGATGGTGTCCCGACGCTCCAGCACATCCCAACCTACCTGTGCACCTTAAGGTCTCCTTTGATCGGCCTCCTGGCCTGAGCCTGGAGCCTTTTTCCGACTTCAATATTTCTTATTGGTGTGCATTGGGCCCCCGATGCTGTGTTGGCACTCTGCACCCGACCTCCCCTGTGTCACTGGAGGTGTATGTTTGGTGCTGCCTTGTGGCCCCCCCTGTACTTACCTTAACCTCTGGAGACTGGGTTACCAAACCATGCTGCTTACCTGTCAGTAGTTTCACTTCGATTGCCCCCTTTCTCCATTGAATAACATTGGCACCAGGTACCGAGTTTGACCTCTGCACCCTGCCGCCCCAGTGCCGCTGGTGATGCAGTTTTGTCACTTACCCGAACCTTACCTGGTACTGATTCTTTATCCAGAAACTCAATATCTTAAAGCGTTTACTTACCTCCATATTGCTGATTGTGTTTCCTCCCATACAATAACATTGTATCGTTGAAAAATGCACTGTCCACTTTTTACATTGGAAAGCATTGATATTGGAAAACGTATTTAGACGCAAAAAAGTATCTTTGGTTCTATAAAATATACTAAAAGTATTATTTTTACAAGCCATTGCTCTAGGATTTAGTCATTCAATCAATCAATCAATCAATC
Source organism: Calotriton arnoldi (assembly GCA_963921515.1). Classification (NCBI taxonomy): domain Eukaryota; kingdom Metazoa; phylum Chordata; class Amphibia; order Caudata; family Salamandridae; genus Calotriton; species Calotriton arnoldi. The sequence continues at coordinate 506,467 of CAWUFW010000686.1, read as the reverse complement.
AATCATTGAGCGTGTGTATCATTTATTGCCTGTGTGTGTGCAACAAATGCTTAGCACTGCCCTCTAATAAGCCTAACTGCTCGCCACACTACCACAAAAGAGTGCATTAGTATTATCTACTTGAGCCTCTGTAAAGCCTCTGGGAATCCACTGGACTCTGTGCACACTATACCTCATTTTGGTATAGTATATACAGAGCCAGCTTCCTACAGGCATCCAGTGGGAAGCAGGATACGCCATCACCTGCCCCACTGGAGGTCTTGGACTCAGACGACCGGCGGGGACTCCGCGACCGGCCCCTCGACCTCTCCCGGGACCGGGGCTTGGTGCGGCGCGGAGCCGACTGCCGGAGCTCGAGTAGCTTTCGAGACCGCTCTCGCAAAGCCTTCGGATGAAGTTTCCGGCAGTCAGGGCACGACTTCGTGTCGTGGTCTCGGCCGAGACAGAAGAGACACTCGAGATGCGGGTCCGTGGTCGACATCATGCGACCACAGGCTCCGCATGGCTTGAAGCCGGGCATCCCTACGACACCTAGGAGTCGTGAAGACTCGATGAAGAAACAGTGAAAAAATTCACAAAAAAGGTTAGTCAAAAATTGACTAGGGCACTGCTCTTCCCGGATCTGCGCTTACTGGCGTGGAAAAAGAAGAACTGACGTCAGCGCGCAGGGGCGGCGTCTAAGTACTGCCCGCGACGTCATCCCGGCGATCACGACACCGACGACGGACGCGGAGCCGCACGACGTCGCCTACCGACGCGCAAGTGTACTGCTACGCAAAAACTTTCCGGATCCAGCCTGACGCCTGGGGATATTCTAAGGTAAGGAATCTGTCACTAACGTGTCTCTTTCAGATATGAAGGTTAATTATAGGATTTTGCTTGCAATTGTCTATTGACTTAAAACGGTTTTCCCCTACAAATCTGGGGTACAGCTGTGCTTAAGTGAATGTAACACTGAGCAACGCCTAGCTTTAGAACGTAGAAGTGTCTCTGCTTAAGAAATTGGATTATAATTTACAGTAACCATCTTGAATCAGATTTCGAACTTAATTGTTGAGTTTTCAGAGAGCACAAACTTTCTCTCATTTTCAAATGATTAAGTGAACAGCGCATGCTCTTTGGTTTTATTCTTCTTCAACGTCTAGTTGGAGGGAAAGTCTTGCATTAGAATGTAGAGATGTCTGGCGGGAAATATTTCTTACTTGTAACTCTAGGTCTCCTACGGGCGAATCTCCATTCAAGTCGTAGGCAATGAACAATCCTGATAACTCGCAGGATCCAGGAATACTTTTAAGATAGTTTAAACTATGTTAAAAATGTTCTTTAGAAAAACCTAACTTGGAAAGTAAGGACTAATTTTAAAAGCACATTTACAGGCTGCACTGGCCAACTTTTTCTTGGGGGAAAAAAAAGAAAACCAAACCATAATGAAAAAAGTCACTACTAATTAAAAAGAGATGTCACAGTGTGCTCAGGCCTGAAAGGCTATCATTGCAGTCCTCTCATGCATAGCATTAAAAAGTCCTGCAGAAAGGGCGATTCCTCCAAATATCTTATCTGATTTTAAGTTTTTCATAATGTGCTGCTACCTGCACGACGGCAGCTTCAGGGCACTTTGGTATGACAGTGCATATAAGAAATAGCAGGCAGTTTGGTGGCGTTCTGCAGAACATGGTGATGACAAAGACACCCACCATTGAATATGCCTCTTTGCACACAGGTATCCATTTTCTGGATCATTATGGTCATCAGGGAATTTTACAGTATGTAACCCCCTTCCTCATCAATCAGAACAAGGTCTGGCAAAGAAAGCTTTTAATGCTGGTGGTGGATTTCTTGCATATAACATTTTAAGAGATATTTGCCAAGAAAAGCGTTTATGCCAGGAGATAAAAACCTCAAATCCAAACAGCTGACATTATTGAGGGATTTTTGGATGAGTGTTTGGACTTCAAAGTAGAAGTTGCCCTCAACATGGAGGCACCTTTTGTTGATGCTGTAGTGTTCCTGGTAGAAGAAGATCCCCAGATGGCAGAGAACAACAGGACAGGAGACTGCTGAAGAGGCCAGAGAAGGAAGCAGTCTTGGTGAATTGTTTGCCACAAGTACAAATGCCTAAAGCCATCTTTAGAGGAAGGCTAGGAGATAATGCTTACCACATTCCAGAGAGGCCTAAATATGTAAGATGTTTACCCTATATTTTCTCACTGCCACCAGAACATTCTCCGCTTTCACCTTCTCTCTGAAGAGATATTTACAAATTGCGTTTTGCACACTAGAACAAATATGACATCAGGCTCTTTTCGCGTGACTTGAGACGCCCACAGGAGACTTTCTTTCATACCTTATGTTTATTCACATTGTTCACCGTATGCATACAGTAGGTGCATTCCACATGCAGGTGTTGTCTAATTTGTTTCAGAGTTTAAAAAAAGATAATTCCTAACATTTTCTGCTTTCCTGCATTAAGAAGAATGACTGTAGGAGAAATGTCCAGGCAGAACTGTTTTCCCCACATCTTACCAGTATTGTGTGAGAAGAATGCATACTGCTACAGCATAAGAGGTTGCCAAAAATAATCAGTTTGGACACTTCTTTTAATAAATTTCTGAGTATTCAACACAGATGAAGCAGGGGACTTCCTCCCTCACTCAACATGTGGTGAAAGAATAAGACTGGACTTCTTGGGACAGAGCGCAAGTCCACCACTCACTGGCTGAGAAATAAACAGCTAAAAAATTATGTGAATGGGTTGTACTTTTAAAGGATGTATTAGAGTTCATTCTAAACCAGCAGGATATTTATGTAACAAGGATTCCACCCTTATCTACAGGGAATATGCAAAACATATGAATGTATGAAACAGCCAATGATGGAGAAAAAAATTCTTATCATTCATAAAGGAGACATTTCATAGTTATTCATGAGCTTGATCTATTTGGTAGGTCAGGGGAAACAAACTTGGGAATGTAGTGTCAATAGATACAAGAACATACACACTGAATTTAGAGTTCATGCAGAAGAGGGGTTAGACAAAGTGCAGAAGCATGCCTCCAAAACACTCTGAGAGTTCACAGCCAATATGTAGTTGGAATGCACCTTTAGCGGCTAAGCAACAAGAATCAGGCACACAGTTGCATCTGAAGTTGCGGGTAACAGGGAAGCAACATTGTAACATTGTAAGCAGACTATCCATAACCTGGAGGTGTGAGGCAACAATTTGACACTTGGCACATGTTTGTGATAGAGTACTCAAAGTTATCACTGAAAGAACTCTGACCAATGATAAAACAATACAAACATTCACATCAATATATTAAGTGTCATAAGACAAGTTTTTCCTGGGATACATTACAGCAAAGACTTAAGAGAAAGTTAGGGCTTAGACAGTTGTTTTAACCATATTCAAAAAGGAAAACTGCTGGCCTTGTCCCGAACATCAGCAACAGTCCTCAGACAAGACTATCGGGCAGCAGTCAGAATGATAACAGGTGGAAAATACAAATCAAATGCAACCCTTATTTGTACAGCAGAAAGAAGATGAAGTTGAACATTTTCCCCAAATGTTTTCTATGAAGTATAGAACAGAGTTTGTGAGGCAAACCCTCACATATAGTATGTGGTATTATATAAGGAGTGTGGTGGCCTTGAGAGAGAGATCGGAGTTCAAAGTACATTCATCTCACTGGCTCTGGCTACAATTCAGACCAAAATAATGAGATGCAGGGGCTACTAGAGATATTTTCTTAAATGTCAGCGTGGTGACAGTGCTGTTTTTAAAACAATTGGGGTTTTCCAGACTGACGCTAGGCAATGATTCAAGCAGGTGAATCCATTAACGAGCCAATGCTGGAGACGTAAACTTTTCAAATACTTTGCCTGAAAACACAAATTATTTGTGCTTAGCATGCTTTCCTGTCCACCTGTAGGCTCCCAGCATATAATTAACAGCAGCCATTAAATAGAATGATTGGATGATAGGGATGAGCCACGTGACTGAGCAGCAGCTTGGGCTTTTGAGACCAGAGCTAGGACTTAGAAATGTCTCATCCCCAGCTGCCCTCCCTAAGGTGAGATTAAAGTTCATGTTCAAGGTCTATGTTGATCTCTCAGCAGAGAACATCACATTGGCAATCAGCTACACCCACATCTGGTGGTACTCTTTAACAAGGCAGCTGATTTGATAAAGTGTGGCAACCTCACAACTATGTTTGGTCTCAGGTATAAATGCAGGATTTCCACAGGATCAAATGTAAGGGCTGCTAGGCTTAAAATACAGATACCTGTTGCCCACCACAAAACACCTCACTTTAATAGCAAATCAAGTCACATGTTGTAGCATCAAAGGCGTTACAATTTATCACCCAGAAGAATAAGAGACAGGGTACTTACCAATCTTTGCTGTTCCAAGAGAAGATCGGCTTCCTCTTTCTCTTTTTTGTACAAAATCTCCATTTCCTGCAACCTGGAAGAGGATTTGAAGCACAGTGTTTAAATAGAGAAACTCCGCACCCAAAGGACCAACAGGAACAATGACAAGCTTTCTCCCCACATCAAAAAGGACACAGCAATATTGAACTACTTAATCAATGATTCCACAGAGATCACACACAAGCCTCAGCAACCTCTAAAGTAGACATGAAAAATGTGTGAGGCCAATGCAGGCACACTTTGGCCTCCAGTCGGGGAAGCTGGTACCAGTATCATTTATAAACCCAGGTCTGACCTAACTTCAATCGGGTATAGAGAATAAAGTGGCAAACCACAGCATTTTGGGCTGCAAGAAAGCTTTGTGAAATTTGTCTCCCTCATCCCGCACCATCAGTTGCAAGCATCTTCTCAGCCGCAGTCACCAGGTAAATCTGCCCTTTGCCCTAAAGAACTTCACATAATGCAGCTCTCCTTGCCGCACTGAAAGTAATATACCATAACAACTTCTTGCTCCAAAGGACAAAATAAAATCAGATGGAAAACTGCATATTTCCACACATGCGCAAGATTCTGTAAAAAGCTACCTCCAAGTGAAAAATCTTTGTGAGGAAAAAGGTTACTTACCTGTAATTCAGGTTCTAAGGCACTGGCATCGTTCATTAATTCACATGCTTGAATTATTCACCGTCGTCAGACTGGGAACTCCCGGCTAACAATTTTATTACAGCAGTGTAGATACACACTTAACATTGATGTTAAGGACTTAACATTTACATCGTATCCACATTATTAGAAAGGATCCAAATTCCAGCCAATCAGAGGCCAGCAACTGAGCTGTTCCTCTCAGAGGCTTCCAACTGTCAGATATTTCTTTGGCTCACGTTAATGGTGAGGATGGTAGATCTCATGTGAATCTATGAAAGATGCAAATGATGGAGAACCAGGTTACTTTTTTCACATGCTTGTATTAAGATTACAATACCATTACTACAGGTAAGAGCAGGGTGGTAATGAAGCTTAACTTCTAGAAAAAAGGTCTTGGCGCACAGCTTGTCCCACTGCAGTTTCTCTGCTAGTCTGCACATCAATGCAGTAATGCTTAGCAAAAGCATCCTCCAGGTTGCTGCTTTACAAATGCTGTTAAGCGAAATAAATGCAAACAAGGCAACTGTTGTTACCATAGGCCATGTTGAATGTCATCTAACCATCCTGGTCAACGGTCTTTTTATTGATAAATGAGCTGTTGTGATGCAAATCAGCAATACATCTTGTCAATGTTTGTTTCGTAATTGCTTTGCCTTTATTTACTGGGCCAAAAGCTACAAACAGTTGCTCTGCCTTCCGAAATTCTTTTGTACCGTGCAAATAACATTTATGAAATTTCTTTATATCCAAGGTATGCAGTGAACTTTCAGCCGCTATGGATGATGGATTTGGAAAGGAAGTTGGTAATGTAATCTTTTGCTTCATGTGAAAAGAAGATGGAACCTTGGGAATGCATTTTCTATATTCCTTGAAAATCTCAAAAATGGTTCTTTACATTAGGGTGTTTAAAGCCTACTTGCTCTTCTTGCCAATATGATGGCTAGAAGGAACGCCGTCTTCTAAGACAAATGTTTTATCAATGCCTCTTGAATAAGTTCAAAAGGTGGTTGCATTAAAATTGACAGTAATGTATTTAACTCCTATTCCAGGGGCAATTTTTGTTATGGGTGGAAATAGTCTGAATATTCCTTTCATGAATTCTTTTTTGACTTTAAGAGTAGAGTACTCAAAAGTCTACATATCATTGATAGGTGTTGTGGTGTTGGGTTTGTATTTCTTTTACTATGCTCTATGATGTAGTAGTATGCAACTTCCTAATGGTTTTTATAATGTTCTATTGGAGAATGTTTATGAGGAGTTCGTGGAAGGTGGGTCAGTTGGACTGTTCTCCTGGGCCCTTTACACAGGCAGTTGTGGCTCTTCTCTTTTATTAAATAAACACTGTTTATTTAATCTACTTTGGATGGACTTTAGTATTTACAGACTGGTAATGAGCAAATGTCCTGGATAACTTGCTTCACTATAATGTACTGTTGTGCTTTTTAATGAAGGGCCCAGGGATCATATTTGGAAGTCTCAGAGTCTGTGTTTAATAGTCTGGTTCAAATTTGTTTTTTTAGCACTTTATACTTCCACGACCTTTGGTTTCTCAGGCCACTTTGGATTAGTGGAATTAAAGAGTAAATTTTTTTCAGCTTAATTAGTTACTTTGGAAGGGTCCATTAGGAGGATTCTGTTAGCGCTCGAGCACCCTCTCGATTGCTGCCTTGGCCAAGAGAGCAGTCACTTCTAGCCGGAGCAAGGAGAGTTGGTACTCTGTCAGCCTGTCGCAAGCATGTGGCATTGGTGGAGGGGTAGTCACAAAGGGGAGGGAGTATCCTCTGCAGACAATTTGGAGAACCCATCAGTCGGATGTTCTAGACCTCCAGTGGGGCAGGTGATGGCGTATCCTGCTTCCCACTGGGTGCCTGTAGGAAGCTGGCTCTGTATATACTATACCAAAATGAGGTATAGTGTGCACAGAGGCCAGTGGATTCCCAGAGGCTTTACAGAGGCTCAAGTAGATAATACTAATGCACTCTTTTGTGGTAGTGTGGCGAGCAGTTAGGCTTATTAGAGGGCAGTGCTAAGCATTTGTTGCACACACACAGGCAATAAATGATACACACGCTCAATGACTAAATCCTAGACCAATGGCTTGTAAAAATAATACTTTTAGTATATTTTATAGAACCAAAGATACTTTTTTGCGTCTAAATACGTTTTCCAATATCAATGCTTTCCAATGTAAAAAGTGGACAGTGCATTTTTCAACGATACAATGTTATTGTATGGGAGGAAACACAATCAGCAATATGGAGGTAAGTAAACGCCTTAAGACATTGAGTTTCTGGATAAAGAATCAGTACCAGGTAAGGTTCGGGTAAGTGACAAAACTGCATCACCAGCGGCACTGGGGCGGCAGGGTGCAGAGGTCAAACTCGGTACCTGGTGCCAATGTTATTCAATGGAGAAAGGGGGCAATCGAAGTGAAACTACTGACAGGTAAGCAGCATGGTTTGGTAACCCAGTCTCCAGAGGTTAAGGTAAGTACAGGGGGGGCCACAAGGCAGCACCAAACATACACCTCCAGTGACACAGGGGAGATCGGGTGCAGAGTGCCAACACAGCATCGGGGGCCCAATGCACACCAATAAGAAATATTTAAGTCGGAAAAAGGCTCCAGGCTCAGGCCAGGAGGCCGATCAAAGGAGACCTTAAGGTGCACAGGTAGGTTGGGATGTGCTGGAGCGTCGGGACACCATCAGTTGGTCTCCCCAAGGCCCAGGGGCTCCGGGTGCAGGGTTGTGCTGTGGCATTGGAAAACAGCTTACCGGTGCAGGTCGCGGTGGGGGGGTGGGGGGGGGGGGAGGGGGAGAGGGAAGGGTCTTCGTGATGAGGCTGCAGGCATCGATGTGGAGTCCGCCAGGGGTCAGCCCACAGTGGACTCTTGCTCAGTAATGCTGGCGAACCTTTGCTGAACCGGTGGGCCACTGTGACTCGGGCTGTGGACGTCAGGTGCAGAGGTAGTCAGTTTCGCAGTTCCGAAGGTAGAGTTTCGGTCTTTGAAAGTTGTTTTTCTTTTGGACAGGTCCGCTGTCCATGGGAGATCAGGAGTCTTTATGGAAGGCAGGCAGTCCTCCCAGGGTTTTGGAGGTTGCTGGTCGACGGGACGAGTCGTGGAAGCTTGCAAAGTTTGACGTTCGCAGACAAGCTAGCAGGGCTGGGACCAAGTCAGTAGCTGGACCTTACTGTTGTGCAGGGATCAGCTCTTCTTTATCCTCTTCTTTGTAGGTCTTCAATAATCTGAGGATTAAGGATCAGGGGTGCCCCTAAATACTAACTTTAGGGGCGATAGAAGGGTCAGAAAGAAGTAGCCAATGGGCTACTTACCTTTAGGGTGCCTACACCCTTTGTATGTCCACTCTGTCAGGGGAGGGGGTATATCCCTAACCATATTGCCTAGAGTCCTCCAAAATAATATGGAGGATTCTGAAAGGAGGGGCTCACTTCAGCTCAGCCTCGGGTACCTTAGGGGGGGCTGGCTGAGAGGGGACACCTCTCTTGCTTACTAATTTTCCCACCAACCTTGCCACCAAAAATGGGGCTTGGTCAGGGGTGGGCATCCCCACTAGCTGGAGAGGCCCTGGTCAGCATAACACAGGAAGGGACACCTTTGAGGCCCACCTCACGGGGTCAGAAACATGTCTAGATGTAGCAGGCAGGTGGGGACCAGTGAGGCACACACTCAGCGAGCTGGTAAGACTTTAGGAGGCACCTTTGAGGTGCATCTCTGAGTAAACCCAACACTGGCATCAAGCTGAGATGTTTGGTACCAAACATTTTGGAATTAAGTGAAGCCATCATGGAGCTGTGGAACGCGTAGAGACAAGCTCCCAGCCCATGCACTCAGTATAGCTTTACTGTGCACGTATAATGTCTAAGATGGACTTGGACACTATAGGGACATATCTGCTCATGCAATCTGAAAGAGACACGTTAGTGACAGATTCCTTACCTTAGAATATCCCCAGGCGTCAGGCTGGATCCGGGAAAGCTTTTGCGTAGCAGTACCCTTGCGCGTCGGTAGGCGGCGCCGTGCGGCTCCGCGTCCGTCGTCGGCGCGTCGGGATCACGTCGCGGGCAGTACTTAGACGCCGCCCCTGCGCGCTGACGTCAGTTCTTTTTTCCGCGCCAGTAAGCGCAGATCCGGGAAGAGCAGTGCCCTAGTCATTTTTTGACTAACTTTTTGGTGATTTTTCACTGTTTTCTTCGAGTCATCTCGGCTCCACGGTGTCGGTAGGGATGCCCGGCTTCAAGCCATGCGACGCCTGTGGCTGAGACTTAGAGTGTCTCTACTGTCTCGGCCGCGACCACGACACGAAGTCGTGTTCCGACTGCCGGGCCTTGCACCCGAAGGCTTTGCAAGAGCGGTCTCGAAAGCTCCTCGAGGTCCGGCAGTCGGCTCCGCGCCGCACCAAGCCTCGGTCACGCGAGAGGTCGAGGGGCCGGTCGCGGAGTCCTCGTCGGTCATCGGAGTCCAAGTCTTCGCACTCCTCGGGTAAGTCGAAGCACAAAAAGTCTAAGAAGCACCATCGCTCTAAGACTTCGCCTCGCCGGTCTCGCGACTCGGCTGAGGCCCCTGTTGGCACCGTCCCCCCCCCGCGGCTCCGGATGTGCCTGTGGAGCCGCCCCCGCATTACCCGTCCTTCCCGGGTTCGGGGGCGACTCCGGCCGAGATACAGGAATTCCTGTCAGCCATGGCCCGCCTCTTCGGGCCTCAAGGCCCCTCCGGTGCGTCTTCGGGCCCCGCGGGCCCTAATGGGCTTGGCGCCGCCGCCGACTCCGGTCCAGGCGCCGCCTGTCCCACCAGCCTCGCTCCCGGCCCCGGCTTCGGCCCCGATCCCGGCGGTACCGCAACCCCCATCGACGCCGGTTGACCTAACCACGCCTCCGCCGACGCCGATGTACCCGGTGCCGTTCCTGACGCCGCCCGGGGCTCCGGGCGGCGTCGTTCCCCAGTTATCTCCGGATCCGGACGCGGCATCGGACCAACGTCGCTCGACGCCGGCTCCGGCGCCAATGAGACCTTGGGTCCCGGACGTCCCTCCTCCTCCTTATTTTCAACCGGAGGACCACCAGGAGAGCTGGGAGGGGTCGGATGACCCTCTCACACAGCAGTGTGACTATGATCAGGACTGGGCAGAGGAACTTGGGGATGCCAGTGGTCTGGACACTTCCCCTGACACTGGCATGCTGTCTCCTCCTTCCGTGGCTACGGAGGAGGGAGCAAATTTCACAACGGTGTTGCGTAGAGCAGCTGGAGCCTTACACCTCCAATTGCCTACAGTGGCTGTCAGGACTAACCTCCTGATGGAAGTGCTTCAGCCGGCAGCTACCTCCTCGGAGCCATTGCTGCCGTTTAATGATGCACTTTCTGACGTTCTTTTGGGCACCTGGTCCAAGCCCGCCACAGGGGCTCCTGTGGATAGGAACGTGGCCCGACGCCATCGCCCTGCTCCGGGCGACCCCTTGTTTCTCTCTCAACATCCCACCCCCGAGAGCTTGGTTGTCCAAGCCTCTGCCTCCCAAACCGCCTTCCCTACCGCCCCTCCGGATAGGGAATCCAAACGCCTGGATCAATTTGGGAAGAAGGCCTTTTCTTCCTCCAGTGCTGGCTTGCGGTCCGTCAACACCGCTTGCCTTTTGGGCCGATACTCCCACTCTCTGTGGGATTCGGTGGCGCTCGTTTTGCCCCAGTGTCCTGAGGAGGTCCAGACACTGCTTTCCCGCACCATTGCGGAAGGAAGGGATGCGGCAAAGTACACCATCCGTTGTGGCCTTGATACCGCCGACTCGCTGGGCAGATCGCTTGCAACGACGGTGGCGCTGCGTCGCCACGCCTGGCTGAGGATAACTGGTGTCTCGGGTGATGTCCAAAACACACTCATGGACATGCCCTTTGATGGAGTCGTTCTTTTTGGTACCAAAGCAGACCATGCGCTGGAGCGTTTAAGGACTCACGGGCTACTGCCAAGTCCCTGGGCCTTTCTGCTGTGCGCCCTCCGCTAACCTCTGCTTTTCGCCCCTTTCGTGGCCACGGAAGGGGCGCCCAGTCACGTCCGCTGCCCAGCCACCGGCCCGCGCAGCAAGCGTCTTCGCGTGGCCGAGGACGTGGCTCCCGCCGAGGCGGGTCAGGCAACCAGCGTGCGGGTCAGGCCACCAACCCCGCCCCGTCCGCGGCCTCCAAGCCCTCCTAGTCCTTCCTTTCAGGTGCACAGCACGCCAGTAGGGGGCAGGGTCTGCCATCACCTTCACCACTGGCGTGCCATCACCTCGGACAGGTGGGTCTTGGACATTGTCCGAAGGGGCTACTCCCTCCCCTTCGAGACCACCCCCCCAGCCATGCCACCTCAATTCCACCGCACGTCAGGGGATCACTTGGTGCTTCTGCAGAAGGAAGTCACGGCCCTCTTGGCCAAGAGGGCCATCGAGCATGTTCCGACCCCAGAAGTAGGACGTGGTTGCTACTCCCACTACTTTCTGGTGCCCAAGAAGGACAAGGAGGACATGCGTCCTATCTTGGACCTCCGGAACGTCAATCGCTTCCTCCGGAAGGAGAAGTTCAAGATGCTCACCCTAGCTCAGGTCTTGACTGCCCTCAACCCTGGAGACTGGTTGGTAGCGTTGGACTTACAGGACGCTTATTTCCACATCCCCGTCCTGCCGGCCCATCGGCGTTACCTGCGGTTCACGGTAGGCCTTGAGCATTTTCAGTTCACCATGCTCCCCTTTGGCCTTACCAGTGCCCCTCGGGTGTTCACGAAAGTGATGGCGGTGGTCGCAGCTCATCTGCGCCGGGCAGGGGTTCCAGTCTTCCCCTACCTCGACGACTGGCTGCTGAAGGCGGGCTCGTCCCAGGCAGTCGTCTCCCACCTCCAGACTACGGCCGAACTCCTGCACTCGCTGGGGTTCTCCAGCAATGTGCCTTAGTCGCATCTGATTCCTTCTCCACAGCTCCTTTTCATCGGAGCAGTTCTGGACACGACGCAGTTTCGGGCCTATCCTCCCGAACGGCGAGTCCGGGATATTCAGGCTATGATTCCGATCTTTCAGCCTTTATCCTGGGTTTCGGTACGGATGACCCTGAGGCTGCTGGGCCTCATGGCCTCCTGCATCCTGCTGGTCGATCATGCCAGATGGCATATGCGGGCTCTGCAGTGGGACCTTAAGTTCCAGTGGGCGCAGCACCAGGGCAACCTGTCCGATCACGTCCAGATCTCGGAGGGGACTGCAAAGCAGTTGCAGTGGTGGCTCTCGAACCGGCAATGGGTCATGGGCAGATCCCTCTCCCTTCCCCAGCCAGAGCACACAGTTGTGACGGACGCGTCCCTTCTGGGATGGGGCGGTCACAGGGGAGAGGCGGAGATCAGAGGCCTCTGGTCTCCAGGCGGAGTCCCGGCTCCATATCAACCTTCTGGAGCTCCGGGCGATCCGACTTGCACTCAAGGCATTCCTTCCCTCTGTCAAAGGGAAGGTAGTGCAGGTGTTCACAGACAACACCACCGCCATGTGGTACTGCAACAAACAAGGCGGGGTGGGGTCGTGGACCCTCTGTCAGGAGGCTCTGCGCCTCTGGACATGGCTGGAACATCAGGGCATGTTCCTGATGGTTCAACACCTGGCAGGTTCCCTGAACGCCAGGGCGGACGAACCTCAGCCGCAGGTGCATGATGGATCACGAATGGCGTCTTCACTCGGAAGTGGCGCAAGGACTCTTTCTACAGTGGGGAGAGCCTTGGTTAGATCTATTCGCCACCGAAGAGAACGCGCAATGTCAGCAGTTCTGCGCGTTGGAATTTCCAAGGCGGCACTCGCTCGGCGACGCTTTTCGTCGCGAGTGGAGTTGCGGTCTGTTGTACGCCTTTCCGCCTATACCACTTCTACCCAGAGTGTTGAAGAAGATTCGGCGCGACCGGGCCCAAGTCATCCTTGTGGCTCCGGACTGGGCTCGAAGAGTTTGGTATCCCGAGCTACTCAGTATGAGCGTCGATCCCCCGATCCGTCTGCCTCTTCGGGAGGATCTTCTGTCGCAGCAGCAGGGACGGTCCTCCACCCGAACCTGTCCAGTCTCCACCTGCTTGCGTGGAGATTGAGCGGCGGCAGTTGATTCCTTTCGACTTGCCTCCCGAAGTTTGTGATGTGATTCTGGCAGCCAGGCGTCCCTCCACTAAGGTGGTATACGCCTGCAGGTGGAACAAGTTTGTGGTATGGTGCACAGCAAAGGCTGTGAATCCCCTCTCTGCCCCTCTTTCTGAGGTTCTTCTATTCCTTCTTTCTCTGGCCCAACAGGGTTCTGCCCTGGGTACCATCAAGGGCTATCTTTGTGCCATTTCGGCCTTCCTCAGGCTTCCTGATCAGCCCTCCCTTTTCAAGTCCCCTGTTGTTAACAGGTTCCTAAAAGGATTTACACACCTCTTCCCTCCTGTTCCGTTTGTGATGCCTCAGTGGGACTTGAACTTGGTTCTTACCTTTCTCATGTGCGCTCCCTTTGAGCCTCTACATAACTGTCCTCTTCGTCTTCTGACTCTGAAGACAGCCTTTCTGGTGGCCATCACCTCCGCTCGGCGGGTGAGTGAGCTCCAGGCTCTATCATGCAAACCTCCCTTTCTGTCTGTCCATCCAGACAAGGTTGTTCTTAGGACGCGTCCGTCCTTCTTGCCAAAGGTGGTTACTGCCTTCCACATTGGGCAGACCATCACTTTGCCCACCTTCTTTCCGCCTCCGCATCCTTCCAGAGAGGAAGAGAGGCTCCACCGTCTGGACCCAAAACGTGCGCTTTCCTTTTATATCAACCGCACACAACACTTCCGGGTGGATGACCAGCTCTTTGTTGGCTACGTGGGCGCCAAAAAAGGTCGGGCAGTGCACAAGCGAACCATCTCCCGCTGGGTAACCTTGTGTATCAAAGCCTGCTATTCTTTGGCTAAGAAGGAGCCTCCTGTTGGGCTGCGTGCCCATTCCACCAGGGCAACGGCTGCTACCACGGCTTTAGGCCGCGGTGTTCCTCTGCAGGATATCTATCAGGCAGCTACGTGGGCCTCGCTGCACACGTTTACCAAGCATTACTGCCTTGACAGTCAGGTCCGGAGGGACGGCTTCTTTGGCCGTTCTGTCCTCCGGGACTTCCTTGTCTGATCTTTGTTCGCAGACCCACCACCGGGGTTGGTATTGCTGGGGTATCTATTCTAAGGTAAGGAATCTGTCACCAACGTGTCTCTTTCAGATGCACAAGTTACTAACTTGTGTAACGATATATCTGTAAGAGACAGTAGTTAGTGACAGATTCCTTACCGCCCCACCCATCCTCCCCGTTCTGCGAACTGATTTCTAGGGTTAAGGACATCCCTTTCAGGGCCCTAGTATTTTTCAGACACCTATGTCTGCTTCTTGCATGGCTCTGCGTTCCTGGCGTGGAAAGTCATGTACAGAACTGACGTCAGCGCGCAGGGGCGGCGTCTAAGTACTGCCCGCGACGTCATCCCGGCGATCCCGAAGCCAACGGACGCGGAGCCGCACGACGCCGCCTACCGACGCGCAAGGGTACTGCTACGCAAAAACTTTCCGGATCCAGCCTGTCGCCTGGGGATATTCTAAGGTAAGGAATCTGTCACTAACTACTGTCTCTTACAGATATATCGTTACACAAGTTAGTAACTTGTGCGTTATGCCCTCACATGGGATATAGTGCACCCTGCCTTAGGGCTGTAAAGCGTGCTGTAGGGGTGACTTACCTATGCCTTTGCAGACTCTTTACTTTTATCTGCACGAAAACACATAGGCTGCTGTGGCAGTATGCCTGTGTTTGGTGAGTGGTCTCTTAGGGTGGCATAATACATGCTGCAGCCCTTAGAGCCCCTCTCTGGTCACAAGGCCCTTGGTACCACTGATACCTTTTACAAGGGACTTATATGTGAGCCAGAGGTGTGCCAATTGTGGAAACAAAGGCTCTGTTTTGGGAAAGAATACAGGCACTGGGATCCTGGTCAGCAGGAACCCAGTGCACACTCAGACAAAAATGTATCAAAGTCAGGCAAAAACTATGGGGGTAACCATGCCAAAAATGGTACTTTCCTACAGAGCCCAAGATGGTAAGAGTGCTCAGCCTAATTGGGATGGGTATGCTCAGATGTGGGTCCCTTGCTCGCTGTGCCACTGGAAGCAAGCTAGCCTGGCTGATGAGGGGTGTTACCCCGAAACCGGTCCCAGGATGCTTGATTCCGGTCCAGGGAGGACCCGGCTTGGCAGTTCGGGCTGGACTGTTCCCATGAGGAGGAGAGTCAAGACTGTTTTGCATATGGCTGGGTCCAAAGTGGGGTGGCGTAGTCAGCAAAAGAACAATGGATTTAACCTAGATCTCTTGACTGGGGGTGAATGTTTGATTCATTCAGCATTCCATCCATCATTTGCTACCGCAGCACGAGATGGTAAGAGAGCAGACTATAAGAGTTTGGAGGCTGCGGCTGCTGGTGGACTGGCATGACCTATGGCTGCTCGACCCACGGGGTCTGTGGGTACCGAGTCCTCAGCTACACAGAGGCTGGGAAGCTTGCATGCCACGGTGGCTGGGAGGGTATAGACACAGCTGGAAGCCCCTTCAGTGGCCATAAAACGAGCGAAAGGCTCATTGGGAGTGGCGAGGGGCCATGAAAAGGCCCAAGGACCTTGCCATAACCCTGTCGTCCTTAAAGCGCTCCAGCGCTGAATCCGCCTGGTCTCTGAAGAGACTGGAGCCATCAAAGAGCATGTGGATAAGCAATGTTTAGACATCCGCTGAAAAGACAGTTGTTCTCAGCCAGGCGTGGAGCTGTAAGATCACCATTGAGGAAAACGCTCTGCCCAGCGAGTCAGTGGTATCCAGTCCACATCTGATTATGAACTTAGCTGCTTCTCTCCTGTCGGCAACAGCCTGGAAGAGTATGGCCCGGGCCTCCTACAGAACCATGGGCAGCACCAGCGTAACCGAATCCCATAGAGCATGGGAGTAACAACCCAAAAGACACGCAGTGCTCACAGACTGCGGTGCCAGGCTGGTGGAAGAAAACATCTTCTTCCCTAAGGTGTCCAGCCTCTTGGATTCCCTATCCGGTGTGGCAGTAGGGAATGCACCAGGATTTACATGGGAGGTAGAGGCTTGTACTACGAAGCTCTCCGGAGTAGGGTGTTGTGTAAGGAAATTGTGGTCACTGTGCTGGGCTTGAACCAGGTCTTAATCAGGAAGTCTGTAAGGGCCTCATTAAATGGGAGAAGTGGTTCTGAAGGCGACACTCCCAGCTGAAGTACCTCTGTCAAGATGTTTGCCTTGACTGCCACTGAGGGCAGGCTAAGGTCCAGGACCTTGGCACCCTTCTCACCACCATTACAAAGGACGTTCCCTCCTCCGAAGCTACGGTGGGGTAGAAAGCATGCTAGGGTCTGGAGAAGTGTCCAGTCCACTGGCCTCCACTTTGTGGATCTAGGCTGGTATTCCTCAGGGTCCAGGATCCTCTTTGGGATTAGGGCTCAAGCTCCATTCTAGAAGGCATGGCTCCAGTCGGCGTCAGACGACGCCCCTCCGGCTGTGTGTCGGAGTCAGGGATCAGAATGAGGACGGCACCGCCTGTGCGCACCAGGAGTGTAGACATCGGGGAAGGTCAAGGTGGTACGACCAGTGCCAGTCCGGATCCATCCTTGGATCCAAGGGGCCTGACTGGCACCGGGCATGGGACCGGAATACACCGGCATGGAACCAATAGGTGCCCCTCCCGAACCCGTGGGCCCCAAAGATGCGTTGCCGGGAATGGGACACTCAAATATGCTGCACATGGCCTCAAAACTCTTGAAGTTGAGCGGGGGTCGCTCCCTCGTCTGGTTGGCCGACGGACGAGGTGAAGTCGAAGTTCTCTTCAACTTCTTACTCTTCCTCTTATGGTGGGACTTATCCGAGTGATCAGACAAATTTGAGTACAATGAAGATTTCGGGCTCTGCAACCATCCTGGGACCTTCCTCTCAACCGGGATCAACATCGTTGCGGCGCCGCACGTTGAACCAGCAGGAGCTCGATGGACCGCTCCCTCAAGGCAATCGGATTCATCGCATAGCAGTCGACACAGATCTTCACATCGAGGTCACGCTCGAGGCACCAGAGGCAAACAAGGTGCTGATCCATCATGGATCGGTGACAGACACCGCAGGGCTTGAAGCAGGCATTCCGAGATGACAATCCTGCCACACCTAGAGAAAACCTTCTCAACATGGCTTTGACAAAAGTAAAAAAACATAAAAGGCTAGTCAACAAGTGACTAGGGATAGCTCTCTCCAGATCTGCGCTGACTGGCACGGAAAGAAAAGAACTGACATCAGCGAGCTGGGGTGGCGCCTATATAGTAGCCAGCTGGCACAGACTACCCCATGCTGAGCCAAAGAACGCCACCTACCGGTGCACGGGGTACTTGTAGGAAGCTGGCTCTGTATATACTATACCAAAGTAAGGTCTAGTGTGCACAGAGTCCAGTGGAACCCCAAAGGTAGGCAGAGGTAAAAGTAGATGGCACCTTACTCTCCATTTGTGGTAGTGTGGGCGAGCAGTAAGGCTTTATCAGAGGGTAGTGTTAAGCATTTGTTGTACACAACCAGACAGCAAATGATGTCACACACTCAAAGACTGAACTCAGACCAATTTGTTTGTATCAAAAATATTATTTTGTTACATTTATTTGCTAGAACCAAGCAAGCCTGGTACAGGTAAGTGTAAATGGTACTTTTCAAGGCATGTTGAACAATACAAGCAAGCTGAATGAAAAGGTCTTTGTTACAAGTTTGTAGAAATTACTATTAGATTTCTTTTGATTACTTTTCAGATTACTTTATGGATTACTTTTTCTACTCAGTGTGATATGCCTAGTTATCACACTGGGACATTTCCTAGAGAAAAGGTAAATAAAGCAGTTTTCAATTATTTGCAGTTTTCAAGTTCTCATAAAAAACCAACTCCACACTTAAAACAATTTAAGGAGAAACAGTCAATGTATTCCTATGGAGAAAATGTGGTTATCGGTTAACAGGTAAGTACTTGGTTGTGAGAGTTGATTTTCTGGGGTTAGAACCAGGGTTCCCCCAGGGTCAAGGATGCACTCTTGAAACACTCTCGGCGGCACTAGGGCGGCCGGGTGCAGAGTGCTGAGGCCCAATGTTATCCAAAGGGGGATAGGAGGCCTCCGGTTGGTGGCTGCTCACGAGCAGGCTACACAGTTTTGGGAGCAAAGCTCCTGGTGTCAGGCTCAGGGCAAAGGGGGATCCGAGTTAGCACCCAAAGTACACCTGCAAGGGCGGCTGGGGACAGGGTGCTGTTTTGGCGTCGGGTGCCCTGTTGTTTTCAATGGGAGTTGCCGGTTTTGGATTTTGGCTGCAGGCTTGGTACAGGAAGACTTCCGGGAGGAACCAACAGCTGGGCATGTAAGTTGGAGGGCTCAGGGACGTAGGTGCACCTCGGATTCACTTCTCCAGGGCGCAGGGTGGCTGGATGCAGCAGTGTCTTTTGAGGTCGGATTTCCCCTTACCATTACCGGGCCACTCGCGGTTGGGTGGGGTCTACGTGCAGAGGCTGCAGGCGACGTCAGGGAGTGCTGAAGGGGTCAACCCACGGTGAACTCGGACTCTGGAGCGCTGGGGGACCTTGCTGGGACCGGTGGGCCACTCCGACTACGGCCGCAGGCGTCGGGTGCAGTGGTGGTTCCAGGCGTCTGGTTTCTTTGTTCTCAGCAGGCTCTGAGTCTTTCTTGGCTGTTTCTTTTGAACAGAGCTGCTGTTCACAGGAGATCCGGTCTTTGTGGAAGACAGTCAGTCCTCCCAGGGCTTCTGGAGGTCGCTGGCTGCAGGACAAGGCGACTTTTGGCGAAGAATCTCTTGAAACTGCAGATGGGCCGGTAGGGCTGGGGCCAAGTCGGTTGTTCTCTGCAGTCTCCTCTGCTGGGCGTCTTCTTTTGTCCTTCTTCTTAGGTTGCAGAAATCGGTCTTCTTAGTTCAGGACTGCCCCCTAAATACTGTATCTAGGGGGCGTTTTACGGGTCTCTGGGTCAATAGCCAATGGACTACTGACCTTAGGGTGACTACGCCCTTGGTGTGCTCACCCCACGTGGAGGAGTGGACACAATCCCTAATCCTGATTGGAGAGTGCCTGCCATATGCAAGATGGCGGGCATTGAAGAGTGGGCTTCACCTCACCTCCCCCACCTGAGGGGTGGGGTTGGCAGAGGTGGGCACACCTTCTGGGCTGGCAAATTTTTCCCACCTGTCATTCCGTCGAAAAGGAGGGGAGACAGGCAGGGGCTGGGGGTTGTGTTACAAAGGCGGCAAGGCCTTTGAAGCTTCCCTGCCACAGATGGCTCTTCCCAGCCTGGGGGAGGTGTGACCACCTCCGCCCAGGAAAGGCTTTGTTTATGGGCTCAGGGAGCGAAGGCTCCCACCCCAGGGGTCCAAAAACATGTCTTGTGGTGGCAGGCTGCTGTGTACCAGTCAGGGAATCCACCAGAGGCTGGTCGTTTTTCAGGGGGCATCTCTAAGATGCCCTCTGAGTGCATTTTCATTAAATCCCACACTGGCATCAGTGTGGGTTTAATGTGCTGAGAAGTTTGATATCAAACTTCCCAGTTTTCAGTAAATCCATTATGGTGCTGTGGAGTTCGTAATGACAAACTCTCAGCACCATATACTCTTAATGGCATTACTGCACTTACAATGTCTAAGAATTTGTCTAGACACTGTAGGGGTACAGGGCTCATGCACCTGTACCCTCACCACTGGTATAGTACACCCAGCTAGAGGGGTGGCTGACCTATGCCAGGGCAGTGGGTTGTAGGCATGGCACACAGGGATGTGTGCCATGTCGACTCTTCACTTTGTTCTGCACCAAAACACGCAGCCTGCAATGGCAGTGTGTGTTTGTGAAGGTACAGAGCCTCTAAGGGTGGCACGATAAGTGCTGCAGCCCTTAGAGGCCTTCCCTGGCCACAGTGTCCTTGGTACCCATGGTACCTTTTACAAGGGACTGACAAGTGGCCAGAGAGGTGCCAATTGGGGGTACAAGGTACAGTTTTGGGAGAGAACACAGGCCCTGGGAACCTGATTGGCAGGGACCCAGGGCACATCAAATCAAAGTGCATCAGTAGTCTGGCAAAAAGTGTGGGGGGTGGAGGGGGGTTACTGCAACAGAAGCCAAGCTTTCTACAGTACTTGCTCACGAAAAATATCCAGTCTGATGCCTGGGTATAATTCTAAGGTAAGGAATCTGAGGCTAGAAGCATCTACCAGATCCTGTTCAGCGAAAGGTCCACATTGTGATTAATCAGCAAAGTCCATAATTCTTGTGCCTCTTGTGACAGAGGCAGCGATCTTGTTGCCCCTTGCTAGAGAATACAGAACATGGTGGTAATGTTGTTCATTCTCACCGTAACATGAGAACAGTGAACTGTAGAAAGAAACGCTTTGACAGCTAATTTGGCTGCTCTCAACTCTAACAGATTTATGTGCATTTGAGATTCCTTCTAGATCCATAGGCCGTTGACTTTTTGCGCCAATTGGGTCATGTCCTGAGATTCTTGGAAACTTTTAGCTGTTATCAGGCAGTCATCTAGGTATAGGCAAATTATACAACCTTGCTTTCTTACAAATGCTGATATTAATGCCATGCATTTTGTAAAGATACAAGACGCTGATTTCATTATGAATGGAAGTGCCTTGAATTGATAATTGTGACCAGCCGCTAAGAACCGAGGGAATCGTCTATGCTTTGCGAGTAGGCTTTATCTAGGTTTATAGATGTAAGAATTTGCCCTTCTTGAGGAATAGCTAATTTTCCTATAATGTGATCATGCAAACACTTTGGCTTTTTAGGAAATTGTTGAAATTCGTTAAATCCAACACTGGTAACCACTGCTGATTTCTTTACTAAGAGAAAGAATCTGGAGTAGAAGCACATGTTACTTTCCTTTGGTTGCATCTCCTCTATAGCTTCTTTCTTTAATAATGTCAGCACCTCCTCATGTAATTCTGTAAAAAGTGTTTGTGATTTCATCTCTGTTGGGAAGGATGAAGATTTCTTCAGAAACCTTAGTGTATGACCGTGCTTTACAATGTCTCGCAACAATCTGTCTTTTGTTGTCTTCTACCACTAGTCCAAAAAGGATAAGTTACTTACCTGTAATCCTAGTTCTCTTCCAGGGGTATCCTCAAAGTCATAAGCACTGAATATTCCCGCCCATGCGCGGGGACCCCGGAAATAATAAAAAAATATATATGAAGACATTATATATATATATTTTTCTCCAAATGCTCTACTTTCAGCGGCGCACTCCACAGCAGGTAAAACAAACATTGAATGCCATTAGAAGGTCGCTCTTCCTCCGTGATTGCTGCCTATCGCCGACGCGTTTCAAAGCTGTTCGCTTTTTCTTCTGGGCGTGATGGCTGGAAGCGGAATTGCTTTCCCCACGTGTATTCAATCCCTTTTATGCTTGGTAGCACACAGTGCATGTTGGGATTTGTATGCTTAGTAGCTAACGTAAAAATACGGGGAAATGCAAATGGTTTTTTACCCACAGTGGGTCCCGCAATCCATTGCCTTTATTATGAGGATTTACAGTAACTCCTTGGCCAGTCACTGTATCAATAAGGCTCTCCAGTGAGCCCCGGAATGAAGCGCTTCCTACTAGCAATTGGGCTTGCTGCTGTGCCACGAACATCGGAAGGTTTGAATACACGTGGGGAAAGCAATTCCGCTTCCAGCCATCACGCCCAGAAGAAAAAGCGAACAGCTTTGAAACGCGTCGGCGATAGGCAGCAATCACGGAGGAAGAGCGACCTTCTAATGGCATTCAATGTTTGTTTTACCTGCTGTGGAGTGCGCCGCTGAAAGTAGAGCATTTGGAGGAAAATATATATATATATATATATATATATATATATTTTCACTGAAAAAACCATAGGTTTTAGGGACAGTTATAGTTAGTTGGACATTTCACTCGTACAAAACCCGTGAAATTCCCCGTTATAGTTAGTTCAGCTAACTATAACTCGCGCCCCGCAATGCACTGCTGATGACGTCACATATTACATCACTCATGACATGGTCAGTGACATCACTGATGACATCATTCATGACATCTCAAATGACATCATTGATGACATCATCCAGTGACTGTTTCTGTAAAGTTTAAATATGTTTAATATCTATGCCAAGGTGTATTGAAGAATGAGTGGGTGTATAAGTGTCTGGATGGATGATTTAGTAGGTGCGTGACTGACTCTATAAGTGAGTGATTAAACGTATCTTCCTGAATGCATGGGTTAGTGACTAAACTGTGTGAATGTCTGTATCCGTCTGTCTGTTGGTGTGTAAGCGGCTGCATGGGTTTGCGAATCGCTACATGAGTGTCTACATGGGTTATTGATTGGTTGTCTGAGTATCTGTATGGGTGCCCGAGTGTTTGTGTGGGCGGGGTGTGTGTGAGTGCGCATAGATGTGTGAGTGGGTGATTCACTGGGTGCATGGTTTCAAGAGTGCATCTGTGATGGACTGTATGGGTGGGTGAGTGTGTGTATGGGTGTGTTAGTGAGTGAATGTATATCTTAGTGGTACATGTGTGAGTAACTAATATGTCAAAGGCAGTATATATGTGTGTTGGAGTATATAAATGGCTATAAGTGAGTGTGTGATTGTGAGAGTGGCTGTATGGATGAGTGTGTACTTGTATCAGTGATTGTATAAGAGCGTAAGAATGTGCTAGTATTTGTATGAGTAAGTGAGCTGGTGTGTGTATAACTGTATAGGTGAGTAAATGGCAGTGTGATTAATTATTTGCATGACTGACTAGGTGTGTGAGTACCTCTATGGATGAGTGGCGGTGTGTGAGTGTCTATGTAGGTGTATAAGTGCATATGAAAGTCCTGTACTGAGTGACCTTAAGTATGAGTGACTGTAGAGGTGAGTGAGTGGATGTGTGTGTAGACCTAAGAATCAGTTAGTGGGTATGTAGTTATTGGTGTTGGAGTGACTATGGTTTTGACAATGGCAGTCTGTAATTTACAGTGGGTGTATCAAAAGTTATATTAGGGTGTGAGAAGATGCATCAAATTATCACATGGATGATGTCATCAGTGATGTCACTGACCATGTCATGAGTGATGTAATATGTGACGTCATCAGCAGTGCATTGCGGGCGCGAGTTATAGTTAGCTGAACTAACTATAACGGGGGAATTTCACGGGTTTTGTACGAGTGAAATGTCCAACTAACTATAACTGTTCCTAAAACCTATGGTTTTTTCAGTGAATTTCAAAGGTTTTTTAAATGCTAATTTCCAACTATAACGTGTCTGAAACCTATGGTTTTTTCAGTGAATTTCAAAGGTTTTTTAAATGCTAATTTCTAACTATAACGTGCCTGAAACCTATGGTTTTTTAAGTGAATTTCAAAGGTTTTTTTAAATGCTAGTTTGTAACTATGCCTACAGAGATAGGACATGTGAAGAAAGAAGAAAAAACGCACAGAAAAAGCAAAAGAAATGCAGAAAGAAGCAACAGAAGTCCACAAAGACGAAGAAAAGTGCAGGAAGAAGCAAAAGATGTGCAGAAAGAACCAACAGAGGAGCAGAAAGAGGCCTTGTTCCAAAATCATCCTGTGCCCACACCTTTTTCCAACGTGTACTGGTGGTAACTGACTGACTAACCAGAGCCAGTGCTATGCTAAAACACACTTAGAATACAGTTAAAACACCTACATACACTAGGGAACACTATGCGTTGGGGTACCCCTGTGATTAGCATGACCTCTGTAAGTCCCTAGTACATAATAGGGTAGGGGGATTAAAACTACCTCTTAAAACGCGCTCCAGGGCGCGTTTTCACAGTGGTGA